>CM072995.1:312805134-314081134 GCA_037038555.1 Rhynchonycteris naso
GATATTCTCTTGACAGCCCAGCATTGCCTCCTAATATATAACTCCGTACTCTTAATGCTGGTGAATCCATCTCAGGACCAGTGAGCAGGCCTTGTGTTCTGGATCCTGGCTGAATCTCTCTTATATTGCCAGCACACACAGTTCCCTTAACAGGGTACAGTATTCTCTTAACAGGTTTATTCTTGCATCTAGAGCTTCATTATGACTCCTTCATCACTCTGATTTGGTTCAGCTCACAAAACATCTGTTGGCTTAGCAGATCAGCCCCTTTTACAGATGTTTGTCTAAATGAGTTCTACTGTACTCATTGCTACCTCCCCCATACATGACTCCCCAGCAACTGCCTAAATAAGCATTTGTTCAATATGGAGCAAGACTTTGAATTAAAGGGGGAAAAGGATCTGTATTTTGTAATCTCCCCCAAGATATTATTTTTATTCTTTTAAAAATGGAACCATACAATAATAAAAGTGACGTCCCTGGTGTTATTATTGCGGTGCTCACTATCACAGGACTAGACGGCTGCCCATGGGTCTATAGTGCTATTACCTGGCAATGCCCTGCACATAGTTGGCATCTCACTTTGAACCCAGGTTCATAAGCATGTATTGAGAATATATGTAGTTCCAGGTTCTGTGGGAAAAGATGATTGCTAAAAACCACACCTTTGAGGGGATTACAGTCTCTCAGAGATAAATGTATAAGAGTAGAAAAATGCCACTTTGAACTGGACTCTGTAAATCTAGACTGCCCTTTCAGGTCAGGAATGGCAAGAATGCACTAACTGGTCAGGCAGTCAGGCTTCCAGACACCACCTCTGTGTTCTGAAGGAGGAAGACCTGAATTGGAATCCCCACAATATTCCTTACTCGCTAAACAGGTAATAGGTGCACTCAGATCAATAGTACCAACAATGTTAGGGTTGCCTACAATATTAAACGTGGCAGTATTTCCTAAAATACTTTGTAACCCCTAAGATCTTGTATACCTTGTATACACATTAAGGGTTTAGTGGTACTAATTCAGGGTTGTCCAGATTCCTTTCTTTCTTCTTTTATTTTCTGAAGTGAGAAGTGGGGAGGCAGAGAGACAGACTCCTGCATATACCTGACCAGGATCCACCTGGCATGCCCACCAGGGAGCGATGCTCTGCCCATCTGGGCTGTTGCTCCATTGCAACCAGAGCCATTCTAGCATCTGAGGCAGAGGCTATGGAGCTGTCCTCAGTGCCCAGGCCAACCTCGCTCCAATGGATCCTTGGCTGCAGGAGGGGAAGAGACAGACTGAGAGAGAAGTGAAGGGGAAGGGTGGAGAAGCAGATGAGTGCTTCTCCTGTGTGCCCTGGCCAGGAATCAAACCTGGGACTTCCACACACTGGCCCGATACTCTATATTGCTAAGCCAACCAGCCAGGGCCTGGGTGTCCACATATCTATTCAAAGAACTGCATGCGATAGGCAAGGAAGGAATCTGGAATGTACAAGGCACAAAAAGCTGAAAGAGTGTTCTGGCACGCAGTTCAGAACTGAATATTTATTAACACATTTGATTATCCCAACAACTATATCCCCATTTTAAAGATGAGAAAAGACACAAAGACGGTTAAATAACATATCCTGGGTTCTACACTTAGTACGTGGAATGGCTGTGAATCAGTCACAGGCAGTCTAGCTCCAAGGGCGACACCCCTCCCCACTATGCCACTGCTGTTGACATCAGAATGCCCAATTTAAAGATACTGTCTGTATGATTGAGGCTGACTTTATGTTAAGACCTTTAATGACCTAATACTAGTTGAAAAAGCATACCCTTCACAGCCTTGACTACCTGGACTCAGTTTCAGATTCAGAATCTGTGTAGGACTGTCATCATTCCTTCACTTTTCCCTCACCTTTTCCACATCTATCCTTAGTAGTCTTCGAGTTGCATCTCTTTATTTCATGTCTCATAACCAAGAGGAATCTGAAGTTGCCTACAGTCTCCCTATCAACCCTCAAAATACTGAAAATTGCCATCTGTCTACACTAGAATGACATCACTGTAGAAATCTAGAACAACCTCTTATTGCCAAAACTAATATGTACTTTGCAGCCCTCCTCTTGCGTGACAGCCCTACTTTTGATGTCTTCCTTCTTAACGTTCTGTCTAGACTTAAATTGCACAGCAGCACTCTCCCAGCCTAGTATAAACAACATTGCATGAAAATATCATTTGAATACAAGTGAAAAAATGTGTAAAATCTTAGGTAACTTTCTTCTAACTACTAAATAGATACCTTTCTTCTGTGAAATTTTATTCTTCTTTGTTATTGTTCATATACTCAAGCATGAATAATGACTCTATCTACAATTAGTAATTTTTTGTGTGTGGAGAACTTTGTGATTTCAATCCTGTTTGGCCTCAAAACTTCTTTGGGGCCCTGGCCTGATGGTTCATTCAGTTAAGACTGTCATCCTGAAATGGAAAAGTTAGGGGTTTGATCCCTGGTCAGGGCACCCATGGGAACCAACTAAGAAGGAGTGCACGACTGAGTGGATCAACTAGTGGATGTCTTTCTTCCCCCTCCTCTCTCTCTTCTTTCCTCTTTTTGTCTCTCTAAAGATCAATAAAAATTAAGCCCTGGCCAGATAGCTCAGTAGGTTGGAGCATTGTTCTGGGAGCATAAAGGTTGCTGGTTTGATTTCCCAGTCAGGGCACATACAAAAATAATAGCTCAGTGTTCCTGTCTCTCTCTCTCCCCCTGCCTTTCTCAAAAAAGAGAAAAAAAATGTATTTAGGTTCTTTCTGCTGACTGGGAGTTTCTTTCTATTTTGATCAGATACATCTTATGCTTTACAAATAGATAAAAAGGAGTCTTTTACCAGATTGTTTATAATTCCATGGTGAAAGAGTTGGCCATTATGTATTTCTATTTGAGATAGATACAGATGTCATAGATAGATATTAGAGTTAGAACTAGTGATGGTACTAATTGTAAAATTATTTATATAGTTACATTAGTCATTATATATCACATATATATTATATAATACCAAATATTAAATAAAGTATCTAATTTCAGATATACATATGAAAAGATTTTTTGTTGATTCTTTTAGCATGCTTAAACATCCAGTTTGCTTACAAACACAATTTTATATCACTCTTTTCTCTGAAGATGTTTCATGTTATTATGAAATTCAACTTAAACAAATTTTTCTGAAGTATTACATGTATGCAGAAAAATACACAAATCAAAGCTCACTGAATTTACAAAAGGAACACAACCCAGATCAAGTGTAGGACATACAGACAAGCACAAGCTTCCCTGTGCACATCATTAGCCTCTGTGAAAGGTCACTAGTTTTCTGACTTTTTCACCTTGATAGTGTTGCTTTTAAATACCAAAACCAGAATTTGACATGGGTTCCAAACAGACAGAAAGGATGGTGGTGGATTAGTGATCATTAAGTCTTTCTCGGTCTTGAGATTCCATGAAAAATTGTTTTCCTGCAGCTCATGCCCACATCATTTTGGTTATAGCCCTTTGAGTTTTTCTTACCAAGTAGCAGTATGTTCCCTTTTAATCTCTACCCTTTCTTTCCATTCTTCATTCCAAATATATTACTCAAATTAGCTCAATTATTAGTAATAACTGTGAAAGAAACTCAAAGCCCATGACACATTGACAATACACTTTTAAAGTATTAACTGTAGAGTAACACAGCAATATCACAGAAAATATGGACAATAAAACCAAAAATTTTACTCATAAGCCAACCATCCTAGCAAAGAGTACATGAATTTTGCGAAGTGGTTTTATATAATGTATAATTATTTATATTAGACATCAACTCCTTTAATTTCCTATAATAAGCATTTTTCCATGTAATTCTATAATCAGTATAATGGTTAGTGGCTTCATAATATTACAGTAAGTAGATATATTCCAATTTGTTTAAAGAACAGTTTAGTTGTCTGCTAATGTTTCGTTAGTATAAACAAAGCGGTTTGGAACATCTTTTTGCACATGTTTGCATTCTTCATTTGTTTTTTACTTAGGACAGATTCCCATATGTGTGGTGGGGAGACACATTCATGTTCAAGGGGACCCCGAACACTTCCAGCTTTGCACTTCTTACTACATAATTAACTCAAAGAAGCAATAGATCCCTTGAAGCAGAGATTTGGATTTTATAAACTTTCTGGAATAAAAATCAGAAAGCAAATAAGCTGTTTCTGCCTGTACTAGATCAATTAGTTAGGCACTCAGACATTGAAGTTAGAAAATGGCTCAGGGCTAAACTCTAGTATAACTGGACTAGAGCTGCCACTATGTGCTAAACTGGTAATTCCTCTGTCCCCTCTGGTTTGTAAAATAGCTGTCCAACTGATTTACAATGATTATTGCTGCAACTTGAGATTTTGGCAAAAATCTATTATATAAAGCACAAAGCCTGAAAGGAAACAATTTAACTTGTCAAAAATGAGTCTAGGCAGGAGGGAGAGAGAGAGAGTAAAAAAGACAGAGAAGCAGATGGGAAGAAAGGAGAGAGACAAGAGATTTCTTTTGGAATTAAAAAACTTGAATGCTAAAACTGCCTCAGAGATAATTTTAGTCTGTTACCTGAGATATGAAGCTGTTTGGTTTAAATTTTTTCAGAAACTTAGCTAGAGAAAAACTAAATTTTATTAGCTAATGAATATTATAAAATTAGAAATTTTATTTTGGGCACTCAATTTTTATCCAATTAGCTTAATAGCTGTGGTTAATTTAGAGGAAAGAACTAGTACAATTAAGATTTAGAGAAAATGCAACATTTGCTAAAAATTTAAAAAGCTATATGCAGATTATATTGGTAAAATATATTACTTATCTTATGTATCATCCCTTAATCCTATAAATCATTACATGGGGCACATATGAGTGTTCATGGGACAGGCCAATGGGGATGATCACAGAAGATCCATATGATGATGAAACACTTGAATAAAATCTTGAGATATTAACAGAAGTTTATTGATGAAATAAAATATTTAATCACTAGTCACTAAGCACCTCTAATAATTCAAATATTCAGTTTAGGGTTTGGGATGGGAGAATATAAAACATGAGTCCCCAGGGACATAGACACATATCTTTAAAGACAATGTATTAAGGTATGCACTATAATCAGAGAATAAAAAGAAAAAAAAGGGGGGGGGAGTGAAGAAGAGGGGAAGCACTGTGTTTGGAACACCCAGACAAAATGGAGAGTCAGAGAAGGTTTCCTGGAAGGGATTTTAATTAAGCTCATCCGAATGATAAGTAGGCAACAGCCATGTAAATTTGAAAATGCTTAACAGGGTGGGAAGCAGTCCAGACAGAAGAGGAAATAAGAGCCTATTTGGAGAACCTGGAATATCAATGGGAGGCAGTGACTATGTTAGATGAGATAGAGCAGTGAGCAGGCACTAAAATATAAAGTTCCTTGAATCTTAGACTCTTTGTACTATGAACTGGAGAGTTATTGAAGGATCTTAAACAGGTGATTAGTAATGTCAGAGCTGAATGTTAGGTTGATCATTGTGAGTATAGAGTGAGAATATACCAGAAGGTATAGGACTAGAGGGAGGGAGAACAATGGGGAGGCTGTGGCTATGGCGCTGAAAAGGGGTCATCAAACTGCATGTGTGAAGGGACAGATAGTAAATATCTTAGGCCACATGATCTCTGTCCAACTATCAGCTCTGCTCCTGGAGCACAAACTCAGCCATAGACAATACACAAATGAACCAACATGGCCGTGTTCCCAAAACATTTTACTTATAGGCAATAAAGTCTGAATTTCATGTAGTTTTTGCGTATCGTGAAACGTTACCTTTTTATAATTTTTCTAACCATTTAAAAATGTGGGAAACACTACTGGTGTAGAGGAATCAAAGAGCTACCTCAATTTACATAATGGGTATAAAGGGAAGGGATTAACTGGATTTGTCAAGTGTCTGCTATAGGGCTCTGCGACTGACTGGCTCTTGCTAGTTAAGGAGTGTTGCTAAGGACATAGCTCTCAGAGTTGTAGCTTGAGACCCTGGGTGAGAGGTAAAGCCTCCACCCTGATAGAGAAGACAGAAGAGGAAAGATTTCGACACTGGAGAATGCAGAGGCTGAAAAAGGCCTTCCCTTCTCCATGATTTAGTATTTAGGGATTCTCAAGTCCTCCTGAGAAAAGTATTTTGAACTATGTATGCTTTGAGTAATTTTGTTGTTGTTGTTGTTCTTGGCAAATACTTGCTACCATTTGGGGGAAATTCTTTTTTAACTATAGAAAGTGGAAAAGAGAAATTAATGTTTGTGACTAATATCAATCTTTTAAAATATATTACCCCCTTTGACATTTTCAGAAAACTGTCTCAAATAATCCCCAAATGCAAATGTGACCCATATGTCAATGCCATATATCTGGCTGTGTACACACTGCATTAAAAAGCTCTCTCAAGCTAGAATATTTTTTATCATTCCTGCATGGAATAATTCTCATGAAATAATTAGGAGGTACACAAACTAATGATAAATGTTAGCTTTTTGAAATGGGTTTTGATGAAATTATCATAATCTGATTATGCAGCTTCAAAGAACCTTTCCCAAGCTCAGTTTTTCCTTGTCCGATCCAATCTGCAACTGTCTGTGGCCAGAACAGCCTCTGCATGAAGATTTATCGTGAGGGCTCAGAACTGCCAGCAGAGTCATTTCTCCCTGAATCATAAATATTCATAAAGGAGAGCAGGTACTCAGTATGGCTTCCCGCCTCCTGGATAACTCCAGAGGTCCAGGCAAGGCCCTGTTCTACCAAATAAAGGAGAAAATTAGAAATGTTTGAATTGGGAAGTAAATTGCAATTTTTTTTCAAATATAGCAGGTTGAATCATATAGTAGAATGAGAAATCTTGGGTTTAAGTCTAAGAAGTCTAGATTCTAGGTCCAGTTGTTACCTTTACCTGATTCTATACGTTGGTCAATTTACTGAACTTCTCTGAGCAGAAAGAAATCATACTAACATGAAAATTTAATAACATAGAAAATCCAACATAATAATAATATTTATGATTACTATTGTTATTTTTATTGTTGTTGTGTTACTAAAATGTTGGTATAATTTCAGATAAACTCATTATAGGCAATGTTTAATGTTAAGTCTTTGAAAATCACTAGTAGGTAAAATTAATCAATTATTTTTTTGTGAATCTGCTGTTTCAACTTGCCTTTATGCATGCTATTTTTTAAAACCTGCAATGAATTAATAACCATCTGCATTTTATAGATGAAAACAATAAATCCCTAAGAGATTAGTACAGTAATGTCATTATGTAAGTCTGTGTCAGGTAGGCTCTGTTGTGATAATAAAAGATCCACCCTCTTGCCTGACCAGGCAGCAGGACAGTGAATGGGTCATTGAACTGGGACATGGAAGACCCAGGTTCAAAACCCTGAGGTCGCCAGCTAACACACAGGCTCACCAGCATGAGCACGGGATCACTGGCTTGAACATGGGATTATAAACATGACCCCATGGTCACTCTCTTTATCCCAAAGGTTGCTAGCTTGGAGCTCAGGGTCACTGGCCCTTGAGTCTAAGGTCTCTGGCTTGAGCAAGGGGTCACTTGCTCTACTGTAGCCTCTGGTCAAGGCACATATAATAAAACAATCACTGAACAACTAAGATGCCACAAGAAAGATTTGATGCTTTTCATCTCTCTCCCTTCCTGTCTGTCTGTCCCTATCTATCCCTCTCTCTGACTTTCTGTCTCTGTAAAAAAAACAAAAAATTCATCCTCTCACATGAGAGAGTAAAATAAGAACTTTTTTTAAAATTTTTAAGGTATAATTAATTGAAACATTATATTAGTTTTAGGCATTAAGCATAATGCTTTAATATTTGTATTGCAGAATGATCACCACAATACATCTAGTTAACATTCACCACCATACACAGTTACAGAATATTTTCTTGTGATGACAACTTTTATTATCTGTTATCTTAGTAACTTTTACATATGTAGTGTAGTACCTGTTAAACACTGTCACCATATTGTACATTACATTCCCCATGACATATTTATTTTATAACTGGACATTTGTAACTTTTGGCTCCCTTCACCCATTTTTTCCATCTACCAGCCCTTGCCTCTTTGCAATCACCAATCTCTTCTCTGTATCTATAAATTTGGATTTATTTTATTTTTTTATATTTCATATATAAGTAAAATCATATGGTACTTTTTCTTTCATGTCTCACTTATTTCATTTAGCATAATACCCACTAAGTTCATCCATTCTGTCTCAAATGGCAAGATTTTATTCCAGTATATGTATGGGTGTGTGTGTATGGTTACTTTGGTTGTTTCTATATCTTGACTATTATAAATAATGTTGCAAAGAACATGGTGCTGCATATATATTTTTCAGTAAGTATTTTTGTTTGCTTCGAATAAAAACCTAGAATCGGAATTGCTGGGTTATCTTATAGGTCTATTTTTAATTTTTGGAGAACCTGCCTTCTGTCTTTTCTAGTGGCCACACCAGTATACACTCCACCAAAAGTGAGCAGGAGTTCCCTTTCCCTATATTCTCATCAATACTCCTTCTTATTTTTTTGAAAATACCTATTCTTATTTTTTTGAAAATACTATTCTAACATATAGAAAAGTAGGAAGTGATACTTCATTGTGATTTCGACTTGCATCTTTCTTATGATTAGTGCTATTGAGCATCTTTTCATGTCCCTGTGGCTATCTGTATGTCTTCTTTGGGGAAAAAGAAATGTCTATTTAGATCACCTGCCCATTTTTTAAATCAAATTGTGCGTTCTTCTTTTATTTATTTATTTATTTAGTTAGTTAGTTAGTTAGTTAGTTAGTTATTTTTGCAGTTGAGTTATATGAGTTATTTATATATTTTGGATAGTAGCCCCTTATCAGATATATGATTTAAAAATAATTTTTCTGTTCAGTAGCTTACCTTTTCACTTTGTTGATTGATCCCTTTGCTGTGCAAAAGATTTTCAGTTTCATGTAGTCTCTCCTACTTTTTGTTGTTGTTGCTGCTAAAGGCTTTCTTATGACTATCTAATTACCAAGAAGTATAATAACATGTTACAGTAATATAATATTTTTAACTTTTGAGAGTGGTGATGTGTTCAATGATAGCATTTTATGTGTAGAGAAATCCTCTGGGGTAAGTCAAGTCAAAAGGATTATTACCATTTGCTAGATGAATAAACTGAGTCAAAGAACCCCTGCCTAGTATCACATAGCAAGTGAATATCAAAATCAGAACCAAACTCCGGGGTCCCTGGTTCTTAGGATTGTGATATGAATTTTAGACCCCCACATTTGCTTGAAATTTGGTAGTCGAAACCCCCAAAAATAAATATATCAGGACCAAATATATTTAGGAAATAGAAAATTGAAAAAGAAATGAAAATAAATAGATTTCTTTTTTGCAGGACCTTCCCCAGGCAAAGGTAAGAATGAATGTATGATGAGCCTTTAGGTGGTGCAATAAAATATATTTATTTTCCAAATTGTTATGACCATAAAGCCCTCTTCTTCTAGAATGCCTCATAGGACACAGCACACCCTTAGGGAGATATTACCTCTTATACTGCCAATACTTTACAAAACATCACCTACTTGACTCCCTTGGCCTCCCTTCAAAAAGAAATCTAGACAGAGAGTTGTTGCTTTCCACAAATGTGGAGCTCCAAGTGTGGGCTACCCCTGCACTAGTCTTTGATGAAGTAAAAGAATCAGCCAAGTTGGATAGTCCTTCTCACCAACTCTCCCTTCTCTCTCAGACACAATCACACACACAACAAACAAATCATATTCATTTTCTAATCAGAATTCCACCCCGGGAGAATCATCATTCCGCTCTTAACCATGCTTATGAAAGGCAGGCCCCTTTGTACAAAGATAAAGGAAGCTTCTATTCTCACCACAGATTGCCTGCCTTTTGAAATACATTTTGTGGTCCATTCAGTCCATTTCCAGAGTATGAAAAGAACAGCACATGATATTTAAGAGCAGTCATCGCACATGCGGCACTGTAACCATAATGGCCAGGATTATGGGCCCAATTTTCCCCATATGTTTATCTGCAGATGCATTGACTTTGATCCGCATACAACACTGCAGTGCCTGTGTTTCAGGCTGTCATAATTTGCTGCCTCGTGTTTTACATTTTCATGGGCTTCCTCTTTCTTTGCTGGCACTGAGGAAGGTTTGAATCAATGAGGACAAGTTGGGGAGCATTGTTCCCATGCCCTCTCATCTGCCCTGTCTGCTTACTTTCTTGGCATGCACAGGTTCCTTCAGTCCAACTGCAATGTTATTAGCCACCAAACAGTACTCACTCCCTGCTCAAACACTGTCACTTCAATTGCATACTTTGTCAACCATTTTTTAAAATCTGTACCTTTTATGAAATTATTTTAAGGCAACAGATTCTGTCCTTAATTAACTGATAATGCAGCTGAGGCTAGAAGATATAAAATACTTTGCCTAAGTTCATCAACAGGTAAGAGTACATAGAAACTTGAACCCATGTTTTTATGACTTCAAAGCCAGTGCCTTGAGGCAGTAGTATCCTGTGGCTAAGATTATGGCTGTTGGAGTCAGGATTCGAGTTCCAGCCTTGCCATGATTGTGTCACCTTGAGAAGTTGCCATGTCTCTTTGCATCTTAATTTTCATACCTATAAGAAGGAAGACAGTATCTACTCTCCAATGCTTCTCTAGGGATTAAATGAGACATCATAGATGTTAAAGTCACTAAAAATAATATATGTTAGTTCCCTTTCTTTTGTATCATAATATGAACCTGGTGAAAAGGTATTGAGATCATAAAAATATATTATTCTTATGGATAATATATTTCCATAATTCACAAAGTTTTACTATTGTTTATGTAACTCAATCCCCAGAAAAGTATGTATGTGTCTATGTCTGTCTCCACCCATTTATTTATTCATACAAAATATAAGTATAGCTATCAAAGAGGTCCCAACTAGTAAGAAGAAAGGTAGGAAAGGGAGATTTAGTTTGGGATATGGAGTCTCTTTTCCTCCTCATTTCTATTTGAAATGGAAATCTCAAGCCATCACCTTACTTACAAATGGAGGCAGTGCTAAGCTGCCTTTGCTCTGTGGGGTAGGACAGTAGGTGTGACTGTGGCTCTTCCTCAAAGCTCTCTGCTTACCCTGCAGTACAGACATGAGGCCCTGGTTCCCTTTGTCTGAGCCGCAGAAGAATCTTCTCTCTGCTTGGCAAGTAAAGACTACCTCTTATGTATAGAGTCTCCATTCTTTTTTAATTTAATTTAATTTAATTTTATTCATTTTAGAGAGGAGACACACACACACACACAGAGAGAGAGAGAGAGAGAGAGAGAGAGAGAGAGAGAGAGAGAAAGGGGGGAGAAGCTGGAAGCATCAACTCCCAAACGTGCCTTGACCAGACCAGTGCAGGGTTTTGAACTGGCGACCTCAGTGTTCCCAGGTCGACGCTTTATCCACTGCGCTACCACAGGTCAGGCTGGAGTCTCCATTCTTATAAACCCAGCATATGGGCTGGATAGGAACACATTCGGGAGAACAGAATGGGGCATCTTCCTAGCATAATGCTCCAGAATAGAATTGTTGCAAGAGCTGAGTTCTGTGGCCCCCCTTTACTCTGTTGAGTTACCCTGAGCTACATACCCCAACTCTCTGAGCTTTAGTTTCTGAGCTTGTAAAATGAGGATATTTGTCATTTCTTCAGGGGACTTGTTGGAAGGGTAAAATGAGTTATTGCAGGATAAACATCATACTAACAGAATTAATTATAACATGATCATTATTTCACTTATATTAAGGCTAGTGGTCCCAGTTCAGCATAGCTATTTTAAAATGGCCTCATACTCATTGAATAAACACAGTTTTCACCCTCTTTTCTCAGTCGGAGTAGTTGGAAACCACATTTACTATTTTCCTCTGGGAAACGAAGAATTGCTGTATGTATTCCCATGAGCTCACCTGAGAGACCTTTATAACTACTATGCATTGAGTCCTTACTCTGTGTATATAATATGGCATGTGAATTGAGAATTCACATTTGGCCCTAACAACAGTCATCCAGGGTGGCTTTTAGAATGAGCATTTTTGTTAGATAAGGAAACTGAGGCCCCGAGGATTTAGTTAACACATCCAAGGTCAGACGCAGTCGGAGACAGAATGAACACTCAGGTCTCTTCCCGAAGGCCTGTTTTCTTCTGGTTTGCCATTTTGCCTCTTTAGGAAAAAGAATCTAGATTGAATTGCCACCAACCACCGACCTTTCTCAAACTTAGATATGAAAATTGTTTCTGATTCAGAGAAGAGAAAGAAAGCTCTACTCATCTGTGCTTCTCTTTCGTTCATGTTGTGCATGACTTGAAGGGAGCCAGTCAAACATGTAACAGAATAACCATTGGGATTCGGAGCTTAAAGTCATTATACATGGAAAAAAGGGACAGATCTCTTGGTGTTCTTTCATAAATGTTTGCTAGATATTTAGTGTGGGCAAAAACAAAATGCATACTGCATAAATATTAGTTGCTGTGGGATCTCAATGTGAGCTGTGCCTAGAAAGCCTGCCTCCATGTCCAGAGTTCTCAATGACACTCTGTCCCGTGGCGAGTCACTTGGCCTCTCGGGACTTGCTTACTCACGTGTAAAATGAAATGAGCCACAGAGGCACTTCCAGCCTTGATGTTCTATAAATCAGCATTTATTTATTTGTAACTTAATATCTTGTCTATTTCCTGCAAAGGATATTTAGTGACAAAATAACACATAACAACAACAACAATAAAAAAAAAGCCGAGAGGGTAGTTAAAGGAGGAAATCAGCAACCCTGCAGAGAAAGGGAAGATAATGGTACGAAAAACATGGATGAAGTAATTACTATAATTGAGCAATAAATAACATTGTAATTTATCTAGGCCCTTAATTAATTAGTCTGCAAGTTGGTACTATTTTGTCTGCTTTCTCCAGTTCCGATCTTGAATATCCACAATAAGGAGGATCTGGGGAAACCAGTCTTGGAGAAAGCAGCACGGAAGTGGGGACAGAGAGACTTCTTTTTATCAGTAAATCTCTAAACTTACTCCAAATGTTAATTGAGTTCACACTCTGAAATATTCAAAGTGAAAAGCGAAGTATACCTTCTCTTCTCAAACCACTGCAATACTTGCACAGGAACACTTCTCTCCTGAGAGCTGAGACACCTTGCCCAGCGGGGCCCTGTCTTATGCACCCCTCCACTCTGCCTTGGCTCAGAGTTCTGTGTGTTTTTCTACCCTCTGCCCCACTATGAGCCTGGGGCCAGTAATGCCTGGCTCATTTCTGCAGATATTAATTCCCTCCATAAATGAATGAATAATAGGCAGAATTATATGATACAGTAATGCAAATTGCATAATTTACTCACTGAGATCATCAGTTATTCCACAGATACAGATAGATAGATCCTCACTACATGCCCAGCTCTGCCCAAGGCACAGGGGGCTGGCTCATCCTCTAGCAATACTGACAAGAGGCCATCAGTTAGAGTGGCCTTATTGGTATTCTTTTACAGCAGTGTTTCTTAGTATTAGTATGGTGGGTGGGATATCACATAATATCACATTGGGGGTGGGAAATACTTTGTTTGGGGGAGGCTGCCCTGTATGTTGTAGTATGAGCAGCAGTCTCCTGACCTCTATTCACTAAATGCCAGTGGTACCCCATTCCCTAGCTGGGAGTGTCAAAAATGTCTCCAAACACTGCCAAGTGTCCACAGGTAATGAAATCCCCCCTGGCTGAGAGCCACTGCAGTAGAGCGACCCAGAGGGGCCTCAGGCTTATGAAGTAAGGAGTGACATGATGTTGTGAGCTCAAGGTCAGAGCACAGCATGGTGCTGTTGTCAAGACTGCAGACTTAGAGCCAGTGATCAGCATTGCCTCCTTGCCTTCCATTTTCTAGCTGTGTGACATGGGGACAATGGTTCGATTTCTCTGTGCCTCAGTTTCTTTATATGTTCAATGAGGATAATAATAGTACCTGCCTTCTGGAATTATAAGAGTTAAAATGATTCCCTTGAATGAATTGTCTGTGTGCCTGACTCCCCTCCAGGCAATGAATTTGAGCATGAGAGTTTTGCCTCCAAGCAAGCATCAGCACTGAGAAGGGATTTGAAGCCTTGGGTTTTTGAGATCAGCCCCCGATTCTCCCACCCAATGACTGAACCTTGCCCCCTAACCTCTCACCACCTCCAATTCTGCATCTATTAATATGCCGATAATAGCTATAAGGCACTACCAATAATCATTCAGGGTTCTTGAAAGGAATAAGTGGATTAATCAATATAAAATCTTTGTCCAGCCATGACCGGTAGGCTCAGTGGTAGAGTGTCAGCCCAGCATGTGCAAGTCCCGGGTTCAATTTCCAGACAGGCCACACAGGAGAAGCACCCATCTGCTTCTCCACCCTTCCCCCCTCCTTTCTCTCTATCTCTTCCCCTCCTGCAGCCAAGGCTCCATTGGAGCAGGGTTGGCCTGGGCGCTGAGGATGGCTCCATGGCCTCTGCCTCAGGTGCTAGTATGGCTCCAGTTGCAACTGATGGAGCAACGCCCCAGATGGGCAGAGCATCGCCCCCCTAGTGGGCATGCTGGGTGGATCCTGGTCAGGCACATGTGGGAGTCTGTCTGTCTCCCTGCTTCTCACTTCAGAAAAATACACACACAAAAAAAGTCTTTGTCTTAGTTGGTCCGTAATACAATATATTGCTAAATAAGTGTCTTAATCTGAAACCAGATGCTGGAGAGCAGGGCAGTGGTGACTTCCATGCTCCAAATTGTCCAAGGGACTGAGGAACAGGGTCTGAGAGTGTCTTCAGTTTGTGCATAAGCCGCTGACTCAGCTGTGAGTGCCTGTAGTAGACTCAAGAAGAGGAAAAGCAGGGACTTCTGTCTGCTTTTTCCCAGGAAGTTGGGTGATTACACCTAAAAGCTTCATGGGAGTATCTTCAGCACAGATCCTCAGCTTCTTCACATTCACAGAGCAGGACAGCAGTCCTGTCCCTGCTCAGCTACTTATCCCTATCCCCTCACACCCCAAACAAATAACTCCAGTTTCAGTCACATCAGCTGCCATGTGAATTTAGCAATCTTATTTGAGATCTGCAGAGACATGGGAGAGGTTCTAGCCCAGCCTACGAGCTCTGCTCTCACTGCCTCCCTTCCGTTCCCACCTTCCTCCTCTTTGCTTTCTCTCCTTTCCTCTGCACATCAATCCTGTTCTTGTTTCATGCAGGGATGCTGAATCAGCTCTCCAAAACCTTGGGAACACATGATACAAATCTCCCTAGGACTCTTCTGCCATAGCAGACTAATCAAAGCATAACACAACATAGTGAGTCTCTCTCTAGGAAAATCATTTGCCTGCTGCAAAGAGAATCCAATTTTTCTCAGTCTCATTATAACTGTATCTCAGTGATGGATATGGGACCTGACTCAAAATAGATGTTTAGTGCATGCCTGAATGAATTGATCCCTGAGTTAACACATGTGAAAATGATTATAAACCAAAAAGAATCTGCAATATTAGTTACCATACAAACAGCCCTAACTTGGGTATCTCTTTATAAGAAGATGGGAGCCCAGTCAGGATATCTCAAGGTTCCACTTGTGAGTCTCCACTTTGCTAACGGAAATAGTAGGTCAGGCACTTTGACGATGACAGGGAAGTCTAAGACAGGAAGGACAAATTGACCCATTCAGGCCACTATAGTTGTGTTGGAAATGGAGCTTTCCTTCAAGAAACAAAAAACAAGGGGGTATAAATAAATGTGTTTTATTTGTTTGTTTGTATTTTTAGAGCCCTATGGGGAGCTCAGATCAGTAAGTGGTAGAGGTCATGTGGTCCTGCAGAAAAGTAAAGTACTGGGGAGGCAGGCAGGCCTGATTTCAAATGGGGTTTTTGTCAAGTGAACTAATGTCTCTGTGTTAATGATACAATATCTCATTGTACAGGAAACAAAATCCTGGAAAACTCTTATTTGCTCTCTTTCTCTGAGTCTTCAGAAGAGATCTAAGTAGAGAGAACAAAATCAGGCTAAGCAATAATTATTAGTTTAGACATTTGTCTCAAACTCTATGAGGCCTGCCCTAGCTCTCAAGGACTGGGCTGGATTATGCAAGAGACACCAGGCGATTTTGAGCTTTAGACTTCAAGGGTTATGCTGAAAACTGGGAGAAAGAAGCCACATAGGAAAAGAAAGAGAAGAACTTGAAAGGGATAAGTTTTATGAAAAGTCTGAATCCCCAAATATTTAATGCAGAGAGAGAGAGAGAGAGAGAGAGAGATCTGAGCTAATATCCTAGCCTGCCACAGTGAAGGCATCATGCCACCAGATGGTGACTTGGTGCATTTATGTCTGTGAACTAATTGGTCCTGCCACCATAAGAAATAGAATAGATCTCTTTGTCTCTCTTCTCACCCCTCTCTCTATCCCCTCCTCTCCCAGAGTTCAAATTCACTGAGAAAGAGAACACAAATGAGTCATTCAACTACTGTGCAGTGTAGGGTACCACTGAGTTTTGTGGCAGGCTTCCACACTATGGCTTTCATTGGGTCTGCCAGTCATCAGTAGCTAATTGGCTGTGACTGGGCTGAGGGAGGAGTCATGATAAGTACAACTTCCTCCAACAAGACTTCTGGATATAGCATGTATTCACGGGTTATCTTAAGTACAAATACCTAACATAGGGAAAAAATAGCACACACTTAGCCCCTTCATTGGGCAATATGATAAATTGGTGCAAATTAGAAGATGGTAGCCTTCAAATTATTTATCAAAAATTGTTGAAAAAGCATACATATTTCTCATAGCTAGGATGTTCCTCTGGAATTATAAAATATCATGTCTCTGATTTTATAGAAAATAACATAACACCTAATGGTACATAAAAGTCAGTTTCACCCTGCCTGATTTCACCCCAACTCACCTGGGAAGGTCCAAGTTATGCTGCCATGGAGACCAGCATAGCCGTTGTAAGTATAGTGAAAGCCATTCAGACCTTGTTTGCATCTTGACTCTGCCACTTACTGTGTTTACCTGAGTGAATAACTTATATGTTCTTAATTTTAGTTTTATCATCTGCAATACAGCAATTACCATAGTACCTACATCATAGGTGCTACTGTGAGTATGAAATTAAATATGCCTGCAAAGGACTTAATACAGTGACAGACACAGAGCAAGTGCTCTGTACAGGGAACTATTTGCAGCAACGATATTAGCCTAGAGCATTAGGCCCATGCATCTACCTCTGAAGTTCTGAAGTAGTGACTGTTTATCTTCTCTTAATTATTGCAATGATATAGCTGGCATCACTGATGGTTTAGTGTGCTGGGAGGCCAGGCTGTCCAGCCAATCCATGTCTGGACCCAGTCACATGGTGTCTCCATGCTCTCTTCCACATCATAACTTAGGTGTCTCCCAACTGTTTCCTTGTGTTCTTCCGTTTCCTGTTCCTCTTGGCCTTGTGCAGACAGAATCCTCCACTGAGCATCTGGCTTGGCTGTAGTATGACCTGCCCTTAATTGAGAACTTCCCATGTGCCAGGTATTTCCCCTCAATAACCTCATTTAATACTCAAAACAACTGTTTACTGGCTTACCTATTTTACAGAAGAGGAGTCAGAGCTGCAGAGCTGCAGAGGTGGTAGAAATAACATCCTCAACCATTCTGCTGACAAATAACTGAGCGTATATATGCAGTAGATTCTCAAACACACTGCCCTTTACCCACACTATACTCCCCTCCTTTAGTAAATAACCTTGAAAATGGTAATGACGACGATGATGGCAATGATGACAATTCTTTCTTATATTCCCAGTCGTGTAAATTTTGCCATTTTACTCTTCATAGAAATAGACTTTTTAAGCACAAAGACTTCTCACCCACAAAGAGGCAATTTGGGAGACAGGAGGTTGATATCTATATTCTTGACATCCTCAGAGCAGTAAGCATCTTTAGAAAGCATCCAAGTAACATTGTGGCCTTCAGACATATGAAAATCTGGCAGGAGCTTTGTTCTGAAGTTCTCCAGACCCAGTGGTCCTTCTTCTCTATCCCCCTCACTCCTTGTCTTACAGTAATGAAAACTTTTGCTACTTTCTTTGTCTTTGTTCTCAAGTATAACACGTTCACTGACTCCTCATTAAACTCATGGTTGTTCTGAAAGAATTTGCAGCTTCAGTCTTCAAGTGAAGACAAATATTGTTCCAGAACACCAGTGGCAGATATTTGGGTCTTGGCTTATTCTACTGCTGTTCCCACAGGCACCACCACTACTGCTGCATTCCCTTCATTAGAACAGCACTTTTATAGGCTTCCAAGACTCACATTGTCTACTACTAAATACATGCTTTTTTAAAAAGGCTTTTTAATGGTTTATTGAGAATAACAAACACTGAAAAATGCGTGTGTTATCATGAGCAACTCAACAATTCCACACAGTATACGCACTAACAAACCTCTACCCAGATTAGAAAACATCGTTACTGGAACCCTAGAAACATCCGTTATACCTACTCCCAGTTATTACTGCTCACTTCAAAGGTAATCATTATCCTGGTTATTACATAGTTTTTTTGTTTTGTTTTTTGTCTTTTTATGAGGTTTACGGAGTGGGATAATATAGTGTTCTCTCTTTTACTTTTTAGAATAAATATGTGTTTAAGATTTATTAACTAAGAAACCAATAAAAAGATAAAGTTGGTTCAAAAAGCATATGAGGAATAGAAGTTGATATATTTAATCATGAAATATGCTTTAAAAATATTAGAGTAAGATTTTTAGGATAGAAACAAAACCGGTTAATACCCTACAATGCAAAAAAGAAAAAGAAATAATAACTGTGAAATTATAGTTTCCATGAACAGAAGTATTTGTATTTCTCTCAGACAAGAGCTATTTGCATTGCTATAAGTCTTTTGTAAGAAACAGAGTTGTAAAATATCATAGTCAATAGTAAGTAGAAAGTTAAGCAAAAGTTCCCGTCCCTAGAAATTCAGGTAATCCCCAGAAAACCTTCTGAACAGAGCACAGCTCTTTTCTAAAACGATACCCAGTAATCCTGTTTGCCTCATTCCAAATTTGGGTTGATATTTCTTAACAACCTACCTATTTGTGACTGTACCCACCTACTCTTGCCTGCTTTTTAACTACTGGAGATAATCTGTCTATGCTCTCGTTCAATGTCAACCTCCACTGGTAAATTATATCCCATCTACATTTGCCTACTCAGGGATATTGATATTGCTCTAGTGTTTCTGTTTTCTGTCTTCTGCATAAGTTTTCCCCCTCTAGTTAATGTTTTAGTACAAACACATTGTCTTCCATCTCCAAAACAATCTCTCTTGATTTCACTTCTGCCTATGGTTACTATCTCATGGCTCTCCTTATCTTTATAGCAAAGAATTATCTATTGTTACTGCCTCCTCATTTCTAAACCCACTGGAATTGGCTGTTTACCCTCATCACTTCTCCAAAACTAATCGTCAAGGTCATCCATGACCACCACATTATCATATCCATTATCATATTCTTGTTCTCCTGTTATTTAAGCTATCGGCATCATTTGACACTCCTGATTGTGCAACACTTCAGTTGAAAGCACTTTGTTCACTAGGTTTACTGGACTCTTCTGGGTTTCCTCCTGGCTGCTCTTTCTCAATATAGGCATGCTTTTACATTTTAATCTAAGGACATCATTTGAAAATAGCTCATTTGTTTTATTTATAGACTCAATCAAAGTGATCCAGTTTAAATGTTTATTATATTCCACAAACACAAATTGTGACAAGTGTCAAGACTTGTACTAGGTCCTAGGAATAAATGACATAAATAAAAGGCATAAATTAGACATGATTCTGACTTCAAATTGAACACATTCTAGCAAGCCACAGAAGTACAGAGATGAAAAGGTGCTTAGAAATAATCCAGAAAAATTCTTAGACTTTCAAAATTAGAAAGTGGACTACAGAGAAGCAAATTAACTTTTCTCAGGCCACTTATATAATGAATGATAGAGCCAGGATTAGAACCCAAGCTTAATAATATCTCTCTAAACTATTCTCTAGAAATTTAACATCCTAATTATGTCAGCTCTGTATAATTTAATTTTTAGTACATATGTTGCCAAAGTAAGCAATGAATGCATTATTCTTCATAAACCATCTCCTGTAGGCACCATCCCTCTCCCTCTAGGCCAGGGATTAAACCTACATCAGTGCCCCCAGGCCTCTAGGCTTCTCTATCATAGAAATTATCACATGACTTCCAAATTATCTGTCTCCACACTAGACTATGAGGACCCTAAAAGTAGAGACCATGTCATATTCAATCCCAATTCTCTAGTGCTCAGCACTGAACTTGTCACAAAATAAGTACTAAGTCACTTTTGCTGAATTAATAAATAAATACATGAATGAAAGAAGTCATACAATTCTGAAACCCACTACTTTTCTATCTATCTATCTATCTATCTATCTATCTATCTATCTATCTATCATCTATCTATCTTTCTATCCTTCTAGATATCTAATCTGACATATAGATATCTCCCTTCTAATGCCTTTACTGACATGATGATAAGAGAGATTGAATAAAATATCTCATCATATTTAACATCCTCAATAGCAGTGAGTACAGTAAGTCCTCACTTAATGTCTTCAAAACATTCTGTTACTTTAAGTGAAATGACCTATAACAAAACCAGTTTTATCATAGGATAATTGATATAAATAAGAGTTAAGTTCTATGGTATCTCATCAAGGTTATAACAGATAGTGAATAAAATCACATTATCCAGAACCTGCCCTATCTGTTCTAGCAGAGTTGGGGGTGGCATTATTCCATCCATAGGATGGGGAAAAAGTGCTAAATAAAAAATGTCATAGTCACACCAGGTTTATTTTTAATTCACTATATTTATTTATGCCTTGCATCTATTGTAAATGAAATGGAATGAAGTCTTGAGACAAAGGGCTTTGAATTTTGTTTTGTTTTTAAAATGAGTAAGGAAATAAAAGTGAGAGAAAAAGAGGCCTGATTTGAGATTATGGAATTCTTTGTCTAGTAACCCCTCCAGTTATAATAATAACACAAGAAAAGCATATGTTTGGAGATCAGAAGACTTGAAGTCTATGTTTCCCTCTGCTATTAACTTGCTTGGTACCTACCAGGGGCTATGAATCTCCTCTCTTCGACCCTCACTTGCTCAGTTTGTCAAATAGACAGCAGGAAATGTGGACCAGGTTAAATACTTTCTGAATCCTTTACAAATCCTAGATCTCTAAGCACCTTTACTTTCTTCAGTGACTTCATAACGCTGGAATCACTGGGAAGAGGCAGCCCCCGAGACAACCCAGGGGCAGTAGGAATGCCCTGTTTCTGCTGTGGTCGGTTAGAGTAGCCTGAGAAGGAAAATCCTTCTGGTTCCTTTGATCTGGTAAAATGAACAACTTTCTTTCTTAAAAATAAAAATAGCTATCATTTCTTTAGCCCTTTCTTTATTGTATTATGCTAAGTACCTTTTAGGCATTATTTCACTTAGTCTTCAGAACCACCCCAAAAGGTAGATCTTATTCTATTGCCAAACAGGAAGAATTATTCATATGGGGAAATTAAGACTTGAAGAAGTTAAGTAACTTACATAAGGTCACAAAAATAGAAGGTGTTTCCGCCAGGACTGGAACTCAGTGCTCACTGAGGCCAAGGTTCTTGCTTTCGGTGCTATTACATTCTAGGTATATGAATCCTAGTTACCTTTCTGGGGTGGAACTATTTTTTATACACATCCCATTGTGAGAAGTAGGAGCTTGCTCATGATTGGCATCTTACAGTTGGGAATGAGGACATGAAAGACCTGCATGCCAGGTCAGGAAGCTGGAGTTTATCTTGATGGAAATTGGGAGTCTCTGGAGGTTCTTAAGATAACCATATGTCAAGATTTTTTTCTATCTTTACCATGAGCAGTGGGCTTCCTGAGAGAGTCACAGGCCTCTGTGCTCTTTGTTTCTCTACCTCTTCATTTTGAGAAACACTGAATGACTCCTTTTCTCCAGAAAGTCCTTGTATAACCTATAACCATTTGTTTATATACAACGGTTCGTGTGCCTCCCTTCCTGTCCTGCCTCAATCACATCCTACACGAGAGCCTTCAGGTCCTCCTCAATTATCTATGTCATGACCCTATCACTGCATCACTCAGAAAGCACTTCTCTCTTGAGCTCCCTCAAAAAAAAAAAAAAAAAAGGGTGAAAAAAACAGGTTTGAGGATAGGTGTGAAGAAAACTAACCTTGATTCTTACCTGTTGCATATTTGCCAGGCATTATGACAGGTGCTTGGAGATGCTATCTTTAATTTTATCAGCTACCCTACAACTAACAATTATCCCCACATGTGTTAGGAAGTTTTGGAGGTGAATATTCATGGTCATAGGGTCAAACTTATGGGTTCTAAATTCAAATCCTTTTTGACTCCTGCAGTCACGTTCTTTATACTACATCACATTACACCTACATATAAAATGAATTTTCACAATAACCTTGCAGAAGGAATACTTATAATCTCTATTACTCAGATATGAAAATTTGGATCTGAGAGTTTAGAACCTTTCCCAGACCTACTCACAGTCTCACAACTAGTTGGACCAAGCAAGTCGGAAACTGGAATGAAGGATGTTCTTTGCCTCTTATATAGTAGGGGGGTATTGTGTAGTCAACTGCATGAAGTCCCAGATGCTTCCTACTTCTCTGACTAGAGTGTATACTTCCTGAAGACAGGCACATGCCTAGTTTATCTTATATCCAAGATGTAAAATGTTATAGCTTAAGATTTACTATACAGTTTTCACTGAGTATTTATTAACTGGATTATGGAATGAGAATAGGGATGCTTTCTCCACCACCTTATGTTTGCATGGCCTTTTAGTTTCTATGGAGTTGTCTAAGACTTATCTCATCAAACCTGTTAGGAGCCATAGCTTCCTGATCTGAATGTTTGAGGTATTATCTTCCTGGAGGATCCTTACTCGACTAATTGTGCAGGCAACGTGAGTAAGTGCTAATCTACTCAACAAACCACAGCTAATATGAGAATGAGATGCAAAGGATGATCAAATCCTCACAAATTTCCAGTAGCTTAGACAGGCACAGAGGGCACTTAGTCCCAGTTCGAAGTGAGGGAAAAGTTCAGCAAGATAGTGATTCCCTGTGGTCTCACACATTTTCTACCTCCTGGGAAAGCTGAGTTGCCAACCTGTTGCCAACCTAGGACTCCGGACACTAAATTCCTTACTCTTCATTCCCCACTAGCTCATACTGCCTTCCTTCCTGAAGGTGAGGTGGTTTGCAGCCACAGCATGACAAACCCTGATGAGGAAAGTTTACAGGTAAGAGAGAACCAGGAGCTGTGTGAACAAAACTAGGAATCCAAACAAGGCAGCACTTTGAGACGAGAGCTGCAGAATGAGGCTTAGCAGGGGAAGGAAATAAAACTTCTGGGATGACAAAATAAACAAAGAAATTGGAGAGGGTTAACTCAGTCTTCACCTGGAAAGTGAAAAATTATTCTCAAGAGTAGGTAGGGAGATTTTTTTTTGGGGGGGGGGGAGAATGTGGTGCTACCTCCTTGTCCCACTTGACAACAAAACAAGGAGTATATTTAGCTTGTTTTGACTTGCTAAATCCCTGTTCAATCCTCATGAAAGGATTAAAGTGGAGGATAATGGGACCAGGTGTGGATAACACGTAGTAGAATAAAATAAATTAGTGTGGTTGAAAGTGCTGATCACAGTTTGGTCCTGTCCTTAGATGGCTTTGTTCCTTTTAGAAGCAACACTGGACAAGATCAGTGTTTCCTCTGGATGAGATGCCACTAGGGATAGTGCAGATTAACTTAGACGTTAAGTTAAAAACCTTTCAAATTCCCTTGCATCCCCTGTGATTATCAGGGGGAAAAATTGCTCTGGTGCTCACATGTCTTCAGGGTCTTTCTGCTATACAGTGGTCCCCTCATTTTCATATATTTGTATTTATTTAATAAAGAGAAACAGGTATGGAGCTCAGAAACTTCAAGTAACAATATTTGGGTAAGAAATTCTGCTGTTAAGTGTTTATCTTTAATGATACCACTTTTCCATTTTTGCATGATATAACTTTGTTGTAAATATTTTATTAAACTTACTGGGTGACATAGGTTTAAAAAAATGTGTAGGTTTCACCTGACCAGGTGGTGGTGCAGTGGATAGGGCATCAGACTGGGATGCAGAGGACCCAGTTCAGAGCCAGAGGACTCGAAACCCCAAGGTCACCAGCTTGAGCATGGGCTCATCTGGTTTGAGCAAAGCTCACCAGCTTGAGCCCAAGGTCGCTGGCTTGTGCAAGAAGTCACTCAGTCTGCTGTAGCTCCCTGGTCAAGACACATATGAGAAAGCAATCGTTGAACAACTAAGGTGCTACAAAAAAGAAAAAATTAAAAATAATTGTATAGGTTTCAAGTGTACAATTCTGTAATACATCATCTGATAGAGGATTGCTTTTTAAAAAATGTGTTACTATTCAGCCATAAGAAAGATAAAATACTGCCATTTGTGACAACATATATGAACCTTGAGAGTATCACGCTAAGCAAAGTAAGTCAGAAACAGTCAAGAACTGTATGATTTCCCTCATATGTGGGATATAAAATTGAAAGTAACACGTAAATAAGACAAGGAAAACAAACACTTATGGACAGAGATAACAGCATGGTGACTACCAGAGGGAAATGGGAGTAGAGGGTCAGTAACAAAGGGTAAAGAGTGTCAAAAATATGGCAACAGAAGGAGATTTGAATTTGGGTGGTAAACACACAATCCAGTATACAGTGATATGACTTTTAAGTAAAACAAATGGAGCCTTTAAACCATAATATTAGCTAAATATCTTAGCTGGCGTTGAAGGAATGAAGTTTGGGAACCATGGAGCCAGGTATTCCCTAAGGCCTTGCTTCTTTAAGTACTGCCTACCACTCCAGACCTCTCCCCAGACCCACAGAATCAGAATCTGTATTTGAACATGACCTGCCTTAAAGGTCCTTCTAAGTCTTTCTAATTCTTCTTAAAATAACCCATCACCATAAACAATCCTGAGAGCATTTTCTCTCTCATGTTCTTTGTTCTCCTGTTGTTTTGTTCGGTATTCAAAAAAAAAAGGAAGGAAGGAAGGAAGGAAGGAAGGAAGGAAGGAAGGAAGGAAGGAAGGAAGGAAGGAGGGAGAGAGGGAGGGAGGGAGGGAGGGAGGGAGGAAGAAAGTGAGGGAATGAAAATAGTTCTATTTACTCTAAGTCACCTTGATCTAACCCCTTACTCTGCCACTGACTAGAGTGTGGCATGTGTTTGAAAAATGTGCTTGCCTTAATTTTCTTGATTTTAGTTTTTTTATCTGTAAAATGGGGATTATCATCCTTTATTCTCCCTGAAATTATAGTGAGTGTATGTACATGCATCAACACAAACACGTACATACACATATTAAGTTGTCATAGTACCTGGAACATAGTAACAGGTCCACAAATAGTAGTCACGGAGGCACTTCCCTTTGCTTCCCCTCCATACTGGAAACTCAAGGCCTTTTACCATGATGGGAAGGAAGATGTCCCTCCTATGCCAGCTGGGCACCATGCATCTCTAATTTGGGTTGTGAGTGCCAGATAACTTAGTTGACATTAAATCACAGTGTTTTTGTGAATGCCCATCCCAATTCACAAATCAACAATTGGGTAGTGCTGGCAAATGATGTGCTTCTGGCTTGCTTGCATATATTTAGGGTGCCAGTCTGGTGCAGACTAATTTCTGCTGGGGAGGGGCCTGCATTGAGCAGAGGAAAGGGCAGGGAGAAACTCTGGGGCATCTACTGCTTTTGCAGTTTGGCTGGCCATCCTGCATTTCCTGTATTTACGGGACCCCGTGAAATTGTACATTCATGCCTTTTCTCGATTGCCCTCAGCATGAGGAAAGTGTAGTACAGAGAAAATGGGGTTGGTAGTTACAGAGGCCTGGCCACACTAGCTGTGAGACGTGGGCAAGTTATTTAAGTTTTCTGTGTCTTCATTTCCTCAGCCTGAGTAACAGAGATAAACATTTTGATTTCTGGGGATATTGTGAATAGTAAGTGAATCCTGATATGTAAGCACGCCCAGGGTGATGCCTGAGACAGTATCACCAGTGCCAGACACCAGGTACCAATGACTGCTCCTCTTGTCGTTCTTCAAATTCTACCCAGCCAGAAAGACCTAATTTTAAATCCTGCTTCTTCCCTTTCCCAGTGTAGAACCTTGGTCAGTCGTGTCACTTCTCTGAGATTTGGTTCTCTCACTGTAAAAGGAGAACAGCAATATCTTTCTCGCCAGGTTTCTGTTGGAGTGAAAGGAACACAAGTGAAACGCCTGGCCCATGGAGCAGTGTAGGGATTCTTGCAGGAGATGTCAGCACATAATATCCGAGGAAGCTGGGCTCAAGCCTTTCACAGGCTGGCCTTTTACCATCCTTCTTCTTTGCTGGATCTTTCGCACTTTCTATACCTTGATGACTGGTGCTCGGGCACCAAACCTCTTCTTTCTCTCTACTTCTTCCTTACACGCTCTTGTGAAATCCCATTGTTTTCAATGCCAACTGCAGCCGATGACTCTCAAAGGTAAATCTCCAGCCTGGGCCTCTCTCCTGAACTCCAGACCCATAAAATTTCTAGCATGAGCCACAAGATCTTACGGGAACAAGTCCCCTGCACCCAGTTTCACAGTACCTTTCCGAGATTGTCCCCTCATACGCTGCAGACATTCTGGCCTCCATGATGCACCTTGGATGTGCACACTCCCCCTCAGCTTTCGATTTGCTCCTTGTTATGCTTAGAGTATTATTCCTCAGTCATATGCATGAATTGCTCCCACATTGCATTCCAATTTCTGTTCAGATATCATCAATTAAGAGACTTTCCATGACTACTTTATAGAAAACTGCACTACCACCTCACTCCACTGGTGTTCCTCTCCTTCCTAGCACATCCACCTCATATAATCCTTTCTCTTCATTATAAGCTCCTTGACAGAAGAGAACTTGGACCTAGTAGGTATTCAGTCAATATTTATTGAATGAGTGAATGAACCTATCGAATTCTATTTTCCTTATTACATAGACAGGTGTGGCACATATCACTTATAATTCTACTTTTGTTGTCTGCTGTTATACAAAAGATAGTACACATAAATTACATTTGTATAAGATTCATAGTTTACACAGTTCTTTTTACAACAATTATGACAAAAACTGTTACCTCCTTTGATAACAACCCAATTAGAGAAAGACATATTCTACACATATTTATAGATGATCAAACTGAGGCTTGCAGAGATTAAATAATTTGAAGAATATCACACATATAATAATGAAAAAATTGCCTGACCAGGCGGGGGCGCCGTGGATAGAGCGTCGTACTAGGATCTGGAGGACCCAGGTCCGAGACCTCAAGGTCGCCAGCTTGATCGTGGGCCATCTGGCTTGAGCAAAAGCTCATCAGCTTGGACCCAAGGTCGCTGGCTCCATCAAGGGGTTGCTCAATCTGCCGTAGGCCCACAGTCAAGGCATATGTGAGAAAGCAATCAGTGAACAACTAAGGTGTCACAACAAAAAACTGATGATTGATGCTTCTTATCTCTCTCCGTTCCTGTCTGTCTGTCCCTATCTATCCCTCTCTCTGACTCTCTCTCTGTCCCTGTAAAAAAATAAAAATAAAAATAAAAATAATGAAAAATAAAATCAGGACTTAAACTCAGGTGTTACTACTTTTGATCCAAGTTTTTTTCCATGAAATATACACACATTACATTTACTGATTTGTGTTGCTGCTAAACTGATTCACCTTGAGTAGTACTTTTCTTCCCTGAAGAAAAGCATCAATTTTATGTATTTCTTTTTTATCTGTGCTTTACCTAACACAGAGTAAGGTACCCAGTAGAAACTCATGCTATAATTGTTTCTTGCAAGTGTGAATATACAGACCCAAATTGAAATGCCATTGAAGTGTATTCTTTCCATAATGACTCAAATACTCTACTTAGGAGGCTTTTATCAATCTGTAAGCTTAACTTCAAAATAGACATAGTCCTGCATGGAAAGTACAGTGAGAAATGGAGGGAAAAAAGATAAAAAAGGGATAGAAGGTGAGGGTAATGGGGGCATAAATGGTGATGAAGGAGATTTGGCTTGGGGTGGTGAACACACAAAACAATCTACAGATAATGTATTATATAGAATTGTACCCCTAAAACCTGTATAATTTTATTAAAAATGTCACCCCAGTATATGCAAAGATAAAGGAGGAGATCGATACACATAAAGGCAAAGAGGAAACTAACAATATAGAATAGTGTCCAAAGGGATATATAAAATCAGAATTTGGCCCTGGTCAGTGGTTCAGTGCTTACAGTGTGGGCCCCACTATTGATGTCCCAGGTTTGACTCCCAGTCAGGGCACACAGATAAAGTGGTCATCTGCTTCTCTCCCTTTTCTCCCCCTTCTCCTTCTACCCCCCTCCCTTTTGTGTCCCCCTCTCCCATCTTTTCCTCTTCTTTCCCCCTCCTCTCCCTCTTACTCTCTCAGCAACCAGTGGCTTAATTGGTTCCAGCGTGCCCTCCCCCACGCATGCACTGAGGATTAGCTTCCTCAGAGCTCAGAGTCTCAGGAGCTTCAAGAGCTAAACATTGCTTGGTGCTGGAGCATTGCCCCAGACAGGGTTGCCGGGTGGATCCTGATTGGGGCACATATGGGAGTCTGCCTCACCGTCTTCCCTCCTCTCACCTAATAATTATCATCATCATCATGATCATCAGGACTTGGTTGAGAAATATGCAGAACTGGCCTAGTGTTAGGAATTTGGGGTAGGACGTGGTAGTGGGAAGCTTGGACAAGCAGTTTACCAGGACGACAGGTGAGCGGCACTCTTTTGATTAGTCAGTATGGCTTGAAGCAGAATGCTTTCCTGGGGACCTGTGCCAGAAGAAAACATCAGTTGAGCCAATCAGGATTTGCCTGCACCCAGCATGAAGCTCTATTCCCAGCAAGCGCACCAACGTGAATGTTAGGAGCTGAGACAAGAAGTCCATCCAAGAGACTGCTGCAAGAGCTTGTGAGCTTGGTCAGGGCCATGTGCATCCGCATCCAGCCATCAAGTCCCCCCAAAATAACTTCCCGCACGCCCATTATCTTCGGTTTCAGCCCAGTGCAACCAGAGTCTATAAACTGTAGTTGGGATTCAGGACCATTTTCTCGGACAGGCTTGTGTTACATACAGGAGTGGGGCAGAGCATTATGTGTTCTCGGCGCAGAGTCCATTTGCCTAGTGTGGTGAAACAGACACGCTCAGTGGACAGCAGCCTCCGAGGTGGACCAGGAGGCCGTGAACCTCCACAATGACAGGAACCTCAGAGACTGGAGACAAGTGAACCACTTCTGAGCGGACCCAGCATTTTTGCAGGCTCTGAAAGCCTCTACAAGCTGAATTTCACTAAGGCAAATCCGATGCTTACTCTTGGCTTGGCATTCTATTACAGGTGTGTTTAAGGATCCTATGTGTGTGTTGAGCATACTGGGGACTTTTTGACCCTATACAAATGGCAGACGCAGCAAAAACCAGGAGGCTCTTGGTTCAGAACTGGTTTTAAATTCCAGCTCTGTGCCATACAGGTGGACTTCAAGCAGATACCGTAATCTGGGTTTTTTGTTGTTGTTGTTGTTTTTCTGTGCAAAAAGATCCAATGCAGTAGATTTTATTATATGGACGAAACAGAATGAATCGCAGTGTCTGATACATGGTAGGCCCTCAGTAACTTGGAGCTTGTTTCAAATTAGAAATGCCTGCATGGGGTTGGCAACAAAGCTCAGACAGGCAGTAGGGCTTGGGGGTTTTAAAAGGAGGAATCTGAAGTCACACAAATCCGGGTGTGAATTTTGGTTCTTCCACTTGTTCAGGTAACCTTGCGCGTGTTATTTACTTCTCTGTGACTAGGGAATAATAGTTTCGCCCAGCATATAAAGTTTTTCCTATGACTAAAAGATGCCTTTCAAGTACAAAGCATAGGATCTTTTGCATAGTAAGACCTTAATAAACGTGAGCTATACCTAGAATGGCTAGCCAAAATCTTAAAACCATTTTAATGAAACATTTTAACCAGGCTATTCTGTGTGCATGTAATTTATAGTTGTATATTTATTATTGGGGGAGAATAACATTAAAATAACCTTCAGTTGAATTGTTAATCAAATTGAGTGGAACCTGGCTTTATTGGCTGTTTATTAGAAGTATGGGTGCTACATGCTGTGATTGATACAGAAATGAATAAGGAATGAGAATAAAATTGATGTACCAAGCACTGTGCTAAGGACTCTCAGATGGATTATCTCATTTAATCTTTTTATATAGTTTATATTAGAAAGAACAATTCGTGGTCATTGTGGAAAGGTTGGAAGGAGAAAAAGTTAAAAAAAACAAATATTAAAATCAGCTAGAATCACTGACAGTTATTTGAGGCATTTTCCTCCTGTCCTTTTTCTGTACAAAGTGTATGGTCTGTTTAACCTCCATTCCCCCATCTGTAAAAGAGCATTCTCATTACCGGAGAGTAGTTAGACAACAAATGAGGTCCTTCAAGAAAAATATCTAATAGTGCCAAGCATTTTGGCACTCAACAAATGGCTGTGTCCATCATATTCAATCACATATGAATAGTTTTATAGAGCTTTTTAAAGTTAACAGATACCCGAGAATAGGAGGTGGTTTTTCAAAGGGGTTGCAAAGCCCAGAGATACATTTGGAGCATCTCCCTGAAGCCCAGTTTGCTCAAAGATTTTAGTATTTGGTGACAAAACATATGGTTTTTATATTAAAAGCCATGTAGTTAATGAGATGCAAAACTCTTGACAATTTTTAAGATAAACTAAGAGATTGCAAAGAAACATTGCACTTGCAATGGGTCAGCTCAGACTAAAACTTCAGCCCCAGGGGTATGCTATCCTTTCCTTCATTACTATGGACCTTTCCACTGAGAAGTTCAAGAGGTCAGAGACAGATTTTAAGCAGAGAACTAACATGATGTTAGTTCAGATGTTAGGTTACTTTGGTGTTCATGTGGAAGGTGAGTTGGAGGGGTGACCGCAAAGGAAAGGTCTGCTGTGAAGTTAGTGCAGTGGTCTGGGGGGTAAGCAAAGGGAGCAAGAGCTAGGAAAATGGCAGTGGGGAGATGAGGAGGATACAAATTTGAAATATTTCAGAGACAGAATGCAGAGAATTTTACCATTTTCCAAATGTGAAAAAGGAATCGGGCAGGAGGGATCCCATGGTGATCCCTGGGTTCTCATCATGTGGACAGCAGACCTGGTGCACTTTGAGCTTCTACAAATGACGCAGATACACAGGGTCATTGGCCATAGACAGTACAGGTCCATTCATTTTACAGTAAAACTTCTCACTGACCTTCCACCCTAAGTAAAAGGAAATTTTTTATTGCCAAATTAGAGACATATATATATATATATATATATATATATATATATATATATATTCCAGAGAAATTAAAAACCAAGTTTTTCATTTCCTGAAATGACTTTCTGTTCTCCCGAAAATTATTATAAGAATTTTACTATTCTCGACAGGTCAGAACTTACCAATCACTTGCCTTAGCCACTAGCTCTTAGGTCGCAGGAAGGTGTGTGGTTTTGGATTCCCTTCAGCAGAGACTGTGCCTGTGCTGGGGCCTCTGGGAAACTGGTCGTTCTTGCTGCTGAAGAGAAAGTGGAAGCACATTTCAGGACCAGAGCCCACTAATATGAGGGCCCATTTTCTCTATGATAATATCAGGGCAAAAATTAAACATTCATAATACGGTAATTAAGAGGTGAATAATTTATTTAAACCAGTAAAATAGATGTTGGCAGTATGATAGCTCCAGAAAAAAATACAGTAGTAAAAAATAACAAAGTTTGTTTATTAGCTATAAGCCTAGACAATATGGGGAACACCGAGCTTGTTTCCTCTGCTATGCTGAGAGTCTGGAAAAAGAATATAGCATACTCCCCAGCCCACATACATTCAACAGAGAATCAATCCAGCATAGAGCATCCAACCCACCCCCACTCTGGGATGAACTATGTGACCAGGAGCAAGTCACTCAGCTAATTTGTGCCTTGGTTTTCAAATCTGACATTGGGCATGAATAATTTCTGTCCTGTCAACATAATTTCACATCTAAGAGACAACTATCTGCTTATCACACCACAGCTTTGCAAAAAGCCTAGTATTGCTTTCTTCCAAGGTGTTCATCACCATAACTTCTCTGTAGTAGTGCTAGCTGGACTTCTTATAATGCTTAGGTCACTGGGAGGAGGGAAAGAAACTATCTGATGAAACAGATGCATTTGGAATTCTATCAGAAATTGTAAGTTCATTTATTAAGTTTTGACAATCACAGATGCCTTCACATTTTTATCACAAAGATATATTCAGAGCTCATGATAATCCCAGATAGAGAGTAGATCAGGGGAAACATAAGTGTATTCCTTTAATTCTTCTGTGAGAAGTCCCAACTTCCCTTTGGTGGATATGGGCCATATTCTCACATACCATCCTTTTAACTCACTATCGTACTTCAAAACTCCCAAGTCTCTACCCTTTGTGAGCCCAGTTTCTCTGATCTCCTGAAGGTGCCCTGATTCACTGTTCACCAGGCAGCCAAACTGCAGCGAAGGTCAAAATACAGACCAGGACCACCCAGGGAAGAAACCAGTGCAGAAATCAAGGTCACTGAGAGCAGACAACAGGCATGCCAGGCTCATGTGTTACAGGGTTTACTTAGAGCAAGGGAAAAGAGGGCACAAAATGCAGTCTCTGCAATGCATTGGCCCCCAGCAGCCAGCAGATCCCCTTCTCAGCCAGCACAGGAGAGGTAGCTGCACACACTTCATTTCATACTACAGTAGGGAAACTCCAAACTCTGTCCCATACAGTCTGAAATACAGAAAGCTGAGGTGTGCCTGAGAACCAATGACACAGGGACTTAAGCAGAACTGAGGACTATGCATTGAGTTCAAAACAAGGAAAGAGATTCCCACACAAGGTGAGAAACCCAGCACAAGCCATGTGGCCTCTATATCTCTTGGTTGAGGCCCAAGGCCCACTTTTCTTTGTCTGAGTGGAAGCTGAAAGGTTACATGCGTGAAACTGCTTTTCTCAACATACCCAAAGATCCTCTAGACCAGTGGTTCTTAACCTGGGTTCTATCAACCCCTAGGGGTTCGATGAGTCAGTCTCAGGGGTTCGGAGAAGCCTCTGCTGTGGAAGCCAGAATAAAGTAATACCGTAATTTGTTGTGAGTTCATGCACTTTGTTGGTTTTATTCTTTGAGCAAGGTGATGTTCATGAATGGCTCATTTTGTGCACCAGTAAAGAAACATATGTCTTGAATTTGGAAAAAAATCATATTTTATTTATCACTAAAGAAGGGTTCAGTGAATGCGCATATGAAACTGGTGGGTTTGGTACCTCAAAAAAGGTTAAGGCCCACTGCTTTAGACACTCATGACTAATAACTTCTCATGACTAACGAAACCTAGACAGATGGAGGAGGAGAGCCCCTCTCTGGGCTTTGCTTTTCAATATATAAAGTATATATTGTATTTGATACCAATGCTTGGAACAAAGTCAGGGGCAACACATGACATTTTTGGAGACTCTGTATTAAATATCAACACTTGAGGTTTGATCCTGATTCTGGGGTCATTGTCTGGTGGGAGAGTCATTGTAAGTGACTAAAGTACAGAGAAGAATAAAACTTCTCTACAACACAGAGCAGGGGAAAGCCTTTCACTGAAAGTGGATAAGTACAATAGTTGGAGGTCAAGCATTGAGCCTTTCAAACCAGATGGGGCAGCATGAACAGGAACATTGATGAGCATGCAGATACTGTGTTGAGGAAAAGTCACAAACCCTTATGACTGGACCATAAAGGGACATAAAGAATAGTGAAGGAAAGAGTTGGCTGGCCCAGTCATGGAATGTCTAACCCACGAAACTAAAAATATTTGAACTTAACCAAGTAATAGAGAGGCGTTGACATTTTGGGAGGAGAGTAAGGGTGTGAACCAAAGAATGTGGGTAGACATCTCCCTTTGAGATTTTGGGGGTCATCTTCAAGCCTCCCTGCTTGTCTCCTCTGATAATCTGCCAGTCTCCAAGCTTGGGTTCACCTAGCTCAGGTGGCACACAGTATGTGCACAGTAAATAGTTACTGAATAGATAGTTGGATAATCATTATTAGCTTTTTCCTTATCAGTACATCAAGAAAAAAGAATATACATGTGAATTAAGTGGTTGGTTTGGGACTGAATCAGAACATTCCAGTTCTAGAATGATTCCAGAACTGAAATGTTCTGATTCTGTGATCTCCAACTACGGGAAGGTAACCTAGCCTCCCTGTGCTCCATTAGCTCTCAAAGAATGAGAAAATAAAGAGCATTATGCTAAGTAAAATAAACCAGAGAAAGACAGTACCATATGATTTCACTCATATATGGAATCTAATGAACAAAATGAACTAACAAGGATAATAGAGACAGACTAATAGCAGGTTGACAGCTGTTTGAGGGGTCAGGGTGAGGCTGGGTGAGGTGGGTGGAGAGACTGAGCAAAAAAACGGAAAAAGAGAAAAACTTAAAAAAATAACTAAAATTAAAAAAAAAAGACAACTTGCCTCCTAGAATTTCAGAACAAGGAAAATAAATTTTGTTAATAAAATCTAAGGAAGAACTTTAAAATCCAGGTCTCAGAACCCAATGTCAAATATATATAATTTATATATAATATCTATATTAGTCAGATTGAGATGGTTTAGACATCTCCATTACTTATAATACTTGCTTCCTTACTGAGAGAGGAGAGGGAATGATGCCGTTTTAATGTGTTTCTTTCTACAGAGACATGCTTTGAGAAATTTTATGTATCAAATAACCTGCATTTATTTAGTAATAACTAATTTGTCTCATTATTTTTATTAATCAAAGATATATATCAGCCAATCAAAACTTATGATGGTTCATCAACAAGTTAGCACACACTAATTTGGTATATTGCTGCCAAAAGCAAGCAATTCATTATTTTAATTAACATTAATATGAGTAAATATCTTATTTATGATCATTTTTGAGATGTAGGAAATAACTTTCAGTTTCCATTATTATCTTTAAAATTCCCATGTATCCTAGAATTCTAGGTTGAATGTCAACAGTAAAGGGCTCAGTCATTCTACTTGTAAAGAACAAAAGAAAAAGAAGCAACCAACCAACATTGCCAAATTTAACTGAATGAGTTAGTAAAAATTATTCTGTTTATTTACTATTTTAATAAACATGTGTTGCATGCCAACTATATGCTAAATATACATGATAAATGGTGTGGTCCCTGCCTTTAAGGAGTTAATGACTAGCTCACTTATTAAACAAATACTTATCTTGCATCAGTTGAAGGTCAAGTGCTGTGCTAGGCACCTGAGACCAGAGATGTGAGATGCTCCTTCAAGAAGTTCATGATTTAGTTCAGTACTGTAGTTCCGAGCCTCATTGAAACAACACCTGAAGACCTCGATCAGCATCACAGACTTCTTCCAACAATAATTCTTATAGTGAAAGCAGAGGGAAAGGAAGGACCCCATCAGGGAATCTCAAGAGTGGGTTGAGAGGAGAATGGTTCTGTTAATTTGTGTAAGTACCTCCTGCCTCCCATTACAAACACATACACCCTACAACCCATTCAAGGTAATTCTCATATGCCCTCGGCATGACAAAGAATCACCCTTCAATGAGGAAAATCATTGTAAGAGGACTTTCCTGAGGGCATTAGAAATTAATGGAAAGATTGTAAAAACAGGGTCACTATAATCCAGAAGATTATGTGACTGGATTATGGGAGTGTTAACAAAAAGGAAAGGACATTTCTGAGATAGCATAGATAGAATTTGGGATAAGAATGTGGAGAAAATAAAAGGTTTGAAGCCTTGATGGTTGGAAGTTTGATCAGGATCTGGAGCAAGATTGGGAGTTTGGGAGAATAAACTGATGTCAAGAAGGAAGAGGAAGTGATATGTCAAACTTTAGATGTGTTCTTTGATGTAAAGAACATGTAATTTTCTGAGCATGGCCCTTAAAGACAATCAAATAATCATTTTGACTCTATTACCTGAGAACACTTGAGCAATGTGCTCCCCTTCTAACTATTGTATTCTTATTCACAAAATGGGGTCACTAGAGTTTGCCCCACAAGGTGCCTGTAGATTCAACCATGTAAAATGTTTTACATAGGAGCTTCTTGGCAAACATTTCTTCCCTCCTCTTGTTATTGCCATTCTAGATAAGCATGCTTAGTGAACTGCTGGTGATGCCCACCAGACCATCAAAAAAGATCATAATTTTGCTCACGTCTTTCTCTGTTGTCTCTGTCCAACTTCTCTTAAAGGATCCCCTGATAATTAATTGCTCAGACAGGACTATGTTATAAATAATTTCTATTATTTCATTCAGTGTAATGCTATTCTGGCTACTAGGAATATGTCTGAGTTTTGGATGGAGCATTCCAGTCAGTTACATGTTGCATTTGCCTCCAAACATGACCTTATTTACATAGCCATTGAATTAAAGAATTTCAAACAACAAACACAATTCAAGTGAGCTGAAAAGGATCTGGAGAGACAGGTGTTAGGAGCCTGGTTTTGTAGCTGATTGTGTCTGAGGACTTGACAAGGAATAATAACTATAAAGGGCTTTTAGACACTGAAATTCATGAAGTTATTGAGATGAGGTGAAGTGAGGCCGATCTCTGTTGCATTTCTCCAGTCTTTTCACTCTTGCTCTTACTCCATGTCAGCTTAAATATTTCCAACAGTAATTTTGTGATCCTTCTTACAACTCCTTTTAGCTACTTCATATATGTTTTGGCTGTATAGTTTTGGAGGTTGCTTGTTATTTATAGGCAAAATAGTAAGAATTTAAAATTGAGATTAGAGCTTTAACTTATTCTCTGCTTGCAAAGTCCATAAGGGAAGTGGTGATTAGCCTTAGTTTCCTTATTGGCAAAATAGGAATAATATCCAAGTCTACTTGCTGAGATTGGCTTAGTTATCATACAGTTGTCAAACCGCACGATGCTGTATCTATAACTATGTCTTGGTTTTCTTTCAGAGTGTTGTTTTAAGTGGGGCTTACTATCTGATTTTCTTGATCAAATCTGACCATTCTAATTATGTCATTAATCTTTCAGGAACTAATTTTTCTCTTATTTTCTCCTTCTATAATGCTGGGCTTTATCTTTCTTATTTCTATCTTTGTACTTTCTGATTTAATCTATACTTTTTCTAACTTCTAATTTTGATAGTTAGCCTATTCATTTTTAGCCTTCTTTTCTAATGTGAATACTGAAAGCTAACATTTATTTCTGAAGTTGCACTTTAGCTGCAACCTGCACATTTTTATATGTAGGATTATAATTATTCATCAGTTCTCAGTATTACCTATATGCATGTGCTTTTATATTTCATTGTATTATTTTGTCTCACAAGTTATTTAGAAGTGTTCTACTTATAATTTTAATGTGTGGGGATTTTGTTTATATATTGTTTATTTGTAATTTAATTGTGTTAGGTCACAAAACTTGGTCACAATGACATCAGTTATTTTTAAGGCAGTGAGAATTGTTTTATATAGATTAATATATAGTCAGGTTTGTAAAAAATTCATCTATTTTTAGAAGAATCTATATTTGCTCATTGACTTGGCAGAAAAATTTATAGTCTATGTTTTTTAAATAAACTTTTTAAGTACTGTTAGTTCTTCTAAATTTTATCATTTTTGGTACGGTCCTTGTTTGACCTATGAATTATCAAGAGAGATATGTTCTCTCATGATAATGGTGGAACAGCCAAATTCTCAATGCATTTTGACCAAATTTTATCTTACATATTTAAAATTAATGAGATAGCTGTATAATATCATATATTTAATTCTATGCATACAAGTTTAGAATTGTTATAAGTTCCTGCTGAATGATTTTTGTCATTATGCCCTCAATAGTATTTCCCTCTTAAGTTATATATATACACCTATCCTCTATTTTTCTTGGTTTATATTCATCAGATATATCTTTATCCTTTTAGCCTTTCTGTAGCCTAATGTTTTATGTTTGTCTCCTATGAAGGTAAAATTGGCAATCTGATAACTCCTATCTGTTACCTTGTTCAGGTTCACTGGGGATTGAACTTGTATTACCATGTTTTTTTTTATTCCTTTTCGTTCTTCTTTTTAAATCCTTTTTTTCCTTCTTTTTTATTATTTTGATTAAGAGAGTTCATGACTCCCTAAATAATACTTTACCATTTATATACTTTACCATTTATAATATTTTTGTTGATTTATCCACACATTTACCTTTTTTTTTTCCCATTTCTTATATCTCATACCTTTTCTCTAATAGCAATTTCTTTTTTAGTGAATCTCTACTTTGGAAGTTCCTTCAATTAAGGACTATTGCTCAGCTTTTAGTAAACTCAGCTATTGTTTCTCTAAAACTTTATTTTATCCTCATGGTAAGATCATTTTCTTGGGCACCTATATCTAGGTTAAGATTTATTTCTTCTTAGCATTACAAAGTTGCCCTTTCACCATGTTCTAACTCAGGGGTCCCCAAACTTTTTACATAGGGGGCCAGTTCACTGTCCCTCAGACCATTGGAGGACCGGACTATAAAAAAAAAACTATGAACAAATCCCTATGCACACTGCACATATCTTATTTTAAAGTAAAAAAACAAAATGGGAACAAATACAATATTTAAAATAAAGAACAAGTAAATTTAAATCAACAAACTGACCAGTATCTCAATGGGAACTATGGGTGCAGATGCATCCTGTGCTCCTCTCACTGACCACCAAAGAAAGAGGTGCCCCCTCCAGAAGGGCGGCGGGGGTCAGATATATGACCTCAGGGGACCGCATGCGGCCTGCGGGCCGTAGTTTGGGGACCCCTGTTCTAACTTCTAGTCTGTGTGTTGTTCTTCCACAGGTGATTGGTCTTTTTTAAAATCCCTTGGTTGCTTTAAGATCTTCTTTTAATCTTTGGTGTTATGTGTTTTCATGTTATCATGGCAAGGTGTGAGTTTCTTTTTATTTATTAAGCTTGATAAATTATAAGCTTCCCACATCTGTGAATTTGTATCTTTTATTAGTTCTAGAAAATTCACAATCCTTTTCTTTACACATTTTTCTCCTCCATTCTCTTTATCCTTTCTTACTGGTTTTCTATTTGTGCATATTAGGGGTATGCATCGTGTCTTCCACATCTCTTCACCTTCTCTTTCTATTTTTCCTGACTCTCTCTGCTGCACTGGGATAATTTCCCCAGCAGAAAGAGAATCTGCCGTGGATGATTTCTCTGGGTATTTGCTGAACTGTAATTGAGAGCCCACATTTGAGTAATCTTAATCTGTGGCGACACTGGAGGACTTTATTAAAATATGTTATTCCAGGCCTGACCTGTGGTGGCGCAGTGGATAAAGCGTCGACCTGGGAACACTGAGGTCGCCAGTTCAAAACCCTGCACTGGTCTGGTCAAGGCACACATGGGAGTTGATGCTTCCAGCTCCTCCCCCCTTTCTTTCTCTCTCTCTCTCTCTCTCACTCTGTGTCTCCTCTCTAAAATGAATAAAGTTTTAAAAAAAAAAAGCTAAAATATGTTATTCCAGTGAGGGTTGACACTGGCTTCTGCTGGGACTACGCTGGTCCCCCTTTAAGGTTCTTGGCCACTGGGCCAAAACATTATTTTTATTTCAGAAGGAGTAAAGCTACAATAATTTTATTTTTATTTCCTCAATTTAGGGAAGGAATGTTGTCTCTTTAATTAGTAAAACCCCAGAAAAACCTTTAAATGGAATATTTTTTCTAGTATCCAGTAGTTTTTGAAGTAGGACTTTTGAGAGTGTCAAGTACACCGTACTGCTAGGAGCAGAAGTCTGAATGCAGCATTTATCACATACCCTAGATAAAACAGTGTTTAGATTCTCTAGGAAAATATTAACATTTTTGGACCACAGTTTTCTATTTATTTTTAGTTACTTGACCCCCTCCCCTGTAATTTGAGCCTAGATACCCTAGGAATGTTAATAGGAACAATTGGAAATGACATCCCAAACTTCAGCTGGAAAGAAACTGAAGGCCCTCAATGCATACCATATGTGCTCTTTGAATCCCCTCCATAGCATGTGCAAGTGGTCATCCAGCCTCCTTTTACATCCATCAGTGACAGAGAACTCACAATTCATGAAGAAGCCCATTTGTTCATTTATCTATACCTCTGTCTGTCTATTTGTCTATCTATCTATCATCAAAAGTGAAAGAGATTTATTGCAAGGAATTGGCTTGCCTGATTGTGGGAGCTGGCTAGGCAAGTCCAAAATCCATAAGATAGGCTATCAGGAAAGACAGACTGGGAACTCTCAGGTAGAGTTCACTTCAAAGGCAGAATTTCTTTCTCAGGGAAACTTGAGCTCTATTCTTAAGGCCTTCCAACAGATTGAATCAGTTCCATCCAGAATATGTAGGATAATTGACCTTGTTTAAAATTAACTAATTGTAGATATTAACCACATCTGCAAAATACCTTCATAGCAACTCCTAGATTAGTCTTCAATTGAATGACCAAAGACTTGTGCTTAGCCAAACTGTCATATAAAATTGGCCATTACACTTACCTTCACTGTACTAGGAATATGTTAGAAATTTTGCATCTTATATCTTTACACCTTGTAATGTTCAATTAAATATTATTCTTATTTTAAAGATGATAAAAATTACAAATCAGGAAAGTTCATGATTTAATATTATTAATACATGTTGGGAAATTAAAACATGGAAATTTAAAATAACTTGTCTTTAATGCACATGCAACGCCTCTAGAAAATGTCTGCTACATTATAAAGCTCAATATTAGTTCCCTTACCAAATTGTTCTTGAGACATCTTTATTTTAAGACAGCTGTTAGTAGCTGTACCTTCCACTGGGAGTTAAATGATACTGAACACTTTCACTCAGAGTGTGATTGCACATGGGTGTTTGTGAGTGCACACACATTGTGAAAGAGGGAGCTTGCAGGGCAGTGCTGTTGCGATAATGCAGCTAAGATGAAAGCTCATATTCTTGCCCTCGCTGGGACATTGCTTCTATCTTTGGAAGAAGTTTAAGACCCTCAAATTAGCACATGACTGATTTTATTATTATTATTTTTGTTTTTGATGAGAGAAAATTTCTCTGTGTCCCAATAGTAGGTTATACTATGCATACATAAATTAAGATAGTTAGAATATCAAATGCCTAGTCAAAAATTATATGCATGGTCTCACGAACCCCTGAGACATGTCAGAGGGTGGCAGGAACAATGCCAGTGAAGGTTGTGTTGGCATCGTGTTTGAAGAATGAGAGGAGCCAGTAAGGAGGGTAGAGCAGATTTCTTTGCTTTGGCTGAAATTATTGGGGAAATATGGCTAGACTTAGTGGCACTACTTGGCCCAAATGACTTACAGAATTGTGACTAATCACAAATTCCACAGTAAAAATGAATATCACAAAATACCTTTGAGCATATTTAGAAAAACAGGCTTTCTGAATTTAGGGTCCCAGATCAGCCCTGTAACTCATTCATCTCCATAATGAAATTTTCGTTTTTATATAAATATTAGCATCAATAGCCTCTGAGGACAAAACCAAAATGAAACACATGATTTCATAAATGTGTGAACAAGAATGTGAATAACACCTTTTGTATAACACTCTACCATTTAGAAAACATATATACAATATGGCAGCATTGGGAGAACACTATACCCCAAACTATACCTGGGGTGGTAGGGGTTGTGTTATTTGTTTCCAGTGTTTTCTGCCTTTCCTGTGGGAGAATTATGTTCCACCATATCCCTGCCCAACCACCATAGTAAAGCAGATTTGGCCATCTGACTTACTCTGTTCCAAGGACTGTCTGTGAAAGAAGATCATTGCATGGATCCATCCTTGTCTCTTTGCCACAAAACAAGCAAAGGCTTCCCCACTAGTGTAGGGCACAGAATGACATGGGTATGAAGCTGAGCCATAATCAACCTGCAATGGGCATGAAAGGGAATTAAAAAGGCTTTGTTGTGTAAGCCACTAACATTTTGGGCAATCTTTTATCACAGTGTTATGGGCAATCTTTTATCACAGTGTTAGTTCGTGTACACTGACTGACACATTTGGGTTTGATTTTGAACTCAAGCACATATTAGCTGTAAATCTTGAGGAATAGATTGAAATTCAATAACAATCAGCCCATCTAAATTCAGGTTCTATAAAGATAGATGTTCTGATAATGAAATTTTATGGGCAATGTTTTTAATTTCTTTTCAAGAGTCACATTTTTTAAACATAAAATAATTATATCCAATCATTATATGCAAACTAATGATACATCATGTTTAAAATAAGCCACGGTTCAAAGTTTTAATTGAACAGTCAAAACTCTCATAATCTTAATTGTGAGACTTTCTGGCTAAAGAAGTAACCTCCCTGGAAGAAGGATAAAACCAAGATTACTGCACTTTGTACAAGTTCTCAAGTATGAACTATTCAACCTGTAAATAAGGAAGTGGCAAATTCATGGGCATAAATACTTTGTATAACTCATCTGTTTGAGGAGCAGATTATAGAAAACCCAGAAGACCTTGAGAAACAGCCTGCACAGCCCGGGTCTGTAGAAGACAGAGCTAGCATCCTTCTGCTCTGGGGAAATGCAGAGGAGCAGTTAGCATGTTTGCTTTCCTCAGAGCCCCACTCTGCACTGTCCCTCGGATAAACTTCTCTTTGCCACCACCCTCAGCCTAGAAAGTTGTTTTAGCCCCAAGTCACACTGCTTGGAATTATCCCAGGCTTGAGACTCTTATTCCAAAAACCCAGTCAGATGGGAAAGAGCAGGAAAGGACAACTTAATTAGAATGGCCATGTGCCTTTCTTCTCCTGGTGTTAAATCTTTAAGATTTTTGCTGTTTGAACTTCAGCCCCCCTCAAAAAAAGTGTTAAGAACTAAGGCAAAATTTTAAAATGCTAATGGACACCACTCAGTAAACTTTGCTATAATCCGGATGTTGTGAATACGTAATCTTTAATACTCACAAGAACCCATTGTTCAGGCCCTGGCCAGGTAGCTTAGCTGGTTAGAGTATCTTTGATACACCAAGATTGTGGGTTCAATTCCTGGTCAGGGCACCTACAGTAAAAAAACAACAACAGTGAATGCATCAATAAGTGGAACAACAGTCGATATTTCTTTCTCCTCTCTCTCTTTTCCTCTCTCTATGAAGTCAATGAATAAAAATTTAAAAATAAAATTAAAAGTAAAGCTCATGATTCAGATGACCAATCAAAGGCTTCAAGAGGTTAAAGGAACTTTTCCAAGGTCACATAGTGTATAAGGACCAGAGAGCCATAGTTCATACCCAGATCTGCTTTGACTCCAAAGTCAAGGCTCACCCTGTCTATCCTCCTAACCTTTGTGGTCCCTTACCTGGTTCTCTGTTTCAGGAAGCATGTCTGAAAATGGTGGAGGAAGGCTTTAATTTATTTCTCGAGGTCTGCCCTAGGCAGCAGATCAAACAAGGATATAAAAGCTGTCTTTTGTGAATTGTTATGCATTTTGTTTTAAATAAAGAATTGGCTTACTTCTTTAAATAGCATGAAGGCATCTTATTTTTATTATTATTCATTAGAATGCTCACTAAAAGGGATGTTAAAATGCCCAGCCTCTTTTCCAGAAGGCTGAGCCAGTTCACCCAAAGTCCTTCTGTCCAGCCAATTTCTCCTCATTCTGCTAAACATGACCTACCCACATCATCTCTCTTGTCACTCCCTCAGGAAAGAGCTGTGCCTGCCTTTGTGAAACATTGATTTAAAGAAGTCACTGAGTCCTCAAATCTGTCCCACTGTCAACAGGGCTTATTTTTCAGTAAACACATTAGATCTAGTCTTCTTATTACTGAAAATTTTAAAAAATAGCTTTTCTTAACTTCTCCTCCTACACATACCTGACCCTGCATCTTGGGAGCATTATGAGGAAGGATGGACTCTTTTCTTTCCTGACTGAGAAACCAAGAAAACTCCTTTCCCTGTCAGCTCCACCTTGTCATTTGTGGGCCCTCCTGAGGACCTGGGCCCACTTGAAGCTGCAGGCGGGTAAAGCTGAGTTATTGTCACGCTCCTGCCTGCACCAGTATCAGCTACTGAGCCTGTCCCGTCTTCAGATAGGCCTCCTTCTTGTTTGTCCCCAGGAATTGAGGAGGGCAAGGGTTGACTTAGCTCCCATGGGCACTTTGCTACTTAGTCTGTCTGTGGACTGGCAGCATCAGCATCACCTTTGAGCTCAGTAGAGATACCTTAGGTGAACTGAATCAGAATCTGCTTCTTAACAAGACACCCAGGTAATAATCTACACGCACATTCAACTTTAAGAAGCACTGAATTTTAAGAACTGCTGTGCAGTAGTTGTCAATTTTGTCTACACATTCATATTATGGTATTGCTGGGAAGTTTTAGGTATTACAGATACCCAGTTTCCACCTTCAGAAATTCTAATTTAATTGATTCAGGGTATAACCTGGGCACTGGGATTTTTGAATGTTCTCTGGGTATTCCTAATGTGTAGCAATGGTTGAAAACCACTTCAAGTTTCTAAATAATTTGAGCATTGATATTGGCTATTTTAAAAGAAAGGAAAAGGTGATTTATAGCGAGATAATGGGAGGGAAGTTGTGAGCTGTTCCCTGGTTCTCCTTCCCATTGGCAAAAGGGGTTCATGCCACAAATGAAATTTAAAAGGAAAGAAAAATTCAAAATCTCCTAGGTAGGTTAGTGATGTGTAGGGTATTGATTGTCCAATATTTCCAATCAGTAAAATCAAGAATAAAGTGATTAAGGAAACGAGGAATAGGAAAAAGGTTGGGGGTTGAAACCTAATAAGCTTCCGTTCAAACATCTCATTCCTGTGACCAGCAGCCAGCCAGAATTTTCTTTAATTCAAATATTTTATCTACTCTGGCACTACATAAAATTCTCTAGAGTCATAAAATATTCCTCATAGGAAAATATCTACCATCAACAATTGTCACAACATTTCTCTTCAAATAATAAGTCCTAGGATGTCTGCAATGAGAAAATGCATGTGAGAAATACAGTATTAGATTTCTCTAGTCAAGCCCAAAGTTTAAGACATATACAACCAAAATGAGATAATACCAAAGTAACAGTTAAACAGAAGAAGGGAGACCTGCCTAATTTAAAGGTCCAAGGGGGTCCCAGGATGGGGAAAACAAAGTAGTAGAGTACCCTAGTGATTGTTTCATTGCCCCTGGACCAAGGCTGACTGGTAACACATTTCCTTTAATAAATAATCTCATTGAAGAAATTTTAACTTGAATGCAATTGGTGCATCAAACTAATGCCAGAACTGACTTGTTGTGTTGGAAAAGGTATTTAAAAACCAGGGCAAGCCTGACCAGGCAGTGGCTCAGTGGACAGAGCATTGGACTGGGATGTGGAAGACCCAGGTTCGAGACCCTGAGCTCACCAGCTTGAGCACGGGCCCACCTGGTTTGAGCAAAAGCTCGCCAGCTTGGACCCAAGGTCGCTGGCTCCAGCAAGGGGTTGCTGGGTCTGCTGAAGGCCTGCAGTCAAGGCACATGTGAGAAAGCAATCAATAAACAACTAAGGTGTCGCAACGGCAACGAAAAACTAATGATTGATGCTTCTCATTTTTCTCTGTTCCTGTCTGCTGTCTGTCCATCCCTACCTATCCCTCTCTCTGATTCTCTCTCTGTCCCTGTTAAAAAAAAAAAAAAAAAAAACAGGGCAAAAGAGAAATGGCATTTTCTCTTCACTGGACTGTGTGTGGAATTATTACATTTAAGGGTCCTTCACAATCAATGGGACACTTCTTAGAGACATCCAGAGACATCTTGGGCTGAGAGAGTTGTTTTAATTTTGGTTTGTTTTTCAACTGAAGTTTATAGTTAATATATTTTGTATTAGTTTCAGGTGTACTATATAGTGGGTAGACAGTGCTATACTTTACATTGCATTCTCCCTGTTATTTCCAGTACCCACCTGGCCTTGTACATAGTTATTACATTATAGATTATATTCCCTATGCTGTGTTTTACATCCCTGTGACTATTTTGTAAGTACCAATCTGTACTTCTTAATTCTTTCACCTTTTGCACCAAGTCCACAAATTCATCCCTAATCCTCCTTCGGCAACCTGTCCTCTATCTCTGAGGCTATTTTGTTTATTTTGCATTTTAGATTCCACATTGAAATAGTATGATCTTTCTATGACTGACTTATTTCACTTAGCATAATACCCTCTAGATCTGTTCATGCTGTCACAAATGGCAAGATTTCATTATTTTTTATGGCCAAGTAGTATTTTATTGTACAAATAAACCACTCCTTTTTTATCCATTCTATTGATGGGAACTTGTGTTGCTTCTCTATTTTGGCTATTTTAATAATACTGCAGTGAACATAGGGGTGCATATATTCTTTTAAATTAGTGTCTTAAATGTCTTTGGATATATTTTCAGAATTGGAATCACTGGGTTATAAGGCAGTTCCAGTTTAAACTTTTTTTTTTTTTTTTTTTTTTTTTAGCGAGCAAGAGAGAGGGTGAGAGAGAAAGAGGGACAGACAGACAGGAAGAGAGAGAGACAAGAAGCATCAATTCTTTTTTGTAGCACTTTAGTTGTTCATTGATTGCTTTCTCATATGTGCCTTGATCGGGGTCTACAGCTGAGACAGAGACCCCTTGATCAAGCCAGTGACCTTGGGCTTCAAGCCAGTAACCTTTGGGCTCAAACCAGCAACTATGGAGTTATGTTTATGATCCCATGCTCAAGCCAGCGACCCCACACCCAAGCTAGTGAGTTCACGTTCAAGCCGACAACCTAGGAGTTTCAAACCTGCGTCCTCAGCATCCCAGGCCAACACTCTATCCACTGTGCCACCACCTGGTCAGGCCATTTTAAACGTTCTGACCTGACTGTGTACTGTTTTTCACAGTGACTACACCAATCTGCATTTCTACCAACAGTGCATAAGGGTTCCCTTTTCTCCACATCCTTACCAGTTTGTTGATTTATTGTTTATAGTCATTCTGACAGGTGTGAGGTGACAGGTGTGTGGTTTTATTTGCATTTTTCTGATGACTGGTGACCTCAAACATCTTTTCATATGTCTCTTGGCCATCTGTATGTCCTCTTTAGAGAAGTGTCTGTTCAGGTCTGAGCTGAGACAGTTTTAAAATCAGAAAGAACTGACTAACCAGAGCCAGAGAATTATAAACTCAAGAGGTAACATGAGGCAATAAACTGCTAATATTAGGAAATAATGTCTTTTCCTCCGCAATCCTGGTGAGAGGATATCTGGGGATACATTCTTCAGAGGGCCAAACTCTGATGGCCTATTCTCTCTCCCACATTATGTAGAATAGGTTTCAATCTTCCCTACTCATTGGTTAGAATTTCATATAATTCTTTTAAGAGTTCTTGTATAGTTATCACAAATTTTTATAAATTTAAAATTATTTCCAAATAAAAATTTTAAAATCTTAAATGAATCAGTCAAAAATTCAGTGAGACCCCTTCACTTCCAACACTACGATTTGTATTGGCAAAGCAAGAAGAGCTACATTCATTTTTACCCTATGTCATGAATGGCCCCACACTATCTTTAACTTTCTTACACTATCTGGGAATTTATGTGATCTTCAAGCAGACTGTGAGCCCCTTCAGGAAAGGGAGCACATCTGATTGATTGATTGATTGATGGATGGATGGATTGATTGATCATATGTACTAGAGGAGAGGCTGACACAGAATGGGTGTCACTTATAAAAACTGTCCTATGCTCAGAAAAGACACGAGTAATATGCACAGGTAAAGTAGTGAGATGGTGACATTCCTGAAATTCTGAAGAACATGTGACTGAACTGAGGCTAAAGAAAGAAACCTGTGACTTTTTAAATAATTATTCTCTTTATTTAACAATTAATAGTCTAGTCAGATTTCTATTCTTTGAGTAAGTAAGTTTTAAATGTCTAAGAAGTCATTTTGTCTAATTTTTCAAAATTATTGTCATAAAATTATTTTTGGCATAACGTATTTTGAGGTAGTATTTTCTTATGATTTTAACTTTCTTATATACGCATAATTTTATCTCACCTTTATTTCTAAATATATCTTTGTATTTTGTTTTCTTAATTGGGCTTTAAAATGTTCCTTGTTTTGTTGTTCTTTTCTTTTTCTCTTTTTGCTTTTTTAATTTATTTTTTGTTTAGACAATTCAATTTAACAGGGTGACATTGGTCAACCAGAGAACATAGATTTGGAGAAAACATCTCCACATCATTTGGATAGTTGATCATGCCTTAGACCCATCACCCAAAGTCAAATCATGCTACGTCATGCTATATTTTGTTTCTCTTTAAGCCCCTCCTCCTCCCTTCACCACCATCCCTCGCCTCCTTTCCCCTCCCCCTGGTAAACACGGCACTCTATTTTCATGAATCTCAATTTTGTGTCCCATCTATATATAAAATCATACAGTTCTTAACTTAGCTTTTTCTAATTTAGTTCTTTCACTCAGTATAATGTTATCAACTCCCATCAATGTTGTCGTAAATGGTACTATGTCATCATTTCTTAATGCTGAGTAGTATTCCATAGTAAAATGTACCACATCTTCTTTATCCAATTCTCTATTGAAGGGCATTTTGGCTGTTCCCATGTCTTGGCCACCGTGAACAATGCTGTGATAAACATGGGGCTACATGTGTCTTTACGTACCCATGTCTTCGAGTTTTCAGGGTATATATCTAATAGAGGGATTGCTGAGTCATATGGTAGTTCCATTCTTAGTTTTTTGAGGAACCACTATACTTTCTTCCATAATGGTTGTACTAATTTACATTCACGCCAGCAATGAATGAGGTTGTTTTTTTTTTTTCTGCAGTCTCTCTAGCACTTTTTATTACCTGTCTTGTTGATAATAGATAATCTAACTAGTGTGAGATGATATCTCATTGTAGTTTTGATTTGTATTTCTCTAATAGCTAGTGAAGATGAGCATTTTTTCATGTATCTGTTGGGCATTTGTATTTCTTCTTGGGAGAAGTGTCTGTTCATGTCCTCTTTCCATTTTTTTTACTGGATTGTTTGTTTGTTTGTTTGTTGCTGAGTTTTGTAAGTTCTTTGTATATTTTGGATATTAGGCCCTTATCTGAGCTGTTTGAAAATATCATCTCCCATTTAGTTGGCTATCTGCTTGTTTTGTTGTCAATTTCTTTTGCTGTGCAAAAGCTTCTTAGTTTGATTTAGCCCCATTCATTTATCTTTGCCTTTATTTCCCTTGCCTTTGGGGTCAAATTCATAAAACATTTTCTACTGTCAAGGTCCATGAGTTTAGTACCTATGTTTTTTCTATGTAATTTATTGTTTCAGATCTTATATTTAGGTATTTGATTCATTTTGAATTAATTTTTGTGCAAGAAGACAAACTGTAGTCAAGTTTCATTCTTTTGCATGTGGCTTTTCAATTTTCCCAGCACTAATTATTGAAGAGGCTTTCTTTTCTCCACTGTGTGTTTTTGGTTCCTTTTTCAAAGATGATTTGATAGTATACATGTGGTTTTATTTTGGGGCTTTCTATTCTGTTCCATGGGTCTGAGTGTCTATTTTTCTGCCAGACCATGCTCTTTTTATTATGGTGGTTCTATAGTATAATTTGAAGTCAGGTAGTATAATTAACACCTCCAGCTTCATTTCTTTTTTCTTAGGATTACTTTGGTTATTTGAGGTTTTTTATGGTTCCATAAAAACCTGATTATTTGTTCCACTTCTTTAAAAAATGACATTGGAATTTTGATGGGAATTGCATTAAATTTGTATATTGCTTTGGGTAATATGGCCATTTTAACTATATTTATTCTTCCTATCCAAGAACAAGAAATATTTTTCCATTTCATTGTGTCTTTTTTGATGTCCTTTAATAATGTTTTTTAGTTTTCATTATATAGGAGCTTCACATTCTTTGTTATGTTTATTACTAGGTATTTTATTTTATTTTTTATTGCAACAGTAAAAGGGATAATTTTTTTCTTCATATTCCGACATTTCATTGTTGGCATATAAGAAAGCAATTGACTTCTGTATATTTATTTTGTGTCCTCCGATCTTACTGTATTGGTTTATTATGTCCAGTAGCCTTTCTGTGGAGTCACTGGGGTTTTCTATATACAGGATCATGTCATCTGCAAAAAGTGAAACATTTACTTCTTTCCCAATATGAATGCCTTTTATGTCTTTCTTTTGTCTGATTGCTTTGGCTAGAACTTCCAGCACTATGTTGAATAGGAGTGGAGAGAGTGGGTAAGCTTGTCTTCTTTCTGATTTTAGAGAAAAAGTTTTCAGCTTTTTAGCATTTAGTATGATGCTAGCTGATAGTTTGTCATAAATGGCCTTTATTATGTTGAGGTATTTTCCTTCTATACACATTTTGTTGAGTGTTTTAAACATAAAAGGATGTTGTATTTTATCGAATGACTTTTTCTCTTCTATTGATAAGATCATATGGTTTTTGGTTTTTGTTTTGTTGATGTACATTATGTTTATTGTTTTACATATGTTGAATTATCCTTGTGTTTCTGGAATGATTCCTACTTGGTTATGATGAATTATTTTTTTGATATGTTGTTGTATTTGATCTCCTAGAATTTTGTTTAGGATCTGTATTAATTAGAGATATTGGTCTGTAGTATTCTTTTTTTGTGTTGTCCTTACCAGGTTTTGGTATAAGGGTTATATTGGCCTCATAAATTGTGTTTGAAATTATTGCTTCTTTTTCTATTTTGGAAGACTTTGAGAAGGATACAAACCAATTTTTTTTTGAATGTTTGGTAGAATTCACTTATATATCCATGTGGCCCTGGACTTCTATTTTGGGAGATATTTTTGATAGTTGTTTCTATATCCTCACTGCTTATTGGTCTATTTAGACCTTCTATTTTTTCATGATTCAATCTAAAAAGGCTATATTGTTCTAGGAGTTTATTCATTTCTAGATTGTTGAATTTTGTGGCATATAGTTTTTCATAGAATTATACAATAATCCTTTGTATATCTATGATATCTGTGTAATTTCTTCTCTTTCATTTTGGATTTTGTTTACATGAGTCCTTTCTCTTTTTTCCTTAGTGAGTCTTGCCATTGATTTCTCAATTTTATTGATCTTTTCAAAGAATCAGCTCTTTGTTGTACTAAGTCTTTTTATAGTTTTTCTGTTCTTTATTTCATTTATTTCTGCTCTAATCTTTTATTGTTTCCTTTCTTCTGCTGGTTTTGGGTTGCTGTTGTTCTTCTTTCTCTAGTTCCTTAAGATGTGATGTTAGGTTGTTTACTTGGACTTTCTCTTGTTTTTTCATATATGCTTGTAATGATATGAACTTCCCTCTTATTACTGCTTTTGCTGCATCCCAGAGATTTTGATATGTTATGTTGTTATTTTCATTTGTCTGTATTATCTTTTGATCTCTGATTTTATTTCTTCTTTGGCCCACTTATTTTTTACAAGCATGTTGTTTAATTTCCACATTTTTGTGGGTATGTTTTCTTCTTTTTTGCAGTTGAATTCTAGTTTCAAAGCCTTATGGTCAGATAACATGCTTGGTATAATTTCAATCTTTCTGAATTTGTTGATGTTAGTTTTGTGGCCCAGCATATGGTCTGTTCTTGAAAATGTGCCATGTACTCTGGAGAAAAATGTATACTCTGATTTTAGAGAAAAAGTTTTCAGTTTTTTCAGTTTTGGAATGAAATGTCCTGTCAATGTCTACTATGTCATTTAAGGTTGATATTTCTTTTATCAATTTTCTGTTTGGATGAATAACCTAAAGCCTTTAATGTTGTATAGATGTCTCCAAGTATGATTATATATTTTTAGGTTTGTATTTTAGATCAGTTAGTAGATGTCTTATGTATTTTTGTACTCTCTAGTCTGTTGCATATATATTAAGGAGTGTTATGTCTTTACATACATTGTGCCCTTTATCATTGTGAAATATCCATCTTTGTTTCTGGTTATCTTTGTTGTCTATTAGTCAGCTTTGTCAGATAATGAATAAGACAATACATGCTTTTCTTTATTTGCTTGGATATTATTTGCTTGGAGAATCATTTTTAAACCTTTCACTTTGAATCTATTTTTATCCTTGTAGCTTAGATGTTTCTCTTGAAGGCAGCATATTGTTGGGTTTTGTTTCTTGATTCAATCTGCTACTCTGTACCTCTTTATTGGTGAGTTCAATTCATTTATATTTAGTGTAATTATTGGCATTTGAGGATTTCCTGTTGCCATTTTATATATTGCTTTCTGATCACTCTGTGTCTTGTTTGATTCTTCTTTTTTGTTTTTCTGTCATTTGTTTTTGTTGGGTGGTATTCCATACTTCTATCTTCTGTTTCTTCTTCTTTTTCTTTTGTGGCAGAGACAGAGTCAGAGAGAGGGATAGATAGGGACAGACAGACAGGAAGGGAGAGAGGTGAGAAACATCAATTCTTCATTGTGGTTCCTTAGTTGTTCATTGATTAATTTCTCATATGTGCCTTGACCGGGACGCTACAGCAGACCAAGTAACCCCTTGCTCAAGCCAGCAACATTGAGCTCAAGCTGGAGAGCCTTGCTCAAACCCAATGAGTTTGCACTCAAACTGGTGACCCTTGGGGTCTCAAACCTGGGTCCTCCACATTTCAGTTCAATGCTCTACCTACTTCACTACTACCTGGTCAGGCTGTTTTTTCCTTTTTTAAGCTATGTGTTTCAGTAGTGGTATTTTCAGGGGTGATAACCATTAGGTCATTAAAAGAAAAATTATCATATTTATTAGAGTCTATTATCTTTTATGAGTGTTACTGCACTCCATCCTCCTTTGGAAGCTACTGCTGATCTTTATCCTCTCCCCTTTTATGCTATTGTTATCACAGATTATTCTTGTTTTTATTGTGATTTTCTTAAAATTTTTACTTATAGTTTTGTTTTGTTCTTTGTATCTGGTCAGATATCCCCTTTTAGTATTTCCTATAATAGTGGAGGTTTTCTAGTGATAAATTCTCTCAGCTTCTGTATGTCTGTAAATATTTTTGTTTCCTCTTCATATTTAAAGAATAGCTTTGATGGATATAGTATTCTTGGCCTGTAGTTTCTCTCTTTCAGTACTTTAAATGTTGGGGTCCACTCTCTTCTGGCTTGTGGAGTTTCTGCTGAGAAATCTGATGATAGCTTAATGGGTCTTTTTTATGTTATATTCTTCTTCTCCATAGCTGCTTTGAGGATTTTTTTTTTTTTTTTGTCATTGATTTGTGATAATTTCATTACAGTGTGCCTTGGAGTAGTTCTGTCTGGTTTGAGGTAACTCGGCATTCTGTTTGCTTCTTGAATTCAAGACTCTAACTCTTTCCACAGGCTTGGGAAGTTCTCATTATTTGTTTCAATATGTTCTTTATTTCCTTTTCTCTCTTCTTCTTCTAATATACCCATTATTCTTATAATTCTTTTTCTGATAGAGTCAGACATTTCTTGGAGTGCTCTCTCATATTTTTGTAATTCATGGGTCTTTCTCTTCTTCTCTCTGTAGTATCGTTAGTTGCCTGTCTTCAGTGTTACTGATTTCGTTTTCTATCTAGCCTATTCTATTAGCTAAGCTTGTTACCTCAATTTTCAGTTTCTGCATTGAGTTTTTCATCTCTGTTTGTCTCTTTTTTACAGTTTCAATTTTCTTGGTGAAGTACATTTTTGTTTGTTAAGAGATTATTTTTTCTGGAGATTTTTCATCATCTATCTGAGCTATGTCACTGTCTTGTATATCCATATTTGATTTCTTTTTTCTTGTTGGCATTTGCAAGTGGTATTGTTAATAACCCTAATAAGAGATAACTGAAAAATAATGAAAACTAAAATAAATATTGAAAAAAATAAAGGGAAAAATAAAAATTATATAAATAATTATAAGTAGAACAAAAACTACAGAAAATAAAAATCAGAAAATGAGAAAAAAGTTAAAAAGATCAGAGAAAATGAAGTCAAAAACAAACAAAATGCCACAATAAAAAGTGTGAGTCTAAAATATAATAATTTGATGAAAAATGATGTTAAGGTAAAAGGGAGGGGAGGAGACACAAAAAAGAAAATAAAAAAAGTTGGTAGAAGGAGAGAAAAAAAAGAAGAGAAAGTGTCAGAAATGAAATGCTTGCAAAAATTAAGAATAAAAAATATAACTAAGGATAATGAAGTTCACAACTGAAAAGGAGAAAGAAGGAAAAGAAGAAAAAAGTGAAATAAAGCAGAAAAATAAAAATAAAAAAGTTTTTTTCCCCACTTTGAGGGGTAACATTCCTTTTTCTAATAGGAGGTGCTGTGCTACAAGGTTTTCCTCTGCAAGATTTTTGGGTGGAGCTCTGCTGAGGAGTCACTGTTGTAATGATATAAGCAGGGCTGTCACATTGGTATGAGGGGCTTGTTAGAACTTTGCAATTTTATGGCTCTAGCAGTGGCCACCCAGGGGTCTTCCAGGGGCCTCTCCCACATCCCAACAAAGCAAGGAATCAGGCTCCCGGGCACCCCCACCTCTCTGAGGAGAGAGCAGCCTTGAGACCTAGATGATGAGGGTCTACCACCGCCACTGTTTGCACAGCAAGGGGGACAATGTTGAACCCGGAGGCTGGGGTGACACAGTCCAATCCTTCCTTGCGTACCACTCTAAGCACTCAGAGCACAGCCCTGTGTTGGGCAGGGGCTGCAGGCCACAAACCAGTGTCTGAGTGAGAGTAGTTTTGGCAGAGATCGCAGATCAGGGGTGTCCCGCCCACACATGCAAAACCCTGCCAAGTAAACCCCATGCCCAAGCTTCAGAGCAGGTGGGGTGCAGATCTCTTATCAAGCCCGTCTGGTGCCGCAAAGCTAAACTCTGCCAGTCAAGTTGGGCGGGCAGATCAAGCGTGCCCCAGTGCCCCCTGGGCCGATCTCCACAAGGTATTTGCATGCAGATCTTGGGAGCATGCCATAGGCTTTGTGTGAACCCAGCGCCTGCAATCACTGATGTAGCAGATGCGGGAAAATAGCCCTGCTCCCTGTTCTTGGTTGTCACCTCTACCTCAGCTCCTTCCCCCCCAGACTTTCCTCTTCTCCCAGCTTCCACTCCGAGACAAAGCCTGGGCCAATAGTGCCTCCCTCCCTCAGATCCTGAGAAAAGAGAAAGACTCGGTCCTCTGGCATTTTTTTTATTTTTTTTCTGTGAGCAGATTCTATCTTTGGCCTGCCTTCTTGCACAGTTATACTTTGATTATCTGGTGTGTGTATATTTCAGGTTTATCTGGGGTTTTTTTTCTGCATATAGTTGTAGAATTTGTTGAAATTTCAAGGGGAGAAATCAGGAGTATCTCTCACATCTCCATTTCTCTGCCATCACTCCTTGTTGCTCTTTTCAAGTAGCATTTTCATCCCCTCTACTTTCTTTATTTCCTACTTGATACATTTTTCATGATATATTTTATCATTTTTTCTTTCTATATATGAGTTTATTCTCGTGTTTTTATTTCTCTAATCACTGAGGTTGAATGCTCTGCCAATTTTCACTCTTCTGCTTTTCTAATATAAGCACAGGAAGGTTATAAATTCCCTTTGAGAACTGCACTAGTTGTATTCCATTGTCATCTATTGGTAAATATATTCTCATTTCTATTCTATTTTTCTTTTCTGACTCACTTTAATTAAAGTGTGTTTTTAAATTGTCAGCCTAAAGGGGAACTTTTAATTGACTCCCCCCCCCCCACTGTATTTTGCATTGTGGTAAATAATTTACTCAATGATATTGATTCATTGATATGTATTGAGATTTGCTTTGTTTCCTAACACATGATCAACTTTTTAAAATACTGCATGTGTGTTAAAAAAAAGTTTGTTCTCTAGTATGTTCATTAGGTCAAACTTGTTCATGTACATCACTGCTGTCATTTTCTTAAATTTTTAATCTCTTATTTATTAATTATCAAGATAATTGTGTTTAAATTTATAAACTATTACTATGGACTTGTTAATTTCCTGTTAGTTTTTTCAGTTTTGCTTTACATATTTTAAGGCAAGTTTAATAAATTGTATACACTTAAAATTGCTAGGGTATTTGAGAAATTATTTTTATACATTATATGATGACCCTCTTTATTTCTAATAATGCATTTTGGCCAGAGCTCTACTTTATTCAGTGTTATTACATCATACCAACTTTGATTAGCCTTTTTGCAAATACATTTTTTCATCCCTTTATCATAGATTTTTGTGTCCTTGTGTTTTAGATGTGTCTTTAGCAAAAACACAAGTTTAGTCTGTTTACATTTATTCTAATTATTAATGATTTATTTGGATCTATTTTTGTCACATTACTGTTTAACATGTTTTTTTCTTCTATATTTTTCTTTTAATTTCAGTTAAAATGAGCAACTTTTCTTTATTTTACTCTTTTTGATTCTTCAGTTTTCTAGGATGTTATCCATTCTACTTTCTTTTTTTTTTTTTTAATTTTTATTTTATTCATTTTAGAGAGGAGACACAGAGTGAGTGAGAGAGAGAGAGAGGGAGAGATAATAGAGAGAGGGAGAGAGAGAGAGAGAATGGGGAGGAGCTGGAAGCATCAACTCCCATATGTGCTTTGACCAGACCAGTGCAGTGTTTTGAACTGGCGACCTCAGTGTTCCCAGGTCAACACTTTATCCACTGCACCACCATAGGTCAGGCCATTCTACTTTCTACTATTTTCTTGGCTGCCTTTACATTTTAGAGTTATCAATATCTTCAAGCTCCTTTCTAGTAACACAAGGATGTTAGAACAATTCATCCAGGCCCTGGCTTGTTGCCTCAGTGAATAGAGTGTCATCCTGGCTTATGAACATCTCAGGTTCAAGCCCCAGTCAGTGCACACGTAAGAAGCAACCATCTACTTCTCTTCCCATCCCTATCCCACTTCTCTCACAGCCACTGTCTCATTGGTCTGAGCATTGGTCTCAGGTGCTGAGGATAGCTCAGTTGATTTAAGCATCAGCCCAGAATGGGTTGCAAGATGGATCCTGGTAGAGGTCAGAGCATATGAGGGAGTCTGTCTCCCTATCTCCCATCCTCTCACTTAAAAAAAGAGAGAACACTTCATCCAAGGTACCCCCTTCTGAGTCACCTATTATCTTGTTTTGCTTTCAGTTTCACTCCCCTAAATTAATATTATCACTTTGTTTGTTTTAGAGTTACCCATGTATTAATCAGATTGTTTACTCCCTGTTCCCTTACTCATCCCATGCCTTCATCATGGATTCAGGTTTCTTTTTCCTGAAATAGATCCTCTTTTATCTGCAGCTTGATCTCTTCAGTGGTAAATACCTTCACTTATATATGTAAATATCTTCATTTGTCTTCACTCTGGAATGATACTTTAGATGAATATAAAATTCTAAAGCAATAGTTTTATTTTCTCAAGCCTTTGAAGGTACTATTTCCTTGTTCCCTGACTTCTTTGCTGCTAATGAGAAATCTAATGTCAGGGAAATGGTCATTTCTTTCTAGGTTATCTGTCTTTTTAATAATTTTCTCTTCTTTTTTTTTTTGGTATTCTGTAATTTTACTCTGATGGTTCCACATCTCGGTTTACTTTATTCTGCATAAAATTTAATGCAATTTTTATTCTGAGAGATTATGTTTTTCATCTTTTTTTTTTAAGTTCTTGGTAATGATTTTTTTCAATATTGCATCATCTACACTCTCACATTCCTTCTGTTTTCTCTTTCCAAACTACTATTAGACATATTTTCAATTATGTTTAATTTTTTACATCTCTTAAGCTCTTCCTATATTCTGGATAGTGTCCTTAAATATATTTCAGCTCACTAATTCCCTCTTACTCTAACCTTGTTTAACACATTATTTCACTGATCTTTCATTTCAAGAAAAGATTTTATATCTAGACATTCTAATTAGTTCTTTATCACACCTGTTTATTAATGACTTAATAGTTTAAAGTTGTACTTTTATATTTGTAATTATTTAAAGATACTAAGTTTATCATCCTTATTAGATTCTGTCATTAAAGTTCTCAGTTATTTAAATTCTTTCTTGAGAATCTAGATACTTACATATTATTACTAAACTAGAACCAAACTCATGTGAATTTGCCAGTTTAGAGTTTCCTGATATAGACTTGTAAGGCCAGGAGCTGCCATCGTGGCCATTCACATGCAGGTTCCCATTTGATTCGGGCTGACGGTGAAGAAATGGCAGAGTCGGAGGATGGTAGGCCATTCTGTTTATTGGTGTCTCACCAAGACAGGCAAGCCACAAGAGAAGACAAGGAAAAAAGCAGAAAAACAGCTTTTCCCATAGAGGGCAACGGTTCAGGGAGGCCCCTGCAATGGTGATAGCAGGAACCGAGAGAGCCAGCTCCTGGTCTGCCCCACTTTATAACATAGATTCAAAACCTTTAATCCAATTATACAAACAAGAAAGTCTCTGATACAAAGCCACCCATCTGAGGCATAAGGGAATTCCTCAGGAGAGTGCACCACCCTACATCATCCAATCAGTCAAGGGTGTGGAAAAGAGCTTACTCTTAAAACTAAGCCTTAGGCTACAACGACCCGGCCTGCCCACAGCCTGTCTCAGAACACACATTAATATCAATGAACTACCATGTGGGCAGCGCCATCTTTAACAAAGTGAGCATAATATATTTTATCTTCCCAACAATCCACCCCTCTGCTCACTTTACTACCCACAATCTACACCACCGGCATCCCTGTACAAGGAAATTAAGTACATTACACAAATTACAGCAATAGCACAAATCATACAGTTTCAACAATTACAAAGGTACATTGCATAAACAGAAACAGTACCAACTACAGCAATAGAATTAACAAATCAAAAGCTATGGGCGAAATGAGAGAGCTGTCAACAGCACCAAGAGAGGTAAATCTTTTCCCTTTGGCAGAATACAGGCCAGAGTTTTGCCTGCAGACAGCACCGTAGCTGGTACCAGAGGCCGCCCTGAGCGGGCATACCAAACTTTATTGGCCAATACACCAGCATCTGCTGGTTCTATGTGTAGTAAAATAGGAGAACTCATTATCGGCCATAAAGAAATTACAAAGGTGCCCTTCATTATGCTGTCCCCTTGAGCACTCAAAGGATAATACACTTCTACCTTAGGTGGCCAGGTGCTGGTTGCCCAAGGAGTTAACTGGAGGTCCACGTCTAGCCCCTTTCCCCATGGTGCCAACAAGGCCACCCATCTCAGATTTGGACAGTCCAGGGCCAACTCCATTGAAGCCGTTGGCCTTTAAGAAGAGCCGTTGGGGCAGGCAAGAGCATGTTGCCCTGCTGTCCAAAGCCTGGCTTGAGTAAAATGTCCTTGGTGCGTATCTGCAACTGAATGGGGGCAGCTGCCCGATGCAGGAGGGCCTCTACTGGAGCTGGGCTCCCACGTCGAGGTCTCTCATTCAAAATCCGGAGTACTGCCCATAAGCAGCGTGTCCATCCAGTAAGGGAGCTGGTGCCCCCCTCCTGTTGCAGTCCCTGCTTTAAGAATCCATTATACTGTTCAATGATACCAGCAGCCTGGGGGTTGTAGGGAACATGGTATTTCCATTCTACCTCCAGCTCTTGAGCCCATTGCCTCACCATTGAACCAGTGAAGTGGGTACCATTGTCACTTTCAAGGACCAGCGGTTGCCCATATGCAGCACTCAGCCGGTCCAAAGCCTGTATGACTGCCCTCTGGTCAGAATTACGGGCAGGATAAGCAGCAAGCAGGCCAGTAGCAGTTATCTACACAAGTGACTGCATACCGGAACCCTTCTGACTTTGGAAAGGGTCCAATGATGTCTATCTACCATCGTGTCAGTGGAACATGACCCCTCTGGATCTGTCCAGGTGACACCAGTGGTCTCCGAGGGTGCTCCTTGGAACACACTGCACATTGCTCACAAGCTGCAAGTACCTCTGCATAGGACACAGGCAAGTTCCACGCCTTAACCATAGCCCACATAGTTTTCTGTCCCGCATGGAGCAGGCACCGATGGAGCCATTGTGCCACATCACCTGCAGGTGCAGTCTCCAACCATCGCACCTTTGCCAATGTATCTGCCTCATCATTCCCAGGATGGGCTAGAGGGGCATGCCTCGTGACATGATATACTGTCACCTGCTTCTGGTGTCCTATTTCCCATAAGTCCTGCCACATGGCCTGACCCCATAGTGGATGGTGCATTACTATCCACTGGTTAATGTGCCACGTAGCAATCCAAAGGGTCAGTCCATGATATACAGCCCAGCTGTCAGTACAGATCACCAGAGGTGAAGGTTCATTGTGGGCAACTAGCCAAACAGCTCTTAATTCTGCCCATTGGCTGCTTTGGCCTGTACCCGTGTCCATCCAAATAGTCTCAGTGGCCGGATGGAAGGTTATGGCCGTCCACTTGGCAGGTTGGCCCCTGCTGGAACCATCTGTATACCAGGCATCCTCAGGGATGGGCACCCGCCCCTCCTGGTAGGGACTGACTTCAGGTTCTGCCTCCTGAGCCCCAGCTGCACCTGACTCTAAGGTTGCATAGGTGACTGGACCCAAGACTTTCTGTAGTTCTGCCCTCAACGGGCTGGTGCTAAGAGCACAGCGTTGTTGCAGGTAGGCACCCCACTTGGCCAGGGTGGACATTTGGGAATACCACTACGTGGTTTTGTCGCCCAATCTCTCACCCATCCTGCAATAGGGTATGTTGTCTTGACTGTAACTGGTGTGGTTGTAATACTCTCAGTGGCCAGGAGGGCAGCATACACAGCTGCCAGCTGCTTCTCTACTAATGAGTAACGAACTTCAGCACCTTTCCACAATTGGGACCAAAACCCAATAGGTTGCCGTAAGCGCTCTGTTCGTTGCCACAAGCCCCATCCAAACCCCTCCGAGGTTACGTGAACATCCAGCTCACAGGGCCTGGCAGGATCAAACACATTCAAGGCCTGTGCCACCTTGACAGCTCTCTTAGCTGCTGCAAATGAACCTTGCGCCTGCTCAGTCCAATCTCAACAAACCCCCTTCCAAATAAGGTTGTACAAGGGGCGTAGTAACTGAACCAAATGGGGTATAAATGCTCACCAATACCCCAACAAACCTAAGAATTCCTGTAACTGTTTTACCCTAGTGGGCACGGGGTATGCTTGGATCTTATCTATAACTGCGTCAGGGATAACTTTTGTCTTACCTGACCAGACAACTCCCAAGAATTTAACAGATAACCCAGGTCCTTGTAATTTGCCCTCGTTGACTGCCCAGCCATGTGCTTTCAAATGGAATAGCAGGGCAGGGACTGCTTGCTCCAATTCTGGAAGAGAATCACTAGTTAACATAATATCATCAATATAATGATACATGCGAACTGCCTCTGGCTGTTTCCATTTAGCCAGGTCAGCAGCCACCAGCCCATGGCACAAGGTGGGGCTATGCAAATAGCCCTGGGGTAATACTGTAAAGGTCCATTGTCTCCCTTCCCAACTGAAGGCAAATTGGTCTTGACTCTCTGCAGCTATATTAATGGAGTAAAAAAGCATTGGCCAAGTCTGCCACGTAGTGGTATGTCCACAACTCATGGCTTAACTGATCCATCATGTTAGCTATTGAGGGAACTCAGCGTGCAAAGGGGGAACAACTTTGTTAAGTTCTCTGTAATCTACTGTCATTCTCCGGGGAGTTGTAAGGACTGTGTGCTGGCCGGATGATCCCCCCCTTTCCTAGTTTGAGGATTGTCCCTGTGACTTCTTCATAACCACCTGGCAGGTGGTACTGCTTGGTGTTTAGTCACAAGCCGAGGGATGGGCAGTTGCAAAGGGGAATGTGATGCGTGTCCCCGCAACACTGCCTTCACAACCCTGATCTGCAGCCGAAACTCCCCGGCTGTAGTTTCCGACCATAGTCCTTGCAAGACATCTATCCCCAAAATATATTAAGGAATAGGAGATACATACACCTTATGTGGCTTAGGAGGCAGTCTTCCTATCCCCAATGGAATAGTTATTGGCTTCACTTGAACAATTTGGCCCCCATAGCCGTCAATGGCCAATGGGGTCCTAGCAAACTGTTCTGGGTTCCCATAGAGGAGGGAACATTCTGCACCTGTATCCACCAAAGCCAACACCCGTTGCACATTGGAAGGGGACCAGTGGATAGCCAGTTCCACGTGTGGCCTCCGGTCCCCGCCCATCCCTGTTAGACGGGTCCCTCTGCCTTTTTCCTATTCAAACTGGTACAATGGGTCTTGGGAGTTCTCCTCTCCCTCGGCCGTCTCTATCATATAATCTTGTAACTGAGCTGCCCGCGCATCAAACATTTTATTGGTAGCTGCTGGGGCCCTTCGCCTCAATGGCTGGAACTTCTGTTCTGGTTTAAGCTGCCACCAAAGCTCCAAAAGAATTTTATTAGACTGGCCATTCAACTTCCCCTTATCTGCTCCAGCCACAATCAAATCTACCCACATCTGTGTTCGAGTAAACTTTATAGACCTGTTTTCCTTGTTAGTTGTGGGGGCAACATGGGCAGCAGCCCTCACTGCTTTATGATCCCTAGCAGCCTCCAATTCTCCCAAATCTGCTACCATCTGTGTAACTGCATTGATGGGCTGCCCCACATTGGGGCCCAAGATAGCCACAAGTGACTCAAAAAGGGCTGACGGGGTGCTAGCAAGGATAAATTCCCTCATTTTTGCCATATACACTTCCTCATCTGGCCCACGGGACCCAGGGTTGAAAACAGCATTCTTCATACCTAGTTCCCAAAGGATCTTTACTAACTCGCTGTAGCACTGACACCGACTCATTGCCCCTGGCAATTCTCCAGCATTCTGCCAGACCATATGAATGGCGGCCATTACCCATTCTAATAGGGTATGGTCTCCTGGGTTGCCATGGCAGTTCTGAAGACGCTGCCTCAAGGAGGAATGTGTGGTAATGGCGGCCAATTTCTCCATCTCTGTTCCAGAGAGCATGATGCCATCCACCCCTATGTCCCATAATCGTAGTAACCAGGCTACCAAGGATTCAGTAGGTTTCTGCCTAAATTGTGCCCCCAACTCCATCAGCTCTGCCTGGGTATAGGGCCAGACCACAGAATGTTCCATTACCAGAGCAGATGGCTGTGGCTGCCCCTGAGGGACTCTACGCTGTTGGGTTTTTACCTTCTTGGCGACCACTGGTCGGGCTCTCAGTGTGCATATGGCAGCTTCAGCCTGAGCCTTCTCATCCTCAGAAGAGGAGTTGCAAGCGCCTGCTCCCCCTGACTCAAAGCCAATCCACCGGCACGGGTGCTGCTGCTTCTTAGGCTCCTGTGGCTGCTGGCTTTTGGCCGGAAGCTGAGACTCGAGCTCTTGAATCCGCAGTTGTTTCTCAAACAACTGCCGGTGAAAACGTTTAGCTTCCAGGGCAAACTGCAACTCGCGAACCCGTAATTCCTTCTCCAGTGCTTTCTCCAATTCCAGCCTTTTCTGCCGTTCGATTTGCAATTCATACTGAAGCTATCGACCTCGAGCAGCTTCTCGCACAGAAGTCTTGGTTTCCCCTTGAGTAAAAAACACGCAGCCCACAGCTCCTAAAAGGATAGCCATGGGAAGCCAGAACTGCAACCAGTCCTCTACCCCACCCTCAGGGGTGGTGGCCCCATTCTGATCTCCGAATCCTGCCGCAAACTACGCCAGTTGTAAGGCCAGGAGCTGCCATCGTGGCCATTCACATGCAGGTTCCCATTGGATTCGGGCTGACGGTGAAGAAATGGCAGAGTCGGAGAATGGTAGGCCATTCTGTTTATTGGTGTCTCACCAAGACAGGCAAGCCACAAGAGAAGACAAGGGAAAAGCAGAAAACCAGCTTTTCCCATGGAGGGCAAGGGATCAGGGAGGCCCCTGCAATGGTGATAGCAGGAACTGAGAGAGCCAGCTCCTGGTCTGCCCCACTTTATAGCATAGATTCAAAACCTTTAATCCAATTATACAAACAAGAAAGTCTCTGATACAAAGCCACTCATCTGAGGCATAATGGAATTCCTCAGGAGAGTGCACCACCCTACATCATCCAATCAGTCAAGGGTGTGGAAAAGAGCTTACTCTTAAAACTAAGCCTTAGGCTACAACGACCCGGCCTGCCCACAGCCTGTCTCAGAACACACATTAATATCAATGAACTACCATGTGGGCAGCGCCATCTTTAACAAAGTGAGCATAATATATTTTATCTTCCCAACAAGACTCAAATCTCAAATCCACGTGAAGCATATATCCAAGATTAAAATATCTGTTTTCTTTTTCTCAACCAAAGCTTAGACAAAACTAATCATGAACTTGCATACAATATCTTTGCTGTCTGCCCATGCTAGATGAAGACTGTTCCTCTCTGTTCTACTTCTTGATGTTCCTGGATTTATATAAAAACCTTGGTTACTACTGCCTGCCTCATGTACAACTGTCATCTCATGTCTCCACCCTATAATAAATTTTAACAGAAACTGATCTCCATTTTCACCTGTGTCCTGATGCCAGGCCACTATATTATCAGTTCTCTCAGACTGTGTGTTCAGTTCCCACTCATTTCCCAAAACTGTTGTTGAAAAATTATTTTTCTTTATTTCCCACTCAGCTTAAGCATTTAAAGGGATTTGTCTATATATATTATTCCAGTTGTATAGGTGTCATAAAAGGGAGGGCTAATAACAGGAGGTACTTCAAATTATGTATTCTGCTCTACAGATTGCCAGAAGCAGAAAGACCTCTGAGTGACTTTTTTTGCCCTTCACCTGTTGCTCTATGTTCTATGATGTGCATGTGTGAAAGGGCAGGAAGTGAAGGAGGAAGGAGAAGGGAGCAATACTAGACAGGGAATTTTTAGTCTTAAATAGCAGTTCTGGTGTTATCTATATTTTGCCACGTGGCCTTTGGCAAATTACTTCTTCTTTGAATCCTGTATTCTGCATCCATAAAATAATGGGTTTAGATAATAAAAGATAATAATCCTTCTGCATTTTCTTTTTGAGGACTCAAGATATACCTGAAGATATGTCTGTTTGATTCTGAATCATGTCTCTTAAGCCCTATGTTACTTTCCTCATTTTCTGCAAGATGATCATGACAATTTCTGTCATCTCCAGCCTTCTCTGAGTTTCTAATCAGTCTTCAATTTCGTACATATGTGTAACTTTCATTTTTCACCTAGTCTTGTTCAGGGTCTCAATATTCTCATCTCTACAAATCTAATTCATTCTTGTTCTTCTCACCCCAGGGCACAGCCATGTATAATTATCAGCTGAATTAGTATTGGATGAGTGTTTTAATACAGACTTCGTGAAATATGGTTTCAGGAGGACTGGAAATGATTCTACACATATTCATGCACACAGATCATAAGACCAGACATGATATGCAGTGCTCACTGCCAAGAGCTCCTTTACAAGAAAGGATTTGGGGTTGTTTTTTTCATAGGAACTCTCAGGGAGTAAGATCAAAGATACATTTAATGTTTTTAACATGAAAATGTCCTTCCCTTGGTGCTTAGATGGGTTGTAAAATAGCTCCTTCAGCAGTAACATCACATAAAGCAGAAAGAAATATATAAAGCATGTCAGAGCCCTCGTGTTCTTTATAGATCAAGTTTTTCAGATTGGTCAGATTCAATGCCACAACTGATATATGTATTAAATAAATAGTTACTAGGAATTCATGTACTTGCTAATTATGAAGTACCAGGAACTTTGCTAAGCATTGAGGATAAAATGATGAATAAAATAAAGCACCCGTTCTCACAAAACTTACAAAATATTGGAGAGACATAGTGAACAAATAATCCCCCCAATAATTATATCTGTGCAAATTGTGCTAGCTGATGTGAACGGGAGGGTTGGGCAATGGCAGAGGATGGCACTTAGAGTGGGAGATGAGGGTCAGGGAAGGCTCCTTTGTGCAAGTGATTTTTAAGCTGAGCCCTGTAAGATGTGAAGGGTAAGAGGGAGAATGGAGAGCAGAGGAGGGCCCCAAGAGGAAAAAGAGATTGGCAATTTCAAAGAATAGGAAACAGGCTCAGGGGTGACCCAAGATGAGGCTGAGTTGCTAGGGAGTGCCAGCCATACTCTAGTTCTTTAAGCACATTAAGGACTTGGGTTTTCACTCTTAAAAGTTTTACACTGGAGAGTGATTTGAACTGTTTTGTTTTTAAGGGCCTTTCAGATGGTTGCATTGAAAATAAACTGAAGACCATCAAAGCAGAAGATGGGGAAACAATTTGGGGTGACTGCCTTGTTCAGGAGTGGAGTGATGATGGCATAAACTAGAATGGAGTGAAGGTACTTGACTGAAGGTCTATGATGGAGAAGGTAGATACCGGATAGGATGTGGGAGGTAAGGGAGAGTTCCCAAGTTTCTTTCTCAGACAGCTGAGTAAATAGAAGCACCTTCTACTGATGTCAACACATCAACTACAGGTCAGGCCTTAAGCTAAAAGCAAGTACTGTCTGTTAGATTGGCAGTTATTATACATAGGGCAAGGATATTTTGGTTTTGTGTGGACATAAAAATTTTGACAGCTAATATATTTGACTGTTTGCTTCCTGGCAAGCATGATTTTAAGCATTTATGTGTATCATCAACTCATTTGTCCTCTTCACAACCATTTGAAACAGATAACAATAGAATTCCATTTTTAAAATGAGGAGATGGAAGCACAGCAATTCTAAGTACCTTGCCTAAAATCACACAGCTAATAAATGCAGACTTTGGACTTGAACCCATGTAGTCCTGAGGCAGAGTCCATTTTGCTAACCATTTCTAACATAACCACTCCCTTCCCTCCCCCCCCCCAAGAATTCTTTCATTTAGTCTAATGAACATGCAAAAACCAGCAATAAGAGATAACATGAAAAAGGCTAGAATAATAATAACTAACATTTAGTGTCAGAAAATGGGGATGCAAAATATACTGAGGGGACATGAAACAGAGACTTCTAAGCTTTTATTGAGAAAATGAGAGTTAAAGGTATATACATATATATATAATTACACAGAACACAGGCCCTTGCTGACTGGTAAATGTCTCTGAGCCAATGTCGTGCTTACCTTCTCAACTCCAGGACCTCACCTTGACACATGGTTGTAGGTGTACAATAAATGTTTTATGAAGCCAGCTGAAATGAAACTCTCTGCAAACAGGGATGCTACCTCTTCACAAAGGGCTCTACTCTCAGATTCACAAGGAACTTTGATTTCCCCACTCTCCTTTAAAAAACAAGACAATGGCAATAGCTTTATACAGTAAAAAATAACTGCCAGGTCAGCTTTAAAGTCAGTCTTCAAGACTCCGTTTGATCTAGAAGCAAAGGCTGTCTGCATTTTTGGTGAATTTGCCTGCAGAAAATCTTTAATGAGTTTATCTATAAACTGGTCCTGCTATTTATTTTCATTATTAGCCAGGTTTTAGAATGCTAATTTAAAAAAAATAAAGTGCACACACACACACACATGCACAAACAAAAACCTGTCCCTCCCATATTCATTGCATTCGTATTAAGGTTTTCCAGGAATTTCCACTCAAGAGATTTTACATTATCTCCCCTGTGTGGGTGGCCAATTACAACTGTGCAAAAATCAAAACAGGAACTTTAAGAGGATTATAAGATGTTTGTGTTTTCCCATCTGACTTTGCCCACTGCATCTCCAGACACCCTGAAAGGCTCCCTGTGTGAAATTAACTTGTTTTGTCACTTTGTGGCAGACCTCGGCTGGCATTCCTCACTCTCTAGGGTTCCTGCTACTTAATCAAAGCAATCCTCCATTCTTATTCCCAACTTCCCATTTTCTACGAGAGGCCTATTGATTTTGCCCCTGAATTGACACAATCTTATTTTCAAGTGTTGAGGATGACTCCACAAGTGATGAGCAAGGCGATTTGGGACAAAATAGAGTGAAATTAGTATTGAATTATTTTGTTTCATCAAAAAAAAAAAACAACCCACAAAGAAACACCATATATTGAATGCTTGTGTGCCTGATAGAATGCTGGGTGATGGCACACAATTGAATAAGGCACCTTTTCTTTATTCAGAGATCTGTCAGTCTAATAATGAAGACAGGCATAGAAACAAGTAATTTTAATAACACAATGGGAGTGTAATGATAGGAATACATGTAGGGTATTGTGGGCATTTGCTGGAGTGATGGCAATAGGAAAGGCTCTCTGGAAGAGGTGATGCCTGGGTTGAGTCTAGAAAAAAGAACAAGCAGAATTAGCCAGGTGAAGAACACCTTTTCAGGTATGGACTATTGAAAAAAATATTATGTTCTAGATCAAGGGAATATCTAGAAATGACAGACAGGCAGCAGGGTGTATGTGGAGAACAGCTGAAGCGAGATTGTAAGGTCTAAGTACAGAAAAGATAAGGCTATCTGTAGATGGGGCTAGTGATGTAGGGCTCTATAAGTCTGCTAGGGAGTTTAGACTCTCTCCTGGGAGAATGAGGGAGTAATTAAAGGAATTTAAGTAGGCAAGCATTAGGTTAGATTGTTGTGTTTAAATAGATAACACGGGTAATGGCGACTTCTCCACACAAGGGCACAGGAGGGTCTTGAGTCGGCACAAGGAGCAGAGCCGTGGGAACAGGAAGCCATTATGGTCTATGGTTTTGGGAAACACTGGAGCCTTACCAATAAAATTAAGCTATTTCCTATAATAATTATCTCATTCCTATTGATATTTTATCAGAATACTAGAGAGATTTTCTTGGGGAAAAAAATAGGTCTAAAGATGATTTTTTTTTTTGAGTTATGTATATTATAAGTCTCCCTATTGGGCCAAAAGTATTACTATCATACCAATAGCAATTGCAAGGTATTTTCCTTATAAAATGTTTTAATATAGTGTCTTTAATGCCTTTTACAGACATCTAATGGTAACCATCAAAATTTATTTGGAAATATGTCATGGCATTTGTCACCCTCCATAATCTCAAATGACATTCCCACATGAAGAATTTAGCTTTAGGATTAATATTTTTCTCATTTATATTCTGCTTATTTTTCATATTGTTACTTATTTATTTGTTTGTTTTACTATTTCCTCATTGGCCCATTGTAATAACTGGCCATGTTTGTTTAGCAAGGGAATATAACGTTCATTTGCATATGTCTTGTTTCCTGCTAGAAGCTGAAAGGTGCCCTTGCCCTTTTGCAAGCTGCTTGATTTCTGTTGTCCAAATGAGTATATGTTAGGAACTAAAGGGCAGTGTGCCCTCAAGATGGAAACCTTATGTCCTAATATTTTACTCTTGGCTCTATTCCAAGACAATTTCTAGAAATGTAATTAAAATAAATATAGGGAGGGGTGGAAGATGAAACATTTATTCTTATTTTAAGTAATAATTGCATTTTTTCAATCATGTAGGAAAATCTTCCTAAAATGATCTCAAGCCAACTTTTGATGTGGATACATCCTGGCTCTTGAGAGAGCTGGGAAGTAGCATCTCCAAAAGTCCTTCTGGAAATCTACCTTCCTAAATCTTTAAAGAAAGCAAACCAGGAGATTGCTTTATGCATCTTTACAACTTAAGATATAATAATGGCAGATAGGTATGGCAAAGCTATTAGCTTTGGAAGTCAGAGCGAATAGTTCATTCTTAATTAGGTAATAAAAATGAATTGCATTAAGATATATCTATTTATATTATATAAAATATATGTATATTTATATAGATATAGATATTTCCCAAGATAGAGATATAGATATTATAGATATACATGTATATATGTATGTGTGTGTGTATATACAGGGAATTGGCAAAAGTAGGTTTTTAGTTGCATTGTGAGATTCTTTGGTATTATTAAAGCTATTGCAATAATCATAATCTACGTCTTTTTTCATATAAACAATTGGACCCCCACTTTTCCTCACCCTGTGCATAATGTATGTCTGTGTGTGTATGTGTTAAAAAGTCGAGGGCAAGGTTTATTGTGTTAATCTCAGAATAGACATGCAAAATAGTTACTAAAGAGCTGCAGGGCTTCCCAAGCCTTTCTGATGGTAGGGAATAGAGTGTCTGCCAAGAGATGGAGTTGAAAGGAAGAGGTGGATGAGAAGAGTGGCTGAGCTCAGCATCACCTGGTCATTCTACTACCCAGGGGCATAGATAGAGGATGAGAAAGTCCAAAGGTGTTACACTAATTGTCATCTCATCCCCTTGGAATCATGAAGCCAACTGTAGGGGGTTCCTCTCCTCTACCCAACCATCATCAGAGCCACTCCAGGCTCTACAGACAACAGGAATGAGTTTAAGCACTCATTCTGCCATTTGTAAACAGGAATACTTCAATTTCTCTTAGCCACCATATTTTCAAATGTGAAATGAGGATGATAATAATAATAGTGTCTACCTCCTAGTTAGACTAAACACAAGTAAGTAGAATAAGCACTTACCACTGTATTCAGCACATAACAAATACTCCTGTTTCTTGGCTAGGATTACTTCAGTCTCCATTTGAAATCACCATTAGAGGAGATGAGGAGCTACATAAATGAAAAAATATATGCATTACAGGTATTGATCGACTTATGACCTATGCAACTTACAACCATTCAACTTTATGACCACAATCGCTAGTCATGACTGCTCTGCATCTGGAGCATAAACCTGACGAATATAAAAATAAAAAACAAAATGGTGTAGAGATGATACAAATGGCATAAAATGAACAAAAAAAATATGATATATAACAATAATGAAAGAAAATTATGATAAAATATGACTTAAAGATTTTTATAACATTTCATAGTACTGTACATATAGCCTACTCAACTTACGACCAAACCGTGTTACAACCGGTCTGTCAGAACCAATAGTGGTCGTAAGTCGAGCACTAGCTGTAATTAAAATGCTTGGAAAGGACTGTCAGGGAAGATGATGCTTTGGGCAAGACTTTTAAGAACAAGTAAGACCTGTCCACAAGGACCACAGGACTTCCGGAAAGTTGGGAGAGACAGAAAACAATTATAATTTTCATGGTCCCTGGGCACTTTTGTTTTCATGGGATATAACCGAGGATAGATTATGTTCAATTTTTCCTTATACTTTTAATTTTTTTTCTTTTAATTAAAACATTTTTCGCCCTGGCCAGATGGCTTGGTTAGAGCATAGTCCTGAAGATCAGAGGTTGCTTGTTTGATCCCCCTGTCAGGGCACATACAGGAACAGATCAATGTTTCTGTCTCTCTGTCTCTCTCTCTGTCTCTCTCTCTTTCCCTCCCTTTCTCTCCCTCTCCCTCTCCAATTCTCTTCCTCTCTCTTTAAAAAATCATTAAAATAATTTTTAAAAAGTTTTTATTAGCACCTAAATTTATCATGTCCCCTAGACAGCGTACTGCTGGCATACAGTAAGCACAGCATGAACACTATTATAAAAATATATCTCAAAATATAGTTTGAAAGCTATGTCCTCATTCTATAACTTTGGAGAAAGGGAAGTAATTCAAAAACTAACAAACACTGTGTGGTTTTGAATTTGAAGGCTTCTTTCTGTTATTCTGGTTATTTAAAAACCCTCCATGAAGTTTTTCTAAATTTCCTTTGGTCCCTTTCTTCCCTGAAGTTTACTGTTTTTGCAGAGAAGTGGGGGAAGCATACATGCAAATCCAAAGCCTTTGAAATGTCTACCATCCTCCAAAAGCTCTGAGTGGTGCAGTAATGAATTGCTTTGAGGTTAAGTTATCTGACTGTCTTGTTCTGAGAGATCAAACCTGAAGGTGTGTGTTTGCTTCCAATTAACACCAACTGTTGGGATTTGGAAATCATGTATTTCATTCATTAACCTTCAGGATGGCATTCAGAGGGGAGAAGATTTGAATTTATAACCTACGAATTATAAATTTATCAAAAGCAATAACATTATTGTAATGTTCATGTTATGAACCATTAGCATCCTTAGTCTCTATAGTAGATCATGAGGAGACCGTGTCTGCCCTGAGGACATCTTCCCTAATAATAAGCATCTTTTATCCTCTGCAGTAGAAAGAGATTTCCACAGGCCTTATCTTCTGTCATCCTCACCATAACCTTGGAAGGAAATAGAACAGAGGTGATTTTCATTTGACTGATAAAAACTGAGTCTCAAAGAGTTGAAGGAAGTTGTCCAAAATGACACCCTTATAAAATGGTAAAACCAGAACTTTGAAATCAGAATTTTTATCTTCTAGTCTTCTGTTCTTTCTATTTCTCCAGGCTGCTTTCCCCAATACTGAAATGAGCAAAATAGAGAGGGCTATTTCAGGCTAATGTGTCAAGTAAGTGATTTATTTTGTGGCCCAATGCCTCGTAGGTGTTGCTCTCCTTTCCCAGGAAGAATTTGCTAGTATCCCAGGGCCATACATGTCTGATATTTCTTTATCCTCTAGTTCCACCATTGCAGACTGATGGAAAGAAGGAGGGATAATAGAATGGGGAGGGTAGGCAGAAATGTACTGTATTTCTGGAAATCAGAGATTACAACATCAAACACCCCAAAGTTTAAATCCCAAGTCTACATCTGTCCACATTTTTGGTCTCAGACTACTTGAAAGTTTTGTTCCTTAGTATTATCAACTGTAAGACAATGACCACTGTACCTATTTGTGAGGATGTACGATACAGAACGATTTTAAGAGCAAATGATATGATATGCAACTAAAGTTATCTTTAACAAGTAGAACTTTTAATTATCTTACTTATCCAAAAGTGAGCTTTTCCAGGTTGACTAGTCAAGCCACTCAAGGGTTCTGGGCCAGCTTCTCTATTTTGTTTTGCTTTCTGTTCATGGTTGAAATAACTAGCATGGCTCCAAACATCAGATCCTCATTAACACCCTAAGCAGGAAAGAAGGGGTTGGGTTCCCTCCGTGTGTACTTCTCTTTGTTTTTCATCAGGGTGGAGTGGGGAAGTCAAAGGAGAGGGGTCTTTTCCAGAAGGCTGCAGCAAACTTTCCTTTTATTTCCTTGGCCAAAGTAGATCACATACCCATCTCTATAAAAGTCATTGGCAAAGAAGAATGGTCTTGTCATGATCAGTTTAGACTCTATGAGATATCCTCTAGGGCTAGGATAGGAATCTTCCATCCTTAAGTACATCTCAACTTACAGATGAAAAAAAAAAAAAAGAAAATCTGGTCGGAGAACAAGGCAGGAGAGTAGAACAGTGACTAATTAGGTACTCACGTTGGTCTGACACAGAGGGTTTTGTGTTTAGTGTTTTTGTTATGATTAGAAGACTTGGGTGTTGTGAACCTACCACAGCACCTGACATACAAAATGTCTCAGTCAGAGCTCCACATGTTACCAGCTTTGCCAGTTAGAACAGCATCCATCAGTTTTGTGACTGTGGGCATGCCATTTAACCACTCACAGTTGATTTCCTTGTCATCAAAATGTAAAATGACCAGACGTCCCGCTTTTGGTGGGACAGTCCCGATTTTTAACAATTTATCCTGCATCCCGTGGTGTTTTTAAAAAGCCCCAATTTTTGGAAAGAATGCATGAATAGCTAGGGAATGGCGGGAGAACGGGAAGGGAATATATGGTTTTTGGAGGGAAGACCCCACCTCAACCTGGAAGCGCCCGCACTGCTGCAAAAGCTGGCTGCCCCGTGCGTGGCCCCGAAACAAAGAACTTTGGGTGGGAAGTACCTGCTGGGGTGGTGGCTATCAGGTCCCCTAACTACCCATAGGCCCGAATCCTGGACACCGGGCTCCACGAGGCACAAGCCGCTTGGTCTCCAGCGGGCGGCAGGGCTAGATGCGGGTAACGCGGCTGCTGAGCGCACTGGCAGCGCTGCCCTGCCTGCTCCGGCCCGCTGGTGCAGTTCCGGCATCAGTTTCAGGACCGTGTAACCCGATCCCTCTGACTCACTCAAAATTTCCCATATAGTAATATTTCTGAAAATGATCTTTCTAATGAGGTATCATTAGTAAAAAATATATATTGACAAGGAAAAGGTTAAATCTTGGGCATCAGCAAAAATCACAATAGAGAACAAATGGTTAGAAATATTTCATCATTTTGAAACAAACCATGTTCCATACAGTAATGCACTAAAAATTGTGGAATACGCTCTGTCTTTACCAGGAACTAATGCTGCCACTGAACGTGTTTTTCTACGCTAAATAAAGTGTGGACATCAGAAAAATCACAATTAAGTGTTGAGACTTTGAAAGCCATTTTATGTGTAAAATATAATTTAACAAATTCTTGTAAAAAATTTTATGACCTTTTAAACAATGACAGCAATCTACTAAAAAAATTTCACTCAAATGAGAAATATGCCAAAGAATAAAATACTATACATAATTTTTAATGTATTATATTTTTAAATTGTACTTATGTAGAAATTTAAAAAAATATATTACAATACTATTTCTGCATTCTATGAAATTTTTTTTTTGCTCCATATAGACCAAATTTTTAATCAAGACCCCCCCCCCCAAGTCAATGGTGTCCCGCTTTACCAATTTTAAAATCTGGTCACCTTATCAAAATGAGGATAAGAACTGCTATTTCACAGAGTTGTTGAGAAGGTCAAAAATGAAATATTATCTCAGCAAGGGTTTTTGTAGAATGCTATGCAAATGTAAACTATTTTTAACATTTGGAGCCAAAGCTGCAAAGTTGAGTAAAGCGGGGTCAGACTATAACATTATATTTGTAAAATGCTAATGACTGAGTGTAAATTCTTCTGTGTTTGGCAATGTGATGGTGATATATAGAACACCAGTCATCTCATTGTTCTGAATAGTTAAAAATAAATTCCAGCTTTTGTTCTGGGCCTCCTTGTATCTAAATATAGTGCAATACAAAAAAAAAAAAAAAAAAGAATCCTATGCATTAAAACTGGCACACACAAAAAAAAGACCAACTTTTTTGTTTCTTTCTTTATCTAAATTTCTTTCATAACTCAGCACCTAAAATTGCTAATGACGTTAGTTGGGTCCCTGTTCCCGAAGTCTTTGTGCTCCAAGTTCACGTAAAAATGTTCCTTATATCCAGTTGCAAAAATATCTACTCTGCCCTAGAAGCCTTGAATGCATACATTTTTTTAATGTGCTCAGTAATTCTATAAGATGCTCATTTTTATTCCCATTTGTTTGATAGGAAACCAAGGTTCACTGAGATTAGAGAACCTCCTGGGAAATGAGGAAGCTCCAATTTTTACTTCATTCTCCCAGCTCTAAAGCTTATGCCATTTCTACTATTCCTCTATTTTGCCAACTTTCCCAAAAAATCCTTTCCAGCTGAACATCATGAAGCTGTTTCCCCTCCTGGCTTCTTCACCTTACACATTTATAATGCCAATTCTGCAAGTGCTCAGTTTGGACCAGAATTCTATTTGAGAGAATCTCTGATAATGTCACCCTCTCAAGCTTAGAACGCACTGCAAGGCAGCCCATGTGCAGCCATCCTCGTGAAACTTGGAATGCAGAAATATTTATTGGAACATTATCTCTGGGGCAGAAACACAGATGTCTATCCTGTAATGAGATCTTAAAATTCACATATTCAGTCTTTCGTGTTGCCAAAAAATAATAATTATCTTACGTACTTACTGAGTTATCACTTTTAATATCCAAAATACATTGGGCGGTAAAGTCTTGACATGCTTATTTTACAGTATAAAAAATTACAAAACTGAGGCTCCAATACAATGTGATAGTCATTGCATCAGTCAGTTTAAAGAATGAATTGGTTATCAATTGTCATGATAATGCTGCATAACAAACAACCTCTAAATTTCAGTGGCAGGCAGCAGTAAGTGTTTGTCTGCTGTGTTCTGGAGTTACCTAGGGTTGACTAGATGTTTCTGCTGACTTAGCTTGGCCCACTCTATATCTAAGAAGAAGATGGCTGCCTAGTGGCTGATCTAGAGCGAGGACAGTTGCAAAGTGATATGGGCAAAGAGTGTGCTTCTAAGGAGTCATTAAAAATTGAGACCATCATTGTAATTCTACACTAGAATTTTTTAAACATACCATTAATACTTCCCAAATGCTTTTGTAACAGACATACCACTGCAAAAGCAGGTCAACAAAAATCTCTATAGTAATATTCCCAATTATAAAGACTCTGGCAATATGACTACTAGACTCCAATATACCTTGCAAAGTGGCCTCCATTGCTTCTGGGGGATCCAAAGCCTTACATATGCTCAGTGTTCTTGTCAAAGTGAGACCAGTGGCATCCATCATGTTCTTCTCCTTAAAGCCAGCTAAGGAAACCTTTCTATTGCTGTAGTCCAGAATATTTCTTATCACCTTACCTGAGTCTCAGCCCTGAGTGCTCTCTTCTGTTGCTCTAAAGGTGTCTCTCCCAGGCATGTCGAACAGGTGCCTGGGTCTGCCCAGAGGTGATGTGAAGGCCTCTTTCCCAGTTCTGTACTATAGTTTGACACCAAGATCATAAGCCTCTGTGGGTCTTGAGGGCTGCTGCTTCTCCTCTCTACTCCTAATTGCTATAAGAATTCCACAAAGGTGGGGGGAAGTAAGTGTCAATATGCAGTTTGTAAACACAGCTTCAGCTTAAGGAAACAATGGGTGATCCCAAAGGCAGCAGCTGTCTTCAGCTTAATGGTAGCTTCATGCTGTCCCAAGACAAAGCATGGGGCATTGGCTTCACATTGCATTCCCAAGGGGCCTATTTTATTTTTATTTTACTCATACTTTTTATATAATATCTACCTTGGGGAGTCCCAGTGTTCAGCCTGATACATTCTGATAACTTATCCTGAAGCAAAAAAAAAAAAAAGTTTCTCCTAGAAGTAAATGCAATTCTCCACTTCTAATGACTCAAAATGTGACATTTTACATAAAAATTATCTATTGTATCTTTAGTCTATTTATATTTTTCTACATCCCAGTTACATTCACATCAAATTTTCAAAATCTTAGGTCCTTGGTTAAGATAACCTATTTCTGCGTTATAAGAAAATGGCCCTGGCCATTTGGCTAAGTGAATAGTTTTGGCCCAGCATGTGAACATCCTGGGTTCAATCCTCAGTTCGGGAACATATGAGAATCGACTCTCTGTTTCTCTTCCCTTTCCTTCTGTCTTCCCCTCTCACAGCCAGTGGCTCAGTTGGTTTGAGCATTAACCCCAGGCACTAAGGATATCTTGACTGATTCGAACATTGGTCCTTGTTGGTGGTTGCCAGGTGGATCCCGGTCAGGGCACACGCAGGAGTGAGTCTGTCTCTCTATTCTCCCCCACCCCACTTAAAAAAAAAAGGAATGAGAGTAATATTCTGCAGATGGGAAGCTAAAGTTGTTTTTATTCTTTTTGTGTGGAAGTCCTCATCAACTGAATCAGATTTATTCAATGCTTGGAGAAGAGGACAGTTAGGAATTCATTTGCTGCAGTTCTAATATTCTATGGCTTAAGGTTTATAAGTTGATTTTTCTAATCTATAAAGTTGGAGGTAGACGTTGTTGACATTAGTTCATTGGTTCAATAATGTCACATTAACCTTTCCTTCAGTATCCCAAGATGGCTGCTCCAAGCTTTCAGCATCTCATTATATTTAATCCAGGAAGGGTATAAGGGAGGGGGAAAGAGATACCAACCATATCTGTCATTTTTTACTAATAAAACCAACGCTTTTCGAAAATACCTCAACAAACTTTCAGCTACATATTGGTGGCTAAAAGTAAGTTCCTTGGCTACCTGGGCTGCAAGGCAGATGGAAAGGTGAGTGGTGGCCCTCCTAACCCCCAGAATGGAGGCAGACAAATGATAAGGTTGTGGGGACTGGAGGCTGAGGTCACCAGGCAAGTGTAATTCTCAAGGGCTGATAACTGCCAAGAACAAAGATATGACAGCTCAATTCTGAGTTTCAAATACATATTTTTTAAAGTTCATAACAAGATAATTTTGATGTTCAGGTTTGTTGGGATAAAGAAAAAAAATTAAAAGGAGGTGTTATCAGAGTTTTCTATTACATAGCAATACCAAAGCTTGATCGAGTAAGGTGGAGGCCTATGCAACTACCAGGAAAGAACTGCTGGAAGGAAATCATAGGGTAACCTAATGCCCCAACTCCTAGTTTGTGGCCAGGATTGAGAGGAAGAATGACGAAAACCTTGAGAGAAATCCTGGATCAACTGAAGGAGGGTCCTGCAACAACTGAGCTGATTCTTTAGCAGCCCTCTGTAGACTGCTGTGTTCCAGCCTTCCAGGACCTTGTAGAGAAATATGTGTGTGGACCTCAGACTGGGTGCAGAGCCGCATGTGGTTGGTACTGATAGTGTAGGGAGAAACTGTAGCCAGAACCAGACGTTAAATGTTGTTAGACTTGTTAAATGTAGTTTTCCCAGACTCTTAATCTTGTGCTGGAGTTTCAGGGTTGTGAAGTAAAAGCTTATGGTCTTGAAGACCTTCTACATAAAGCTTCTGAACTGAGGTAAATGGTGTCCCCCCAAAAAAGTCATGTCCTTCTGGAACCTCAGAATGTGACCATATTTGGAAAAAGAATCCTTGCTGATGTAATTAAGACTATGTCAGACTGGCGGGCCCTTAATGCAGTATAACTGGTAAGCCTGTAAGAACAGGGTGAGAGACACAGAAAGTGACACAGAGGGAAGATGATGTGAAGACACACATGGGGAACATTATGTGATTACAGAAACAGAGGTTGGGGTTACGCAACTGCAAGCAAAGAAGGCCAGGAACTGGCAGCAACTTTGAAGTTAGGAGGAAATCAGGAATACATTCATTGCTAGAATTTTCAGTGAGGAGAGCATGGCCCTGCCAACACCTTGATCTCAGACTTAAGACCTCCAGAGGTGTGAGATGGTACAGTCCTGTTGTGTTAAGCTGTCTGATCTAGGGCACTTTGTTATTGCAGCCCTGGAGAACAGTACAGCTTCCTACAATTATACGGTGCCTTATGTTGCCAAGGCTCCACCCCATCCAAAGCTTGGAGCACATCTTTCTGCCACCCCTCAAATGTTGCTCACCCAGTTTTCTCCAGCCTTCAGCCTAGTCCCCTGTTCGGCCCCTCCAGTTCAGTTCTCCTTGCCCACAGAGTCCATCCCAGTAGAGGGGAACTTTAGCAGAAGGAACATAAGCAACTGCCAACTTACCTTGTAAACATTTTAGGAGTGTCCACCAACAAGCCACCTCCCAAGAATTTCTTAAGGCTAAGAATGTGCCCCTGCTTAACAGTCTACATACTTCCTTCCTCCTTTACATTCCCTTTGGTTGGGGTTGACAAACAATGGAGCACCAAGACACTGGGGAAAACTTTCATTTTCTGTTGCATGAGGTCTTAGAATTTTTTCTATATATATCTGCATTGCTAATTCCAAATCTAAAATCCATTTTTTGGTGCATGCTTGAGTTTTTATGCAATTTTAATTTCTTTTTGATACAGTTAATGGCATGCATTGGTTTTTAAATTGAAGTTAAAGGTCAATGACTCTTGGATTGAACATAACAACAAGGCAATTAATGTTTTATGAACATCACTTTACATAATTGTAGTTTTTAAATGTAAAAAAAATATTATCTGATAAAAAACACCCTCTTATTTTGATTTAAGATTGAATCATGGCTTCTTCGAGTAGGTGTAAATGTAAGAATAGCCCTGACACCTTCTGTTATATATGTGACTATTACACACTTCAACATCAAAGGCACAGTATTTCATTTGTGACATGTGCATATATTGCCTATTTTCAAGTTCCCCTTGACAATAAAGACAAGAATTGGGCTCCTCATATTGTGTGTCATAATTGTAAGGAAATGCTTCATAACTGGACAAAAGGAAAACGCAAAGGAATGCCTTTTGTTATTCCCATGGTTTGGTATGAACCAAAGGACCACAGCAGTGACTGTTATTTGTCTGATCCATACAAAGGGCATAGGCAAGAAAAAACGGCATATGATCGCATATCCTAATATTCCTTAAGCAATATGACCTATTCCACACTATGAGACACTCCCAGTTTCAGTTTTCAATAGTTTTATTTCTTCTAAGGACAAAGAAAGTGAACATGGTGATCAAGTGTATTTTGATAAGATGCATGAGGAAATAGTTGTAGAATCTGAAGAGTCTTCTTCTGGTGCCAAATAGTCATTAACCCCTCAGCAGTTTAGCTAACCCAAATTGAATGACTTAGTAAGAGATTTGGGCCTATCAAAAAAGCAGCTGAGTTCTTAGCCTCCAGAATTCAAGAAAAGAATGTACTTCACTGGTCAGCTAAAGTATCCCATTTCAGGAAGCGTGAACAAATTGTTGTGGACTTTTTTTCCGAAGACAAACACTTTGTTTACTGTCATGATATCAATAGTCTTCTCAGCCAGCTAGGTGTTACCACTTCCAGTCCAACAGAATGGTGACTATTTCTTGACAGCTGTAAATGGATTCTGAAATGTGTTCTACACAACAGTAATATCTATGCACAGTTTCAATTGGTTATTCAACTCATCTGCGAGAAGATTATAATGACATCAAAATTGTCCTTGACTTTCTGAAGTATGAGGAGCATAACTGGATCATTTGTGTGGATCTTAAAATGGTAAATTTCCTGTTAAGACAACAGAGAGATTTCACAAAGTAACCTTGCTTTCTGTGTCTGTGGGAAAGCTGAGCCCAGGAGAAACATAGGACACAGAAGGAGTGACCGAAACGTGAAGCTCTGGAAGTAGGGATGCAAAATATTGTGAATGAACCTGTTGTTAATTGAGACAGGATCATTCTTCCCCGACTTCACATCAAACTTGGCTTAATGAAGCAGTTTGTTCAGGCTTTGAATAGAGAAAGTGAATACTTTCAACATATTATTTCTGCTTTTCCTGTCTTGTCTTTTGAGAAGATAAAAGCAGGTGTATTCGATGGACCTCAAATTCGAACCCTCATACATGATAAAGGATTTGCAGGAAGATGAATAAGGAGGAGAAAGCAGGATGGCAGTCTTTTGTGGCAGTTATAAAGAACTTCTTTGGCAACAAAAAAGCAGAAAACTATGAACTTCTAGTGCAAAGGATGCTGTTGGCTTTCCACAACATTGGATGTAACATGAGCGTTAAGATTCACTTTCTGAGCAGTCACCTTGATAAGAAAATCTTGGGACTGTTAGTGATGAGCAGACTACTGCTGGAGCATTAAAAGAGATTGTCCTCAACAGATATACAAACACAAGAGCTACAAACCCAAATTTTTGCCTGAATAGAATTTAAATAAGTTTTGTGCAAATTTTATGATTAAAAGAAGTGTTTTAATATGTTCTATTTCAAAATTGTAGATAAGTTCTGATGCAATCATATCTTTTTATATATTAATGTATTTACTGAATTATATAAATTATATTTTCACAAAGAGAATGCCCAAGAAGACATTTTACTTCATTATGTTAAACTAAATTTTGAAAATTTTACAATAAGATGAAAACCTAAAATCTTGAATTGCAAAAAAACTGTAGCTTACAGAGAAAAACTAATGTCAGATTTGCAATCAGCATGCTCGAATTAGGTAAAGAACGCATGTTTTTGTGGATGTAACAAAAATTTTGTTTCCCACTGTTATTTCTACCTCCAGCATCTCACTTCTCTAACTCTTTTGCTTCTTTGCCCCATTTAAAACCCTCATTTTTTTTCTTACTTTGAATGGGTCTTACTTTTTCAAATTTCTTCCTAAATTCATCATCTGCACTGTAGCTACAATCATCATTCTATAACAAAAATTTTATTATTCAAAGACCTCATGCAAAACCCTTCAGTAGCTTCTCACTGACCTCAGTTCAAAATCCAAACACCTTACTGTGTCTGATTCAGGTTGGCTTCTCCAGGAAGCATGTACCAAGACAGAATTGAAAGTGTAAAATTTCTGGAGGGAAGGGCTTGTGAGGGATAAGGGGGAGAGAAAGCGTGGGTGGTGAGAGCCTCAGAATGTGGGGCAAATTTGACACCTGTGAAAGGGGAAAGTGAAGGAAGGAGAATTGAGTAGGAAGTGCTGACAACTACAGTACAGCCCTGGAAAAGTCATGATCAAGCCAACTGGGGTGCAGAGACTGTTTTTCCGAGGAGTCCTGTGTAGGCTAGGAATAAGCCAGCTCTAGTACCCCATCAAACTCAGACATTAGCTGGGAGCATCCTGGGGAGAGGGAGGTCTCAGTGTGAACCGAAACATGTGACACCTGGAGGTGGCCAACTAGCCAGTCCTCCCTGCAGCACGTTCTCTCTTAAAAGGGTACAATCAAAGGGTTGTCACAGTCCAACAAAGGTCTCCAGCATGTTGTCCAAATGGGTCATTTTCTCTTGCTTTGTGACCGCTATACAGACACCACTTCTCCCTGCCTGTAATACCATCCCCCTCCTCATCATTTATGACAAATTATCTTTATATGTCTGGTTCCTACCACTAGACTTTGAGTTCCATGAGGGCAGGAGTTTCTTAGTTTACATATGCATTGCTATTGAAAAACACAAGTCCTTAAGATTGGTGAGAGTTCAATAAATGATGGGTGAATAGATGGATGAAAAAATATTTCCCAGAATATGATAAAGTTCTAATGTTAGAAATGTTTGGACAGGAAACTTTGGCAGGAAACTTGCTAATCTATCCCAGACAGGTAAGAATTTGTGAAACATTTTAACATTGACACTGAGAGATTTCTCCAGTACTTCCAGTGCACGTGTTTTTTAATATCTAACCTCAATCTCCCCTAATGCTATTGTTAAACCAAAAAACCAAATAAAGAATAATGCCAGCAATTCTCAGAAAACAACTTACCAAGCTCATTCTAAAGTGAGAAATACATCCATTATCCTTGAAATACATGTGAAGAGTTGACCAGCATAATTGTAGCTGTCTACACAAGTGACAAAATTAAAACTAATGTATGCACCAAAGCACAACAATTAGCTTAGTGTGAGTAATCCAGGTTAGTTTTATACAGCCATTGCCAGAGCCAATCATCCTTTGTTTCCATAAATGCCGTCTGCTGCCTTTAAAGCTGTCAGCACCATCATTAGTTAATAATGTACTAGAAGTCACAGATGTTGGCTTGGTTTTTGGAATATCAGCCATGTTCTTTCATTGGCACCAATAGCCAAGGTACAAAGCTAGCAAAGGATGACCATCCTCAGTAATCATATACACAAAATTGGAACAACTCATTCTGTCCATTGTTCTCTGTAGGCAGTAGAATCTATTTCTGTGGACTATTCCTTCTTTAGCTAGATTCTAATGATGTAAAGTGAACTTTTATGAGTGGAGCCTAAAGAAAGACAGATGAATGGTGAGAGTTCTGGCACTGGGATTATAACTAGTGGTGGACACCTGGGAAGTACTATTTGGTAACTTCCAAAAGTCATGGGGGACAATTGGGAAGGAGGCTATAAAACTGATGAGATTTTATAAGACTTCAATTTGAGATTTAGAAAAATAGCAACAGAAATAAAATCAGCATAAAAAAGCCTACCCTTATAATCCTTGATGGTTGAGATATGACTTATGTTTATGAACCATCTGGCTTTTCTAGATACTATGAAACATAAGAGCGCATTCTCTCTCAGCTCTCCCTTTGGCAACTCTGCACTCAGTGAGGCCACTGCCCATGGGCAGATGAGCAGGACAGCATAGCTACTCAATTGGGCAAGATGACAACATCAGGAGGGCTTCTTAAGGCATTAGATGTTAGAATAAATGCAAACTGGTGGTATGGCATTAGCAGGAGGTCAGGAACACCAGATTTAGGTGACAGTGCAACTTTTTTCAAAGGGTTTGCTTTGTGATTCAGTGAAGAGTGCACCATTTCCTCTTTACAAGGAGTTTCTCACTTTTTTAGATGTTAAAGGTATTTTTATTTTCACCAATATTTTTAGGATAATTTGTATGTCTTATATATCTCTTTCTTCCTACTCTCCACTCCCCTTTATTTCTCTTCACCCCATTTTTATCCTATTTTTTTCCTTCTTGTCTTAATCCTTCCCTTCTTCCATTCTCCTTAAAAATTCCAAAGCTCTGTTACTTTAAATGTATTGGAAGACAAGCTGTTTTGCTAGAAAATATTTATCAAAATGCATTGTTTAGAAATGTATAACTATAGCTATAGACTCCACAGAAAGGGCTTGATAGCATGCAGAATGGCCACCAGCCAGTTCAAACACTGCTGAGCAGGTGTTGTGTACTTGACCCTGAGTTATGTGCTGAGACATGGAGATGAATACAAGTTAGACAGATTTTTGTAAGGACAGTGAGACAAGAACTATGTTAAAAATATACAATAATGTATAGTGTGGATGATGAAAGGTCAGAGAGATGAGATCTAAGAATTCCTTCTTGGAAGTGATATTTGAGGTGAACCTTGATTTAAATAATAGTGGTTGGCAAACAACAAGAAAAGAAAGAGAGTCTTAGGCTAAGGAAGAGCATGAGCAAAGTCATGGAAAAGAGGACTAAGTAGTTCAATATTAGTAGCTTGGTAAATAAAGAAGTGGTGAACTGAGGCTGGAGAGGGAGACAGGGTTTAAGTTACAAAGATTGTTGTGGTTCTACTCAATGGCTTGAATTATCCAGTAGGCCATGAGGAATTACTGAAACCTTTTGAGAATCAGAGTGACATAGTCAAGTTACCACTGTAAAATGGTCAGTCTGGCAACAGTGTGATGGAGGGAGAGAGGGAGAAGAAAGAGCATGGAATCTCAAGGCAGTGATACTACTGAAGGAACTAATGCTCCTCATTATCAAGGAGAGATGATGAGGTCAGATGCATGCAATGGATGGAGGGTGGAGATAACTTGAGAACAATCCAGGACTAGGAGAGATAGTTCAGATTTGGAGACAATTTATTGTGATGAGAAATAGAAGAGCAGGAGAAAGTCTTTATGAAATGAGGGGAGGAAGAAGTTGAATTTAATTTTGGCCATGCCAAGTATGAAGTGCTAGGTGGAAGGCCAAGCAGAGAAGTCCAAAGGGCAGTTGTTATTGCCAAGCTACTAAAAAAAAAAAAAAAAAAAGGAGACAAATTATGGGAAACAAGACTGGGAATTATCAGTATGTGCGTGGCCTTGAAGCCCTAGGAGAGATGAGTCACTGGGTGTGGAAATCGTTGCCTCCTTTCATCTCAGGTTAAACACAATCAGTTTCCTCATTTTTCATTTATGATAATCACTAACATGTGTAGAGTCCTTAACAACCCACAAAGCACTTCCACAACCTTTATTTTATTTGGAGTTTGTCCCTTACACTATGTTCACTTGTACATATTATCCCACTGTGCTCAGCAGAGAAATGAAGTTGGGAAGTCAAGGGGTTTTCTTGGTGACACACAGCTTATAAGTGAAGGAGCTAGGTTTGATTTTGTGTTGCTTTTCCTCCTAACACCCAAGTTGGAAGAAGAATCTTCTATACCTTCGAGTTATTCCTGGAACAGTGTTTAGAACATAACAAACACTCAATAAATAGTCAGATCATAAATTAATAGATCTTTGTCATCTTTTTTTAAACTATATTCCTGTAGCTAATTTCCCCTAGGTTTATTTTTAATCAGTTCCACAGCTCACAGGAACAGCAGTCTGAGCCAAACAAACTAGTTTCTTCTTCTCCCATATGTAGATGGAATTTTTCATTCTTTTATGAAAGAACTTGACATACTGACATGTAAGCATTTTTCTGTGTTCCTATTTCCTGTATTAGACTGTTAGCTTCTGGAGGGCAAGAGTGCCATGCATTAATAATGAAACAACCCCCCCCCCCATTTGCTTAAAGTGATTGTCAATGGCCAGGCCCCTCCCTAACCACCCCTGACTCTCTTCTGAAATGTAGACAAATCTCTACTGCAGTAATTATAGTACTAGAATGTTTCTCTTGAGCCTCCCCTTCAAGATTGTGAAGCTCCTCAAGACAGAGATCATGTCATTTTATATCTGTGTCCCCAGTGCTGAGATGCAAACAATTACATAGCAGCAAGTTAATTACTGTCCTGGAGACCTAGGCAGGGCATGAAATCAATACTTAGTCATTGAATAAGTTGTAGAGCCAGTAGTCGATGCCACCATAACAGTCATCTGGCCCATGCAGGTTCACATTAGATTCGAACAGTCAGTAATGAAACAATGGAGCCAAGAACTGGTGAGCCATCAGCTTTAATTCTAGCTTGCACCCGGCGGGCAAGCAAAAACACACACTGGGTTCCAAAACCCACTCATTCAGTGCTCACAAAGCTACTAACTCATACAAGTTTCCTAGAATCAAAGGCTTCTAGCTCACCAGACTTATTCACCTCTGTTCCCCATCTCCTCCTGCACAAACTCTGCACAAACTTGCTTCTCTCTCAGCACTCTGCCATCTTGGCTGCTTCTCCTGGCCTCCATGTGGCCTTCATCTGCTCTCCTCTCTGATACTTCAGGAACCCAGAGAGCTAGCTCCTGGTTGCCCCACTTTATAGCATAGATTCAAAACCTTTAATCCAATCAGTCAAGGGTGTGGAGAAGAGCTTACTCTTAAAACTAAGCCTTAGGCTATAACGACCCGGCCTGCCCACAGCCTGTCCCAGAACACACATTAATATCAACCAACTTCCATGTGGGCAGCACCATCTTCAACAAAGTGAGCATAATATATTTTATCTGCCCAACATAAGTGAACAAGCAAATGCAGATTAACTTTAGTTCTAAAATGTCAGAACAGGGACCTTAGAAACTATTTAGTCCTCTTTGTTTGCATATGAGAAACTACGGCCTAAAAAAGATAAAGGGATAATATTGCAAAGGTCCAACACATCCCCAAGTGGCTCTAAGGCTCTTCTCCTTCCAGTGTGCAGAAATTGAACCAAGGAAACTGTGAAAAGGAGGAAGTGTAAAGGAAAGAAAAAAGGGCGAAGAGAAAATAAGGTGTGGCCATTATTGTCAATGAAGTCAAGGTAAATGAATAAAAGAATCCAATTCCAGTTGGGCAGGCAGGCTTTGGTTGAAAGAGAGGCTTGAGACTTTAAAGGCTTCTCAAAGATGTATATCCTTTTAGCAAGACAACAGCATCAAAAACCAAATAGCTTTCAATGTTTACATTCCAACACAGAATTAGAGGCAGTGTTTAAATATTATCAGTATCAGCAATACTAGTAGCAGTTAGTGTGTGGTTTCCCTGGCTCTTCCTGGAGGCTTTTGGAAGCGGGCCCTCAGAGTCAGAAAACCTGATAATAGCCCCCAGGCATTGAGTGTTCAATACATGCCAATCAGCATCACTAATTCAACCTTACAGTGACCCATGGAATATTATTACCCCTATTTTTTTATGAGGAAACTGGGACTCAGGGTACACTTGGTCACACAGTTGGGAAATCTGGGGTGCAGACTTTACTCCTAAATATTTTTAATTCTAAACCCAGATATCGACCACTCTAATGAGGCTGAAAAGTAACCATTCCTGCCTGCCAGAAACCCAATCCAATGGGCTATTTGGTAGGTTAGAAATGCCTTCCTTGAATCATCCCAACCTCTTTCCTTTTACAAAGAGAGCACTGATAAATGTTTCAAGTTTGCCCAAGCCTGACTTGGCTTAAATGTACAAAGTCATGGGCAAAGATGTTAGGTTTGGGAGTTAAACTATAGATGGGGGAATACCTGAATACATCTGGGTTACTTACTGATGACCAGATTTGTTTGACTCATGGGTAAGTTTTCTTTGAGCTCTAGTGGGTTTTAAATTTATTTCAATATTAAACAAATCAGGCAATGGCACACAAGACTAGATTCCTAGTATCTTTTGAAAAAGCCAAAAGATCTGTCAACACTAAGTCCTCCTTTGTTGAGAACTGAGAATCAGCTGACCCTTCTAACAGGGCATGTGTGCTGCATTTCACTACAGTTGCCACCACTCCTTTGTCTCCCTGGTTTAACCCTTGTGTGTCACTAACACTCCCTGACTGTCCTTTTTAGACATGCACATTTGAGATACATAGAACAGACAGACCAATAATACACAGCAATGCTATAATATCTCCAGGTGTTTCTGCTTCTTAATGAAATATCTAGTTATGCTATTTTTACTATTACACTTCAAAAATTGCTCTATATAAATATAAAACACACGCAAAATAAAATGCCAGGTTAAGCTCAAGGGGTTTCAAGAAAAGTGACACATTTTTAACGCAGCACTTAAAAAAATGTCATCAGCTTTTTCAAGGTTCACATATGGTTAAGGCAACCTGTTCCATGCAAGCCACTTCTACCATCGGTCCTTCCCCTGCTCCTCTGACCTCATTTGCCGATAGTATAATTTGTCTTACAACTCTACATAAATTTACTGCATAAGTTATTTCCCCCAAGGCTATTTTCCCATGAACCCTGTGCAGGTAAATTGCTTATTTTCTTTTCCCAGGGTAGAGCAGAGGTCACCATGACTTCATGTACAATTTCAATGCAGTCAGTGGTTTCCTCTTGGACTTCCTTAAATGAGAGAACAAGTGTTTTCTTTAATGTCACCTTTGCCTGCTATTCCTATCCAGATTCTTGGGGCCAACCATTAGTCTGAAACCACAAGGGGAATGCATTGAGGTGACACATTCATGTTCTCAGGTGACCTGCACCACTGGCATAGAGTGAGACCTAAACTGTGGAGAGACAGGGAACAACCCCTTCAAGTCCAATGAAAGAAGCTCTATTGCAGGATCCATTGGACTGGGTCATTGCCCAGCAAGATTGTGAATGGATAAGTGTGTGTGTGTGTATTCTTTTTTCATTTAGTCCTCAGTATTTTTATTAAACATCTGCATGTCAGGAAGAAATTGTTCTGGAACTATGCCAAGACTTTTATGGGCATTAACGTATTTAATTTTGACAGAAATCTTATGTTGTACATACTCTCATTTATTCCAATTTGACAAAGAGAAAATTGAAATTTAGTGAAGTTAAATGTGCAGCCCAAAGTCACACAGCTATTAAGTGGTGAGACAGGAATTTGAAAGCTCGCAGACTGAAACTGAAACCCCCAGTCTTAAATGCTCCACTTTCCAGAGTGCATTGATGCCCAGAGGTATTTATGAAAGATATGTGTCACTGCTCCAAGGTTGTGGGCACATTATTAGATGCTAACTGTGAGAATTCTTCATCTGTTCCCTTTTCTCAGAAGATCTCAGTCGATATCCCTCTTTTCACCCCAGTTTCTTTCTCCCCAACCAACACTTGCCTCTTTATCCTACTCTGAATGTGCTGAAAGCTTCAGATGAATCTAATCATGAATACTGTTGATAATTTCACTATTGTCAACCCACTGAAATTTAACAGAGAACCACTTTAATTCATATCAGCCAAGCACTTTCCAGTTCACCATATCTTACATTTGTGATTCTTGCTGTTTCTTTGTTAGGTAGGTGTTGGGCAGATGAAATATATTATGCTCACTTTGTTAAAGATGGCGCTGCCCACATGGAAGCCCGTCATTCAGGTGATATTGGTAGCCCTTCTTGCTTGGGATGGGCATGATTATATTAATGTGTGTTGGGGGCGAGCTGTGGACAGGGAGGATCCTTGTAGCCTGGGGCTTGATTTTAGGACTAAGCCTTTTCCACCCTTTTTGATGTAGGGTGGTACACTCTCATGAGGAATCCTCTCAGTATGTCTCAGATAAGTGACTTTGTATCAGAGACTTCCTTGTTTGTAGATTGGATTGAAGGTTTTGATTTCTACACTATAAAGTGGGGTAGACCAGGAGCTTGCTCTCAGTCCCTGAGATTAGCATTAGAGAGGAGAGCAGAGAAAGGCCAGGTGGAGGAAGCCAGGAGAAGCAGACAAGATGGTGGAGTACTGAGGGAGAAGCCAGTTTGTGCTGAGTTTGTGCAAGAGAAAGAGATGGAAAACAGAGGTGAATAAGTCTGGTGAGCTAGAAACCTTTGATTCTAGAAAACTCGGATAAGTCAGTGGCTTTGGGAGCCCTGAATGGAAAGGGAAGTGTTTTGCCATTGTGTATATTTCTTGCCTGCCAGGTGCAAACTAGGATTAAAGATGATGGCCCACCAGTTCTTGGCTTCATTGTTTCATTCCCGTCTGTCCAAATCTAATGTGAACCTGCATGGGCTAGGTGGCCGTGATGGTGGCTGTGCCTACTGGCTTTACAGTAGGCAATAATATTGTAGAGATTTTTACCAAAAAAGATTTGGAAGAGAAGTGAAGTGACTTGCAAGGGCATGACATGGGAAAGCCACCAAAGGCTTTCTTAGGTACAATTTTTCTTAGATACAAAGAAAAATACAGTCTCATTCAGAAAACATCTTCACAAGAAAGGCTCTTTTATCCATCGCTAATAATTAATCATCTTGATGATATATGCTTCAAAAGTATAATGGCAAAAATAAATAAATAGGACTATATCAAACTGAAAAGCTTCTGCACAGCAAAGAAACTGACAACAGAACAAATAGGAAGCCAACTAAAGGGGAGATGATATTTGCAAACAACAGCTCGAATAAGGGGTTAGTATTCACATATATAAAGAACTCAGAAAGCTCAGCAACAAACAAGCAAATAATCCAATTAAAAACTTAGGAGAAAAGGTGACATCAGAGAAATGGCGGTGTGAGAGATACTTCCGATTTCTCCCCTTGAAATTTCAACAAATTCTACAACTATACACAGAGAAAAAAACCCAGATGAACTGGAAATATACACACACCAGATAGACAAATGTAGGATTGCGCAAGAAGGTGAACCAAACATAGAATCTGCTCACAGAAGAAATTATGCCAGAGGACTGAGTCTTTCTCTTTCCTCACAGATCAGAGGGAGGGAGGCTCTGTTGGTGCAGGCTTTGTCTCAGAGCTGGAGCTGGGAGAAGAGAAGAGTCTGAGGGGAAGGAGCTGAAATGGGGCAATAACCAAGAATGGGGAGCAGAACTGTTTCCTGGCATCTGCTGTATCCTTGATTGCAGATGCTGGGTGATTGCAGGCTTACAGGCACTGGGCACACACAAAGCCCATGGCATGCTCTCAAGAACTACATGTGAATCACTTGTGCAGATAGGCCCATGGGACACTGGGGCATGCTTGATCTGTCCGCAGAGTTTAGCCTTCTGAGGCCAGATGTGCTTGATCTGGAACCTGTGCCCTACCTGTTCCAAAGCTCGGGCATCAGCCTCCTAGTTGGAGTTTCGCGTGTGTGGGCAGGACACCCCTGATCAATGTTCTCTGCCACAACTGCTCCTGAAGCTCAGACACTGGCTTGTGGTGCATGGCCCCTGCCCTGCCCAGGGCTGCACTTTGAGTGTTTAGAGTGCAAACAGTGCTGGTTGCAGACCTTCTTCAGCTGGGTCTCCAGGCTACTCTCTTCTGAAAGAGGAAGGGGTGCCCAGACGCTTTCTCCCCTGATCTGTTGGGATGTGGAGGAGGGCCTTGGAGGACCCCTGGTTGCCATTGTTAGAGCCATAAAATTGCAAAGCCCTAAAAACAAGCCCTTCCTACCAATGCAATGACCTTGCCTGCATCATTAGACAGCGACATCTCAACAGAACTTTACCCAAGCATCTCACAGAGGCCACTCTTGTAGTACAGCATCCCATACCATAAAAAGCAATAATTATCTCTTGTTGGGGTTATTAAAATACTGCTCATAAATGCCATCAAGTAAAAAGAAATCAAATATGGATATACAAGACAGAGATGTAGCTCATATAGATAATGAAAAATCTCCAGAAAAGAAAAACCTCAAATACATAGAAACCTTTGAACTCAATGACAGAAAATTCAAAATTGAAGTTCTAAAAATACTCAATAAGATATAAGAAAAAACTGAAAGGCAATTTATTGAGCCCCAAAACAACAATGATCAAAAAGAGTACTTCACCAAGGATATTAAAACTATAAGAAAAAAACAAACAGAAATGAAAAACAATACACAAACTGAAAACTGAGGTAACAAACTTAGCCAATAGAACAGGCCAGAAAGAGAAGAGAATCAGTGACATTGAAGACAGGCAACTAGAGATACTACAAAAAGAAGAAGAGAAAGACTCACAAATTAAAAAAAAAAAAATGAGAAAGCCCTACAAGAATTGTTTGACTCCATCAGGAAGAACAATATAAGAATAATGAATATATTAGAAGAAGAAGAGAGGGAAAAGAGAATGGAGAACATATTGAAACAAATAACTGATGAGAACTCCCCAAATCTGTGGAAAGAGTTAGAGCCTCCAATCCAAGAAGCAAACAGAACGCTAAGTTACCTCAAACCAAACAAATCTACACCAAGGCACATTGTAATGAAATTATCACAAATCAATGACAAAGAATCCTCAAGGCAGCTAGGGAGAAGAAGAATATAACATATAAAGGAAGGCCCATTAGGCTATCATCAGATTTCTCAGCAGAAACTCTACAAGCCAGAAGAGAGCAGACCCCAACATTTAAAGTACTGAAAAAAATGGAACTACCAACCAAGAATACTGTATCCATCAAAGCTATCCTTTGAATATGAAGTGAAAATGAAAATATTTACAGACATATAGAAGTTGAGGGAATTTATCACCAGAAAACCCATACTATAGGAAATACTAAAGGGGGTTATCTGACCAGATACAAAAAATAAAACAAAACAAAATGACAAATAAAAATTTTAAGAAAAACAAAATAAAAACAAGGATAATCTATTACAACAATAACATAAAAGGGGAGAGGATAAAGATTAGCAATAGCAAAGGAGGATGGAGTGCAGTAGCACTCATAAAAGATAATGAACTCTAATAAATATGATAATTTTTCTTTTAATAACTTAATGGTCACAACTCCTAAAAATGCCACTACTGAAAAACATAGCTTAAAAAAGAAGAAACAGAAGATAGAAGTATGGAATACCACCAAATAAAAACAAATGACAGAAAAACAAAAAAGAAGAACCAAAAAAGACACAAAGCTTCAAGAAAGCAGTATATAAAATGACAATAGAAAATCCTCAAATGTCAATAATTACACTAAATGTAAATGGATTGAACTCACCAATAAAGAGGTACAAAGTAGCAGATTGGATCAAGAAGCAACTTCAAGAGACACATCTAAGCTACAAAGATAAAAATAGATTCAAAGTGAAAAATTGGAAAACAATTCTGCAAGCAAATAATATCCAAAGAAAAACAGGTATAGCCATACTTATATCTGACAGCGCTGAATACAAGACAACAAAGGTAACTAGAGACAAAGATGGATGTTTCATAATAATAAAGGGGATGCTGTATCAAGAAGACATGACACTTCTTAATATATATGCACCAAAATAAGAAGCACCAAAATATATAAGAAACCTACTACCTGAATTAAAGGTACAAACTGAAAAAAATATAATCATACTTGGAGACCTCAGTACACCACTGATGTCTTTAGATTGTTCATTCAAACAAAAAATCAATAAAGAAATATACACCTTAAATGAAAAACTAGAACAAATAGACATAATAGACATCTACAGGACATTTTACCCCAAAACATCAGAGTATACATTTTTCTCCAGTGTACGTGGAACGTTCTCAAGAACAGACCATATGCTGGGTGACAATACTAACATCAACAAATTCAGAAAAATTAAAATTACACCAAAAATATTCTCTGACCATAAGGCTTTGAAACTAGATTTCAACTGCAAAAAAAGAAGTAAACAAACCCACAAAAATGTGGAAATTAAACAACATACTACTGAAAAAATGAGTGGGCCAAAGAAAAAATAAAAGCAGACATCGAAAGATATACACAGACAAATGGAAAGGACAACATGACATATCAGAATCTCTGGGATGCAGCAAATGCAGTAATCAGAAGGAAGTTCATATCATCACAGGCATATATGAAAAAACAAGAGAGAGTCCAAGTAAACAACCTAATATCACATCTTAAGGAACTAGGAAAAGAAGAACAATGGCAACCCAAAACCAGCAGAATTAGAAAACAATAATAAATATTAGAGCAGAAACAAATATAATAGAAACAGAAAAAGTATAGAAAAAATTAATACAGCAAATAGCTGGTTCTTTGAAAAGATCTACAAAATTGACAAACCCCTGTCAAGACTCATTTAGGAAAAAGAGAAAGGACTCATGTAAACAAAATCCAAAATGAAAGAGGAGAAATTACACAGATATCATAGATATACAAAGGATTATTTTAAATTCTATGAAAAACTATATGCCACCAAATTCAACAATCTAGAAGAAATGGTTAAACTCCTAGAACAATAGTCTTTTTAGATTGAATCACAAAGAAATAGCTGGTCTAAATAGAGCCATAAGCAGGGAGGAAATAGAAACAACTATCATCAAGCTGCCCAAGTCCAGGGCCAGATGGTTATACTAGTGAATTCTATCAAACATTCTAAGAAGATTTGGTTCCTATCCTTCTCAAAGTCTTCCAAAAGTTGAAGAAGAAGCAATACTGCAAAACACATTTTATGAGGCCAACATAACCCTCATACTGAAACCTGGTAAGGACAAAACAAAAAATAAAAATACAAACCAATATCTCTAATAAATACAGATAAAAAAATTCTAAACAAAATTCTAGCAAAATCAAATACAACAACATATCAAAAAAATAATTTACTATGATCAACTGGGATTCATCCCAGAAATACAAGGATGTTTCATCATACATAAAACAATAAACATAATACACCATATCAACAAAACAAAGAACAAAAACCATATAATCCTATCAATAAATCCAGAAAAGGCATTCGATATAAATACATCCTTTTATTTTTAAAACACTCAATAAAATGTGTATAGAAGGAAAATACCTCAACATAATAAAGACCATTTACAACAAACTATCAGCTAACATCATACTAAATGGTAAAAAGCTGAAAACTTTTCCTCTAAAATCAGGAAAAAGACAAGGTTGCCCACTCTCTCTATTCCTATTCTACATAGTGCTGGAAGTTCTAGTCAGAGCAATCAGACAAGAGAAAGAAATAAAAGACATTTATATTGGGAAAGAAGAAGTAAAGATTTCACTTTCTGCAGATGATATGATCCTCTATATAGAAAACCCCAAAGACACCGCAGAAAGGCTATTAGAAACAAGAAGCCAATACAGTAAGGTCACAGGATACAAAATTAATATACAGAAGTCTATTGCTTTCTTATATGCCAACATTGAAACCTCAGAAAAAGAACTAAAAAAAAAATCCCCTTTACAGTTGCAACAACAACAAAAATAACTAGTAATAAACATAACAAAGAATGTAAAGGATCTATAGACTAAACACTACAAAGCATTATTAAAGGATATTAAAAAAGACACAATAAAATGGAAAAATATTTCTTGTTCGTGGATAAAAAGAATAAATATAGTTAAAATGGTCATATTACCCAAAGCAATGTGAAAATTTAATGCAATTCCCATCAAAATTCCAATGTCCTTTTTTAATGAAATGGAACAAAAAATCATCAGATTTATATGGAACCATAAAAAAACCTTGAATAACCAAAGTAATCCTAAGAAAAAAAAATAAAACTGGGGACATTGCAATACCTGATGTCGAACTATACTAGAGAGCCATGATAATCAAAACAGCATGGTACTGGCAGAAAAATAAACACACAGACCAATGGAACAGAGTAGAGAACCCAGAAATAAAACCACATATATATGGTCAGATCATCATTGATAGAAGAGCCAAAAACACACAGTGGAGAAAAGAAAGCCTCTTCAATAAACAGAGCTGGGAAAACTGGAAAACCACATGCAAAAGAATGAAACTTGACTAGTTTGTCTTCTTCCACAAAAATTAATTCAAAATGGATCAAAAACTTAAATATAACAGCTGAAACAATAAATTACATAGAAGAACACAGAGGTACTAAACTCATGGACCTTGGCAATAGAGAACATTTAAGAATTTGACCACAAAGGCAAGGGAAGTGAAGGCAAAGATAAATGAATGGGACTACATCAGACTAAGAATCTTCTGTACAGCAAAAGAAACTGACAACAAAACAAATAGCTAACTAAATGGAAGGTATTTTCAAACAACAGCTCAGATAAGGGCCTAATATCCAAAATATACAAAGAACTCACAAAACTCAGCAACAAACAAGCAAACAATCCAATAAAAAAATGAGAAGAGGACATGAACAGACACTTCTCCCAAGAAGAAATACAAATGGCCAACAGATATATGAAAAGATGCTCATCTTCACTAGCTATTAGAGAAATACAAATCAAAACTACAATGAGATATCACCTCACATCTGTTAGATTAGCTATCATCAACAAGATAGGTAATAACAAGTGCTAGAGAGGCTGTGCAGAAAAAGGAACCCTCACTCACTGTTGGTGGGAATGTAAAGTAGTACAGCCATTATGGAAGAAAGTATGGTGATTCCTCAAAAAACTAAGAATGGAACTACCATATGACTCAGCAATCCCTCTACTGGGTATATACCCCCAAAACTCGAAAACATGGGTACATAAAGACACATGTAGCCCCATGTTCGTCATAGCATTGTTCACAGTGGCCAAGACATAAAAACAGCCAAAATGTCCTTCAATAGAGGATTGGATAAAGAAGAAATGGTACATATATACAATGGAATACTACTCAGCATTAAGAAATGATGACATAGTGACATTTACCACAACATGGAATGACCTTGAGAACATTGTGCTGAGTGAAATAAGTAAATCACCAAAAGCTAAAAACTGTGTAATTTCACATAAGTGGGATATAAAACTGAGACTCATGGTCACAGTTAAAAGTGAAGTGGTTACCAGGGAGAAGTGGATGTGGAGGAGGGGGGAGAGGGGGGACTGTTGTAAAGAGGGACAAATACAAGGTGACAGAATATGATTTGACTTTGGGTGATGGGAATACAACATAATCAACAGCTCAAATGCTATAGAAATGCTTACCTGAAACTTATGTACTCTTATTGATAAATGTCATCCTGTTAAAGTTAATTTTTTATAGCAAATTTAAAAGTTAAAGAAAAAAATGTTTAATGAATGGCCTTCTAATCATGATCTCAATGGCTTTTGGATGACAAGGGAGGGACAGTCCAGTACATCAGACCAGTCCCAAACTTCTCATGCTGGGACTTTTCTGTTTCTTTTCTCTTTCCTTCTTCCATTCTTTCTCTCTCCCTTCCTCCCTCTGTACCTGCTTTGCTCTGATGGAAGTCACACTCTAGCCTTTGCTGAAATAAACAAGTTCAGTACTACAGTAAAGAATATGAGTTTTGGATTCAGAGGAGTCTGGATTTGACTTTGAGTGTGGTTGAGCATTAGCAATGGACGCTAGTCACTGGTCCTCTAAAACAGGGGTTCTTAAAGTGTTGTCCCTGACTCACCAGCCTTATCATCACCTGAGAACTTGTCAGAAATGCAGATGCATGAGCCTCACTCCAGATCTACTATACTTGTTAAAAATGGAAATACCGCCCCACCCCCCCAGATCCAGAACCTGCTGGGTGTAGAGTCCAGTAATCTGTAGCTTCACAAGCCCTCCAGGTGTTTCTGATTTTCTGATAAACACTAAATCCTCCATATTTATTAAATAACAGTCTTATCACAGAGTTCCTTTGAGGATTAAATAAGATAATGCTAGTGAAGTTCATGTAAACTGTCTGGTCCCAGAAGAGATGCTAACCATATGGTAGTTTTTAGAAGTGGTTGGAATAAGTTAGAAATAATTGTGCTATTAAATGCATAGCCCATAGGGCTGAGGGAGTTCTCAGTATCTCATCTGTGTAAGTAAATGTTAGCTTGCTTCCTTACGCCTCCAAACCCACCGCACACATCTACTACCCCAACACAGATGTCCAGAGACCAATGAAAAGCTAGAATTTCCTCCCTAATGTCCCTTTATTGCTGGTTCCTCAGCTTCACAAGCCTACCAGTTTTTAGTGGCTAGGTCAAGACTCACAATCATCTCCACGTGTGCCTGGTTATTTTCGTTTTGCAAAACATAATCTTTAAACAAGAAAAATATGACTAGAGCCAGGTGCAAAGAGGCTAACCGGAAACCCCAGAACACAGAAGGAAATATAGAACTCACCGAAGGCAAGCCACATATTTCCATGGCATTCACTGATAAACAGCTCCTCATAGGCAGGCAGGAAAAACAATGAAACAAGGGAACCTATGGGATTTGAAGAACATCTGTCATAGGACAAATTTGCCAATTAAATGTGCACACAATCTAAATTTTAAGATACAAATATTAAAAAACTTCTCGAGTCCCATTATAATTTGGTGATCTTTAAAAGATTTTTATCATATGCCTCTTATTGGACTCTCATAAATGTCCATAAAAAAGAGATCCATATTAATACTTCATAGGAAAAAAAAAATCAGAGAAGGGTCACGTGACTCAATCAGGACCAAGTGTGGGTGATAAGGCCAAGATTGAAACAGATACATCTACGTGTTTTGTTTGGGTTAACCTTGCCAATCATCTCCTGACCCACCCCATTTCTAGTCTGACTAGATCCTTTAAGATCAAACCTAAAATTTCATTTTCTTCTGAATTCCTCATGTAGTCTCTTAATCACAAGCAGTCTTTCTTTCTTCTAAATGTATAGAGGTTCCATCATATATATATATATATATATATATATATATATATATATATATATATATATATATATATATATATATATATATATATTTGTTATTTCATTCCTGCAGCAAATATTTGTGGAATGCCAAGTACTTCTGAAGCTCTGTCCTAGGCACTGAAGCTGTGTGAAGTTGATGTGCTGGTATACTACATAGACATTAAATATATAACATACAATAAAATACATGGCAACATGCTATGAAGGAGAATCTAGAAAAAGGAATAATAAAAATCCATGTTTTAATTTTTTAAAAATTAAAGTTGATAATCAGTGTTAATTTTAGGTGTACAGCATAGTGGTTAGAAATTTGTATAACTTACAAAGTGATATTCCCCCACCCCCAAATTGGTCTAGTACCCACCTGGCACCACACATAGTTATTACAATATTACTGACTATATTCCCTATGCTTGACTTTATATCTCTGTGACTATTTTGTAATTACCAATTTATACTTCTTAATTTCTTCACTTTTGTCACACAGTCTCCCAACTCCCCCTTCATCTGACAGCTATCAGTTTGTTCTCTGTGAGATGTATTTGTTTTGTTTGTTTCTTTTGTTTTTTAGATTCCACATATGAGTGAAATCATGTGGTATTTGTCTTTCTTTAATTAACTTATTTCACCTAGCATAGTACTCTCTAGGTCCATCCATGCTGTCACAAATGGAAAGATTTCCTTTGAGTAATATTTTACTTTATGTACCACATCTTCCTTATCTAGTAATCTATTGATGGACACTTAGGTTACTTCCATATCTTGGCTTTGTAAATAATATTGCAATAAACATAGGGATGCATTTTTCTTTTAATTACTGGTTTAGATTTTTTTTAAATTTTTTTGTAAATAACCAAAAGTGCAATTGCTGGGTCATATGATAATTCTGTTTTTAATTATTTGAGGAACTTCCTTACTGTTTTTCACAGTGGCTGCACCAATCTGCAATTTTACCAATTATGTATAAGTGTTCTCTTTTCAGCACATCCTCTCCAACACTTGTTTGCTGATTTTTTTATGAGAGCCATTCTGATAGGTGTGAGGTGATATCTCAAAGTGATTTTAATTTACACTTCTCTGCTTATTAATGACCTTGGACATCTTTTTATATGTCTACTGGCCATGTGTATATCCTCTTTGGAGAAATATCTATTCAGGTCCTCTGCCCATTTTTTAATTGGATTGTTTGGTGTTTAGTTTTAAGTTGTATGAGTTCTTTATATATTTTGGATATTAGCCCCTTATTGGATGTATCACCAGATCAGCAGTGTATATACAGTGTGTCCATAAAGTCACGGTGCACTTTTGACCTGTCAAAAGTCAAAAGCGCACCATGACTTTACGGACTGTATTCTATTTGGCAGGTTATATTTTTTTGTTGTTGTTTTATGGTTTCCTTTGATGTGCAAAAGGAAACTTCTTAGTTTGATGTAATTCCTTTTGTTTATATATTCTTTTAGTTCTCTTGCCTGAGGAGAAATATCACACACACACACACACACACACACACACACACACACACACACACACACACATATATGAGAGCAATGTCAAAGGATTTATTGTTTTCTTCTAGGAGTTTTATGGTTTTGGGTCTTATATTTAAATCTTTAATCCATTTTGAGTTTATTCTTGTATATGGTATAAAAAAAGTGACTAGTTTCAATTTTTTGCATGTATTTGTCCAGTTTTACCAATATCATTTATTGAAGAAACTATCTTTACTGCACTGTATATGCTTGCTTCCTTAGTCATAGGCTAATTGACCATATAGGTGTGAGTGAGTACTCTATTCCTTTGCATGGATCTATTTCTTTTTATGCCAGTACTATGCTGTGTTGATTGCTATAACCTTGTAGTATAGTTTGGCATCAGGTAGCTTGCTACCCCTAATTACATTCTTCTTTTTCAAGATTACCATGACTATTTAGTGTCTTGTGTAGTTTCATACAAATTTAAGGATTATTCTAGTTCTATCAAAAGTGTTTCCTTGCTATTTTTGTAGGGATTGCATTAAATCTGTAGATTGCTTTGGGTAGTATGGACTATACATTACCGATTTTTCCTATGCATCATCATGGTATATACTTTCAATTATTTGTATCTTCTTCAGTTTCTTTCTTCAATGCCTTATAATTTTCTGAGTATATATATTTTACCTCCTCAATTAAATTTATTCCTAAATTTTGGTGCAATTATAAGTAGGATTGTTTTCTTAATTTCTTTTCCTGATCATTCATATTTGGTTTATATAAATGCTACTAATTTATGAATATTAATGTTGTATTCTGGTACTTTATTAAATTCATTTATCCATTTTAATTTTTTTTGGTGGACTGTTTAGGGTTCTCTGTATATATTATGATGTGATCTGTACTTTTTGACAGTTTTACTTCTTTATTTCCAAGAAATAAAGAATACTTTATTTGGATATTTTCTGTTTATTTTACTTGTCTGGTTGCTATGGCTAAGATTTCCAATACTGTGTCAAATAAAAATGGTGAAAGTGGACATCCTTTCCTGATCTTAAGGAAAACCCTTTTATCTTTTCACCATCGAGTATAATGTTAGCTGTGAGTTTGTCATATATGGTCTTACTCATTTTGAGGTATGTTTCCTCTGTCCCCACTTTGGTAAAGAGTTTTTATTATAAATAGATGCTGAATTTTGTCAAATGCTTTTCCTGTATTTGATCATATGATTTTTATATAATTGATATGATTACATGACTTTTAACCTTCATTTGTTTATGTGGTATATCAGGTTCATTGATTTGTGAATATTGAATAATCCTATTATCCCAAGAATAAATCTCAATTGATCATAGCATATGATCTTTTTATTCATTGTTGAATTCAGTTTGCTAATACTTTGTGTAAGAATTTGCATCTGTGTTCATCATCACTTTCTTTTTTTTTCTTTTTCTTTTTAAGTGAGAGGAGGGGAGATAGTGAGACAGACCCCAGCATGTGCCCACAGCAGAACCCAATCAGAAACCCCACCTGGGGCTAATGCTCAAGTACAGAGCTATTTTTAGTGTCCAAGGCTGACATACTTGGACTAACCGAGCCATTCTCAGTGCCCAGGGCCACATTCAAACCAATCGAGCCACTGTCTGCAAGAGGGGAAGAAGGAGAGAAGGGGTGGGGGTAGAAGCAGATGACCACTTCTCCTGTGTGCCCTGACTGGGAATTGAACCAAAATCCAAACCAGAATATTCATATGCATGGCTCACACTCTATCCACTGAACCACCAGCCAGGGCTCATCATGACTTTCTTTTTTAAATGTTTTTCTATGGTTTTGGAATTGGGGAGGATGCTGGTCTCAAAAAATGAGCTTTGTATCCTCTTTTAATGTGTGTGTGTGTGTGTGTGTGTGTGTGTGTGTGTGTGTGTGTGACAGAGACAGAGATAGAGAGAGGGACAGACAGACAGAAAGGAAGAGAGATGAGAAGCATCAGTTCCTTGCTGCAGCACCTTTGTTATTCATTGATTGCTTTTTCATATGTGCCTTGACCCAGGAGGGGGGGGTAGCTACAGTAGACCGAGTGACACCTTGCTCATGCCAGCAACCTTGGGCTCAAGCTGATGAGCCTTGCTCAAACCAGATGAGTCAGTACTCAAGCTGGCAACCTTGGGGTTTCAAACCTGGGTTCTCTGCATCTCAGTCTAATGCTCTATCCACTGTGCCATCGCCTAGTCAGGCTGAATTTTTGTTTTTTAATAGTTTAAGAACAATAGGTGTTAGTTCTTCTTTGGATGTTTATTTAACTTCACCTGTAAAGCCATCCAGTCCAGGACTTTTGTTTATTAGAAGCTCTTTGATTACTGATTTGATTCCGTTAGCAGTTATTGGTCTGTTTGAATATTCTCTTTTTTCTTGACTTAGCATTGGAAGATTGTGTGTGTTTAGGAATTTATCCACTTCTTTCAGATTATCTCATTTATTGGCATATGATTGTTTGTAGTACTTTTTATAATCTTTTGTATTTCTGTGCTGTCAGTTTTTATTTCTCCTCTTTTTTTTTCTTGATGAGTCTGGTTAAGAGTTTACCAGTTTTGTTTATCTTTTCAAAGAACCAGTTCTTGGTTTTATAAATCTTTTGTATTTTTTTAGACTCTATTTTGTTTATTTACACTCTAAAATTTAATATTTTCTTTCTTCCACTCAATTTGGGCATTGTTTGTTATTCTTTTTCTATTTCCGTTGGGTAGAAGATTAGCTTGTTTACTTGATATTTTTCTTGCTTCTAGAGGTAGCCTTATATTGCTGTGAATTTCCCTACTAGAACTACTTTTGCCGTATCTCATAGATTTTGGATTGTTATGTTTTCATTTCAATTTATCTCAAGGTATCTTTTGATTTCTTCCTTGACCCATTCATGGTTTAGCAACATGTTCTTTAGCCTCCATGTGTTAGTGTTTTTCAAGGTTTGTTTGTTTTTTCCATGTAGTTGATTTCTAGTTTTATATCACTGTGTTTGGAGAAGATGCTTGATGGGATCTCAATCTTCTTACATTTATTGAGAGTTGTTTTGTGTCCTTACATGTGCTCTATATTAGAAATGTATAATGTGTGCTTAGGAAGACTATATACTCTGCTGCTTTAGAGTGAAATGCTCTAAAAATATTAATTAAATTTCTGTGGTCCAATGTGTCAATTAAGGCTATTGTTTCCTTGTTGATTTTCTGTCTGGATGATCTATCCATTGATGTTAATGGGGTATTAAAGTCCCCTACTCTTAGTGTATTACTGCCAATCTTTTTCTTTGTGTGTGTCAATATTTGCTTTATATATTTCGGTGCTCCTACTTTAGGTGCATAATTATTTGTAAGAGTCATCTTCTCTTGTGGGTTGATTTCTCTATTATTATGAAATGTCCTCTTTGTCTCTTGTTAAAGCCACTGTTTTAAAGTTTATTTTGTCTGATTTAAGTTTTGTTACCTCATAAAGATCCACTTCTAACTTGGAGCCAAGATTTCTCCCTGAAGCAAGTAGTCTAGCTGATATGTAAAGGACATGCAGCAGCCATCAACATAGCTACTGGTAGCAAAAGCATAATAGCCCTTTAAAGGCAATGGGGCCCATGGGGGAAAAAACAAAGCAAAACAAAATTGGTGGGTGGGGCTGGGAATAATGATTAAAAGTGACAGGTAGGCCAGGGGCTTATAGGGGGCTTTATGGGTGCAATGGGATGTCACTGAAGAGTCTTAAGCAGAAGAAAGACATAATTTGATCAGTGTTTTAACAAAATCACTTTGATTAGAGTGTGGAGAATGGATTAGAAGGAGCAAGAGTGGCATTTGGGATACCAAGTGAGAGGTTATTGAAGTAAATACAGACAAAAAGCTTAAGCTGAGGTGAGAGTTAGCAGGAGGAGAACATATGACCTTGAGGCGTATTTTGGAGGTTGAATAAGCAGCACTTGGTGATAGATTTGATTCAAGTTGGGGGTGGGAAAGAGGAAGAAATAAAAAATGACCATAGCATTTTTGTCCTGAGCAAGTTGATAGATGAATGAAGGTAATTTGCTTGGGGCGGAGTAAGTCTATGAGTTGAAGAAGACTTTAGCTATTCTTCCCTTATAGCGATAATTACAAAATATTTTTCACTTTATTTATATAAACATATGTTTTGTATATTTATAAAGTCTTAAAGTACTGAGTCTGGATCAGTTTTATTCATCACAATCGATTAACCAAAATGCTTTATACAGTCCCTAGACCATAGTAGGAGTTCAGGGAATATGTATTAATTGGCTGGTTGGTTGACTAAAATGAATCTTAAGTAGTATTCAGTATAATGGCTGAAAAATGGTAAATGCTTAGTAAATGTTAACTATTGTTATTCCACTGTAACAAAAATGCCTTTCACAAACTGACCCTTTGTCTCCCAAAAGCTTCCATAAAGATTAAATGCAATATGGTTTAGTGCAAACCAAATCCCCAGGTCCTGACACATCTACAGTTTAACAAAATCCCAGAGCTCCTAATTAAAAAATAATAATCTTTCTGTTATGGAGACACAAGCATATTGGAGCAGTTGTATGTGCTACAGCTGTTGCCCTGATCTGTAAGATTTACCCTCAGAGCTTTCAATGAAAAGGAACCCTGAACTCATTCCTCATACCATATGCAGATCCTGAAAGCCTTTTATTCTTTCTTTGTATAAATTTTAAATGAAAGACAGAGTAAGAAATGATGTATGAGACACATACACACCACATTCAGTAGCTAGAAGTTTATAACCCTTCATGTACATCTTCTCATCCACCTTGGCCTTTGATTTTCTGTGTGACCTTGAACCACTTACCTGATGTTTTTGTACTTCTGTATATATATATTTTTAAAGTGAGAAACAGTACAAAAGCTGTTTCAACCTGCCTGACTGAGATTAGGTTTAGAGTAGTTAACACTATTCCCAAATAGATAAAAAATATCATGCTGAATATAATTTTCATACTTATACTATGAATTTATTCAATGCCACAATAAGGTAGTAAATTAAATTCTATTACATTATCAAACCCTTGAAAGTATTCTTACAGAGACCATTCTATGCTAAAAGCTATAAGCAGTAAACTGCATAATGCAGAGTTATGGTTATTCAGAATATATGCTAATAGTACATTTCTACAACTTGGGCAGGTCTCTAAATGAAGCTAAGTGGGCCAATGTAAGAAGGTTTGAAAGGTCCTGGGACCTACCTACTCTGAAGAGCACTCTTTCCCAAAGCTTGTCACATCATTTTAAGAACTACTTTTGGTAATTCGAGGCAATATCATGGAAGAACAGTGTACTCCCTCTATTAGCAAACATTACACAGAAATGTGATTACTTGTTATTATGACTGTCTCAGTAGAGGGTAAGCTTCATGAAGTCATGAAAAGTATTTGATTTTCTCTGTATCATATCTCCGACAATCAGCGCAATACCTGCCACATCATGAGCCATCAATAGAAGACACATATGAAGTAGTACATTCATAAATGAGTATGGCAGGTGGAGTTGGACAGATATTAGTTCAAAGACCAACTCTACTACTTATTAGTCATGTGACTTTGACTGAATTATTTATTATACCTGGAATATACTTTTTCCTTCTAGGTCCAATATCTTTCTCAAAAGTCTTGAGGATCAAGTAAAGAAACATATATAGAACACTCCGTTTAGTGACAAGCATACAACAGGCAAGCAGTAAATTCAGGTTTACTTTTACACATACTTTTAATTTTGGTTCAATCATATCTAAATTCATCACACATGCTAATCCCTGTCAAGCTAATGGAGAGACACAAGAAAAATAATATACCATAGTCCTTACCTTCATGAAGCTTATCCAGCAATTGAGGAGATAGTCATACACATGAGACTTTTAAAATCAGTATTTCCCATAGACCCAGAACACAGATGACTCTGCCTCAGGCTATGAACTTTGAAGGGTTCTAATTTGGCCCTCCTCTGACTGTACCCTTCTTCAAAAGGTGAGAATTTTGTAAGGACAAATAGATAAATGTGTATACCCAGAGTTTATACCCAATTTCTAGTCCCAATGTTGTGTATACCCAACCCAAACATTCTTGCCCGCACAACTCCAAGTTTTTTTCCTAGGACCTATGCAAGCCTCTTCTAGTATATCTTCCTGAGTCAAGACAGCACGTTAGGTGCACAGACCCCCTCAATATGAAAGTTAGGCAAGAGAAGAAAACTTTCAAAGGATATAGTAGGGCTTGAACACACAGCCTGAGTTGTTCACACATGAGTATATGCATACAGGGTCTTCTCCTTGAGAGATTATTCAAAATAATGAATGTAAAGCATAAATCTAGGGCTAGAGACTTTGTAAGCACTTGATAAAATGGTAGAAGAGTTAAAAATGGAGTACTCAACTCATATAAAGGCAAATCTAAGAGTGGAAAGGACAAGTTTCAAGAAGAGGTGGCATTTGAGAGTCATGAAGAATTTGGACTCATGGAGATAGGAAAATGAGCAATCAAAGCAGATTAAGCATAGTTCAAGAATTGGAAAATGATATGTCATTGGAAAAAAAATGAGACATCTCTTTGTGGGAAAAGTATTAGCCTTCTATTACTGCTGTAACAGATTAGCACAATTTTAGGGACTTAAGAAAACACACATTTACTCTCCTATAGCTCTGGAAATCTGAAATTAGTCTTACAGGGCTAAAATCAAAGCATAGGCAGGGTTTCCACCTGATGTTCCAGGAAAGAATTTGTTCCTGGTCTCTTACAGCTTCTAGTGGCTGCCAGTATTCTTTGTGTTGTGGCTTCATCAATTCAATCTCTGCTTCTGTTGTTATGTCTCTTGTCTGATCTCTGTTTTTGTGCCTCCTTCTTAGAAGACCTCTTGTTATTTCATTGGGCCCACCTGGAATACAGGATATTCCCCCAGTCCCAAAGTCTTTTACTTAAACACAGATACAAAATACCTTTTACTGTATAAGGTAATACATTTACAGGTTCCAGTAATTAAGACATGGACATATGTGGGGGTCATTATTCAGCCAACCACAGTTGTCAAATCCTCAAACAATAGATTAAGGAATCAGAATTTCATTCTTAAGAGAGAGGTTTCAGTCCCACTTATAAGAATCAACCATTTAGGTGGACAATCTGCCAATGAATGTTAATATGTGTTAATTGTGAAGAGAGGGAAAGTCAATGGCTTCGGAGCACACCAATCACTTCAAAAGCCAAAATTTACCTTCAGCTGAGAATTTGGGAATCCCAGCATAGCATGGTCACATCTTCAAATTGGCCAAATAAAATGGAAAGATGGCTCTTTATAAGCAACCTGTAAATATTTGAATATTGATTTCAGGTTTGTTCATTTGTTTAATTGTTAAGCTATAAAAAAATACATTTCTGCCAGCTGAATTTGGTCTGTTGGTCACAAGCCTAAGGATGCTGATATCAATTATGCAAGGTCTCTAAAGTTTCTAAGTAAGAAGAAAAGATTTGAACCGTGTTTTAGAAAGCACATTTGGGGACACCATGAGAATAGATAGAGAATGTCTAGTTAGGAAATTATTTTAGTAAGCCTTATGCAGAATGATGAGCATCCAACATACGCCCCTAACATTCGAGTTAGGAATGAGACAAAGCGGGTGGGATATGAAAGGAATTGATAAGGTAGAATTGATTAAGAAGTTGACTGAACGGAAGGCAAAAAAATGAGTTGAAAATGACATCAGAGCTTTGAGCCAGAAGGCAGGGTGATTTGATTTTTTATTTCCTTCCCAGTAAGTGTGTTTGGGATACCAATCAGTAAGAGCATGAATATGATAGCAAGAATGTGGTTTGGTCAGAAAACCTAAATCCTGCATTGAACCCAGATACCCACACTATCTTGAGGTTCCTGCATAAACAGATGTATGAAGGCAAAATAGGACAAAGGAAATCTGTAGTATTATCTGAAGCTTTGTCCACAAAATTTATGTGGCTGAACTTTTTAAGCCCAGCCAGACCACATAGAGGATGTTTTGTTCTTGCACCATCAATTAAGGTTGAATAGTCTTGAAACTAATCAAGCCCTAAACCTATTATATTTTCATGCAATGTGCAGGCCCAATTATCTGCATTATCTAGAGAGAGAGACACTGAAAGGCCACATGTACTGTGTTTGAGAGAAAAGAGCAAGAAAGGAGAATGAGAGATGCTTGATGCAGCTCAGGGGACCTTTTATCACTCAAGTATACAGATGACTTAGCCTTCAGCCATATACTTGGAAGGAACTAGGGCAGAGGAGAAAGACACTTGAGAAAAAGGAGTGCCATATCAGGTGTGCTACAACCACTACTACTAACCCTTTGAAAGATCTACCCACAACAACTGTGACCATGTCCAATGTTCTGGATGCTAATTAAATTTGGTAAACACAACTGAATATTCTCCCTCCATAGAGCAAAGAAAAATGTGTAGAGGAAGGAGTGTTAGAGAAGCTATAAAATGCATATCAGAGACGAGTATTTCTTATCTGTTAATCACAGGAGAACTGAGAGTAATAGTGTTCTCTGTTCTTAACCAAATGGGAAAGGGGCCCACAAGAGTTTTGTAATGGAGGCATGGATAAAGTGTTGTGGGCATATCCCACAATGTGTTCTTCTTAGATGGCCTAGAGTAGCCTACTTTCATTTTTGAGTTGGATCTTGAAGGGTTATTGGGGTTTTCCAAGGTGCAGATACCTCGACAGGTGTCAGGTAGGCACAGAAAAATGAAAAGAATAATGGACATTTTATAGTAGAGGATCTATAGTGACTGATGGTAGAAGATTTAAATTACAAAGGATTTGGAATAGACTGGCGCCCATACACACTGGGCAGCCATTGAAGGGGTATGACTTATTCATTGATAGAGAAATCATCCACTGTGCATGTTTAGAAAACAGCCAAGAATGACTTTTACAAACAGTAGAGTCCAGTGCTTGGTTTTGTCTTTCAGGTGGAAGTTATCTCAAGTACATAGCCCCTCCTACCTTAACCCTAGTTCTGGGCTTGCTTTGCAGGATGCCCAGGGGTTCTAAAAGGGATTTTGTACCAGATGGAAAAATTCAGAGAGCCATCTTCTCATGGATGTCTCTGCAAGGCCATTTCCCTTAGAAACAGTGGAGTCTTAACCGTTTCCTGAGGCTCTCCCTGTGAACTGGGCTGAGAGAGGTTGGTGTGACCCTGGAGGGAGGAGGTGCCCTGAGAGTTTATGCCTGGGGCTGGAATTGGTCGGTCTCTGAAGCACGGTGCTGCAGGTAGGAGGCTAAGAGTCTCAGTTCTTCTGTGAGGTGAAGCTTCAGCATCTGCCATATTGTTTTAAACTGGTCCTCAGAACACAGTCACAAAGAATGAAATATTCTCTGGCATTCTCATAGGAAAGCAGTGTAATGCTAAAAGAGTTATGAAAAAATTACAAGGAAGGATTCTCTAGCTTATGCTTTCAGAGTAAATGCTGCCCTTGAAATGTGTGTTCATCTCCTCTTTGTGTTTGGCTTCTGGTCTACTCCTTCAGAAGAAAGCAATTTAAACAAGTTCTATTTAGATGAATAACAAAAATCGAGGTTATTTAGATGAATAACAAAAATCGAGGTTATTCCCATTGAGAAGCAATGAGGAAGAGAAGGAAGGTAGGTAATAAGAACTGCAGAGAGGAGGAGGAAAGAAGGAAGAGCAAACTGAAGAGAGCAAGGAGATGTATTTATATGGCACTTGGTATTGTATAAAGTGTTTTCCTAGGCATTATTTCTCTTAATCTTCACATGCTTACAAGATGGAAAATTGAATAGTCAGAGAAACAAAGGTTCAAAGAAGTTAAGCACTTAGCCAAGATGTCACAGCTATTAAGTGACAGTTTCAGAATTTAAATCCCGGTCATTCTTCACTCGCCTAGTATGTGTCTGGTACTTTGTTCTCTACTGAGTATAAAACGATAGGGGTGACAGTCTCTGATCAGTAAGATTCCACAGCAGCTGGGGAATCAGAGAAGAAATCAGGTCATTACCATGCAATAAGCACTAATGTCACTGTGCCTGGTCAACAAATATATGTGAATTCTATGTCAGTATAGAATAAATGAAAACATGGAGTCCTATGGGAGGTCAGATGAAGGTGTGATTTGAAACAGTCTTATATTTCCTTCAAAAGTTCTAACTTCAAACACACACACACACACACTCGCACACACACATGCACACACACACGCACACACACACACACACACACACACACACACACACAATTTTTCCTATCCCTAGGTCTGGTCTAATGCTGACCTGCCCTTAATACATGGCATGTGAATTATTAGGAGGAGGAGACACCTGCTACTAGTCTCTTTCCAACCCTGTGGGTCCAAAGGAACTCATACATACTGGCAGTACCAGTACAACCCAACTACCCCAACACCCAACCTTAGCTAGTCAACACCAGGAAGACAACACTGTTTCCTGACTGCTTGGTCATTTAGCCAAACAGCTCTGCCTGGACATATCCATCAAGCCTCACAGGGATGACCAGGGAATTCCTCTGGTACCTTATTACACACAACATCTAAAGATGCCACCTGGAATGTCAGCTCTGTCTTCTCTATCTCTTAAACCTTGGGCAAGTTACTTCAACTTTTTCTCTCTCAGTTTTATCATCTGTGAAATGCAGATATAATAGTACCTACAGGTTCACTGCCAAGCTGCTGAGAAAAATAGATGAGGCAATACATATAAACTGCTTGGAACATAGTAAGATTTCAGCAAGTGTGGTTATTTTTACCTGGTGTCACACTCTCAGCCATTACATCTAATACTGAAAGACTAACCTAGCTCAGGGTGTGTGTCCTGCCTTTCCTGGAGACAGCCTTGCCTTCACAGTTGCCTCCCCTTTTTCATTTGAGAGACCTAATTCTGGTTACTCTCATGCCTGACAATTAGATCCTAATTTTTTTGTAATCTCTGCAGACCTGTCTTGAAATTCCAGAGTTGCTGATGCAGTAGGCAGGTTACTGCCTACAGGATTTCCTGGTGAACAAAATAGCAATGGCCTAATATTTGTCTAAAGCCAAAGTGATGATCTTCCTTGCTTATAAACTTTAAGTTCTTCAGAAATTTTTAAATGAGAAAATTTCTTCATCTTAACAAGAGACAAAGTTTTCTAAACCTGGATCTCTTAAAATATATATTTCACCAAACTTTATTATCTGGTACATATATAGTACCAGGAACAAGTGATAAAAGATTTGAGATGCCACCTTAATCATATTATTAATTTTATGTATAATTATGTCTATTTTTGGACTTTTAGTCTTATCTGGTTACATCCATTTTTTCATATGCCAATAAAACATTTTAATTATAGAGACTTTATAATGGTTTATCATCCGTTAGGTTTAGTCATCAAATGGGCTTTTGGATAAATGGTTTTTAGGCAACTGGGAAGCCATTTGAATAAAGATGAAAATACAATTCTCAAAATCACATACAAGAAGAAATTCCAAATGAGATAAATATCTAAATGTAAAACTATAAAGTCCTATAATATACATACTAGAAGAAAACATGAATGAGTAATCTGTAACTTGTAAACTGATTGCAGAAAAAAATTATAAAAATGACTCAAAATATGGATGCAATAAATTGGTAATTTGACAAAATGGCAAAAAAATAAATCACACATGATTTTTTAAACAGAAGATAAAAAAGAGAAATTCGCACTCTCACAGTTCATGAAAAGAAACAAATAGATACTTCCTCTGGGGAAGCTATTTTCAACCTTTTTCATCTCATGGCACACAAAACTAATAACTCAGATTCTGCAGCACACCAAAAAATATATTTTTTGCCAATCTGACAAAAAATAGTTATAATTTTGATTTATTCACACAAGACGGCTATTGTTGTATTGGCTGTTGTCATCTTTTTATTTTTGACAGTCTAAAGAAAAAGAGGTCAGTGACCCTGCCTAAATAGTCAGGTATTTCATGTTTCAAAAATTCATGCATCACACTGATTGAAAATCACTGCTCAAGGGTATAATTCTAACTGAGAGATTAACTAATTTATATTTTGTTTGCAACAGATAACTTAATGTTTTTTTGTAGAAAAAGACAAAATAAATTAATGTATGAGACACAGTAGAAAAGTGGGTTGAATCACTGGCTTTGTAGTCAGGTGGATCTGGGTTGAAATCCATTTCAAAAATAACATGGTATTACAGGGACAAATAGCCTTTTAATACACAGTGTTTTTATTTTTTTAATCTATAACATGGAGTAATAATACCACCCACAGGATTATTCTGAGGGTTAACTGAGCTAATATGTGTAAAGGATTTAGGACAACTCAATAGGAACTAGAGATATAATTACTATCATTGTTATAAACTCATAAATATAAATTTTAAACAATACGTTTCACTAAAAAGTCATAGTATAATTATATGTCAAGTTTTATATCCCAAGAAGAACAAGAAGAGGTTTCAACATAAGTGTTTTATGTTCCCCTTTTCTTTTTATCAATAGTTGAGACTAGGGCAAGCTGCTCCTCCATTGTGAAAGAGGAATATGATTCTGGGAGGTCCCAAAGACAGAAATGATGACAGATATTAATTGAATTACCACTTTAACTGGGGAATACCTCGACAGCCAGAAAATATTTTTGGCAAAACATTTCTAGTGCGCTAACTGGCACTCCATCAACCATGGCTACACATCTTTCTAGGCCCGTGAGCCAGAAATAGATCTTAGAAGAAACCTACTTTCCATTTTATCACAAAACAGAACTTAGGCCTCTCAGGGAAAATCCAGTGGGCATCTGAGGTGTCCTTTATCACTTCTAGAAATTCTCTGAGTTATATATTCAGATGAAAAGTATATTCTTAGAAACTTAGACTCTCAGAATATGAAATAAAATCTAATTGTGCACAGATAAGCTCATAAAAATGTTTTATTAAAAAATAATCAAAATATAATAAACTACCCATATTTAAACTATATAATTTAGTAAGTTTTGACATATGTAAACATCATAGAACCATAAATAAAATCAACATACTGAATGAGCCCTGGCCAGATAGCTCCACTGGGTGTCTTCTGGAAGTGCAAAAGTTGCCGGTTTTATCCCCAGTCTGGGCACATACAGGAACAGCTCAATCTTCCTATCTCTTGGTCTCTCTCTCTCCCTGCCTCTCTCTAAATAATAAATTTAATAAAAAATACTGTATGTCTATCTGTTACTCCAAAAGTTTCCTGTTGCCCCTTTCCAATTCTTTTCTCCTGCCCCTCCCTCTCCTTTCTCTATCCCAGGAAACAAAAGATCTGCTTTCAGTCACTATGGATTAGTAAAAGAAGTCATTCAATTCATACTCTTACTCTGTTTTCTTTTTCTATGCATAGCTACATTGAAATTCATCTACCTGCATTCATGCAATAATGGCTGATTTTCTCTTAATGGTGAACATTATTTCATTGTATGTATATATATATATATATCAATATATTTATACATTCAGTTGTTGATGGATATTGAGTTGTTTTTAATTTGGAGCTGTTACAAATAAATCTGTTATAAACATTTATAAACAACTCTTTGTATAAATTTGCGCTCTTCTCTTGGGAAAGTACCCTGACATAGAATGGCTGGATTATCTGGAAGATGTATATTCAATCAGGGGGTGGGAGAAGGACTGCCAAACTGTTTTAAAGTGTTAGTTTCATTTTATATTATCACCAGTTTCAGTTTATTCATATCACCACCAACATTTGGCAGGGTCAATCTTTTCAATTTTAGGCATTCTAATATGCATAATGATATCTTCTGCATTTTTCTAATGAATAATAATTGACCATTTATTACTGCATTCATTTGTTAACCATTTACCTATTTGTTAAAAAGTATGTTCAAATTTTTTTCCATATTTTTTTATTAATTTTAATGGAGTGACATTGATAAATCAAAGTATATATGTTCAGAGAAAACAACTCCAGGTTATTTTGACATTTGATTATGTTGCATACCCATCAACCAAAGTCAAATTGTCTTCTGTCACCTTCTATCTGGTTTTCTTTGTTCCCCTCCCCTCCCCCCATCCCCTTCCTCTTTTTCCTTCCTCCTCCCCGATAACCACCACACTCTTGTCCATGTCTCTGAGTCTCATTTTTATGTCCCATCGATGTATGGAATCATATAGTTCTTAGTTTTTTCTGATTTACTTATTTCACTCATTATAATGTTATCAAGGTCCATTCATGTTGCTGTAAATGATTCGATGTCATCATTTCTTATGGCTGAGTAGTATTCCATGTTATATATGTACCACATCTTCTTTATCCAGTCATCTATTGAAGGGCTTTTTGGTTGTTTTCATGTCTTGTCCTCTATGAACAATCCTGTAATGAACATGAGGCTGAATGTGTCTTTATGTACAGTGTTTTTGAGTTTTGGGGGTATATAGCCAGTAGAGGGATTGCTGGGTCGTATGGTAGTTCTATTTTTAATTTTTTGAGTTACCACCATACTTTCTTCCATAATGGTTGTACTACTTTACAGTCCTACCAACAGTGGATGAGAGTTCCTTTTTCTCCACAGCCCCTCCAACACTTATTACCTGTCTTGTTGATAATAGCTAATCTAACAGGTGTGAGGTGCATTTCTCTAATAGCTAATGAATATGAGTATCTTTGCATTTATCTGTTGGCCATTTGTATTTCTTCCTGGGAGAAGTGTCTGTTTATGTCCTCTTCCCATTTTTTTTTTAAAGTATAGGTTCCTTTTTATTTATTTATTTATTTTATTTTATTTTTTTAACAGGGACAGAGAGTGTCAGAGAGAGGGAAAGATAAGGACAGACAGACCGGAATGGAGAGAGGTGAGAAGCATCAATCATTAGTTTTTCGTTGCCATTGCGACACCTTAGTTTTTCATTGATTGCTTTCTCACATGTGCCTTGACCGTGGGCCTTCAGCAGACCAAGCAACCCCTTGCTGGAGCCAGCGACCTTGGGTCAAAGCTGGCGAGCCTTCGCTGAAGCCAGATGGGCTCGTGCTCAAGCTGGCGAGCATGGGGTCTCGAACCAGGGTCCTCCGCATCCCAGTCTGAAGCTCTATCCACTGCGCCACCGCCTGGTCAGGCCTCTTCCCATTTTTTTATTGGATTGTTTGTTTGTTGTTGAGTTTTATGACTTCTTTGTATATTTTGGATATTAGGCCCTTATCTGAGCTGTTGTTTGAAAATATCATCTCCCATTTAGTTGACTGTCTGTTTTGTTGTCAGTTTCTTTTGCTGTGCAAAAGCTTCTTAGTCTGATGTAGTCTCATTCATTTATCTTTGCCTTCACTTCCCTTGCCTTTGGAGTCAAATTCCTAAAAGTGCTCTTTGTAACCAAGGTCCATGAGTTTAGTACCTATGTTTTTTTTCTATGTAATTTATTGTTTCAGGTCTTATATTTAAGTCTTTGATTCATTTTGTATTAATTTTAGTACAAGGGGAACAAACTGTAGTCGAGTTTCATTCTTTTGCCTGAGGCTTTCCAGTTTTCCCAGCACCATTTGTTGAAGAGGCTTTCTTTTCTCCATTGTGTGTTGTTGGCCCCTTTATCAAAAATTATTTAACCATATATATATGGTTTTATTTCTGGGCTTTCTATTCTGTTCCATTAGTCTGAGAGTCTATTTTTCAGCCAATACCATGCTGTTTTGATTGTCATGGCTCTATAATATAATTTGAAGACAGGTATTGTAATGCCCCCAGCTTCATTCTTTTTCCTTAGGACTGCTTTTGCTATTTGGGGTTTTTTATAGTTCCATATAAATCTGATGATTTTTTGTTCTATTTCTTTAAAGAAAATGCCATTGGACTTTTGATGGGAATTGTGTTATATTTATATATTGCTTTGAATAATATAGTCATTTTAACTATATTTATTCTTTCTATCCAGGAACAAGGAATATTTTTCCATTTCATTATATCTTTTTTTATTTCCTTTAGCAATGCTTTGTGGTTTTCATCATATAGTTCCTTTACATTCTTTGTTATGTTTATTCCTAGATATTTTTGTTGTTGTTGCAACTATGAAGGGGATTGTTTTTTTGAGTTTGTTTTCTGATGTTTCATTGTTGGCATATAGGAAGGCAATGAACTTTTGTACATTAATTTTGTATCCTGCAACCTTACTGTATTGGTTTATTGTTTCTAGTAGTCTTTTTGTGGAGTCTTTAGGGTTTTCGTCTGCAAAAAGTGAACCTTTACTTTTTCTTTTCCAATATGAATGCCTTTTTTTTCTTTGTCTTGTCTGATTGCTCTGGCTAGAACTTCCAGCACTATGTTAAATAAGAGTGGAGAGAGTGGACAGCCTTGTCTTGTTCCAGATTTTAGGGAAAAAGTCCTCAGTTTTATGCCATTTAATATGATGTTAGCTGATGGTTTATCATAAATGGCCTTTATTATGTTGAGATATTTTCCTTGTAGACCCATTTTGTTGAGTGTTTTAAACATAAAATTGTGTTGTATTTTATCAAATGACTTTTCTGCATATATTGATAAAATCATGTGGTTTTGTTCTTTGTTTTGTTGATATGGTATATTATGTTAACTATTTTACATATATTGAACCATCTTTGTGATTCTGCAATGAATCCCACTTGATAGTGATGTATTTTTTTTAATGTGTTGTATTCGATTTGCTAGAATTTTGTTTAGTATTTTAGCATCTGTATTCATTAGTGATATTGGTCTGTAGTTTTCTTTTTTGTCTTGTCCTTGCCTGGTTTCGGTATGAGAGTTATGTTGACCTCATAAAATGTGTTTGGAAGTATTGCTTCTTTAATTTTTTTGGAAGACCTTGAGTAGAATAGGAACCAAATCTTTGAATGTTTGATAGAGTTCACTAGTATACCTGTCTGGCCCTGGACTTTTATTTTTGGAAAGGTTTTTGATAGTTGTTTCTATTTCTTCCCTGCTTATGGGTCTGTTTAGGCTTTCTGCTTCATCATGATTCAGTCTAGGAAGATTATATTGTTCTAGAAATATATCCATTCTAGATTGTTAAATTTGGTGGTGTATAGTTTTTCATAGTATCCTACAATAATTATTTGTATATCTATGATATCTGTGGTGATTTCTCCTCTTTAACTTTGGATTTTGTTTGAGTCCTTTCTCTTTTTTCCTTAATGAGTCTTGCCAAGGGTTTGTCAGTTTTGTTGATCTTATCAAAGAACTAGCTCTTTGTTTTATTAATTTTTTCTATTGTTTTTCTGTTTTCTATTTTATTTATTTGTGCTCTGATTTTTATTATTTCCTTTCTTCTGCTGGTTTTGGGTTGCCTTTTTTCTTCTTTTTCTAGTTCCGTAAGGTGTGAAGTTAAGTGGTTTACTTGGGCTCTCTTATTTGTTCAAATAGGCCTGTTGTGATATGAACTTCCCTCTTATCACTGCTTTTGCTGCATCCCAGAGATTCTGCTATGTCATATTGTTATTTTCGTTTGTCTATATGTAACTTTTGATCTCTGCTTTTATTTCTTCTTTGACCCACTCATTTTTTAAAAGTGTGTTGTTTAGTTTCCACATTTTGTGGGTTTGTTTACCTCTTCTTTGCAGCTGAATTCTAGTTTCAAGGCTTTATGATCAGAGAATATGCTTCATATAATCTCAATCTTTCTGAATTTGTTGATGTTATTTTTGTGGCCTAACACGTGGTCAATTCTTGAGAATGTTCCATGTACACTAGAGAAAAATGTATACTCTGGCACTTTGGGATGTAATGTCCTAAAGATGTCTATCATATCTAATTGTTTTAGTGTTTTATTTAAGGCCAATATTTCTTTATTGATTTTCTGTTTGGATGAACAATCTAGAGCCTTCAGTGGTGTATTGAGGTCTCCAAGTATGATTATATTTTTGTCCGTTTTTGTTTTTAGGTCAGTCAGTAGCTATCATATATATTTTGGTGCTCCTTGGTTTGGTGCATATATATTAAGAAGTGTTATGTCTTCTTGATTCAATGTTCCCTTAATCATTATGAAATGACCATTTTGTCTCTGATTACCTTTGCGGTCTTGTAGTCAGCATTGTTAGATATGAGTATTGCTATACCTGCTTTTTTTTGGATCTTATTTTTTGGAGTATTATTTGAAGACTTTTACTTTGAATTTGTAATTATCCTTGTAGCTTAGATGTGTTTCTTGTAGGCAGCTTACAGTTTGATTTTCTTTTTAATCCATTCTGCTACTCTGTGTCTTTTTATTGGTGAGTTCAATCCATTTATATTTAGTGTAATTATTGACACTTGAGAGTTTCCTATTGTCATTTTATATATTGCTTTCTGTTAGTTTTGTATCTTGTTTGATTCTTCTCTTTTGTTTTTCTATCATTTGCTTTTCATTGGTTGTAATCTATACTTCTTTCCTCTGTTACTTTTTTTTCAAGTCATGTGTTCTATCATGGTTTTTCCAGGGGTGGTTACCATCAAGTAATGAAAAGGGTACCTATCATGTTTGTTGTAGTACCTTATATCATTAGTGCTTCTGCACTTCATTCTCCTTTGCTACTGTTAATCTTTGTCCTCTCCCCTTTTTTGTTTTTGTTGTCATAAATTAAATTTGATTTTATTGTGTTCTTGATGGAGCCTTTACTTGTGATTTTGTTTTGTTTTGTTCTTTGTATCTGGTTGGAAAACCCCTTTTAGTAAAAACCCCCTTTTAGAAGTGGTGGTTTTCTGGTGATAAATTCCTTCACGTTTTCTGTATCTGTGAATGTTTTTATTTCTCCTTTGTATTTGAAGGATAGCTTTGATGGTTATAGTATTCTTGACTAGAAGTTCCTCACTTTTAAAACTTTAAATATTGGGGTCTACTCTATTCTAGCTTGTAGAGTTTCTGCTGAGAAATCTGATGATAGTCTAATTGACCTTCCTTTATATTTTATATTCTTCTTTTCCCTGGCAACCTTGAGAATTTTTTCTTTGTCATTGGTTTATGCCAGTTTCATTATGATGTGCCTTGGAGTATTTTGTTAAGGTTAAGATAACTCAGTGTTCTGTTTGCTTCTTGAATTTGAGGCTTTAGTTCTTTCCACAGGCTTGGAAACTTCTCATCTATTATTTGTTTGAATATGTTCTCCATTCCATTTTCTCTCTCATCTCCTTCTGATATACCTGTTATTCTTATGTTTCTCTTTTTGATGGAGTCAGACAATTTCTATAGGGCTTTCTTATATTTTTTAATTTGTGAGTCTCTCTCCTCTTCTCTCTGTTATGCTTCTAGTTGCCTGTCTTCTATGTCACTAATTCTCTCCTCTATCTGGCCTGTTCTACTAATTAAGCTTGTTACCTCATTTTGCAGTTCATAAATTAAGTTTTTCACCTCTGTTTGATTCATTTTTGTAGTTTCAATTTCCTTGGTGATGTATTCTTTCTATTTGTTGAATTATTTTTGAGCTCCCTAAATTTCCTTTCTGTGCTTTCTTGTATATCTCTGAGTAGTTTTAAGATTTCTATTTTAAATTTTCTGTCATTTAAATCCAAGGTTTCCAAGCAATTGAAATTTTTTTAAATAGATTTTTTCTCATCTATCTGAGCTACATCTTTGTCTTTTGTATCTATGATATTAGATTTCTTTTTTCTTAATGGCATTTGAGGGTGGTTTTGTTAATAACACTAATAAAAATTGATAAATAATAAAATAAAATTAATTAATTATTTAATTAAAGAATTAAAATTTTTTTTTTAGAAAATACAGTGAAAAACTGATAATTATATTGTGCTAAATGGATCAAAAACTACATAGAACAGAGGGCCTGAGTTGGGAAGAAGTGACAAAGAGGCAAAAAAACAGGTAAGGTCCCACAAAATGCTATAAGAAAAAAACTTGGATCAAGAATAAAATAATTTGTTTGTAAATAATGGTTACATGAGAGATATAGTGAAAGGGTAAAGAAGAAAAAAAAAGAAAGGCAAGAAAAAAAATACAGTGAGAAATGAAAATTCTATTGTATTAAGTTCAAAAAAACTACATAGAATGGAGAGCCAGAGTTGGGGGGAATGCTAATTAAATAAAAAGCGTAGTATAAAGCACACAAAATGCTACAAAAAATAACTTTTGAATCTAAAATAAAATAATTTGCTTGTGAGTGAAGATTGAATGAGAGGAAAATTGAAAGAGAATAGAAGAAACCAAAAGAGAGGGAGGAAAGAAAAAGAGAAAAGGAAAAAGAAAAAGGAGAGAGTTAAGGTTTTTGGAATGTAACCCTCATAAAGAGAAAAAAGAATGGAAAATGTAACACCTATGGGTAATAAAGTTCAAAATAAAAAGAAAAGAATAAACCAGAAAGAGGATAAAAGGACCAAGGTGGAAGAAAAAGAAATTAAAAATGAAAGAAGAAAAAAATGGAAAAAGTTATAAAGACTGGATTTTTTTTTATTTTGAGAGGCTATCTTCTTCCTTTTTCCTTCTTTCTCTTTTTGGCCAGTGGCACTGTATGCCAGGTTCTGCCCTCTGTGGCACACTTAGGTAGAGATTTGCAGTTGCTGTGTCACTATGGTGATGACATGAACTAGGCCTCAGTCCCCTTGGTAGTCGGGGCTTGTTAGTGTTTGCAGACTCCAACAATGGGAGAGTTTGTTTTCCCGGAGCCTTTCCCCAAGTCTCTCCTTCCTGAACCAGTAGCCTGGGGACTGAGCTGTGAAGTTGTCCTGCCATTGCCTGGAGAACAAGAGGCTCTAAGAGCTGCCAAATCCCCCTCTATCCCCACTCAAGGCAGGGTTCTGGGTAAGGCTTTGCCAGCCAGAGCCACCAGTGTAATCAGGCAGGGCTAGGAGTCAATTGCTCCTCAAGTGTCTTTCTATGAGCCTCCAGGCATGTCTAGTATGCCTCTGCACTCCACGGGACCACACCCCCCAGGTTCTTTGCACTTTAAAACCTGTGTCGGCTGGCAGGAAGATGTCCCAGTCACTGCCTGCAGAAAAGTAGGTCTTAAAAGCTGCCAAGTCCCTCCTCCAGGTTCATTTAAAGCACAGCTCTGGGTATTAAAGTTCTGCCAACCAGAGCCACCAGCTTAAGTAGGCAGGGGAGGTAACCTTTCTAAGGTTACCTGGGTATATCTGGTTAAATTTGCCTTAGCGCTCCATGGGACTGCTCTCCAGGGGCTTCTCCCTTGTTAGGAAGCCTACAGCCTAGCCTGCCCAACTTCTGCAGTGTTCTCTGAGGTCTGTTTCATAGAAATGTGTTTTTGTGTTTTTAACCTGTTTTGGCTGGGAGGAAATTGCCCCAGCCACTGCCTGCAGAGCAAGAGGCCCTAAAAACTATCAAGTCTCTCCTCCAGGTTCTCTTAAATCACAGACCTGGGAAAGAAGACCTTGTCAGCTAGAGCCGCTGCCAGCGTGAGCAAGCTGGGCAGTGACCAGACTGTGGGTTAGGCTCCTTTCAGTGATCTGATCCACAGGTCTGCTCTCTAGAGGCTGTCTGCAAGCTGCCTGTGTGCCCTTCCTCCCAGTACTTTCATGTTTTTCTTCCTGGGGAATGTGCTTTGTTAGCCTGTATGGCTGGTGGAGGTGTCCTGACCCGGAGAGGTCTCGGCATAGGGAAGCTGGCTTTTGCGCACTTTCCACACGCTGTTGTTCGGGGAGCAGGGATTACACAGAGACTCTGGTCACAGGCCATGCAGAAGGCCACTACTGACAGTCTCCGACCTAGCCCTGCCATCCGGGATCATGAGCACCCACAACCGATGCGCCAGGAGAAACCACTCGTATACCGCCCGTGCTTGCTGAATGGGAGACCAGTGGTAAACAAAGCCCACTCCACAGGCAAGCCACTCACCCACCTCTGCTGGTGTTTGCTGCTGGTGTTAGCTCCACATGGGCTGAGCCATGGGATCACTGTTTCCTCGGCTTGAACATAGAGACAAATAATGCTAGCCAGCTTATTGTCTCTGCCCTAGCCCACCCTTCCTCTCAGTTCCAAGTGAAAGCAGACCTTTCTCACATCAGTGAGGGAAGCAGAATACTCCGTTCTCCATCCTATTTCCTTCAGATTGGTTTATATTCAGCCACCTTATTGCCCAATCGTACGTTTGTTTGGTGTATGCGTTATTTCAGATGTTCCTGGGATTGTTTTTCTGTCTCTAATTGTTGGATTTGTTGAAATTTCAGGGAGAGGTATTGGGAGCCCCCATCAAGGTGCCATTTCTCTGTCCATATTTTTATTTAGCTTGTTTATTTACTTAGTACTAACTTTTGAGACTTTTGAAAAATATATTCTGGCTATAGTCTTTTACCAAATGTTTGAAGGTTAATATATTGTCTTACTTTTGTTTTATCTTTTCATTCTTTTCATAGTGTCTACCAAAGAGCAGTTTTTAAGATTAATAAAGTCCAATGTATAATTTTTTTCTTTTATAGATTGTTTTTAATGATTTTAAGGTCTTTATTTAAACTAAGGTCAAAAAGATATTTTTCATTTTGTGAATTATAATCCAAATGTAATAAATTACACATATATATTTCTAATAATTTTTTTGTATTTTTGTTTTATTTCTGACATTTATATCTGTGATTCATTTTGAGTTGATTTTTTATAGGATGTGAGAAATAGAACAGTTTTGTCTTTTTCTTTTGCATATAGTTATAGCATCGTTTCAGCATTATTTGTTGAAAGGACTATTCTTTCTCCATGTGTTTGTCTTTGCCTTTGCCCAAAATCAATTGACCATGTATGTAAAAGTAGATTTCTGGACTGTTATTTCATTTCATTGATCTGTTTGTACATATTGATACCAATACCACACTGTATACATTGTACTGATTTTTGTAGATTTATAGTGTCTTGAAATTGAGTAGTGTAAACTCCTCACTGTCTTCTTTTTCAAAGTCTTTTTGGTTATTATCTGTATTGTCTGAATTTTTTACTTATCTTGTTAATTTCTACAAAAATCCTGCTGTAATTTATTTTTTACATTTTTCCAATTACATGCTGAGATTTTTATTATGATTGGTTTATCTATAGGTCAATTTGGCAAGAAATGACATCTTAACAATTGAATCATTCAATCTATGAATATGGAATTCTTCTTCATTTATTTAGGGCATCTTTGTTTTCTACAGTGTTTTATAGTTTTCAGAACATGGGTCTTACAAAATATTTTCAACTTATAGTTAAGTCCTTATATATTTAGAGCAATTTTTATTTTATTTTTAATTTTTATTTAAGTATATATGATAAACAATATTATATTAGTTATATTAGTTTCAGGTATACATAGTATTCAACATTTTAAATAAAATATTTTAACATTGTATTTTTTGTTAATTAAAATGCAGAAATACAACTTATTTGTATATCAATCTTGTATCCTTTAGTTTGTACTAAATCCACTTAAAAGTTCTAATACCATTTTTGTAGATTCCAACAGCTAATCTATATAGATAATCAGATCTCCAAATAAGTCAGTGTAACTTTGTACTTTTTTAATCTGGATGACTTTTATTTATTTTTTACCTTATTACAAAGGTTAGAACTTCTATTACAGTGTTGAATGGCAGTTGTAAGAATGAAAATTTTTGCCTTAGCCCCGGCCTTGGGGAAAAGCATTTTGTGTTCAGCATTAAGTATGCAGTTAAATTAGGTTTTATTTAGATGTCCTTTGTCAGTTTGAGGAAGTTCCTTGACTCTACATTTAAGTACTCCACCTATCTCTTTCTTTTGATGGCACTAAATTAAGCATTTTAATTTTATTTTGTGATTATAGTTTGCATTTAACACTATATTAGTTTCAGGTGTACAACACAGAAGATTGACATTTGTATAGGCTAGAAATTGTTCCCTTTGATAATTTGAGTGCCTACCTGCCTCCATAGATACTTATTACAGTATTCTTAATTGTATTCCCTAAGTCTAACCTTACATTCCCATGCCTATTTTGTAACTACCAATTAGTACTTCTTGATCCCATGGCCTTTTTCTACCAAGCCCCCCAGTCCTCCTCTCTAGCATCCATCATCCATCAGTCTGTTCTCTGTATCTATAAGTCTGTTTCTATTTTGTTTATTTTGTTTTTTAAGATTTCACATATAAATGATATCACATGGTATTTGTCTTTTCCAGACTGGCTTATTTTATTTATCATAATACCCATTAAGTCTGTCCATGCTGTCACAAAAGTTAAGATTTACTTCCTTTTTATGGCCAAGTAGTATTTCATTGTATACATGTACCACAACTTTTTCATTCACCATCTATTGATGGGTTCTTGGGTTGCTTCTATATTTTTGCTACTGTAAAAAATGCCACAATGAACATGGGGTACATATATTCTTTTAAATTTTTGTTTTATGTTTCTTTGGCTGTGTATCCAGAAGTATAATTGCTAGGTCATAAGGCAGATCCATATTTTAATTGATTTTAATTTATTGTGTCTTCATAGATTCTAGTGTTCCCCTGAATGCATCCCCCCTCCCTTGTGTTCCCCTCCATATCCCCTTTGTTCCCCTTCCCCCAAAGCCCCCTGAATGCATCCCCCCTCCCTTGTGTTCCCCTCCACATCCCCTTTGTCCCCCTTCCCCCAAAGCCCTTCCCCCTTCTCTCCAGGATTTGCTTTTCTGCTCTCTATAATACTGTGTTATGTGTATATAATTTCACCAATCTCTTTCCCTCCTCTGATCCCATCTATCATCCCCTTTCCCTCCATCCACTTTCTCTCTGGTTTCTTTGTTCCTGCCTCTTTCTCTATTCTGTTCCTCAATTCACATTGATCATTGGATTCCTCAAATAAGTGAGATCATATGATATTTTTCTTTCTCTGCCTGGCTTATTTTTAATTTTTTGAGGAACCTCCACACTGTTTTCCATAGTGGCTGCATTGATCTGTTTTACCATCAATGGGATGTCACCAAATTCTTAAAGTGTAGAGGACATTATCTTGAATGAATAGAAATTTGCTATGGTTCTATCTTTTTAAGGGAAATAAGTGAGAAACAAATATTAGAAGTATGTTCTAGAATTAGAAAACCCCATTCCAGAGAATGCTCTTTTTCTCTCCTCATATTCTGTTCCATCCTCAACATCTCCTTCAGCCTCCTCTTCATTAGCCCATCCCCTCAAAAATACACATATTCAATCAGTCACCACTAGGTCCTAGTGCTCTGCTTATTATACTTCTGTTAGATTTCTCTGCTTACCTCCAGTCTTCTGCCACATCTTTGTGTGTGTGTGTGTGTGTGTGTGTGTGTGTGTGTGTGAATGTTTAATTGAATTAATTGAGGTGACATTGATTAACATAATTATATAGGTTTCAGATGCCCAATTCTACAAGTTACCTCTGTACTTCATATTATGTGTTTATTCTTCTAACTTAAGTCTTTGTCCTTCACCATTTATCACCCCTTACCATCCTTTACCTCATTCTTCCCCAGCAATCACCACATTGTTGTCTGTAGCCATGAATCTTTTTCTCTTTCTCTTCTTTTTTTTCTCCTTTTTTGACCAATCCCTCTCCCCCTACCCTCCTCACTCAGAACCTACTCCTGACAGCTGTCCACCTGTTCTCTATGTATAGGTCTGTCTCTATTTTTATTGTTAGTTCATTTTGTTTAGTAGATTACACATATGAGTAAAATCATATGGTACTTGTGTTTCTCTGATTGGCTTATTTCACTTAGTGTAATGCTGTCCAGGTCGATACATGCTGTCACAAAAGGTAAAATTTTCTTCTTTTTTGTGGCTACAGAGTATTCCATTGTGTAAATGTACCACAACTCTTTTATCCACTCATCTACTCATGGGTAGTTGGGCTGTTTCCAGACCTTGGCTGTTATAAATAACACTGCAGTGAACATAGAGGTGTATATATTTTCTAATTAGTGTATTGGTTTCTTTGGATAAATTCCCAGAAGTGGAATTGCTGGGTCATAAGGCAGATCCATTTTTAATTTTTATGATAACTCCATGCTGTTTTCCATAGTAGCTGTACCAATCTACATTCCCACAAACAGTCTTCTGCCATATCTTTTATTCAAACTGCCATGATCTTCTGCTTGGATTGTGCACCAGGCCTCTTTCTGGTCTCTACTTTTTGCCTATCTTATTTAAGTCTGCTATTCTCCAAAGTCAACAGTCTTACTGAAAATTAAACTTGGGCTTGACATTTCTGTGCTTAAAACTCTTTCAATGGCTTCTCCTTAGAATAAAGCCTAAATTATTCACTGTAGTTCTCAAGGCACTTCCCAGTCTAGATTTAGTCTCAGTGGAGAACTAGGACATTTCCCAGTACTTTCTGTCTACCTTAAAGAGTACTTCTCTCCATCGGAGACCCAGCCAATAACAGCTTAGTGCCATGGTTAGGTCCGTGGGCCCTGGAGTCCAACTGAGTCACACTGAGCCATGTGACGTTGAGCACTGCCTTATCTTTTTTATTAGTAACCCCAATGATTAAACAAAAGGAAAAAAGTACATAAACAATTAAATTGTGAGAATTAAATAAGATTTGTTACATAAGGTCCTTAAAACAGGACATGGTTGGAACACAAGTTATTTTAGTTTTGTCATATATATCCCTTTAGTGTCCACCTCAAATGGGTTCCAGGAAGAAGGTATGACAACTACATGAGGCAACACAGACAAAATTCCTGGAAGAGTTCTGGAATGAGGATGGCCCTCTGTATATAGCGTGTTTTCTTTCTTTTTTTCTACCCAGTCTACCCTGATCTTCAACTCAGGATCCTTTTTTTTTTTTAAATAAACAATTCTCTTTAGAAGGAATGTCTACTTCTTATTTATTTACTGTATTTATTAGTAAGAGAAACATTGATTTGTTGTTCCATTGAGTTATGCATTCATTGTTTGTTTCTTGTATGTGCCTTGATTGGGAATGGAACCGACAACCTTGGCTAATCAAGATGACATTCTAACCAGCTGAGCTACCTGGCCAGGGCCCAGACAACAGGAGAACAGATCAGGCACCATGTGTTTGAGAAGGAAGTAATTTCAGTGGACTATGTTGTTGTAAGTTTTATGAGGCTGTGTTGGGCAGATGAAATATATTATACTCACTTTGTTAAAGATGGTGCTGCCCACGTGCAATTTTTAAAAGTAAGCTTTTCCCCACACCCTTGACTGATTGGATGCTGTAGGGTGGTGCACTCTCATGAGGAATCCTCCCAGTATGTCTCAGATAAGTAACTTTGTATCAGAGACTTCCTTGTTTGTAGATTGGATTAAAGGTTTTGAATCTACACCATAAAGTGGGGCAGGCTGGGAGCTTGCCTCTCTTTGTTCCTGAGGTTTGTATTAGAGAGGAGAGCAGATTAAGGCCACATGAAGGCCAGGAGAAGCAGCCAAGATGGTGGAGTGCTGAGGGAGAAGCCAATTTGTGCTGAGTTTGTGCTGGAGAAGGAGATGGGGAACGGAGGTGAATAAGTCTGGTGAGCTAGAAACCTTTGATTCTAGGAAACTCGGATAAGTCAGCAGCTTTGTGAGCACTGAATGAGTGGGTTTTGGAGCCCAGTGTGTGTTTTTGCTTGCCCGCCAGGTGCAACCTAGAATTAAAGCTGATGGCTCACCAGTTCTTGGCTCCATTGTTTCATTACGAACTGTCCGAATCTAATGCGAACCTGCATGAGCCAGGCTGCTGTGATGGTGGCCTTGACTACTGGCTTTACAGACTGGCACTTAGATTTCAAAATCAGGAGCTTTGTCTGTCTTTGTTGTTGTTGTCCTCTCTTCCTCCCTCACTCTTTCCTGTGCAATTGCAACTTTTAAAGGCTTAATTAGAGCAATAAAAAATACCAGTTTTTTGTTTCTCCCCCTTTTTAATAACAAGTGAAAATGGAGAGCCAGCTGTGGGTAAATGCTATTTGAAAGCTGCTACCAATCTGAAGTTTCATTTTTCACTGCTTCAAGGCACATTTGTAAGTTAGTGCTGACACATGCAAATGAATTTGAGATGGAGGAAAAAATGATATAGATATAATGCAAGGTGCTCTGACTATGATTGTGGGTAATAAAGATGACTTGTGTGGAAGTTTACGCTACATGGTGGGGGGGCTGAATAAAAATATCAGACTCTTATCAATTTCTCCACTAGAAGAACCATGCGTGTTTCTCTGATGATGATCCCTGTGTTTGGAGACCTCCTTGCTTCCTTCCGGTGGCGCTCTGGCCCATGCAGGCCTTTGCACCTTTCCTAGGTGGGCATCTGTTGGGCAGATAAAATATATTATGCTCAGTTTGTTAAAGATGGCGCTGCCCATGTGCAAGTCCATTGATATTAATCTGTGTTGGGGGACAGGCTGTGGGCAGGCCGGGTCGTTATTGCCTAAGGCTTAGTTTTAAGAGTAAGCTTTTCCCCACACCCTTGACTGATTGGATGATGTGGGGTGGTGCACTCATGAGGAATCCTCCCATTATGCCTCAGATAAGTGACTTTGTATCAGAGACTTCCTTGTTTGTAGATTGGATTAAAGGTTTTGAATCTACACTATAAAGTAGGGCAGACTGGGAGCTTGCTCTCTCTCAGTTCCTGAGGTTAGCATTTGAAAGGAGAACAGAGAAAGGCCACATGGAGGCAGCCAGGAGAAGCATCCAAGATGGCGTAGTGCTGAAGGAGAAGCCAGTTTGTGCAGAGTTTGTGCAGGAGGTAATGGGGAACAGAGGTGAATAAGACTGGTGAGCTAGAAACCTTTGATTCTAGGAAACTTGGATAAGTCAGTAGCTTTGTGAGCACTGAATGAGTGGGTTTTGGAGCCCAGTGTGTGTTTTTACTTGGCCAATGGGTGCAAGCTGGGATTAAAGATGGTGGCTCTCCAGTTCTTGGCCCCATTGTTTCATTACCGACTTTCCGAATCTAATGCGAACCTGCATGAGCCAGGCGGCTGTGATGGTGGCCGCGACTACTGGCTTTACAGCATCTTCCTCGCTGGTAACCATGAGCAGGGTGTTGAATTTTTTCTAGTTTGGATAATGTCCTGAAGCAGGATGTAGATTTTTTCTTCCTTGAAGTTAAAGTAGAAATAAATTAAAAATTAAAACTCTTTCAACTTTATATTCACATCGCCCTGGCTGAGAAGTACCAACAGCAGTTGGAATCACAGTGTGTATGCATTTTTAGAGGAACTCAAAAGAAACAGAGTCCAGCCAAAGAAGGATGATGACAATGGAAAGGAAACTGGAAGCCATGCTGAAGAGGTGAAAGAAAGAACTGGGGTTTGTAATGCAGAAAAGAGAAGGAGACATAGGGTCCTTCAAACCAACATGGGTTCATTGAAGAAATGCTTCAGTGAAGTCCTCAGGACTTCCCATCTGGCTGCCTCTAGGCCCCTCCCAAAGCCAGGCCATATCTCCAGCCTCCCTGTTCTTGTTTGCACAGGGTTGCTAGTGGCCAGCATTTTGTTCTATGGCTACCTCCTCTTCTCCCTCTTATCTTTCCCCGTCTAACACTCAAACCACCTTTATAGAGCATGATAGTTAAAAACAAGGGCTTCAACCATGTCTGACAGTTCAAGACTGCACTTCACCCATACTGCAGAGTGATTTGGACACTCCTTCCATTCATTTGTTGGTTTAGTCATACATTCATTGACTTAGCTATTTATGCAATTTTGTTCTGTGCCCGTCCTTTCTCTTAACCTCATTTTCACTTAAGAATAATGATAGTCCCAACCTCTTCTTGTCCTTATAAGGACGAGAAATTGTACATGGGTAGGGTTAGGTGTAATGACTGGCACCTGGGAAGTACTCCCAAAAAGGAAGCTATTATTAGTATTATGAGTGTCATCATTATTTTTTTCTGTTCCCATGTCTTATATGTTTTATAAGTTTTAGAATGATTCCTGCTAAGAACAGGTGAGATATAATAAAGTAACTGAATTACTCAGCCACATTGGGTGTGATGGGACATGGAGGTAGGCAACTAGAATTAGTTAAAGATGGAGATTTTTATCTGATCATGTTCTACATTTTTGTTTTGTTGTGTTCCTTTCTGTTTTAGGGAAAATATTTACCACTTTTATAAGATCTACAGAACCAATAGACCTGTAGCTTTTGTTTGGGAGTTTTTGTGGTTGACCTTGTATCACTTTAATGGTCTGGTGACCTTTCCTCCAGCAGGCCTTCTTCCTGTTTAAGTATTGTGATGTGACATCAGGTGTCACAGCATTGCAAGGACCTGATATTTGAGGGCATGACCCGTCACCCAGCCTCTTACCAGTCTCTTTTTACTGCCACGTGTCTTTCCCATGCACCGTGGGCTCTCACATCACAGACCTGCCCTATTTTGTAGTAATGTGTACACTTCCTATATTTTCTTCCCACTCCAAGGCCAAAAGCTTGAGAGCAAAGTATCAAATCTATTCATCTCTTCATCAAAGTTGACCAACCAGTGATTGCTGTAATAAACTGCAGAGAACAAAATGGGCTGTGGTAGCATAAGATAATACAGGAAAAATGAGACTGGACAGGACAGGACTGGACAGGAGAGAATAAAGTAAGATAAGGTGCGGGGGGGAGATAGGACAGAATAAAGTGCTGAGGTGACAGATATCTATAAAGTATTATATATTGATATTAAAAAATAAAGTTGGCATTAAAAAGTTTTGTAAAACTCATCCCCTACAATATTGCAAAATAAAAAAATAAAGTGCCTAGGAGTAAATTTAACCAAGGAGGTAAAGGACTTGTAGTCAGAAAATTATAAAACATTGATAAAAGAAATCAAGAAAGATACAAACAAGTGGAAGCATATACCGTGCTCATGGTTAGGAAGAATAAACATAATTAAAATGTCATATTACCCAAAGCAATCTATAAATTCAATACAATTCCTATTAAAATACCAATGGCATACTTCAAAGATATAGAACAAATATTCCAAATATTTATATGGAACAAAAAAAGAACACAAATAACCTCAGCAATCTTAAAAAGAAAAATAAAGCGGGAGGTATCACTCTTCCGGATATCAAAGTATACTACAAGGCCATTGTACTCAAGACAGCCTGGTACTGGCATAAGAACAGGCACATAGATCAATGGAACAGAACAGAAAACCCACACCTTTATGGACAACTGATATTTGACAAAGGAGGAAAGAACATACAATGGAGTAAAGACAGCCACTTTAACAAATGGTGTTGGGAAAATTGGATATCTACCTGCAAAGAAATGAAACTAGACCATCAACTTACACCATTCACAAAAACAAACTCAAAATGGCTAAGAGACTTAAATGTAAGCCGTGAAACCATAAGCATCTTAGAAGAAAACATAGGCAGTAAGCTCTCCAACATCTGTCGTAGCAATATATTTGCAGTTTTGTCTCCATGGGCAAATAAAATAAAAGGCAGGATAACCAAGTGGAACTATATCAAACTAAAAAGTTTTTGCACAGCTAAAGACAATAAGAACAGAATTAGAAGCCAAACCACGCAATGGGAGAACATATTCGACAATACGTCTGATAAGGGGTTAGTTACCAAAATTTATAAAGAACTTATAAAACTCAAAACCAGGAAGACAAACAATCCAATCAAAAAATGGCCATAAGAAATGAATAGAAATTTCTCCAAAGAGGACATACAGATGGCCAATAAGCATTTTAAAAAATGCTCAACATCACTAATCATTAGAGAAATGCACATTAAAACAACAATGAGAGATCACCTCACACCAGTCAGAACACTCATCAGCAAAACAACACAGAATAAGTGCTGGCGAGGATGTGGAGAAAAGGGAACCCTCCTGCACTGCTGGTGGGAATGGAGACTGGTGCAGCCACTTGGAAAACAGTATGGAGATTTCTCAAAAGATTAAAAATCGAACTGCCTTTTGACCCAGCTACCCCACTTATAGGAATATACCCTAAGAACACCAAGGCACTGTTCAAAAAGAAGAAATGCGCTCCCATGTTCGTGGCAGCATTGTTCACAATAGCGAAGATCTGGAAACAGCCCAAGTGTCCGTCAGAGGACGAGTGGATTAAAAAGCTTTGGTACATATATACTATGGAATACTACTCAGCCATAAGAAATGATGACATCAGATCATTTGTAATAACATGGATGGACCTTGATAACATTATACTGAGTGAAGTAAGTAAATCAAAAAAAAACTAAGGACTGTATAATTCCATACATAGATGGGACATAAAAATGAGACTCAGAGACATGGACAAGAGTGTACTGGCTACCCGGGGGAAGGACGAAGTAAGGGAGGGGGTAGGGAGAGGGAAGGGGCACAAATAAAACCAGATAGAAGGTGACAGAGGACAATTTGACTTTGGGTGATAGGTTCGCAATATAATCAAATGTCAAAATAACCTGGAAATATTTTCTCTGAACATATGTACCCTGATTTATCAATGTCACCCTGTTAAAATTAATATAAATAAATTAATTAATTAAAAAAATGTTTTTGCTTGTTTGTTGTGTTGTGTTTTTGAGTTCTAAGTCCATAGGCTTAAGGTGGTGGTATGTTTTTGAAAATCATTTTTTGTGAGCCTGTATAAACACCTAGGCACATCTGCACATCAAAAGACACTGGCTTTGGTAATGGACCAGCTGCTACTTAATATTTCCCTTTTCTGTGCTTTCATTTTATTAGAACATAATTAGCTCAACTAAAAATGTTTTAATATGTCTGCATTACTTAACAACTTGGGAATAGTTCTAATTATTATTAGTTTATCATTTTGACTATGGTACACTCTTTCTCTGAATTCCTGGAGAATATTTAAGATGCAAATGATGCTGGCTCTATGAATAATTGTTGGGATGGAAGATTCATAATTAATTTGACCCCTCCCTACCCCCTCACACATGCAATAAAACAAAATAATTTCTTAAAAATGCAGAATGATTTACATGAACATGGAATGAATACTCTTATATTTAGAAAAATCAGTATTGGCAACTGTGCAAGGCATGCTGGGTAGGTACAGAACTAGGCCTCATAGAAACAGCTGGGCAGATGAATACTCAGTGCCAACTGAAGGATGTAATTGAGGAAATTGTCTATAAACACAAAGGATTAAAGGGAAGATAGGGACAGTGGCAGGAAGAGAAGGGAAGAGCCATAGATTGAGCAACAGTCTAAGAGGCAGGTAGTGGTTGAAGTTGAATGGGTAATGGCAGATCTTAAGCAGATCTCCAGATGTGAACTAAGATCCCTGTTTCTAACCAGCATACCATCTAGCAAGCTTCAGCCCTGGGAATGGGAGTAGCAAGGACCTAAGAAACAGATTGGGTGTCATGGGAAAGGTAGTTTTAAGAGGAACAGGAAGTTCTAGAGAGGAGAGGGAAAGTTATGTTACTAGCTTAGCCATACACATTTTATTCAAGCCCGGGATCTGGTGGGGCTGAGGTTCCTGCTCATGAACCATATACAAGGCTGAACTTCCATGCATTTGTGCCAGAATAGGAGGTGGTAAGAGGTCGGGATAAGGCAGCCCTCACATCCAATCGTTCAGCAATTACCAGACCTAGCTGGTCACAACCATCACACTAAGCTCCTGATGTGGGGAGTTGGAGTCTTATCCTTAAAATGTTCCTTTTCAGGTGATGCTGCTGGTCAGCCTGGTCTATGATCCCTGACGTAGGAGAAAACTGGAACTTGTTACCTAAATCTGGGATGTGTGGGACTCATGAAGCATGTTTCTACTTCTACTAGTGCAGTGGTTCTTAACCTGGGTTCTATCAAACCCTAGGGGTTCGATGAGTCGGTCTCAGGGGTTCAGAGAAGCCTCTGCCGCGGAGGCCAGAATAAAGTAATACTGTAATTTGTTGTGAGTTCATGCACTTTGTTGGTTTTGTTCTTTGAGCAAGGTGATGTTCATGCACGGCTCATTTTGTGCACCAGTAAAAAAACATATACCTATGTCTGGAATTTGGGAAAGAAAATCATATTTTATTTATCACTAAAGAAAGGTTCGGTGAATGCATATAAAACTGGTGGGTTCGGTACCTCAAAAAAGGTTAAGAACCACTGTACTAGTGATTCTTCCAGTTAGGTTTCTTTTTGGGAAATGTTACAAAAGGAAAACAGTCTGAGCTGCGTAAAGTTTTTGATGAGCCTAGAATCAGAATTCCTAGGGTGGGGCACAGGAATCTGAGTGTTTAAACTCCACATGTGATTCTCACTGAAAACTGTAGCCCAGAGTGCCATCATTTTAGACATGAGGCAAAAAGACCTTCCCTAATGTGCATAACACATGAAGGTGCAAATATATGTTCTATTGATTTGTTTTATAGTAATTCATTATTTATACTTGACAACTTATATATAAATAGTTCAGAGAGTTAGGGAGGCAAAGCCGCTGACATGCACATGATATATATGAGATGAACTGCACTTGGTGATTTACATATATTCTCACCATTGAACCTTCAAGGGGATAAGACAGTAAATAGTGTGACCATGAGCTAACAGTTCATTGAGGAGACCAATAGTTGCACAATTAATCAATTAAAATTCTAACAGTGTTACAAAGAGAAAGCACACAGTGCTTTGAAAACACAGACCAGGTGTACTGACCTAGTCCAGAGGTGGTCAGGGAAAGTTTCCATTAAGAAATGATATTAAACAAATAATATTGTTTGTTATAATTAGAAAAGGAAAAGTCATGTTCTGGTAACACTTAAGAGAGGATACTGAGAGAAAAGTTTGATTTAAATTTGACTTCAGCATTTTTCCACCCAGAAAAGGGCCAAACAGCAGTTCTTTTAACGCTCCTCCTGTATTGCAGAGGTCATTCTAACTCCATGTTGTAATTTCTTAGAGTCCTACCTTCTGCTCAAAAAGAGTTTAATTCCATTTCATTTAATGTAGCTGATATTTGTGAGGGCCTATTCTATGCCAGCTTAGGTATACCAAGATTTTAAAAAAGACAGACTTGCTGACCTCAAAGCTTTCCTTGTCTAAGACAGGAGAGATTTATGTAAACCAAAAAATTGGTAGGTGTAATGGAAGCAGTGCTGATGATGATAATAATCATGATGACAGCCAAAGTGCACTAGACACTCATTCAACAACAGATATTTATTGAGCACCTACTGTGGGGATAAATAATATTGGTGGATAGAGCAAATATGCTTTATGCCCTTGTGAAGTTTATAAGGGAAGTAGGGAGTGGATAGGTACCCGGGTAGGGCAATTTCTTTAAGGAATTAGATATCCTTGTTAAAATTGTGTATCTGCAACTTCCAAGCTGTGTGATCTTAAACAAGTTACTTATACTTAGATTCCTCAAAATGATTATAATAATATTTAGATTTAATGTAACAGTCAAATGAGAAAATAATTATAAAAGGATTAGAGATCTCCTGGCCTGAACAGTAAGCACTCAATAAAGCCTGTCATTGTTATTCTTTATATTATTACATCTTCTCTTAATCTTAATCTGTTTGAGCTCCCAATGCCTCTTTCATACAATGGAGTGACAACATTTAGTTCAGAGGGCTATTAATATATCCTGTATGATGTCAGCTACCACCACATCTGTGTAGTATGATTATAAAGGTGTTCATATGACTATTATTAGAATTTTTTCTTTTTTTTAATTATTTTATTTCTTTTTGAGAGAGAGAAAGACCAACAGACAGACAGGTTGTTCATTGATTGCTTCTCATATGTGCCTTGACCGGGAAGGCTCTAGCCGAGCAGTGACTCCTGCTCAAGCCAAAGACCATGGGTCATGTCTGTGATCCCATGCTCAAGCCAGTGACCCTGTGCTCAAGCTGGCAACCTCAGGGTTTCGACCATGGGTCCTCAGCATCCCAGGCCGATGCTCTATTCACTGTGCCACTGCCTGGTCAGGGTTGTTAGAATTTTTGACATTGGTTTAACTCAAAGTTGTGTTGCTCATAGCAGGAAACTGTGATTGAAAGATGTTAAAAACGTTTATTCCTTAGGAATAAATTAAACAAAGGTGGTAGCAGTCAATACATTTACTTCTAGCCACATGTAAGGATAGCACAGGCAGTGCAGACAGAACATTTCCACCATCACAGGAAGTTCTATTGAACAGCAAGAACATAGGAATTCCAGACACCAAACAAACATGTTGACAGAAGGAATTCTATACACCAGATATAAGGGGTCAGGTAGACCTTTGGAGGCCATTTAAATCATTCCTTTGCAATATGTAATATTAACAGTCCTTCTCATTTAAGCATTGTCTGCAGCTTTGAAACAACTTTCACATTGGACTAGCCCTGAAGTAAATGGGAATTGGGAAGGATATTATAATCTCTTCTTTACATGGGAGAGAAATCATTCACAGGAGTAGGAGTAGCAGCTGTTGTTATTCACTTGATGCTTATCTAAGGTTCTATGCTGAATATGGTGCTACATTATTTTGTGTTATTTTTTTATTTGAGATGAGGGGAGATAGAAAGATAGAATCCTGCATGTGCCCCAACCAAGATTCACTCTGCACCCGCTAATGCTTGAATCAACCGAGCTATTTTTAGCACCTAAGGCCAATGTTCATACCAGCCAAGCTATCCTCAGTGCCCAGGGCTGATGCTCGAACCAATCGAGCCACTGGGTACTGGGAGGGAAAGAGAGAGAAAATGGGGAAAGGGAAGGGGAGCGAAGCACATGATCACTTCTCATCTGTACCCTGACCAGGGATTGAACCTGGGAATTCTGCACACCAGGCCCACGCTCTATCCACTGCGCCAACCAGCCAGGGCCACTTTTGTGTTTTTAATGAGGTAATGAAGCTCAGAGAGAGGATGTGACTTAGCTGTAGACATTCAGTAAATTGGGACATGTCTTTTAATTCGAACCTAGAGATTTTCACCACACCTCTCTGCTCTTCTTTGCACTAGTTGAATTCTAGTTCTCCATTACTACAGAGACAAGATTCTTCCAGTGACTAAGTTGTCAGAGCAGGGCATGCAGTAGGGGCTCAGCAATCAGGGCATGTCTCGTTAATCATACTTTTCAGGGAACTTCAAAATGGCTGACCCTCCCTCATGCTAAAACAATGCAGCTCATGGAGATGAATGTTAATTCCTACTCAGCCTCAGTGTTCTTGTCAACAGCTGCAGAAACAGCTGCTCCTCTCTCAGTGCATTTCTCTTTTCCCCCACCTCCTCCACCTTTCCCCCAGCTAATTGCTACCAGCTAGTAGAGCAGCTATGAATATTGCAGGCCTTGGCCCCTTCAACAGCCTCTGTCCAGCTGTTATTTTTCCATGCTCTTTTTGTTCAAGGATTCACATTTGTTCTGTTTGAATGATTAATTCTAGAATCTAATTTTTGGAAATTTCAAAACCCCATCCAATGCACTTTAAACCACTATGTTGTATATACCTTGAAGCCCTCCTAAGCAGGCATAAGCCTTAACAATAGTCACCTACCAGCAATCTGAATATGTTTATTATGTGCCAGGCACTGTACTGGACACCAGGCCTGACCTTGAATTTTTAGGCCCAAGGGACAGCCTGGCTCCCATGGAGACTTTATTCCTATGGCTAAATATAACAGGCTATAAAAATCAAGATAACTGTTATCAAATAGGTTCTGTCTTATACCTCTGTCAAATCTAACTTTATAAAAACCCGGATGATCAAATTCTACTCTAAAACTCTTGGATTCTGCAAAGTTCCATGCTCAGACATGGCAATGTAGAGCCAAACCCCATGATCTAACAGTCATTCAGTCTTTTACATCCATGCTGCAAGGGAGCTCAGTTCACATGCACATGGACACCTTCATATGTCCAAACCAGTCTACACACCCACAGGAAGGAACTCTTTGACTATTCCTCAAGGCTAGGGAGTATGCACCAGCAGGTGCATACCTTCCACTCCTGGAAGGATGGGTGTGTAAAAAAAACCTATGCAGATTTGGGGTCATGTAAGCAGAGAAATGTGGATAAATGTAATTCCTACCAGAGTATCTGGCATATAGCAAGGTGTCAATAAATAATAACTACTGTTGCTACCATCATACATGGAATGAACTATAGTACGTAAAGTTTATTTAAAGCTATATAAACCATAATATATATATATAACAAAGAACAAATAATATATCACATGTCTCTGGCATTATTTCAACACCTTCTCATTAAGGACCTAGAAAAACCCTTACCCAGGAATAACCAAAGCATTAGTCCTTTTTTGCTTTTTCATTAGCCTATAGTATCCTGATCCTTTATTATGTATTGATCATTTTTTCTGGTCCCTGCCTTTGAACATCTCCTTTCTACCTATATGGATGGGTCACATTCTAACAGTTATAGCTAATTCTCTTTTCTGTTTTCAATTGCTCTATATTTCACTTTAAATAAAAGGTTCTTGTCAATTGCACTACCTTAACTCTAGCTAATTCTGTTTCTCATAGCATGATTACTGTGCTGGAGCAAGAGAAAAGTCAAGCTCTCTGCTCAGTCCCCAATGCCACTCTAGCCTTTTATATTTCCTTATATTACTTCATGAAAGTAGATTATCTATAATCCTCTATATCTATCTATATATATAGCTATAGATATATATGGCATGTATGTGTGTAAAGCTTATTTTTCTCTAACCTTTGAACCAGGAGTGGAAATCTATCTATCTATCTATCTATCTATCTATCTATCTATCTATCTATCATCTATCTATCATCTATCTAATATTGATATTATGTATATATAATTCTTCCTAATTCAGTCTCAGCACCTTTTTTTTTCTGTTGTAAGTGTTCTTATCTTGGAAAACTTTGGTTATACATAACAGAAACATGTTCAAATCTTGTGTAATAGTCCTTTATTTGTTTTCAGTAGATAAAGAGAAGTTTCATGAATCCCAAGTTTCATGAAAAATCTCTGTTTTTCCTCTTCTCTTCTACATTTTTTCTCTCCCCAGATAAAACTCTTAACCCCTGATTCCTACAATAACGACTTTCACAAGACTTTAAGTTGATGAAGTCCCAACTTGTGTCCCATCTTTACTCAACAGTACTGTGTCAGTGCCCAATACCTTCCAATTCCAGATTCTTAAAAGAGAGACTGATTGACTCAGTTTATCAGTTCTGATGTCCAGCTATGGTCCTATCAGTTCCAGTCATACCAACTCAATGATGACTGCGGTTTTAGATGAGGGACTTAATCTTGTAGAACAGAACAGAGTCACCTTCCTTATCTGTGAAACCAAAATAATTATTCTCAACTCATAGTGAGACATGAAATTGATAATAGTATCCTTTTCCTTCACTGTTATTCAGTTATTCATTCATCATCCAGTTCACTCAGAAAAGTGAATATCTATCATCCATTTATCTTAATTTTGTTTAAGTTATGTATTTTTTCTCAAAGTTTATATTTTTTGGAAAAATTAAAACAGTATTAAACCCGTATATTCTGGGAAAAGTATAAGTATGCATAATTTTAGAACAGTGGTCCTTAACCTTTTTTGAGGTACCGAACCCACCAGTTTCATATGCGCATTCACTGAACCCTTCTTTAGTGATAAATAAAATATGATTTCTTTTTCCAAATTCCAGACATAGGTATATGTTTTTTTACTGGTACACAAAATGAGTCATGCATGAACATCACCTTGCTCAAAGAACAAAACCAACAAAGTGCATGAACTCACAACAAATTACAGTATTACTTTATTCTGGCCTCCGCGGCAGAGGCCTCTCCAAACTCCTGAGACTGACTCATCGAACCCCTAGGGTTCGATAAAACCCAGCTTAAGAACCACTGTTTTAGAATTATAAACTAGTTGGGAAAAAGGAGAGGGTAATTGGAATTATAAAATTTAACAATCATAAATACTTCAATTTGGTTGTACTTTAATTTTTCATTTTGGAAAATTTAATACTTTTAAATCTTTTTTTGAGTGTGGTATAACAGACAAGCACTACAAAGTCATAAGATTTTTTGTCAGCATTTCATGATGTATTCTAAGATGTTGAACTATGATGGATAAAGAATGCCAATGTGCCAATGTTTTTCTAAAACCTAACATGTCCTGGGTCTCAGTTCATAAATGCTCTATCCATAATCTCCTTTCATTTTTTTATTTTTCTTTTAATGAGAGAGACAGACAGAAAGGGAGAAAGATAAGAAGCATCAGATCATAGTTGCAGCATTTTAGTTGTTCATTGATTGCTTCTCATATGTGCCTTGACTGGGGGCTCCAGCTGAGCCAGTAACCCCTTGCTCAAGTCAGCAACCTTGGGCTTCAAGCCAGCGACCATGGTGTCATGTCAGTGATCCCACGCTCAAGGTGATGACCCTGCACTCAAGCTGGTGAGCTTTTGAGCCTGCACTCAAGCCAGTATCCTTGAAGTTTTGAACCAAGGACCACAGCGTTTCAGGCTGACACTATCCACTGTTCCACAACCTGTCAGGCAGCCTAGGAAGGAAGGCAAAGAGAATTATGATCCCTGTGAAATATGTTGAAATCAGTGCTTCTAAAAAGTTAAGAAGTCTGTCCAAGGTCACATGCCTAGTAAATGGCCAAGCAGAAACTGGGATCTAGGTCTGTCTACCTTGAAAAATCATCCTGTATCATAACTTCAAGGTTTTTTGTGAAACTCTCATCTTCTTTTATAAGTGGGTTATTTTGTATCAGTAAGTCACTGAGACATAAAGATTCTGTAAATAAAAAAAATATTTAGGTTTTTCTTTCCTATTTACTAGACTTTACCTTATCATACCTTGATTTAAAATTAATTTGTTCAAAAATAACAAAGAGGAGTGAATTTCCTGGAATATAGGGGTGGGGGGCACTTACTGAAAAACGATGACTTCATGCAGACTGAAGTTGCCACTGCATCTGTGCCTAGAAACGAGGCATTTGACCATGGTCGTCCCTTTACTCTTTTTTGAGGCACCTAGTTCTATTATTCAACTTTGAATTTAGCAGCCTGTCTCTAAGCGCCTCCTTTGTACCACTTACTATGCTAGCGGGGGGGTGAGAACTGAACCCGTGGTCTTGCACCCAAGCATTTGCTCAGGAATGAAACTAACTCCTGATCATTTTCTCTCTTTTGCTGATGAAAGTCAACAATTTCTACAATTTATTAACATTTGTTACAAATCTTAGGAGGCTAAGAATGTGGAGTTCAATGTAGAATAAATAGCTCACCTCTGCAATATTAAAAAAAATTATCTCCAAATTTATCTGTGCTGTGAAAAAGGGATGGTAAAGGGGCCATAAATGTTACTTATTTAGCACTCTATGTTTAAGCACTTCTCACACATTACAGAATCATGGCCACACTGGCCCAGGCAGGATCTAAAAGTGTTCATTACTATAATCAAGTCTGGAGTGAGGATTCTAGAATCAGAAGGAAGGAGAGTGGTGGTTATATATAGGCATTGTGGTTACATGATTTACTCTGGACTCAAGTCCTGAGGACGAGTTCCTAGGCAGGGCCTAAAATGGTCATTCTTTTCCCCTCAAATAAATTATTTGTGCCTCACCAGGCAGTGGCGCAGTGGATAGAGTGTCAGACTGAGACATGGAGGACCCAGGTTTGAAACCTCAAGGTCGCCAGCTTGAGCGCAGGCTCATCTGGTTTGAGCAAGGGGTCACTCGGTCTGCTGTAGCCCCCCAGTCAAGTCACATATAAGAAAGCAGTCAATGAACAACTAACATGCCACAACAAAGAATTGATGCTTCTCATCTTCTTTCCTGCCTGTCTGTGCCTATCTGTCCCTCTCTCTGTCATACACACACACACACACACACACACACAAAATAAAATAATTTGCTTTTTTAAGAAAATCCACAGGCAATGGCGGTATCCTCACCACAGTCATCCTAAGACCTTCAGTGCAGGAGAGGCATGAAGCAGAGCACTGTTCTTTTTCTCTTTTCACGCTAAGTCTTCAAACAGAAGAAGATGGAGAATACACAGGGAGCCCAGAGTACCTACTGGTCATTGCTCTTCAAACCCTCCACCTCCTGATGACCCACGTGGCTGATGTGACTGCCATTCACTCACTGTGTGACCTTGGACAAGTCTGGCATGTTCTCTGAGCACCTGCTTTTTCATCTGTAAAGTTAAGGATCTGATTTGCTGTGGGAATATGGGGGAGGGCTGTGAACAAAAGTGGTTCTTAAAAGACTTAATAATTCACAAAGGACAAGGAACAGAGTAATCAGAAAGGATTGAGACCTCTGCAGTAGAGCAGGGTCCAAAGGCCTCTGCTGTGTCTCAGGTTAACCCCCTACTGAATCAAGGAAAGGTGGAGGGTCCTGAAGAATAAGCAGGTGTCCAGGAGGCAGGGAGAGAGGGAAGGAGGGAAGAAGGGCAACTGGCTATCTTGGAACAATGGCTCTTTATCAAACTCAACAGAATTATTTGAATATTTTAATAACCAATACTGCTATCTCTGAATATATCAACTAAACAGCTGGGTTTGAAGATGAAGTAAGCTCATTTGTGTGTTTAGCCTTTGGCTTCTCACAAAGCAGTGGGCACCCAGTGGATGTAGCTTGCTTCTTCCATCACCCTCCCTCTGCACCCTGTCCATGTCCCAGCCCTCCGTGTCCTTCTGCACTCCATGCACGGTCATTCCCCAGACCTGGGCTGCATAGCCTGTCTCTCTTCGTAGTGTAGGCATGCAAAGTTTCAGGTTGATTCTCAAGACATCTCCGAGTCAGAACTCTAAAGTGTGCCTTTGCAAACACAGTACCACACTGGCTTCTGAACTGGCAGTGTGGTAGGAGTTGTCTGAACCCAGAATTCTCAGGGTATGAAGTTGCTCTGGCATAGCAGGGAGCAAAGACCACAGGAATCAAAAACCTCAGTGTAAAATGGTGAGACTTCAGGCAAGTCACTTCCCCTCTCTGAGTCTCAGCCTCTCACCTGAATAAAGGGGTAACTGGCTATAATTAGTGGTTCTCAACCTTAGCTATACACAGACCCACCTGTAAGCTTTCAAATATATGAACATCTATGTGCCACTCGCAGAAGCTCTGATTTAAGTGGTTTGGGGTGAAGCTTGGATGTTGGGACATTTTAAAAGCCCCATGGGTGATTCTAATAGGTAGAAAAAAAAATGAGAACATCTGGACAAGGTGACCTCTAAGCTTCAAAGCTGCTCAGCACATTCAATTAGCCCCTGATTCTATATGGCCTTAAAGCCCATCAGTAAACTACATCCATGTCATTTTCACTTTGTGACCTATGGCAATGGAAAGCCTGAGAGCTGGAAAGTGAGAGAGCATTAGCCTTTATTCCATATTTATACATTTTGCTGTGTTGTCACCAGAATGTATGTGTGCATGGATTTGTGATGCTTTGTTATTTTGTCATATTTTGTTGACATTTTGTCCAAGCAGACTATTTCTCAGACTGGAAATCAAATGCTGATTTACAGTGACTCCAACATCTCTGAGAAATGACTGAGAAAGAACAAAATTAAGTTACTGTGTGGAGTTGGCCTGCCAAAAATGTCTGTCCCCCTGACCTCCTCTCACTAACTCCTGCTATTTCTGATTCTAGGGCTTGGCAAGGTATTTTTGTTGTCACTGTTTGTTTTAACAGAGTTAAGTAGAAATTCATGTGCCTGATAGATAGTTAGAGAGGAAAGTGGTGGTATATTAAGACTCTAAGATAAGCTGGTCTCTAATAGTATGAAATTCAACAGGTATTGGTTTCTCAATTTGTATTCACTAATAACCGGAAGGGTGGTAAAGGTCAAGGCCATGTTCAGAGACAGCTGTGCCATTTATTATCTGAATGCTGGGGCCATGCTCATAGCAAGCACTGCTTTACATCCATCCTTTGATGCAACAATTAACTCATCAGAAAATATGAAGTGGCCACCTGAGAAGCAGGATGACTCAGAGGAGAGCAGGTTTTGAAAGGCTTAGAAAGAAATCATATGTAGGTTTCTCTTTTCAAAAATAAGGAGCCTGAGCTCAGGGAACTCAGGTGACTTTTTCAATGTTACACAGCTAAACTTGAACCAAGTTCATCAGGCCCGCCAGCCCAAGGCTCTCTCCTATGTATCACAACAAGCCAAAGAGAAGCCAGGATTGCAGTCAGCTGCGATAAAACTCATTACAGTGACTTAAATAAATAAAAGGTGGCCCTGGCCAGTTAGCTCAGTGGTAGAGTGTCAGCCCAGTGTGTAAATGTCCTAGGTTCGATTCCAGTTCAGGGCACACAAGAGAAGCAACCATCTGCTTCTCTACCCCTTCTCCTCTCGCTTCTCTCTCTCCCTATTCTTCTCCCCTCCTACAGTCGAAGCCCCTGGTGCTGAGGGTGGCTCCATGGACTCTGCCTCTAGGAAGAGTTTGGTTGTTGAGCAACAGATCAAGTTGCCCTAGATGGGCAGAGCATTGCCCTGTAGGAACCTTGCTGGGTGGATCCCAGTCGTGGTACATGCAGGAGTCTGCCTCGGCCTCCCCTCCTCTCTCTAAAATAAAAAATAAATAAAATGAAAAATAAATAAGAGATTTGGTTTTTGGTTGTCACCAGTTCAAGGGTGGGTGTTGGAAGCGGGTGTGGGTCTTGGGCAATGCTGGCCAGGATCCAGACTCCTCTCACTCTTTGCTTTGCCATCCTCAGGATGGCCCTGAAGGCCAAGGTTCAAATCCTCCCTTTAACTGTGGAATCTTGAAGAAATTACTTTCTTTACCTTCCTATACCTCAGTGTTCATATCTTTAAATAATAATTAAGACATTTAAATGAATCTATTTATAGAAAGTGATTAGAGATATCTAATCACTTAAAGAAGGGCTAATTTGTGTCAACTTCTATTGTGTCTGCTGTTGTGAGATAGCTGTAGTTCCATCTGGCATCATACCTGTTTCCCAGACAGAAAAAAACAGAGAGGCAAATCCCTTTGTTGCCAAACTTTGTCTTTTTATTCAGAAAATAAGCACCTTCATATAAAACTCTCATTTGTACCTTATTGACCAGAACTGAGACATATGCTTACCCCTACCTGAAAATAGTGTGGAGACTGCATGCTTTGGACTACACACACTGCCATCCTAATCAAAACAATGGGTGTGTCGATAAGAAGGGGATGAACATATATCAAGTGGAAACTCTCCAGTGATGGCAGGGTTTTTCCTAACTCTGCTGACTTTTCAGGCTTCCTGACTATAACGTGAGGTAAGAACACTACTCTACCTAACTAAAGAATGGTTGGAAAAGTTAAATAACCAATGCATTATAACACATCTTGTCAGCTTCAGAGAGGTTTGTAAATATTTCACTATTTAGCCACTTCAGGTAGTAAGAGTACAGCCCTTGACCTACAAGCATACTAAACGACAGACAGGAAATGACAGTGTTCCAGGAAAAGCGATGGGAGTGGATTTTACTCATTGCAGAATGAAAAAAAGGAGGCTGTCCCAAGAGGCCAAGTTCCACTTGAACTCTCTCCTCCTAGCAGGTGCCTTCCTGTGAGCTACCAAAAGGAAAATCTTGTGTTCAGAGGGTTGGGTGGACCAGCCTATACTGTAAGCAGAAGTACTGTGGGAAATTATTTTCTCTTATAAGACCCATTAAGTAAGAAGGATTTGTTCTACATCTTTTAAGGCATAAGAAATAGCCTTATCCTCATTTGAAAGAGTGAGCAAAAGATTCTCATATTCTGATATAGTCAAAATGATTAATGAGTGATGCTATGTAAGATGTAGCAATATGTCAGCAACCGTGAATAGTTTTATGTATGCATGTTTACACTACTTGTGAGTATACATTATTTGTATTTACTATATCTTAGGATATCTGTTATGTCTAGTGTGCTATATGTGTACATATGCATAAGAATATGTAATCCTGTAGTCAAGTTATTTTCAGACACTCTTAAAATCAATTCTTACTATTTAAGTATCACAATTGTGCTGATCAGCAATAAACTGTGTTGCTTCACTAGGATATAATGACTTCCCTATCACTAGAGCATTCAAATAGTATCTCTACATCCACTTGATAAAGCTATGGTAGAAGGAATTCAAGCTGAAAAAGGGAAGGGAACAGGATTAAGTGACCCTTAAGGAGAAATTTTACTTTTGTGAATTTTGAATGTGTAAATGTATGAAATACCATCTCATTTTTGTTTGTTTGTTTGTTTTACAGGGACAGGCAGAGAGAGGGATAGATAGGGACAGAGACAGGAACGGAGAGAGGTGAGAAGCATCAATCATTAGTTTTTCGTTGCCGTTGCGACACCTTAGTTGTTCATTGATTGCTTTCTCACATGTGCCTTGACTGCAGGCCTTCAGCAGACCGAGCAGCCCCTTGCTGGAGCCAGCGACCTTGGGTCCAAGCTGACGAGCTTTTTCTCAAGGCAGATGGGCCCACGCTCAAGCTGGCGAGCTCGGGGTCTCAAACCTGGGTCTTCCACGTCCCAGTCTGACGCTCTATCCACTGCGCCACTGCTTGGTCAGGCCCATCTCTTTTTATCATATCTAGATCTAATCTTCACTCTTCTCATCTCACTAGCTGTAGATCTAGATAAAAAATTATGTTATATGTAATAGAACATGTTTTACTTTTTATTTTTTTAGCAAGTGAGAGAGACAGCCAAGAAGGGAAAGAGATAAGAAGCATCAATTTGTCATTGTGGAATCTTAGTTTTTCATTGATTGCTATCTCATATGTGCCTTGACCTGGGGACTCCAGCCAATCCAGTGACCTCTTGCTTATACCAGTAACCTTGGGCTTAAGCCAGTGACTTTTGGCTTCAAGACAGCAACCTTTGGGCTAAAGCCAGTGACTATGGGGTCATGTTTATGATCCCACAGTCAAGCTGGTAACCCTGCGCTCAAGCCATTGATCTCAGGGTTTCAAACCTGGGTCCTCAGTATCCACCCCAGGCTGATGCTCTATCCACTACACCACTACTGGTCAGGCTAAGATTTTTAATTTTTTTATATCCTGTTCTGCATCCTTTTTTTCTGAGCAAATCGGTAAAACTCAATCTCACCTTTTCTGAACAAAAACTGACAATAGAGATTAATTTGATCGAACACAACTGTTTCATCAGCAAAGGCCAAGTTCAAAGAAAAAAGACATACTTAATGCCATTCGGCTAGATAATGTCAGTTTTCTATTTATCTTTCAAAAATGCATTTCAAAATAGAAATTCTTTATGAGGGCTTGAATCACTAGCTAAAGGAGGGCCTCTGCAAGAAACCTCAAATAGATAAGTCAAGTGCATAATTATACAGAGAGGTTATACCTGGAAGAAATTTTTACAACCAATAGATCTTACATTAGAAAGAATGAGTAGTCTTAGAAACTTGGACATTCCCCTTTATTGCAGGTGTTCAATATGAAAGTAGACTTAGTAGAGAAGCATTGCAAAAAAAGGCTCTGGCATGGCTGAGAATATTATTTAAGATAATGCTAGCTACTGTAATAGATAAATCACAGTTTGTTAACATAACAGCAATGTTTTTCTTATTCACGTATAGTCCATTCAGTGGCAGGGGTTGAATTACTCTGCTCCATGCAGTCATTTAGGAACCAAGAATGATGGAAACTCAACCATCTTCAACATGTGGCTTCCAAGGTCACCTGTGTCAGTATCCCAGACAAGAGAAGAGAAAAAGATTACATAAGAGATCTTTTATGGGCCATACTTGGAAGTGGAACACATTCCTTCCTCCTCTATTCCATTGGCCAGAACTCAATCACATGGTCATATTCAACTTTAAGCAATACTCAAAAGTATAATCTAGCTTTTTGTGCCATGGAGAAAATGAAAAAGGTTTTGATAAACTCACTAATTTCTACTATAGTGAATGTGGTCTAGATGACTTTTAAGGTCTCTTCACATCTTTTTTGGTATTTTTTATCACTTAAATTTCCATGTCATTTTTGTACTATGTGTTTTCTAATATTCCAGTTAATGAATGCTTTTTAATTGCTTTAACCTGTAATTAAACCCATCCATGTTGTTCTTAATTTTAGTCTTTTTATTTTAAAGTTCTAGAATTTTCATTTGGTTATTTTATAAATTTCAATTTTCTGCTGAAATTTTTAGTATCCTTTATTCCCTTGAATCCTTTAAGCATAGCTATCTTAAGTGTTTCATTCAGTCTTACAAGTTTGTGATCTAAATACCCATAAGCCTCTCTGTGTGCATGTATATTGTTTTCATTGATTTTCAGTCCTGTCTCTCATCTCTTCTTATACTGAATATTGGTCATTTTATAAAATATTTTGGGTAATATTTAAATTTAATATAATGTATTTGCCTCCAGAAATATGTATATAGGCTTTACACATATTTTAGTGTTAGTAGCTATCTTGGATCAATCCAGTTTGAGATTAAGATGTCTTCAAGCTAGATGTCATGCTCTGAGGGAAAACATATTCCTGCTTCACTGTTACTCCTGGGTATAAACTTTTAACTTCTCAACTGTAAGTGAAGGTGTTTATTAAAATGATCCCTCATAGCTTGGGGAGCCCTAACTCTGTATTTTGCTCTCTTAGTTCTAGGAATCAGTGGAAAGCTCTATGTACAACTTCTCAGCTTCTTATGTGCCTATTTCAGAATCAGCAGACTGTTCTAATGGAAAAGCTGCCCTAAATACTGAGCTCATTTCTCCAAATTTTTTTATTTCACTGAATATTGAACCTATAATTCTCTAATAACTTCATAGTACCCCACTACCTTTGAAATACATTATTCATTTTGATTTAGCTTTTCTAGTTATTGGTAAAAGGATGGTTATTAATTACTTAACCTATCTTATGTAACTAGAGAGCTAACTATAACCTGTTCTACAACTCATTTTTCCCTTTAACAATACACATTGACAATTTTTTCATATCAATATGCATGCATCTACATTATTATTATTTACAGAGACAGAAAGACAGAGAGAGAGAAAGATAAGGACAGATGGACAGAAACAGAGAGAGATGAGAAACATCAATTCTTGTATCACCTTAGCTGTTCATTGATTGCTTTCTCATATATGCCTTGACTGGGGAGCTATAGCAGAGCAAGGGACCCCTTGCTCAAGCCAGCAACCTTTGGGTTCAAACCAGTGACCATGGTGTCATGTCTATGATCGAACACTCAAGCCAATCATGACCTCAGGGCTTTGAACCTGGATCCTATGTGTCCCAGTTATATCCACTGTGTCACTGCCTGATCAGGCTGCCTTATTATTTTTTATAATTTCAGCTTATTACACTGTATAAATACATGCTGTTTTATTTGGCCATTTCCCTATTGATGAACATGTATGTTTTTCACAATTATATATAGCAAATATTATTATGCATGCATATGAACATACTGATAAGGTAAATTCTAGAAATAGTTACATATTACCAAACTGGTTTCTAAAATTTTGAATTAATTTCCACCAACAATGTAAGAAAATGCTTATTTTCCTACAGGCTTCCCACCATTAGGCTTTATCAGACTTAAAAATTTTGTAGTCATCTGTTAATTATTATTCTAGATTCCATTCTCTTTCCCCTCCAGTCCCAACTCCACATTATGAACACATACATTTACAAATTATAAAATCTGATCATGTCACTTCCTTCTTTAAAAACTTTTGCCTTCCTGCACTCAAAGGACAATTACATTTGTACAGACTAACACTTCTCTGCTCTCTGCTACTTCCTTGTCCCCTCTTCCTGTACCTGTAGCCATATTCAGGTGTTCCTAAATATCCACACTTTTCATGCCTTGGCACCTTGCATGTTCTCCTTCTCTCTGGGATGCCCTTTTGTATTTTAACTGTATAGGAAAAGATGAACTCCAATACCCAGCTCACAGGTTAGATATTAATTCTTATGAGAAACTTTCTCTGGTAAACTATACCACTCCCACCCTACATACCCCAACACATTCAAGATGCATAGTCAGTTGTATCCTCCTTTCTATCACTATTGTTCCCTATGAATATCTCTCTTGTAGCACTTGGAACACTACACTATATGTTCATAAATCTGTCTCCCCACCACTAATTTATAAATCTGTTCAACAATGGAGCTATGTCTTATTTATATGCTCCACTCCTATGCCCAGCAGAATACCTGATACAGGGATAGTACTTATAAATATTTTTTCAGGGAATAAATACAGTTTATTCTACCTCTGCAAAATACTCCTATTATAATTGTTTTCAATGAAACCTCCAAGACCCCAGGACTGGAATTACTTGAGCAAAGCTCTGTCTGGCATATATTGTATTTAGCATTCAAATCTTAGTCTGTGCATAGCAGAACTCATGGGAAAAACAGGAGAGACTTGTGTTATTAGATAGAATTTATACTTAGGGCAACACTTTTCCTCTCAATACCTAAAGCCATTTGTATTCTTAACTATATAACATCAATGAAAATTAAAAGTTGCGTGGCATTTTGACCCTTAAGCTCATCACAAGCATTGTACATTATGGTAGCAAGGATTCTACAGCTGCCATCAAAATAGGCACGTTTCCAACCTCATTTGACCTCTTCTGTGGGACCATCTTTGTAATTACTCTTTGTACAGTACCTCTCAAAAAGAACACTTTTTTTAAAGATATATTTTGGCAGGCAAGGTTCTTACCCTGTTGATAGAAAATGTAGAAAAAGAAAAGCACAAGTGATTTATTTGTTTTAGGAAAATGAATCTGTGTGCTTACCAAGGAATATTTTATCACCCTGAGGAGATAATATTTTCAGCCTGTTTCAGTGCTGTGTAGCACAGGACCCGGGAGATTATAATGACACCAGCAATGAGTGTAACCTGTGACTCATCTCCTCCCTTAAGGGGCTCTGATTTGCTGTACCCCAGTGGCTCATTCATTTGGTAGCTACTGTGATTGGGATTCTATTCCCGACTAGATGTTCCCATCTGAACAGCCAAGACAATATCCATCTCCTCAGATGTCTAAAGACATGATAATGCATGTGGTAAATACGGTTTCAGTGTTATTCATTTGAATTCAATGCAGCTCTCAACATGTAAGGGAACTGAAATGGCAGCAGTTTTAAGCGTCTTAACAATTCTTGTATTTCCTTTACCACATCCCCACCAAGTGGCCATCTCACCTTGATTTGAACCTCTCCCCTGGTGGGCAGCCCACTAGCTTTCCCCATGTAATCCAGGAAGTTTGTTCTTAGATAGTTGAGAAGAAACTTGCTTCTTGGTTGTTTTCACACATGGGCCCTAGGAGAAAATCTGAGTTTTCTAGGGGTTTCTTTCCTGGTTTTGCTTCTTTTATATGAGTATCCTTCAAATACTGGAAGAGTTTTACCTCAGATGTCCTGAATTATTCACTCTCCTGCCTGAGATGTCCACAATCTTTTAAATTGCCCTCAAAGAGTGTGGTGTTGAGTTTTCACAATATTGATCATTTATTATCCTGAAGGTGTTCAAGTTGTCTGCATTGTCCCAGCTGTTGTCAAAGGGACTATTGGGTGGATACCTTGATGGGGGTGCAAAAAACCAAAAAATGGTAGAAGAGATGAACAGTCTTCCATGCTTGTTTCCCAAAACAGCCTTAAGCAACAGATCCTCTCTCCATGCACAGAGATTTCAGAAACCCTTTACTTACCTCTTTAGTTGGCGTTCTGTGTGGGTTTCTATGAGCTCTTGCATTTCACAAGGAAACTGGGTACATATAAATAAAAACTTCAACAAGCATGGGTATAGAAAGATTGGTGTTTTGGTGTCAGTTGGATCCCAATTTCAATACTGATTCTGCTTCTTGCCTGTCATGTCGACTTAGAAAAATCACCTTATCTCTCTGAGCCATAGGTTAGTTCCTTGTCTACAAAATGGAGATAATCCCAATTATCATGATAGCTTGTTAAAGATTAGTGATAATATACATAGAATTTACCACAATTCCTAGAAAATAGTAGATGCTTAATAAATAGTAGATTTAATTATTTTAAAATATTCTCCACTTTATAACTCAGGTCTAACCCTTTATCTTTTATAAGGAATAACATCTTGGAAAAGCCTTATTTCTAGAATTTCATAACAATTCAAACTATCTTCCAAGGTTGTTTTGCTTAATTAATTAAGAGAACATTCTATAGAAGTTCTCACAATTCATTAAATATGATAGATGTTCTGGAAGTAAAAATTCAAGAGGAAGGACTCCTTTAATTTAGCTTCTTATTCCCACCCTTATAATTGGCACACAGGAATTATTACTTTCTGTAATACCCTTTTCATTGCCCAATTCAAAGTGTTAATGGCCTTCTCTTTTCCCCTGTCAGTCTACATATAGAACCAGGATTTAGGGTGCCCTGCAGAGGTAGGAGTGGGCAGAATTGTGAAAAGTACTTCCTTTGATATCCTTGAGGAATATCCAGTTAAATGGGGGAGATAAGATGTCAATAGCATTACATTATAGTATTAGGATGGAGGTATATGTTGGGACTACTGGAATAAGGGTGGACATAGTCATCTCATGGAGAAGGAAAGCATGGGGAAGGTGGAGTTGATTAAATAGCATAAAGCATAACATTGAGTCTTCAAAAATGAATAGGAGTTGGCTAAGGAGGTCAGTAAGAAAGGGCATTCTTAAAAAAGAAGAAAGCTTTTGTAAAGGCATGGAGTTTCAGGAAACACCATTCTCCATTCTGAGAAAGCACGTATTTTTATAAGACTAAAGTGTAGAACATAATGCCATAGAAGCTATGGGGGCTGACTTGAGGATTCTTGTTCTTGGGTAAGGAATTTGGATATCACCGTGTAATCAGCAGGTTGCTTTTGAAGACTTTCAGTCAAGAGTAAACTCATCTGATCAGAATTTTAAAAGTATTATGCCAGTGATTTTGTGGAGGGTGGATTGAAGCAGAGGCAAAATTAATCACTGAGGACTTCAATTAAGACTATGTTACTTTACCTCCTTCCTGCTTCTAATCCTTAATACATCTGAGTTATTCACACCACAATTCAGTGTCAGCCATTTGGAAGTAAAATTCCAAAAGGAATTGAAATGCCTGGAGAGAAAATTGTTGCATGTTATCTCCTTTTCTGACTGCCACTTTGGCAGGCCCCTAAGAGAGTTAGAATGGAGGCCCCAGAAATCAGTAAGAAGCACCCGTGCCCATTTCCTCCTCCCCACTTGTCCAAAATGCTTGCTCTTTTCGCCATAAAAACTGCCAGAGCTTCCTAGCAATTATCCTCAACTTCATCATGAAAACACCCCACCAGGTTGTATATTGTCTCCTTCTTCCCAACTTCTGTGTGTATTTGTTCATGAAAGTTCCCCCTGCCCCTTTTCCCTGGAATAAAATATAGAGTATGGGGCTTGTTTCCACAGCCATAAACTTCCAAGGCCAAGAATAGTTTGTTGTAGGACATTTCTGGAGAAGATGGTGCGTGCACATGGAGTGCACGAGCCATGCTTGAGTTACCATCTTTGAAAGCATGAAGCATTGCAATTTGGCATGTATGCAAGCCTTGAACAAGGCCCAGTGTTGGTATATTTAAGTGCATCATGTGGATGCTGCATTGCAACAGGACCTTTCTCATGCCAGAAACATGGTTTATAGTTGAGCACACTTTGTCTCTAATAGTTTTCCCTTGAATTTTTTTCAGGTACTCAGGTTATATGGTAAATAAATGCATCCAGCAGACCTGTTGGTGCCTTCCATGTACTGTAAATATGAAGGTCAATCAGGCCAATCCATTGTCCCATAACTGCACAGTAACGTTAGTAATGGCTATCCTATATTGAGTACTTACCATAGCCAGTCACTACAGGAGATTCTGTCCATTTGTTATCTCTTCAACCTTTATAAAACTCTATGAAAGAAGTAATGATTATTACCTTAATTTCACAGAAGGAAGCTGAGGTTTAAATGACTTGACCAAGTTTTTATAAGTATTAGTGTCACAGTTCGGAATCTACACAAATCCATATGTTTCAAATGTCTGTGCTGTTTTCATTGGATTTCCTGACTTAAGATGCAGACCATGAAGTGCATAAACAGAGAAAGCAACAATTCTGAGTGATAATCAACAATCCCAAAATGCCAAGAGGACATGAAAGAAGGGGACTGGGATAGCAGAGAAGGCTTTCTTCACTGAGGGGAAGATATTTGAGCAGAATTTTACCTGACACATATGAGTCCCTAAAAAAGAGAAAGGGAATGTGTATTTTGAGAAGGGGTGTGGAGAAAACTGAAGCTGTGAAAGAGCATTCTGTGTGGTGGGTGTTCCATTGGGTGGCATCTCCAGGAACTGTGAGAATGTCAGCCTGGCGAGAATGCACGCTTTGTGGAAGAGGGTTCAGATAAGACTGGAAGGGGGCCAGATTTTAAATAATTCTATACAAGATAATAATGAATTTAATGAATTTAGATTTTATCTTGCTGCCAAAATTTCTTCCAAGGATTGGTTGCTAAACTATCTGTTAGGCCTTTTAAAAACACAAATATCTGGCCATAGCTCAGGACTTCTAATTTATTTGGACAGTGATTAGCAAATTTTAGTGTTAATCAGAATCACTAAAGAGAGAGAGAGAGAGAGAGAGAGAGAGAGAGAGAGACCTTTACCACTATATTTTTACTGGGTTTCCCTTATAATTCCAATGTATTTGAGAACTACTTATCTAGGATGAAAAATAAAATCACTATATTTTTATGCTCTCTCGGTTATTTTTATATGCCATTAGATTGGGGTATTTACAAACATAGTAGAAAACCAATAGAAATTTTGCTAGTATTGCTTACATAGATGACAGTAAAAATTTAATGATAAGTCTTTAAAATATTAAAATAATTTTAAGGCTAAAAACAATATTAATATCTGATATCAAAGAAAGACTCCCAAAAAGTCAGTATATCATAACAGACTTCATCTTTTTCTCTGTACAGTGGGAATAATAATAGGACCTACCCCATGCAGCTCTTGTCAGCTTAAAAATGGGACTGCACCCCAGACAGCTACTTGTATACTTTCTTACTACAGAATAGTTGGCATATTTTAAACTTTATATTGTTTTGATATTTATTCCTGTTCTTACATGTATTAATTGTTCCAGAGATATTTTTGTGGTGTTTTATTGTAAAGATTTGTGCCATGGTTTGTTCCTTCGTGTGTTGATGCACATTTGAAATACTTCCAGCTTGAGACTATATCAAATAAAGTTGCTGTGAACATTCATGTAAAAAGAAAATAACCATGTGCATGTGTGTGTATGCATGAGTATGTATATACTGCTATGAAACAGGGAGCTACTCAAAGACTACTTCCCCTTCTAATACTGCATATCTAGCCCAAGTGGTAGCCTCTTCTATTTCATAATTCTCCCAGTCCTGCTTTGAAAATGGCCATGAATATTATCTCATTACATCTACTTAAATATTTTTAGGGTAAAAATATTTCTGTTTTAGCTTCAAAACCATCCTAACTCTGCTTATTATTTTTCAAGTTTAAATCCACATTCCTCAGCCTTTTCATGCTCTTCTGTGGGTTGACTTAGCCCACATCAACTTTGACCACTGTCCCTCCAGCATCAAATTAGCTCCTCCAAAATGCTTGATATTTTCCTGAACCAGCCTTGCTGTCTCATCACAGAGTCTTGTATAAAATCCCCTTACTATTTGGTTTGCCAGGTGATCACCCTGCTTAACCTTCCAGTGTTACCTTCTGCATAGATCCTTCCTGACTCCTCAATACTTAGGTACTGCTCTTTTCCACTCTTCTGTTGTAGTGCTAATTATGCTGCACTGGGATTAATTGTGTGTGTGTGTGTGTGTGTGTGTGTGTGTGTGTGTGTATGTATGCACACAAAAAACCCACATGCACATATATATGTATGTATGTATATCCATCTTCCATTCTGTCTTTCTCTTTGTATTCCCAGAGTCATGTACATGATTTAACATACAGTCAACACCCAAATGCAAACTGACTGTTAAATTGCCAGCTAGTTTCTTGAACCTCAACTCCCTAACAAAGATGTTTCAATCATGCCTAAACTTTTAAAAGAGTTGGAGATATGATAAACTAATCAATGAATGCCAATCTAAGCTGATCTCAGCTTCCTGTTTCAAAATTGATCCTCATAATTTTTCACTCTCTAGATGATGCTTCAATTTCAGTGGAAGGCCTTTGTGTGATTTCAATGGGGCCTTCTAGTTTGGGAAGAGACCAATTTATATTTTTGATGAGTCATTGCATTTCTTGAGATTCAATCAATTATGTCAGCTTTAAAAAAGTACATACATTGGCATGAAAATATATTTTCAAATTTTTGGTATCTGATTAGAAGATAACTGAAGTGTGACTACACAAACAATTTGAGCAAAAAAAATCTTAGGAAGTCATTCAACAGATACTTGACTACTATGAACCAGAGCAACAGAGCCAGTCCACATCTTGAAGAAACTTCCATTTTAATGAAGAAAATAAATATTCTGAAAAATGCTGTAGTATTAGATTCTGAAAAGTGCTATGGTGGAAACAAAATTGGGAGATGGTGGTGGGGGAACTATTTAACTAGACAAGAAAAAGAAAGGCTTGTCTGAGATAATATATGAGAGCTTTATCATGAGGAATTAGTTATGCAAACTGTGGGAAAGCACTCCAAGTGGAAGATGTAATATCAAAGTCTCTGGAATAGGGAGAGCTTGGCATGCTCTTGGAACAGATGATCCACCATGCAGGGACACAGTGAATATGAAGAGGAGTCAAGGGAGGTGAGATAAATGATGTGGGAAGGTTCAAACACACAGGACTGAGTAGACCACCACAGTTTGGATTCCATTTTGGTTGCAATATTAGAAGATATTTTTAAATGGTGTTATCCACCATATGCTATTACCTATTCCCACACTCTGACTGCTATAATGAAAGATAGGTCATGAGAGAGGCTGTCAGTGTCCAGTTGAGGCTTATTTCAGACTAGAGTTATGTCAGTGGAAGTAGAAAGATGGCGTTTCTCTCTCTCTCTCTCTCTCTCTCTCTCTTTATTTTTCTTGGAATTTGAGTCAACATTACTTATTGAAGGTTAATAAGTAAGTCTAAGAAAAAGAGAACAATTGGGGGCAAGTTATATTTTTATCTGAGCAACAGAATGGGTGGTAGAGTATTTACTCAGAGGCAGAGGCTTGAGAGATCTGTTTTATGTGTTTGGGGCCATGCAGGATCTACTTTAGTCAGGCTGGCAGAGATACTGCATAGGCAGGTAGTAATCAGTGCAGGAATGAGATTTAAATTCATGTGTACAAATAAGACATGAGAAAAAAGTTAAAACAGAAAAAAGAACATTGTCTATAACTGAGCCCAAAGCCAGCTGATATTTAGAATTTTGGAAGAGAAATGGGCTTTAGCAAAAGAAAATAAATAGTGTCTGGGAGGTAGTGTCATGGGAGACTGCAGAAGTTGTTTCAAATATGGAAGTGAGCAACCATGGGGTAATATGCTACTGCACAACAGAGTAAGAGAACTGACAAGTGACCTGTGTAAGATCTAGATTTCTGCTAATTCTCGGTGCCATAAATAAATAATATGTGATTCTAAGTTATGATAAGAGTAACTAAACAAAAGAACAGGAAACAATGAGAGGGATTAATGATGCAAATTGGCTTTGAAAGATAGTAAAAAAAGATTGCAGGAAATAATACATAAGGTGGGATATGAATAATGGATAAGATCTCAGGTGAGAGAGTAAAAATGGACTCCAGCTAAAAGGAACAACGTGAATGAGCCTGACCAGTGGTGGTTCAGTGGATGAAGCTCAACCTGGAGTGCTGGGGCCTCAGGTTTGAAACTTCGTGCTTGCCTGGTCAAGGCATGTATGAGAAGCAGTTACTAAGAATTGATGCTTCCACCCCCCCCTTTTCTGTTTTTTCTCTCCTCTCTCTAAAATCAATAAATCAAGAAAGGAAGAAAGGAAGAAAGAAAGAAAGAAGAAAAGAGAGAGAAAGAGGGAGGGGGGAAAGAGAATGAGAAAGAAAAGAGCATGAATTAAAACTACAGATGGGAAAGAGATTGGTATATACCAATAACTAAAAGCCCAGTATAGCTAGGCTGTTTATAACCAGGAGCAAAGAAGAAAGAGTTGAGGTTGACAAGATAGACAGGGACTAGATATTGTTTGTTTCATTGAGGAGTTAATTTGTCTTTCATTCTGAGCACATATAATGATTTTTAAGCACAGGAACTAGATGGTCTGAAGTATATTTGTTTTGAATATTATTTCAAAAATTATTATTACTACTCTGTGGAAAACAGATTTTGAAGAGGTAAAGATGGAAGTTGGGAAACCATTTAGGAAACTATAGCAGTATTCTGGACATGAAATTTTAATGCCCTAGACTGTGGCGCAAGTAGAGATGTAAAAAGGGAAAATAATAAAGTCCTGAAAAAGAATGAAGATAAAGCAGCAGAGAGACTGCAGCTGGGAAGGACTTCTGTTGGGCCTGCACCTCCCAGGCCTCCCTGGAGACAGTGTAAGGAAGTTCAGGCAGGGAGAGATGACATAACTTGGCAAAGATCTCATTGCTAAGAAGTGGTGAAGCCAGAATACAGAAAAGCCTAATTCCAGATTCATATTCATTCTTAGCAATCTGAACTCACTATCTTTAAACAACACTAAAACCCAAGATACATAGTAAACATCTGGGATTTTGTTTATGCCACATAGAAAAATAAAAAAGGTCATAAAAGGAAGAATAGCTATGCTTTATCAGAACTTTGTCTTGCATATGATTAAAAACTTTAAAAGTCTTCTGCTGAGAAATCTAGTAATAGCCTAATGGGCCTTCCTACAAGCCAGGACAGAGTGGACCCCAATATTTAAAGTACTGAAAGAGAAGAACTACCAGCCAAGATTACTATATTTATCAAAACTATCTTTCAAATATGAAGGGGAAATAAAAACATTCACAGATATAGAGAAGATGAGAGAATTCATCACCAGAAAACCCCTACTCCAGGAAATTTTAAAGGGGGTTTTCTGACAAGATACAAGAAACAAAACAAAGCAAAACTACAAGTAAAAGCTCCAAAAATATTGTAATAAAAACAAGGATAATCTGTGACAACAAAAACAAGGGAAGAGGACAAAGCTTAACAGTAGCAAAGGAGGATGGAATGCAGAAGCACTCATGAGATAATGGACTATAATGAATATGATATATATATATACTTAATTACCTAATGGTAACCAACACTGAAAATGCCACTACTGAAACACATAGCTTAAAAAAGAACAAACAGAAGAAAGAAATATGGAATACCACAAAACAAAGCAAATGACAGAAAAACAAAAAAGAAAAACCAAACAAGACACAGAGTGATCAGAAAGAACAATATATAAAATGGCAACAGGAAACGCTCAAGTGTTAATAATTACATTAAGTGTAAATGGATTGAACTCATCAATAAAAAGTCACAGAGTAGCAGACTGGATCAAAAAGCAAAGCACAACTATATGTTGCCTTCAAGAAACACACCTAAGCTACAAGGATTAAAATAGATTCAGTGAAAAGTTTAAAAATGATTCTCTAAGCAAACAATATCCAAAGAAAAGCAGGTATAGCCATACTCATATCTGAGAATGTTGACTATAAGACAACAAAGGTAACCAGAGATAAAGATGGTCATTTCATAATGATAAAGAGGACATTAATTCAAGAAGACATAACACTTCTTAATATATATGCACCAACCCAAGGAGCACCAAAATATATAAGACATCTATTAACTGATCTAAAAGTAAAATTCTACAAAAATACAATCATACTTGAAGCTCTCAATATACCACTGAAAGCTCTAGATTGTTCATCCAAACAAAAAATCAATAAAGAAATATAGGCCTTAAATGAAACACTAGAACAATTGGATATAATAGACATCTACACTGACCAGGTGGTGGTGCAGTGGATAGAGCGTCAGACTGGAACGCGGAAAACCCAGGTTCGAGACCCTGAGGTCGCAAGCTTAAGTATGGGCCCATCTGGCTTGAAAAAAAGCTCGCCAGCTTGGACACAAGGTTGCTGGCTCCAGCAAGGGGTTGATCAGTCTGCTGAAGGCCCGCAGTCAAAGCACATTTGAGAGAGCAATCAATGAACAACTAAGGTGTCGCAATGAAAAACTAATGATTGATGCTTCTCATCTCTCTTCACTCCTGTCTCTCTGTACCTATCTATCCCTCTCTCTGACTCTCTCTCTGTCCCTGTAAAAAAAAAAAAAAAAAAAAGTCTTCAGACATCTACAAGACTTTTATCCCAAACATTAGAGTATACATTTTTCCCCAATGTACATAGAATATTTTCAAGAATAGACCATATACTGGGCCACAAAACTGATATTAACAAATTCAGAAAGATTGAAATTATACCAAGCATATTCTCTGACCATAAGGATTTGAAACTAGAATTCAAATGCAAAAAAAGAAGTAAACAAATCCACAAAAATGGGGAAATTAAACAACATACTTCTAAAAAATGACTGGACCAAAGAAGAAATTAAAGCAGAGATCAAAAAATATATACAGACAAAAGAAATGACAACATGACGTATCAGAATCCCTGGGATGCAGTGAAAGCAGTAATAAGAGGGAAGTTCCTATAATCACAGGCTTATATGAAAAACAAGAGAGAACCCAAGTAAACAACTAGACATCACATCTTAAGGAACTAGAAAGAAAAGAACAAAGGCAACCCAAAACTATCAGAAGAAAGGAAATAAAGATTAGAGCAGAAATAAATGAGGTAGAGGACAGAAAAAATTAATACAACAAAGAACTGGTTCTTTGAAAAGATCTACAAAATTGACAAACCTGTGTCAAGACTCACTAAGGAAAAAAGAGAAAGGACTCATGTAAACAAAATCCAAAATGAAAGAGAAGAAATTACCACAGATATCATATATACATACAAAGGTTTATTGTAGAATACTATGAAAAACTATATGCCACCAAAGTCAACAATCTAAAAAAAAATGAATAAATTCCTAAAATGATACAATCTTCCTAGATTGAATCATGAAGAAGTAGAAAGCCTAAATAGAGCCATAGCAAGGAGGAAATAGAAACAACCATCAAAAACCTCCCAAAAAATAAAAGTCCAGGGCCAGACAGCTATACTAGTGAATTCTATCAAACATTTCAAAATTTGGTTACTATCCTACTCAAAGTCTTCTAAAAAATTAAAGAAGAAGTAATACTTCCAAACACATTTTATGAGCCCAACATAACTCTCATACCAAAACCTGGCAAGGACAACACACACAAAACAACAGACCAATATCTCTAATGAATACAGATGCAAAAATCCTAAACAAAATACTAGCAAATCAAATACAACACATTAAAAAAATGATTCACCATGATCAAGTGGGATTCACCCCAGAAGCACAAGGATGGTTCAACATACATAAAACAATTAATTTAATACAACATATCAACAAAACAAAGAACAAAATCCATATAATCCTATTAATAGATGCAGAAAAGGCATTTGATAAAATACAACATTCTTTTATGTTTAAAACATTCAACAAAATAGGTATAGAAAGAAAATAAATCAACATAATAAAGGCCATTTATGACAAACCATCAGCTAACATCATACTAAATGGTAAAAAGCTGAAAACTTTTCCTCTAAAATCAGAAACAAGGCAAGATTGCCCAATCTTTCCACTCATATACAACGCAGTGCTGGAAGTTCTAGCCAGAGCAATCAGACAAGAGAAAGAAATAAAAGGCACTCACATTGGGAAAGAAGAAGTAAATGTTTCACTTTTTGCAGATGATATGATCCTGTATATAGAAAACCCAAAGACTCCACAGAAAGGCTATTAGAAACAAGAAGCCAATACAGTAAGGTCACAGGATACAAAATTAATATACAGAAGTTTGTTGCTTTATATATGCCAACAACAAAACTTTAGAAAATGAACTCTAAAAAAAATTCCTTCACAGTGGCAACAAAAAACATATACCTAGAAATAAACATAACTAAAGAATGTAAAGGACCTATATAATAAAAACTACAAAGCATTATTAAAAGAAATAGAAAAAGACACAATGAAATGAAAAAATATTTTTTGTTCTTTGACAGGAAAAATAAATATAGTTAAAATGGTCATATTACCCAAAACAATATGCAAATGTAATGCATTTTTCATCAAATTTTCAATGTCATTTTTTAAAGAAATGGAACAGAAGATCATCAGATTTATATGGAATCATAAAATAACCCAAATAGCCAAAGTAATCCTAAGGAAAAAAAAAACGAAGCTGGAGGCATTACAATACCTGACTTCAAAGTATACTACAGAGCCACAATAATCAAAACAGCATGGATTTGGCAGAAAAATAGACACACAGACCAATGAAACAGAAATGAGAGCCCAGAAATAAAACCACACATATATGGGCAAATCATCTTTGAAAAAGGAGCCATAAACACACAACGGTGAAAAGAAAGCCTCTTAAATAAATTGTGCTGGAAAAATTGAAAAGCCACTTGCAAAAGAATGAAACTTGGCTACAATTTGTCTCCTTGCACAAAAATTAATTAAAAATGGATCAAAGACCTAAATATAAGAGCTGAAACAATAAATTACATAGAAGAAAACATAGATACTAAATTCATAAACCTTGACCATAAAGAATATTGTACTTATTTGACCCCAAAGGCAAGGGAAGTAAAGGGAAAGATAAGTGAATAGGACTATATCAAACTAAGAATCTTCTGCACAGCAAAATAAGCAGAAAGACAAATAAATGGGAGATATTTTCACACAACAGCTCAGATAAAGGGCTAATATCCAAAATATACAAAGAACTCATAAAACTCAGCAACAAACAACCCAATTAAAAAAAAAATGAAAAGAGGACATGAATAGACACTTCTCCCAGGAAGAAATACAAATGGCCAATACATATATGATAAGATGCTCATCTTCACTAGCTATTAGAGAAATGCAAATCAAAACTACAATGAGATACCACCTCACACCTGTTAGATTGGCTATTATCAACAAGACACGTAATAAGTGTTGCAAAGGCTGTGGAGAAAAAGGAACCCACATCCACTGTTGGTGGGAATGTAAAGTAATACAACCATTATGGAAGAAAATATGATGGTTCCTCAAAAAATTAAGAATATAACTACCATATGACCCAGCAATCCCTCTGCTGGGTATATACCCCCAAAACTCTAAAACATGGGTCCATAAAGACATGCACCTTCATGTTCATCACAGAATTGTTCATGGCCAAGACATGGAAACAGCAGAAATGCATTTCAATAGAGGATTGGATAAAGAAGATATGGAACATATATACTATGCCAGTGGTTCTCAAACTTTTTGAAGTCAAGGCGCATTTAAAATGCTACAAATAATTGTAGGCACACTATATACAAATTTTTGATAAATATGTTATAATGAGTCAAATATTAAAGAAAGAAATATAAAGTCCAAGTGTGCTTTTATGGTAATTAAATGAAATAAACATGACAAAATTAAATTTATTCTGACATTAAAAAACACTTTTATGTTACATTTTTTTTGAGTTATGCTTTTTAGAATTCATAAAAAAGGGGGGCTAAAAATAAAAGGAAGACAAAAAAGTTATCTTTTTATATCTATAGATACATTCTTAATAAGATTTAGTAAATTCGGCAGGTTCTGGTATGACTGTATTAAGTTTTTTCATTCTTACATTTATGAGAAACATGAGCCTGATGTGTCCTAGCGATTTCTTCAATGTTTGGACATCTATTTGAAAGCCAAACTCTCATTCCTTCATCAATACATTGAAGAATTTTTCTCTTTTTACTCTTAATTATGTTGAGTGCAGAAAACCCCCACCACACATATCTTAATTTGACACCAAACAACGGATAGAAGAAACTTGCCTCCAGTCTTTCCTGGGAACATGGGGGATTGTGTAAACAATCCAGCACCACAGCTTAACAGTCTTTTGCAACCTAATCAGGCAAGTGAGGTGGGGGGTTGGGCAGATTGTCAGTTTACGGTCAATCCCCCCACACCTCTGTTCCCCCAAAATCTAAAAACTCCAAAAACCCTGTTGGTTTTTAGTCCCCAACAGGCACATATTTCTCTGGAATACCATAGGGTGCACCTGGAAATCTTCTAGGGTGCACCCTGGCATACACTTTTAGAACCACTGTAACTATGGAATACTACTCAGCCATAAAAAATGATGACATAGTACCATTTACGGCAACATGGATGGACCTTGAAAACATTATACTGAGTGAAATGAATAAATCACAAAAAACTAAGAACTGTATGTTTCCATACATAAGTGGGACACAAAATTGAGAGTCATGAACATAGATAAGAGTGCAGTGGTTACCAAAGGGAAGGGAAGGGAGGAGAAGGAGGGAGGGAAGGAAGAAGGAGGGGCATAAAGAAAAACAAATATGGGGTGACAGAGGATGATTTGACTTTGGGTGATGGGTATACAACATAATCGACTATCCAAGTGATGTGGAGCTGTTTTCTCTCTAGTTGACCAATGTCACCTGTTAAATTTAAATAAAATATAAATAAAAAATATAATAAAAAATATTTAGGTTCTGGCTGGGTAGCTCAGCAGTAGAGAGTCTGCCCAGCGTGTGGAAGTCCCAGGTTTGATTCCCAGTCAAGGCACACAGGAGAAGCACCCATCTGCTTCTCCACCCTTCCCCCTCTCCTTGTTCTGTCTCTCTCCTCCCCTTCTGCAGCCAAGGCCCCATTGGAGCTGGGTTGGTGGGGATGCTGAGGAGGGTTCCATGGCTTTCATCCCAGGTGCCAGAATTGCTCTAGCCACAACAGAGCAATACCCCAGGTGGGCATGCCAGATGGATCCAGGTCTGGCACATGCGGGAGTCTGTCTGATTGCCTCCCCACTTCTAACTTTTGAATGACTCTGGGAGAACTACTGTATGTGGTGCTGAATCCATGCTCTTGCCATTGTGGCTTCCCATGACTGAGAACAAAACAGCACCATGGAGAATTTACAGTCCCCTCACTGATGTCTTATTGACCTGGAAACACTTACTACATTAGAAGTTGAACTTAACAGTTGAATATATGAAAGTACCTAACCAGGTGATAGCAGAGTGGATAGAGCATCAGCCTGGGACACAGGGGACCTGGGTTCAAAAATCACTGGCTCGAGTGCTGGCTCATCCAGCTTGAGTGAAGGGTAGTAGACTTGAATGTGGGATCATAGACATTACCCCATTATCACTGGCTTGAGCCCAAAGGTCACTGGCTTGAAGCCTAAGGTCAGTGACTTGAGCAAAGGGTCATTGGCTCAGCTGGACCCAATAGTCAAGCACATATGAGAAAGCAATCAATGTACAACTAAGGTACCTCACCTATAGAAGTGATTGAACATCATGAGGGCTGATGTTAATTTCTTAAAGAATAGTAATAATATGTTAGACCTGAGTGGTGTTTGTAAAAAATGAAGTTTTTTTCTTCTAATTATGAAAATTATGCCAACATAGCTCCTGGAAATATTTTTTAAAATAATTCTATCTTAATCAAATTAAAATTTGGCTAGATTTATTTTTTAACTCTGCTGTTAGCATTTACTGTAAGTTGATAATGCTTTTGTTTTTTGAATTATGTTAACAATGGAATTTAGTTCTGGCCAGGTAGTGCAGTTGGTTGGAGTGTTGTCACAATACACCTTGCAGGTTTGATCTCTGTGAGAACACATACAGGAATAAACCAATGAATGAATAAATAAGTGGAACAACAAATCAAAGAATTTTTTTCTCTCTCTCTCCCTTCTTCTCTCCCTAAAATCAATCAATTTATTTTTTTAATTGAAATTTTAGCTACCTGAAAGCTAGTTACTACTTGAAAGAAATGTTTTGATGGTAAATTTTGTTGAATTTTTGTCATTATTATTTTGTGGGAATGTAAAAATAGCTTCTTATTACATAAAAACAAATTTAACAAAGAAATCAGTAGCAAATGTATGATTTCTTTTTGAATTACGTCAAGGATTGCTTTTCTCTTTGATTTTCTTGGTTTAATGTGTATCTCTTCATTAGGTATATGTTGCATAAATGATTTTTATGACTCCTTCTGTGAATTAATATTATATTACTGAGATGGGGGTATCATTTTGTGAGGATAGATAATATAACTATTCCTTTTTTTGCACACATATTTATTGTCTTATTTTTATGAAGTACAAATTTTAAAATTAAACAGTAGCAACCCTTGACATTTGGTTTTGTCTACATTAGAAATAATAAATTGTTTTAGAATATTTTTTAAAAAATAATAAAGGTGATACATATATAAAAAGAAATCATAAGATCTGGTATAGAATGGTCATTCAATAAATTATAAATGTTCCTTTCTCAATTTCTGTATCCCACCTATATTTCAAACATCATACTGAGTCCCTGGAGTTAGAAAGTTCATGGAGGATGGAGTATACAGGTAGCAAGAAAATAAAGATGGCAAGGAAATAGGGTTTAAAGCCACACAAATCTGAATGTTGAGTCCTGAATTTGAAACTTAGTTTCTGTGTACTTGGAAGAGAGACTTCTACATAATAGATATTCACTACTTTTTGAATGGCAGTGTAATTACGTAACCTTGTACAGTTTCCATAATCTCCCTATAACATATCATCCTCCTTATTAAACAAGACATAATAATAATACTGCCTTATAGAATTGTAGTAAGAAATAAATGAGGTGATACATGTAATATCTATATCAGATGATTAAATGAGGTATTGTGTGAAAATTATCTGGTACAGAATAAGTGTCCAAGAAATTGGCAGGCCTGACCAATTGTGGTACAGTGAAGAGAGCACAGACCTGGGACACTGAAGGTCCAGGTATAAAACCCTGAGGTTGCTGGCTCAAGCACCATGTTGCCTACTTGAGTGTGGGATCATAGCAATGATCTCAAGGTCACTGGCTTGAGCAAGGGGTCGCTGGCTCTGCTAGAGCTCCCCAGCCAAGGCATGTACAAAAAGCAATGAATAAACAACTAAGTGTCTCAACTGTGAGTTGATGCTTCTCATTTCTCTCCTTTCCTCTCTCTCTGTCTCTCTGTCTCTCTCTAGATAATAACAATAATAAATATATAAATTAGCAGCAGCTGTTACTACTATTGCTATTACAGTAATGTTTTAGCTGAATCCCATGAATTTTTAATGTTGTGTTTAGTATTTATTTAGTTCAAAATCTTTTCAATGTCCAGTTTCATTTATTTATTGTGATCCATGTGATATTTAGACATGTATTATTTAGTTTCCAAATATTTGGGAATTTTCCGGAACTCACTCTTACTGATTTCAAATTTAATTACGTTATGATCATAGAATATATGTGTTGTTACTTGAATCCTCTTAAATTATTGAGACTTGTAATATGGTCAATGCTAGAAAATGTCCCAGGTATACTTGAAAAAATATATATTCTATTGTTAGGTAGTATGTCCACAACTGTCAATTAGGTCAAGTTGATTGAATCTTTTTTTTTAAAGCCATTCTTTTTCTTTATTTTTTAATTAATTAATTTATTTATTTTAGAGAGGAGACACAGAGTGAGAGAGAGAGAGAAAGAGAGAAAGGGGGGGAGGAGCTAGAAGCATCAACTCCCATATGTGCCTTGACCAGACCAGTGCAGGGTTTTGAACTGGCGACCTCAGTGTTCCCAGGTTGACACTTTATCCACTGCGCCACCACAGGTCAGGCCTAGGTCAAGTTGATTGATACTTGCTTGATCTACTAGATTATTACTAATTACCTTTCTACCTTTTCTATAAATTATGAAGAACAGAGTTTTAAAATAGTAACTATAATTGTAGATTTATTTCATCTTGCAGTTCTATTAGTATTTTTTTCTTCAAGTATTGTGAAGCTCTATTTCTTTTCTTTTTTATTTCTTGTTCTTTTTCTTTTGGTCCTCATGCATGCACTAATGTGAAGGAAAGAGATGGAGAGACAGACAGGGACAGCCAGCAAGGGAGAGAGAGATGGGAAACATCAATTTGTAGTTGCAACACCTTAGTTGTTCACTGATTGCTTTTTCATATGTGCCTTGACCAGGGGACTACAGCCGAGCCAGTGACCCCTTACTCAAGCCAATGGCCTTGGGCTTCAAGCCAGTGATCATTGGGCTTATACCAGAAACCATGAGATCATGTCTATGATCCCACACTCCAGTCAGCGACCTCAGGGTTTTGAACCTAGGTCCTCAGCATCCCAGGCTGATGCTCTATTTACTGCATCAGCACCTGGTTAGGCTGAAGTTCTATTTCTTAAGTATATAAATATTTAAAATTCTTATGTCCTTTGATAAAATGATTGTTTTATTATTGCAGAAAACTTTATTATCTCTCTGGTGATCTAGTTTTTCTGATATTAATGTGTACTATGTTTTTAGTCCAGCATCATTTTGATATTTAGCACAGCACTTTCTGTTCTTTACATTGTAACTTATTTGTGTTTCTAAATATAAAGTTGGATTTCTGTAAGCAGTATACAATTGGGTCTTTCTTTTTTATCCAATTTTATAAACTTTGCCATTTAATTGGCATTTATTCATTTAATGTGATTATTGATATTTTAGGTTTAAATCTAGTAACATACTATTTGTTTTCTATCTATTTCTATTTAATATGTTCTTATTATCTGGTTGGGTGCTAGATGATTTGTATTCCTATAACTATTTTTAAAAGTTATTCTAGGATGCAGTTAAATTACTTGGCAACAATGTAATTCTTTTTAAGTTTACCTAACAAGCTGGACCAGAGGATGCTTAAGTTCAAGTCCTATATTTACCTCACCACCAAGACAAAATTTGTCCATATACTTGATCAATTACTCTACTTATTATGAGAAATGTTTACTTTAGCTGGTAAGAACAAGAATTCCTTCCAGCCCTGTTTGAGCTCTGGTGGCTATTTGCTGTAATCCTTTTGGGTTGCACTTCCATTGTCCTTGGGTAGCTTCCTCACACGTCTATATGTTCTGATCAGACAAAGGCTGGTGGAGCCTCTGTGAATACCTGGGGCTCTCTGAGAAGCTCCCTTTTTTTCTGATCCTTAGTAAACTCTTACCAACTCGAGGTGTCCTTGATGCTCTGCTTTAGGGCCCTTCTCATGCTGTGGCCTGAAAACTCCCTCTGGACAGTCCACTGAGACAATTGCAGGGCACTCCTCATCTGTTTCTCCTCTATCAGGGTCACTCTTTTGCACTTCCCCATGTGCAGTATCTAAAAACTATTGTTTCATATATTTGTCTAGTTTTCTTTTTAGTCATTTTAGATAGTTAATTATATCTGGTCCCAGTTAGTTCACCTTGGCCAGAATCCAGACATTTGAATTTGATCATTTTGAATGCTAGATGAGAAGTTCACACTTTTTCTTTCAATGGAGACCACAGGAATCAGTGAAAGGATATAAAATGTGTATTTTTAAAAATTGACCCTGTTACTTATAGGAAAGAAAGTTTGAAAGGGAAAGAGGCTTGGGGGCACAGTGGTTATGTATGGTAAAGTGTAAGTATTTTTTTGAATGGTAGATGGAGGGATAAAGCAAAATTGAACAAAAGCACAGTTACTAGATCATCCTGAAAGTTGAGTGAGAAAATCAGGAACTTGAAACTATGCAAGTCTAGGAAAAAAGAACTCACACATGTCAGCTCTTATTTCAAGTGGAGAAAACAAAACTGTAAGTGCCGCCGCTGACCGCCTCACCTGTGTGGGAAAGAGTCTGAGAGGGAAGAAATAAATACATAAAGCAAATTAATAGAGAGAAACAGGCCTCAAGCTAAGATTTGTTTAATTTACAGCAGATAACTGTTCCGATTTAATGGAGATTTTTTTATTAAAGTAGAAATGGCAATTGTATAGGGTTATCAGCTTCCATCCTAAAACCTAAAGTTAAAAAAAAGTCAGAATTCCCACTTCTCCAAATTCCGTTCATTTCTGATCACATGTATGCCCATATTGACTCTTCTACACATATAATACTTAACAAGATTATTGATAGGGCCTGACCAGGCGGTGGCGCAGTGGATAGAGCATTGGACTGGGATGTGGAAGACCCAGGTTCGAGACCCAGAGCTTGCCAGCTTGAGCGCGGGCCCATCTAACCTGAGCAAAAGCTCGCCAGCTTGGACCCAAGGTCGCTGGCTCCAGCAAGGGGTTGCTCGGTCTGCTGAAGGCCTGCGGTCAAGGCACATGGGAGAAAGCAATCAATGAACAACTAAGATGTTGTGACGGCAATAAAAAACTAATAATTGATGCTTCTCACCTCTCTCCGTTCCTGTCTGTCTGTCCCTATCTATCCCTCTCTCTGACTTTCTCTCTGTTCCTGTAAAAAAAAAAAAAAAAAAAAAAAGGATTATTGATAGGAAAAGAAATCTTCCCTGTTAATGTTGTCTTATTCAAATCATATCACTGCTTTCATAGACCTTAAAATTGAACTGAGCAGAGACTAAAAGAAACCATATTTCTGAACAGGCCGGCTAGGACCCCTAGGAATAGGAAGCTGATCTATTATTTATGCTTTCTGCTTACATTATTTGAATTTTTCAGATAAACCCAAATTCAACAGCCTCTGGGCATTCAAACACAGGAAAAGGCAATACTTTATTGACAAATAATGTTAGCAACACAGATAAACTGGAACAAATACGGTGATGGGGGAGTTATAGCCAAAGTGCAGATCTCTGGGCACAGTATTGGGTAAACAGGAACAAAATCAAGTTTTTTCCACCACATGCACACAGGGCTAGCACCAAGGTGAGTCAAAGAGCCAAGAATGTGATCTTATTGGCGGAGCAGGAGACCAAGAGCCTTTGCATATCACATTTAGAATGCATGTGATCTAAATTGCAGCAGTCATTCACAGATCTCTTTCAGATCCATTTCCTTGTTAGGGTCTATCCTACAAGGTGGGTAGGATGATTTTTCTAGTGGCATAGAAAAGGGAATTAATAAAAAGGAAAATGAAAAGAAAATTTTAGAGATGTTAAGAATGTTGTTCTTTGTCTCATCTACCTTGTACTATTTATTTATTTATTTATAAATTGAAAATACTCCTGTGCCCAGTATCTTCCCCTTGTGATGCAAGGCCTCATACATACTACCAAATAGCCCTACAATCCGACTCCCTGGGGCAAATAGATTCTTTCTGTGGTGTTTCAAGCTCCACTCCAACCCTTATGTTCTATTCTGGAAACTCCAGTTTATTCCCAGGTACACCTTACTTGGTTCAACCCTTCAGTAGAGCTCACTATGTGAGAAGATGGACATGTTCATTATCTTGATCTTAGTAATCATCCTACAATATACAAGTATATAGAATCATCACATTTTACACTTTAAGTATATAAAATTATTTTTCAATTATTCCTTGTCAATTAGGGTTTTTAAAAAGAGTCCATTATGCTCTTAAAACATATTAAGAAACCCAAAAGAGATTTTGTTTATGTGAGTCATATCCAGAAATATTTGCTGTATAAAAAATCAAAACTGAGGTGATATCTCCTTAAGGTTTTTAACTAGCATTTCTCTGATGATTAGTGATATTGAGCATCTTCTCATATGTCTGTTGTCCATCTGTATGTCTTCTTTAGAAAAGTGTCTTCTTTGCCCATTTTTTAGTTGGATTGTTTGTTTTGTGTGTGTGTGTGTTGGGTTTTATAAGTTCTTTATAAATTCTGGATATTAATCTCTTATCAGATATATCAGCAAATATGTTCTCCCATTCAGCGGCTGTCTTTTCATTTGTTGATGGTTTCCTCTGCAGTGAAAAAACTTTTTAGTGTGATGTCATCCCATTTGTTTATCTTTTCTCTCCTCTCAGCCCACACTTGTCAAAATGGCTTTCATAAATAAGTCAATAAATAAGTACTGGCGAGGATGTGGAGAAAAGGGAACCCTCATACACTGTTGGTGGTAATGCAGATTAGTACAGCCACTGTGAAAAGCAGTATGGAGTTACCTCAGTAAATGAAAAATGAAACTGCATTATGACCCAGTGATCCCACTTCTAAATAGATCTGAAGAAACCTGATATACTAACTTGTAAGACTATATGTACCCTTCTGTTCTTTGCAGTGTTATTTATAATAGCCAAGATTTGGAAACAGCCCAAGTACCCATCAGTCAATGACTAGATAAAAAAGCTATGGTACATTTACACAATGGAATACTATGCAGCTGTAAAAAGGAAATCTTAGGGACAGCACAGATAAGACAGATTTTATTCATATGTGGAATCTAATGAACAAAATAAACTAACAAGCAAAATAGAGACAGACTCATTCAATGAGAAGAAGCTGACAGTTGTCGCCAGGGGGTGAGGGGACTTGGGTGAGGGAGGTGGAGGGATAGAGCAAAAAAAATAAAGAAACTCATGGACATGATCAACAGTATGGTGATTGCCGAGGGTGGGGAGGAGTGAGATGGAGGAAGGTATAGGGGTGATAAATGGTGATAAACAAAGACGACTTTGGGGGATGAAAACACAATATAGTGTACAGCATTGTATTATAAAATTGACACCTGAAACCTGTATAATTATGTTAACCAGTGTCACCCTAATAAAATTCAATTAAAAAAGAAATAAAAACTGAGACACTAATTTATTAGTCATTTTAAGTAACACAATGTACTTTATCAAAAGTAACTTTATTTTCCAAAAACAAAAGAAAAGTGATTGTTTTATATTTTTCAAATGTCTTTAATCTGGCTGAATAAAAGACAGCTGGGTTATTATTCTGGCACTTCATTGAGCCTGTTATAGAAATTACCCCTCACGTAGCCCCTGGGAAGCTTCTCGACATATTCATGACACAATGAATAGGAAATGGACATGTAACATCCTAGTTTTATTAAGAAAATAATAGGTTTGACCTTACGGGTTTCTTAAAAGGTTTTTGGTAAATGATAGAGATTCGTGGACCATCCTTCGAGAACCACTGACCTAAATAAGGAGTAGAAATGAAGGTCATTAAAAAAAAAAGACTACCAAAGAAAGAGGCTGGGCTGGAAGCGAAGGGGCAGATAATACAAGACCTTGACTTCCCTGCCGACATACTGGGACTTTATTTTGAAGACCAGCGTTTCTCAAACTAAAGTTCAGTGAACCATTGCTTTGTATGTCATCAGTAGAAATGGACTGAAAAAGATGTTTCATGACCAAAACATTTTGCAAATGGTGTACATGGGTCCTCTTGTCAGATTCATAGTCCATATGCTACATTCAAGTAGAAGTTCTGCAATAAAAAATAGAAATTAGAAAATTAAAAGGGTAACCTGGTGTTTCCCAGGTTACATGAACAAGGAATTCCCACTCATTGCACATCTTTTGACTTTTTCCAGAAGAGTGTTTATTTTGCTAGTTGCTCTGCCAGAAGACCCCTCAGACAGTCTTGGGGACCATCCAAGGGGTTTAAGCTGAGAAGTTTCAGTGCATTCACAACAATTCATCTTATGCTTTTGTGTGAAGATAAAGTTTAAGGCTAGAAAGACTGGAGGTAGGAGAACCCCCTAGAACGCTATTGCATGTGAAAATTGATAATGATTGCACAAAAGTTATGAGAAGAATAAAGAGGAAAGAGGTTGGATTTAAAAGACATTATGCCTGGCCTGTGGTGGTTCAGTGGATAGAGTGTCGACCTGTAATGCTGAGGTCACTGGTTCAAAACCCTGGGTTTTCCTGGGCAAGATACATATGGGAGTTGATACTTCCTGCTTCCCCCCCCCCCTTTCTCTCTCTCTCTCTCTCCTCTCTAAAGTAAATAAAATAATAAATAAATAAATAAATAAATAAATAAATAAATAAATAAATGACATTAAGGTGGTTTAAATCAGCAGTCTCCGAAACAGGGATGATCTGACCCTTTGCAATACCAAAAGGACATGTGAGAACTTCTATTTGTTCTTTTTATCTAATCCCTTATGAATTACAATTCTTGTGTTTGTTTATAATCTTCTAATTCATTAGAATAGCAGCAATATAAAGATCAATAACAAATCATATCACAAGCACTGACCCATTAGAGTAGTGGCTGGTCCGGGGGCTAGAGCCTGGTTACCCTGATGGTCCAGGCATTAATGCTTTAATTGATGCATCATGGGGAGGTCTGGGGCCCTGGGGTAGGAGTTGGCCTAGCTGCTTCAGTGGGAAGGAGAACACAGGGCATCTTGAAGCACTGAACTGCACAACGGATACAGTCATACCCATACATACCACTGAATATCCTCCAGATAGGCATGTCTTGTTAAAATGCATGCGAATATATAGTCAATTTCCTGGAATGCATGTTATTTTTAAGAAATGAACATTTCTTAAGAATGCAAGCCTCGTTTTGTGTAAAGTGTGCTGCTGAGGCCAATTAACAATATTTCTAGTGTGGGTCTAGTAAGTAGCACACAGAGGAGTGTCACCTCTCTTCTCCAGGACATTGTGTTTCTATTGGTACAACTGAGACCCTTTTAGTTGATTCGGAAAAGCTCAGAGGCAAACCTGAAGCACTGGAATTTTCTTCCTAGCTTCAAAACTAGTTTTTTCTTGACCCCAGGAAAACAGGTGAAAGTAGTAAGCGGGGTTCTGAGCAAAGAATTTGAGTCCCACACAAAAACAGCTCTGTGAAATGTTGCTGACCTCTGGCCAAGAGGAAGCACCTAGCCATTGGCATGTGGGAACCACAGCCTGGCCTGGCAAAAGGCAAGGAATTCCACTGGATTGGATACAGCAAATGAAAAACTGTGCTTTGGACTATTGCCTACACTTCTTGGTTCTCTTCAGTTGGGTAGAAAAGCACCGGCCAGGCCAGGCTCTATGAGAATGATTATGAAATTGAGTAATGTACTGAGCAAGCAGAATAAGACAGCTGGTCATCAAGTGCATTTGGGACTCATCCATCACCAGGGGCAAAGGGTGGTGGTGGACAGTGCTGCTGGCCCACCTGGCTATCCCACAGCTCTGTCACAGGCAGCTCCAGCACAGAGCAGAGACCTGCTTCTTATTAAGGAGGCCCGTGGCTTCATCAGGCTGCCAGCAATCAGGATCCCTCCAAAGTTAGATTGTCAGATGGATTAGCATCATAACACCTTTTGGAAGTGAGATGATTATAGGAAAATGTGGCTTGTTTAAAATGAAGGAGGAGGAGAGAGAGAAGGAAGAGAAGCAGCAAGTGCAACCCTGAGGCAAAGACATCTATTTGAACTTTGCAAGTTCAAATATGTGTTAGTGTCTAACAACATGTGTCTCTAAATGTGTTCTGAAGTCATTAGAACCCTGTTGTTGTTTTCAAGCTGGAAATCACACTCATCTGGCCCAACCTATTCATTCCATGGATAAAAAAACAGAGCCAACTAGGTGCTTGACTGAGTTCAGGGAGAAAGTCCTAGCAAAGCCAACACTGAGACCTAGATTCCCTAAGCACACTCAGTGCTGTTATGCCCCAGAAAGTATGGGAGGGAGGAGCCTGATTTAATTGACTTTACCTCTGATTCATTGAGAGTTGGGATTTTTAAGTGCTTTACTCAAGAAAGAATATGGTACTCAAAATCAGGAAATGTCTGGCCAAACCTCTGCAGTAGTCAACGGGGGGGTGGGGGGGTGGGAGGGTGTCTCTCAGTCCTTTGCTCATCAGTCTATGCATGTGTAAAATAGAGAGAACCCCTACTTCATGTGCCTCCATGAAACACTGAAGTCTGCCAGGGAAATGAGAAGAAACCCTTCTTTGCTTCACTCCTCCCCCACACCGTTTCCCTGCAGTGAGCCCAAGAGAAGACTTGAGAACTTGAGATGTCAATCATTTCAGAAACCCCATTAGCTACCTTCTATCCTGAAGATTTTGCCTTTTGGATACTTTCTTTAATTTTTTTCAAAAAATATGCTTCTACACCAACACTCTCTTTCTCTCTCTTTCTCTCTCTATCTCATACACACTAAATTTTATTTAAATAAATTTCTTTTTATTTTATTCATTTTAGAGAAGATACAGAGTGAGAGAAAGAGAGAGAGAGAGAGAGAAAGAGAGAAAGGGGGAGGAGCTGGAAGCATCAACTCCCATATGTGCCTTGACCAGACCAGTGCAAGGCTTTGAACTGGCAACCTCAGTGTTCCCTGGTCATCGCTTTATCCACTGCGCCACCACAGGTCAGGCTCACACACTAAATTTAACTGCCCTGAAACCATTTCTCATTTGGTGATAATTGTGTCCCCATTTTATTAAAGTGCTTCCCCTGCCTCTGTATAGGCTCTGTCCTCTTAGACTCCTGTATGTAGTGATGACAACTAACATGTTGTAGAGCCCATGTGTCACAAAGTGCTGCTGTATCTGTTCTGTTGTATGGACTTGGTATAGACATCTTGGGTGTGGATCTCAAGTTTACACTCACCTATTGTCACCCTCCATAAGCTCAGACTCCTCATTGTTAAAACACTGAAAAAGATATGAAATACTGACCTCAGAAAATGGTTATTAGGATTCAATGAGAGAATTATAATAGTGACTCACATTTATTGAAAATTTATTCTATGCTAAGGACCATGGTAAGAATTAAGGGACATGGAGTTATCTCCTTAATTTAAATGAGAATCTGTGGAAAAGTACTCAGCACTGTGCCTGGTGTGGAGGGTGCAGTGGACCAATGTTCGCTGCTATTATTATTACTGCCACTACCCCTAATGACAATGGTACTATGACTTGTGTAGAATCTCAGGAAGAGTCTGGGAAGGTGACAATTTTCAAAAGAGAAAAATGGTTTTCAGGAAAGTTAAGTCCCTTGACAAGATCACATCTTCTGCAGAAGAACTGTGAGGCAGGCCATGATGCAGGAGAAAGGAATAAAGGGAAGGAACATTATACTCCCACGGAAGTCACAGAGCGTCAGCTGGTCAGTGAGGGATAAACCTTAGGGAGTTCAGAGTGCTTTGGGCTTAGTTGTGCTGGGTGTCATTGCAGAAGCTTTTTCTAGACCAGCCTCCTGGAGCATCTGCTCAGCAGCCCTGTTGATAAATGTGATGAGAAGTTAATTTCATTTATAGTCTTGAATGACATTATTAAGCAGTCAGCTGTGCTGAGTTTAACTCTGTTTCCTTTTTGGGACATTAGCTTTCATATTAAGTGCCCTCCTAAGGAGCTTTTTAGCCTATATTTTTCAGGTACACAAAATGATATTTTTCTATGCTTGACTTTATGACTGACTTTATTCTTTACACGGACATTCAATGAACACAAACTGGATTCCTGCTGCGTTGCTGCTCTTAGACATCAGAAGGCCTCGGTCAAGCTCTTGAAGACTTTTTATAGGACAGACATGGGGGCCTACAGAATACAGTGGAAGGGCTTTAGCTGCTAGCCAAGGAGATGTTATTGTGTAGCAGTAGTGAACCAGAGTGACTCTTAAGGAGGACTGATAGGGCTCACTAGTAGGAATGCCTTTGGAAACATGAAGAGGTTCTGGCACTGATCCAGGCCAGAGAGGACAAGTGCAGAAACAAAAGGAATGATATCTAGGAGAATAAAGCTTGATGACCAGTAGCATTTGGCTAGTAAGGACGGAATATAGTTGGGGATGTTTATAAGAAGAATGTCTTGCGCCTTCAGTATATTCATTGAACAAATATTCACTAAATATCTATGATGTGTCAGGCCCCCTGCTGGGGGCTGAGGACAGAGCAATAAAGCTGCAAGACAGATGCTAGGATAGGCCTTGTATAGGGGCCTATTGGTTTCTGTAGGACCCAGTGTTTCAGCCTCTCTTGTCACCTGAGCTGGGCACTCTCTGTGCACCCCCTCTGTGGGCTGTGTACACCCTCCTGTTGTAGTTGAGCTTTGATTGTTGTTTGCACATCAATGGGAAAGATTTACCCCACTGCCCAGGCCAATTGGCTACAAAACTAAATGTGACCACCACTGGGGATCAGCTGTGCAGGGTCAACCCCATGGAGGAGGACTTACTTCAGTTGAGTTCTGTTACCGCTAAGTTTGCTTCTTGGGTGTGTCACTTGTGGAGGTGGTTAGGTGGCACTTTGACATTGTCTGAAGCAGTCCACTGGGTGTACTGGCTCTGGGGCCTCCAGGAGGTGCAGACCAAGGTCATTCCCCACCGGTTTTCTGTGCGGGCCACCTGTCATGAGCTACAAAATAACCTGCAGATGGCTGCTACTTGTGCTGGACTTAGAGGTGCCCAGGAGAGTTCAAGTTGCAAACCAAGGCTGGCTCCTATAAGTGCCTGGCCTGGCACCACTTAGCAAAAGGTACAGGGTACACCAAGCCAACTGTTGCTTGTTAGAGAAATTTTAGGGAAGTTCAAAGCATGAGCCAAGATAGGCAGTTTATATGGAAAGGTCTCTGGAAACAGCTTGGGTGGGCCTGAAAATTGGCTGTGACGGGATCTCAAGGTATCACTAGAGCAGAGCAAACAGTGTGAGTCAGGTTGATGGAGACTAAGATATGGCAACAGCCTGCTGGCTCTGTTGGGGAAGGGCTTGGCAAAGAAACAGTGGCCTCTGCCAGCACTTCTGTCTGGGAGAAAGCTATCCCTCTGGTCTCACTTTGATGGCAGACAATTAATTTCCTCCCTACATATCCTGATTCTTTTTCAGCTGCTGCCCCAATGCTAAAGCTCAAAGGGAGTGAGTTAAAGTAAGTCTGTGTGCTGGAACTCCAGCTGCCCTTTGTCTTACTCAGCCACAATTCCCACTGGAATTTACAGCCAGAAGTTGTGGGGACTTCTTTTCCTGGCACCAGAACCCTGGGTTATGGGTAAGGAGTGGGGCTGGGATCCTCAGGGAGGACTTCTGCAGCCAAGATATTCCTTTTGATTTTTATTCACCACACGTGGGTGTGGCACCAGCCAGTTCTGCATCTCTCCCCCCTCCTACCAGTCTCATGTGGCTTCTTCTTTAAATCCTTAGTGGTAGAAGTTCTGCTCAGCCCAATTTAGCTGCTAGCCAAGATGTTATTGTGGGGGGGACTGATAGGGTTCACTGGCAGAGATGCCTTTGGAAACATCAAGAGTTATGAATAACAGCAGTTCTGTAGTTTAGTAGGAATTTTTTAAGTAAGAGGAGGGAAGATAAAGAGATAGACTACCACATGCACTCCAACTGGGATGCACCCGATGACTCCCATCTGGGGCCAGTGCTCTGCCCATCTGGGAATGCTCACAACCGAGCTAATCTTAGCCATGGTGACATCTTCCGTGCCCAGGGCCAATAAATTTGAATCAATCAAGCCATGGTTGTGCAGGAGGAAGAGAGAAAGAAGGGGGAACGGTGGAGAAGCAGATGGTAGCTTCTCTTGTGTACTCTGACTGGGAATTGAACCCAGGACTTTCACATGCTGTGTCATTGTTCTACCACTAAGCCAACTGGCCATGGCCTTAGTTGTAATTTTGATGTGGCTGTGGGAGGATGTGAGTACCACATTTACCTACACCACCATCTTAACCAGAAGCCCTACATAAGTTTTGTTTGTTTATTTTTTTAAAAAAAGCATATATTAAGCATTTATATTGCTCTAGGAACTAGAGGAAAAAATAAAAAATATGGAGAGAAAAGGCCAGAAGCTATTACTTTTACTTTCAAAGGAGGCTAACAGCCATACACACAAATAATGCAGAACAGAGAGGAAGCAAAGTGGGCAGTGCTAAGTATGGGGGGGGTGGAAAGAGTAGTCACTTTGGAGTTAGAGAAACTTGGAATCAATTTTCAACTCCAATCCCATGTGGACAAATTATGTCTCTGAGCCTTGAGTTATACAGCTAAGAAATGGGGACACGTGCCTTGTAGAGTTGTAAAACGTTAATAGTACACACGACATGTAAAGCTCCTGATCCTTTGCCTGACTCATTGCAGTCATTCAATAGCTGTTCTTCTCAGCCCACTACAATCCTGTGATCCGAGAGTACAACTAGCCAAAATATGCTCAAATACCATTCTCCTCTTTCTTGTGACAATGAAACAGATGCAAAAAGAGAGAAAGTCAGTTGTCAGGCTGGCATTACTGTGTGGCCAAGGCACAATCACACAGCAGGCTAATTCTAAAAATGGAGCTGGGGTAGAATTTGGGTCTGTGTTTATCTTCCCGCTGTATCAAAAGTCCTCTTTACATAACCAGACAAGGCCCTCACACCCAGTATTGCAAGAAACTAACCCCAAATCCCTCATTTTGTGGAGGAAATAAAGTTTTTTTAGGATTTAATATTGTTTTCTGGGCTTTGCATAAAATTATACATAGGACAATACTTTTTCTATCAAATTTAATTTTGTTTACTGAAAGGACTCTTTAAGAGAAGCCTTTTTCAGAAAATTAAGCAGGAAGTGGCTGATGAGAGACCATAAAGAAACATCTGGAACTTCCCCAGGGAGGGGTTGTGCCTGAATGTGGGAGTGTGACTTTACCCAAGAGTAGAAATGGAGCAGAGCTGGGGAAGGCACTTGGAAACACACATTAGCAATCAGCAGGAATGAATAACATCATTTGTTGTTTCCCTGATGAAATGGCCATAAATAATGAATGACAGGAGGGTGATCAATAAAAGGACATTGGATGTGATATACCATAAGGATCATCATTTGGGGAGCCCCATGGAAATACCTGTAATAGCAGCAATGGTGAGGAGCAATGTAAGTGCTTTACATAATTTACTGTGTCTATGCCAGGCACATTCATAGGATCCTGTGAAGTAGGTGTTTGGTGTCTATTTCTGATCTGAGAAAACTCTACAGAGAAAATGAAAGAGCCAGGAGTCAAAAGCCAATTAGATGGGCCTGGTATGAAATTCCTGTCTGCCACTTTTCGTCTTTGTGAATGTACTGAACCTGAGCCTCCTTGTTTACAAAAGGAAGATATAGAGAATCATGCTGCAGTATTGGTGTAAACATCAGAGATAGTGAATGTAGTGTCTAGCATGATCCTTGATATGGAATAGTGCTAGATCCTCTACAAAGGTGCACAGTAAGTGCTAAACTAAAGTGATGGATGGATGGATGGATGGATGGGTGGATGGATGGATGGATGGATGGATGGATGGATGGAAGATGGATGGATGGATGGATGGATGGATGGATGGATGGATGGATGGAAGATGGATGGATGGATGGATGAATGGATGGATGGATAGGTGGATGGATGATAAATAAATGGATGGGATAATGGATGGCCAGCAAGATAGAAAGACATTGTAAAGTAGCTAAACAATAAAGATTGCAACTGAACATCCAGTAGAGTTCTTTCATTTTTTTTTCATTTAATCTTCAAAAGAGTCCCGAAAGAGGTATAAGATATATATGATGAGTCCCATTTGAAATGTGAATAAACCTGAAGTCAGAACTCAAATAATATCCCCCAAGCTCATTTCAGCTAAATTAGCACTTAAACAAATAGTAACTGAATACCTACTTTTTGCCAGGTACCTTTTTAAGCATTGGGGATACATTAATAAAACATATAAGAAAACCTCCCCACACAAAGCTTGTATTTAGGGGAAGTAGGAGGAAAATAAACAAATAATTAATATATACATTCATACCTTGAGGGGCTGAGGCAAGGACAGAAATCCTAATCCTAAGGCTGCAAGAACACATAGACTGGAATCAAAGACTGTGTACCCTGACCAGGCGGTGGTGCAGTGGATAGAGCATCGGACTGGGATGTGGAGGACCCAGGTTCAAGACCTTGAGCTCGTCAGCTTGAGCGTGGGCTCATCTGTTTTGAGCAAGGCTCACCAGCTTTAGCCCAAGGTTGCTGGCTCGAGCAAGGAGTCACTCGGTCTGCTGTAGCCCCCTGGTCAAGGCACATATAAGAAATCAATCAGTGAACAACTAAGGAGCTGCAGTGAAGAATTGATGTTTTTTATCTCTCTCCCTTCCTATCTGTTCCTCTCTCTGATTCTCTCTGTTTCTGCCACACAAAAACAAACAAACAAAAACCTGTGCCTATATATCCATCACCCATAGACTCCAAATAACATGCTCAAACACCCATGGCCTCAGCAACCATTTTATGAACTCAATTGTGTTTCTCTTAATATTGCACATTTAACTGTGGTATACATGTGACAGAAGTGATGCCAAAGGGCAGAGGTCCCCCACTCTGTAATAGCTTGATCACTAAGAACCCTGAAAGGAGCTGACCAAGGGTTTTCAGACCAGTGGGAAAATTGGGGTCATTCTTTGGACTATTGTGTTATATTCACTGTGCTATGGTTTCATAGCTTTATGGAAGTGATGCAGATAGAGCCCCTGACCTTGAGTATTGACAAGCTAAAAGTATCTTCTATGCTATGTGTAGTATCTGGCTAATATCACATTATAGCTAAAGGCCAGACCCTGACCAATATTCAAAAGTGATGACAATATGTTAACATGAATGTAATGACTAAAACCCTTGTTAATCATTACAACCCAGACCTGTTATGAGGGATCCAAACCACAGAGAAAATATGACTTGAACCCTCTATAAAACAGAGAGAGACTTTTCCTTCTTACCTCCTGATTTTCTCTTACTCTGTCCATGTCCCTCTATTCCCACAGCCATTACTCTAGATCAGACCACCATCACCTCTCACTTTAACTGCTTCAGCAGCTCACTAGCTAGTCTCCTGGCTTTCTCCAAAGGTCCCCACTGCTCTATGGAAAAAGTACACACCTGTTAGCCTGGTTTACAAAGCTCTTCAAGACCTGTTCCCGTCAGCCCAAAAAGTAAGTGAGCCCACCAGTATTTGGAGGTTGATCATGGGTGGATGGACAGTACCCTTGTCCTGATCAGTATGCTGCCCATGGTCTTTTTCCTTCCAGGACTCTGTTCCTGCCCTGGGGTTGTATCTACACACTTCAGGCAGTAGAGCTAGACTTCTGCAGTTGATTCCTTGTCCTTTCTGCTTCAGCTAACAACTAGGGCTTCTATGTGAATTTAGCTTTCTGAGGAAAATGTTTAGCTTTTTGCTTTTTTCCTGATGGGTTATAAAAAGCACTAGGCACTGTGCATCATTGTCCCAGTGCGTGCATCAGGGCAGAAATCTAAGCAGTCTTCTGCCACTATACATCTTCTGAAAATAGACCTATAGAATTTTAGATATTCAAGATTAAAAATACCCTAAAGATTATTAGATATATCTTCCTTCCTCCCTTCCTTCCTCGATTCCTTTCTTCCTTCCTTCCTTCCTCGATTCCTTTCTTCCTTCCTTCCTTCCTCGATTCCTTTCTTCCTTCCTTCCTTCCTTCCTTCCTTCCTTCCTTCCTTCCTTCCTTCCTTCCTTCCTTCCTTCCTTCCTTCTTTCCTTTCTTTTAGTTTTACTTTGTTTAGTACTTATTGTGTGTCAGGCAGTATGCTCAGAATTGGACATTTAATGAGGCAGAAATAGACCTATAAGCTTACCTTATAAAAGCTTATATTCCTTCTTGGTCTTCAGACAACCAGCAGTCACAACACTGTCCTCTAGGTAACACTGTCCTCTTTATTTGGTTAGCCATTTCAGCACATGTAGCATTGGAATAAGAATTCATTGGCCTCAGATTTTGTGAAATAGTTGTGTACTACTGAATGCTTTGCTTCCATTTGGGATATCAATTAAGATTAGGAAAGTCAAAGTTAATGCTCAGTAAAGTTACAATAAGAGACAGAAATGTGCCTCATCACTGATACTTTGGCACTGGGTTCTAGAAAATCTCACCTTATTTTTAACGCTATTTCTCACCTTGTCCAAATTTACTAGTTTTTCTCCCAAATCTCTTTATACTTCACCAAAAACATAAGTATGTCATCAAAAGCCAAAAAGAAAAAGAACCAAAATATGTGAAATGACAAATTTTATAACAAAATTTATGCTACTTAGAGTATCTCATTTAATCTCACTAAAACCCTTCAAATCAAATATACACCACCTGCTCCTCAGGTGAAAGAACTTAAAACCTATAGAGAGAGATTCAGTGACTTTCTGATGTGACACAACTGGTGCCTGTGAAGCTGGCTGGAATCTGTCTCACACAATAGTTAGTCGCGCACCACATGAACTGAACAACCCGCATTCTTGAACTGGTTTACACAGATTTACAGGAATAAAGATTCTATCTTTGTTGGTGATCGTTTTTTATATCAGTGATGATTTTTATGTATAAATTCTAATTTTTCTGTTTTTATTTTTTATTGATTTAAATTTATTGTGTTTACATAGATTTAAGTGTCTCAGAGAATACATCCTCCCACCCCCATGTTCCCCTCAACACCCCCGTTGTCCCCCTCCCTACAACGCCCTCCCCCTTTCCCTCCAGATTTGCTTTTCTTGCTCTCTATAATGCTGTGTTATGTATATATAATTTCACCAGTCTCTGAAAAAGATCAGTCTCACTGCTTCAAATGCAAGACTCTATCCTGAATATACCTAAAATTCACCTCTAGTTCAGTAATTTACATCTCCAAGGATCTTTCTCTTTTTCTCTGATTAAGAAGGCTTTTTGTGCCAACTCTCAAATTCTCACAGCCCTGAGTTCTGAATATCTCTAATTTTAATGTTTCCTTTTAACTTATATCAAGTGTGGGATTATAACCGCACCCTGCCTTCATTATTTAAGTACTGCCCAGCAGTGTTACCCATAATAACTCGAGTCATGCTCACTATAAGACTGTTATAATTGGATTTGTGAGGTGGTACCCCTCCCCTCCTTCCCTACCTTCCCACCCCAACATATCAGTTAGGTCACTAATTTCAAGTTACAGAAACAGCCTGAAGTAACTTAAGCAAAAATGTGGTATTTATTATGAGTAAAAAAAATCATCTCATGAAAAACAAGGTCAGGAATCCAGGTGAAGTTCAGAATGCTATCTGGACTCTATCTCCCATCTCTGCCCCTCTCTATGCAGCTATGTTCTTTTTCTCCCTGTGAGGACTGGCTTTCTTTGATCTCTTGCCTGGGAAAAGATATGGTCATTCAAGTTCTCAAACGTACATATTACAATCCAGCCACCTAAAAAAGCTAATTCTTTTAGTCTGATTTCCAATTTTCTTAGGTGGGGCAGGGAATGAGTAGTAAGATAACAGTACTTGGTCCCAGCAGCCATGGCTGTGTCAAGAAAGGTAATATTCTCATTCAAAGTGGTTGCCATGGGCCTACTCTTTGGAAGAGGGTGGGTTGGCCTAATGAGAGGATTATAAACTGATCAGACCCAAACATAAGTCTGCCACTTTCTCCTCATAAAATTATTCATATTTTCAGCAGACGGCTGACAATGAGGACAATGAAGCCAGAATCAAAGCCTCAGAGATCATAGCTTGCGGCAAATATCAAGGGAATTTGGCAGAGATCCATGAGGACAAGAACTATATCCATTTGTTCACAGTTGTGCTCTTAATACCCAATGCGGCGCCTGCCTGGGGCTTAGTAGACATGGGAAACCTACTAATTAGGTGATGCATAAACCTCAAGAGAAAACTATTGTTCATTATTCGTATAGAAAGGAGAGTAGAAAATAAAGAAGACATAAAGGAAAGTATTTTCCCAGGTCACCTCTTAGAGATAGCACTGAACGATATTTTCTTTCAGATTGGCACATAGCACTCATCTTGCTCTAAATGAGCACTAGATAATCATTTTTAGTGTCTAGGACTTTGAAAATGGCACAAGTTCTTGGACATGTATTTGAAAGGTCTTTGAGGCAAATCTTGTACATATCCAAGGAGCTATGCACAGCAAAATAAACATAAGTTTGCAAAGAAAGAGACTTTCTCATATAGGCAGGATTGAAAAAGGTGGGCAATTTTATAAGTTTTAAATAATTAAAGACTATGCTCTAATAAAAAGATATTCTAAAAATCCATACCCTTCTGATTATTTCCTATAGGAATCTAGGTAATTGAAATGGAAATATTTTCAGAATATATCTACTTGAGTGGATATTTTGTTGTTTTATAGAGGCTTTTGATTGCTTTAAATTTTTTATTATATTTTAATCATTGTATCTATTTGTAAGGTATATACTTGACCTATATGGACTGTATGTGCCTCATTAAATGACTGTACTAGGTAGTAGTACTGAGAGCGTGTAGGGGTAGAAGAGGGAAGTAATAAAAGCCTTGTTTAATTTGAAGTCCCATGCATATAATCTCCTGTTGTTATTTTTTTTCTCAATCAAGTGACTTTTCTTAAACTGTGATATCAGATTTAGTGATCTGTAAAATGTACTTATATTTTATTATCTTATAATATTTCACTCAAAGAGTATTTATTGATAAGGAATAGTTTTCTGCGAAACAAATCTTTAAAAAATAGCCTTAAGTATGACAAAGGCTTATGCAAACAAATAATCTTGCTGTGGCATTGTTTATAAGAGGAAAATAATAAAAACAACCTAAATAACCAATATAAAAAAATTGATCGTGTAAGTTCATGGTCGTTCCCAGAGAGGCTATGGGAAAGTGACCTGAAATTATGATTTTGAGAACCAGGTATATACCTGAAACTTACACATAACCATGCACTGAAGGGCTGTGACTAAGGAAATGAGAGTCAAGCCTAAGGTAGGATTGCACTCCAGTAGAAACACAGTATTTAAAAGTAGAAAGACAATGCTGCCACACTGCCTTGGAGCAAACCACACTTGAAACAGAAAAGGAAAAAAGAATGGTGAGTGAACCAGAAATGGTATTACATGAGAAAAAGCTGGAGGAACTGGGAATGATCAACTGGAATAGGAGTAAACTCAGGAATTAAAACGTCTTTACAATTGCCACAAAGATAAGGGGATAGTCAGGTTTGTAGGGTCGCATGGGGAAAAATTAGGACCAATAATGTAAGCTGCCAGAAGATCAATCTCAACATGAGAGATCAAATAAATTTGAAATAATTCAGGAGTTGCCTGTGAATAAAGTCAATGCCCATCATTGGAGATGTGCAATATGAGTCTGCAGAGATGAGAATGTAGAAGAATCTGAAGGACTAGATAGGTGAGGACAAAGACCCTTAGAATCCTTTCCAGCTATAAGGTTTGGCAGTCTCAATAACTCTTGGAAAAGCAGAATGAGACAGGGAGTCCAACAAAATGACTATCATATAACTCTTTTTATAAGGTAATTCTCAGTGGCCTGTTAAACTTCATTATCTTTTTATTTGACCAACTAAAGCCATTAACACAACTCAGGAGCTATCTGCTTCCCCTGGTATTTCTATTTGGGCTGCCACAGTTTCTTTTCACTGTTGCATTGAGTTTGGAGTCTCCCTTTACAGAGAAGTTCATGGAAAATATTTGCTCACCTCTATAGTAATCTCAAATGAGTAGACATATTTAGGACAAATGGGTAAAATTGTTTACACTTAAATTTTTTCCATTTATAGAAGCAATGGTTTTTCTTTAAAAAAATTTAGAAAAGCAAAAACAAAAGTATAAAAATGTTATAATTCAAAATACACTGCTCACAAAAATTAGGTATATTTTATCACTTCATATTCATTTAGAAATATTCCCTAATTTTTGTGAGCAGTATACTAATCGCCAAAGAAAGTTAACATTTTAGATTCTCCTTGTTTTGTTCTATGCTTGTGTAGCATATACATTTAATTTAACATACTGGAGAAATTTCTGTGTTTGATGTTCCAATAAATAAAAGAGTTTCTTTAAGAATTCAAAGTCTCTTCAGTGAAATGACTGAAAGAATATTGCAGATCCAAATCATGAGAACATTATCCAGGTCAGGAGTTGACAAACTAAATGTAAAGGTCCAGACAAGTAAATATTTTAGGTTTTGCAAGTCGTACATTCTCATTTGGACCACTCACCTCTGCTATTGTAACAAAAAAGCAGTCAGAGACAATATGTAAACAAATGGGTAGAGCACCAATAAAACTTTATTTAACAAAACAGAAAATAGGTTGGATTTAGCCCAGGGACTATAGTTTGCTACCTCTTAAACCAAACCAAATAATTTAACTAAATCAAATAGCTCATTGAACTTTTATAGCTTCAAAGTTCTTATCATAAGAAAAGAACTGAAAGCTTTAGTCAAAACCAAGAAGCATTCTGGCAAACTCTTATGGTCACATGAGTTAAGAGTGAACTTCAAGAAAGTTCACTGAAGACAGGTCTCATCAGGCAAATTCCAGTTTTGGGAACCTAAGCCAGAAAGATGAATAATAAATAGTCTTGAGAATACAGTAAGTTTAGATAATCAAGACAAGTTACTTGCACCATAGGAAGATAGAATCTAAGCAAGAAAAAGAACAAGTATTTGTAATAAATTTAACTCAGTGCCTAATATACAAGTGATTGATAAATAGTGACTAAATGTTGGGCAAATAAGTTTGTAAAATTTGTGTTATTTCATTTTGCTCACTTTTATTGTTAAAAATGGTTGCTGTCCACATGATGATGCTAACAGGCGATACAGCTAAATACCTTCCTGCTTGGGAAGGGGCTTGGTTATGCTAATGTTTGCTGAAGGAGGGGTTTCATGACAAAAGGTTTTAAGAAGAAGGAAGAAGGAGGAGTTAGGAGGCCATTTTCACAGAGGCCATGTTGTTGGAGGAAGAAGCAGCCAAGATGGCGGGGTGCTGAAGGGAAACAGAGGTTAGGAGCTTTGTGAGCACCTCTGAACTAGTGAGGGCCTTTGATTCTAGGAAAACTGGGAGAAAATCAGTGGCTTTGGGAACCCTGAATGGAAAGAGAAGTGTTTTCCCATTGGCTATATTTACTCGCCAACTGGTTGCAAAGCTAGAATAAAGGTAATGGCCCTCCATTTCTTGGCTCCATTGTTTTTTTATCGTCTATCTGAATCAAATGGGAACCTGCACAAGCCAGGCAGCTGTGATGATCATGATTACTGGCCATACACTAAATTATTCACCTGTTCTGTCAAATGCTAAGTGGCTCAGTCTATATAGTTATGATCAACACTTATGAACACATTATATGGCAGGAACTCTACTATGTAGTGACAATACAGCAATAAATAAGATCTATAACATATAAAACAATAAAGACCAGAGTCTGTGGCAAACTGTCATAGAATCTTAATACTAAGATAGAATTAGAAATAAGGTGCTGTAGGAACATGGTGGGCATGCATCTGAATGAGCCTTGGGTTTCAAGACAGGCTTTCTGAGATAATTGAATGAGTCCTGAGCATGAATGGGGGCAACTGGGAAGAGGTTTTATGGGAACTGAGGAGACATGTTTTTCAAGCAGAGGATTCTTCATACTCAGTGGCCTATGGGTTATGGTGAGTGTGTGACTTTCTAGAGATGCAAATAAGTTAGTATGACTAGGAAGGAGACAGCAAGCTGGAAAAGCAAGAAAGTGGGATCAGGTTCTGAAGAGCCCTGTAAACCCTGGTAAGGAGATTCTACTTGACCTTCAAAGTGAAAAGCAATTTAAGCAGAGAAGTAACTTGATGTTATCTATAATTTTAGAAAGACCAGCAAAAATGCATTTAATGGCACATCAGATGGTTTTAATCAAAACTTTACTGAAGGCTGGACCTGGCTTCATTCTAAAGGCCAGAAGGAATAGCTAGCTAGACAATAGACATATGGGGTCACAGCTGAAAGAGAAGCAGAGCAGTTCTAATATCCACTCCCTTCACCTTTCCACCTCACACCCAAGTCTGCCTTGCAACATGGTTCTCTCAGAATGTGGTCAATTCTATTCCTTGCTCACAAATATCTCCACGTCCACAGAAGTGATAACTAACATTCTTCATTTTTCTCTTTACAGATTGGGCCTTGATAGAGCTTGGATTTGTCATAGGTCCTTCTATCCAAATAACTGGTTATGTCGGTGAGTAATACGGTTCTTTATTTCCCATTTGTCATTGTTGGTTATGAGCCAAGTTATGGTCAAAACCTGACTTGATTCATACTCTATTCTTGGTTTATTTTATATTCATGATTCTCAAACCTCCCATCAAAGGCTTCAGAATCCTGCTCTGCTTGTAGCTAGGATACTCCAGTAGGTATATACTGTTCTCATTTGGAGGTAGACTCCTTGTAGGTCACATTTGCCTTGCTGAAGAGTCGTGTATAAGTCAAATGTTTGTGAAGCATATATACAATTTAAATCTTCTAGAGATGTTTTATTTTCAAAGGAATTCATTACAAAATGAAAAATATATATCTGAAAAATATTAATAATCATTTTTTAAAATCTTCAAAAAAAGTGATCATTCATTTATACTAGAAGTGTACCTTATGCTCAATAATGAAACTTTGCTAACATGACTACTTTCATTTGATATATTGTTGAAATGTTGATGACAAGATAATAGAGTTTGCCTTAAATGAAAAAATATATATTAAAGGGTGCACATTAAATTGAGATATTTTCAAACAGCCTAAAAAATTTCTGACTTTTACATAAGCTGCATTTCCATGGAAAATAGAATATAGTTCCAGACAGGTTTTCTATTTTGGTCTCTTCTTCAGAATATGTTGTGTTGTTTTAGAATGATTGACTGAGATATTGTTCTATTTTTGTTTGCTAGTTTGCTTGTTTGTTTGTTTTTAGGGAGGTTGATTTGGAGTTTTGTTTATTGGTAGTCACAGTACATAGAGGTGTGTGATAAGAAGCCTGTCTTTTGTTTCTATAAAGAAGAGTTCATTCTGTAGACTAAGTTGTTCTTGCTTTTAGTAGAAAGTATTTCTTGGTACATAAATGTAGATTTAGAAGAATAAAGGTACTCAGAAGGCACAGTTAACACATTTTCCCCCATATCCATGCATTTTGCCTGTACTACTACCAATAATTTGGGGGAAACAGAAACAGGTTTAAAAAATAGAATTCACTTTACAGTAATTGGTTTCTTTTTATAGTTTTCTTTTCCCTGTGTTAACATCTTTGTCAATATTTCACTGCTTCTTTAATGCACCACTGGGGCAACAATTTTTGGATTTTCTGAGATAACCATAATTTTTCATCCTTGTTCCCACTGATATATTTGGAGTCTTCAATTTTGTGCTCTCATTTTTAGTTGAGAAAGTACACTAATAGCTGTCTTCTATCAACCTGTTCATATATTTCTCCATCTCTTCTCACATCCCCATCACCATATCATAAATGCCTTACTATTTTTACTTTTGGTTCCAAGCCAGTTCCATTTCTATTTTTCCCATTCAAGTACAAAGTAATCACTTTTGGATTCTTGGCACATTGCTGAAAATATTGATATACTCGAGTCTTTTCATATTTGAACATCATAAAAAAAACAAAATCAGAATTTCAATTACATTGGGGAAACATATTGTTCCCATCTTAAAATCCTAAAATGCTATCTTAAATAAGTTACAAGAAACATTTTTGTTGTGTCCCTCACCTGTAGGAAATTATTTACATCTCTATGATATTGTTTAATCTAGTTTGGTTGCTAACAATTTAGGAGAGAGCATCTAATGTTTCAGTACAACTATTTATGAAACAGGGACTTAGTATGTTCACCTTGTTTTAAGTCAGTTTTTCCCTATATGACAAGTTGGATAGAAGACTTGTCCATTATTTCAACAAAAATATTTCTGTAAATATTCTGCAAAACAATAAAAAGATAATAGTATTGGTGCCACAAGAATAATCACCTTTTCAGATAATGTGTTTTGGCCTTTTCCTCAGGTTTTTGATTAAAATTCTAGTGGATTTTAACTTTTCCATGTGAGACCCTTAAAATCTAAAAGAAATAATCTAAGATGCACAGTCAATGAATACTTTGTTTCACTTTGGAGCTGAAGTTTGTTATTTCAAAATTAAATACAGATCTTGACTCATTGGGCCTTTTTCTTTCATTTTAAATATCCTGATAGCTACTTAATAATTTACATTATGCTAATGTTTTAAATTTCTGTATTGATATGATATGAGTGATGTCAAATTATGACATATATATTATTCTGCAGTGGTGTTATAATCACATGCTCATATTTTTCTTGGTTCAGACATTTGAACCACGAGTATTCATTTTTAAGACGTGTACTCATATCAGAAATATGAAACTTTTACCTCACAGCTAAACCTGGTTTTTGCTCAGATTTCTCTCACTTTTTGAAATTATAGAATTCTAATTATTACTCTTGCACCTTTAGTAATTCCCATCAAGATAGAGAACTTGGGACACCCATTTGATAGTGGAGCCTCTAAATTCAGGATTAAAGTAGTTGTAGAGCTGACAACTGTCACATTTCCTTCATTTTAAGACAGAGTCAATGGTGTACTAGATCATTATTTATAGTATTTGGGGAAGTTACTGGTATAGAAGAAGTGGAAATAAATGTGTAAATAAACTTTTTAAAAAAACTAATCAACAGCATTAATTTATCTACCCATGTATACACCACATATTTTAAGTGTCAATATCAAAATCTGAATCTAAACCTCATTAACACTGGGGCCCTTGGGAATCTTTTGGCCATCAGCAGTTACGTAATTGTGTTATGGGGAGAGCCTGGTATTCATTTGTTCTCTTTAATAACATTACAAATGACAGTGTGAAGTCAAAGCAATTGGAAGGAGACTACCACTTGATCTACATTAGCTATATGGTTAAATTTATAGGTTTTTTTTTTCTTTGTTTAATTGAACTAATTATCTCTAGTGATTTCTCTTAAGAATCAGCCTTAACTTCTGACAGACCACAGGTACCAAATCTTCTTGAAGCATGACCTGTCCTCACCTTACTTCTATTAAGACTAGAAAATTCTATGAATCAGTTGAAGAGTCTTGGTGATTTTCACTGCTTTTAATCTCACTGCCTGGACTGCATAGATTATTCTCCGCATATTATAACTTTTTGCTACAGTGTAAAATCATAGTACAACCTTCCTGGAGACATTTTGAATAATTAGTATAGATCTAAAATCAAGGTAAAATTGGAAATGTGGTGTTACTATTGTACATGTCTCATCTGAGATGTTGGTCTGAGCAGAATTACCTTCTATAACAGGGGTAGGTCAACCTTTTTATACCTACTGCCCACTTTTGTATCTCTGTTAGTAGTAAAATTTTCTAACTGCCCATCAGTTCCACAGTAATGGTGATTTATAAAGTAGGGAAGTAACTTTACTTTATAAAATTTATAAAGCAGAGTTACAGCAAGTTAAAGCATATAATAATAATTACTTACCAAGTACTTTATGGCACATTTTCGCTAAGTTTGGCAGAATAAATCTTTACAAAACAACTTACTATAGTTAAATCCATTTATTTATACTTTGCATAGATAGAAATTACATTAGTTAATTGAATTATTAGTGGGATCCCTGAGGCTGATGCTGGGAAACTCAATATTGAATATCTGGTTGAATTTTTGTGAGGAACAAATGAAGGTCTCCCCTTTCGGAAATATTCAGGTGGTTTCTTTCTTTTGTCATAATATGATTAACAGCACTAAATCCTGATTCCACAAGATATGAGGTACGGAAAGGTATCAATAAACTGAATACCATTTTCCACATATTTGGATATAAGACCAGCATTTTTTTATTTTGTCATAGGTTTTCATATCCACCACTGTCAAATTTATGTTTACTTTCTTCATTATATCAAATTTCTAACAGTTCTTCTTGGCAACTTGTATCAGCCTCTTTAATATTTGCGGTAAAAGGATTTTTCATCCAGTCATATACCTTCAATTTCAAAATATCTTCAAATCATTTTTTCATGTCCAATTTAAGTTCATTGAGGTGGCTACTGAATCTGTCAATATCCTCTGGAGTTACATCATCTTTTATAGATGATAATTGAGGAAACTGATGAAATTTTCTCTTCAATAGATTATGACGAAGTAGTTCAAGTTTGTCAATAAATAATAGCACAATACTTTGGCAACCTATAAGAGTTTTATTAGCACCTTGAAGCTGCAAATTTACATCGTTAAATCTCTTGAAAATATCTGCCAAGTAAAAGGCATCATTCTTTACTGTTTTTAGCTGTTGACACAGATTGGTCTCATTATTACTTTCAAAAAATTGTATGACACTATCTTATAATGCTACAAATCTAGCTAAAGATGTACCCTTTGACAGCCACCGAACTTCTGTGTGCAAAAGTAACTTAATAAAATCTTCATTATTGTCCTGGCAAAGCTGCCAAAATATTCTTTCATTCTTTGCATTGGTTTTTATCTTGTTTACGGCTCAAATTATTATAGTTAATGATGAATGGAGACTTGTACTTAGATGTTTTCCTACAAGATGTCTGTGCACCACACAGTGAATACATAAAACATTTGGCATTTCCTGCTTCAAATAAGCAACAAATTCATGATAGCAACCTACCATTGATGGTGCTCCATCAGTAGTGCATGCAACAATATTATTCAAAGGAATTTTATTTTTTGTAAAGTATGTTCTCACAGTATTAAATATAGATAATCCTCTTGTGTCTGTGATGAGATTTATTGTGAATAGCATTTCTTCTCGTAATATATTGTTTTCATCAAAATAGCATATGTATGCCATCAATAAAGCATCATTATCTGCAGTGGTAGATTCATCCAATTGCATGGAAAATGAAGAATTTTGGAGAATACTTGTAAGTTTGTTTTCAACATTAACTGCCATTTCATCAATTCGTGGCTTTACTGTGCTATCGCTTAGGGGCAACATTCTTAAAATTTGAGGTATATCCTGATGCATTACTGTTGAGATAAATTCTTTTATAGAGGGTATTATTACAGTTTCTTCATTATTATAGCTTTTACCACTTTTTGCAATTATTTGTGAAATGCGATAAGTGGCAATTAATCCATCTTCGTTCATTGTATGTTATTTCTTAAATGATGCAAAGAATTTGAAATTTTTTATATATTTCTTGAAAATATTCAATGGCTTGTCCTAGTCATTTGGATGCTTTGTAGAAAGATGTTCACACAATCAACTTGGCTTCATTGCCTCATTGGATAATGTTTTATGGCACAATAAACACATTGGATGTTGTTTATTTGTAACAGATTCTATGAAACCCATCTTCAGATACTCTGTCAAATAGCCGCGTGCGTACTTTATTTATTTTTTGAGACATGGGCTCACAATATTTTACAATATTTTGTTTGAAGCTGTAAGCACATGCTTATTCTCAGAAATCTAACTACATACTGACTTTAGTTTAAATTACGTAACAATTTAGTTTCACTTACATAATGTGAACAAAACTTATGCGCTTGAAGTCTATTGCATGGTCGCGATGTTACAAGTGTCGTGGTTGAGCGAGAGTTTGTTGAGATGGGACTAAGTTAGTGAGTATCTGTGGTTGTGCGTTTTATAAAATTTTATGTAGCGGGTGTTGGCCAGTGGCATCACTTCTTTGTGATCAGGGCAAAGTAGCGAGACATCAGCTAGTTTTGGCAGCCCAAGGGAGGGTTTCCTAGAATGTCACCCTATTTCCCTAAAATCCGGGAAACAAGACAAAAATATAAGTTAATTGGTGTCTCCATTGTCCGGCAGTTTCTGTCATAGAAAGAAGCGTCAAACCATGGAGTTCTTTGTCTATGGGGTAATAAAACGATGACTGCTAATTTGGGAGCAACAATAGCATCGGGTGGTGGGTGTGGACCCGGGGTCAGGTACTAGGCCGCTCGCGGATGTGGGCCAGATGGTCGCGAAAGAGGTCGGGTACAGTCCCAATACAAATGCCCTGTAATAGAGTCTGACCACTGTCCTGATCTTGACTGGTCAACAGTCGATTAGTATGTAATTGCGGTACCATTTGGTTGTTCCACTACCACCCACCATGAAAGCTGGAACGCCCACTAGCGGGCAGTAGAAACCAGGTTGAGTACCACTGTTCTATACATTGCCCAGTTCACATGTGCACCAGGAAAACCAACTGGATGACTAATTATTCTTCCTAGGAGCTGGGAAGTTCTCTCTGGCATCCCTTGTAATACAAATTCATATTTCAGCATCATTAAAATGTGGAAAAAAAGTGTTTCCCTTTGAATTAAAGAAATAGAGCAATTAACATTTCAAAGGACAAGCATCTTCTGTATAAACACACAAAGACCTAAACTAGAAGCTGTCAGGGCGGAGCCTGTGGAGACTGTTACCTCTACTGTTTCCTCCTGCTCTTTCTTGTCCTTCCTCTGCTCTTTTACTCTCGCCTGCGTAGTTCTATGTGTATGCCCTCTCCCTCTGTTTATCTTTTGTTCATCTTCCCCTCTGAAAGAAACCAAACTCATTGTACTGTTTGTGTGATAACTTTTATTACAAACTATAAAATAATAGTTTGGGTTTGGAGTATCTATTCACTGTGAGTCTGTAAGTATGGTGATCATACATCCAGCCCAGAAAAATTGTGTGTCATTATTGTCCCCGTGTAATTATTGGTACGGCTCTGTTACCTCTCCAAAGTGTCCAGATTTAACTGACAAATTTAGTGCATGGATAGGAGCCCCAATCAAATCATAGAATGCTTCCAGATGAGCAAACACCTGTGAAGTCCATCAACACAGGTGGCTGAGGACTATGGAAGTATCATTTTCCTCATGACAAACAGAAAAGGGAACTGGGTATCAGGTATAAAGGCAACTATATTTCAGAATCATTAAAATGTGGGGAAAAAATGGTTTTGGAGGTCTTGACTCAGAAAGTAACAAGGACTCTCACAGACAGACCTGGGTGGCAAGAAATAAAGTGGTAGTGGCAGTAGAGGCAGACCTAGAGGTGAGAAGCAGAAAGCCAGGCAGAAATTGCTGGGTGAACACCAGCCCTGTGGGGCCCACACTTTACTCTTACAGAATCAGAAATCTGTGTTTTAGGAATATCCCAGTGGCTCCTGTGCCCCTGTTGCCTTTGTTGTTATTATTCTTCCTTTTGAGTTTCCCTTCATGATTGTCAATATTTTGAGAGATCCAGGCTTACCACTATGTAACTATGCAAAAGTTTATCTTACCCTGAGCTTAGATTTTAAAAGCAGAACATCATGTGTTGGGTAAACAAGCATGTTTAGAGGCTTGGGCTGAAGCTGCCATTTGCACACTCAGAGCTTGGCCAGTGGTCACCCAGAAGGTAAAAGCTCAGCAGCAAAAAGTTCCTCAGGGGCAGCCACAGCCTCTCCAGGTAGTGAAGCACTCTGTGGTCTGGCCCTACACCTAGACTGAGCTGATGAAGTTGGGGGCATTAGTAGTCTGGTTGCTGTGACTATGGGACATAGGGGTAGACATCATCATGCTTTCCCAAGCAGAGGTGGAGAGGTTGGCCACTGTTGCCACACACAACTTGGATCAGTGTCTTCAGAGCTGCCATGATGGCAGGAATGAGGGGGGAGGTCTGAGGCTCTGTGTAAACCTAGTTGCCTGTAATGGACCTTGGTGATTTGCACAGACAGCTGGGAAGTCTATCATGGACTGATCACAGAGGGGTATAAAGGACTCTTAGACTGCAACCAGAGGGGGACACCAGCTCCCTTGTTGAACAGAGACACCACTTTTGGACAGTATGAGAGACACTGATGTGGGGGGGAAGCTCTGGTGGAAGCCCTCTTGCACCAGAAATCTGCTCTCTTCCAGCTGGAGAGATACACCAAAGACTCTTTAAGGTTTTCATGCACACAACCCTGGAATATACTGGCCCTCCCACCTACCAGGGAGTAGGGGGCTAAAAATGGGCCTCTAGTTAGCCTCTTGGGCAGAGTGCTCAGGGAGACATTGTGAAGAAGACCTTTGTAATTGTTGCCATTGTATAACTTGTGCTGTTCCTCTAGTTTGTTAGTTTATGTAATGTACCTCATTCCTCACACAGGGACACCTGTGGTATAGATTGTGAAGCAAGCAATCCTAAAGGGGTGGAATGTTGGATAAACAAATGTGTTTAGGTTTGCTCGCTTGTATTTTGCATTTGCGTGGGACAGTACCATGTGTGTATAGTCTATGGAAAGCTGCTGGTGCTGGCCCTCAAGATGGCAGACTGTGAATTGCAAACTACCTGCTGCAGTGGGAAGGGGCAATTGTTTGCTACTGTTTGCCAAAGAAGGGGTATTTCCACCGAGCCTGTTTTGCTAGGGAGAGTGCTAAAGGGCTTGGGAGCCTTGATTTGGGCCTGGCCTATTTGACTGTGGAGTGCTGCTTATAGGGCCTATGAGTCCAGGTGCGTCCAAAGGAAGAGAGGGAAGCAGTATTCCCTGCCTGTTTGCTTGCCCACTGTTAAGAGATTCTAATAAATGGAATGGCCCACCATTTTCGGGCTCCACAGTTCCTTTAAAGTCCGTACAAATCCAATGGGAGCCTGCCTCTGCATGGCCAGAGCAATGGCCACTGGCCTTGCATCATGATTTTGGGAACCAGCATCAGCCCTGGAGAACTGGGGGTTCTAGCCCTTGGGAAGGTAAATTCTCCAAGACACAGTGTTGGCCATCTAGATACTTTAAATTGAGCCAGGTTCTGTACATTGTCTAATGAGCAGAATGACCCCTAACTGTCCCTCTCCTACTCTCCCTTCATGATTTTCTCTGTTTTGGTTTTTGCTGCCACCCACCCTCCTCCTGGCTCTCTCTCTTCACTTATTATAATATATCCTAGATAGAATTTGATGGCCTCCCGTTCATTTTAATTATAAGAAAATTGAATATTTAAAACTGTCTCTTAATGGAATTAGAAGATACATGATGTTAATTTTAAACTAAAATATTTTTTATTTATATTACTTTAAATTCAATATGCCACTAGCTCTCTAGGTAAAAATTACTTTTGTTATCATGTAAAAGCTTGTAATGATCCCTTCTTTCTTTCTTTCTTTCCTTCCTTCCTTCCTTTCTTCCTTCCTTCCTTCCTTCCTACCCTCCCTCCCTCCCTCCCTCCCTCCCTCCTTCCCTCCCAATCTCCCTTCCTTCCTTTTCTTTCCCCTCTCTCTCTCTCAAAATTTGGCTATAATCTCTAAGCACCAGGCTTGCAAACCAAACTCCATATAGAGGAAGCCAGGGAAGCACATTGGCTCCTATGTGTGTGCTGCACATTGTGGTGAGAGTTGTGCTCAGAGTCAGCAGGGTGTTCTAGAGACCATTCAATCATTCTTCAACCAGTATTTGCAGAGTGTTGACTGAATACCAGATGCTGCTGGACCCTGGGGTTTAGTGATGGAAAAGATGATTAGGTAGACCTCACAGATGGAGTCTGAAGATCAATAAATAGCACAGGTGTAGAAGATGGACAGATCTGGCTTGAAAATCTGACTTTGCCAGTTATTTATATAAATGTAAGGTGACTCCATTGCTCCAATCTTCAGCTGCCCATGCATGTCACTACTAGTCAGAGTGAAATGATTCATTTGATTTCACTTTGTGTCTTGTGAGATGTAGAGATGTAGGGTCATGGTGGGTTTTTTTGTTTTTTTACAGATGTTTTTTTACAGATATCTAGTTATTCCAGCACTTTGTTAAAAGTATTTTCTTTTGCTCTGCCTGGGTTGTTCAGTTGCTAGAGCATCATCCCCATATACAAAGGTTTTGGGTTTGATCCCCAGTCAGAGAACATAGAAGAACAAACTGATGTTTCTGTCTCCCCTTCTTCTCTCTCTAAAATCAATCAATAATTTTTTTTAAAAAAAAGTATTGTTTTTCGCCTGACCTGTGGTGGTGCAGTGGATAAAGCGTCGACCTGGGAACACTGAGGTCGCCAGTTCAAAACCCTGTACTGGTCTGGTCAAGGCACATACGGGAGTTGATGCTTCCAGCTCCTCCCCCCTTTCTCTCTCTCTCTCTGTCTCTCTCTCTCTCTCTGCCTCTCTCTGTCTCTCTCTCTCTCTCTCTCTCTCTCTCTCTCTCTCCTCTCTAAGAAATGAATAAACAAAAAGAAATTTTTTAAAAAAGTATTGTTTTTCAAATGCCTATACAACCCGCCCCTAGTAAGAAATCTTAGGTGCTAAGTCTCTAATGGACCTCCCTGGGCAAAAACATCATGCCTATGTTACTGCATGTTTATTGCTGGGGGAGCAGTGTGCACTGTGTGTCCCCCATGGAAGGGAGAGAGCATGAGGATGCATGCATGTGGGTTTCTCCAGACTCTGCCTGAGTCTTTTCCTTATGATCCAGCTGCATCACCTTTACTGTATTAGTGTCATAAATCTTACTTACAGGTACAACTAAAAGCAATTTTTGTGGGCAGATCTGGCTTCAAAGTCTGAGCAAACAAAACAGACATACGAGTATTGATGAGGCTATGGAGAAATCGGAACCCTTATACACTGTTGGTGAGGATGTAAAATAGGGAAGCCACCACTGTGGGAAATGAGATGGTGATGCCTCAAACATTAAAACTGGATTTACCATGTAATCTGGCCATTGCACTTCTGGTATATACTCAAAAATAAAAGTAGAATTTCAAAGGGGTATATATATACCTGTGTTCATGTAGCTCTATTCACAATTGCTAAAAGGTGGAAGAAAACCAAATATGCATTAGTAGATAAATAGATAAGCAAAATGTGGTTGTATATACAATTCTGACACATTACAACACGAACAGAACTTAAGAATATTAATTACACTGAGCGAAATAAGTCACAAATACTCTATAATTCTACTGATATGAGGTATTTATAATAGCCAGATTCATAGAGACAAAAAGTAGAATTGACCCTGACCAGTTGGCTTAGTGGTAGAGTGTCAGCCAGGCTTGTGTATGTCCTGGGTTCAATTCCCAGTCAGAGCACACAAGAGAAGTGACCATCTGCTTCTCCACTCCTCTGCCTTCTCTCTCCCCACCCTTCCTGCAGGCATAGCTCAATTGGTTCAAGTGCATCAGTGTGGGCACTGAGAATGGTTCCATGGAACCTCCACCACAGACTCTAAAAATAGCTTGATTGAGAGCATTGGCCCCAGATGGGCGTTGCCTGGTGGATCCTGGTCAGGGCGCATGTGGATGCAGGAGTCTGTTTTTCTATCTCCCCTTCTCTCACTTGGTAAAGAAGAAAAAAATGAAATAAAGAAAGTACAGTGGTCCCTTATCTATTATGGGGGTGAGGTTCCAGAAACCCCCACAATAGGTAAAAATCCATGAAGTAGCGACCTTATATTTTATTATTTATATATATTTTAAGGCTTTATAAACCCTCCCCATACTCTTAAAAACCTTTCCAACACTATTATTAACCTTTCCCACACTTACTTTGCTTATTTTACTGTAAAAATAATAAATATATAAAAATACCTATATACCACAAAATCCCATGATATAGCGAAAAATCCACGATACAAAATTAGATATATACAATTTAAAAATCCGTGATACAGTGAGACTGCAAAAAGTGAACCACAATATGGCGAGAAACAAATGTAGATTAGTAGTTGCCAGGAATTGGGGAGAGGGTAAAAGGAGATAGTGTTTAATGATAATGAGCTTCTGTTTTGCAAAATGAAGAGTTCTGAAAATGGATGGTGATGGTTGCACAAAAATATGAATGTACTTAATGCCACTAAACTGTCACTTAAACATGCTTAAGGTGGTAAATGTATGTATTTTACCACAACACAAATTTTTTTTCTTTTTGAACTGGAGTGATTATATGCATTTGCTTAAAAAACAAACAAAAATAAAAACAAAATGACTGTATAAATGGGAATTTACTTCCATCTCTCTATCCTGTTTTATTGATCTATTTCCCTTTTAATTAATTATTTTATATACATATAAATACCAAATACCATATAAATATGGTACAGACACACACACACACACACACACACACACACACACACACACACACCAAGGTAACATATGTCCTATTACCTTGAATAATGTGGCTTTATGTTAAATCCTGGAGTCTGAAAATGTTAGCCCTTAAACTCTGTTCCTTCATGATTGCTTGTGTATATAAATTTTATTATCTGCTTGTGAATTTCTACAGAAAAAAAAAAAAAGCCTCCTAGAATTTTGATGGGGACCATGTTGAATCTATAAATCGATTTTAGATCACTTGGTATCTTAAGAAACTGAACATAATATTTCCCTCAATTTATTTAGATCTACCTTCATTTCCCTCATGGATGTTTTAGAATTCTTAGTGTAGAGGTTTGCCACATATTTTGTTAAATTGATTCTAAAATATTTTATGTATTATAAATACTACTGTTGATGAAATATTTTACATATTAGCTGCTAGAATAGAAAACTACAAGTGATGTATTCATGTTTACAGTGTCCCTACTATCTTACTAAATACACTTATTAGGTCTAATATCAGTATTGTAGTTTCCTTTCAATATTCTATGTAAATGATTATACTATATGCAAAGATAAATAGTGTAGCTTTAGTCTAATCTTTTTTGTTTCTTGCTTGCTCCTTACCAGTATTTCTCTGTTCAGTACAATGTTTGCTGTAAGAGTTCTATAGTTTTTCATCAGGTTATAGAAATTCCCAACTACTAATAGTTTTCTGAGAGGTTTTGAAATGATGAATGAGCTTTAAAATTGGTAACTTTCTTTTCTGCATCTATTAAAGAGAACATATGATTTTTCTTCTATATTGTGGTAGTGTGGCAAGTAACATTAATTGATTTTTAAATGTTAACCATGCATGGTAAAACAACCTACTTGGTCATGATGTTTTATCCTTTTATTTCTCATTCAGTTTGCTAATCATGTGTAAAGTATTTTTGCATCTGTGTTTATGAGGAATAGTCTAATTTTAAAAATATTTTGTCAATTTTGGATATTATGCTGGCTTCAGAAAGCAAGTTGGGAAGTTTTTCTTTCTATTTCCTAAAATTTTTAAATTGTTTTAATTTCTTTCTTTAATGTCTGATAGGATATTATTTCTTCCTCTGGTATCTGATAGAACTCACCAGTAAAAACTTCTAAGCCCTAAAATTTTCTTTGTGAAATGATTTGATTGTGAATTCTATTTATTATTAGATGCAGAGCTACTTAGATGTTCCAGTTTTCTTTTCTCTGAAGTCATTTTTGCTAAGTTGTATTTTTCAAGAAATTTGTTAAAGTCTTAAGTTTATAGCATAGATTTATCCATAATATTTTAAAATATCCTTTAATTGTCTGTAGGATCTGTAGTAATCACACCTCAGTTAGGCATAAATTGATTAAATTGTATTCTCTGTCTCTCTTTTCCTTTATCAATCCAGCTAGAGTTTTACTAAGTTTTTCAGGCTTTTCTAAGAATTGACTTTGGGCTTTGTTAATTTTCTTTATTGCTACCAATTTTCAGCTTCCTTAAATTCTACGTTTATTTTTCCTATTTTTTTCCTACTTGATTTTCATTTACTTTGCAACGCTTTTTGTGATTACTTAAGGTGAAACCAGAGGTTGTTGTTATTTTATTAAGCTTTCCTTCTTTTTTGTAGCAGAGACAGAGAGTCAGAGAGAGGGACAGATAAGGACAGACAGACAGGAGGGGAGAGAGATAAGAAGCATCAACTCTTCATTGTGACACCCTAGTTGTTCATTGATTGCTTTCTCATATGTGCCTTGACTGGGGGGCTACAGAGGACTGAGTGACCCTTTGCTCAAGTCAGCAATCTTTGGCTCAAGTTGGTGAGCCTTGCTCAAACCCGATGAGCTCGTGCTCTAGCTGGTGACCTCGGGGTTTCAAAACTGGGTTCTTCAAATCCCAGTTTGATACTCTATTCACTGCACCACTACCTCATCAGGCTCCTCTTTTTTACTATATGCATCTAAATCAGATTTTCTCTAAACACTGTTTCAGTTCCATTCTAAATTTTTTGATATGTCATATTTTTATTAGCATTTAGATCAAAATATTTTCTGATTTCTCTCATGATTTATTCTTTAATCCATTTATTAAAGCCTATTGGTTAATTATCAAATACTTGATATATTCCTAAATATTACATTGTTATTGACTTCAGTTTAATTCTGTTGAGGGCAGAGAATGTACTCTATATTTCAATCCTTTTCAATTATTTTTTTTATAAACTTGTGGTCTGGCACATGATCTATCTTGATGAACATATATATGCACTTGAATAGAATGAGTGGTTTTTATCAATTATTCTTTTTATTATTTTTTTAATAAACTTGTGGTCTGGCACATGATCTATCTTGATGAACATATGCACTTGAATAAAATGAGTGGTTTTTATCTGTAGTGTAATATTCTAAAAATATTATTTAGGTCAAGGTGGTTGAAGATGTTTTTTATGTCTTTACATTTTTTTGTCTAGTTACTGAGGGAAGGCTGTTAAAAAATCTCCAGTTATGGCTAAAATTATCTATTTCTACCTTTAATTCTGTCAATTTTAAACATTTTCTTCATCAGTGTCCTTTGATCATTATAAAGCAGTGGTTCTTAACCTTTTTTGAGGTATCGAACCCACCAGTTTCATATGCGCATTCACCGAACCCTTCTTTAGTGATAAATAAAATACGATTTTTTTTCCAAATTCAAGACATAGGTATATGTTTTTTTACTGGTGCACAAAATGAGCCGTGCATGAACATCACCTTGCTCAAAGAACAAAACCAACAAAGTGCATGAACTCACAAATTATGGTAATACTTTATTCTGACCTCTGCAGCAGAGGCTTCTCCGAACCCCTGAGACCGACTCATCAAACCCCTAGGGTTCAATAGAACCCAGGTTAAGAACCACTGTTATATTGGAACTTTCTCTACCCCTGATAAAGTTCTGTGTCTTGAAGTCTGTATCAGTCATGGCCCAGAAGTCTCACAGAATTTGAACAGGGCAAGTTTTCTATAAGTAATCATTAGTTAATAACGGATGTGCTATGCAGGAGGTACAGTACAGAGCTGCAATTACTCATGGATGGATTTTAGGGGGAAACTTATTATGATTAATAACAATAAAAATAATCAAGGCAAAATCAAAAGAGGTTTGAACTTATGTAATCTAAAGTAGAATAAAATAAAAGAATCAACACACCTATAAGCTACACAACATCACCAAATGGAGAAACATCAGCCTGAGCTCTAGAGTAATAGTTAAAGCAAGAGACTAAGAAAAAGAGAATTATGAGTGTGTACAAATCTCACCAAACCATGGAAGAAATCATCACCAGACCAGGAAGCCTCAGTTTGGGCTCCACAGTCGGCCGCCAACTGTGTGCATCCATGAATAAGAGTTTTCTAGAGCAGGGGTCCCCAAACATTTTACACAGGGGGCCAGTTCACTGTCCCTCAGACCGTTGGAGGGTCGGACTATAAAAAAAAAAAACTATGAATAAATCCCTATGCACACTGCACATATCTTATTTTAAAGTAAAAAAAACAAAACAGGAGCAAATACAATATTTAAAATAAAAAACAAGTAAATTTAAATCAACGAAGAGGTGCCCCTTCTGGAAGTGCAGAGGGGCCAGATAAATGGCCTCAGGGGGCCACAGTTTGGGGACCCCTGCTCGAGAGGTCCAAGGGTGGTCTAAGACCCTACCTATTTTATGGGAAAATTTTGGCTAGAGGCTTTTACATGACTGCCCTTCTACATAGCCTCTAGGAACAAAGAAAGGTCACCACATTTCAGAATAATTAACTAGGCTGGCAATCAAGTGGTAACAGCATCCTCTGTGGCTTCAGGAGAAACTGCACACCTGAGCAGCCCTGGGGAAAGCAGGATGTCTTAAGACCATCCTCCCTGGCTCCATGGGAAATGGCAGCAGGATGTCTTATCCACCCTGAGTAAATGACTCAGTCATTCCTGCAGCCATTTTTTTGTGACCCTTATTGCTCATGTTCAATTGAGTTCAAATTCATATACTTTTTATATACTCCACAATGGGATTATTGACTGTGGATCAAGGCAGGCTCTGAAGAATGTGAGAATAATAGCCATGTGAGCACCCACTACTTTTGGCACTGAGGAATCTGACCAAGGTAGATATGCATTTTGAAGAGGGCCATGAGTGTGGAAGTCAGACGATGTGGGAGAGTGTGTGGTTTGGGCACCTTGGATGGCAGAGGCGTTCACTGAGGAGCTGCAGACCGGAGTTGGCATGCCGGAAAGAACACACTAGGGAGCTGATGAAATTCCCAAGGAAAGTACCAACTGCAGGACCACTGGGACTCATTGGAAAGCCTCCTTCTGAGCTACCTTCTCAGCTCTCCTAAGGTGCCTGCTAGGTACATCTGAAGCTCACAGAGAGGGTTCCTGGCAGGCATCCCTGGAAAACCAGCTGGTCTGCTGCTGTAAACTTGCAAGAAGACATTCATAGGGTTGCCACCAACACTTAGTGAGGAGTGAGCACCACCAGAGGCCCTGTACAGACACTGGGGCTACACTTGCCCCAGGAGAAAGGAAGGACAGAGAGGCACACTCATCAGAAAGAGAAGCCCTTTCTTCCTGTGATGACCCTGTGATGCCCTCTACTGACAAAACTTTACAGAGGCGGCAACAGGAGATGTTTTCAGGTCGCACTTCAGAACCACAAAGCCAGCCAAAGAGGATGGCTTTAGAGCAGAGAAACAAAAAATTGATAATCGGCAAAAGGTATAATTTGTTTGATATTAAAACAACTAGTCCAGACGCTATAATGTTTACCATTTGAATGGTTAATCTTTTCCCATCCACACTTTCAAACAATCAGTCTCTTTATAATTAAAAAGCATTATTTTTAGACAGCATATATAGTTGATTCTTGCCTTTTTTTATTCTGTCCATTTCTTTTAATTGGAGTGTTTGCTACATTCAGATTTGTTGTAATTGTTGAATGGTTGTTTTCAGGTCTACTAGTTTACAGTTTGTTTTCTGTTTGTCTCCTCTGTTTCTGCTTCTTTCTTCTTTATGACTGACTTTAGGATCCTTTTCACATTATTTTAGAATTAAATTTTATTTTATCTCTTGGATTTTTAAATATGTCTCTTTATAGTATTTTTAAGTGGCTGCTCTACTGATTTCAATATACATTCATAAATTTTCTCTCTACTTAAAGCTAATCTTGCAACACTGTCATAACACCCTTTAACTCTGTTTATCACTCCTCCCCTTCCTTTGTGGTATAGCTGCCATATTTTTATAATATGTTTCCAGAGAAACATATGCTATAAGCCTCATAAGGCAGAGCTATATTTTTGGTATAAAGAGTCCTATATATTTTAAATAACTTAAGAGAAAACTCTAGTCTAATAAGTTTACCCAGATATTTACAATTTCTAATACCTTTCATTCCCTCCCAAAGACTCAAGTTTCCATCTAGTATAATTTCTCTTTAGCTTGAAGCCTTCTTTATTATATCATATAGTTCATGTCTTTTTTTATTTTTTTACAGGGACAGAGAGAGAGTCAGAGAGAGGGATAGATAGGGACAGACAGACAGGAACAGAGAGAAATGAGAAGCATCAATCATTAGTTTTTTGTTGCCATTGCAACACCATAGTTGTTCATTGATTGCTTTCTCACATGTGCCTTGACCATGACCCTTCAGCAGACGGAGCCACCCCTTTCTGAAGCCAGTGACCTTGGGTCCAAGCTGGTGAGCTTTTGCTCAAGCCAGATGAACCCACGCTCAAGCTGGCGACCTCGGGGTCTTGAACCGGGGTCTTCCAAATCCCAGTTCGACGCTCTATCCACTGTTCCACCACCTGGTCAGGCTAGTTCATGTCTTTATTTCAGCTTTATTCTTAAAAGAATATATCGGTGGATATTCTTACTCTGGGTTCACTGTTTTTCTTTTAGTATTTGAAAGATATTTGTGCCACTTTATGGATTCTGTAGTTACTGATAAGTCATCAGCAAGATTCTGATTCTTATTGTTCTTTATGTAATATGTCATTTTTTTTTCTGGGTGCTCTGTTTCTCATCATCTTTGATTTTCAACAGTTTGACTACGATTTTTCTAGATGTGATTTTTCTTTTTATCTTTCCTGCTTAGAGCTCTCTGCATCCTTGAATCTGTAAATTTATGTCTTTTCCAAAGTTTGGAAAAATTTAGCTGGATTAGTCAGGGTTCTCCAAAGAAATAAAACCAATAGGATACATATAGATCTGTATAAAAGAAGAGACTTATTACAGAAATTGGCTCACATGATTATGAAGACTGAGAAGTCCCATAGTATGTGCCACCTGTAAACTGAAGAACCAGAAAGTTGCTTGTATTCAGTACAGATCTGAACCCCTGTATATTGGGAGCTGATGGTATAAGTCACAGCCCAAGTTTGAAGGTCTGAGAACCAGAAGCATCGATGTCTGAGCTCAGTAGAAGATGGATTTCTCAACTCAAGCAAGAAGAGCAACTTCACTCTTTCTTCACCTTCTTGGTTATGCAAGTCCTCAACAGATTGGAGGATACCCACCCACATTGCTGAGGATGATCTTCCTTCTTCAGTCAGTCAATTCAAACGCTAAGCTCTTCTAGCAATACCCCCACCACCTGACACACCCAGAAATAATATTTTAATAGTTAGCTGGGCATCCTTTAGCCCAGTCAAGTTAACACATGAAGTTGACCATCACATCAGCCATTATATCTTTAATTAAATTATCTGCTCCACTCTTTTCTTCCTTTCCTTCTGGATATTCAGATGGAAACTTTTTGCCCCATAGTTCATTTGAGTCTCTTTTCAAATGTTTTCAATACTTTCCCCTCCCCCTTTCTACTCTTAGTTTGGATAATATCTAGACTTTTCCTCTGTTATATCTATTCTGCTGTTGAACCTGTCTGGTTAATTTTTACCTCACATACTATATTTTTTTCAGTTTGATCATTTCCATTTGGTTCTTTTCTGAGATTTGCTTTTTCTTCACCACAAGCCTATTTTTCTTCATTGAGCCTTGTTGTAATAGCTGCTTTCAAATCTTTGCTAATTCCAACAGGTGGGCAATCTTGGGATTACTCTCAGTTGTCTTTTCTCTTGCAACTGAGTTACAATTTCCTCATTCTTAGAACATCAAATAATGTTGCATTTTATCCTGGTCTTTGGGAATATTATGTTGTGGAGCCTCTAGATTTAGTCAACTTCTGAAGATTGTGAATGTTTTTGCTTTTGCAAGCCACGAACGTGGTGTCCCAGTCAGGGTCTCCAGAGAAGCAGAACCAATACATATTGTTATGATAAAAGAAATTAATTTTAAGGAATTAGGTCATACATTATGGGGCTATCAAACCTAAAATCTATAGAGCAAGCTGGAGGCTGGAAACCCAGTCAGAATATGATGTGCCCTCTGGAGGCAAAATTCCTTCTTCTCCAGGAAACCTCAGTTTTGCTCATAAGGCCTTCAGCTAATTGGATGAGGCCTAAACCACATTAGCAAGAGTAATCTTCTTTACCTAAAGTCAACCTGTTGTAGATGTTAAACACATCTACAAAATACTTTCACAGCAACACTGAGATTAATATTTAAGTAACTGTATACTCTAAGGTAGCCAAGTTGACAACGTTAAGACTGACCATCACACTTGGTTAGACTCACATGGAGAGCTTTCACACTGCTTTTCACACTACTTCTAGTGTGCCCCATACATGCTGGAATAAGGCAGGGTGATGGACAGAATTTATAAACAGAATTTGGCTCTGTCTCTTTTCCGAGATTCCTTCCTCATTTTTCAGTGGCTGTGGTTACCCTGAACTCTGTTATTTTGTTCTCTGGGCTGGAAAGACTGTGGGTTTTGTATTATAGATTTGCACATTCTCCATAATATCAATTTGGCCTAGGCCTAGCCTCAGGTTAAAAACTGTAAAAATGGGGGGAAAGAAAACACTCAATGTTACTCTCTCCTTTAATTTTTTAGATCCCTTTAGAATCTGCCTACTATTTTGTTGCTTTTTCGTGCCTGCAGGTTATTGTTTGGTTTTGATGTTTGTACTTAGTCCCCAGTTTATAGCTGTCATCAGTGGAAGGGTGGGATCTGGCAGCAGAAACCACATACACCATGAATATTAATTGAGACAGTGAAAGAAAAAGCTGGCACATTTTGGGCACATGGTGAATGATCAATAAATGATCGCTATGATGATGATGAGCAGTAGCTAACAGAGTACGTGTTCTGTTCACCATTGGCTCACAGCCAAACTCTAGATGCTGGGGGCAGCAAGTCTCCAGATATGTAAGAAAATAATCTCTTAGGAGCAAGTCAGGGTCACAGACAAGGCTGTTTTCCAAAACTGTTCCCAGCCCCTTCCAGGAACTAGTGCTAACTGGGAAACTGAGGCAGCCATCCAATTATGAAGAGGTGACTGTTCCAGAAACTGTTCAAAAAGCAGTAAGAGAACGCTGGTGCTTGGCAAGCCCTTTAGCCTAGACTACAGGCCCACTCCTACAATGTAAGCTGCATGGGGCAAGAACTCGTGTTTGTTTTATTAATGCCTAGATTATCAATGTCTGGTCCTGTTCTTGGCACAAAGCAGGCACCCCATAAGCGTTGGTTAAACGAATGGATGAACATTTAGACAGCAGGACTTTTTCATACCCCTACTTGATAAGCTTAAAAGTGCTTTTCTCCATGAAGATATCCTCCGGGAGGAATAGGGCTGAGTCTGTGGGCAGGACATCACCAGTGGCAACAATAAAAAGGTTAAAAAGTCAGATAAAGCCCTTCTGCGCAGAGTTTCCCTCAATCAGCTCAGCCCCAGGATTTATCTTCCATCTCAGCCTGTCCTAGGGCTGCAAAGCATTAAGACTGAATGAATGGCCTATGGACAACCCCTATTTGAGGTTTCATCAACATCTTGAAGCAGTTTTTGATCATTTGGGGTTTGGCACCACCAAAACCATAGGCTTTGCCAAACCCTCACTTTCTTTTATATTTCAGCCCTAACACCCTTAAACAATCTTGAGCCTGTTGATTCTCCTTCTTCATTTTCACTTATATCATCAAAACATTCACTTGAAACATATCACTGACAATCAAAGGAATTGTTAACTCTTGATTAGGGCACTGAGTCAACTAGATCTGGGTTATTTTCCCAAACACTGCACTGATCCCTCTCTCTGTCCTAGCTACAAAACCTTTGTGCTGCGCCAGCAGCACTTTTTTTTTTTTTTTTTTTTTTTTTTTTTGGTATTTTTCTGAAGTGAGAAGGAAGGAGGCAGAGAGACAGACTTCCACTTCCACATGCACCCAACCAGGATCCACCTGGCAAGCCCCCCACGGTGCAATGCTCTGCCCATCTGGGGCATTGCTCCATTGCAACTGGAGCTATTCTAGCACCTGAGGCAGAGGCCATGGAGCCATCCTCAGTGCCCAGGCCAACTTTGCTCCAATGGAGCCTTGGCTGCAGGAGGGGAAGAAAGGGATATAGAGAAAGGAGAGAGGGAAAGGTGGAGAAGCAGATGGACGCTTTTCCTGTGTGCCCTGACCAGAAAATTGAACCCGGGACTTCCACAGACTGGGCCAACTACACTCTACCACTGAGCCAGCCGGCCAGGGCCATTAACATTTTTAAGGTACTGATTTAAATACATATACACATAGATATATATGTATGTTTATTGGAAAATATTGAGTAAATTCAGATTAGCTCAATCTAAGGAAAATATCACCCAGAGACCAAAGTGAACATGAATTCTTCCTTTCCATAGTTTTTCTCTGCCATGTGTTTTATACAATTGAGATCATGATATAGCATAGTTTAGTATATACTATTTCACTTAATATAAATGGAAATTTTGTGTTATTCAATATTTATTAGCACAATTATAATGCCTATACATATCCATTTCATCAAGAAACTTTTATTGAACATCTGCCAGATGTCTAGTAGTGACAGGCAGGCCCTAGGCCCCAGGCCCCAGGAAGCCTACAAGGCCATGGGAGCAATATGCCATAAGGAAATCCACTTACAAGTTCTAAGTACAGTGAAGGAGACTGAGGCAGGGTGAGAGACTTGTGTACTGACTGAGGGAAAGTCTGTGTGAGGAGATGACAGTTACAGAAACATCTGACTAAAGCGAGGCTCTAAAATACTCCATGAAATGGATGAACCATAATTCACACATCTGATGTTAAACATTTACCATGTTGAAAATATTTCACTATTAAAAGATCATTGCTGAACACTCTAAAGTCAGCTAGCATTTTAAGCTGAGTAATACTTATGGAAACTAAAGCTGCCAGAATGAAGTGAGCTAAACAGAGGAGAAAAGAAAGAAGGAAAATAAAATAGAAAGTCAGAAAATGGGGAAGTCCAGAGAAGAGAGGGCGGAGGAGAAGATGTTTGTGCACACTGTGTGTTGTGATGGGATAGACCCCATGTCCACAGGTAGCACCCAATAAGGGGATGGAGAGGAGATGCTTCCCTGAAAGAGCAGAACAGCAGCAGAAATTTCTATTTTATTGGCCAAAGCAGGGCTCAGTGCAAAGGAATAGAGCTTTCTTACAACAACTTACTGCTCATCTTTGATAACTGCTATATTCTCCCCAGGATTGCCCTCCTGGCTGCCAATGGCTACCCAAACTCAGTTATTTCCTTCTTAAATTCCTGTAAAATCTATCTGTGCCAAGCAAAGTGCTTTGTAATTACAAAGAGTTTGGTGTTGTTTTTTTTTAAAGCCTTCCTGAATGAATAAACAACTTAAGAATGACACTCCATGTAGTCTACCCTGTACTATAGTTACAAATGTGTTTTTTCCTCCTGTGATGATGTCAGGCCCTTAGGAAAGAGTCCATCTTCCATACTCACAGTGCTTGGTGCAGCATAGAAAGTTCTGTGTTAAGGAGAAAGCAAGAGGCAGGGAGAAGATGTAGATAAAGTCAGGAAAAGCAAATGTTTTAAAGGCCATTGCAGCAGGGACTAGGAAATTCCACAGAAACAAACAAAAAAAAAAAAAAAAAAGGAAAGAAAAGACCAGACAGATAATACATAGATAGATGAAAGGAAGGCAGGCAGGCAGGTGGATGGAGGGAGGGAGGGATGGATGGATGGATGGGTGGATGGATGGATGGATGGACAGAGATGATAGGTAGCTAAGCAGGTAGGTAAATAGGTAGGTAGACAGACGATGATAGATAGATAGATAGATAGATAGATAGATAGATAGATAGATAGATAGATAGATAGATAATAGATAGATGATAGATAGATGATGATATATAGATAGATGATATAGATAGATGATATAGATAGATAGATGATAGATAGATAGATAGATGATATAGATAGATAATAGATAGATAGATAGATAGATAGATAGATGATAGATAGATAGATAGATAGATAGATAGATAGATAGATAGATAGATAGATTAAAAGAAGCAAAAGGAAAATTGAGCAAGAGAGGAGCAGCCTGACCAGGTGGTGGTGCAGCCTGACCAGGAAGTGGCGCAGTGGATAAGCATCAGACTGGGGCACAGAGGTCCCAAGTTTGAAACCCCAAGGTCGCCAGCTTGAGCACGGGCTCATCTGATTGGAGCAAGGCTCACCAGCTTGAGCCCAAGGTTGCTGGCTTGAGCAAGGGGTCACTCGCTCTGCTTTAGACCCCGGTCAAGGCACAAGTGAGAAAGCAATCAATGAACAACTAAGGTACTGAAACAAAAAATTCCTGTTTCTCATCTCTCTTCCTTCCTGTCTGTCTGTTCCTATCTGTCCTTCTCTCTATCTCTCTCTCTGTGTCTCTTTCACAAAAAACTACAACAAGAAGAAGAACAACAACAACAAAAGAAATGAGAGACAGGAGCAGAGACAAGTCACACTCGTAATAGACCTTAATTTTGAGTCATTCCCTGGTCAACCGAGGAGGCAGCTTGTCCAATATCTGCTGGCCAGCCATGAGGCCTGGCAAGTCTTAATTGGATTCAGAAAAAAAAGCAAAGTCCTATATAGTTCTAGTACAAAAGACATAAGAATTATAACAGTAACAACAAAAACAGCCATAATTCCCACCATTAATTGAGTACTTATTATTATGGATATATTAATGGTTTTACAATTTTTATCAAATTTAATTCTCACCACAGGATGGGACAGTATTATTTCTTATTTTAAAAGGAGGAAAATAAGGCACAGACCTTTTAAGGAACAAGCCCAAGACTCACAGAGCAAAGAAGCTGCAAAAGCCACAGTTCAAACACAGGTCAGTTTCAAGGTGAAACCCATGCTGTAAACTAGTCCTTGGAATTGCCTCTCTGTGGAACAACTAATGCCTGTTAAGTACTTCAGAAGTTGTCTTATGCTTTTAAACCCCTCATTGCAATCCAAAGCCCTCTCAGATGGCCACTGTCTCCCTCTGGTCCCTATGCAGCAGACATTGGAAACTGTATCTGATCAGTTTCATTTGCTGCTTGTCTCTGTTCAATCAAGGCAGCAGCTGTGTTGCATCTCGAGGATTGTTGCTGCTCAGGGTCTGCATAGGGTTGTATAAGCCTGCAGCCTCCTGGTCTGCTGACAGCCCACTCTTCCCTCTGTTCGTTGCCCACAATCATGATGCAGCCTTGTGTCATCATGTATCGCTGGCACACCATATCCAGTGCATGTCCACAGATGCCTTAACACTTCGAGGTGGAGAGATAATCTCCTAGAAGGGTATTCTAAGCATGTGATATAAAATAGCTGATGCAGACTATACACAAAATGTGCCAATGGTTATTTGTGAGCTGCTTCTGCTATTTTTTATCAGTGTCTCTTCTAGCCTTCTTATTAATCCCTAGCCTAGTCTGGAGCATGGGTTTCCCATTAAAAAGGACTTGGGTTTGAATTATGGCTTTGCATCTTTCTAGGCTAGTTACTTAACCTCTCTGGTCTTGACCTTGTTTTCTTTTTTGTAGTTTTAATTGAGATATAATTGACATATTTGTTTCAGGAGTACAACATAATTCAGTATCTGTTGCTAAATGATCAGCACAATAAACTAGTTAAAATTCATCACCTCATGTAGTTACACATTCTTTTCTTGTGATAACTTTTAAAAAATATTCTCTTAGCAACTTTCAAATATGCAATACATTGTTATTGACTATAGTCATGATGCCACACATTACATCTTCAGGACTTACTTATTTTATAACTGGATGTTTGTAACTTTTGATTACCTTCACTACTCATTACCCCCACCCCCTGCCTCTGATCTGGCAACCACTGATCTGTTCTGTTCTGTGTATATAATCTTGTTGCATGTTTCTGTTCGGTTTATTTCACTTAGCATAATGCCCTCAATATCCATTCATGTTGTCACAGTATTTTCCTCTTTTTAGGACTGAATAATATTTCAGTGTATATACATACATACATACATACATACATACATATAGATAGATAGATATAGATATACAAACAGTGGTGAGATTCAGCTGGTTCGCACCGGTTCAGCAGAACCAATACTTAATTTATTGGCCCTGGCCGATTGGCTCAGTGGTAGAGTGTTAACCCAGCATGTGGAAGTCCTGGGTTCGATCTCTGGCCAGGGCACACAGGAGAAGTGCCCATCTGCTTTCCCATCCTTTCCCCTCTCCTTTCTCTCTCTCTCTCTCTTCCCCTCCCATAGCCAAGGCTCCATTGGAGCAAAAGTTGTCCTGGATGCTGAGGATAGCTCCATGGCCTCTGCCTCAGGTGCTAGAATGCCTCCAGTTGCAATGGAGCAACACCCAGATGGGTAGAGCATCGCCCACTAGTGGAATTGCTGGGTGGATCCCAGTCAGGCATATGCAGGAGTTTGTCTCTCTGCCTCCCTACTTCTCACTTCAGAAAAATACAAGTAAACAAACAAACAAACCTAATTTATTGTTGAGTCTAGTAAACTGGTTGTTAAAATGGCATTTGTAATCAGGGTTCTCTCTAAGTGGGCACCTGGGCAGCTGCTCAATGGGGAAATCACATTCCTTATTCTATTTTAATGTTCATCTGTGCAACAATATATTCTAATTGCCCGTAGTAATGTTCATTCCATTCACAGGTGAAAAAAAAATTGCAAGTGAGGACGCCAATCAAGAAGCAATATGGAAATACCTTAAATAATAGTTTTATTGTATTTTGTCAGTATTATTTAATGTTTTTATTAATATTTTGAAACTCTTACACCAGTCTAATTTTATTTACCTCTTTCTTTTGTTCTTATTTAAGTATTAAATGCATGAAATAATAAACTACCTTTTGGATATATATTTTTATACTTAAAATAGTCATTAGGCTAGAGAACCAGTTGTAAATTATTTGAATCCCATACACACATATACATACTACATTTTCCTTATCTATCCATCCATCTATTAACATTTAGGTTGTTTTCATGTCTTGGCTGCTATACCTAATGCTGCAAAGAACATGAAGTACATATATCTTTTTGACTTTGAGTTTTTATTTACCTTGGACAAATACCCAGAAATGAAATTGCCATGTCCTATGGTAGTTCTATTTTAAAATATTTTGAAGAACTTGCATACTATTTTCCATAGGGTTTGCACCAATCTATATTCCCGCCAAAAGCACACAAGGAGAGTTTCTTGTTTCCACATTCTCCACAACAGTTATTTCTTGTCTTTCTGAAGATAGCCCTTCCTACAAGCGTTAGCTAACATCCTACTGTTCTTTTGACTTGCATCTCCTTGATGAATAGTGATGATGAGCACCTTTTTGTACCACTGACCATCTATATGTTTTTGTAAAAATATCTATTCAGGTACTCTGCCCATTTTTTTATCTGATTTTTTTTTCTGTTGAGTTGCATAAGTTCTTTATGTATTTTGTATTTTGACACCTCTGTACCTTATTTCCTTCATTTTTCAATAAGAAATAATAATGCCCCAACCTGTGGTGAAAATTAAATGAGATGGAAATTGTAAAATCCCTAATATGCCCATAATATGCATTCAAGAAATGGTGGAAACTATGGTGTTATTTATTGTTGCTATTTTTGTCATTACTTTTATAATTCCTTTGTCTTTTGCATTGAAACTAGATAGGACTTGCCTTTTTCCTGTCACATGTTATAAATTATTAGTTCCTTAACTCAGTCAGAAGCTTCCATCATTATCTTATTTACTCTTCAAAATAACTCTGGAAGGAGTTGAGGAGATATTAGTTCTTGATTCAGGGTAGACAAAAGGTCTTTTAGAAGAGGTGGCCTCGGAGCCAGACTGTGAAGGAAGGAGTGATTCGACAGCAGGGCAACATGAGAAACACAGCCAGGCTAATGGGTGGTTGCTGTGCTCCCCCTTCAATGTCTCCCTGCAGTACCTCCTGGGAGTAAAGTGTCGGTATTGATCTCTGTCCTGGGAGATACAGCCAGCTTGTTGAGGCTCTTTACTGCCCTTTTAAATAGGGTGTACTTTAACACATTATAAGTTCGTATTAAAGGACTATAATCAGCTGGTGGTGGCAGCAAAGTTCAAAAACTATAAAGATCCCATCTGATGTAAGGTGACTTGGGTTTGCAGACTGTAGGCTTGCCTTAGTAATATTTTGGGTAGAATGCTATTAATCAAAAGCTAAGCTATATGTTTTTACAACACTTAACAAGCATTCTCCAAATGGGGCTTCACTTTGAATTCAGTGACATTTTTATAGTTCAAATCTTCTATCTTTTAGTCATGCTATATACCCCATACATACACATACACACACAACATCAAGTGACTTCATACTTGACCTTCTCTGATATCCCCAGCTGAACACTTGTGCCTCCCTTTCAAATGAATGAAAGTCCTGAATGAAAATTCAGTACTAAATTCTAAGTTAGAATTCTAACTCTGCTTCTTTAATTCTCTCTACAGATAGCATCAACTGCTTTACTAATCAGTGAGATGAGGGAGCCAGCTTCTCTATACTTCCTCAACCTTCCTTCTGACTGTAATCAGCTATGTCATTATCATTCTTTTGTCAAGGTTTTAGGGTTACCAGATAAAATTCAGAACACCAGCTAAACTTAAAGTTCAGATAAACAATGGAAAACTTTTAGTATAACTATGTCCCACCTGACCAGGCAGTGGCACAGTAGATAGAGCATCGGACTAGGATGCAGAGGACCCAGGTTCAAAACCCTGAGGTCACCAGTTTGAGTGCAGGCTCATCTGGTTTGAGCAAAGTTCACCAGCTTGAGCCCAAGGTCGTTGGCTTGAGCAACTCAGTCTGTTGTATCCCTCCAGGTCAAGGCACACATGAGAAATCAATCAATGAACAACTAAGGTGCCGCAACGAAGAATTGATGTTTCTCATCTCTCTCCCTTCCTGTCTGTCCCTATCTGTCCCTTTCTATGTCTCTCTCTTTCTCTGTCACACACACACACACATACACACACACACACATATACACACACACACACACATACACACACACACACACACACACACACACACACAAGCTATGTCTCAAATGTTGCATGGGACATACTTGTACTATGAAAATGTTTGTTCCTTGTCTGAAATTCTAATTTAATAGAACACCTACATTTTTATTTGTTAAATCTAGAAACCCTCTGAGGCTTATAACATTTTTATTTCTTTCTGAAACTGACCACTGTGATTTCATATTTTATCTTTAGATTGGTTTAAAAAACAAAAGGCCATCACCTATGCCATGTTGCTTTCCACTCTATGCTAACAAGCTCAGCTGGTAGCATAGAATCCCAGGAATGTTAAGACAGAATGTAGCTTGCATAAGGTTCATTTAATTTATTTCATTCTACTGAAAAAGAAACATCAGATCCAAAGAGGACAAAAAATTTATATAAGCCCAAAACATAAGAAGTAGAGATTTTATTCTCCTTTTTCTCCCTCCTACCAATTCCTTCCTTACCCAAAAGTTCTGATTTTTCTTCCCACATTGGTATTTTAAAGTCACTGAAGCAGAGTCCAGAAAGGAAAGTGATCTTAACAACTTGCAGGCATTTCTCATCCTACAGTGATGGATCTGCTGTGCTCAGTAGGATAGACTAACACAGAAGGCTTTAGAGCTGGACAGATGGGAGTTCAAATCCCAACTCCTCACTGACTACTCTGAACTTGAGCAAAATCCTAAACCCTCTGCACCTCAGGCCTGATAAAGTCAGCTCTGTACTTGTTATTAAGAGGCACTAATACAGCGTGTGGCATGCTGAGCCAGTGCATGATGAAGCATAGCAGGTGCTCTGTAAATGGGTGCTGGGTGTTTACTGAGGGGATGAGTCAAATCAGTAAACCCATGTTTCATACGTACATAGAAATGAGAGAGTCATCAGCGCAATAGCAAATTAACACCACTTTTGTAGGGTTTCTTTCACTAGCCTCTCTCCTCTTAGTACACACTACATTGTTTCTGATTCCTTTATGCATTTATTCCATAAAGTATGTGCACTTCACATTTCACTAGGTGCTAGAGTATTTAACACATGTTCGTTTTGTCTTTTACATTTGTTGTTGTTGTTATTGAGGAAACCCAGTCATCCTTGGCCTTTTTTTCTGTAAATACATGCTGGGTCATCGAAATGCAGGTATGAATAACCAGGCAGTTTGGCTGGGTGAAACCTGATGGGGAGGGCTACACAATCCCTCTCCTGGGCGGGGATAGTAGTGCTCCGGGTCCACTGTCCCACAATTCGGCGCTGCTCCAGAGAGACGTGTCTACGTGCAGATCCTACCAAATTCAATTTCTGCATGCATCAGCCACAGCACAACAAGTCCCACTGGCAAGAATCCAGATTCCATGGCCTGGCATTCAAATGGCCCAAAAGTGCCCTCCGTCTTCACTGGGCCTCAGCCTCCGGTGCTTTGCTTTAACCACATCATCATTCATTTCTAGTGGCATCAACTTCACCTGTCTGTGCCCAAACACCCTCACTTTCCCTTCCCATGTAGTGAGCCTCTCTGAATACTTAATGTCCTGTTCAAATATCACACCTCTGGGGCACTGCCTCCCTATCTCCACCCCATACAAGGTTAGTAAATCCCTTTTCTAGAGCTTCCTGCGAATACACTCAGATACACAGTGGTGCCTGTGAGATATTATTTATCATGTATGTCAGGACCATTAACATTACTCAGGGCCAAAAGCTTGGCATTCAGGCCTTCTTCCAGGATGAGGTATCATCAGCTTAATTCACTTGGAGATGCTCGCTCCTCTCCCATAGCCTGTGCACAGGTTACAGTATACACCAATAAAACCGACCCCCACCCTCTGCTGCTACGCTCCCTGTCACTGTCCAGGGTGACCCAGGTGTCCCGCTCTGCAAATGCACTGCCAGTTCTGGTACGTCTTTCATAGTATTTGCCACTTTAAAGCTTTATCTCCTTTACACGCTTGCATTGCCTGGTACATCCTTAGGATAAAAGACTAAATATAAATGCATTATTTTATCCAATAAATGCCCAGCACAATAGTAGGCTCACCGTAGATAAATGTACCGCTGAGTAATGAACAAATGAATGGAAATAAATTACTATGAAAAGGTCATGGAAGGTCTGACCAAGTCACCAATACATTATAGTGATATACCACACGAGCCAGTAGCGCTTAAATATCCCCAAGCAAAAGGAACAGGAACAATGTTTCATGTCCTAATAAGTAGAGCATGTCAAAACTGTAAAGTAATCTGTCTTTTCTCCTAAAAACATTTCTTTTAATAAGGAACTTTCAAAGCTGTCTGTCAGAAAGGTGACCCTCCTAATAAGTAATGACAGAGCAGTGACATAGTTGTCAAGTCATCAGCCCTGGGGTAGAGGGCGTAGGAAGGACGGGCGGTCCCTCAAAGTTTTGATGACCAGAACAGGGTGATGCCTGACAGGCAGTGCTTTTCACTCACTGAACAAGGCAACAGAGGGTCGTGGGCCCTGGTGAAGCCTGGGACTCGTGCATAGGCTCATGCTGGGGAACCCTACACAGGACACAAAACCTGGCTCGATCCTGTGAGGTTTCTTGGCTCACACATGGGCATTGAGTAGAGTTTGTGGCCCAGTCATTAAGAGGAAGCAGAGATGTTGTTGGGCTCTGATTTTTGAGTGCATATTGTGTGCATTATTTCATGTGATTTTTGCAATAATTGTTCTTCATAAATCATTATCATCTGTTCCATTTCACAGGTGAACAGATTACTCAAATTTTTCAAAGCTGAGCTTCCATGTTTCCTAAATGTGCCATATTCATGTGGATGGTACACAAGGACTGAAATTAGCCTAGACTGACATGCTGTTTATTCAGTATGTCCACCTGTGAAATGAATAGTATATAAATAATACTTATCAACAGGTGCTTTTGAAAATCAAGGGAGATCATATATATGGAAGCTGTTTGTGAGTGAGTGGATACTATCATTTTCAGTCTTAAAGTTCAGCATAGACATTTTGGAATCTGTATGACTGAAAGAGATCACAGGCCCTGGCTGGTTGGCTCAATGAATAGAGTGTCAGCCCAGCATGCAGACATCTGGGTTCCATCCTTTGTCAGGGAACACATGAAAATGAATATCTGCTTCTCCATCCCTCTCCCCCTTCTTTCTCTTCTCCTCTTGTAGACTGTGGTTCAATTGGTCCGACTGTTGGCCCAGGCACTGAGGATAGCTCAGTTGGTCTTAGCATCAGCCTCAGGTACTGAGGATAGCTCAGTTGATTTGAGCATTGGCCCCAGACAGGATTTGCCAGGTTAATCTCAGTCAGGTCACATGCAGGACTCTGTCTCTCTATTTCTCCTCCTTGCACTGAAAAAAAAGAAAGAAAGAAAGAAAGAGAGAGAGAGAGAGAGAAGGGGGGAGGGAGGAAGGAAGGAAAGGAAGGAAGGAAGGAAGTAAGGAAGGAAGGAAGGGAGAGGAAGGAAGGGAAAGAAAGAAAGAAAGACAGAGAGAGAGAAAGAAAGAAAGATCAGACATATACAGAAAAATTAGCCTGATGAATAATGACTATTATTTATCCAGCTGAAGTTTCTCAGCCTTGACACTTTTGAAATTTTGAGACATAATTTTTTATCATAGGGTGTAGGAATATGCTGTAAAAATATGCAGAGTTATGTAAACAACTAGAGGCAGAGAGGTACCTTAGGGTGAAGGCCCTGAACAGATGAGTGTCCAGGACCTCTTTGACCCTATGTAGGAAACAGCAAAACAACAGAATAAGATTCAGCAAAACAGAAAATTGTTTAGACTCTCAGAACAGAGATTAAAAGTCAGATTGTTCCTTGTCTTTTACTTCACCCCTCTGAAAACTTCTTTTGTCTGTTTTCTTGAGTTATTTGTACTGGCTAATAAATATCTGAATAAAGCTGGGGACGGGGCTTCAGTCCTTTAATCTGTGGACTGGGCTCTTGCCTCCACGTGGCCCCTCAGAGTATCTGCCCCTGAGCAGCTCATTGTCACTGCAACAGTAGGGCTTATCCTGTAGACCAGAGTGTGTTTAGCCACATCCCTGACATCTACCCATTAGATGCCAGTAGCATTTACTGCCCCATCCTACAGTTGTGATATTGTTTCTCAGGCATTGCCAAAATTCCCCAGGGTACCCAAATTGCCCCCCCTCTGTTGAAGACCACCAGACTAAGTATTCTTTATGGGTTAGACTGTGTTAATTTTTTATACCCATTTAAACTTTACAACACTTCTGAGTTAATATTAAGTAACCAACACTCTCCCCCTTTTTATAAGTGAAATGAAATTTCAGTGGGGATAATTAATGTTCCCAAGCTTATGCAGATGGGGATCTGGTATCGGTCTCTCTAAAGCCCATGACCTTCATTCTGCCCTACTACAAAGGATGAAAACCTGCGTGGGCGGCTTAGGTTAGCTGACATGAAATAATTGCCAAGTGTTAAAACTTGCCAGCCCCCCTCTAGGGCCAATAAATTTCTCTACTGGCTAACAATAGGATTTATTCTTATTCTGACTCCTTATTCCTTCCATTATCAGATGTTAGCTCATTATGATCATGATATTTAAAGCAGTGACCTTTAAACATGCATGATCTTTTGGACCCCAGTAATGATGAAAAGAGTTTTAGAGCAGCAAACTGGATTTGAGCCCTCCTTTGTTTACAAAGCCCATGTTTCCGCCTACTACCACAGATGGCTCTTGACTAGATAACATTTGGCTTTTTAGCAACTTTTCTACTTTATGCATTGTTGCCATTCAGTTGATAGAATGAACACGGTGACATGGAGATGCTGCCCCCTAGCCACAGTGATGTCCCCTTCCACATCTGTGATAACAATAGCAGCCATGACAATTATAATAGCTAAATGACAGCTAAGACAGAAAGTAAAAGGAGGCCATATTAACTTCATAAAACTGAGTCAGACAACAAATGTTAAACCTGTCCAACAAGTAAACTCTGGCCTCACCTGGACGCCTTTTAGACTGATGCCAACTTGTGTTTGGTTGTGCAAGAAAAGACCCAGATTAAAGATGGTTCACAAAAATAAAAGAACTATGTATCACTGCTATGTCTAACAAGTAAGAAAAATTAGTAAATGTGAATGTTTAATGACATTTAGCTTTGAAGAGAGTGTCCTTATTCCATGTTTTGATTGACATTCTTGTGTTTCAGCTTTCACACCCTTTTTCAAGGACGCACAAGTGAGAGTAGGGTGTAGGGTGTGCCAGTCTCTCAGACAGTCTTTTGTCACATCCAGTCTAAAAGTCTGAAATTTCAAATTTCATGCTCCCAGCTGCCCCCTTTCCCTCCCTCCTCCTTCTTCGTCTGATCTAAAAAGTCATCAGCCACAAGAGGACCTGGAAAAAGACTCTTAGGTTGGCATGAATAATGAATATATTATGAAATGGCATCTGTCTAGTAGCAGACTCAGAATCTGCCTGCAGGCTATGTGAGGAGATCACATCTGGCAATAGGAAGAAAACTCAGTGATGATGGTGTTGAGAATGGACAAAAATAGTCTGTATCCTGTAGAGATGGAGTGAGAGAGCGGAGAGCGAGCCAAAGCAGCGTGCTGGGGGTTCTCTATGAGAGACGCACATGCTCTATAAACCCAGACCTGGACAATATAACTCGATGCTTTCGGAAGTCCTCTTGTTTTGGAAGAAAAGAACATTCAAGCAGTGTGGACTCCTGGGGCCAAGGCCTCTCTCAGTCAATGCCTCTCTTTTACTCAGCCATGGCCTACTTCTCTTTGTTGGTCAGGCTGAATTTTAATTGGCTGCCCCCACATGCCTCCTACACCACCTCTTTTTGGAAGCTTACAAAGAGGTTAAATTACTTCATCCAGAAAGTGACTGGTTTTACTGGAAAACAAAACCCCTGGCCTGTTGAGATGCTCTTGGGATGGCCCTCGTTTCCCTTGGCCAGACCCCCTTCTCATAACCCATGCTTGTCCTCTTACTTTGGAGATGCCGTATGAGCTTAGTATTCTCTGTGAGCAAACCGAGGGAGGTGGGAGCAAATATTGACTCAAGGGATTAGACCCACAAGAAAGAAAAGAGACTTTTTTGCCTCTAGCCAAATAAGGCATAGACTAAATGTATCTGCCAACAGAATAAGGTAAATCTTGTACCCAGTCAAGAGAGACAATGATCTGAGTCTTTGTTATGTTAGAGAGGAAGCAGCTTTTCATTCCTGGGTCATCCCCTTTAAGTAAGCCTGAGTAAGTGGTGGCAAGAGTTTGCTGAGAGATGGGCAGTGCCAACTGTTCTGCTGGCTGATGCTAAAGGACCCACTTCCAGAAAAATGCAGCAGAAATACACACAGCAGAAAAAATTCCCTTCCATTCCAGGAAACTGAGTAAAAGTTGCCTAGCACCAGACCCTGTGTTGGGCACTGAGCCCCTAACAGCAGTGGTACCCTCTTCCTGTCTCACAGGAGCCCATACTCTGGTCTAAGAACTAGGGATAGAATGCAAAGGAGGGAGAAAAGAATCAGAGCATAGGCATTCATTTATTCAATAGCGATGAAATGAGTACCTCCTTGAACCAGGCACTAACGTGGACTCTGGGGATAGAGGAGTGAACAGTACAGTTACAATAGAATGTATTCTGTGTCTGGCACTAATCTAAAGTGTAACTTATTACTATAATGTGCCTATCTGTTCATTATTAGCTCCATTTTGTTTATGAGGAAAATAGGGAAAGGGAATTAAATAACTTATTCTCTATTAAGTGGTAGAGTTGAAATTTGCATTTGGATATCCTAGGTCCAAGGCTTAAAGAGGACGTGAGGTGAAATGGTGGGACATTAGGTTGGGGCCATTCTCAAGAGATGATATTTGAGCTGAGAATGTGAATAACCACAACCAGGCAGCTGCTGACCATGAATTAGACTCAGTGCTGCGCACTTGAAATGTTTGCTTTCTTTTTCCCCCACAACAGCCCTAACAGGCCAGTGATAGCATCCTCATTGCTAAAGGGAAAATGGAAGTTCACATTTTGGTAAATCACACCAATGCCTATGACTTTTTTTGTGGCAGAGTTAGAATTTATGTCCAAGTATATTCTACTTTAAAGTCTATACTTCATCCACAAACCACACCATTCCACTAAATGGAAAATGTTGCCATAACTACATCTAGAAGATTTAGAAGCTCTAGGCGTGGACATGTCATACCTGGGATAGGCTTAATAGAGAAAAGGTTATCCCAACAGAGACCTACAGGATGAGTTGCCATGTTTTCTTAAAAGAGGTGGGACTGGGTTGCAGGCATTTTAGGAAGGAGAAACAGCACAAGCAAAGACACGAAGGTTATAAACATGGGGGTGTACGTAGGACACAGTACTGAAGTGTAGTTAGAACTATGTGCAAGGGGTGAAAGTGAAGAGAGGAAATGGGAAGACTAGGCTGGGCACATTTTGAAGAGCCTTGCTATATTAAATTGAGTGACATTCAGAATGAACTACACCGGACATTCTAATATAATCTCACTCTATCATAGGACTCATGGAATATATTTTAAGCACCTCCTACATGTGAGGTTCTAAAGTAGGAGCTCTGGTTAAAATAAATGCCTTTTGCTTTTCATTACTGTAGCAAAATCTCTGTAAGGCACATTAATCTCCTTTCTGGACCTCCAAAGTGTGCTGCACAGAGCCTGACCCAGTCGCTTTCTGGTTGAGGATCCTGCTGTGGGGTCACCAGCCTGAGTGTTAGTGTTCGTTTCAGAGTCTATGGACCTAGAAAGAAAGAACATTGGAAGGAAAACCCATATTGACCTCAGAGCAGATTTTGGAAGTTGCTTTTCTTTAAAAAAAAAAACAAAAAAAAAAACCTGATATCAGCACATTTTATTCTGCTTTGCCTTTTTCTCTGGAAAAGAACAGAATGAAGCAGGTATAGAGACCATACCTGCCAATAGCAGGCTCTCTGCTTAGGTAGCTTCCCACAAACCACAATTTCACTGTGTACATCCACAGGCTGTGGTAAAGTCCACAGGAGGCTCGTCCCTGCTCTCATCTAGCCTCAGTTTACCCCTGTAAAAAGGGGGCCATAACGAAGGCTATGTCATACAAATAAATGAGGTACTGTTCATAAAGTATTTGGCACATATAATGTATGAACAAGCAGTCAACACATGTTGGATTGAGTTACAATTACGTTTAATAATTATATCTAATATTACTTTTAAAGTGTGAAAAACAAAAGTTAAAGGCAAAATTTGCTCTTGGAGAATAAAGATTCCCTTTATCAGAGGCAAATGACCCAAACCACATTCCAACCACATAACTAATCACATGCGTACAATGATCACATATAATTCTCAAATGTCACTGAAAAGTATGGATTATTAGCCCATCTCAAAGGTGAAAACCCTGAGGCTTGGGAAGGGAAAGAGAAACTACAGATAGGTTTTGTCTGACACTTAGTTGACATATAAAATTTTCATTCACCTGTGCCTCTAACAAAATATATTTTAGTGCTTACTATTTCTCAAAGGCTGTGCCAGGCTCTACAGGGTATACAAATAACAAAATTAACATAGAGTCTATTCTCCAAGTCTACACTCAAAGCCTGGTGGGCGAGACATATCGTGATATGCTTTACAAAGAGATAATAAGAAGAGGTCTCATTTAGAATGGGGAGGAAGGTTAGGGGTGAGGGAATCCAAGCAAATGAAATAGAAAAGTTGAAGGGCATGGAGTAGGAAAGAAGATAGTATTTTTTTGGAAAGGGTCCAGTAGGTGATGCTGAATGCATGAAAGGCAGAGTGATACAACAAGAGGAGTGCGGCCCAGTCACAATGCCTTGTTAAGGAATTTATATTCTGACACCATAAAATTCTGTGTGGAACATCATTACTACTGTTTGGGACACTGCTGGACATGTGACTCTAGTTTGATGACTAAGTGAATAAAAGATACCACATAGGTCAGGATGACAGCCATCTCTCATTTAAAGAAAATTTGATTTCCAATGTTCAGGCAAACCAGTAGTTTTAAAATCACATAACCAGAAATTTGGAGATAAATGGGTGTAGGAATTGTCAAGGCCAGAATTTTCCTAAAGCTCTTAGCCACCATAAGGCTGTTATAGCTTCAAGCATTACATCTGCATTCAAGTCATGATTAAGACGCATGGGTGGCATAAGGTTGTGACAGCTGCATCTGTGCCCTTTTATCAGGAATGGAAGTGCTTTTTCAAATGCACCAACAGAAGATTTATGCTAATGTGACCTGGCCCCCAAATGAGTCACATGGCCACTTCTAACTGCAAAGGAGTCCGAGAAAATGTTTATATGGCTTTGAAGTTTCAATATTATGAGGCAGCAAGGAAACGGGGATTAGGAAATCACTTCTGAATGGTGAATTAAGATGTCAGCTGTAAATACTATAACAGTAAAAGAATCCCCCTTTCCTAATTGTAATTAGCTACATGCCAGTAAGAAAAGGTCAATCAAAACAATAGACAAAAGACTTTGACAGGTATGTCTCAGGGAAACACAAATGACCAATAAACATTTCAAAGTAACTAAAGAATTGCAAATTAAACCATAGTGAGAAATGTATAGGTAATACCAAAAGAAAAAAATTTACTATTGTCAAAGTTGTAAAAAAATGGAGACTTCTATGTACTGGTAATGGAGTACAACTACTTTGGAAAACTATTTATTATTATATGATCCAGTCTATTCCTAGTATGTACATTAGAAAAGTATCTTCTACACATGTGTACCAAGAAACAAATATAAAAATTTGCATGTTCATATTTCTTTTAAATAGCAAAAAAAGAAACCCAAATGTCCATCAGCAGAAAAACACAGCATATTTACACAATTAAATATTATACAGCAATTAAAGTTGAAATACAGTAATTTATAAGTTGATGAACTATTAATAAAAACTATATAACTGAACAAAATAATCTCAAGAAAAACAGGAAAAAAACAGTATTACAAGATTCAAAAGAACACTATTACAAGAGGGAAGGGCGCAGGGGGAGGTAGAAGAGGGTAAAGGAGAAATAAATGGTGATAAAAGGAAACTTGACTTGAGATGGTGAACACACAATACAGTATACAGATAATGTATTATAGAATTGTACACCTGAAATCTGTATAATTTTATTAACCAGTGTCACCCCAATAAACTCAATAATTTTTTTTGACAGATACAGAGAAAATCAGAGAGGAACAGATAGGGAAAGAGAAACAGAAAGGGAGAGAGATGAGAAGCATCAATTCTTCATTGAAGCTACTTAGTTTTCAATGATGCCTTTCTCATATGTGCCTTGACTGGGGGAGAGGGAGGCTACAGCAGAGCAAGTGATCCCTTGCTCAAGGCAGTGAACTTGGGCTCAAATCAGCGACCATGGAGTTATGTTTATGATACCACGCTCAAGCCAATGACCCCTTGCTCAAGCTGGTGACCTTGGGGTTTCGAACATAGGTTCTCCATGTCTCAGTCTGATGCCCTATTCACTGCACCATCACCTGGGGCTCAGTAATTTTTAATGTAAAAATGGTGACCTCATGGTTATTTTTTTATCATGCTTTATAACTTACATATACCCTACAGTCTTTTATATGTGTTATTAAACACATAATATTAATTAGTTAATAAAAATGTAAGCAAGTTATCAAATGGTCAAGATAATATGAAATAATTGTGAATTTATAAAGATAAGACCTTCAAGAATCTAAAATACCCCATGTAGATTAATGGTAGTTTATTCCTCTTTTGAGCTTTTTTGTATTTTCCAACTTCTATAACACTAGGGAAGAATTTTTTTCTTTTCTGTTGCATAAGGTTTTAGAACTGTTTCTATACAAATCTGCTTCGCTGATTCCAAATCTGAAATCTGTTTTTGGTGCATGCTCCATTTTTAATGCAATTTTAATTTCCTTTTGTTACAGTTAATGGCATGCATTGGTTTTTATATTGGAGTTAAAGGGCAATGACTCTTGGATTGAACATAACCACAAGGCAATTAATGTTTGACAAACATCACTTTTACATAATTGTAGTTGTTTGTAAATGTAAAAAATTATTATCTGATAAAAACACCCTCTTATTTTAAGATTGAATCATGGCTTCTTCAAGTAGACTTAAATGTAAAAATAGTCCTGACACCTTCTGTTATATATGTGGCTGTTACACACTTCAACGTCAAAGGAGCAATATTTCATCATTTGTGACATGTGCATATATTGCCTATATTCAAGTTCCCATTGGCAATCAAGACAAGAATTGGGCTCCTCATATTGTGTGTCATAATTGTGAGGAAATGCTTCGTGACTGGACAAAAGGAAAACGCAAAAGAATGCCTTTTGGTATTCCCATGGTTTGGTGTGAACCTAAGGACCACAGGAGTGACTGTTATTTCTGTCTGATCCATACAAAGGGCATCAGCAAGAAAAAATGGCATATGACCACATATCCTAATATTCCTTCAGCAATACGACCTATCCCACACTCTGAGACATTCCAGGTTCCAGTTTTTAATGGTTTTATTTCTTCTAAGGATGAAGAAAGTGAACATGGTGATCAAATGGATTTTGATAAGATGCATGAGGAAATGGTTGTAGAATCTGAAGGGTCTTCTTCTGATGCCAAACAGCCATTAACCCCTCAGCAGTTTAGCCAACCCGAATTGAATGACTTAGTAAGAGATTTGGGCCTATCAAAGAAAGCAGCTGTGTTCTTAGCCTCCAGGCTTTAAGAAAAGAATGTACTTCACTGGTCAGCTAAAGTATCCCATTTCAGGAAGCGTGAACAAATTGTTGTGGATTTTTTTCCCAAAGACAGACACTTTATTTACTGTCATGATATCAGTAGTCTTCTCAGCCAGTTAGATGTTCCCACTTACAGTCCAACAGAATGGTGGCTATTTCTTGACAACTCTAAATGGAGTCTGAAATGTATTTCTCCTACACAATGGTAATGTTTATGCAGCAGTTCCAATTGGTTATTCAACTCATCTGTGAGAAGATTATAATGACATAAAAATTGTCCTTGACTTACTGAAGTATGAGGAGCTATAACTGGATCATTTGTGTGGATCTTAAAATGGTAAATTTCCTGCTAGGACAACAGAGAGGTTTAATGAAGTATCTTGCTTTCTGTGTTTGTGAGACAGCTGAGCTCGGGAGAAACACTGGACACAGAAAGAGTGGCTGAAATATGAAGCTCTGGAAGTAGGAATGCAAAATATTGTGAATGAACCTGTAGTTAATTGAGACAGGATCATTATTGCCCCACTTCACATCAAACTTGGCTTAATGAAGCAGTTTGTTCAGGTTTTGAATAGAGAAAGTGAATGCTTTCAACATATTATTTCTGCTTTTTCTGCCTTGTCTTTTGAGAAGATAAAACCAAGTGTATTTGATGGATCTCAAATTCGAACCCTCATACATGACAAAGAATTTGCCAGAAAGATGAATGAGGAGGGGACAGCATCATGGCAGTCTTTTGTGGCAGTTACAAAGAACTTCCTTGGCAACAAAAAAACAGAGAACTATAAATTTCTCATTCAAAGGATGCTGTTCGCTTTTCATGACATTGGATGTAACATGGGCATTAAGGATTCACTTCCTTGCCTGGCCTGTGGTGGCGTGGTGGATAAAGTGTCGACATGGGAACACTGAGGTCGCCAGTTCAAAACCCTGCACTGGTCTGGTCAAGGCACATATGGGAGTTGATGCTTCCAGCTCCTCCCCCCTTTCTCCTTCTCTCTCTCTCTCTCTCTCTCTCTCTCTCTCTGTCTCCTCTCTAAAATGAATAAATAAAGAAATTAAAAAAAAAAAAGATTCACTTCCTGAACAGTCATCTTCATAAATTTCCCGAAAATCTTGGAGCTGTTGGTGATGAGCAGACTACTGCTGGAGCATCAAATGAGATTGTCCTCAACAAGTACACAAATGCAAGAGCTATGCAAATTTGTGCAAATTTTTTTTGCACAAAAAATGCATATTTTTGCCTGAATAGAATTTAAATAAGTTTTGTGCAAATTTTAGGACTAAAATAGGTGTTTTAATATGTTCTTTTTCAAAATTGTAGACAAATTCTGATGCAATCATATCTTTTAGTATATTATTGTATTTACTGCATTATATAAATTATTATATTTTCACAAAGATGATGCCCAAGAAGACATTCTACTTCACTATGTTAAACTAAATGTTGAAAATTTTACCAGAGAATATGAGACATGGACAAGAGTGTGGTGGTTACGGGGTGGGGGGAGGGAAGTAAGAATTTTATAGAGGGTGGGATAGGGAGGAGGGGAGGGACACAGGGAAAACCAGATAGAAGGTGACAGAGGACAATTTGACTTTTGGTGACGGGTATGCAACACAATTGAATGATAAGATAACCTGGAGATGTTTTCATTGTACATATGTACCCTGATTCATTGGTGTCACCCCATTAGAATTAATAAAAAAAAATATATATATATATATATATAATTTACAATAAGATGATAACCTAAAATATTGAATTGCAAAAAAAACTGTAGCTTACAGAGAAAAGCTAATATTAGATTTGAAATCAGTACACTCGATTTAGGTAAGAACAAGTGTTTTTGTGGATGCAACAAAAATTTTATTTCCAGTGTAATGGATATATATTATTGCAGTAACTAGAAAAATATAGATAAAAGTATTATTGAAAAATATGAAAGCATTGCTTTTTAGTTCATTGGTTCTAAGAGTTGATAATTTTCATTCTATTGTCACTGATTTCCTTTAACTAGACATTGGCAAAAAGCCCTGAAAATTAAAAATATTATTTTCATCTATTTAATGACTCCCTGAACATGTTAGTAAGTAGCTTAAATTTTCACTAAAACCTTCCTCATGCACTAGAGGAAGAAACTCTCTGAACTATTTTTGAGTGGTGATAACAATTAGGATAGATGAAAGAAAAAACAAATAATATTTTCTCCTTCAAAAAAATTCATTACCTTTACCTTCTTTAAACACTTTTGTACTTTTTTCATAATATGGAGCCTTGTGTTTATGTCATGGATTTTGTGTGTGGAGAAGAAGTTAATTAGAAAACTAGAAGACATGTTCACTGGCTTTTGCTGTGTATTTATTCTATTAGTGATTGTAAGTATGGTTAGCCAGCCCTTCCTATCTTCAGGTGAGACATGCTGCCTCTCCTACTCTCTGCATCATCAGAACTATAGAGTCAAAACTGAGGCTCAAGACTCAGTGATTTCCAATTTTCCCTAGAACAAGACCTCTTTTCTAGTGCCAGAATACTTTGTAGACTCTACCACACTAGATAATTTTATTTCTTGATTTAAAAGAAAGCAAAATAAATTCAACAATTATAAGAATGATTTAAGTGTCTTGTATTTTATCAATGATAACCACATCTTCATATATGTGAAACACAATTTAGATATGAGCCAAAGATACTAACTTCTTAGGCAGCCAACAATGTTTTGTACCCTTCCGGCTGGATCACCAGATACCTTGCAATGACACCCTTGGACAGGGAACCACAGACACAAGTTGGTATTCACTCTTCTAGTCCAAACCATTCATTCTGAGGGCCTGAGGTTTAAGACAAGGAAATGACCTTGAAAGGCAGCTCCACTGATCAGTGTTTAGGCTGGGATCGAGATTCAGGCATTTTTATTTCATATCTGGTTTATTGTCAAGGTATCATGACACCTGCATTAGCCCTTTCAGAGCTTCCCTTTATGCTTCTGCAGATCTATTGAAGAACTTCCTGAGTAATTTATAAAAATAATACTGCATGATTCCACTTATATAAGTTATCTAAATAGTCAAAACTTGTAGAAGTGAAAAATAAAATAATAGGAGTTAAGGGTAAGAGGAATGTAGAGTTGGTGTCAATAAGTATAAAGTTTTAGTTATGCTAGATGAGCAAATTTTAAGAGACCTGCTCTACAACATAATGTCTGTAGTTAATACAGTATTTGCACTTCAAAATTGGTTGGGTTTAGGGGAGTAAATCTCACTTTAAGTGTTATTAACACAGGGAAAAATATTAATAAAAAGAGACATAAGCATAAGAAAACTGTGAGAGGTCTGGAATATGTCCTTGATTGTGCTAATGATATGAGTGTTGGCATATGTCAAAACTCATCCATTTTGCATATTCAATATGTACAGTTCTTTGTAGATCACTTATACCTCACTAAAGCTGGTAAGCATGAACTGTCTCCAGTTGACAGTAGGAAACAAAATGGTAGTTATTAAAAAAATAGCCATCTCTACTTCTTTCTTCACCAAACATTGGTGACTAAAATTGTCTTGAGGAGCTAGCAGTCTACCAGGGCAGAAGAGAAGTATGCAAATAATGACAATAAAAGATGATCTGGGGCAATTAAGATCTTATCCAAATTCAGCAGGAGCCCAGGGAGAAGAATGGAGAATTCCTCCCTAGAACAAGAAAGGTCAGCTGATGAAGAGGGAGCTGAAAATAGCCCAGTTTCTCTGAGGCAGTTTTTCTTCTGAAGAAACTGTTACTTTATTTCTTCCTCGGGAATGTGGCTTCCAGAGTCTTACTTCTCCTCCTCTGAAGATGGCCCAGTTCATTTACACCTGTAAGAAGAAATGAATCTCTTATGTTCTGGCCTAGATCCAGCGAAGAAAAACAGGAATCTCTTTGATTCTAGACACTCCCTTTTATCAGTGAAGAAATGATCAATACAATTTAAAAGATGAATCAAAGTTCACAGAAAAAGGTCAGTGCAGGCAAAAGGAATGTTTTTCTTGGCTGCTGACATTTCCTATCCACTTCTGGCCCCAGCCCTCCCTCCAAGGTGAAATTCCAGCCATGCCTTATCATTGATGAGTCAGTGTCCCTGTGGGAAACAGAAGGCATGCTTCAGTGGAGTAACTGAGGAAAGTAGAATAAAGGGGGTGATTATGACTGTATGGGCAGAGGGAAGGAATGGAAAAGCATCCCAGAGCAAGTCTGATAGAGCAGTTGGGTCAGTGGTTCTCAAAGCTGGAAGCCTGATGGGGTCCCTGAGACATTTTTAGAGGACCACAAGCTCAAAACTATTTTTACAATAACACCAAAACATTTTATGTGTGTTTTTGCATCCTTATTCTTCTTCCCTCGTGAATGCACAATAGGCTATATGACTTGTGATGGATACATTGATTTGATGGCTAATGGAATATACAGGGTTTGCAAAAAGTAGTTTACAGTTGTTCATTATGGAAAATAATATAATTGGTAAATAATAACAAGAATAAACTCTGTGTTTCATATACTGCCAGTACTTTTGTGCCACCCTGTATGTTTGTGGATTCTTGTGTTTATTTTCAGTTTTAATTTCTAATATGGTGTTGGGCAGATAAAACATATTATGCTCACTTTGTTAAAGATGGTGCTGCCCAGCATTCATACGTGCACAAGCGGTCTCCGAAAGCGGGGGCGGGGTAGAGTCCGGAAGGAGCGGAAGTACGCAGCTGAGCGGAAGCCAGCAAACACGCCCGGCCCAATAAACCTGGGTTTTCGACCCTGCGCAGAAGGGCCCTGGCCTCGAGGGCGGGGCTAAATCTCCAGACAGGCAAATGCTCACAGCTGAGAGCACGTCAAAAGCCCCGCCCAACCCGCGAAACTGTGGCGAGCAGGCTCTGACTGAGGGTTCTGGGCGGAAGCCCGGAAATAGGCTGGGTCCGCAGCTGAGCAAAGGTGCTCACCTCTACCCTTGGTGCTAAGGCTTCTGGCTTCAGTGATAGCCCCTCCCACGGAGGAGAGGCAGAAATCACAGCAAAAGCCACAGTGGGCCGGCGCTGGCAACGCTCATACCCAACCACCCTAGGCACTGGCAGAGGGGGTGAGGGGCCTGCAGACAGACCACACCTAGAGAACACAAAGGCAACACCTACTGGACTCCAGTGGCCACAACTTGCTTATACACAGAAAAAATGGGCAGGCAGAGGAATGCAAACCAAATGAATCAAGAAAAATCCCCAGAGAAGGACCTGAATGAACCAGATATAACCAAATTACCAGAAGCAGAATTTAGAATAATGATAGTTAGGATGTTCAAAGAAATTAGAGCAACAATGGATAGTCATTATGAACACCTAAATAAAGAGATAACAAGTATAAAAAACGAAATTGAAATAATAAAAAAGAACCAGACAGAAATGACAATTACAATATCAGAACTAAAGACCACAATGGAAGGAATTAAAAGCAGGATGAATCATGCTGAGGATCGAATAAGCGAGTTAGAGGACACAATAAACAAGGAAAAGAGACTTAAAAAATGTGAGGAAACTCTAAGGGAGCTTTGTGACAATATGAAGAGAAACAACATTCGCATCATAGGGGTGCCTGAAGAAGAGGAGAGAGGACAGGAAATGGAAACTTTGTTCAATCAAATCATAGCAGAAAACTTTCCTAAATTAAGGCTGGGAAACACTCCACACGTTCAAGAAGCACACAGAACTCCATTAAAGAGAAACCCAAAAAGATCTACACCAAGACACATCATAGTTAAAATACCAAAGCTAATGGATAAAGAAAAAATTCTAAAAGCTGCTAGAGAAAAAAAGGCTATCACCTACAAAGGAGCCCCCATAAGGATGACATCGGACTTCTCAACAGAAACACTTGAGGCCAGAAGGGAATGGCAAGATATAATCAAAGTAATGCAGAACAAGAACCTACAACCAAGACTACTTTATCCAGCAAGGCTAACGTTTAAAATTGAAGGAGAAATAAAGAGCTTCCCAGAAAAAGAAACCCTCAAGGAATTCATAAAAACCAACAATTCTGCAAGAGATACAAAGGGGCCTCTTGTGAACAGTTTAAAGGGAGGAATGAATAGAGCAAAAGAAGAATAAAGCTTTAAAGAATAAAATGGCAATAAACAACTACATATCAATAATAACCTTAAATGTAAATGGATTAAATGATCCAATCAAAAGACATAGGGTAGCTGCATGGATAAAGAAACAGGACCCATACATATGCTGTCTACAAGAGACACACCTTAAAACAAAAGATGCTTATAGACTGAAGGTAAAAGGATGGAAAAAATATTTCATGCAAATGGAAATGAAAAAAAAGCAGGAGTAGCAATACTTATATCTGACAAAATTGACTTTAAAACAAAGGTTGTAGTAAGAGATAAAGAAGGACACTACATAATGATAAAGGGAACAATTCAACAGGAAGATATAACTATTATAAATATTTATGCACCAAATACAGGAGCCCCGGCATACATAAAGCAGACTTTGATGGATATAAAGGGCGAGATTAACAGAAATACTATCATAGTAGGGGATTTCAATACCCCTCTAACAACACTGGATAGATCCTCAAGAAAGAAAATAAAGAAACAGCAGACTTAAAGGATACACTAGATCAACTTGATTTAATAGATATCTTCAGAACTTTTCACCCTAAAGCAGTAGAATATACATTCTTCTCAAGCGCTCATGGTACGTTTTCTAGGATAGACCACATGTTAGGACACAAAAATGGTCTCAATAAATTTAAGAAGATTGAAATCATATCAAGCATATTCTCTGATCACAATGCCATGAAACTAGAAATTAACCACAAAGGAAAAACTGAAAAATACTTAAACACTTGGAAACTAAATAGAATGATATTAAATAATGAATGGATTAACAATGAGATCAAAGAAGAAATAAAAAAGTTTCTAGAAACAAATGATAATGAGCATACATCAACTCAAAATTTATGAGACACAGCAAAAGCAGTTCTGAGAGGGAAGTTTATTGCACTACAGGCATATCATAAGAAGCTAGAAAAAGCTCAAATAAGCAACCTGACCCTGCATCTAAAAGAACTAGAAAAACAACAACAAATAAAACTCAAGACAAGTAGAAGGAAGGAGATAATAAAGGTCAGAGCAGAAATAAATGACATAGAGGCGAAGGAAACAATACAGAGGATCAATGAAACCAGAAGCTGGTTCTTTGAAAAGGTAAACAAGATTAATGAACCTTTAACTAGACTCACCAAGAAAAAAAGAGAGAGGACTCAAATAAATAAAATTAGAAAGGACAGTGGAGAAATAACAACTGACACAACAGAAATACAAAGCATAGTAAGAAAATACTATGAAGAACTATATGCCAAAAAATTAGACAATCTCGGTGAAATGGACAAATTTCTTGAATCATATAACCTTCCAAAAATCAATCTGGAAGAATCAGAACACCTAAACAGACCAATTACAACAAATGAGATCGAAACAGTTATCAAAAAACTCCCAAAAAAGAAAAGTCCTGGGCCTGATGGCTTCACAAGTGAATTCTATCAAAAATTCAAAGAACTAACTCCTATTCTTCTCAAGCTATTTCAAAAAATTCAAGAGGAAGGAAGACTTCCAAACTCCTTTTATGAGGCGAGCATAATTCTGATCCCAAAACCGGGCAAAGACAACACAAAGAAAGAAAATTATAGGCCTATATCCCTGATGAATTTAGACGCTAAAATTCTCAACAAAATATTAGCCAACCGGATCCAACAATATATGAAAAAAAATCATATACCACGATCAAGTGGGATTTATTCTGGAGAGGCAAGGCTGGTTCAATATTCGCAAATCAATCAATGTGATTCATCACATAAACAAAAGGAAGAACAAAAATCACATGATAATTTCAATAGATGCAGAAAAGGCATTTGATAAAATCCAGCACCCATTCATGCTCAAAACTCTCAGTAAAGTGGGAATACAGGGATCATTCCTTAACATGATAAAGGCCATTTACGATAAACCAACAGCAAACATCATACTAAATGGACAAAGATTAAAAGCAATCCCCTTAAGATCAGGAACCAGTCAGGGATGCCCAGTATAACCACTCTTATTCAACATAGTTCTGGAAGTCCTAGCTACAGCAATCAGAAAAGAAGAAGAAATAAAAGGCATCCAAATTGGAAAAGAAGAAGTAAAACTGTCACTATTTGCAGATGATATGATATTGTATATTGAAAATCCTAAAGTCTCAGTCAAAAAACTACTGGACCTTATAAATGAATTCAGCAAGGTGGCAGGATATAAAATTAATACGCAGAAATCAGAGGCATTTCTATATACCAACAATGAACTGTCAGCAAAAGAAATTAAGGAAACAATCCCCTTCACTATTGCAGACAAAAAATTAAAGTACCTAGGAGTAAATTTAACCAAGGAGGTTAAGGACTTGTACTCGGAAAATTATAGAACATTGATAAAAGAAATCAAGGAAGATACAAACAAGTGGAAGCATATACCGTGCTCATGGCTAGGAAGAATAAACATCATTAAAATGTCTATATTACCCAAAGCAATTTATAAATTCAATGCAATACCAATTAAAATACCAATGACATACTTCAAAGATATAAAACATATATTCCAAAAATTTATATGGAACCAAAAAAGAACACAAATAGCCTCAGCAATCTTAAAAAGAAAAAATAAAGCAGGAGGTATCACTCTTCCAGATATCAAGGTTTACTATAAGGCCATTATACTCAAGACAGCCTGGTACTGGCATAAGAACAGGCACATAGATCAATGGAACAGAACAGAGGACCCAGAAATAAACCCACAGCTTTATGGACAACTGATATTGGACAAAGGAGGAAAGAACATACAATGGAGTAAAGACAGCCTCTTTAACAAATAGTGTTGGGAAAATTGGACATCTACCTGCAAAAAAATGAAACTAGACCATCAACTTACACCATTCACAAAAACAAACTCAAAATGGATAAAAGACTTAAATGTAAGCCGTGAAACCATAAGCATCTTAGAAGAAAACATAGGCAGCAAGCTCTCCGACAACTGTAGCAGCAGTATATTTGCCGATTTATCTCCACAGGCAACTGAAATAAAAGACAAGATAAACAAATGGGACTATATCAAACTAAAAAGTTTTTGCACAGCTAAAGACAATAGGAACAGAATAAAAAGACAAACCACACAATGGGAGAACATATTCGACAGCACATCTGATAAGGGGTTAATAACTAAAATTTATAAAGAACTTATAAAACTCAACACCAGGAAGACAAACAATCCAATCAAAAAATGGGCAAAAGAAATGAATAGAAATTTCTCCAAAGAGGACATAGGCATATGAAAAAATGCTCAACATCACTAATCATTAGAGAAATGCAAATTAAAACCACAATGAGATATCACCTCACACCAGTCAGAATGGCACTTATCAGCAAAACAACACAGAATAAGTGCTGGCAAGGATGTGGAGAAAAGGGAACCCTTCTGCACTGCTGGTGGGAATGCAGACTGGTGCAGCCACTGTGGAAAACAGTTTGGAGATTCCTCAGAAAATTAAAAATTGAACTGCCTTTTGACCCAGCTATCCCACTTTTAAGAATATACCCTAAGAATACCATAGTACTGTTCGAAAAGAAGAAATGCGCCCCCATGTTCGTGGCAGCATTGTTCACAATAGCGAAGATCTGGAACCAGCCCAAGTGTCCGTCAGAAGACGAGTGGATTAAAAAGCTTTGGTACATATATACTATGTAATACTACTCAGCCATAAGAAATGATGACATCGGATCATTTATAACAAAATGGATGTACCTTGATAACATTATACGGAGTGAAATAAGTAAATCAGAAAAAAAGAAAAACTGAGAACAGCATGATTACATACATAGGTGGGACATAAAAGTGAGAATATGAGACATGGACAAGAGAGTGGTGGTTATGGGATGGGGGGAGGGAGGGAAGAGTGGGGTAGGGAGGAGGGGAGGGACACAGGGAAAACCAGATTGAAGGTGACAGAGGACAATTTGACTTTTGGTGATGGGTATGCAACACAATTGAATGATAAGGTAACCTGGAGATGTTTTCATTGTACATATGTACCCTGATTTATTGGTGTCACCCCATTAGAATTAATAATAATAAAAAATATATATATATTAAAAAAAAAAGATGGTGCTGCCCACATGGAAGCCTGTCACTCAGGTGATAATATTAATTGCCCTTCTTGCTTGGGATGGGTGTGATTATATTAGTGTGTGTTGGGGGACAGGCTGTAAACTGGCAGGATCCTTATAGTCTAAGACTGTCTTTCCCACCCTTTTTGATGTAGGGTGGTGTACTCTCATGAGGAACCCATTATGCCTCAGATGAGTGACTTTATATTAGAGACTTCCTTGTTTGTATATTGAATTAAAGGTTTTGAATCTATACTATAAAGTGGGGCAAACCGGGAGCTTGCTCTCTCTCGGTTCCTGGGATTAGCATTAGATAAGAGAGCAAAGAAAGGCCACATGGAGGAGGCCAGGAGAAGCAGCCAAGATAGTGGAGTGCTGAGGGAGAAGCCAGTTTGTGTAGAGTTTGTGCAGAGAGGAGATGGGGAAAAGAGGTGAATAAGTCTGGTGAGCTAGAAACCTTTGACTCTAGGAAACTCGGATAAGTCAGTGGCTTTGAGAGCCCTGAATGGAAAGGGAATTGTTTTGTTTTCCCATTATGTATATTTCTTGCCCACCGGGTGCGAGCTGGGATTAAAGATGATGGCCCACCAGTTCCTAGCTCCATTGTTTCATTACCATCTGTCCGAATCTAATGTGAACCTGCTGTGATGGTGGTCATGGCTCCTGGCTTTACATATGGTAAACATTGAGACATCAACACGAGCTCTTTGAAGGTCCTCAACAATTTTTAAGAGTCTAAAGGGGTTCTGAGATTAAATATTTGGCACCTGTTGGATGACTGCAGTTCAGAGCGGGTCAATGTGGAAGATGGCCACGAGGCAGGATTCGGATGGCCACCACAGCATCCCAGCAGGATGTGCCAGGGAAGGAAATACCCTGAGCAACATCATCATCTCCCTCCCTCCAAAGCCACCAGGGCTCCCATTGCCCAAACACCTCTCGGATCCAGAAGGCGAGAGGCTGTTTCTGGGGCACCAATCAGGGTGAAAGAGAGTGCTCTAGTGCAGCCAATGGAAAATCCTCACATACTTGGAGGTGGGAAGAAAATTTTAAAAATCAAGAAGAAGGGGGGTGAGAGGAGGAGATAGGGAGGAGAGGAGGAAGAAGAAAAACAGGAGGAACAGGCACAGAAGGAAGGGGAGTGAGATCCTTCAAGTGCTCCATTCACTTAGCTGGCAAATGAGGGAGGATCTGGGTTCAAATTCTCACTACAATTTTCTAACTTCTTAAGCAAGTTAACAGATCTCGGTTCAGTTTCCTTTTCTCCAACCTGGGATAATACTATTTGGCTCAAAGTGCAGATGACCGAATTGACCTAGTTCATATGCAGTATTTAGTGTAGACCTTGCCATTGGTCTATTTCCCTTTGTCCTTCCTATGCCAACTCCTGGAAAGAGGTTCTAGTAACTATTAGGGTATCTTGGACCTTGTGTTAGGCTCCATTTTAAACCCCAAAGACTAGGACAAATCATCCTCATCTCTTTCTGATAGTTTACTGCCAAGTTAACTATGCATATTGGTTAGCCATTTGGAGTCGGAAAAAAGAGATCATTTGCAATAAAACTGTATAAATGCTGATATGCTGTATGGAAATTAGTCTTTTGGGACAACAAACTCTTAGCATCCTAAGATTTCATTGAGACACCCCCAAAAAAAATCTGCGGGGTTTTTTGATTTGCATGTCTCCTACATTTCTATCATCTTTCTCTGGAGCTGCTGACATTCGGCACTGGTTGTGGGCGGAGATACTCATTCAAGTCAGAGGAGGCTGAAGCTGCAATTGCTCCACACTGGTTTTTCTGCTCTTCATTCTAAGTGTTTCTGTTTGTAGAGTCCCTCCACAAAGCTCCAGATGCTACAGCCCTTTGATTCTTCCATGGGATGTTCATCATCAACACATGTTTGAAACCTGCAGGGAGCATAAGCCCTGTTTAATAGAAATAAAGGTGTGATTAAGGAGATAATATGGTAAACTGTCAGTCACATTTTACAAAGTTATTATCCGATTGCAAATCTCTAAATATTAGGAGCTTCACTTTTCCTTTTTTCCAAGGACCAGTCATTGCCTATGGCCCCCAAGTGAAAGAATTATATTTTTGCATTTTAATTAGTGGTGTGCATGTCTGGAATTTCAACTCCTTTAATGTACTTCTTCCCCACACCTGGTCACATCTCTCATTCTTTCTCTCCATAGGCATGTAGTATGTGGACATGATATTCATTTAAAATTAGAAACAGTTTAGTAAAGAAGCAAAGCCCCCCTTCCTCCAAAGCAGGCTCTAGGCCAAACTGAAAATTTGTGTTGATAACAGGCAGTTATTCAATTAAAGATCAGATGAAAAGTGGGCAGCCAATTTACCAATCAGATTGATGGATGGGATAAGGAACTGCTGGACTATTGTCAGAATGCAAATGATTTTAAACTCCAAATACTCAGGGAAAATGAGATTGACTATGAAGCTGGTTTTTCTTCCCATTACTCAAATGGGTAAATAGATGATAGATAAGGAGGGATGGGGGGTGGAGGGTGTCTGTCTGGGTATAGTTACAAAGGCTACTGTTTTCTTATTCTAGAAGGCATTTAATATGTCTCTCTTCTGATAAAGCAGAATGAACAAAGACTTGGGCTCTCCTACCATATTTTAGGGGTTCTTTTTCTTTTATATGAGAGGAGGGGAGACAGTGAGACAGACTCCCACATGCACCCTGACCGGGATCCAACCAGCAACCCCTGTCTGGAGCTGAGGCTCAAGTATTGGACTATTTTTAGTGCCTGAGGCTGATGCTTGAACTGACCAAGTTATCCTCCATTCCTGAGGCCCCTTTTGAACCAATTAAGCCAATGGCTGCAGGAGGGGGAAGAAGCAGATAGTTGCTTCTCCTGTGTGCCCTGACCAGGAATTGAACCTGGGACATTTATATACTGGGCTGATACTTTATCTACTGAGCCACCAGCCAGGGTCTATTTTAGGGTTTTTTATATTGATGATGAAGATGACAAGTCAAGGGGGAGAGTGTCTGTGGAAGGGTTCAAATTCTGAGGGGAGATATACATCCCTCAATCCAAGATGATGAACTTTGCAGAACTATGATTGTTATCTCAACTCAAAGATCCCTTCTTTTCCCCCCACCTCCCTCTATATGCTTACACACACACACACACACACACACACACACACACACACATCTCTAATATAATCCAAAAGTTAATGGTCAGGATTTTCACCCTCAACTCATGCACTCCCATTAACATTCTGTAGGGCTCTTTAAAAACACAAATCACATTCTCCCCAAGACCCTGCTCCAGTGAACCAAGAACTGTCGTACAGTATAAAGACGAGGGCTTGGGCGTATGAGAGTAGTGATACCATCCACTCTGACAAGGAAAGCAGGAATAGCTAGATGTGGGAGGAAGATCATGAGTTGAGTATTGACCGTGTTGGATTTACGATGCTTTGAGATAGCCACATGCCCATGTCAAAAATATATCAAAAACCAAGGACCTGATCACAGGGAAGTTACTGCAGAGCAGTTAATTATCTGCTCAGTGTATGTCTGCCCCATCAAAGATGATTCTGTCTATTCACTACCATATCCTCAGTTTCTGTCTTAAGAAATAGCTGTAGAAGGAAGAACTTGGGAAGGGAGAAGAAAGGATTGATGATTAGGCAGGCATTGATGATCATCAATTTCTACTTGGTCCAGCCATTAATAGGTTATGAGCATAAACTATAAATAAGCTTCTCAGAGTATTTTATAAATCCTTACCACAAAAGAAGCAAAAGGAAATACACTAACAGTTATTAAAAACACAGTTGGTCAGAAAGACAAAACCCTAGAATTTTTACCTTTATCCCATTCCCTTTCCTCCAGAGTGTGTTCAGCAGTTGCTGAAGATGCCCTATTTTGTTGGAATATTTTGGCCGCCCATCCTCACTCCTTAGCAGATATTGGTGAATAAAGGGACTATTCTAACTTGTTTCCTTCTGCTACTTTATTCCCCATCCCATCTTCTGATCTGAAGCTGGTAAGTTTTCTGTTTGTGTTTAAATAGATTACAGCACATACCTTCCTTCCTCTACCCTTTCAACAAATCCCCTTCAGTTGCCTTCCTCTAACTCCACAGAGAAGTCTGTTTCATTGTTCTGATGAGTCTGTACATGTTCACTGGTCTGTCAGACTTGAGAGTATGATAACTGATGACTAACTAATAGGACCCTGGCTGAGCTTTCTCTGTTGGCAAGTCTAACATGTCCAGAAATTTTTAAATGGTACCATGTAGTTTAATTTTGGAATTATGCTAAATACTTAATAGTTCCTTTAAAATACAGGAAAGAACATTTATAGGTGTTTACTAGATGTGAGTTACTGTGCTAGACACTTCTATAGATCATAACTAGTATAGCCATACAACCCAGTTTGTTCAATATGGTACCAGTTAATTCCTATTGTCCCAGTATAATTTTTTATAGAATTTACCCCCCAAACACACACACAGAGTGTCCTTGTTTAAACAATAAATTTTATCTCCACCCTACTTATACCTCATTTACTAGTTTCTTGTTATTGACTGCTGAGTTGATATTGCCAAAGATCTCACTTTTTTAGATTAAGCAATTAAGGGCTCAAGAGGTCAAATCACTTGCATGACATTTGCCAGCTCTTGTGTTAGAATCCAGCTTCCAATTTAGGAATGGCTGATCTGAAGCAGGCTTTCCAACATCCCCTGAGTAATTATGTGTGGATTCAGAAAAATAAGATGATCAAAGTTCTTGGTTTTCAAATGAAACACTTCTGTGTGATCATGGACCAGTAATTTCCATTCTGCAAATAAAATGAGCCTACAACATGTATTTTGCTCTGTTATTATGAACACCTGGCAAGATTTTAGTCAGAATCAGTGCTAAATAAGGTTGGCTTTCCTGACCGCCTTCACTATTCTAGTGTCTCTCCATTCCTGTCACTCTGCATGGCTCAGTCTCCTCTCCAACAAAGCCTAGGGGTGCGCAAGACTGAATCAGCACAGACATCTGAATTCAATTCCCAGAGCCAATATTCAGAGCTGTGTAAAATCAAGCAAATCAGTGACCTCTCTGTGCCTATTTCCTCCAATGTAAGAAATAACACTGTCTACTTCATAGGGTTGTTAGTAAAGACTATGAGGATGCTTGAAACACTCATGTAATGCCAACACATTCTAGGAACTCAACAAATATTAGTCCCTTCCCTAACTCAGTAAAGGTTTGCTACTCTACCCCAATTTGTGGGAATAGGAATCTCTTCCCAGGCTGCTAACTGAAATTCATGCAAATAGAATGGTGACTAGAAAGACATGTCAAAATTCAGCACTACTGGATCTGAGGGTACCTGGAAAAGGGGTCTTTGAGTGGGTCGTTCATAAGGTTATTTGGTGGTGGCAGTGTTAGTTTTATTGTTTGCATGTTTGTTTCACCACAGTGATTATAAATTCTGGGAATGCATGATCATGTCATGTCATATACCTCACTAGCATGCCATTTGAGATGCGTCTCAATGACTTAATAGAAGTTTATCCAGTGAAGGACAAGGAAAGGGACTATTCTGTGCAAAGAGCAGGTGCAAAGTGGTGGAGGGAGGAAGGAGCCCAGTAGGTAGCACAGTCTGGCTAGACTGTTGGGGAATGAAGATAGGATGATTTACCCAGACTGGCCATGCACCGTGTACTCAGCACTTCACTGAGATGAACCCAATTAAGCTTCTTAATAACTCAAGACAAGGGAAACTCTATTATTCCATTTTGTACATGGTAGACTAAGGCCAGAGGGAGTACACGCATAGCAAGCAGTAAAACATAATTCTGAACCCAGGCATTCTGATTGCAGAGCCCAGACTCTTGGTAAGGTGTTAAAAACCAAGCTGATGCTGCATGCTGAGCTCAGACTGCAGGGGTCCCTGTGGGCTAGAGGTGAGGATAGATTCTCACTCCAGAAAACCAGGTGGTAAGAGCCTCCCCAGGTGCTGAACTGAGTATGGAGCATGTAGACAGTTGTGGAATTTAAAAGCAAATGAATTTCCTAATTTACCTAAGTCATTCCTCTTTCTGGCTTTGTGGTATTTGCCGGTGCTTCTCCAATTACTTCAAGAGCTGTTGTGAAATTCTCAATGTAGTCTCTAAAGAAGATCAATTTAAAAACACATATTTCTTAATGTGAATTATTCATGAGCATTAATGTACTTAAGTATATATGAATTTAAATCAGTTTAGTTTGGAGATTTTAAAAAAACATGTCAGAGGTACACATACACAAGTTATTCATTCAATGTTTGTTGAGGACCTACTATATGATAGGGAACATGTTAGATAAGACTACTAGATGGCCTGGTAAATAATAATATTCACTGAGTGTTTGCTGCATGCAAGATATTATTCTATACATTTTATGTATATTAACTCACATATTCCCCATAATACCTCTGTTACTATATTATTTCTATTTAAACATGAAGAAACTGAGTAAAGTGTCCCATGGAGCCCAAATTGTTTATCATGAGGGCAGATGCTATTAATCCTGGTGGTTCACATAGATTCTCAGTACATATTTGTTAAATGAATAAGCCAAACATTGGGAATACAAAATAATATCTAATATTCTGTATAAGACTGTGTTCATTTACTTTTCATGCACATCCTCACTTAGATATAATGTATGTAAAAGACTTGAGTTTCTACCAAAGGAGGTAAGATATGAGCACCAATATCAAACTACATAGTCATTTGAAAATATTAAGACATAAAAACCTTAACTGTTTAAAAGGGAAATTTAAAGAGGTGAGAGTCACTCTGCATGAAGGGATGGAGATGGTCCACAGATGAGGCAGCCCCAGGCTGAGTCTTGGGGGATTTGTGCGCACAGGGATGGGGGAGCAGGGCAGAGACAGCAGAATCCCAGGACAGAGATCCTGTAAGAAAAAGCACAGAAGGAAAATGCAGAGCCACTATGGAAATGTGGAATTGCTTTCTTGAGCTGCATTGTTGCTGCTCAATACCACCTACTGACTATATTTTCTACTGTCTTGTCATTACTCTTCTATCATGACTCTTCTATTCAGCTACAAGTACACAAGGAACCCAAATATAGTGATTTAAACATCAGGACTTATTTTCCTCACATGCCAAGAATTCTGGATAAATGGATGGCTGCTGGCATTGGTATAGACTAGTAGCTCCCCAACATTGAACTGGTTAGCCTTTCCTTCATAGTTTTGAGTTAGCTGTCCCAGCATCAGGCATCATGACTAAGGCATAAATCAAAGGCAGGAAAGGCTTGGCCCACACTGAGTGGGACTCTTCCTTGAATCATAGAAGTAAAAGCATTCCCGGAATCTCCCAGCAGCCATTGCTCCCATCTTATTGGCCAGAACTCTATCACCTGGCCATTCATTGTGGTGAAGGAGGCTGGACAGTAGAATATTAGATTTTGTAGATTCTATAATATGAAAGGAAAAGAAGGTAGGAATGGAAGTTGGTTGAACTAACAAGCAGTGTCCATCTGACACTAATAATGCTGATAATACTCGCCCTTACCTGAGTGTTTTCTGTGTGCCCATCATAAGCTACTCACTTTCACATACATTTCTCTCATTTAACTGTGTTTATTTCAACCAATCTGACAGAGCGCCACTCTCATCCCCACTTTACTGAGATTCTCTAAGCTTCAGTCATTTGCCCAAGGTCAAACAGATGACAAGGAGTGGAAGTGCCGCATATCTAGCCCAGGTCTGAGCTAGGATGCTCTTCCACACCCCCGGGGTGATAATCACTAACTGTTCATCTACAAAGTGACTAAATTTCTGCATTTGTTGTTTCTGTCAGTTCTCACAAAAATGTTTGAGTGATTAGTAATGTAGCCATTTGTCAAGTGAAGAAACTGAATCTCAGTGAGTTTACATGAACTTGCCCAAAGTCACATGCCTGCAGGTGGCTGAGCTAAGATTCAAAACTCAGATTGCCTCCTTCTAAAACCCACATACTGTCTTCTGTGCTGCGCCACATTTTATCACAATTCCACTGGGAAAAGAACTCCAGTTTTACCTCCCATCTTTCTCTCCTCTTCAGTCTGCAGCCAATTCCCTGGCTCAGGTCCTCATCACCTTGTAGAGAGACTATTCTAAGAGTTTACTGAACAGTCCTAACCCCATTAATTTCCCCTACCAGATTTACCTTCTCAAAACAGTCACATCATGTGGCCCACCTCTCTGTTCCATGTCTCCCCTCTGCTCAACAAAGGCAGTTCAGCTTTCGTAACCAAATCTGCTTCTCATCAACTTTTCTACTTAGCTTCCCATTATTGGTTACCCTTTGCTTTTAACCCTGCACCTATTTATTGTTCATGGCATGAAGACTTGTCTTGTCAAAGTACAAATTCAGCCAGTTCATATGCCCAATCCAGTGGTATCTTGTAGCAGGGGAGTGAGCCTAGTTACAGGTGTGAAGATAGGGCATCCAAAGTGAAAACATAGCAGAAGTAAAAGCATGAAGGTGGAAGGATGAGGGTTTTAGTCACTCTTCCCAGGAGTCAGATGTGGCTGTAGGAGGAAGTTCTGTAGTGCAAAATCACAGTGGAGAGTTCTGCCAACTTGTGCTCAAATTCCAAAATGGGAGAGGGGAAAAAAAGAGATCATATTCAGCCTTATATCAACATGTAACAATCTCAAAAGTGAATCTATGCCTGACCAGGTGGTGGCGCAGTGGATAGAGCATCAGACTGGGATGCGGAAGACCCAGGTTCGAAACCCTGAGCTTGCCAGCTTGAGCGCGAGCCCATCTGGCATGAGCAAAAGCTCGTCAGCTTGGACCCAAGGTCGCTAGCTCCAGCAAGGTTTTCTCGGTCTACTGAGGGCCCGCGGTCAGGGCACATGTGAAAAAGCAATCAATGAATAACTAAGGTGTTGCAACAGCAACGAAAAACTAATGATTGATGCTTCTCACCTCTCTCCGTTCCTGTCTGTCTGTCCCTATCTATCCCTCTCTCTGACTCTCTCTCTGTCCCTGTAAAAAAAAAAAAAAAGTGAATCTATGGGTCAGGGTCATTGTCTAATGAGTTGCTAGAGAGAGGACAGTTAGATTCTCCCAAATAGAGAAGAAATCCAGTGTGGGTACAAATGGAAAGTCTTTAGCATCATTACAGATCTGGGTTTGAACACTGCCTGTGTGTGGCCTTGGGCACATAAGTCACTTCATCTCTCTGAGCTTCAGGGTCCTCATCTATCAATAGCACATAATTGAGCCTCTCTCTCAATGTTGTCACAAGCCATTGAGAAATTTCAGGGCAGAATTATGGAAAGATCAGTGTGCAAGCACACCCAGCTCTGATCAGTTCAAAGACAGAGTTTTGTTGGGGAAACCGCTACAGACCTCTCTCTCTGCCAACCTGAAAATCATCAGGGCAGGAGTTACAATCCATCTAGAAAGGCAGTTAAAAGATGCAATTTGTTTCATCTGGTTTCATTTTATGTCTAAACAGGGAGGGACGTTACTAAACTACACTAATGACAAGGAAGCCAAACCACTCATGTGCAGCAGAATGTGTAGTTACTAGGTAAGGGTGACTTAATGGGACTAGGAATATGCAACACAGCTACATCAGTTAAGTGCCCGCCTTAGACGGCTGAGTACAGATGGGCAAGGTTTTAGATTTTACCCTGCTGTTAACTTGTACAGTGACACTGTACAGGTCACAGCAAGCTCTCTGCCTCCTGCATGGCATCCATGAAATGGACAGGAAAAGAGACAATGGTGATTAGACTAACAATGTTAAAACAGTTTAAAAATATCTCATTTAAATTATTTTGTCATGGAATTATTTTAAAATGTGGAGCAGATTATTGATGCTGTTCGGTTGATCCTACATACAATAGCCAAAGTCATCAAAAGGCCCTTCATAAATATTTCTGTCCTCAGGAACTCACGTTCTAGGGAGAGAGACTGACATGTGCATAAATCACTCTAATACAAGGTAAATGGTGGTAAGTACTGCAGGAAAGGAACAGGCCAAAGGCTCTGGGGACATGGGAGCTGGGAGATTAATTTCTAATAGGAAGATCCAGAAAGGTTTCATGCAGGAGATAGGATTTGGGTTGAGCCTTGAAAGCTTGGGAGAGCTATAATTTATACTATCTTGTCTGCGGCTCAGGGAGCACTGGAAGCTTTCTCCTCTCTGTTAACTCAGAGCTCCTGAAGGGGAAGGACATTGACTTTCATCTCTCACCCCCAGCTCCGTGGTGTAGGGCCTGGCAGCCAGTACGTGCTCCATAAATGTTGAGTCCAGTTAATAATGAAGATAGAAGAAGGAACAGTAATACTCACAATAGTAGTAGCGTTTATTCTTTATCGAGTTCATGTGAGGTTTCAGGTTATTTAAAACCTCATCCCAGGGAAGGGGAGGCGCAGGCCACACATTTGGGGAGCCCTGCGCTGCAGGTGTGTCTGGGGCGGGGACCCAGTGCGCATGTCCTCCAGGACCACCTTCGCCCTCGCAGGGGCCAGGCGCTGAGCGCCCCTGTGGACCACGGAGAGCTGGGCGGGTCGGCGGGCAGGAGTATGGTCCCAGGCTGGACAGAAGCCAAGGCAATTATAGCCAGGCCATGAGGAGGCCTCAGAGAACAGCGGCCAGTGAGGAAGTCAGATCCTGGGTGGGAATCGCCTCACACTGTCGTGCCAGTTTGGTCTCAGCCACTTTGTCCTTCTTGTCCCAGTGCAAATAAGCTGGCACTTGCCCTTAACCTTTCTCAGTCCTGGTAGGACAGCTTCTTTTGCCTCCAGTCTGGCACAAGTCCACTACAGGTAGACCTCAGTTTGCAATGAAGTCACAGTGATATGGTCCGCATATCTGTGACGTCAGGGGATTCCAGAAGATGGGCTGTGATGTCACCGCAGGTCCTGGTTGGGACCTTGTTGCGGAAGTGTCAAGTGGTTCTGGAGAGAAAAAAAAAGTTCAGACTTCTGTTGCCTGGAATCGCAGAGGATTTGAATCACAAGTTGTTCAATATCAGCATTTTACAATTTTAATCTTTCAAAAGAGATCAGACCAGAAGAAAACTTAGTCACTTGCCATTACTGACTCTCTCCAGCAGGAAGCTTGGCTAGGAGTCCTCAATCCTTCTTCACAACCTCAATTCTTAAGAGCCTCTGTTATGTACCTAAAACAGTTTTGGAAACTGCAGAAGAAAGTGCAACCTCTGGGAATCAGCAAAGACACTCTGAGAACTCCCATGAGCCACCGGGAGGCCATAAATGACAGACAAAAAATAAATAAATAAAAGCAAAGCTAGCTACATAAAATTAGGTGCCTTTTCTTCTACCTCTCCTGATAAAGCATCATCTCCAAAGCCTTTCAGGATTCTTTCTCCAAATGTTCTGTGCAGTATGAGTGGGAGGAGCCCTGTAGAGAGGAGCTTGCATGTTAAAACCATCTCCAACAATCCACCAGGGTGAAGAAGGAGAAGGGCTGTTGATACCTGGGCTGCGGTGAAACTTGGAAATTCCAAGGAGAAAACTGCATTCTTTGCAGCCCTCCGGGATCCTATCTGATCCTAGCAGATAAGATCAGATCTATGAAAATTAAAAGCTCGATGGCAGAGCTACTAAAACAGGGGAAAATCAAGGATTCTTAAAGAAGCCAAGATACAGTTAGAAAGGATGAGGGAAGTGAACAGCAAGTGCTCTGAGCCTGAGCCTTTTGCATGTGGCATTGAGCACAGTTCTGTTCATTTTATGAGTGACAGTGGGGACGAGGTCTGGGCTGGGAGGCCTCTGTCAGTCATAAAGATGGTCGCCTTCCTGGAGCAAAGAGTCAGTGCTGCTCTGCCAACCGCTTGTTGGAAACTGCACTAACTCACCTGCCATGGTGAGGGTTTCTGGGCAATCCAGAGGTGTGCGCCCAGCCTCTGAGCCTTTTTCTACCCCAGGAGCTTGTGAATAACCCACAGAAAGGGGAAATCCTGAAGTTGGTGAACCCCAGAGTGAACCAGTCCTCGTTCTCGACATGTTAGCCAGGCTGGATTCTGAGAGCCTGAGTGGCCGAGTCAGCGTGAGCCTGGGAGCCTCTCCAGGGATAACAGCTTCTGTGGAAAGGCATGCCAGGTGTTGCTTGCACATGGCACACAGGCAGATGAAGGCAAAACAAACAAAGGCATCTTGGAGGCACCTGATCTCAGGTGAATCCTGTGTGGTCTGTATCTGTGAACTGTGGCTTGGCAAGAGCTGACCGTTGTTCTCCTAAGGGGAAGGCCTGTGATGGAGCTCCTAGGGACTGTCCCTCATTGCCAGCAGGTGTGAGTTTCCACTTGGATAATGCAACATTAGAGCCAGGCCAGCAAACTACTGTGAAAAGCAGCAATAAATGATGTAGAAATGACAGAGAAATTTGAGTCACCTTTCCCTTCTCGAACCTGTCCTGAAGCCATTGAGTTGCCCACAGATGCTGTTGGCTGTATGAGCAGATATCTGTGTCACAAAATCCCAGTAAGAGACGAAAAGAATCTGTGTGAATTAACACCACCTTGTCCGAGGTGGAGAAAGGCCAGCCTTCTAGTATAGAGTCCTGTGAAGACCCACTTCCAGGGATGAAGTTTGGTTTTGTTGCCACCTGGTCAGCAACAGCTGGACTGTTCCCATTTGAATGAAAACACAACAGAAGAGTCTTCAGAGGCCAGCCAGCTGGGAGACGCTGGCCAGGGTGGCGGTATATCTGAGGAAGGATATGTTTCATTCAGCTGATTCCTTAGTCCCAACATCAGCCTCTCCTGTGGAACACACACTGCTGGGGCTTGAGGCACCCAGTTGCAAGAAGCAGGTATGTCCTGACTTTCTGGAGACCGGGTTTAAAGTCCTGCAGCCTTTGGAGCCTCAGCAGTACATGGCTTTCCTGCTGTACCACATTACGGTGAAAATCTTCAGGTTACTGCCACTAAGAGTTTAGTGGCTCTTAAATGTACCTGCCACTATTTCAAGTTTATCCTTGAATACTACTACATCAGGCCAGCAGATTGTCACTGGGTTTGAGATCCACACTATATAGAGAGAGGGTCCTTGTAGCAGTGCAAGAAAAGGTATGTGAAGGGGGTTGTGTCCCTGTGCCAGCGGCACCCCAGGCCGTGCTGCCAGCCACTGCCCTATGTGCTGCCACCACTCTCAGAAAGGCTTCCCTGGTTGTAAGCTGGGGCTTGGTGATAATCATTGGGTCCCCACTGGCCACAGCTTTAAATCAGGCAAGCAATCCATAGGAAAGCAAAGGGACTGCAACTGAAGAGAAATACTAATCTCTGTGAGAGGCAACAAAATAATTGCTTTTTAAAACTGTAGACTACCCCCACCTAGATATACCATTCAAAGGAATGCTGCCTCTCAGGGCCATCCCTGGGAGAAGCTGTATGTACTCCTCCAGGGCTGCCAAGCTCAGGCCCTGTTTCATTTTCCCGCTGTACAAGAAAACTGGCCTTTTTATTTTATAGCAGCGCCTCCTTCTGATCCAGGGTAGAAGTCCACAGCTTGATTCACCTGCTTGAATAATGATGCCTGTTTTTCCAAATCAAGTCTATCCTGAGGACAAAGACTTGCCACCATCAGGAATGTTCAGGAAAGTTCACTGCAGACTGGGCAGGCAATCCCCAAAAGGGGTTCCAGAAGTGATTTGTGCACTGGCACTATATTTGAAATACCGGTAAATGAGTAGTGTCCTGTGAAAAGAATAGCAGCAGTCCTGGATGACAAGTGCTTATGAAGGGAAAGTAAGGCACCTTACCTTAGACCTTGTATGCTTGATCCTGTAAGATTGATGATTGGGGCTGGAGATGGATAGCATGCCCTGTGGTGTTTACATGTATGTAATGGTTGTATTTTCCTAAAGCTGTGAAAGCACTTTAAACCCGAGCGCCTTTACCTTAGATGAATGCTTTGGCCCCTCTGTAAATATCACCATTAAAATTCAGTTGTATATAGTGGACAGTTAACTGAACAATAATCCCAATGCAGCAAGAATGGTGTCGCATCTACAATTGTGTGTGTTTTAATTATCTCAGATTTGTATATCCTGTATAAAATTTGTTTCCCAAATAAACTATGAATGTTTCCTATATAATATGTGAATGTTTCTGAGAAGAAATTCTATAAATAGTTAAGAGGTTAACCTGTTAAAGAGATACCAAGTAATGATTTAACTGGACAGACTTAAAATTAGCAAAGAGAACAATCCTTCATTATATTTTAGTGATCCACCAAGAATGAGAGATTATGTAGTCAGACTTAACATTCTTGTCTACTTTATTATGTCTAGTTACAAATTTCTCTTTAATTTCGATTTAAAAAAAAAAAGGCATCTTAAAAAATAAGCATCATCTCATTTGGTCATCCCAGCAATCCTGAGCAAGGTTTTATCATCAAATCCGCTCCCCACCTCCTGACAGATGAGAGGACTGAGGCCCCAGGGGAAGGGCTGCCTGCTCCAAGCCCCACACAAGTGAGCAGTATGACCAGACACACTCTCAGGTCACTTGAGTCCCAAACTCATGACTTTGACGTAACGGCCAGAATGCAAGAACAACATTCCTAGAAAAAGTCTGAGAACAATGACTTTCATGACATTTCTGGTGGGAAAAGCTTTGAGTCTAACAGATATATATCTGTAAGGGCTTTCTAGAGAAACAGATCTAATAGGCCACATTTCTATGTTGAATCTTTGACAAAATTCCTTCTTCTCTAGGAAACCTCAGAATTTGCTCATAAGGCCCTCAACTGATGGGATGGGGTTCACCACATTATGGAGTTTAATTTGTTCTACCCAAAGTCAACTGGTAGTAAATGTTAATCCCATTCACAGATGCTTTGCAGTGACATCTAGACTAGTATTTAACAGATAACTGGGCACCATACGCTAGCCAGGCTGACATAAAATTAACTACCACAAGATGTAGATAAATAGGGACCCCAGAAATGTTTTAAATTTAAGTGACTATGCCCCTTTACCTATCCTATTATTTTGTTGTTTTAATTAGCACTTTTTTTAATGCATGAAAACAAAATAAGAATTTGAAATTCTGTGCATTTTTTAAGGAAAATATACTTTTCTCAAAAAATGAAGCCTATTTTTTAAAAATTCATACAAGGATAAAAAATAAAGGAAATAGAAAACACCAAGGTTTGATTTAAACATCAAGATATTTTATGCCTGTTTAATGTTAGATTTCTGCTTCATGGGGTAGAGTATTTGACTCTTCTGGTATCTGTGTGCTGACCTATTTTAAATAGATTTCTACAAAGTCAGCGCTGGGAGACCATGGGTGTCATTTTGTGCAACCTCAGGGCACTCCAGTGGCACTGTTTGTCACCTCAAGCAAGTGGTATAACCAAGACTCCTGCCTAGTCTCTGGTGCAGCTTCATTCATCAGCCTCATTATCCAATTTAATTATCAGCAGAGAAAAGAAAAACAAACACACACAAAGCCCACACTCTACACCAGAGTGTTGCACGAGCTGTACTCAGGCCAGCTGTGAGCCAGATGTCTGCCCTCCCCAAAGGGACTGCAAGGGATTCCCTGGCTTTCGATGAGCAGATGAGGGAGAAAATGAGGATTTCAGGATGGGGGGGCGGAGTTCAATCCCTCTTGGGGACTGGATAAGCTGCTGAATACAGTCAGTGACACCTGGAGGGAGAGAGACTTATGATTCATTGGGAACGTCAGGCAGGCCATGAGTTGAAGCTGTAAGGCTAAGAGGTCTGAATTTTAGTCCCTGCTCTGCCTTCTCTTAGCTGTGACTTTGTTTTTCTGGCTCACAGTCTTCTCTATAAAATGAGGAACATAATGACCTCACTATATGAAGGCAGATAAGTCAGAAGACCCAGGTTTGAATCCTGCCTTTGCCACTTACAAATAGGAAATTCACACAATCTCTCCAACCTCAGCTCACAGGATAAGTAATAATTACTGGTCAGGATTTAAGGAATGTAACTCGTGTGAAGGGCCAAGCCCAACATCCGTTGCACAGAGTAGGTACTCAATTTCTCCCCTAATTCTCTCTGTCCCAAATTTCAGAGACCTCTTTTCCCAAGATCCCCAGTTACCTTGATACCCACACAGTAATCCCAACGTCACCACCTCTGCACTAGTTGGTCATTCCACATTATTTATTAAGAGACTCTATGGGCTTGTTCCTGTTTTCAAGAACCTGCATGCTGAACCCTCAAGCCACACTCTCAGCCCTGACCCACAGACTGGCTGTCCTCTGGAGGTGACATCTTTTAGCTTCACCTTGACTGCACTGATGAGGTGACTTCCAGGACCCGCCCCCATGCTGGAAGAGCTTGCCAACAGTCTCTGGTGGGAAAACTAGAGCTTTACAAGGAGGGGTGGAGTAGAGGCCTGAGGGTGGGACTGACAGCTGGCGCTACTCAAGTATTGATAACATCCGTCCACCCACGCTTTGGAAACTAGGTGTGGTGCCTTTGTATCTCTCTCCCAAATAGTAGCAGAGGCCTGCTCCTTTTCATCTGCTGAGGAACCCATGAGGTCAGGCTTCTTAAGATCTTTGTTTCTGTCAAGCAAAATGTCCATGGTTCCCAGGAGGCCCCAGAGATGTCTGGAGTCCAGCAGTCTCTGTAGGACCTGATCCATGCCTGCACTCCATGTCTGCCCATGGACACCAGGGCGGGAGGCAAAGTACTTCCTTGGGGAGTGGGCTCACATGTGCCGGCCGAGCAGGAACCCATTATACTCTGGTGTTTGTAGTATGGAGGCCCCTACACTCCTTACTGGGTCACACTTGGATCTGAGCTCACCTGAGACACTTGTTTGTGGGGTTGCTCGAGGAAGGTTGGGAAATGAAATCAACACATAATGTACAAGCAGGGAGGGAGCTAAGAAATTGTCTGCACCAACCTCCTATTGTGGGAGCTTCTGGAAATCTCCACTGCTCAGGGTCCTTCCAGGTCTAGGCTGGCAGCCAGCTCCTTTCCTTTTCATCTCACCATCCCAGGGCTTCCTTTCACCCTACCCTTTTTAAGACAACCCCTGGCCGCTCTGTCCCTGAGGGCTGCCTAACCCACTGAGACAGCCGGGCCCCACACTTTCACACTAACAACTCCATGGGTAGATCAATGCCAAGCAAGCCCTCTGTAGTCTCCCTGACTGGGACTCAAACGCAGGTAACAAGCACCCAACAACCTCTGCTGAGAGTGGTCTTCTGATGCCCCGTCTGTGGTTCCCAATGACCCCTCTGCAAGATACAAGGTATAGGACCCTTCCTGTCCTGTTCAAACTTCTCCCATTCTGTGGACTTAAGATGACCTCTCTTTCCAGGACTAACTAGGTCAGAGGATGCAACCCTAGCCAGACAATTGGTTCTTCTTGCCTCCAAACAGAGACATTGTTCATAGAATGTCAACTCTAGGCATCTTCTCACACCCTTTTATTTTATGTTTGAGAAACTGAGGCCAAGTGGGTTTAAGACACTGGCCATGGTCACACTCTCTGGGTGTACAGATTAGACATCTGACCTTCCTCATACCCACCACTATCTCCATACAAGCAGTTTCTCAGCCTGAGGAGCCTGCAGGGTCTATCTTGGTCATTCTTGCTCAGCTCCCTAAGAAGACATCAACAATTCTTTTCATTTGGGGCATAAATCCCAAATATATGTACTTTTCAGAGTGGGATAAAACACTGTCAAACCATGTAAGTATAAATTCCCTGTAAAACCAGTAGCCACAGCCACTATCACAGCTGTCTGGCCCATGCAGGTTTGCATTAGATTCGGACAGACAGTAATGAAACAATGGAGCCAAAAACTGGTGAGCCATCACCTTTAATCCTAGCTTGCATCCGACAGGCAAGAAATACACACAGTGGGAAAACACTTCCCTTTCCATTCAGTGCTCACAAAGCTACTGACTTATCTGAGTTTCCTAGAATCAAAGGTTTCTACCTTACCAGTCTTATTTACCTCTGTTTCCCATCTCCTTCTCTCTGCACAAACTCTACACAAACTGGCTTCTCCTTCAGCACTCTGCCATCTTGGCTATTTCTCCTCTCCTCCGTGGTCTTTCTCTGCTCTCCTCCTAGAACGTAATCCCTCTTCCCCTGGAACAACGGAACAACGGAACAATGTGATCTCTCTTTCTTTTAAAACCTTTTGGCACAAAAGCCCTCTCCCAACACATATTAACATAATCATGCCCATTCCCAAGCAAGAAGGGCAACTAATATCATCACCTGGGCGATGGGCTTTCAAGTGGGCAGCGCCATCTTTAACAAAGTGAGCAAAATATATTTTATCTGCCCAATACTCCCTTTGATCTCCTTTGAGCTCAGTTACTAGTTCTAAATACTCTTATTCTTCTTGCACCTACAGATTGAGCCAGTCTTGTCTAAACAACCTGCTGGAGCACAGATAGTGTCAGAGGCATCGGGAAACTATAGCTCTCTCTATCCAGGTCTAGGGCCACAGGGATGGTGCTGTGCACTAGGAAAGGTAGTGGGGTAAGAGGACAGAGAATGCTGTTTGGAATTAGGCATAAATGTAAAGCTTGGCTGAGCATTGTGGTATTGTGTGACCCTAGGAACATTACATAATCTCCCTGAGTCTAAGGGTGATTATGTGATCCTCTGAAAAATCAGAAAAATGATACTTGTCTCTCAGAATTATTGCAAAGATTCATGAGGTGATGTATGTGAAGCACCCAGCACCCTCTATTCATTAAATAAATAAATATTCCCTTTGTTTTCTCCACCTATCTCATTGTGGGTTTTTTTAAGTAATAATAACTCGATTATTTACAAAGTTCATTTTGCTCTGTGCGTGTGCATGTGTGTGTGTGTGTGTGTGTGTGTGTGTGTGTGTGTGTGTGTGTGTGTGTGTGGTATGATGTCAATTTGGCTAGAAAAAAGGTGCAAATGGCTGCAGAAAAAAGAATGCAGCTTTGTGACCAGACCCCTACCACACATTAGAGACCCTGACTTCCATCTCTCTCCTACAAGCTGCTTTTTTTAGTACAAACACTGCCCTTTGGTGTCATCTATAAAATACAATTCATACTGCCTTTCTCACTCCCTGCTCCAACAGAATATAAAATTTTAGATTTTGTGCACATGAAAGAGGTGGTTATCTGGAGCAGCACTTTTTTAAAATGAATTTATTGGGGTGACACTGGTTAACATAATTATGCAGGTTTCAGGTGCCCGATTCTGTAACACATCTCTGTACAGTATATGTCTGTGATGGCGAACCTATGACATGCATGTCAGCACTGACACATGTAGCCATTTTCGATGACACGCAGCCATATGCGGCTGCATACCAGAGAAGTATGGGGCCGCATGCCGAGAAGGACGTTTTATCCTCGGTTCCTGCATGGCCAGGTTTAGTAGCTGAGGATAAAACATTTGCTGTAGTGTAGACACTGTGCCGGAGCTCTGTAGGCCAAAACAACAGAACTCCGGCACAGAGCGTCTAGTTCTGAGACTTCTGGTTAGGCTGTTTTTCTTGAAGTGACACACCACCTGAGTTATGCTCGGTTTTTTGGCAAATTTTTATACTCCAAGCTCAAAAGATTGACCATCATTGGTGTATATGGTATTCACCACCGCAAAAGTCGAATCCTCATCCATCACCATTTTTCCTCCACCTCCCCTGCCCAGTACCCCCAGTAATCACCACACTTTTTTTTGTCTATGTCTGTGACTCTCGCTCTCTCTCTTTCCTTTCTTTTTTTTTTTTTTTTTTTTGTGTGTGTGTGTGTGTGTGTGTGCTTTTTTGCTCAGTCCTTCTACCCAAAGCAACACTTCTTAAAGGGTGTAGGAACAATGCAAAAAGCAGCATTCTCTAATCAAATAAGTTTATAAAGTACTGGGTTAAAGAGGTTTTTTTAATTGCAGAATTTGTGTGCCTTTAATCTGAAAATATGCCTTAGGAATCTCTAAGTCTGGGATATAGTGTGTCATGCTTCCCAAGGACAGTTGACCACTGAACTTACATTTTGAAGGCTGCATTATGGCCCAATGTCCTATAGAACACGTTTTGCAAAGCACTCAGCAGACATGCTTCAAACTGTTTCCACAGCCCAGAGAATGAGATTTACCTGTCCCACCACCTTCCCTGAATGCAACAAGGAGAGGCAACCTAGGAGCATAAAGAGTAGCTTTTAAGAACAGTTCCTGACTCTGTTGCACAATGGAAAGCATACTGGAGTTCTAAGAGGGATTCCTTCTGGCAGCAAGAAGCAAATAGAGCAGGAACCAAGCTGTAAGAACCTGGAGCCAGACCATAACGGCGCTAAGTGAAGGTGCCATCAGGAGGCCCAGTGTACCCCAAATAATTATGGGAGGTTTCGGCTTAGAGGTGGCACAGCCCACCTAGGGCAGCCAAGGAGCCATGGATGTAAAATGGCTTGTGGGTTTTTTTAATGCTTAACAGCAAAGGAAAAAAATGTGGAAGTCAGAACTTTTAAAGCTATGGCTTGGGGTTGAAAGCTGATTAAGAACATTAGCAGGTAAGTTCAGCATCTTGCATTCAAAAAGAACCCCTCTGGAAAGCATCATACCCCCAGGGACATGTATAGCTGCGGGTATGGACCCTGTCACAGCTCTGGACTTTTGCACAAACTGTTTTCTCACCTGAAATGCCTTTCTCCCTCATTCCAGTATTGAAGATCACCCCACTCCAATACCCTGTTTTATCTGCTATTTATTTTTTAAATCAAGCAATGTAATAAAACCAAGTATAATCCACATGTTGGTTATCTCTTCCTTCTCCCCTTAGCCTTAAATACCTACTCTACCACCACCACCAAATAAATATGCTGCATATGAATGTCGGGAGCAATGCAGAATTTATTAGAGTCCACAGATGAGACAATCTACATAAAATAATAACAGAACCTTTTTTAATTAAAACATTTATCATCTCCCCTTGGTCCTCTCTCTCCCACGTTTCTCTGGGGGGGCCCTGTCTATTTTACCCTTTTATGCAGTTTATAGCTGAGCTAGCACCTGTCTTTTATTCCTAGATCTTAGAGATTAAAGGCAGACCCACAGACAGTGCAGAAGAGCATAAGGAGCTTAATTATTGAAGTCAATATAGACCTCACTTCAAATCCTTGCTTTGCAACTTCCGAGTTGAGGGGTATTGGTCAAGTCACTTCACTTTTCTAAGACCCCATCTCCTTTTGGAGAATAAGGAGATAATACTAGGTTGCATGACTCTTATGTGAATGGGAGAAGATGAATCTGAAACACACAGCATGGTGCCTGGCCCAGAACAGGCACTCAGTAGATTTCAGGCACAATGATTCAGAGAGGAATTGTGAAGTGTCTGATCCCAGATGGTGGTTGTTAGAATGGGAAAGGAGAGACAGGTGCATAAGATATTATGTCGCAACATAGACTGGAGCTGCACTGGAGTGGTGACAGGTCTCTGTTAAAGAGATCAAGTGCTTGGCCTTGCATGAAGCTCAGAATGCCAGCCATGATATGGCCTGGCAGCTGAGCATCAGGGACCCCTGTGAAAATACACCAGGTGTCTCCCAGGGCCCACCCTGGGAATAAAGGGCTGAATTAATTAATTAAAATAATAGATGTAGGTTTGCTTGATGTTCAAGCAGGTACATGACAGGGCCACCTAATTGGTGAATGTGGATGGAACAGTTAATAAATGGCTTTTTGATGAGAGGCTCCACCACATCTTTTAAAAAGTCATGCTTTGTTTCAACTGCTATTTGTGGATTGTTTGTTTCCTGTTACTTTATAAAGTGACTGCTGCGGCATAAAGTTGATGTACCTGGCTCTAATTTTCAACCTGGTCACAAGTGACAAAGAACAGCATGTTATAATAGTTGGCTTCTCCAGAAAGCAGAACAAGCCAGAATATTCTAAAGCAGTGGTTCTTAACCTTTTTTGAGGTACCGAACCCACCAGTTTCATATGCACATTCACCGAACCCTTCTTTAGTGATAAATAAAATATGATTTTTTTTCCCCAAATTTAAGACATAGGTATATGTTTTTTAACTGGTGCACAAAATGAGCCATGCATGAACATCACCTTGCTCAAAGAACAAAACCAACAAAGTGCATGAACTCACAACAAATTACGGTATTACTTTATTCTGGCCTCCACGGCAGAGGCTTCTCCGAACCCCTGTGACCGACTCATCGGTTTAAAGGGTTCGATAGAACCCAGGTTAAGAACCGCTGGTTTAAAGGTCTTAAATGTACCCAGTACTCTGTAATAGGAAAATCTAGTCTTCAAGGTTAGATAAAAAAAGATCAAGACCCTAACTTGGACCCTCAAAAGTATGAGTTTGGCCATATTATTTAACTTCTCTGAGCCTCACTTATCTATGTAAAGGGTGTGAAAAATTTTCCTCTCTTGGTTGTTCTAAAGAACAATGAAGACAACCTAAGAGAAAACGGGGTACATGGTCAATGCTCAATATATGTTCATTTCCCTTCATTAAAGATTGGATTTACAGGACTTACATTGCTTTGAGTCTTTGTGTTGGGTATCATAGGAGACCGAAGAAGACCATCCAGAGTTCATGTATGGCTTCAGTTGTCTATGGTTGGTGATTAGGAGTAGAGATAGGAAGCGAAAATGTGAGAGTGTATTTCAATACCACTAGTGAGCTGATTTACATTATCATAATATAACAATAGAAAGAGAAATACTGTTTAAAAAGAAGAAGAACGAAGGGAGGGAGGGAGGAAGGAAGGAAGGAAGGAAGGAAGGAAAAACTTGCATGAAAGGATTAAGATGCCTAACCTCTACAAAGTGCTATGGCAGTTTGAGTGTTATGGATAAAAGGGAAAAAAAGACACATGAATGATATCAAGGAAATGAGCTTCCAAGTTATGCAGCCTACTCATCTAAAGGAAACGCTAACACAGAGGCAGGTTCAAGTCATAGAATGCCCCCTACTAGTCTCTTAGATAATGGGAAGACAACTGACACTTTTTTCTTGACCATTGTATAGTCAAAGGAAACTGCCCCAAGAAAAATTGCTCCTTGGACCCTCCTCAGGGCTGAGTGGTACTAAAGAATTGATGGTGATGCACACATGACATGAGTTTGGTGGAAATAAACTGTGCCATATTGGAGTGAAACTGGGTCAAGAATACTCACATGAGCCCTCATGCATTCTTGACTTCAGAAAAGTCCATTTCCAGAAACTCAGCATGATCCTGAGCCTCCAAGAAAACAGACTCAAGTTTCCAAAAGGGACATTTCAATGGTACTATTTTGAGAGGCCTGATAAGTTAGCAAAGGCTGCATGAATACCTTCACGGTCACACATAAAGCCAAGCTGCTTTGCTAGTGGCCTTGTAAATGTTGGTGTCATGAAAATAAGAGAGACTTGAGCTGGGCATACCTGGGTTTGAATTTTAGGTCAGTTACCTTAAACTCTGTAGCCTCTGGGGTTTTCTGAGTTTATTTCCTTATCCATCAAAAAGAAACAATGCTACTTACCTTTCAGTGTAAATATATGGTTAAATGATATATGCAAAACAGGCTACCCATCCCTGGAACATAGAAACTGCCCAAGGTGAAATATGAGGCTCTTTCCCTTTTGCTTTATAGGATTGTTTGGCAGGTAGATTAGAGGGAATCTCTGGGGTGGGCAGTGGGAGCAGATTGCAGAAGTGAGTCTAAAAACTTTCTCCTGCCCTGTTGGCAAGATGATGAGGGGCAGCATTCAAGTGTCTTGAATGATAAAATTGACAGTCGGTTTGGGGAGATTATTTTGGACATATTAGATAGAAGAAAGTGGTTCAGACAGATATTTTTCAATCACTGTGCAGATGAGTATCAGTATTGCTGTAAGGACCCTTACTAGCTCATCTGGGAAAGTCTACAGGGTGCCCAGCTTGCCACTCTGACCAGCCCACTAGCCCTCCTTTATAAAACCTTGGCTTGGATATATCCCTTTCACTACATTGTTTTGGCAGAGACATTACTCACTTCATTTTGTGTTTTGTTTGTTTGTTTGTTTTTGTTTTGTTTTTGAAGTCCCTTTAAGGAATTGGAAAAGCTTTGGCACATTATGGCCACAAATGCAACATAGAGCCCATCCAACTTCTGGCCTAAATAAGCAGACCACTGGAGGAACAGCCACCAGCCTGTAACCTAGTTCTAACTTCCAGGTTCTTAGCTCTGTGACCATGAGCAAAGGGCTGGAAACCTCGGGTCCTTATCTCCTTCTGTGAAAAATGGGGAAATGTGAGAACTAAGTGTGGGGACAGTACCTATCTTAACTTAGACTGTTGTAAAAACCTATTCAAATGTGAAAAATTGTGAATTTGCAGTAGGGTGAAGTTGAAACACCAGCTAAAAGGTATTGAATGACTATCATGTGACAGAAATTATTCAGTCCTTCATATTTCTAATTCTTTAATTTTCACCTTCCTGTGAAGTAGGTGTTATTTATATTCCCATTTCATAGATGGGAAAACTAAAAGACTGAGAAGTTACATAACTCATTCAAGGTCACAGAGCTGGTAGGCAGCAGAGCCAGAATTTGAACCCAGTCTGCTGACTTTGGAGCTCACAAGCTTTCCCACTGGTCTCTACTTTGGAGTTGGGAAGACTGGGGGATGAGGTACCTTAGCCTATATTCTGTTTTGCACAAGTCAATTTCTTTAACGACTCTGGTTTCAATGCCCTCCTTGACAAAGTAGAGATGCTATTTCCTGCCTCACAGAATTATTGCAAGTGATAGATCATCAGTATGTGTAGCAAGATGAATTAATAAGAAATAAATTGGCATTACAATTTCCCTTTTCCACCCCAAGAAGGAGAAGCTAACTGTAATTCTATAAGTCTTGGCTTTCCTAAGTATAGACAACAAACTAATAGAAAATAAACTAATAAAAAATAATAGTTGTAGACTATGATAAATACTAGAAGGAGGGAAGCAGGATGATAATAGGGAAAAACAAAAGATACCTACATGAATAGATGATCAGTAAAGCAACACTGAGGACAAAGGATGTAAAAAAATCAAATAAAACCCAGTGGGGATGGTTTTAATCTTGTGGCAGGGGTTAGAGGACCTCTGATAACAGCTGGGGACTCTGGGAAAATTTTATTTGAGAGAAATAATAGAATGATGATGATGACATTTCTTTTGCCTGCGGGTGGCACGACAAAGACTCCCATGTACCTTTAGTACCATGAGAAGAACTTGATAGGTCCTAAACAAACCAGGTTTCATTCTCTCTCTTGTTATCACCTATTATGCGGCAGTGGCCATGAGAGGGATGTATAATTAAAGCATTCTCCCTTTTTTTTTCTTTCTTCTCTTTTCCCACCAAAACACACACACACACACACACACACACACACACACACACACACATATATTAATTTTAACATGAAAATTTGATGAGCCAAATATGCAGCTTTGCTTAGGTCGATATCTACATTTCAAATGCATTTACTGTCATTACTGAAAGAATCTCCACTTGGTGAACCATTAGGACAAAGCACTGAGTAAATGAGTTAAATCATGTCTAGGGTAACCGCTCTGCAGGGCTTGTTGAGAAGAAGCTGTTTTCCTGCAAATGATGATTGGTGAAGAAATGTTTCTGGAAAACGACCCTTCTAGGAAGGAGAGAGGGACTATTGAGGAGAACACTCAATGGAGGCAAAAAGTGTGCGGGGACCCATGAAGTATACTGGAATGGGAAAAAATAGGTCCTAGTGAGTCTCCATGTTGTGCCACCAACCGGCTGTGTGACCAAGTAGTTCACAAATATTTATTGAGCACCTAATGTGCAAGAGGGACAGAGAATTTAGCTATTCCCAAGTGAAATGCATAGACAAACCACCTACCAACTGAGGCTTGCATTCTGATAGCAGTAGATTATTATGGACTAAATGTGTGTGTCCTCCCTAAAGTCATATATTGGAGCCTAACCTGAATGGTAGGGTGTTTGAGAGGTACAGTCAGATGAAGTCAGGAGGTGGGCTCCTCATGACAGGATTAGTGCCCTCAAATGAGGAGCCTCTAGAGAGCTTTCTCTCTCTCCCCTGTCAGGTGAGGACACAGCGAGAAGGTGGCCCTCTCACCTTCTTGCTGCAAACCAGAGAAAGAGCTCTCACCAGAATCCAACTAATCTGCAACTTTCAACCTCCAGAACTGTGAGAAAATTAACTTCTGTTGTTTTAAATCACCCAGTCCATGGTATTTTGTTATAGCAACCCAAGCTAAGAGAGAGATGAATAATAAATAAATACTTGAAAATATATTATGCCACCTGGTGAGAAGTGCTTCTGAATAAAAGGGCAACATATAGGAAATGTTGGCAGTGGATGGAGGAAGGGGACGAGCTGTGACTTTCAATAAGGCAGCCAGGTAAGGCCCCCAGAGCAAAGCCCATGGGTGCTTCCGGCATTGAAGTTAAACGCACAACTTATTAATTTTCTTCAACCATTACACACGGTTCTCCATCTCAGCTCCAGCCATCACCAGCTGGATAATATGAGCCAGTGCTTCAAACAATTCAAATTTTAATGTATATCATAATTATCTGAAGGGTTTTTTAAACGCGTATTTCTGGGTCCTGGAACGTCTGCATTTATCCCAAGACTCCAGCTGAGGCTGCATGACCAGGGACCACACTTTGAGAATCAGTGCACTAGATAGTAGATGTCACTCACAGTCTCAGTTTCCTCATCCATAAACTGGAAATGACAATGTTTACATTATAGAATGGCTGTCAAGGCCTGGCACAGTTCTCAATCTGTGATGGCTGTGGCTGCTGGTATTGTCATTCTTGTCAGCAAAGTTTCAGTTGTCTGGGCTGCAGTTTCCCAACTGTAACATAAGGTCTGTCACTAGAAGAGGTAACTTTGTTCAAAGGCTCAGTGAAGGGCTCCCCTGGTCTGTCTTGAGGATTGGGGATCACAGAAAGATTACTCTGGAGATGACAAGTGGGCTGAGTCTTGATGTGTCACAGGGCATTAGCTAAGATGACAGATGGAGAGGAGAACCTCGGAGAGAGTCTTCTGAGCAGAGATTGTACTTGCAGAAACATGGCAGCGAGGAAAAGCACTGCATGTTCAGGGTGCTGCAAATGTAGGATGTGCACAGACGTTCAGCCTGAAGAAGAGCTTGTGTGAGGCTTAGCAAAGCACTGTGGTTTTATCCTGAAGCCATCGGGGGCCAGTGAGGCTTTGCGTAGAAAGAAGTGTGACTGTGTCAGATTCGTTTCAGAGTGATTTCGTGGAATGGTGTGAAGAAAGGACTGGAATAAAACAGCTGTGTCTAGAGACTGAGAGACATGAGGAAGCCAGGGCCACAGCTAATTCTGGAGTAGGTTGAATACAGTGCTAGAATGCCTGGCTGGGAAAAACAGAGGTCAAAATCAAGCTCACAGTTGACTAACAAAGCAGCTCGGGCATGGGACTGGGTCAGTGCAGAGGAAAGTCAGCCCTTTCTAATTTGTCCGCCCACTTGGGTCATCATTTTCCAATTTGCACGTGAACTGCCCGGGGGTGGAGAAGGGGGCCTTGTTAGTTGTCTTAGTCCATATGGGCTTCTAAAACAGAGTACCATGGACTGCTGGCTTATGAACAACCAAAGTTTAACACAGTTCTAAGGGGTGGGAAGTCTAACCAAAATCAAGGTACCAGCAGATTCAGTGTCTGGTGAGTAAACTGCTTTCTGGTTCGTAGATAGCCATGTTTTTCTTTTTTTCATTTTTATTCTATGTATTGGAATAATATTAGTTAATAAAATTATATAGGTTTTAAGTATACAATTCTATAATACATCATCTGTATGTTATATTGTGTGTTCACCACACAAACTTAAGTTTTCTTTCATCACCATTTACCACCCTATCACCCTCTTCTACCTTCCCCCACCCCTCTCCCTCTCATAATCACCATACTCTTGTCTGTGTCTGTGAGTTTGTTACTATTTTGTTTTTTCTGCTTAATTTCTTCACCTTTTCCACCCAGCCCTCCAAAATCCCTCCCCTCTTATAGCTATCAGTCAGTTCTTTATATCTATGAGTCTTTTTTCTATTTTTTTTTTTGTTTATTTTGTTCATTAGATTTCACATATGAGTGAAATCATACGGTATTTGTCTTTCTCTAACTGGATTATTTCACTTTTTCACTTAACATAATACTCTCCAGGTTCATCCATGATGATGCAAAGGGCAAGTGTCATGAACCAGCACGACTAGTATTTTCAGGTCCTGAGTGAGAATGGTGAAGAATTAAGAAAATAGACTTAAAGAATTAAAAGATGGGTTCAGGGGGGCTCTGCAATTACTGCTAACAGAAACAGACCGCCCTAGCAGAAAAACAGGCTGTGCCCAAAAACCACATTTTTCTTTTATTTTATAGGGCAAAATGGGCTTTAAGCAAATCAATGACTTTTCTGATTACAGTTTCCAAGCCAACCCAAGAATTCTACCAAGTGCTGAAAATCCCCACCATACATTAACATCCTAACTTTATACAAAGAAGAAGCTTGCCTTCAGTCTTTCGGGGGAACATGGGTGGTAGGGTGAGCAAATACATGGAGGTGTGGGGAAGGGCTCAGCCTGTGCAACTTAATCAGGCCAGTGAGGTAGGGGTTTCGGCAGACTGTCAGCTTGAGCCAGTTCCCCACACTTCTGTCCCCCAGAAATCCAAACTCTAAAAACCCTGTAGATTTTTCAGTTTCCTACAGGCAAGAGTTCCTTCTTTTTTACAGCTGAGTAGTATTTGATTGTGTAAACATACCATTGCTTTGCTTTTTTTTTTTTTACAGGGACAGAGAGAGAGATAGATAGGAACAGACAGACAGGAATGGAGAGAGGTGAGAAGCATCAATCATTAGTTTTTCGTTGCGACACCTTAGTTGTTCATTGATTGCTTTCTCACATGTGCCTTGACCGCAGACCTTCAGCAGACCAAGCAACCCCTTGCTGGAGCCAGCGACCTTGGGTCCAAACTGATGAGCTTTTTGCTCAAGCCAGATGGGCCCGCGCTCAAGCTGGCGAGCTCGGGGTCTCAAACCTGGGTCTTCCGCATCCCAGTCCAATGCTCTATCCACTGCGCCACCGCCTGGTCAGGCACCATTGCTTTTTTATCCATTCATCTACTGATGGGCACTTGGGATGTTTCCAGATCTTGGCTGTAGTAACAGTGCAATAAACATAGGGGTGCATATTCTTTTTCCAATTAGTGTTTTGAGTTTCTTCAGATACAGACAACAGTATGGAGATAGCCAGTGGCAATGGAGGTTGAAGGGTAGGTAGAGGTGGGTAAAGGGGGTGGGGGAACAAAAGAGACCTCGCTTAGGGTGATGGGCACACAATGCAGTGTGCAGATGATGTTTTATTGAGTTTCATACCTGAATCTGTCCTTCAATAAATTCAATAAATAAATAAATTTTTAAAAAACTAAATTTAATTTAAAAATAAAACTATTCTCAAAGAAAAGACCCTAACTGCTCATACCACCCAGTGGGCATTAGATTTTCAGTATAAGTTTTCTTTAGGGGACACAATCAGTTAGTTAGTCTGCAGCAGCAATTGAGAATCTGAATCAATTCACTAGCAGTGGGAATTGAGAGGAGAGGGCTTTGCTGAGGAAGGATTGCAAGTAGAAATGATTGAACCTAGTTCTTTTTTCACAGTGAAGAGTCAAGGCCCAGAGAAACTAAGATGATTTCACACAACTCACAAATGAGAGTCAAGATTGAACCTCAAACCACCTGTTTAGAGGTTTGTTGGGCAGATAAAATATGTTATGCTCACTTGTTAAAGATGGTGCTGCCCACGTGGAAGCCCATCACCCAAGTGATAATATTAGTTGCCCTTCTTGCTTGGGATGGGCATGATTATGTTAATATGTTGAGGGAGAGCTTTTACACCAAAAGGTTTTAAAACAGTGGTTCTTAACCTTTTTTGAGGTACCGAACCCACGAGTTTCATATGCGTATTCACCGAACCCTTCTTTAGTGATAAATAAAATATGATTTCTTTTCTAAATTCAAGACATAGGTATATTTTTTTTTACTGGTGCACAAAATGAGCCGTGCATGAACATCACCTTGCTCAAAGAACAAAACCAGCAAAGTGCATGAACTCACAACAAATTACGGTATTACTTTATTCTGGCCTCTGCGGCAGAGGCTTCTCCGAACCTGAGACCGATTCATCGAACCCCTAGGGTTCGATAGAATCCAGGTTAAGAACCACTGTTTTAAAAGGAAGAGAGATCACGTTGTTCCAGGAAAGAGTTATTATGTTCTAGGAGAAGCCCATGCTGGAGGAGAGCAGAGAAAGGCCACGTGGAGGAGAGGAGAAGCAGCCAAGATGACAGAGTGCTGAAGGAGAAGTCAGTTTGTGCAGAGTTTGTGCAGAGAGAAGGAGATGGGGAACAGAGGTGAATAAGGCTGGTGAGGTTGAAACTTTGATTGTAGGAAAGTCAGATAAGTCAGTGGCTTTGAGAGCCCTGAATGGAAAGGGAAGTGTTTTCCCACTGTGTGTATTTCTTGCCTGCCGGGTGCAAGCTAGGATTAAAGCTAATGGCCCACCAGTTATTGGCTCCATTGTTTCATTACTGTCTGTCCGAATCAAATGCAAACCTGCACTGGCCAGTTGGCTGTGATGGTGGCCATGGCTACTGGCCTTACAAGGTTCTAGATCTTTTTCTTCAAAATCTAAACCTAACATATTTCCCAAAAAAGACCTGAGCATAGTAATGATACTTCTCATTTTCTGAGCTATTACAGGCCGATGCTGGACTACGTGCCCTGGGCCAGGGACTTTCCATACATTATTTTAGCACAGTGCCTAGAGCATAGTGGGACCATGATTTATTTTCCATTTTGGTCTGCCTTCCTCATTAAAATATTAAATGACAGCAGGCAAGGCGAGGCTCAGAATTGAAAGAATTCAGGTTCCATGAACAAGTAGTACTTTACGTTCCTTCCTTCACATGTCTACAGAAAAATTCACATTGTGTGATGCCTGTTGTAAGTGGAAGCAGCATGTTTTCAGGTTTGAGTTGTCCTCTTTCACTTACTAAGATGAATGTAGCTGCATGAATGTGGAAAGACTAAGCTTTCTGTGCACTTGTTGGCACAGAGTACTTTCTCAATAAACATTAAACAAATGAATAGAAGAACAAATAGCATGCAATCAACATTTCAAATGACAACATCCAGAAGACACACAAATAAGAACATAGAGCTGAGGCATTTAACCTTGTCTCATTCAATATTAAAATATATTTTGGTGTCTCCAAGGGCCATACCATCTCAGGTCAGCTCTTAAAAACTTACCAAACTGAAAGTCAACTGACCCTGCAAAATGTGGTGTGAACTTCACAGGCTTGTGTTACAACCACCCACTCAATTTCTCCCATTTTTCAGAGATTCCAGACCCTTTCTGCCTTCATTCTATTGAAACTGCTCCTTACACCCCCTAGTGTAAGTCACAAACATCGCCTGTCCTGACAGTCATTGATTTTTCAGTCCCAGCCTGACTGGCACTTATCCTGGGGAGACTTCTCTGACTCCCACTAACCAAGTTTGTTGTTTCCTCCTCTGGCTTTTCTCAGTCTGTCTCTACTGCTTTAGGTATATTGTATCCTAATTTACCTGCCTATTTCTCCTTATTCATCTCTGTATACCCAGTGGCTAGAAGTGAGCCTGCCAATGGTGTTTAGTTAAATGAAAGAGTGAATGGGTCAGTAGGAAAGGGAGGAATGAGTGAGTGGGTAGGTAGATGGATGGATGAAGATTTTGCTTTGTGGTCAAAATGAGAGCTATGTTGCTATACCCAGCATGCCTTGAAGATTTGCACAAAGGAGGTCCTAGGTGCCCACAATCTCACATTGAATCACTGCTTGTTTTCACCTCCCAGCCTCCTCCTGTCCTCAGTCCTTACCCTGCCCTTCCTTGCTCTGTGTCAGTTCTGTTGCCCTTTCCTGGGATCCTCACCTGGCTCCAAAGCACAGAGAGACACACCCCATCGTCTTAAAGCACAATGGTTGTGACCTGGGCCAAAATGAACACTGACATTCCTTCCACCACTGAGGCAAGATTGGGCAGACAGAAGAAGGCAGGGAAGAAAGGCTAGTTATATGGGCTCCTGCTTTTCATGCCATCCTGTGCTCTGCCTCCTAAGTCCTTCCCGGGCAGAAGTATATTAACTAGATAATCAACTGGCCTTGGAAGAAAAGCACTCTCCATAAAGACAAAGAACTCAAAGAGTTCTGAATGTCCCTAGTTTTTTCTAAACACAGAGCATTTGAAGGCAGTAGACCCAAATTATTAGAATCACAAAAGATTTATCTTTTCAAAGACTTTGAGAAGCCAGTTCTAAGGTTTTGAACTGCATAAAACCTGTGCTCATTTATTTGCTTGCTCACTTTCAACCAATACTCAGGGGCTGATATGAATTCCAGGTCACTGAGTGGCGTCGACAGATTGACCCAGCAATCATGATTAAAGTGAGACAGTGAGATTTACGTTCTTAGCACAGGAACTCAGTAAATGCATTGAATAAATTAATAAACAATTAACATACCAAATGAAATTCTAATATATTCTCCATCACTGCTATTTGTCAGCATGTATTGACCATTTCCTCTTACCAACTAATAAAAATTCTTTTTCCTTATGTATATGTTTTGACTGCTTGAACTTCAAGATGACTTGGAATCTCCTTTCTCCTTCTTCCCACTGTCCTAGTACATTCCTCTTGTGTTTTGGTTTGGTCAGTGTATTCTATAACAAACAAAAAGTTGTTCTTATGTGAGCCTGCCCACTAGACTCTAAATTCCTTGAAAACAAGGATGGTCGCTTTCATGTCAGTGTTTCCAGCTTCTTGCATAGGGACTGGAGCAGGCACTCAGAAAATGTTGTTGAATTACCACTAGATTTTGTAGTTTTACTCTCCTAAACTTTAAAGGAGGAAGGGAGGTATGTGTTATTACTTCTGTCATGAAACTGAAAATACTAAGACACAAGCCTCTCAGTGATGTTGCTACACAATGACATAGTGGTGGAGCTAGAAGTGGAATCTCTGTCCTAGGCTGCTATCCAGAGGTCTTCCCGCCAGAGGTCTCCCCCCCCACCCCACCCCCGCCGCCCCATCCTCCCACCTATGGTCTCTTCTCACAGAACGCAGCTCTGGTGTTCGGGAAAGCTTGCTAACAGAGCTTTTAATATGGACAAACACAGTTTCCAGAGCCTGCTTTTAGATGACCAGTGGGAGCTACTTTGCTCTGTATAAGGAAATAACATGATTTGTTACTTTTCTATCTGTGGTTGGAGAAGGGAGGAATGGGGGTGGGGAGCTCTGAAACTAAAGAGGAAATTGAAGATGGTGCAGAAAGAGGCTCCCTGCTAGTATGCTAATTCCAAGGGAAAGTGAGACAGATCTCTGGGCCCCAGCATACCAGGCCAAGGGGCACACTGGATGGATGCTCACCAGCTACATGATACCTGCAGATGTGTTTTGTCTAGGCACAATGCTGAAAGATAGTATATAAAATTCAGACTTCATACTTTTCTTTAAAAAAGTCAGAAGTTGGGATAACCCAGGCCTGTGCCACTGAAGCTGGGTAGTTGCTGCCACCTTTTGTCCCTATGGGGATTACATTCTCTGGTTTGCCACAGTCCCCACCACTCCCTATTGTCCTTATGCTACCCTGACCCACTTGACTCCTTTACAATACCTACCAGGCGCCTGTAAGCCTTTGAGTTTACAACATCTGCACAAGAGCAAAATGATAACTCATAAAGAAAAATGACATACTTTGGTCCTAGTTCTCCTATGGGGTGCACCTAGCCATGTGGCCAATGTTATAATACCTTTGAAGTCAAAGAAGAACAGAGATTATCCCCATTTTAAGGCTGATGAAACTAAGGCTCCAACAGGGTAAATCTCATGACCATGGTAACAAAGCAAGTAAATGGTAGAGACAGGGTTCAAATCCTGGCTGATCTGATTGCAAAGCCTGTACACTCTGTCTGAACTACTCCTCTAAGCGTTTGTTAATTCCTCCCCCTCCCACGTCTCCTCCCCAACTCTTTTGATTCTGAACTTGAATGCTGACCCAAAAGGTCTCATTAATTTGCATATTAATTGAATGTGGTCTGAGAGAAGGGTCACTGGTTTCAGTATGCAGTCTGAAGTCACATTTTTTAAAATCCTAGATAAACCAATGTGTCATTTGCTAGTTCTTCGTGGTGAAGGAAAGGAGAAGGAGAAATAATTAAATGACCTGCGTGTTTGGACTTCGATGTTCAGACTACTAATTGTTCAAGGCAGAAAACTGATAATTGAGGGGCAGGAGCTGAGCTTTAGTACATCAAAACCCCTGTTTGCTGCAGACATGACAAGGGGAGTTATAACTAAAGAGGAGGATGTGTATAATTAAATGTCAAAACATATTTTGAAAAATGGTTTTTAACTTCTCAAATCTCCCAGCAGTATGAAAAAGAGAAACTCTCTAATAGAGCTGGTTCTACCTCACAGGAGGCCACGAAGTCATTGCAGATGGCAGAAACCTGGGGAGGAAATTGCCCCAATGGTCGCAGCATGTGCCCCTCCTGCCAATCAGATAGTAACAGCTAAATGCAGGGAGGCCTGAAGTGCACATGCCAGCCACTTAAATGCATCGTCTCATTCACTATCCACAGTCATTGTTCAACATGTGATTTACTCCCATTTCACAGATGAGAAAACGGAGGTTCAGAGAGATATAGTGGCCCACCCTTCCCTCAACTCTCTGCCTTAGCCAGTAGCTAGCAACTTCCTACACAGGTTCTATAAATCACCAGGATGTGAGGAAATAGAAAGAGGCAAAACTGTGAAGGCTTCCCTCAACCTCAGTTCAAATCCTGACCCTCCAGCAGAGGAAGCCTGGCAGTTTAATCCAGCCTCTCCAAAAGTCATCTTCCTATCTGCAGAACAGAAAGACTGGACTTACAGGTCTCTCAGTAAATTTAATGAAATAATACACATGAGTGCTTGGCATACAGTAGGTACTCCAAAATGGTATTGAATTTACATTACTAATTTAAACTGGTGATTTCCCTGATTTTTCCTGAGAGTGAAAGAAACTTTTCATTTATTCTAGTGGAATGAATGGCTTCTTCCATGTTAAGGGAGTTTGATCTTTGGCCAGCAGGACAGAGTGGCCGGGGCCACACTTGAGTGGTGTAACGGCCTGAGCCCCGGGTGGGGAGTCAGGGAACCTCAGTGTGGGCCCTGCCTTCACTATCTGATAGCGGTAGGACTTGGGCCAGGTTCTTTTAGCTTCAAGACCTCAGTTTCAAAATTATTAAGTGGAGATAATAACTATTTCACAGCAAGATGGAGCAAGGTGGCAAAGATCAAATGAGATAAGTCTCCTTAGTTAGAAATTGAGGGACCATATGAGGCTTAATGAGTGATCTCTGAGGACAGGTTTTCACCCCTTCATCCCCTTTGAGGGGGTGTATAGCAGTAACACTTAAGCTTTTGAGAGTCACAAATGCTTTCCAAACCCAGTGATAGTCATAGACTTCCCAACCACCCACATGCAATGAATAAAAGGCATATAGGTATATTTTTAGGGTTTATGGGTCCCTCCAAAACCCATCCATGACCTCCCAGGGAACTTGCCCATCTCCAAGCCTCCAACTCCCTTCCTGGCAGTGGGGGGTGAGCACTGGATAGGTCCTGCTGTGGCTGCTGATGTTTATTTCAGGGAGCGGTTGGGATGCAGCAGAAAGGTCGGTGAGCAACCATAGCTTTGCGCCAAGCTAACTGTCAGGATGGGGGAAGGGGTGAAGTTCAAGAGAGACAGTGAGCCCCTAGAGGTCTAACCTACCCTTACAAACCACTCTTTCCTCCAGCCTCTCCTTCAGAGGTATTTTGTCCAAAGGAAAAAATGGCCAAGGAAGAACAGGAGGCCAATGAAAGACTCATCCTCCAGGCCTCCAGAATACGTTCTGGAACTAATGCATGGAAGCAGAAAGGAGGTAGAGTGCTAGTGAGCATGGGAAAAGCTTCCTGTGGTTATAGCCATGAGTGCCTCCCAACTGGGAACTGAGGCTCCCTCTTGCCTGCATCACAGATGTCCAGCACAAAGGTGAGCAGCATCAGTGGGTGTATGATCCTCAAATGAAACAGAAGAGTCTGAGGATGTAGACCAGACTCCACTTTCAGAAAAGAGTTAAGAAGGACATGCTTTAAGTCAAATTGAGGTCCCAAAAGTTGTTCTAAGAACCAGCTTCATCAAAATTACCCAAGCATGGAATCAGAATGTGCTGGATGGAGCCTGGGAGTGTGTGCGTTAGTGTGTGTGTGTGTGTGTGTGTGTGTGTGTGTGTGTGTGCGCGCGCACGCGCGCATGCGTGCATGTGGTTTGTTGTGTACCTTTTCTTAATAGTCCTTTTGGCCTGGCTCAGGCACCACACTTTTGTGAGTGAAATGTGGTCATAAAGGATTTACCTTTGCAGCATGATTAAGCCAGGTTCAAATACTACCTTGGCCACTGAATAGCTGTATGCTACTGGGCAGTGGACTGGAGGTAACTAAGCAACGGTTACTTCTTCTATACAGTGGAGGTAAAGACACTGTTACCCCCAACGCATTATGAGGATTCAGTGGGATCCTGCCCAGAAAGTGCCTGGCCTAGTGGCTGACACCAGCAAAGCTCTCAGTAACTGTTAGGGATTGCTGGTGGTAGTAGGGCTGGTGGTAGAAAATTGTTAAAGTCATTCACAGTAACCACGGGAAGTCAGCAAGGCAGGTGCTCATAAGTCCTATTTTAAAGATGAGAAAATTGATGTTCACCATGGATTTCAGGCTCATTTGTGAATGTGAGCCCACACATGCTGGCTGACTCACACTCCTGAACAATGCTATTTGGACTCCCAGTAGGAAGAGCTTGTTGGTGTCCAGTGTGGAACCAGGACACAGCTCAGGTGGCCCTGGGGTATGAGTTGAATTAGACATGAGGGGTACAGGGACTGCCTTCCATGAAGGAGCCCCTTTCCCCAACCCCTCTGGGCCTTGAAATGGACTCACTTGGGCACTTGTGTTAACTGGTATGCTGACACCACTTGGCGTAGGCAAATAGCTTTATTAGATGAAGGGTCAAATGCAATAAAATGCTTGGAGGCTTTTTAAAAAACATTGGAAACATTTACCATGACATTATTGACAACCTGGTTAATAAGCTGCCTGGACTAGAGTAATCCTGCTGAGCTCAGCGGCTTTTGCCTTCCCCTCCTCAGTCCCCTGTGCTCCCGAAGGATTCAGCCTGTGCCCTGCGAGGTGGGCATTACTCCATCTTGCACCCAGAGTCATCCCCTCTTCCAAACGGAAGGCTTCTTCAAGGGCACGGCCTAGTGCTGTTTCATTTCTGTATCTCCAATAATGAATTCACATAATAACCGTTTTTAAAACTTACTTTTTAAAACATGTATCTCCACTAATATTTTCATCCCTTTCATGCTTGTCTTCTCTTCCTATTTTCTGTCTTCTTGCCACTCCCACGGCAAGTGATCCATTTTTACTCCTCGGCTCTTCCTAACAAAATCATGTAATAGAGGAATTTACAACATGAGTGAATCTCTCTGAATCTTGTGACTTTCCCCCACCCTTACTCCCTGAAAATCAGAAGGCGTATATATAAGCAATATCATTTTCCTGTAAGATGGAAAACTTGGGCTTATCCCTTTGGCCATGAAATAGTAATCATTTTTAGACATAATTTAAAACTCAAATGTAGAGCTCACCTGGAAATAATGTAGTTCACTGGGACAGGGAGCTTGCTAGTGTCTCTCTGGCCTCAGTATTCTTACAGGTATAAAGAAGATAAAAATCATGCCAACACCCAATGCCAACACTATGGTTGAATATGATGAAGTTATTACTGAAGAGAGAGCCATGTATCGTTCTAAGGGGAGCAGTTCTAGCTTTCTGAAGTTCATAATCACTGCCTCCTGGATGGTGCACTGTTGACGATGCAACATTTAACTCATAGAATGTGTTTTTAGTGTCTAAGGAGCAAAGCACTCTACGGGGCAGGGCAGGTGAGAGGTGACGGGAGACAACGAGACAGCTGCGCTCTGTCTATGCAAGGAGGGAAGCACAAGCTTAAAAAACAAAATTCTCGTGGAAAACGCAGAGTGATCACTGCTTTGGAAATAAAAGTAAGGGGTCATCTTAGAAAGATCAGTCATGCAACTCCAACTCCAGATCACAAAGATTCACTGTGTCTGCTTAGAGAGGATGCTCCTTTCCCACCTCACTGATGGCAGACCTGGACGTAGGACTTATTTGGCCAGGGAAGTATTACTGAATATGGGTGTGCTGCTCCTGAGTAGAATGAGATCCAGTGTGTGGGTCACCATGCTCTCTCTTCCTTTCTGCCCGATAGCTGGACTCCCAGTAAGAAGAGCTCGCTCTTCCTTTCTTCTCCGATAGCTAGCAGTGGAGTTGAGCTGTGGCTGACCGGCAATGGCTGTCTGGAGAGTGAAAAAGGAAAGCAGAAACTCTGGTGTAGTAATGTCACTGAGATACTGGGGCCCTTTGTCACTGCAACCTAATTTGACCTATTCTGATAGACACACAATGTAACACCAAAGACTTCCAAAGTAGAAGAAAACACTTGGAGGCAAGAGAGATATAGGCATCCCATGCAATAAAGCTTTGTAGACTGAGTGTACCCTGGAAGCATAGTGGGCGAATGAACTGTGTATGGCCAAAAACGTGTGCTCAAGGCATTTTTACCTCACTCTGTACTCAATGAGGAGCCAGTTGTTTGAACAGGAGACTGATAGGACCAGGAATTCTTTTCCTAAGCCATGGAGAAGTATAACCAGTGACCTTGCAATTGATCCACGAGCCATAAGGGCTGAGAAGGCTGCAAACTATGGAGTGTGTAAATATTACAGGCTTTGAAATTATTGGCAGAGTAGCTCATACAAACCCATAGCAGTATAGCCCAGCTTAAAACCTCAGCCCAAAGATATTTATGTGCATGCCCACAATAGTCTAATTACTCTGTATCAAGTACCATGTATCAAAATACCCTTCAAGATTATAACAGTTTTAATTAAAGGCACAGTGAAATCCACTTAAGATGAGCTAATTAGGTAGAACCTGATTTTCCTTCCCACTGCGTCTGACAGACACGAGGACATCCCAGAGAAAGGGCAGCACGTAGAATGATGCTGAAGGAGGCAGGAGTCAGAGCAGGGGCCTCCGTAGTGGCAGCAGGGACTGAAGTTCCCCACAGGCAGGAATGTGGAGCTACAAGAGGCTGGAAACAAGCCCAGTGACATTCCTCTGCCACCTGAGAGGGGACATTATTCCAAGTGTGCTCACACACGCTCACTCTTCCCCAACTCAGCAAATGCAGCTCCAACCCATTGTTACTCCAGCCAAAGACACTGGTCACCCTTGACTCCTTTCTCTCTCACACATTTCACATTCGCTCTATCAGTCAACCCCGTCAGCTTGGCATTCAAATAACAGAATCTTTCTGAACATTCCTCACCTTTCCACCATTCTTACACTGGTTCAGGCCACCCTCACCATTTATCTAAGTGATCAGCATAGCCCTGCAGCCCATCTACCCTTCTACCCCACAGTCTGTTCTCAGCCTAGCTTCAAGACTATGACCCTTTAGAGCATAAGCCTCTTCAGGTCACCCCTCTGCCCAAGACTCACCAAGGGCTCCCAACTCATTCAAAATGTGATCTGATAGAGATCCTTCCAGTGCCTTATAAGGCTCTCTATTATTTCCTCCCTACACAAAGCAAGTTCTAAATTGGGGAGAAGGTTCTGATGGATAAGCTGTCTCACCACCCTAGGTGAGACAAGTCCCAGATGTCTGGACAAACACTGGACTGGACTGCTGCCTCACACGGGCATGGAAATGAGGGCTTTTGCTCTCTGCCAGTTCTGATCTTGTTGGCAAGAAAAACACGTAAGCTCAGATACTAGAAAATAATGTGACCACTGGCGAGGGTAGAGATAAGCATCAAGTTTCAGAGGACTGCCAAGAAGTGCCTAATCTAGCCTGTGGATAAATTAGTTTTGATGGCCAGCAGTTCTATTCAAGTTGATCTTATCACCAGTAATATTCATTATGAACTAGATTTTTTTTAAAAGAAAGGAAACTAATAGATTTGGGTTTTCTTTTTAAACTTAATTCATAAGTAATGTATAATGCCTGTCAGAGATTTCTTCCTCATTGCATTCCCAATCTAACAACACCAACCTATCTACATACTGCATATGCCAAGAATACACAATGTGAAATGAATGGTCTCTTCAATAAACGGTGTTAGGAAAGCTAGATATGTACATGCAAAAGAATGAAATTGGACCCTTATCTTATACCATACATAAAAATAAACTCAAAATGGATTAAAGACTTAAACGTAAGACCTGAAACCATAAACCTCCGAGAAGATAACAGGGAAAAACTTCTCGATAGTGGCCTTGGCAATAAATTTTTGGATATGACACCAACAGTTCAGGCAACAAAAGCAAAAATAAATAAGTGGGACTGCATCAAACTAAAAGCACCTGTGAAACAAAGGAAACAGCCAGCAAACTGAAAAGGCAACCTAGGAATTGGGACAAAATATTTACAAGTCATATATCTGATAAGGGGTTAATATCAAAGGAATACATACAATTCAATAGCAAACACTCAAAAATGAGCAAAGGACCTCAATAGACTTTTTTTTCCAAAGAAATACATACAAGTGGCCACTGGTACATAAAAAGCTGCTCAGCATTGCTAAGCATCAGGGAAATGCAAATCAAAACTATAGTGAGATATCACGTCACACATCTTAAGAGATGACTATTATCAAGTAGATAAATATTAGCAAGGATGTGGAGGAAAAGAAACCCTTGTATACTGCTGGTGGGAATGTAAATTGGTGTGGCCATTATGGAGGTTCCTCAAAAAACTAAGAATAAAACTAGTATAGTCTAGCAATCCTTCTTCTGAATATACGCCCAAAGGAAAGGAAGTCAATATCTCAGAGAGATATCTGTACTCCTATGTTCACTGTAGCATTATTCACAATAGCCAAGATATGAAAGCAAGGGGGCCCTGATTTCACTGCAGGCAACATAAAGGGCTAGCCTTGGCACTCCCCCCACCAGCAGATTCTCACTAAATAGGGCAAAGCCAGACAAAGAGGGATCCATCCCCAGATGCTGGTTCTTCCCCCAAAGGAAATCAAGAACACACAACCTGCCTTAGCACCAGTGCAAATGTAAAAATGAAAGTCATCCACAGTCCAGCTGCCCCTACACCCATGACTGACAGGCACCTGTGGACACTGGAATGGAGATAAAACAGATCAGCTGGACCTCTGCTTCCTCCTTGAAGCTCTGCAAATGGCATTCAAGCCATCATCACAGCCCTGGAAGAAACAGGGGGGTGATGAAAGTAGTGGTTTCATCATCATGGTGTTTTGTTTTGTTTTGAGCTTCTGCATAGTTTGTCATTAACTATGAATCTGTAAAATTTGGTAGAGCTACAAAAATGCTCCCATACACAGAGCAAAGGGCCAAGAATAAACATGTTTAAAGCTTCTTCTGATCCTGCAAACATGTCTTGAGTACCTACTACGTGTCTGATACTGGGAACTTTAAATGTGAAAGCAGGAAGTCATATAACTTTTCATCAAACCAAGACATTTTGGAGTTAAAGGGGCACTATTACTAATTATGTCTGAATAATTTGCCTAGAGCAGGACTGTCCTGACCAAATCAGAGATACAGTCCCCTAGTTGTAGTTTACTTACTGCCTTTCATAACACTGAACACTCCGCAGTTGTAACTCCCATTGTACCAGGGAAGACCCTGAGGCTCAGAGACATTAAGATGTCCGTAATCATCCATTTGAATCTAGGTCTTTCTTTCTAAAAAGCTATGTTGGCCATGTCTTACATGGCAAAAGTAACCATAATGCAACACAAACGTGGCAAAAGTTCAGTGCAAGAACATAGAAAAAGAGGAAATGTATTTAACTTGAGCTCTAGGTCAAAGCAATTACTTGCATTGATGTACTGATTAGAACATTTCCACCTGTTTCCTGAATGCTTTTCTGAAGTCTCTCAGCATTATCTCTAGAACCCTCTACCATTTTAATGTCATGGGCCCATGCCTTATTCAGTTGGAACTCTCTCTTATAAATATCTAATAATTGACTCACACCATTGTCAGCATAAAGGAAACTATACTGGCCATGCACTTGAGTTTTAGGGAAATCTTTTGGCTCTCCTTGCTCTGGGCTGGCTCCATTCTCAGCCAGGTTTCTTCACAGTAGCCAGTTGGTTGCAGATGCTCCAAGTTTCAAATCCTTATGCCCAACAGCAGTGGAAGCCATGGTTCCCCCTAGCACCCTCATTTCTAAGACCTAGGGCTCATATTTTCTTCCTGACAAGAATTAGCTTAGGTGCCCACCCATGAATTGATTTCTAGAATGAGCTCTCTGCCCTTGTAGCCAGGGTTGGAGGTCCATCCAAACAACATGGCCCACAAGTAGGGAAGGATAGGATCCTCTTGTTCAACAGAAAGGATGGATGTTGCCAGCAAGTAACTCTCCTCCTTGCTAGATTACAAGCTCCCTGGGATAGAAGGCATGATTCTGATCTTTGATTCACTCATTTCATTCAATAAATATCTAAGGAATCTCTGCCATTTCCAGGCATTTTGGTAAGCATTTCGGATTTTAAAAATGATAGACATAGTCTCAGTATTTGAAGAACAGAAAGTTTGTCCATTCAATCAATAGCTACTGTTAAACACTTACTATGCAGCCAACCAGTGTGCTAGACATTGGAAACATAGCAGTTAATATAACACACACTGTCCCTGCCCTCATAGACTTTATATTCTAGACACCAAGCCAAATATTATGAATAAATAAACAGAGTTGTGCAGTATTATGATCAAGCAAGGTCCAGTGCATATTGGGAGCATAGAGAAAGTTACCTGGCCTAGCTTTTTGTAGGGTAGGGAGTGAGAGAGTAGATCCAGAAAGTCTTCCTGGAAGAGGTACCACCTGCACTGAATCATAGTGGATCTGAGGTTTTCCACAGAATATATTATTCTGTATCTGCCATGGAATAGGTTTCCTGTAAACAATGGATGAATGTATGCATTAATATAAATGTTCAAGCCTTTCTTTCAGGGAGAACAAATAAATTAATTAAGCCTAATCCCAATGACCCATCCCAATGGAGGGGAGAGTTATTGCTTGAAAAATATGCAAATTGCTCATTTTTGGTTTGAAAATACATCCTGATTCTTCTGCATCCTAATGTTTTGCCTAAGCTAATATTGAAAGAAGTTTGTGTGACATGTCCTCACTAGAGTTGGTAAGAGGCAGTAAGAAATATATAGAAGGATAAAATCAATCTTGGACTGAGAGTGACAAATAATAGATGAAGTGGATAAATCAGTTGGGATTTGCTCAAAGTTAACTGTATTCAAGGGGAAATCCCCACAAAGCATAATGAATTGCCTGTTATTGCCTCAACCATAAAATCAGAATAATATCTTCTTTATAGAGTTGTAGAAAATTGAGATTAATGACTACAAAGCATTCATTAATATTTGCTCAAAATATCATACCTGCTGTCACTGTTCTTGTTGCTGTTGCTATTGTTATGGTTCCCCAAATGTGTTGCGTTCACTTGTCCCTCTCTCCATGCCTCTATCCATAATGTCCTTTCATCCAGAGCTCCTTTTACCACTAGTTAATGCCTATTCATCCTTCAATGGGCATTGCCTCTATAAGGTATTTTCTAACATCCCCTCCCCCAGCCTGGTGAGATGCCATTTTCTGAGCCACACTTGGACCCAAGCACTAATCATATGACCTCTTACTGCCAATGCCCGTGCCTCTCTCTCCCACTGGCCAGAAACTTCCTCCAGGGCAGGTATTGGATATGTTTTTCAATCTTTTTCTCTTGTCACAGGCACACAGCCTATTCTCTACACATATTTGCTGAGTGAATGAAAGAACAAATAAATAAGCTATAGAAAATTAGGTAGTCATAAAATATTAGAACCAAAAGAGACCTCAGAGATTATTTTATCCAATTTGTTTTAATTATTGGGAAGGAGAGGCAATAATTTGCCTAGGATAAATAACATCATGCACAGATGGACAGACCTGGACTTAAAGCATGGGTACCCCTGCATCCTAGACACCCAGTCCAGGCTCTCTCCACTGCATCACCCTTGGTCCTGACACTCAGAAGGAATTGCCAAGGATTTGAACTTATTATGCCAAAGCTCATATAACATTTCTCCAAGTATGATTCTCTGAATACTGGCTCGGGAAGAAAAAGATAATGTGGACAAATATATTTGGAAAAGTTATCCAAATCTTATCCTCCAGAATCTTCTCAGTGCACTTCAACCCACTAAAGGCTTTTTAGTAAATAACCCTGTCTAATTTTGCTTAACCAAATTTGCCCATAGAATCCCTCCTGATTTTTTTTTGTCTGTTTTTGTTTTATTTTGACTCTTGCTGGATACATATTAGCATCCCATCAAATAATATTTTGAGTAATGTTGATTGTATATAGGAGAACCTGGATAAATAGCAATTTTCCATTGTCATGGAACATTGTGTCAGAAGACATTATTAGGGAACATCTACTTTCTCAGTGGGGAAACAGAGACCTTAGGAGACAAAATGGCATTACCTGCACAAATGATGGCATATCCCCTTCTTAATTTGTTTGGTCTATTAACAGCATGTGGCTCAAAACTCTCACTAGGCCACTAACAGTTTAAACAGTGACAGTTGAAGGAGTTGTGAGCTACTTTTCAGGGCTGGTCTAGGTGGAAGCCCTGATGTCTGTTGCCTGATGAAGAAGTGGTGCTGATAGATATGTGAGAGTCAAGTTCATTCTCTCTCCCCTGCCATGGTGACCTACTGTTCTGGGCCACGTTCCTGTTGTTCATTACAATATAATTCCAGAGATTGACAGAGTGCTTTAGCTACCAGTGAACTTCTCGCTGCTTTTTTCTTAGTATCAGACTTAACCTCATGACAGTTCCTTGGATCATTCTTGACAGATGGGGAAAAAAAGAATTAAATAAAGAAGCTCAAAAGCCTTGCCTAACTAAGGTGTCACATATAGTCAAAATAAAAATAAAAAGAAGTGGAACAAAATGTCCTGGAGTCAAGTTTAGAACTCCTTCTCCTGTTCTGTACGCACACCATCTTCCTCTTTATTTTGTCCCCTACCCAGAATTAGGTGTGTGCTCTCCAGACACTCTAGTTCCCCTTGAATTCTATGTCCTTTCCTCTTCTTGGCTTGTCAAAGTCCCGTGCATATTTCAAAATCTAATTCAAAAAATTCCTCCTCTGTTCAACTGCACCTTAGACATAAACTTGAATATGAAAACATCTTAAAACTAGTTGCGAAGTCTTATCTTCACAACTAGTTTATTGAGAGTGGGATCTTGTTTTATTCTCTTCTGTATCCTCTCTAATGCAATGCCTTGGAACTCAATAGAGCTCAAACACAGCCTTTGAACCAGAAAGATGAAATAGAATTTCAAGTATGGCATTGTCTAGTCATTACCTCTCTAAATCTCAGTTTCCTCACAGGGAAAATGGGGACAATCGTGCATAGTCTGCAAGGTTGTTATAATGACCAAGTAGGACATGGATAAGGGCTATGTGAAGCACATCGGAACACGTTAAGCAGTCAATAACTAATAGGGAACTAGTATTAGAATCATACTCAACCCACACCTTCATACACTTACATGGACATCATGTGTTCTATCCTGTCACCACCCTGCAACACTTACCATTCTCCCAAATCTTTGGTGAGCCGTGTACTTTTCTCAATTCCAACACTATATCATCAACCTGGAATGTACTTCTCTACCTTCTTTACCTTAAATGGCACGTCCTTCAAGGAGTCCCTCATCACAGTGTCAAAATGGACCTGTCATTACAAATGAATCTTGTCCTCTATTTTAGCAGTTTTAATTGTGCTTACCAAGTCAACAGTGTGGGGTCTGTCATCCTTGTATAGAGTATACTTTATACCTCAGTGTTTATGTTACGGTGACTAGTCAACTATCAACACTCACTATAGGACCTATAGATGAATGCATAAATACATTTGTTTTTTATTTTAAGAAAAAAAAATTCATAACTTTTCCCAAAATAAATCACATTTAAAATCCTTTTCCAAAAATAATGGATTTTTTTAAAAATCTACTTCATGGTTAAAAGAAAGTTTATAAATGCTTGTAAAGTCTTCTAAATAGGTAAATGCTCTATAAATGTTTGTAGATCACCTTTTGGTAGAAAATTGGGCATATCTCCCATACTTTTCAAACAATATTTGGATGCAGCCGAATCAAAACATCCTTCTGTTTGGAGATCAGAGATCCCCAAACCCCAGTCATCTGAGAAGTACTCTCAAAACCACAGATAAGACAAAGAAGCCTCTGGAGATTTCAACCTCACAGTTTAAGCTGCAGGTGTAATGAAAGGAACTAACATGTATGGAGCCTGTGCAGGTGCTGTTCTCCATGCTGTGAGTGAGAAAACTCTTTGCTGAACACCTCCCAGGTGCCAGCCCCTGGTCCAGGCATTCTCATATACATGACCTGATTTACTCTTTGCCATAATCCTGTGGGGTAGTCATTATCCTACCTCCCAGATAACGAATGGAAGGCTGAAACAGCTCATGGAGCAATTGGGTGGCTGGTCCAGCATTCGAATTCAGGTCCAGCTGTCTCCAAAGACTTTGTCCTTCCCTCAAACCACTTTACCTCTAATATCAGAAACTTCTATTTGTGTGCAACAGCACCTTCTCTGACAGCACTAGACAGAGGAGGCTGTGTTATACATACACTCGCACCTAGCTGCGGCTGCCCTCTGCTGTGATACATCAAAAGCAGGGGCCCATCCCTGGATCACAAGCATCCATTTCTCACTTATAATTGAGAATTACCGTTCATGTTTTCCTCACCACAGTGAAACGGCTCTGTATTTATTTCATTGTTATTATCACTTTCATCATTCTAACGATTATTCAGTATATACCAAGTGTCTCTGATGAAACATGCAGGAGATGAAAAATTCTTGGGTGGGTTGGCATGCTTCAAATTGTTAGTGTATTATTCATTAGTGTATTAATATTGCATGGACCATATTTTTATATGCAATTTAAAGAACAGGTAGCTTAAAACGGGAATGAGACAGTATTATCAGATCAATCAGAAACTCAAGCTTTCACTCAGAGCTTTTAAATGATTGCTCCAATCTGTTGGGCGAGAGAACGTGTTGTCAGAACTATGATACATCTGCACTGGCTGTTTTCAGGAAAGGAAAATGCATCTCCGCCCGGAGAGGGAAGGATTGTTAAAGTAAATGTTCTTTTGAATTATGCAAACACAGGGAAATTGGGTCAAGCCCATGGTCCATCCTAGCAAGAGGCTATCTCCATCTAGCATGGGTGCCCCAAGGAGGGAGGGTAGGTATAGAGGTTGTCCAGAGGGCTTGTGCCTTGGCACTCTTCTTGGCAGAGAGCTCAAAATGTTCGTGTGCATTTTCATGCAAATCCCTTACCTTCCCCTCCTTCGCGTGGTCCTGAAGGTAAGGATGCATGTGACTATAACAATTTGGGAAGTTAGAAAGGTAAGGCCCAGTCCAACCCCCTCAGCCATATTCAGACAGTTCAAAGGAAAAGGGTTCCCATATCCTGAGCACCTCTAGGCATTTTTTTCACTTAGAGTCTACCAAATTCTTCAAGATAAGGAGCTGAATAGGATTATCCAAATTAATATAGACGAGGAAGCTGAGGCCAGTACCACCTGAGATGAGTCTTTTGTCTTAATTCTCTATTCTTCCCATTAAAATCTATTCAAGGAGGACTCCACTATCAGATACCCCCACAAGGGAAGCTTAGTCAAAGACCTGCCATCCCTGGTCTTTGTTGAACATGTACTTGAGCCATATCCCTAGATTGCAATGGAGAAAGGAGTTTGGTTGAAAGTCAGAAGGTCTTGTTGGAGTCCTAACTGAGGGCTCTTAGACAAGTCACATTGCCTCCTTCTGAGTCAAAGAGTCAGATATAAAATGAAAGCTCGACTTTACCCATTTTGAACTCAAATGCCTTGAGGAGCAAACTGGCAATAAGAAACAGTAGATTAGGATGTATATTAACATAATAAAGGATTTTAAAACATTTAAGGATGATGACAGCCCAACAAAACACTCTACAGGACATACTTGACCAGCAGGACATCAAAGCATAAGCTCTAGACTAGAAGACACTGTGTGGTCCCTTTTAGAGATACTCTGTTGTGTGCCATCTTAACCACCAGCCGAATGTATTGGTAAGGGCAGCATCCCTCAGCATCTCAGAGCTGCAGAAAGGACCACCAGAAAAACCACACTAGCACTCTCATGTGGGTATTTTTAAACCTAAAATCAAGCTAATGCTTCAAAAAGGTTAACTGAGACCTGGAATTTCAAAAGCGGAGAGAGCCTAAAAGGTTATTTACCTTCAACATCCCATTTTTTAGAAGAGAGACCTGAGAACCAGAGAGAGGACGAGAGTAGCAGTGCACACACAGCTAATTAATCCTACCTATTTCTCTGGGACCCCAGGCCCCTGCTCAAGTCTCCTGGTAGACTTAGAACCTGCTGAGGTAGGCTGTGATAGGCAGTCCTGCACTGGCCCTGTCCCCCAGTGCTGGGTCCCTAAGGCCCATGAATAGGAACCAGCCCAGATGCAAGGCAGTAGGAAATGGCTGCCCTCTGAGCCCCATAAAAGTTACCACAAAGCTGAAAGAGAGAGAGATTGCAATGACCCTCCTTGTCTAATTGCTGCCATAAAATAAGTTATCATTTATCATGTCTCTGATGGCAGGAAGAAAGATCCCTTAAGTACTGTACTTTCTGAGACCAGACTATACAGCTCTATTACATGCTGTGGACTGATATCTGGGATGGTCCATTTTGACAATTGTTCTCACAAGCATACATCATTCATTTACTTATGAATCACTATGGAAGTACCTTATTTAGGCCAGGCCTCATGGTGGGCAAAGATCAGAGATGAATGCTATTGGGCCCTTGCTAGCAGCCAAGGGAAAAAACTTCATATTTACTGTGTCCAGTTTCCAGTTCAGTATCCACTCATGATTATTTAATCAAGATGCGGGAATTATCAGACAATTTACAGATAGGAATCTGATGCTCTTAAAACCCCTTGCTCAGTAACAACTACTAAGCACCCAGGTCCCTATCTCCTGCTTGTCCCACATAGTTCCACAGATAGGCAAAGTATTGTGTGTGTGTGTGTGTGTGTGTGTGTGTGTGTGTGTGTGTGACAGAGACAGAGAGAAGGACAGATAGGAACAGAGAGACAGAAAGGGAGAGAGATGAGAAGCATCAGTTCTCCATTGTAGCACCTTAATTGTTCATTGATTGCTTTCTCATATGTGCCTTGACTGGGGAACTACAGCAGACCAAGTGACCCCTTGCTCAAGCCAGTGACCTTGGGCTCAAGCTGGTGAGCCTTGCTCAAACCAGATGATCCTGTGCACAAGCTGGCGACCTTGGGGTTTCAAACCTGGGTCCTCCATGTTCCAGTCTGACGCTCTATTCACTGTGCCCCTGCCTGGTCAGCGTGCAAAGCAATTTTTACAAGACAGAAATGCTCAAATAGAAGTTTAGTTACAAAAAAGAGTAGAGGATTAGAATGATCAAAAGGAAGCTAATACCATTACTCTCTTCTTTGGTCTTCTCATTTCCTGTCTTCTATCTCCCTTCCCCACCTCCAGTTCCAGGAAGCCAAGAGCAACTAGAGTATACCATGTTCACTAAGCAGGGCCTCTCTGCCACTTAGAAAACTGATTATTCATTTCTTAGACTGTTTCTCATATGTTACAAAAACTGTTATACCATGACTTCACCTCCTATGAAAATGATGATGAAAAAAACAATAACAGCTTCTATATGTTAAGGATCATCTTTATTCCAGGCCTTATCTCTGAAGTTTACAACATCCTTACAGTCATCGCTTCAATCATAGATGAGGAAACTAGCCTCCTTTAGGATCTCCATGGTCATCTGTTGGTAAGGGTACAAGCCTGGATTTCAATCACAGTATGCTGACTCCACAGAGCACCTCCTCCCTTGCACACCACCATGCCTCATAAGTAGCAACAGCAGTTGTCACTTGTTCAGTGCCAAAGATGGGCCACTTTGCTTTTTCTAGTATTCACAGAGACTAAGAAGCAGGCATTAACTAACCTCTGCCAACATCCTTCCTACAGTAGCTGGCCTATTCCCTTGGTCAGTTCACAAACAATTACAGGGATGGGCAACAGTAGGTTTACAGTTGTAATACAAATAAAAAGCACAATAACAGATAATAATACTAGAATAAACGCTGTGTTTTGTATACTCACAGCTGTAAACCTAGTTTTGCCCACCCATGTATAATTTATTCATTGGTTTTCAGTGGTTGTCTCTTTTTGTAACTCTATTATTTTGGTTTTCTTTTAATTATAAAAGCAATATATGTGCATTCTAACTAAAAACGAATAAGTAAAAATCTAATATTTATCCCCCACTCCACTCTCTTTTCAACACTTCATGCCCATAAAAATATACAAATATGCACAAACAGCATTGTTGTTGTTTGTTTTTGCCCTCAGAATTATGGTATAGATGTATTACATTTGTTTTTCTCATTTAGCAGTAACTTGTAAAAGTGCTCCAGGTCAAAATTTATAAAGATATAAAACTAACTCATCTAACATCATAACCACACAACATTCCACAGTGTAAACATGCTACCATTTATTCACTATTCCCACATTAATGGCCATTCAGATTGTTTCCAAGTTTCTTTTTCTTCTTCTTCTTTTCCAAGTGAGAGGAAGGGAGGTAGAGAGACAGACTTCCACATGCGCCCCAACTGGGATCCACCTAGTGACTCTATCTGGGGCCAATGTCTGCCCATCTGGGGTCATGCTCGCCACTGAGCTATTTTTAGTGCCTAAGATAGAATTTTTCACAGACCTATTCTCAGCACTCGAGGCTGAGGTGCTTGGGGCTGATGCGCTCAAACCAATTGAGCCATGGCTATGGGAAAGGAAGAGACAGAGAGAGAGAAAGAAAGAGAGAGAAGGGGTGAGGGACGGGGAGGTGTAGTGAAGCAGATGGCCACTTCTTCTGTGTGCCCTGACCAGGAATCGAACCTGAAACATCCACGTGCTGGTAGCTGTTCTACCACTGAGCCAACCAGCCAGAGCCTCCAGGTTTTTTGTTGCTGTTGATATTTTGTGTTGTTTGCTGCAAAAAACATTTTTAAATTGTTATAAATCCTTACATACTCATATTTGTAAGTGGAGAATGGATTTCCAAATCTGGAATTAAATGGTATGCATAATATTAATTTTCAAAGGTATTGTCAGGTAGCTTTCCAAAACCCTCACTTAAGCATGCACCAGCAGTGTCTGAGACCACCTGTTGCCCCGCATCTCCCTCGTGAGTAGGTATTCTTGCCATGTCCAGTGCTCGCCAATCTAGAGAGTACAAAGTGTTGTTTTAATTTCCATTCCCCTTGCTACTGGTCAGGTTGAGCACGTTTCACTTGCTTACTGGCCATTTAGACTTTCTCTTCCATGAATTGCCTATGTAAAATCTTTGACTATTTTTTAGATTAAGTTGCTTGACTTTCTCCTGTGAACTTGTAGAAGCACTTTCTATATAGACACATTAACCTAGGCCTCTGTACCCTTATTTCATATGCGCTGCAAGTATTTTTCCAGACTATCACTTATTTCATTTTGTTTGGGGTTTTGGCCTTTGCTTTTGGTATCTTGACATGCACAAATTTTAAATGCTTATATATTCAAATATATTTATCTGTTCCTTTTAAGCATCTAAATCTACTATCTCATTTAGGAAGGTCCCGTAGTGCCTAAGGTTATACAAATAACCTGCTTTCTTCACTTTTTTATTTAAATCTTTCACGTACCCAGAGGTTATTATTGTGTACAGTGGAAGGCAGGAGACTCATGATAATGTTGCTTGTGTGGACTGAGCTGAGGCTGCCTTCAGATCATCTCATCTCCGGGTCTTGACTCTGCCCTTGATGCTGCCCAGCTGAAGTTCAAGGACTGGTGTCCTGATGCTGGGTGCAGCTTTCTCTACCTTCTCACACACAAGCTGAGCCTCCAGCCCTTGAACAGGTTCCAACCAATCCCACTTGGGAAGATTTATGACATTTTATTTTAATTGTAGAGCTGTTTTTATTCCCCCCTATCTTTTCCTCTCCATTGTGAGTCCTTAATGGTGTGATTTTTCCCCTGAAGCTTAGGCAGCCGGAATAGCAAATACTTGTCTGGTTGAATTTCTATTACTATACCGCAAATGTTAGCACCCTTTGCCCCCTGAGGCAACACTCTCCCCTGTGATGTCTAGGGCCAGAGCACATCTGAAGTGTTTTGTCCCATTTGTCTGGGGATGGGCTCATGGGAAAGTGCCGCTCAATTAAGCTGTTTTGGGGTTTCCTTGAAGCACTTGCCAAAATCATAATTGCATATTAATTTGGAAAGTCAAGTGGGTTTTTATAATTGCTGCAGGTGTTGGGGTTGGGAGTCCATGAGCCACCTGTGCCTATAGGGGGAGGGGATACTGCTGAGTCACGAATTTCTTCTGGAAGAGAAGTGGGAGCCTCACAGAATGCCCTCATGTCGCCAGTCCCCAAAGGTCTGATGGGTATCTTGGGTGCCTCTCTGGAATTGGCTCTTTATCATACGCATGCATGCCTACAGACTCTAGGAAATAGGATTCTTTTTTCTTGATTCTCAAGGGGAAAGAACAGAAAGAAAACACACATACACACAGACATAAAGAAAAGAAGAGTTACAATTATAAAAGGAAGAGTTCAACTTGCCTTATCCTTTTTCGTCCCCTCTAATTCAGTTCACTTAATATTTAGTTGGGTAATTATTATGACGTCTGAACTCAGAGTTCTAGTTAATTAATAATTTACCATCTATAAAATGGGAATGGTAATTCACCACTCATGGATGTAAATGAAACGAATCATGTAAAATGCTCCACATAGCATCTGATGTTGAGTGAGTCCTCAATAAATTATAGCTATTATTATTATTTTCATCATCATTATTATTATCATTATGTGGTTCCAGACACTGCATGAGGCATGAAGAATAATGTGGTAGAGTTTCTGTCCTCAAAAAACAAAATGCCTAGAAAAAGAGAGAAGAAAGAAATTCTAAGTAGAAACTGCAGTATGAAATGGGTATGAAATATGAATTATTAACAGTACTGGGAGAAATGGGGAAGAAGTGGAAGTTTCAGATGATTGTGTATATGGTAAGTGGGGGTGGTGGAGAATAAGATTGGTCACAGATGATGAAAATTTGGGAAGCAGAGCAGGGAGACCAAGAAACGAAGGAACGTTATCAGCTCCATGCTCTTCTTCAACACTGACTGACCATTAAGAATGGATGGATGCCTGCTGGATGCCGGGACTACAGAATGTTAGTGAGTCATTTCCCGGCCTGTAGAGGCCGAGTCTCTGGTGCATCAAAATTTCAGTGAAAACAACGAACCAAGTTGTACAGTTGCCGCCAGCAATTTGGTCCTCTCCATCCACAGCACAGAACGTACCGAACGTTGGGACCATAGTTACAGTGGCCTGATTTCAACTTCAAAGGGGCCTTCAAATGTCAAGTCTAAGCTGTGGCCATTGCAAATTTTCCCTCTTTTATAAGTTCTACCTCTCTCTAGAATCCCAAGTTCATCTCTGATAAGCGAAGTACTTGTAGTACCTGATCCTGAAAGTGGCTTCAAGTTCTGCTCTTCTGGGAATTCTCTCTCTAGATGTATTTCACAGGAGGAGTGGAGAATAACCTCTTGTAAGGTGAATTAGTGGTCCCTTTAAAGCATTCGAGAAGTATTTATTGGGTGCTAGGCTCTCTGCTTGAAGTTGAGTTGCTGCCATGAACAAATCAGACAAGTGTTCGCTCCTGTGAAGGTCGCGTTGTAGCAGGGGAACAGGACACAGTGTTGGCAGGTAGTGGCCACTGAATGCTAGGAAAAGAATAAAGTAGGCTGGGGGGATGCTGAGGGAGATACATTAGCTGGGGTAGCAGAAAAGGCCAGGCTGAAAGACAGTATTTAAGCAGAGGAAGGAGTCCAGAGGTTGATAGTTTCTCTTGAATTATGATCAACCTATGTCATAACCTATTCACCCACGGCTGAGAGAATCAGTGTGACCAAATCCTCGCTCAGATTGTTGCCAGCCAGCTCCATAGTGGCAGCCTCTAAAACATGTGTCTTCGACACAATCCAGAAGGAAGCATTTGTTCCCAATAACAAGGCACCAGATTAGAAGTTCTGCAGCTTCCTGAAGAAATCTCACAATGGTGCTCCCTCCTGTAAATACAATTGCATAGTACTTACAATTTACAAACTCTGTAACCTCTTATTTGACCCTCACTAGGACGCTGCCAAGTAGGTCAAGTTCATTGTATAGCCAAAAATACTTTATCAGTTATCTGGTCCAATACTCTGCTATTACAGATTATAAAGAAGAAATACTTAAAGGGAAAGAGGCCCATATGGGCCCAAGGACCCACAGGTAAATGGTAGGTAGTAAGACCCAGACTTCATGACTCCCAGTGCAATGCTATTTTCCACACTACCTCTCATATTCTTGAGCGAGATCTAAAGAGTATGGGAAATGTTTGTTTCTCTCTTTCATAGGTCAGCAAACAGTACCCAGAGTGCTAAAGAAGCCTGCATAAAGTGACACACCTAGGTTCATATCTTGTGGATCTTTGCTATTTTTCCTACTCACCACTCTTTCCATCTATCTCATGATCATAGTATGATAGAAAGAGTATAAGCTCTGAGATCAAGACCAAGATGGCTTTGACTCCTGGATCTGCCTCTTAATTGGCTAGTCTATCTCATTAGGTCTTAATTTTATAATATGCAAATATGGGATCATAAAGAACCTATCTGCACTGGTCTGAATAGGTCAGACTTTTCTGCCATAACAAATATCCCCCAAATGTCAGTGGCTCATTACACTATGTTATCACTGGCTGGCCACATCTTTCTCTATCTTATAGCCACCCATCTGGAACATATGACCTCTGAGGTTGTATGGCAGGGAACAAAATAATTGGAGGATTAAACAGGGTCTTTTACAGTCAAGCTTGGAAGAAGTACAGTGTTGATGCACATCCTATTGGCTACAACTTAGTTGTAAGAGTTCCAACATAACTGCAAGTTGGAATGGAAAATGTCTTCCTTGTGTCCAGAAAGAGGCAATGATATGAGTAATACATAGCCACATCTTTACCATACTTCTTCACAGAGTAAATGTGAGGATCAAATAAGCTCAGGTTGTCAAGGTGTTTTGCACCACCTATGAAATTGCATCTGCTCAATAAAATGACACTATTGTCATAATGTCATCATCACCTAACTTAGCTCTGGACCTGACTAGGGCTAGGTTAGCAGAAAGCACTCAAACCTACCTCTCTTGTCTAGGTCTCAATTTCATCATAAAAAGAGGGAGGAGGATTGGAGCAAATAATCTCTCAGGTTCCTTTCAGCTCACTGAAAATCTTATTACTTAAGCAGTTCTCCCTAATACTCAGTAATTCTCAAATGGAGATCAAACAGCTCACCTTTCTAGTGATGACTCTACATCTCCTTGACAAAGCTGAGAGGCATCCCAATAAATGGCAGCTGAGTTCCCTGAAAGTACCTGGAAAGGTCTGAAAGGAAAGCCATGGTCCTTATTGAGTCCTTCCACTTCATAGCTTTTCAAGCTGGGGCACCGTCAAACATCCTGATGTGTGGGTCTTCACAGGAGGTGAACTCCAGGAGTCTCCACTAAAAATGAAGCTTGTGCCCTGGCTGATTAGCTCAGTAGTAGAGTGTTGGCCCAGCATGTGAAAGTTCCAGGTTCAATTCCCAGCCAGGTCACACAGAAGAAGTGCCCATCTGCTTCTCCACCCTTCCCCCTCTCCTTTCTCTCTATCTTTCTCTTCCCCTCCTGCAGCCAAGGCTCCACTGGAGCAAAATTGTCCTGGGTGCTAAGGATGGCTCCATGACCTCCGCCTCAAGTAGTAGAATGGCTCTGGTTGCAACGGAGCAATGCTCTAGATGGGCAGAGCATCACCCCCTAGTGGGCAGGTCGGGTGGGTCCCAGTTGGGCTCACGCAGGAGTCTGTTTCTCTGCCTCCCCACTTATCACTTTAGAAAAATACAAAAAAAGAAAAGAATGAAGCTCGTGGTCATTCATATTGCAAAGAATTTTCTGGAAAAGAAAAGTGTTGAGGATGGTCTCTCCCATTCTCTCTCTACATTGTTTTACATATCAGTATTTCATGTAGAATGTTGCTCATAAAAGAATTTATGCTCACAAGAAAAAGTTTGAGCCTGACCAGGCAGTGGCACAGTGGATAGAGCGTCAGACTGGGATGTGGAGGACCCAGGTTAGAAACCCCGAGGTCACCAGCTTGATTGAGGGCTTATCTGGTTTGAGCAAGGCTCACCAGCTTGGACCCAAGGTCACTGGCTCGAGCAAGGGGTCACTGGGACTGCTGCAACCCCATGGTCAAGGCACATATGAGAAAGCAATCAATGAAAAACTAAAGTGCCACAACAAGAAACTGATGATTGATGCTTCTCATCTCTCTCCATTCCTGTCTGTCTGTCCCTATCTCTCCCTCTCTCTGATTCTCTCTTTGTCTCTGAAAAAAAAAGAAAGAAAGAAAGAAAAAGTTTGAAACTTATTGCTGTAGAATCCAAAAGACCTGAACTTCTGTCTACCACTTGGACCACCTTCCAACCCCTTAACTTCAGATGATGTCTGTTGGCAGCAGAGGCTCAGTCCCTCCCCACCTCCCTCTGAGGAAATGTCCCCAGTCTCTGCCAGGAAATAATTAATAAAGTAAGACAATCCCATTTTATGTGTTATTTACTTATCTTCATATAGCTCTGTCTCTTATCCCTAAAATTACTTTTAGAATCTTAGTTTTCCTCCCAAGTCTACAATCAAGCTTTCATGTCTCACCATGATACGTACCCACTCTTTAGGCTGACAGGCATGCATAACCTCTCTGTATGCACAAACCTTCCTTGCCCAGAGAGTAGCATTAGCAGTAAAGACCAGATGGAGCCCAGAGTTCAAGCAAGAAGGTTCCAAAGAGCAAGTTGGAGGGCTCAGCATGTTTCCCCTCTGGCTGACATGCCAGAATGAGCTGTGGATAGCTAGCTGATGGCTGTATCTTCTGTGGGCAAAGGCGTCCAGGGAAATCGCAGAATTGGCAGGCAAGCTCACCAATGCCAACATTGTCCCTTGAGTGTCTGTTGAACAAAAGGAAAGCCAACATCTCCTTTCAGGCTGACTGGCCCCCAGCGGCCCTCAAGCCACTCAGCAAAGACCACCCTGATGCTCAAAATGGCAAGGTTAATAAGGAGGATGACTTCTGCTGACATTGGCATAGTGAGTTACTAGTCACAGGACACTTTCAATATCATTTCATTTAACCTCACAATGCCCTGGGAAGTTCCTTTCAGATTTATTTTTCAGATGAGAAAACTGAGGCTTAGAAAGGATTCATATTTACCCAAAGTCATACAGCTAGAAACTTGCATCTGCTGTAAGATGACATCTTTGTATTACCAAACATATAACTCCTAAATATTTATAAGTTCATATAACCAATCCATGAATATCAATTGTGTGCATATTATGTCCCAAACATGAGGGACAAGAGAGTCAAATTGAGGCCTGGACTCTACCTCCAAGAGACATGGAATCTGTATTATATTTTATGAAGAACCTTCAGGAGACAGTGGACTGATTTATAGGTAGGAGCTTCTGGAAGCAGATAGCAGGCACAATGGGAAGAGTATAGATTTGGCCATTGAGGAGGCCTGAGTTCTGTTCTCACTATTCTCTATGACACCCAGGACAAGTTACTTCCTATCATTGTTTTAATTTTCATCCAATTCTGGAGCCAAACTGCCTGTCTGAAGTCTGTGCAGCCTGCCTCAGTTTTCCATTTATAAATGAGGATACTATTAGTACCTACCTTAGATGATCGTTTTGAAGATTAAATGTTACTAACTCATTTGTTATTATTAATTAAATGAGTTATTAAATCTTTGTTATTAACTCAGTTATTAGAAATTAATGTGTTTAGGACAGTGCTTGGCACACAGTAATCATTTAATTAATGTTAGCTCTTATTGTCAATAATATTATTATAAAAATGGAGATTGGGCTGGATAAACGCAGAGCTCTCTGCATTTAAGCCAGTGACAGTCGAATTGGATGTGACTTTGAAAGTCAATGCCTGTCCCTGAGACAACGCCTAGTTCAAGGATAGTATAAAGACTGCTGGGCCCAAAACAGTCCCTGGGTTCCTTTTCACCTTGTGGTTTGTTTCCATTCGCAAGTGGCCTTCCCCCAACCTTCTGATGTTCTCGAGGCAGATCAAGTGTAGAGTCAGGCACATAGGACCCTTTCAATAATTCTGTATAGAATGAATGACTGAATGAACAAACTAACAAAATTGAAGAAGACTCCATACCCTGATGAGCTAAACATGTAAAGAGGAATTTCAATGACATCTATTTTCTCTGTCCTGGTAACATGCTAATGAGCTGGAGAGCTCTGACTAAATTGCGATTTCCCAAAGTGAGTTAATTAATAAACTGATTTTGGGATGATTAACGGGGGGGGGGGGGCACAGTTAACATGATTTTAATGGGAAAGCGTCAGTGAAGCACAAACTCATTAGCACAAAACTATTTCCTGCCCCAGCAGGCTTGTCACATACTACTTTTTATGGAGGAAGCGGGAAAAGCCACGCTGACAAGGCTATCCTCTGTGGTGAATTCTAACAGTGCCCCTTATAAGTGGATTCTCTACTGACTTCTCATTGATTCCAATTGTTAATAAGCATATTTAATACCTTAAGTTCCAGGAGGGTACTGTTAATGAAAAATAAGAACAGAGAGTATATATAAACTAGCTCTGTTTGGTTCCCAAACATTAAAAAATAATAATCTTAGTGATAAGTACTATTATAATAATCTTTAAAAAGCACTTTCCTTATATGTAAAATGGAATTATAATGTCATTTCAATTTTGAAGGGTTATCATGAGAATCTACAACTGGTAATTAAGGACTTCCATCCTTTGAGTTCCCATTCTATGCCAGCTACTACATTAGGCACCTTCCCTGTGGAAATCAACTCCATTTCCAGATGAAGAAACTGAGGCTCAGAAGAGTAAAAGGAATACATATGTATAAAAATAGTTCATAAAGCCCAATTTACAAATTGTATTACTACAGACTTCTGAGCAGCCTTAAGAAATGGATCAGAAAGATGTTCATGTCTCCATTTTACTGATGAGGATAAAGAGGCTCAATGAGGTGTTGACTTATCCACCAGAGTCAACAAATCCAAGTGACCATTTTGTATCGGCTCCAGAAAACAAATCCTGAGTTTGTGTTTTACCATTCTTGGTATACACAATGTGCAAAGGGAATGTCCAAAGCAAGAAGGTGCAGCACCTCGCTGATCAGAGGGATGGAAATCATGATAACTAGGAAGTAATAGAAGAGTCTGTTGTAGAAATTGGCAATAATCAAAATTATGTTCTGCATTGAAAAGATGACTCAGTTTTATTATTTTGAAATTTTCTTTAAACTGTGACAATAGCGAGGCAGCAGATATCTGAGTTGAGTTGGATTTGTTCATTATAGGCAGTGGAAGGGTGACTGACTTGGACACCTGAAATCTGTTTGGGTTAACAGAGGGAAAGGCAAATATCTATGGCTTGAGGGAGATGTGGAATCTTCAGGTTTCTTAGCAGACTGCTAGTTTATCCTTAAAGAAAGTCTATGTTACATCTAGAATGCTAAAACTGGAATGGACCTTAGAGACACTCTAGAACAAATTCCTAGTATCTATTTTAAAGATGAGCCTGACCAGGTGGTGGCGCATTGGATAGAACATCGGACTGGGATGCAGAGGACCTACATTAGAAACCCCAAGGTTGCCAGCTTGAGTGCAGGTTCATCTGGTTTGAGCACAGCTCACCAACTTGAACCCAAGGTCGTTGACTTGAGCAAGGGGTCACTTGGTCTGTTGTAGCCCCCTCTCCCTCTGGTCAAGGCACATATGAAAAAGCAATCAATGAACAATTAAGGAGCCGCAACGAAGAATTGATGCTTCTCATTTCTCTTTCTTCCATCTGTCCCTATCTGTCCCTCTCTCTGTCTCTTTCTGTCTCTGTCACACAAAGAAAAAAAAAAAAAGAAAGAAAATTGATATCTGGAAAGAAGGTTATTATTTTTCCTGGCTACACCTAGGAGTTAATGAAGTGGTTCTTAACCTGGGTTCTATCGAACTCTAGGGGTTCAATGAATCGGTCTCAGGGGTTCGGAGAAGCCTCTGCCGTGGAGGCCAGAATAAAGTAATACTGTAATTTGTTGTGAGTTCATGCGCTTTGTTGGTTTTGTTCTTTGAGCAAGGTGATGTTCATGCACGGCTCATTTTGTGCACCAGTAAAAAAACATATACCTATGTCTTGAATTTGGAAAAAACAATCATATTTTATTTATCACTAAAGAAGGATTTGGTGAATGCACATATGAAACTGGTGGGTTCGATACCTCACAAAAGGTTAAGAACCCCTGAGTTAATGACTGAGTCCACACCAGAATTCAGTTACTCTAGCATCTAATCCAGTCTCAGCATTACTATCTTTTCCGCAAATGAGCAAGAGAAACAAAAGAGAGTAACTCTTGTTTAGAGCTCACAATGTGCCGAGCAAACCCTGCTGGGAGCTTTTAATGTGTTATTTCATTAAATTCTTTCAATCCTGGGAGGTAGATGGTATCTTCCCTATTTTGAAAGTAAGACAATTCCAATGTAAAGATGTGACTTGCCTAAACTAGTCAGTGGCAGTGCAGGAATTCAAATTCTGATCTGCTAATCCTGAAATTCATGTTCTTTCCACAGTATCACAGGTCATCCAATGCATCACTGAGTACTAAATGCATCTGTCTCATCAGAGATGGACTTTCTAGTTCCAGAGAGGGGTTGCGTACAGGTTCTTTGTCCTCTAAGTAAGGGCTTTAAACAGAGAACACAGGATTAAAACCCCTTCTGTCTTCACCGGGTCCCAGGAAGAAGAAAAGAAAAACCTCTGGCCAGAAAAGAGAGTCTTGCTTCTCACCCCACAAGGGTCTTGCTTCTCACACCACAAGACACACACTGCTCACTTTTACAATAGAGAGGGGACTGTGAAGATGTCCTGGCAACGTGCTGTCCCCAGGAAATCTTCAACATAAAAGAGTCGGCACTTCTGAGGCCTGACTCTGATGCAATGGCCAGAGCGTAGATCTGGTCCTTGTCTTGTGGTTCACGCTGCTCACAAAAGGTGGCTATAATACCCCGTCCATTCATGGGCAGCCCGTGTTTTTGATCTTTGTAAAAGTGTCCAGGCATCAGGACTGAATAGCTCAGATACAAATAAACCCACCAACCCCATTAAAACATAATGCTAAGGTCAATTCCTCACTCATGCTTTAAAATGTATTTTGCCTGAATTCAGATGATTGCAATATAATCAAGTGTATCAGCATCAGGTCTGAGGTCTGTAGAATCTAACTAAATTAGGGAAAAACTGGTGACCACCAAAAGAAAGCATCACTACAAAGGGTTCTTTGGTTGGGGGTGGGGGAGGTAGATAGCAAAAGGGGTTTATCAGGGGATCTGAAACAAGACTCAGCTGGTGCTGAATGCTAGAAAAACATAGCGATAAATAGGTTGAAATCACAGTGCTCAAGGGTTTAGAAGGGACATGACAAAGACAACAAATTCTGCTAATTCAAAGGAGCAAGCAACTCAGATAATAAAGGAGGCATAGATAAAGTGTGTTTCAGATGTGGAAGAGCACGATCAGCCATACATTATGGTTAAGTAGAGTTGGGGCAGTAGCAGTGCTGGGAGATCAACATTACCCTCTGCTGAGTGTGGACCACGGACCAAACTCTACACTGAGAGCTTTACCTGGTTCTCATCTTGCATCCTCACCACAGCCCAAGAAGGTAACCACTAATACCACCCCTGCTTGACAGAGAAGACTGAGGGGCTCAGTGACTTGCCAAAGTATGAACTCAGACATAAACCCCAGGATCCCTCGCATTTAGCTATTATATTAAACACTTGTGTGACTAGGAGGTCACCTGTTAGTTTCCTACCCTTACCATCAATGTGAAATTGGCTCAAAATCCCATTCTAAATCCTATGGGAAGTCCAAGACTTTTACCAAGAATGTTATAGGCTCCTTTGTCTCTAGTTCTATCATTAACCCCTAAAGAAGTTCTACCAGGTGCCATCTTGCACCTGAACTATCATCCCCTGTGGAAATGCTGGTCTCTGGATCTCCTGAAAAATAGCAAAGCAATTTCCAGAAGTTTTCTAGGCTCATTAAGGCAAGTGGCAAATAAAGTGAAATATACCCTTTGGGCTCTCTAATTCTGTCATTCAGTGAAATAATTGTTTAACTATTCACAGAGACAATTTTGACACTACATCTGGAAAACGACATTTAAATGTGTAAATAGCATTAAAGGCCAGCAATTAGACTTTTCCTTCAATGGTTGGAAGACTGGATCAGAGCTAACTTGAGTTTTTTCACCAAATCTCTATAATAAATAGACAAAACTGTCTTCCTTTAGAGACCTGAAGACAGCGTAAGACAACAGTTGCAATCTTAAAATTTCTTTGGGATTTCCTTTATTAATCATAAAAGGTGTAAATTTTGATATCTATTACACAAAATGTAATATCTTTCTTTTGGACTAAAAATAGCACTTCAATTATTTATCACTTAACTTATTTATTTTCCCAATTAGGGATTCAGAAGTAGGGAAGGTATACTCCAGGAATATACTTAGAGCTTTACAAATTCTATTTTATATAAATCTCCCAACAACCCTAAAAGAAAGGTATTCTTATGTCTGCATTTTAGTTAAGGAGAATGAGGGGTACAGTAATTAAAATGCTCACCCATTATCACACAACTAGTAAGAAAAATATTGTAAGGTTGTTGTCTGACCCCAGAGTCTAAGCCCCTAAACAGAGTGGCCCCTTTGTTAACTTTGTAGGGTTTACTGAGTACGCATTCATGTACATGCTCTTATTGTCTTAATGGAAGACCTATCTACATCCAGTTTAATAAAGTCACACTGAAGATTGCACTTAACTTAAGAAAATGACAGTGTGACAGCTCAGCCTGCCATCAGAACCCAAAGGCCCACAGAATCTAAAAGATAATTAAATTGGATAGAAGAAGGCCTCCCAAATTAGTCCCCAGAGACACTCTATCAGGAGCTCTCATGCACCTGGTCTAACACCGCCAGTGGAAACGCCTGTCTCCAGTTCCTCTGCAAACTGCCAGCCCGATTTCCTGAGGCACTGCCAAGGCAATCAACCTGGGCTCTAGTGGAGTGAAATGCACCTGATAAAATAAAAAGGCTTTGCATAAAAACACCCTAAGTCAGATAATATAGATTTAAGCAAGTTGTTTGAGATCCAAATATGAAAATAGCTCAAGCATTTTGGCTACAACTTGTTAAAGGAAACAAGAAAGATAGATCTCTTACCTCACATGCCTGATCCCACTTCTTTCTGGAGATTTGTGGATCACTTTTCAAACTCATGGGAAATTTTCAAAACTGAAAGAGAATACAGTTTCAGAAAAGCAGGTTCTGCTCACCTTCAGGGTTGCTGTTGACAGTACTATGTTAGGGAACTGCTGTGAATTCCAGTCCCTTAGCCTGCTGCTCCCTGCCCCTCACTATACACCATGAGCATGAGAGTATTAGCATTAGGTAGACCTGAGCTCAATTCAGCGCTATCACTTTCAGACTGTATGGTCTGAACAAATTACTAAACTTAGTCACTAATATTTTGCCCTCCCTATAAAATAGGAAGATAAGGCTTCCCTAGTAAGAAATGTGAGATAATGAAATGTGATAACAGAGACAAAGCTCCTGCACATAGTAGGTGTTCACAGATTCAAGTTCTCTTCCTTCTTTAACGTTACATCCTGTTTTCACACTTCCATAACTTTTCACAGGCTTTCTTTTGCCTAAAATACTCTCGCTTGTTTTCTACCTGGAAACATCTTTCTAATCTTCAATGACCCATCTCAAAAGTCATCTACTGAAGAACACTTCCTCGGCTTTACCTCCCACCCTCAGTCCCAGAAATTAGAGCTCCTCCTCTCATGTTCAATAGCCACTAGTCCATACTTAGAGCAGTTGATGATTTAGGCAGGCGCACATGCACCAGGACCAGCACGGTCATCTGCTCATCCTGAGGCAGTTGGGCTGGTGCAACAGAGCAATTCAGGGCACAATGACTGATGGGGAAGATGCTGACTGGTGCAATGGACCAAGACTTCCACAACCCCTGTGCCATTAAGCTATGTACCCATCGGTGCCACAATAGTGATCAGATGCCTACTATGGGCAGGCCCTGTAGAACATGCAAAGATGAATCAGCTCCAAAATAATTCATTGCCTACCAGGGGAAAATATACAAACAGAGAGACTATAGAATTCAGAAAGAAAGCCAATCAAGTCCTGAGAGTGACTCCAGTAAAGCGCTGTGGAAATTGAGGAGGGACGCGAAATGAACTGCGTTCAGCATCCAGTTGGCACTAGGCACTGTGCAAAGTGCATTGACAAAGTCATCTCCCAGTCAGCCTGAGAGGAACATGTTATCATCCCTGCCTCAATGATCATAAACCTAATGCTGAAAATGGGTTCAGCAACATACTCAAGGGTCTAAGACTAGTAGGGAGTGAAATTAAGATGTGAACCCATGCTGATCTTATACTGACCCTGTTTGCTCCCCAAACTCCAATTTAAATGCAGTCATGACAGCCTGAAGGTAATCACTGCAAATCCAAATGACACCACTTCCTTTATATTTGAAAGAACAGTAATACTTTAATCCCTAGTATTTAGACAGAGCATGTAATGACCTGTTAATAATATGTTGATACTTTGCATTAGAGCCCCCACATCAATACCAGATCATTTTGTCATAATAAATGCATGCTCAAGTTAATATGGCCAAAACTCCCATTGCTTGGCTCTTAGTGCCTGTATTAAGACAGGGCTGATTACATTCTCTAAACTGAACATTACCCCACCCCATGAGTGTAATTGTTACATGGCTAATTGCCTTCCAGTTTCAAAGAGCCAGGCATTCAGAGATCCCCTCCACCCCTCAATAATTCTTCAGTATTTTACCTTTCCTGACAGCCAGCCAATCCACACAGGTCCCCTTTTATAATTTGTATTGATTTGTATTTATCCACAGCAGAACCCATTTGCAGACCATCACTGGAATTCTTGGTTAGTTTTAATGTCCAGCAAGCCTGTCATTTGGAATTGACACAACTTCAAAACATCCAGGTGAAACTCAAGGGTATTCATTCTGCTCACCTCGAGGGTGCCAAGATCAGCCCAATGTCAATGACTTAAAATAATTCTACCACAAAGGCAATTGAAACTTGTCTCTTACTCCGCAAGTCTGAGTCACTTGATCCATTGCACCATCAGCCTTACAGAAATGAAAAGCAGAGGTCACCAACTGGTAGGCTGGGACATCATCTAGCTCACAGAGGGGATGTGTTTGGACCACACTGTATTTTTAATTAGAATTGATTGGCAACATTAAAAATTTTGTGAGATGACACACAGAAATCAGATTTCAGTTTTCCATAGAACTTGAATGTCTGGCAGAGCTGGACTCACACACCCACCTGATGACTGTCAGCTGAGCTGTTTGGTGGCTTCACTCCTAGACAGATAGTTTCGTACTTGAGAGTGTATGTTAACCACATGCTTTCGTGCTTATGGAACCTGCCTGTCTCTTTGGACGTCTGAGTGTATGGCCTCTAATTTAAATATAAGAGATTGATGTTCAAGTCTCGATTCTCCTGGAAAACAGCTATATGAATTTGGGCAGGGAGAAACTTATACTCTGAGCTTTTGTTTCCTCATTCATAAAACTCATTCCTTTGTAATTTGGGCTAGACACTCTGCTAGGCACACTAAGAATACAAAAAAAAAATAGACAGTACTCACCCCAGGCTTATTATTTAGGATGATAGGTAAAAAATGTTATGTTATAGACTTATAACATGTAAAAATGCATTTCTTTTTTTATTTATTTATGATAGAGACAGAGAGATACAGAGAGTGACAGACAGGCAGGAAGGGAGAGAGATGAGAAGCATCAATTCTTCATTGCGGTACCTTAGTTGATCCTTGATTGCTTTCTCATATGTTCCTTGACCAAGAGGCTACAGCAGAATGAGTGACCCCATACTCAAGCCAGATACCTTGGGCTCAAGCTGGTGAGTCTTGCTCAAAACAGATGAACCTGCGCTCAAGCCAGTGACCTCGGGGTTTCAAACTTGGGTCATTCGTATCCCAGTCAATGCTCTATCTACTGCACTACTGCCTGGTCAGGCCATGTAAAAATGCATTTCAAACTGATGTGTCAATGTGCAGCAATGCGAAATGTGCAGGGGGGGGGGGATGTGACACCATAAGAGAGCCATTCCTTTCAAAGATTAGGCAGACCAAAAGACTCCCCAGGGAGAGATGCCTGGGTAAAGACTGCAAAGGGAAGAGAATGCATGCAAGGAATGTTCAGGGAATAAGCCAAGGTCCAGTCCTTACAGAAATCAAGAAAATAGGAGACAGGGAGATCTGAGAAGCTTTGAGTGCCTTAAAGACCTTGGTTTGTGGTCTGTGAGATTTCAGAGGAGATATAGGAGGAATGTAACCAAAGGAGTGTATCAGTAGGGTCACTGTGGAAGAAATTGGGCACACAAGCTCTTGCCTGCATGGTCCGAGAAATTTGTGTGATTGAAGAGCTATAATTCAGAATGGAAACTACCAGATATCTGATGTCCCCAGCCTCTGACAAATCTGACGGAAACCCCAGGCTAGAGGCCATCTGGAAGGGCATATGGGTGTGCACCGTGGGAAAAGATCTTGAAGAGATGCATTTGGATTATAAGAAATGTCAGAGAACTAGGTTGCTGCAAGGAAAACATGTCTCATGAGGGCCAGATGGTCAGACCCACTAGCAGACACTGAATGGCAGTTCTCACTCACCTCAGAGGGAATATCTAGCACCAGTCTTGGTTTTTATTTTATTTCTCAGATGTATAGGTGATATAGTGGTGAACAAGAAAAAAAACAGTGGAGCTTACATTGCAAACATGAGGGGGCAGACACTTAATGAGTAAATGGAGCAATAAGAAAAACAATGAATGTCAATGAAGCAAGATGTGACTTAAGGTAGAACAATATAACAGAGATGATGTCTGATAGGGTGCTGAAGGAGAGCCTTTTGAAGTAGGGTCACATGAGTTAAAACCTGAATGATGAGGGAAAAACAGCTTTGGGAAGACCTGAGGAAGAACACTGCAGATCTGACAGTCTTCCAGGACCCTGTACAAGAGCTCTGAGAGGACCCAGCGTCTAGAACAGTGGAACTGCTGTCTATGCTACCATTGACTTTGCTGAAATAGGATGCAGAACAAGATTATTCAGAATGTTCTCCTATCCATGTGCCCAACAACTGAAGAGAGACCTCTACTGATTCTCCCAGTTATTAATGTAAACTTGTACACTCCATTAGAATTATGAAGGAATACCAAAACAAAATATATTCAAGCAACATTTTTGTAATAAATCCCTCTCCCCACATTCACATCTCCCCACTCTGAATAGTGTTTATATCACAGATATCCAGATATGAAAGAGACGGATGTCCTGGCAAACCTCAGGTCACATCTTTAGGGTAAGGATAGACCTGCCCCCGCTTAACTGACAGGATAAAACAGATAAGGAAGAGTCAGGATAAGAAATCAGTTCATGGCTATCAGATGAACAACTCATATGTATCACCTTCTTATCCCTTGCACATGGCAGACATTATTAATAGATCATGACTCTTTCCTAGTGAGACCAATTGTGACTGCATAATCCTTCTCAACTCACAGTTCCAAGCAGCCACAATAAATCGACCAAATTTGGAACAAGAGATGAAATCTATATGTCAGCCCACAACTTCATTCATTGAAGCAAAACAAGGTATTTTGATGCAGCTAAATGGAAATGAAAAAGCTGTCAAACCAAATACTGTAAGTGGAGATATCCTTGTTCCCCATCCCATTACACACATATATACACACACAAACAAGCACAAACATAGCTCTCATTGCTAATTTACTTATTAGCTTGAATAAAAAATTGTCCTTTGTCAAAGTAGCTATGTAAAGTAGTTACTTACCACTTTGATACCTCTAGGGAGGGGTAGTCACTAAGCCCCAATGAGCACCTGTGTCATTGAATCTTACCATCTCAGCTGCTGTTGAGAAAGACACAAGTGAGTCAGTCAAAACTCTATAGTCCAAACAAACAAACAAACAAAAAAACTCTATAGTCAAGGTCTAGTTATTAGTTCAGGCTTTGGAACTAGATGCCCAGGTTTGTACTGGCTCTACCATTGAATAGTTGTGTGACTGTGTTATTCAACCTCCCTGGGCCTCAGTTTTCTCATCTGTAAAATGAGTATAAGAAGTCTGCTTACCTCCTAAATGTTAAACGGATTAAATAAGTTAATACATATAAAGGCTCTAAATCATGCCCAGTATATAATGTGGACTTAATGAATGTGAGAGTACATGAACAGAGGGAGACTAAGCAAAATTCAGAGACAGCTGAGGCTCAGAAAACCATGTAGGACATTGTCTTCAGCAGTAAGAGGTCTTGGCACCTGAAAAGACCAGTAGGAAGAAAAAAGCAGGGCCGGGACCTGGGAAAGACTGGGTTTCCCAGGGTGTAGAACAAACGTGGGCTCCAGGCTAGGCAGGGCTGGGTTGTGAGCTCAGCACAGCAGCTTTTTAGAAGGTCAGTTGCCCTCTAGGAGGTTTAGTTTCCTCATTCACGACATAGGTGCACATGTTACCAGGTGACTGACAGCTTTGATGTGAGGATCAAATATGAGCATTGGGTGTGGCTCAGAGGGCATGCTCAGATAACGTGAGTTATTGCCCAACAGTGGAGGCTCTCAGAGCCAGGAATGAAGGGGAGGATGGAGTGGAAGGGGGAAAAAAGGCTAGGGGAGACATATTCTGGTGCCTTGATAGGGAATCCAGGTGAGGTTGGGAGTCAGGAAGGTGGAGAGTAGGAGTCAGTTGCTGGCAGAAGCCCAGTGTCAGAGCATGGCAAAGTCCAGGCCTGGAGCCAGGGCCATATGCAAGTTGCATGGCATCAAGTCACATCCTTAACCTCTCATGGCCAAGGGCAGAGAGGGTTAGGAGTGGAGAAAGGAACTGCATGTGGGGGCAATAGGTCACCAGAAGGGGAGAAAGAAGGGGCTGGGACCAACAGCACCTCATAGCACAGATTTGCTCAACCATTAAGACAGAGGTCCTGGATCTTTTAAAGCTGTGCTTTCAACCTGTTTCCTCAGGAAATGAAGGGGAGTTCAGGAGAGCAGAGCCTTGCATGTTAACCAGAGTTGCTCCAATTTTACTTATTTTTTTGATTGAGATTCCATGGCACTTTGTTTAAAGGTAAAGTCGTGCTGCTTTTAAAAAAATAGTTTTAGCCTGACCAGGCGGTGGCACAATGCATAGAGTGTCGGACTGGGATGCGGAAGATCCAGGTTCAAGACCCCAAGCTTGCCAGCTTGAGCGCGGGCCCATCTCGCTTGAGGAAAAGCTCGTCAGCTTGGACCCAAGGTCGCTGGCCCCAGCAAGGGGTGGCTTGGTCTGCTGAAGGCCTGCGGTCAAGGCACATGTGAGGAAGCAATCAATGAACAACTATGGTGTCGCAAGGGCAACAAAAAACTAATGATTGATGCTTCTCACCTCTCTCTGTTCCTGTCTGTCTGTCCCTATCTATCCCTCTCTCTGACTCTCTCTCTCTGTCCCTGTAAAATAAATAAATAAAACATCTAAAAAAATAGTTTCAAAACCACTAATTTGAAGCATAGAGATCTGGACTTTTAGAATCACAGTAGTTTAGAATTGAAAATCCATCCTCAGAACTATTCAGTCTATCTTCCCAAAGCAGGCAAACATTCCCGCCACCTAGGAGGGCAAAATCCACCCCTTTCTGGGATATGTTTGTTAACAGGGTGTCACTACCTTATAATGTCATTGTGGAGCTCCTATAACCATTAGAAAATTTGCCCTGCCATTCCAAGATGAAATCAAACTTCCTCTGACTTGTCTCCACTGCTCCCATTCTGCCCTCAGGAAATTGGCTTCTATTAGCCACCCCACAGCAGGCTACACATTACATTTGCTAAAGAACATGTCCTCTCACATCACTGCCCTTCCCAAAGTGCTGCTGTTGCCCCAGTATGAGTTTACTGGGTACAGGGACCATGCTGTACCCAGCTCTATGTTCCCTCTGCCTGGCGCAAGGAGAGAACACAATGTGTTTTTCATGACTATGTGGATAAAAGAAGGAAGGATAGAAGGAAAGATGGAAGGAAGAGAAGAAGGGAGGGAGGGAGGGCAGGAAGGTGCTCAGGTTCTTAAAGCCCAGAGGAATTGTGTGAATTACCCAGGAATGCGTAGGGGCAGAACTAGACCAGCATCCGGCATTTCTCATGCCCATATAACGTGACCTCAGAACCTAGAAAGGACCCTGGGAAATGTGATTTGCAAAGGCATCTGCAAAGAATGGTTGGCAGGAATTGAGGCCTTGTAATCCTGGTGTGGGGACAGGGGGGACCAAGGAGGGACCAGGCAGAGAGAGGTTTTGAAGGCACACAGGCACATGCCTGCACAGACATTAGAGCCAACAGTGTGCACGGCACGGGTTCCTGGTCAATCCACAAACCCTTCCTGAGCCCCCCTTGAGGCTCTATGCCAGGGCCCCTGGAGGACTCCAAGAGGACCAGATCTCCTTGAACTGTGCCCATGGCCTGGTGTCATCCAAGGCATGCGATGTCCTGTGTTACTTCAGCAGTGTCAGCAAAGCGCCATGGGAATGTAGACTAGGGAGTGATTCACTCCACCCTGCAGAATCTGAGGAGGTTTTGTGGAATAGTAGACATTTGACTTCAGTCATAAGCGCTAAGAAAAAACAAAGGTGAACCAAGGCAAAAGTCCTGAAATGAATAAAGGAGTGTGGCATGGCTACAGCTGTGGGTGATAAGTGGTGACATGGTCAAGGACTTGGCCTCCTTTCTCTGCCAGGGAAATTACTGACGGCTTTCCAGCAGAGGCGTGATGTGGTGAGACCCGTGCTTTAGAAACGTTTGGGTGGCCTGTCCTGCAATATGCCAGTCACACCAGGGCTACGCAACCTTCTCCCTCTGGCTGCATGAGGAAGCCAGTTTTCAGCACCTGTAGCAGCCTTCACTGTGGCTCCTCACATCCAGACCTTCAAGGTTTCCTTCAGCGGTTAAACTGATAAAAGAGATGGACATGCATGGATTGGGGTCATACAGGTAGCAGAGAACTTGACACAAGTCGCACAGGTAGCTGCCGGAAAGCTCTCCCTCTAGGCCCACACACATTGGAAGACTAAATAGCCAGGAACCTTCTCATTCCATACAGTGATGACGTGAGTCCAGCTCCCCATTAGACATGAGCTTCTCTAATCAGAGGGACAGTAAAGTGTGGTAGAACCAATGGTCCCAATTGCTCCATTTCCCAGCTATGTGATCTTTAGGCAAACTTCTTGGATAATCTAAACTTCAATTTTCTTATCTTCAAAATAGGAATTATAATGCCTATCTCAAAACGATTATTGTAAGGATTGAAATTCCTAACCCAATCCCTGGCCGGGTAGCTCAGTTGGTTAGCATGTCGTCCCCATATGCTAAGTTATAGGTTCATCCCTGATCAGGACACATACAAGAATCAACCGATGAATGCATAAATAAGTGAAATAATAAATCAATGTTTTTCTCTTTCTCAAAACAACAACAAAGACAAAATGAAACACAAACAATAAAAATCTACTAGCCCAATGCCCAACCCAAAGCAAACAATCAGTGGATGGAAAATCCTCTCCCTTCTGCTCCTCCAAGACAGAAAGCAAGACTTACCGGACTTTGTATTTTTCAGTGCCTAGCCCTGAGGAAAGGCTTAATAACTGATTGGTGTGTGAGTCAGTGAGTGGGCAAAGCTTGGCATCTTATGTATTTATGACCTTTGCACCGACTACGCAAAGCCCCTTGATTCACCTTTTGCTTCCCCTGCCTCTCAAGGTGCATCTCTCCTTTCTGGAATATGAGATGCAGTTTGGATAACTGATCTGTGACTCACCACGTCGAATGAATAGGATACTGTTCTGCAGCAGGCTGTTTTGAGTGACGCAGATGCAAGGTATGGTGGAAGCACAGGGTTACAAAAGAAACCACAGAGGTGTCTTTTCATGGAGCTGTATGTTTTCTCACATTTAATTAATACAGAAATCAAAGAGCTCTGGAACCATTTGTCATCACTGTGTAAGGTGGTCTGGGAACTTCTACCAAAGCTGACAGAGCCGGGGGAAAATGCGTCATAGTCTGAATTTAGAGCTGGGAGGAAAGTTAGAGATTGTCATCATGACAGTGACTTGTATAGTACAAAAAAGGTCACAGATACTTATTCATATACCTGTGATGTATATATTGTACCGCATCATGTCCACAAAACAAATATTTAAGGTGGCATATACACACATGCTGACATTTATTACATCATGACATTTGTATAAAGATACTGTGATGCCATTTATTTATAGCATTTCATTTACTCCTTGGAATAGCCACATAAGGTAACTACTACTTGATATTATGTATTATTGAGATTAACATATCAATAGTGATCATTGATGTATTAATATCAATTATAAATATATAAAAACTAATTGATATTACCTATTATGCAAGCCCTTCTATTGTGGACTTGCCATGCTCAAATGTGGGCTCTGGCATCGGAAGGGCTGGGCTTGCTGTCCTGTCAGCCAGCCCTTGATCTTTGACATTGAGCAGTCCCCGAGCCTCTCAGAGCCTCCATTCTTTCATAGGCAAAATGGAGAAAATGATATCACACCCTCATCAGGTTAGAAAGACTCCTTGAGATAATCCAAATAAGAGTTTGTAATAATGCCGGGCACATGATACATACACAGCGAATCTTAATTACTTTTAGGAAGTAACTTACCCAAGACCACACAACTAGTGAGAATAGAATGCCAGCCTTTCTGAGCAGAAGCCATGTCTTCCCTGCAAGGTATTGCCTCTTTTTATTCTCCCCACAGCCTCATGTGATCTTCATCTTCTCAGTTAGAAACTTGAGATGCAGAATGCAGGGAGGTGTAAGAACCTGCTCAGTACCACAGAGTGAGGATATGACAGGGCCCACAAAAGCCCTAGGACTTTTGATGCAAGAAGACTTGTTTGCTTTTTGTGATACTACCCTGCCTCCCCAATCCTTCACATTGAATGTTCAGAAAAACCAAGGTTCAGAAAGGTTAAGCAACTTGTCTGGTGATACCCTATTATTAGGGGACAGAACTGGGGCTGGAACCCATGTCACAAGCTTTCTCATTCTTTGCCAAGTATTCTTCTCTGCACAATATACTCCGTTGCTTCTCAGAGATAGATTGGACAAGAGAACAGAAAGAAAAGGACAAAGATGCAGACACAAAAATAAACAGACACAAAAAAATATAAAGAGCAAGTCAGACTCCTATAAGCTAAGAACATGTTTCATTATTTGTTCTTTTTTCCAAGAGGTCCTTAAAATGATAAAAAGTTGGTAATTTTTAAGAAGGGCGAGTGAAAAAGAACAGTATGGTTCTTTGGCAGGTCTGAAAACCTAAGGAGCAGCACTGAAATCCTGACTTCTGACTCTGACAAGCTTAACATTTCAGTTCAATACTTACCCTCCATACCCTCCCTCCTTCTTCTGAGTTGTAGAAAATCTAATAAATGTTGTAATGAGGATTGTCCAGCTGCCCTTGTGCAGTAGAAGATGTGAGAATCAACTAATTAAACACTCGGAAAGTGGAGACAAGCATTTTGCAAGTGCAGGCTCTCATCACTTCTTGGAGTTACATTGATCTCACCTGTACCTGTTGAAATTCAAAGGTGTCCTATACAAGACAGCCAGGATATTGCTAAAATATTACCTGAATTAATGCAGAGCCCATTAGAGGAGAGAGGAGAAGCAATGATCCAGGTAATCCAAGCTACCAAGCCATATCGTAGCATAATGAAATTTGGGAACCTGAATTATTTCTTACCTGAATTGCCTGTGATCTGATAATCGGAGCAGTGACAGATCTTCAGTTGGTACTTACAAGGTGCTCAGAAAAACTACTGACTCTTTGCTGTGTACAATGCACTTTTTCATCCCTTTGCCTATGTGTATGCTTTTCCCCAGTCTGACATGACCTTTCTGCTCAGCTCCATCTCTAGTCCTGAATCCTACTCTCAGGGCTCAGTTACGATCCCTTTCTCCACAAAGATTCTCTATAACACTAGCTAATTCCCCCCTTCTCTGAACAAGCATAGCATCTTCAAGTTTCTTGTGGCCTGTAAATTTATTTTTCATGGGACTTCATAAAAAAGACATATACATTTATGGAAAGTTTATACAAAGGAAATAAAATATGTGGTTTATTATACATGCAACTCAATATGTGTGGGATTCCCAAGCCCAGAAGTCCCTTCCAGCTTACTCAGTTCTGTCTGCTGCTCCCAATTCAGGGAACAGGATCAGCTGTTCTTTACAGGATGTGGCCACTAGCTGGACTGGAGCAGGTACCAAGCCCAAGGATGACTTCTGTATTGGCTCTCTAGAGACTCATGCATTATTTCATGAATATTAATTGAACAGTTACTATATGCCAGGCATTGTTCTAGACCCTAGAAAGATGGCTGAAAACAAACAAACTAAAAAAAGTCTCTGCCTTCTTGAATTTTATAGTTTGGAGTAGATAGTTGGCAATAAACAAAAAATAACAAGTCAGGCTAGTAGTAAGTGGCTTTGGGGAAAAAGAAAGCAGGGTAAGAGGATTTAACATAACATGAGAGGAGAGAGGAGTGTCATTTGATATTAATGGTCAGAGATAGCCTCTCTTATAAAGAACATTTGAGCAGAAACCTACAGGAGGTGAAGGAGTGAGTGTGATGGCTACATTTATGTATCAAGCTGCCCGGGTCAGGGGATATCCAGATATTTTGTCAAATGTGATTCTATATATTTCTATGAGGATGCTTTTAGATGTGTTTAACATTTAAGTCGGCAAATCAAGTAAAGCAGATTGCCTTCCATAATGTGGGTGGGCCTCATCTAATCAGTTGAAGGCCTGAACAGAACAAAAGACTGACCATTCCCCAAGTAAAGAGAGCTCCTCCTGCCTGCCTGACTGCCTTCAAGCTGGGACATCAGTTGTTTTCCTGTTTTCAGACTGGAGCTGAAACATCAACTCTTCCTGGGTCTTTGAACTGGAACTATATACCATTGGCTCTCCTGGTTCTCTACCTTGCAAATTTTGGTTGTTAGCCTGAATATCAATTCCTTATAAATATTTTTTGTACATATGTACATCTTATTGGGTCTCTTTCTCTGGAGAACCCTTACTAATGCAGTGAACCATGTGGATAACCGGGGAAGGAGCAATACAGGCAGTGGGAACAGAAAGAACAAAGACCCTGAAGTAGGAGTGTGGTTGGCTTGGCTGAGGAACAGCAAAAGAAGAGGAAGTAAGGGGAGCAGCAAACACAGAGGTTAGAGAGTCACCAGGTCAAATGGTATAAGGCCTTGAAGTGGAAAGGCTTGGGGTTTCACGCTGCAAAAGATGAGGACTTGTTGGAGGGTTTTGAGCAGAGGAGTGACATGATCTGACATATTTTTAGTGGTTCCCTCTGGCTGAGGTGAAAACAAGGAGATAAGTTAAGAGGTCATTGCAGAGATCCAGGAGAGAGAGGATGGTGTTTGAACCAGAGCGGTGTTTGGTGGAAGTGGTAAAGACTTGTTGATTTCTAGACACAGTTTGACGCCAAGAGTATCTAGGTGGTTTGAATCCGGGGTGGTCTCAGGAATCACTTCAAGTGCTTAAGCTTGGGCATCTGGAAGAATGAAGTTGTCATTTATTGGAGTGGGACAGGCTGAAAAATACGTGAACTTAGGAAAAGGCTGGCAGGAGTGTGGTGCGTGATGCTATTCATTGGCTACTGAGTACATGAGTGTGGGAATGCAGGAAGATGTCAGTTTGGGAAGCATCAGTATATACGGTGTTTAAATCATAAAGCTCAATGAGCTCACCAAAAGAGAGTGGGAGAGAGAACAGAAGGGGCCCCGGACTGCACCCTGAGGCCCACCAACATTTAGATTGGTGCTTTTCAAGCTAGGGCTTCAACTCATTAGTGGATTAGGAAATCATTTTGGAGGATAATGAGCAGTACTTTCTCTAATGGGATAGAAAAGAATGGAAAATACCAGAATACTTTGCATATAGTATTGTTTCATGAAATAGTTCTCATTTTATATATATATTTCTAAAACAAATGTGTGTGTGTGTATATTTGTGTGTTGTATACGTTGTACATACAAATTTATATCTTTACTTATGATTTGTATATATTTGTGTACCTACTCATAATGTAAGACATACTTTTTTTACAGGGGATCATAATGAAATGATTTTTGTTTTCAAATGAAAAGTCACTGTTTCCAAAACCCAGTGAGGTTCCCCAGCAGCTGGGCTCTGCCCAACTGGGGAAATGGTGGTGACTCTGCCACTCCCCTAGCCCTTCTAGGTGGACTGGGAAAGTGAAGCGGGCTGGCCAGTCAGCACGAGGGAGGGCCGGAGCAGCTGCACAGAGAGCATGGATGTCTCCATGAAAAGGAAACAAAGGCAGAGTCAGAATACCTTCTTTCTAAGCCACCTTCTCTTGGCCAGCTTGTGGCTCCATTGCAGGTCCACACTCGTCTTTATTCACAAAGATTTGTTTTTTGTCATCTTTCTTACAGCAAGCAAGCTAATCCCAGGAAAGCTGTGACTCTACCAACTAACCTCACTCTTTGACCCCTCCATTCCCATGTCCATAAAATGATGCTAGTACTATCTTACTGATGATCTTATGAGGCTTAAAAGGTAAAAAGCAGTAAATGCTTCATGGAACACATGGTGGCAGGTGCTCTCTTGTGTCCTGCAGTGTCCCTCCAATGCTGCCTGTGCCTGAGGATCAAGCCCATTGATGGCACTGTCCAGGCAATGTGGAACACCTACACCTCTCCCCCATCCAGAGGAGGAGTTCTGAGGTGACCTGTGCAGACACACCCAGCGAGGCCTCTTGAAATAGGGTGGGGACTGTAAAGAAAAGGTAGGAGGGCTAATGAACTGGACTGAAGCAACAACTGCCTTCCCTGCCATGGCTCCTCTTTCAGATCACCTGTGCTGCCTCCTCTGCAGCATGGAGGGGAAAGGGCTGGAGCAGCGCAGCGGAGAGAGGGAACACAGACAGGGTGGACTCAGGGCTTTGGGCTGGGTCTCAGAGGAAAGGGTTTGGTCGTCTTCCCCACTCACTTTCTCCTACAAAATGGTGATGTGTTTTTAAGGTCAGGAAGAACTCGGATGTGAAGATTAGAGGAAAATGGTCTAGCACCAGGCTTCTGGGACTTCCTGTAGTGGTGACCTGAAGCCAAGGATGCCTAAAAAGCATCCGAAACACACATGGTTCTGCTGCATTCTCAGAGTGGCAGAATTTGAACCCAGCCTCCTGATTTTCTCAGCTCTCATCTTTCCACCATGTGACACTGCTTCAGGTGGTTCCAACACGGTCATTTGACAAAGGAGGAGCTTCGATGAGTGTGTATGTCTTTTCAGAGTGTGTCCTAAGGGCCTTTGTTCTCTCTGCACAGAGAAGATGCTCAGAAACCTTCTGGAGGTCAACTGACCCCGCTGACTAAGGACACCAGTTACAGTGCTAGATTCCCATGGAAAGTCCATTTCCTAGCCGGGGACAGCATGCAAGCCACCACCTGCTGCCCATGGTGACTTGTTGGCATGAGGTCAGGGGCTGGAGGCACTCCTGTTCTTCCTCTGACCCTGGTGGCAGCACCTGGACAATGGCAAGTGGCCTTGCCTGGTTTCCAGTGGAATGTCCACTGCAGTGTGGGAACTTTCAAAACCAGAACTATTTTTTTATTATTTAGTTGTATATTCTTCAGTGTTCAAGCTCTAAAATCAGCCAAACAGGTTTCAGAAGGCAAGTCCTGATAGGACCCTCCTCATGTCGCTAGATCAAGACAAACTGGCCAACAGCTGCCCCAAACTTCACACACTCTTAAGTCTGAATCTGCCCTTTTGACTATGATAAATGTACATTGTAACTTGTAGTACTGGCATGGTCATGATAAGAGGAACCACTGCTTATATAAATCAAACATATCTAAAACATCACAGGATCAGGCCAAACCTTGCCTTGATCATCCCAGTCACACAAATTTTTGCCTCCTCTCAATTATTAGTGGTTCTCCTCAAAGTTGTTACTTCCTGCCTCATGGTAACGAGTCTGTTTGTTATGTATGTGTTAGCCATCCCCATGCCCCTGGGCTTCTGCAGCACTTTTCAAGAACCTCTGTGATTTCATTTATGACACTTTCTTTTACATTTTAGTTTTGTACCTGTCATTTCACAAAATAGCCACAACACCTAGAGAGTAGTCTGAATAGCACTCTTAGCACCTAGCATATAGGAGGTGCAATATATTTTTTGGCCAAATAAATTTATCAGTTCAGTTCAGCAAGCATTTTTTGAGCATGTACTATATATTAATCACCATACTGTATGCTAAGGATACAAGTATTTCCCTACCTTTAAGTATCTCATATTCCAATAAGGAAGACAAATATTTAGCAAAGAAAAACAATGTTAAAAATAAAAACAGTCTGTTAAGATACAGATTTAGCTCAATTAAAAGAGTGACTAACTTTTTATTAGACAATAGAGGACCATCTGGCCTGACCAGGCGGTGGCACAGTGGATAGAGCGTCGGACTGGGATGCGGAAGACCCAGGTTCAAGACCCCAAGCTCGCCAGCTTGAGTGCGGCCCATCTGGCTTGAGCAAAAGCTCGTCAGCTCGGACCCAAGGTCGCTGGCTCCAGCAAGGGGTTGTTCCATCTGCTGAAAGCCTGCAGTCAAGGCACATGTGAGAAAAAAATCAATGAACAACTATGGTGTCCCAACGGCAATGAAAAACTAATGATTGATGCTTCTCACCTCTCTCCATTCCTGTCTGTCTGTTCCTATCTATCCCTCTCTCTCTGTCCCTGTAAAAAAAAAAAATAGAGGACCATCTGGGCAGAGGGCACATCTGAACTGGGCTCTAGAGGGCAAATAGGAGTCCAACCGGCCATGGTAGATCTGAGTGGTTGAAAGGGGAAAGCATGGCTAGACAAATTCATGACACTAGCAATCAATGAATGAATTGTCCAACTGCATTGTACCTATTTTAAAGTCATAAATGTTTCTACAATGCTGTGATCATGGTGCCAAATACTCAGTGCATTCTCAGGTACTGTTGACTTGTGATGGTGACAATGACTTAACCTCCTGGTTGGCATAAGTCACAGAAGCAATGCAGACATGTCTAGGGGAAGTTGTCAATAGTAAAATAAGGCAGTTTTGGAAGATTGTGAGTTTGAGGACAATTATTAATCTTTTTTTGTTTTACTTAATTTTTTAAAGGATGGTTGAATCTGATTTAACATGTTAAGCCATTTGTTCAAATGAGCCAGACTGCCTTCCAGTGCTGAGGGAAACTCCAGGGGCTGTGTTACATGAAATGTAAGTGTAGAGCAATTCAGTTGACCAGAAACGACTTAGCCAGAGAAGCCACAAGTTATGTGATTAGAAAATAATGCTTCACAGCAAGATGAGGTAACTAAGGATTTAGTCTTGGAAAAGGCAGCCAAGGACAATAGTAGCTAATGTCTCAGTGCCGTCATTCAGACACACAGACATTCATGGGGGTCCACCTACTGTGTGCAGGGTCCTCCCTCCCTGTAAAGGGCTGTTGAGATGAATGCAGTCAGGGCTATTCCTGCTAAGTGCTCATTATAAGAAATGAGTGTGACTGTAAAGAATGGAAGCATTTTTTTGGAATACCCACTATGTGATAGCTGTATGGCCAATAGTCATGGCCGTTGCAGCATGCACATGCAGGTTCCCATTGAATTTGGACACATGGTAAAGAAACAGTGGAGCCAAAAAATAGTGTGCCTTTCTTTTATTAAAGTCTCGCACCAGTCAATGAGCAAACACACAGGGAAAACACTTTCCTCTTCATTCAGAGCTCACAAAGCCCTGACATATTATCTGGTTCCAAAACCAGGAGAATCTTCTCTGGTTCCTCCTAGTATCAAAAGTCCCACCAGTCTCAGCAGAGCTCACAAAAGCCCCTCACCTCTGTTTCCCCATCTGCACACCTTCTGCCTTCTCTGCCAACATGGCTTCTCTCTTACCATTCTGCATTCTCTGTGCTCTCACTTCGCAAACATGGCTTCCTTCTCTGCAAAACTGGCTTCTTTTTCTTTTCAAAACTTTCCAGTGCAAAACCTCTTCTCCAGCAAACATTAGCAAAACAATGACCCTTCCCAAGCAGAAAGGTAATTTGCAACTTCATAGATCACATATACTTAGCACTGCCCAGCCCCCAATGCAAACTATAAGCGAGCAAACATAAAAATCATATTTTACAAACTTATTTGACCAACATTAGCCATTGTTTATGTTCAGCTCCATCATCATAATTCACCTTCCCTTTAACACTCTGACAAATGCAGCCCATTTTACAGATGGGGAAACTGATGGGTGGATATGAAGTAGTGCCAGGTGAGCATAGGGGTAGGAATTGGCTACTCCAGCACGGTTAGTCTCAAAGGGTTCAGAGAGAAAAGTCACATCTCCTCCAGTCACTCATTTCAATGACATCTGATGAGCTACTAACAAGCACTGTGGTAGAAGCTGAGAAAATAATTGTGAATAATGAAAGATGTGGCCCCTGCTGTCATGGCGCCCACAGCCATGACAGGAAGTAGATATAATCAAATAAGTGAAGAACTTCACATTAGGATAAGTGTTCTGAAGGAAAGAGGCATGGTTTTCTGAGAGCATCTGACAAAGGACCTGGTCATCTAAGGAGATGTCAGTGTGGAGTGAGTCAACAAAGACTTCCTGAAGAAGTGATGCTTGAGCTGGAGGACAGGATGGGTTTAATGGAAGCCTTAGAGCTGTAGTATGACCCCAGAAACATTGTATAGAAGGAGATAGCATACCACAGTTAAGGAGCTGAAAGTGGACCAGAACCCAGGAAGCACAGCTGAGAGTGGAATGAGGGTGGAAGCAGGTGCTTCAGTGCATATAAGTCACGTGGAGATTTTGGTCTTGTCCTAAGAGAAATGGGTTATAATCGGATGGGTGACATAAAGCATGGGCATTTTGAAAAGGTAACCCTGGGTACCCTGTGTAGAATGGAAAAAGGGAGATAGTGAATGCTGAATGGTCAGGAGAGGAGATTACTGCAGTGTCCAGGCAACCTGGGATGGCAGCTCGGCCTAGAGCAAGAAATATGGATGCACAAGGAGTAACTCCTGGAGCTCCTAAGAGTGAAGTGGACAGTGTTTGATGATGTATTGGAGGGTAATGTGGCTGAGCAGGAAGGAGTATCAGGGCAAGTCAGGACAAGTACACAAGACAGGACAAGGTTTCTAACACCCTCCTCTGATGTTGGGAACAGGGGAAGAATGCTGTGTCCCAGAAAATCAGTGAGAGGTTCAAGCAATGACATTGTATTTCAGAATTACAACATGGAGAAGACTTTACTGGGCCCCACCCCATAGGGCCAACATTGCCCGGGAAGAAAGGCTGATGTGCCTTTTCTTCAGGTGTGCCCAGCTGTCGATAAAACAATTTTCTCTTTAATTAGACATGTTTCTTTGCAGCTTTTGTTGCCAGTTGACTTTCTAGAGAGTTGCTGCTTATTAAAATGAAGCTTTTTAAGTCTGTGTGCTCTGTCTTCCCCTGAGCACTGGCCATTCCTCTTCTCAGTACATAACTGGCCACATCCAAAAACACTCTTGTGAAAGGAAAGGAGGGATTATTGTCAAGAGAATGGTAAGTTAAAAGTTTCTCTAGAACTGCGCCACTCCCCTGCAAGCTGAGGCAAAGCTCCCATTGGCAGTGATGGGTGTCCACATGAGTCTCCCTGCAGACTGAGGGGTTAGCTCTTACCAGTTTCTACACAAGAAGGTCTATATCAGTGGTTCTTAACCTTTATTGAGGTATCAAACCCACCAGTTTTATATGCGCATTCACCAAACCCTTCTTTAGTGATAAATAAAATATGATTTTTTTTCCAAATTCAAGACATAGGTGTATGTTTTGTTACTGGTGCACAAAATGAGCCGTGCATGAACATCACCTTGCTCAAAGAACAAAACCAACAAAGTGCATGAACTCACAACAAATTACAGTATTACTTTATTCTGGCCTCTGCGGCAGAGGCTTCTCCAAACCCCTGAGACCGACTCATCGAACCCCTAGGGTCCGATAGAACCCAGGTTAAGAACCACTGCCTTAGGGTAACAAAATTTCAGAGAACCAAGCTTCATGACGAGGAGTAGATGGGGAATGTGGGAAATGGGACAACTAGCAACTGTTTTTTCTGACTGTAAGAATATTTTGGCTCTTTCACATTCTGTGAAGTTCAGAGAAATTTAGATGCAGGAGGAAATGATCCTTCATAATTCTACTGCTCAAAGGGACCACTCTTCCTCCAGTTTCTTTTTAAATACTATAAATTACTTACATTGTGGAGTTCACACAATATGTACCTTTTACATCCTGTTTTTGCCACAAAGCATTATAACCATTGGTGTGCTAGAGCTGGCTCATACTTATTCACAAAAACCTATATACATCTCTTCCCACCTCTGAATACAGTGACATCCCAGCGAGGGGGCAGGGCTTGAAATCAGCCATGATGAGAATGTGCACACGACAGAAACTGTAAGATGCTACAAGCAGGGCTGTTTTGTTTCATGTGTTCAGAGAGCTTATGTTAAACTTCTGCTAGCACATCACTGATTATATTCTAAGCATTTCTTGGATCTTGACTTTTTTTGTAATTAAAATTTTAATGGTTATATAAAAATCTATCAAAAGTCCTAACTCCTAAACATCATACCCAATGTTTCATTATTATAAATAATACTGCAGTGAACATCTTAGTGCATAAATATTTTATATTTCTTACTATTTTTTTAGCACAGGTCCCTCAGTGCGGAATTATTGGGTCAAAGAATACAAACATATTTCAGGCCCTTGTAAGCAATTAAAAAATTGCTTTTCCTGAAAAGTTACATCGATTATATTCCCACCAAAATCTGTTAAAATGCCTACTTAATTCATTAGCATTAAATGTGGTGCTAACACACAAAAAAAGAAATTTAATGGGACAGAATACCCAGCCAAACAAATGTTAATATACAAGGACTATATAAAAATTAAAAGATTCCATAAGTGCCACAAATAAAATGGAGACAACAAAAAAATTAATTTAAAAATGGGATAAATTTGATATACAGTAGGCTATTATAATATTTTTAATATAAAAAGAGTTTATGTGAACCAATAAAATACATCATAATAAAAAATAAAATAGCTAAGAACTTTAACACACTAATATTCTAATTCATCTTCACTTTCCCCTTTGAGGTCTTTCAAGTATCCAATTCAGAGAAGAGGAGCAGGGTTCAAGTCTTGGGATGTCACGTATCCCCTGGTCAGGACTGTGACATATGTGGCTATTTCAGCAATGCCCATGAATGGGGCTGAAATTTACTCGCATTTGTTATAGTCTGAATAAACCTAAATTCTCTCTCTTACTGAAAAAGCCATGCTTAAAACAATATAATGATCATGCTATAAATAGGCCGCACAGTTGACCACTCACAAAGAGAGAAATTAGAAGGATGCGACAGTTGTCTAAGAACAAGGCCAGCAGAGCAGATGGCTCCTCTCTGGCGAAGCGGGAGCTTTGTTGGTGCCGTGCACCTCCGAGGTTCCTGGAGAGTTCATTATTCCTTGAAGATTTGAGCTATTTCTATAAATTTCTGGCTAAGGGCCTGCAGAACACTGAAGAATGGGGGAGAAAAAAAGCTCCCAAGTCATCCATTGTTCCTGGATGTCAAACAGCTGTCACAAGTCTGGGCTGCTGTTATAAGTTTGAGAAAATTAGTCTTCCTGCCAGTAGAAATCAGAGCCAGAGAGGAACACACTCTGATTTGTGGTACTTTTTATTATGTAAATTACACAGTGCTAGCTATATAAGGTTGCAATCATTTGCTAAGTGTGACTAGAGTACCATTTAGCATCAATGTAGGTTCACAGGGAGCAATGACAATAAGGCCCTGATTCTTGACCTCCAAAAACTCTGAGTCTTTTGGAGACAACTGTCTGGGATTAGAACCAGGAGTTACATAACGGGCTAGCTCCTACAGAACCAACACAGTGCTATTGGAGTTCAGAGACAAGAATGAAAAGAGCAACAGGAGCATGAGGTAGCAATTACAGAAATAACTATGAAATAGGTGGAGATAAGCTAGGCTTTAAATTAAGGATAGGACCAAAGGAGGCTACTGTCTGTCAGTATTGTGTATGAGCACCAGACCAAGATCAGCATGCATCTCTTTTTTCAAATAAATTCAGGTATCTCATGCATGATTAAGTTGTTTGGCAGAAATAAAAGGTTCCTGGTCATTGCATGGGCTGATCCAATGTGATATCTCCACTGGGATATTGAAGATAAAAAAAAAATAATAATTATAAAAAATATATATATATATACACATACACACACACACACACTTACTGTTTTGACTCTAACCTATCAAGCATTAATAAGCAATCAGCTTTTCTGTCTCCTATTTATTTACTTTTATAGTGGTAATATATACATAACATAAAGCTTACCACTTTAACCATTTTTAAGTATATAGTTCAGTGGCATTAAGTGCATTCACATTGTTGTGCAACCATCACCATCATCTATCTACAGAACTTTTTTTTTATCATCCCAAGTAGAAACGCTGTACTTATTAGACAGTAAAACCCATTCACCCTGTCCCTGGCAACCACCATTCCGGTTTCTGTCTCTATAAAATGAACTATTCTAGGTACTTCAGATAAATGGAATTACTCCATTTTTTAAAAAAATGTGTGATGACTATCAGTAAGGTCCTGTCAAGAAACACATGGCACCCTTAAACTGAATAATGGAGGTTTACTTAAGATATAGATTATTTGCAAAGATGTGGGAAAGGAGTTAAGGAAACTACAAGGGAGGGTGTAAACCACATGACAAGTAGCAGCAGGGAGCAGTTACCACCCCTAGGCCTAAAGGGACAGTTTCCAGAACCAGAAAAGGTGGGCTATATAAAGAGGACCCCTGAAGGAAGCTGCAGCCTTTAGTCGGGGACTACAGCCAACCCACAGTGACACAATGGTTGGGGAGCCAGGGGACTTGATACACTGACCTCTACTCTCCTCCTACCCTTCCACCCCCTTTCAGTGCTTCCCACTGGCTAAGCCCAGTCAGACTCCAGAGTTCGAGGGCACGGATGCAGTCCCTAGAGCAGTGGTTCTCAAAGTGTGCACCAGGGCGCACTGGTGCACCCTAGAAGATTTCCAGGTGCATCCTATGGTATTCCAGAGAAATATGTGCCTGTTGGGGGAAACCAGAAAACCAACAGGGTTTTTGGAGTTTAGATTTTTTGGGGCAGAGGTGTGGGGAATTGGCTGTAAGCTGACAGTCTGCCCAACCCCCCGCCTCACTTGCCTGATTAGGTTGCAAAAGGCTGTAAAGCTGTGGTGCTGGATTGTTTACACTACCCCCATGTTCCCCAGAAAGACTGGAGGCAAGTTTCTTCTATCCTTTGGTTGGTGTAAAGTTAAGATGATATGCATGGTGAGGGTTTTCTGCACTCAACACAATTAAGAGTAAAAAGAGAGGAATTCTTCAATGTATTGACAAGGAAATAAGAGTTTGCCTTTCAAATATATGCTCAAACATTGAAGAAATCGCTAGGACACATCAGGCTCATGTTTCTCATAAACACAAGAATGAAAAACTTAACACATTCATGCTGGGTCCTGCCGAATTTACTAAATCTTACTAAAAATGTGTGTGTGTGTGTGTGTGTGTATAATTTTTTTGTCGTTCTTTTATTTTTTAACCTCTCCTTTTTACAAATTCTAAAAAGCATAAATGTAACATAAAAATGTAGCAAAAATATAACATAAAAATGTTTTAAAATGCCAGAATAAATTTAATTTTGTTGTATTTATTTTGTTTACCATAAAAGCATGCTTAGACTTTATTTTTTTTCTTTAATATTTGACTTAATCATTATAACATATTTCTCAGAAATTTGTATATAGTGTACCTACAATTATGACCTAATCACCCCAAATATCCCACTTCCAAATACCATCACCTTGGGGCTTATGATTTGAACATATAATTTGGGGGGGGGCATACACACATTCAGTCTATAGCATACAGAAAATGGAGCATTAGTCCTCTTCAGAAGCTTGTTAATTCTTATCTGTCCTTTTATGTAGGATTTTAAATGCACCCCAACTTCAAAAAGTTAGAGAACCACTGCCCTAGAGGGTGGCCTCTGTAGGAACAGCAGGATGGAGAAGAGCGGAAAGTGGATTTGGGGGTCAAATTGAGTAGATCCATCATAGCGACCTCCTTTGACATATGCTGGGCACGCGATTAATGTGATTGAGCCAGAGGTTGAATATGCAATAAATTAAGAGGAAGATGATGAAGAAGGAAGTAAAAATGGTATTTTAGAACTTATCAAAGGGTGGAACTAAGCATAGAATTATCTTTCAAAACAAAATAAACATTGCAAATACATCACCTACATGGGTTTGGTGTTTGGGCAAGGAGTGGGAAGCACACATAGCAAGGACACTGTCACAGACTGTCAGAGGTGAGAGATCCCTCTTCTTGTCACTTAGATCATTCCCTATAGAAGGACTCTGGGGTGCAGAAGAAGGTGGGCTTTTTCCCCAAAGCTCCACCTACTTGAAGATGTTTAAGTAAGTGATTTTCCTGAACCTCCTGTTTGTCCTCAGTTTGCCTAAGTATGGCTTTGAACTTCTCCATCACTTTGATCAGCATTGCCTGAAAAACCTAGAGAGTCATGTAACTTTCATGACCTTTGCTCTCCACAGATGTGGCAGAATATTTTTCAACTACAGAGCTCTATGTAAATATAAAGGGATGCTATAATTGTCCTTTAATGTTAAGAAAATAAATGGGAAAACTGGTAGGCAATCATAGAAACTGAACAATATAGGGAGTCCAGTTAGCTTTGTAAGGGCATGAGGGAAGGCAGAAAGGATCATTTTGCAAAGTCTAAAAGAATCCATTCGTCTTTCCTTGTGCCAGGCACTAGACTAAGTGTTGTAGGTTTCAAAATGTATGGGAGGGAGCCCCTCCACAGGGCAGGACTCCCAATTAGAGAAATAATTATACAAATGAGAAAGAAATTCAAATGGCAATAGGCCAGAAAAGTGAAGATTCTGTGAATATCACAGCCTGGAAGGCAAACATATGGGTGCTGGGCAGACATGGAAGTCTTTCTAGAGGAGAAGATTGTTGGATCAGGGCCTAAGGGGAGGATAGGATTTGAAGAAGACATAAAGGGCATTTTAGTGTATCAGTGAGCACTGTAACCGAGTAGTGACTTTTGCCTGAAGTCACAGTGTCAATGTGTGCTGTGTCACTGTCTACTGTGCTGGGTTCTCAGTGCTCCTCTGCAGGAGAAGGTGGACTTCCCTTCCCCCATGAAGCATCAGAGTGCATCACTCTAGCTACCTTTCCCCTACACAGAGGCTGAGACCAGCACTCAGGAGACCTGGCTCTTCCCCCAACCCTACCCTTACTTTCTTGGGCAATTTCAGAAAGATTCATAGCAACATGAAAGCAACATTCCTTCTCTGGGCCTCAGATTCCTCACTGATAAAACAAACTTTTACACTAGATGATTTCTAAAGTTCCTTCCATCTCCCTACTTGTATGATTTTTGCTTCTAAAGACTAATTTGCCAATGCCTACTACATCATTCACCTTCTCATCATCACTACCTACACTTACATTTTCTTCTTGGAATGAAGCCTCAAGCTTTATGTTCTCACATTTCCAACTTCTTATAAATCCCCGAACATGCTGTACTCCCTCTCGGGCTTTTACAGAGTTGACCTCAAATGCCTAGAATGTGTACCCACCCTTCCTCAGTCTGGCAGGAAGCCTTCTTTGACTTCCCAGGCACCCTGAGATGCTCCTCCTTCTGTATCTATTTCACCTTCTATATTTATGGATTTTACTACTGCCTGTTGGGCTATGTCATTGTCCCTTTATACTTCTCTCCCCAACAGGACTATGAGTGCCTGAAGATCAAGGGCTATATATATCCCAATCATCCCTGAACTCCAAGCAATTAGCCCAGAACTTAATTTAAGCTTATTTATTGAGAAAACATATAAAGAGGGCTTTTGTGGTTCAAGAAACAGACATCCCTGTAGGACTGTGTGGTCTCTCTAATCAGGAAGCCTCCCTTCCCACTCTTATGTCCCATTCTTCCTCCCACTCGTCCCAACCACATATCTCTACACAATGGCTTCTGCTGACTCAGTGTTTTGCTCCCACTTAACTTCAGCTTGCATGTAGCTCATCAATACCCCACTGGTGTCTCTCCATCTGATCTTCAGCTTTAGCTTTCACCACGAGTACACTCATTTCCTGGGGATTCCTTAATTCTCAATCAGAAGATACATTGGCCCAGCTCATATTTTTGCACCAGACCGCACTGTGGGTCACTGACAGGACTGTAGAACAGCTACTCTTGATTATTTCGATCAGCGCTGTCCAGAGGGCAGGACCATGCACATAACTCAGGACTGCAGAGGGCCAACACATTCAGCTTAGGCTTCTACCAGGACAAGCTTGACCTCTTAAAAAGATCCACACTGACACCTCAGGGCTGACTTCCACTCCCAGCTTCAGTCTAACTTTTTAAAAGCACCAGATCATGATCTAGCCTGCACATCCCAACTCTAAAGATAAAAATATTGTAAAGTGATTACCAACGAAGACATGTTCCCAGATGTGCCTGCCAGAAATACCATTTGATGTTTGAAGGAATCAAGCATGGAAACCTGTTTCCACAAAAGATTTCATTGGCCAGAAACCATCACCCAGCACCATGAGCATCCCCCAGACGCCAGCTGTGGAGTCTGCAGTCCTGGGACATGCCAGCGGTTGCAGCAGTCTGTTTGACAGGGAATCACATGTTCTCATCCTTTGACTTCCTAAAATTGCTGCCAGAAAAAAACACCAGGCTTCTTCTTCATGCCCGAATGAGGTGCTGGCTGCTTGTGGCTGGGCTGCAGGAGTAGCAGACGCATGAACAAGGCAGTGCCCACAAGCCGCCTCTGCACCCAGACCGCCAGAGCGATTCACTGATTGATTTAGAGAGGGCTCTTTGTAATAAATTGTTCCTTTCTTAACTCACAGCAGGGGGCCAGCTGCTGCCAGCTCTCTCAGCATGGAGGACACAACTGTGGATTTAAAACGGGAGGAGAGCAGATGGGCGGCCTCTCAGCATCTTGAGGATGGCTGCCAATTTGGGTTTGTGCTACCATTTGATCTACTTTTTTTTCTCCTGATGCTCATATTATGCAACGTGTTCAGCAGCATAGTGTCTGGGAAAGAACCCTGGACCAGGAGCACCAGGCTGGGACCCCAACTGTGCTGCTTGCTGGTTGTTCTTTACAAGATTTGAGCTCTGCTTTGCAGCATATCTTTTGTTGACCTTATTAAATTCCAGCCCCTGCCCCAGAAGAACTCACAGTCTAGTTGGGGACAGACCAATAAATAATCACCGTACAGTGTTGCAAGTGTGATGATCAGGGCATTGAGTCGGGGGGCCTACCCCAGAGCAAGGAAGAGCTAGTCCTGGGAGGCTCCCGGGAGGAGGAGGAGGAAGGGATGCCTTATTAAAGGGCTAGAAGGTAAAAAAGAAGAGGACCTGTCAATAGGAGAGAACAAAATGAACAAAGGCCCAGTCTCACAAAAAAGCACTTTTCAACATGTAATCAATACAAGGGTAGATCCACTGTTGTTCTGTTTTGCTAGAGAGAAAACAGTGAGGTGAAGAGCAGCAGGAAGGAGTCTGTCCTGGAGCAGGGATCAGGGACCCAGTCATGGAGGACTGTAGATTCCGTCCTTAATTCAAAGTGTGTACAAGTTGGGGATCATCGTCTGTCTCCCTAGGCAAGTAAGTTGCATGGACTCTGCGATCCAGTCTCTTCCACTGTGAAACTGGGGAAAATAAAATTTCCCATATTCACTTGACAGGGCTATTGATGGGATCATTCACTCCTCATCAATAAATACTTACTGAATGCCTCATGTGTGCCCAACATTGTGGGAGGCTGAGAATGAAGAGGTGAATTAGACATGATCAGAATTCTTAAGTGTCCCCTGGGAGAGTGAAGGGGCCCACAGAAAGAGCTAATTAATAAATCAATGAAGTTAGAGCAGAGAGAGCCAGATGAGAAAGATGAAGGGCAAAGGAACTGTATTTATCGCATCAGCAGGCATTGCACTGCTTTGCAGGCTGTTATGCTGTGCAGCCTTCCCAGCATCCTCTGTGGTAAGATGGGAGGCACAGCTCCCCAGGAGAGCTCATCCTAGTGGCATCACAAGTTTCATGGGAAATGAAAGCAATGCCCACTCAGCCAGTGAAGGCTAGAACAAGGTCCTGAAAAACACCCATCCCAACTCTTTTTAACTCCAAGCATTTGTCTTCTCGCTTTTTAAAAGAGAATATTCATTTGCTCTCTTAGCTCTATGATGAGAGCTTGATTTATAGACTCATGAAGAAGTACTTGAATATGCTTTTGACCTGGGGTATTTGGGGGTGGAAGCAGTCTCATGCTGAGATACCTGTTGGCAAAATAATTTCTGTACAGAACAGAAATGAATATTTCTAAATTATGATTTTGTTTAATGGAATATTCATTGCATTTCAGGCTATGTTTTGCATGAAATTCTTATCTCATTGCAGACCTATGGAGAAGCAGAATTGGGCTATTGGCACTCTAACAAGAGCTACCATTTTAAGCAAAATTCATTAATTAGCACTCTCATTAATGATAGTGATGAATGAAGTAGCCAGTTTCATTTATCTATTTGATCATTCATGCAATCATTCAACAAATGTTTAATGAGCACCTAGCATACATTACACGCAACTCTCTGTTATAGGCATATGGCAATAAGCAAGACAGAATGGTCCCTGCTGCAGAAAATCTTAGGGTCTATAGAAAGAAGACAGACAGTAAACAAATTTTAAAAGTCATATAATTATATGGTTGCAACTGATACATTGTACATCATACGCAAATGATATGTTTCTCATGGTATAATATAGAACTGCAATATACTTTTAACAACATAATATAGGGAAATCTAACCTAATCAGGATGTTTAAGGAAATCTTCCTGAAGGAGACTGCCTTTAGGCTAAGCTTTGAAGGACAAATAGGTGTGAGTGAGGTGCAGAGGTAAAGGGTACTGAGAGAGCAGTGTATTAAAAAGCCCCAAGGTATGAAGACACTTTCATTGATTTAAATGGCAGCCAGTATGGCCATTTGAGAAATCAAGAAACTGAGGGGAGAAAAGGGTACTGTAATTAGTGCCAAGTGATCAAAGTGGGCCAGTAGAATGAAGCAAGGAGGAGTAGGAGGAGGGAGACAAGGTATTATAAGGAGAACTGTCGAGTCCATTGCAACTATGGCGTGCTAGCCAGCAACCAGCTCTCGTATCTCATACTCTAACTCTCCTGCCCTCCAAGGCACAGTGTCAGTATCACATCCATCTACTCTGGGAGATGATGCATCACACAATCTCCACCTTAGAGACTCACAGTGCAGTTTAGGATGTCAAAAACTCTGAACAATCCTGAAACTAAGACATATATTTATCCCAGCATTTCCTAAACATATTAAACTACAGAAAGTAAGAGACACTATTGTTCCATGGAACATATTTGGGGATGCTCATTTAGTGAACTGAGTTGTCCAGACTTGGATTGAATTCCGACTATGATGATTAATAGCTGTTGTTTAACGTTGTTGTTTAATAGCTGTGGTGTTTATAATAACTGAGTATCTGTTTATTAGCTGGGACAAATTGTTCCACTACTCTGTGTCACAGAGTCCTCACCTATAAGCTATTAATGCCAACATCTATCTTGAAGATTTTCTATTGATAAAATAAATAGCACATGCAAATTGACTATTTCAATGATGAAAACATAGTAGCTGTACAATAAACATTAATTGCCTTGCAGTCATTCACAAAGAATAGAAAAGATTAAGTCAAACTTCAGGGAATCTTTATACTATAAATCCATGTGAAAATTCCCCAGAACTAAAGAAGTGTCTCAAATTTAAAGGATTCATAAAGTTCTGAGTTCAATGCATGCAAAAAAGACCTACACTGAATCATATCATTGTAAACTTTTTGAACTCAAAGAATAGGAAGAATATCACAAAGCTTCCAGAGAGAATAAAAGGTCACATACAAAGAACTCAGAATCACATTGGTCTCAGACTTCTAAAAACCAAGTTAAGAAGTTGAATGGAAATGGAAAATTGCTTTAAGTATTTTAAAAGAGAATCATTTTTCAAACTAGAAATTTATACCCAGTCAAACTGTTACCTAAATTTAAGTGAGTAATAAGACAATCTCAAAGATTCCATTTTTATGACTCATATACCCTTTCTTAGGAAAGTGAATGAAAAAGAAAATCACAACATAGGAAGTTAAGGGCTACAGTAACTGAAAAGTCAACCCAAGAAAGCCACAAAAGGACTTCCCAGGGTTACCTTTTGATAATCAAAAGAAGACCCTATACACCAACTCTGCAGCTGTCCTGAAAACAACCAGTTGAAACTGGAACAGGAGGACAGCTCCAGAAGGATAACCTCTAGGGGAAACAAACAAACAAAACCACTGAAATTGATATATTTGAGTGTATAGGAAAGTATGGATAGGTTAGTGACAGAGATGTGTGTAAAATTAGAGATAGATTAGAGGAAAGTATGCAAATTACAAAGCAAGGGAATTGCTACCTCTTAAAAAACAAAGTCTGCCTGACCTGTGGTGGTGCAGTGGATAAAGCTTCGACCTGGGAACACTGAGATCGCCAGTTCAAAACCCTGCACGGGTCTGGTCAAGGCACATATGGGAGTTGATGCTTCCAGCTCCTGCCCCCCTTTCTCTCTTTCTCTCTCTCTCTCTCACTCTATGTCTTCTCTATAAAAAAAATGAATAAAATAAAAAACAAAGTCTAATACAGGGAAGAGATACAACTTAGCTCTGCACAACACCCACAAAGTCACAACAGAAATCCATGGAAAGGAAGCAAAAGGAGTGAGAGAGCAGGTCCTCCTTTTCTGCTCAAGGAAGCCAATACTTAAGATTGATAAATAGAGGAAAAGAAACATTAACATAATTTGCCAAAAACATGGAGATCAATATCAGAAGCAACAGTTAAAAGAGATCGTGTAAGACCAAGGATTAGTGTTTTCTAAGTCATATATTTTACATTATTTGGCTTTTAAAAATATTGATGTAGTACTCTGATAAAAATAAAACTTAATCTGCCTGATCAGTGGTGGTGCAGTGGATAGAACATTGACCTGGTATGTTGAGGTCCTGGTTTGAAACCCCAAGGTCACCGGCTTGAGTAAGAGCTTGTCAGCTTGAACATGGGCTCAGCAGCCTGAGCTCAGGGTCACTAGCTTGAGCACGGGATCATCGACATGATCCCAAGGTTGCTGGCTTGAACCCAAGGTCATTGACTTGAGCAAAGGGTCACTGGCTCAGCTGGAGCCACCCCCCAGTCAAGGCATGTATGAGAAGCAATCAATAAACTACTAACATGACACAACTACTAGCTGATGCTTCTCATCTCTCTCCTTTCCTCTCTCTCTCAAAAAAAAAAGATTAAAAGCTAAAATTAAAAATAAAACAATCTTAAAAGAATACCAAACTATAGCTGTAAAATAATTAAGGTTTTAATTATGCAAAAATAATATAGACACATGTGCAAGGCGTGAAGAAGAATGTAGCCAATGTAAGAGTGTGATTTGTTAGGCTAATAACAGCCAAAAGAATTAAGGGCCTCTGTACAGAAGCCAGACTAGCCTGTGAGAAACTGATGCCGCAGTGCTTTGAGCTTGCTTCCCTCTTCTCTGAAATGATAACCAACTAGAGCCCATATCATAGGAGCGTTTTCAGAATTACATCAGAGAATTCATGTTCTGTCCTTGGCACAGGTTTTGGACTGTGATCACAGAGGTGATAGCTTTTATTAAAGAAAGAAAGGAAAGAAGGGAGAGAGGGAGAGAGCGAGGTTTTGTTCTGCCCAAGTCATGGGAGGGAGTGCCATCCACACAGCCTTCCAAGCAGCGTGTCTGGGCAGGCTGTCCTCTTAGTGACCATCTAGTTAGAGGGACTTTGTCAAGGTTGACAGGCTCAATTTAATATACATTAAAAAGAACTTAGCTTGTTTCCTCTGTTCCAAAAAGGCTGTCAGTGCCTGAGAGAGGGTCAGCTTCACTGCAAGGTTAAAAGACTTGCTCGAGGAAAACACTCCATGGTCCAGCGCCTCCCTAATCATTCCATTTTGTTTTCACAGCCTCCGAGTTCTCACTTGGAAAATGCTCTTTGCCACATGTACACATCATTGGCGGTCCAGAGCCACCAGGTGAAAGATACTTGCTGGGTATAATTAGGCTCTTCCACACAGTGTTCAGCCTTCCTTCCCATGGTCCACGCTGTCAAGCTGCCTCCCATGAGCTCAGAGTGGCTAACAGGGACCAGGCATTCAAGCCCCAAGAAGCAGTACTCCCTCTGTGAATTCTGTAGTATTTGCTTATAGAAAGCAGGACACAGGACAGACTGGACACATTTGTGTAGTAGCAAAACATGGAAAGTAGAAATACAGAGCTAATATTTTAAATTGATTTAAAGAGAAAGGAAGGGAGAGGGATGGACAGACAGAAACACTGATGTGTTCCATCTATGTGTCCTGAATGGGGATCAAACCAGCAGCCGTTGTGTACCAGAACAATGTTCTAACCAATGAGCTATCTTGCCAGGGCCAGAGCTAATAAGTTTTGAAGTCAAGATTCAGGACTGAGCCTGGCTGACTGCAGGGACTATGCTTGTCTCCAGATACCACTCCGCCTGGCCTTTGTACAGACCGCCAAGCAGCCTGGGCGAATGGGAGGTTATATCCTGGTTTGATCCCGGCTTTTCTACTTTCCCAGTTCTGCAAACTTGAACAAGATCCTTAATCCCACTGACTCTCAGTTTTCTCACCTATTAGAGAGAGTAGTCATCTCATTGTCCTCTTTTTGATGACCTAATGGTAAGACTCACCAAAGTGGGTCTTAAATGTACAAAGGCTAAGAATAGGGAACAATGTTACTGGCCAAAGAGCATGTAACAGCAACCCCCTTCCTCCGGGCTTTGACGAGGCTCAGGCCTGCCCTACCTCATGCCAGTGAGAGCTGGGCACATCAGAACTAGTCACCAGCAGCAAGCCCAGACTCACCTGGAACCACCCTTCTGCTGACTGGCTTTGACGTGACCTCACTGCTCACATCTCCCCCACTCTTCCATTCCCTGGCTCTGCGCCATGGTTTCCTATAGCTGTTCCCTTCTTGTTTACCAAGAGCACTCAATTCCTTCTCTCGCCATCTGATGCTCGACTCCGCACAGTCCCTGTATTTGGACAGCACCCAACCTCCACTATAATGATAGTTCTCTGGCCTCTTTGGTGAGTTTATAGCTCAAGCCAGAGGACTGGAGCCTAACTTAGGCTCCCAGTTTTGGGCCAAGGGCACCTTCATCTGGCTGCTCATTACTGCCCTTTAGAGTTTCATGGATCTCCCTTGGTGGCTTCTGCCAACTTTGCAGCTCACAATTATGTCAAAGGATAGTTTTCTTTCCTGGGGCTCCTTTTCTGTTTTCTGAGTGACAGCCTTATGACCAGTTCTTGATAAAAAAAAAAAAAATCGATGAGAATAGGGAGGGAGGAAGAACACCATGCAGGATGGTTTGGGGAAAAGGATGGAGATGAGAGGGGAGGGAAAATAAAAGAGGATGAGTATGGAAAGTGAAAGCAGAGGCAAAAGACAAAACTACAATACTAACAAGAAGTCAAGCCAAGGAGGCAAGTTGCATCTCCTCACCATCAGCTCCTTTACTCTTCCGCACCTCTCCTGATGGTAGGCATTTGAAATACAGACCAGACGAGCATTTCTGCCTTGCCTAGCAGTTACTGTGCCACCGATTCTACAACTCAATGGGACACTAGGACATCGTGTGGCATTCCCTGGCTTTGGCTCAGATCTGAAATCCAATTTTGTGCAGTCTCTTGCTCAAGTGGGTCTCAACAGAACCTCGCTGTCCTCACCTGTGAAACCAGAATCATGACCAGCCGTGCAGGACTGTTCTGAAGACTGACAATAACATATGAAAAGCAGGGACACAGTATCTAGCACACAGGAAGTGCTCAGTATATGGCTGTCACTCAGGACAGGACCACCGTATTCATCACAGTGTACTGGATCTGTCATGGACCCTACGATGCTGCTACTCACCACTCCTAGGGACCAGCTTGGTTTCAACTGGTCTTGCACATAGTGTGCCTTTGGGGAACAGGCTCTTCCTACCAATCAACTCTCCTCCTTTGCTTGAGCTCTTCATTTGGTTTGTCGCAGTTTCTCAGGGGGCAGACATATATATTTTTTAAATTATACAAGCTTCTGAATTAGCACTTGAAAGCAGTTGTAAATTCATCAGCCAAATCATTGGAGAAAGTGCCACCCTCCCAGAGGATGTGGTCTTCTGACATCTGCAACTCGTCGATGTGTAAACAAGTGTGTGCTCGGGAGGGGCTGGGTGCCGTGGAGGCCACGTGCACACCCACAGGTAAACGTGACATCAATAACTCCAAGTCCACTTTGCTCACCTTCATCCTCCAAGGAACCCTTCAAATTCCTAGCTCCTGTGTGCAATTAAATGCATTAGATTGCCTGCTGTAATTGAGTTCAGTTCAATTTCTCACTTCAGACTTGGAAAATTATGTGTAAGGAAAGATTCACATGCCTTGCTAATCAGCCAGAATTGACAGGAGAAAAGAAGGGGGAAAAAGAAAAAGAAAACTTCTGATCAATCAACCATTGTACAAACGCAGGCAACAGTGCCAGTCTGATTACTAGTTTACTCCGGGTTTCGCATATTTTTCAAAACAACAGCCTAGGTTGTTAGGCCTCGACACTCGAAATCAGTGGCCTTGCTCTTTCACCCCCTTTGCTTCTGCGTGGGCTACGCGGGGGCCAGTGTCACGGGTCCCAAGTGGACAGCGTGCCCAGAAGCACACGGCAGCAGCTCTAACCATGTGCAACGGGCCCGCCCCCCCATCAGTTCCTTTGCTGTTTAGGTCCTCTTCTGGCATAGGCATTTGAAGTACACAGGAAGAGTTCTCTGCAACGTTATTCACGATAGCCAAAAGGTAGAAACCTTCCAAGTATCCAGACATACAAGAATGAATAAATAATAAGTAACATATCCATACAGTGGAATATTACTCAATCATTAAAAGAAAGGAAATTCTGATATGTGTGTTACAACTTGGATGAAACTTGAAAAAGTATGCTAAGTGAAATAAGCCGGATGCAAAAGGAAAGATGTTATACAATTCCACTTACAGGAAATATTTAGACTAGGTAAATTCATAAAGAAAGAAAGTAGATTAGAGGTTACTAGGAGCTAGGTGGAAGGGAAAATGGGGAGTTCTTGCTTAATGAGTACAGAGTGTCTGTTCGGGTTGATGAAAACATTTTGGATCTAAATAGTAGTGATGGTTATACAACATTGTAAGTGGAAATAATGCCACCGAATTGTATGTTTAAAATGGCTAAAAGGGTTCATTCTATATATACTTTACCAAATTTTTTTTTAAAAGCAGGGGAAAACGACACAGAGAAAGAAAGGGAATCTCATTTGAATCACCAAGTCAATTAGGATTCTTTCAGATGCAACGGACAGGAAGCCCAATCCAGTGGACTTATGGAACAAGGCAATCTAGGGGCAAGGCCAGATTCAGGACTGTGCCCAAGCATTCCCTTTTGCTGCTCCAGCTTCACTTACTACCTTGCTCCCTGTCCTCTGTTCCCAGAACCTGTGCCGTCTGGGCCACATCAACTCTAAAGGGCCTCCTGCCACCTCTGCCTTCCAGGCGGCATGGCCTATGGGAAGGAGGGAGCAAAGGGAAAGTCAGGGTGTCTGTTCTCCTGGCTCCCTCCCTGCAGGGTCACCAGGCTGTCTATGTCCCTCAATCCAAGGTCACTCTTTCTCTCTACATGACCCTCTCCTGTAGGTTCTGGTAACTACTTCTTCTCCCATCCCTTTGGACCTAGAGCTGGTGACAGCTCCACTGTTTTGACCCTGGGTCCCTGCAAAATTTTTGCACAGGGTAGTCTGGCACCCTCCACTCTGCCCACAGTGAATGGTCCCTTAATTAAACCTTCCTCATCGTATCTAGTTCAAGTGAGCTATGTACTTCCTTTTGGACCCTGCCTCTAATGAGAGCTCTAAGGTATCTTTTCTGTCTAGACCTTGTCTTCATCTCCCGAATCAATCTTTGCGGGACTGGATTCTATCTTGAGTGCTCAGGCTAGCATAACAGCTACAGCCCCTGCCTTCTTTTAGTTTCAGGGCCCAAAGGAAAATTGAGATTCTCATTCCCACTAAGATTCCCCAAATTCCTATTTCCTTCCAGTGGCCCTGAGTGTGTCCTGTGCCCTTCTGTGAGCCAGGCACAGGGCCAGAAAAAGGCTCTGTGCTGAACTGCTGGATGAATGGTGTGGGAGAATGCAGTTCCCCAAGGGAAAGTCGGGGGACCCTTACTGTGATGTGGTGATTTATAATGAATATAGATTTGGTCTTCATCTCTGTTTCTGACACAGAGTTCTTAAAACCTCTGTAGAAAATTTCCTAAGTGATTGGGATCAATAAAGGTGGTTTTGTTATGTTAATGAGGTGACTTGGGGTGGGAGCTGGGTACCAAGAGAAACAACCCTGTGATAAGAGGGTTGGAATTGTCCTGCCATCCCCTGACCTCAGGGAAGGGGAGAGGGGCTGGAAGTTGAATCCATCCCTGATGGCCAAGGACTTAATCTATCATGACTATAAAATGAAGCCTCCATAAAAACCCAAAAGGACTAGGTCCTGAGAACTTCTGGTTGGTGAATACTTGGAAATTTGAGATCTGGGGAGTGTGGTGCCCTTTGCCCTGACCATCTTTTCTTTTTTTTTTTTTTTTTGCCTTTAAATATAAGACTCTCCTGGATAGGTTGTCAAGACAACCAAGAGCTTGATGTCTGTAGACCAACCTTACAGACCCAAGGGCCCAACAGAATTTCAGAATATTCACAATTTCAAGGGAGAATGTGGCCCTTTAGTTCTAATTGCACCCCACACACTTTTATTTAATTCTAAGAGAATTACATGATCATTTTAAAAAATCAGAAATTTTGAGCAAATTTTATCCCATCTGAGAATCAACTGCTGATGATAACATGTTGTCATATTCTTCCCAGGACATTTCTTAAGCATATTTTACCTTTACATCTTATTATTGATAATTTTTTTCTAAAATTTGTTCTGCTTGATTTTGCTGAACATTATATCATAAACAGTTAGCCATGCCATGAAAATGCCTTCATAAACATCATTTAAATTGCTACAAAATGTTCTATCCTACACAGATAAATCATAATTTACATAACCAATCCAAAATTAGACAATTAGATTATTCCAATACTCATTATTGTAATAAGATTCCTGTGAGCCTGACTGGTGGTGACACAATGGATAGTGCATTGACCTGGGAAGCTGAGGTCCCAGGTTCAAAACCCATAGGTCGCTGACTTGAGCACAGGGTTATCCATGAGATCATCAATATGACCCCATGATCTCTGGCTTGAGCCTAAACCCACTGGCTTGAGCAAGGAGTCATTGGATCAGCTGGAGCCCACCTCACTCCACTGTTAAGGCATGAATGAGAAGTAATCAATGAACAACTAAAGTGCCTCAACTATAAGTCAATGTTTCTCATCTCTCTCCCTTTCTGTCTCTCTCTCTTGCTCCCCTCCGCCAAAAAAAAAAAAAAAAGATGCAAAAAGTTTTACACACATGCGCGTAAAACTATATTTGCTGTTTGCATTTCTGATCAGGTCTTTGGGGTAGACATGAGGAAGAGGAATTACTGGGTGAAATAACATGACCAGTTCTCAAGCTCTTGTTATTTACCAGGTTATTTTCCAATGACGTTGCCCCAGTGTGGGCTCCACCACCAGAGCATGAGAGAACCATCTCTCTGCATTGATCACACCGGCTTTATTTTCTCTCTTCCTTTCTTAACTCCGGCCATTTATACAAGTATCCCTTTCTTTTCATTCAAACCCATCTTCTAGGTCAGAGAGACCTGGCGAAAGCATGGACTGTGTTGAATGGATTACATTTAGATCCTTCTCCTACCCAGCAGGGAAAGCAAAGCCGCCTCAGGCCCTGGAATTTTAATTAACCTCCTAGCAACAGGAATTTGATCCCTGAAGTTAGTCATTGCTCTAAGCTCAGTACCAAGCCACCAGCAGGAAAAGAGAGAAGAAGAATGTCCAAGTGATTTACAGTAGTTGGATGTGGTCATGTTTATATGAAATGGTCTGGGCTAAGAGGTATGGTCTTAACCTTCTGAACAGGAAGGCCACATGGCTTCCATTGGCTCAGAGCAGGGGATGAAAGAGCCCATTAGACATATACAAACATATTAACTGGACTTTCAAGGGTCTGTACCAGGAACAAATATCCATAACACGTGGCAGTTCCAGTCTAGGCACAAGGCTACATAGACAAGAACCAGGAGAGGCCAGCTTATATCTAGCTCAGACAAGCATCTTGATCAAACAGACTTGAGTCTGGGACTCATAACCAAGAGAAGCAGAGCTTAGAAAAAAGGCAGGAGGCTGCCAGAGTCATTGACTATTAGAAACATCACTGGGGTCACAAATTAAAAAAGGGCTCTGGGAAGAAATGTCTCCAAGTGTTCAATTATAGAGGCAAGGTGGGCCCTGGGCCCCCATCTTCCATCTACTTTTTCTTTCTGCTATAACATTCCGCTTACATTTTGTCAGAGAGAGTTGGTCAATTGGGTCCTTGTGGAGATGAAGCTGTAATAAATGCCCAGTTGTCCACACAATAGTTGCTAAGGGAAGTCACATTCCCCAAGGGGTTAGATACTGCCCTCCTGTTCAAGCAATGTTGTCTGGAAGAGGAGGGAGGACTTTTTCCTGTATGGGGTTATTTTTCTAAAATTCAGTGCCCCCTGCACCCCCACAGTATAGTAACGCTATTCCTCCTCTGGGGCCCCCATTCACACATAACCTCCAAAAGAACAGCACGTCCATCCTGTGCCAGGCAGGACCACCGGTGTGTGTTTCTTCTCAAGAACTTTATAGCAAAGTAGAGTCTAGGCAGTGAAAAGTGGTCACGGGGACCGATGAACCCACAGAGGACTGGCCCGGCCATCACAAACCAGGTTCTGTGACTTGGTAGCTACTGTTTCCAACCTCAGTGTTCTCATCTCTAAGTTGGAGAGGATCCTACTTCTTCTGTGTATGTCAGGAGTCATTGTTGGCATCAGCTGAGATCATGTGGTAAAAGCTGTTTGTAAACTCAAAATGCTTCCCAGGTGTAAGCCTACCTGAGTAAGAAGGTACCTGGGTGGAGAAAGGAATGTAGCATTGAAGGTAAATGGCAGCCTGTCAGCCACCCCTGTCTCCCCTGCTGGGAGATCTGCAAGCCTTCCTGAGCCATCTTGTGGCAGCTGGTCCCTTAGAGCAGTGGTTTGAAACTTTTTTTAAGCATAGAATGTTTATTGATAAAGAAAGATTTTATGGATCTCCTTACCCACACCCGCCAAAGGATGAAATTGGTAGGAGTGGTTTGAGCTGTTTACTTTCTGATTGGGGAGAAGTGTAAACCATTTTCTCTTAAGTGTCTTTGGTTATGGAAGATAAGGCTTTGCAATGTTGTAAACTGCTTGGCCATTTAACTATCTATTTCAGTTTTCCTATTCCACTTGTCTTGCTTACTAGCCTGTCTCACCCTGACCACCACAATGAGGATGTGGGATTTGTCTAAGGGCATTAAAGGCCCTTGAAATGTTTTTATCAGGAAAATGACATCATTAGTCTTGGGTATCAGGAATCTGGATCCTCAATTCATAAATGAAAGAACCAGGAAGCATAGCATAATCATCATCTTTCTTAGGCTTTCTTTTAGGATACCATGAAAGTGATGTTCTAATGGAGATGTGGGACAGTCTCATGTGTGACAGCACTTCACAGTGTACACAGCACAGGCTCCCCAATCCCAGCTGCACAGTACGAAGGACAGGGACCCAAGGAAGGGAAATGCCAGACATGTTCAGTCTGTGAAATGAGAAGGGGAGACAAGGCATTGCTATGGTTTTTTTGTTTTTGTTTTTGTTTTTTTTTGGCGGGGTTTTGTTTTTTTTGGCGGGGTTTTTTTTTTTTATTTTGTTTTGTTCTGTTTTATTTTTTATTATTATTGTCTTGCTATGGTTTGTTAAAACACAGTCCAAGCAAGATACTAAAAATAATTTTTTAGAAATTCCTACAGAAGAGTAACCAAGATCTTGAAAAGACATATTCTCAACCCATTATCACACTCCTCACCTACATCAGGTATAAGGGAAAGTAGCAATAAAACAATAGCTCTTTACCTGGGAAGGTCACTTTGCATCTGTCTCCTGTCCTGTTTGTCATTAGTGTTTCTATATTTTCTTTTCATTTTTATTGAATTTATTGGAGTAGCATTGGTTAACAAAATGATACAGGTTTCGGGTGCACAATTCTACAACAGATCTGTACACTGTATTGTGTGTTCACCGGTCCAAGTGTCCGTCCAACACCATTATTGTTTCTATTAGGATGAGCAAACCTGATCACAGTGTTCTTCAGCTGGAATTTTATCTCAGTAAAACCTCTAAATTTTCATGATTACTTCCAACCTGCCACATTTTACCACTCGTCCCAACCTTTCCTTAACCCAGGTTCCCAACCTTACTAACCATGCTTGGCTCCCCATATACACCATGTGGTTTCACCTCACTGTGCCTTCGCATGTGTTATTCCTCTGCCCGAGATGACCCCCAACACCACTGGTGTCCCCAGGTTTTCTAGGACAACCCTGCACTTGCAAAACCCAGCATATTCATCTCCTTTAAGCAGCCTTTCCCTTTCCCTTTCCCTTCAGTTGGACTCACTTATAGATTTTTTATTTATTTCTTTTTCTATATTTGGCCTAAAATGTATCTTTCTATAGCTGTCCCACATCAGTCTCTTAGAGAACATATACAGTCAGTCTATACCCTCTTTTCTCGACACCAAAGATCCCAATATTGTCTCCCTCAACTCTCTCCTCTTCAAATTAGATGTTTTATCTCCTTTCAGCTAGGCACAGGTCATAAATTCAAGTTCCTCCAGATCCTGGTCACTCTTTGAAGCACATGTTAAATGATTATTGCACTTGTGTGAAAGGAAACAAAGTATTCCAGGTGTCACCTGACCAGCACACAGTGTTGGAACCCATAGGGTACCTATATGTACTGAGCTGCACCTTGAGTTCTGCCAGCTGTTTTGTCAACCTTATCTCATTTTAATTTTCATTGAATAATGTAATGGTATTATTGCTTCCCATTGACCAATAAGGAAATTGAAGCTCAGAAAGATAAAGTGACTTTTCCAAGCATGCTCAGCCAATAGGCAGAAAGGCAAGATTCCAACTTTGATCTGAGCAACACCAGATCAATACTCTTTCTACTGTATCATCCCAATCACGTCCCTTCCTCCAGATGCTGCTATTAATTCAGCTGACCATGGGAGTCAAATATTAAAGGCACAGCCTATATTTTTCCCTGTTCTTCCAAGTAACCTCTGATGATGTTGAATTTCCTAGAATCCAGATAATTTTTTGATTTGTGAAGGTCAAAACTGTGATTTCAGTTCCCCTCTTCAAGAAAATTAAAATAATTGGTGTTCTTCATCTCGTCTGCTCTTCTGCACCTCTCTTATTGTGCCAGTTGCTGAACAAACATGCCAGCTAAAATAGTCCCATCTTTAGTAGTCTCCATCTGCTTTATTGGTTTCTTTAAATAAAATATTACTGTGATGAATAATACCATCTAATTGTAAATGTGCAAATTGCAGCTCTGATACCACTGCTTCAAGTGGCTTCCCAGAGTGCCGGATGGGAACTACAGACCTCAATGGCTCTCAGAAGTACCCATGAAAATTCATTTGGACACAGACCACAGTCCATCTCTCAGCCACACAACAATATCAGTGTCCTCCACTGTCTGTTATAGGCAGCACTATCCAAGATTCAACCAATAGGGTATGAATGTGGCTACATTCAAGCACTTTTCACTACGCCACAGCCACCCAGTTAGAGATGAATGGATGGATTAAGTAAATAAGTAATTAATGTACATATGAATAGGTGAAAGAGTGGACAAGAAAATGAATGGACAGAAATCCAGTGGCTGAATAATAATTGAATAGGTAAGTGCAAAGATATGAAGAGTGATAGTGGAAAGAAGAAAGAGAGGAAGGAAGAAGAGAAGAGAAAGTGAAAGCAAGGGAGATTCAGACCAAAGGCAGGGCATCCATGAAAACTTATCACATAAAATTGGAAAGGGCCACTTGATAATACTAATAATAAAAGAAAACTTTAATTGAGTACTTACCATACGCCAGGCAGTGAGCTAAGCATTTTACAAAATGATCTTATTTATTCTTCACAAGTAGCATTATTACCCAGGAATAAATATAAATGCAAAAATGGATAGAATAGGCCCCCCATAAATTTCCCTTTCCATAGTCATGCTGATCCAATTCTGTCATCTGGAGACAGACCAGGTATTCCTTTCTTCCCAGCAATGCAAATTAAAATTGACAAACATTTATTGAGGTCTCATACTATTTGAGGAATTATATTTGATGCTGGAGATGTAGGGGTGAATAAAACCGAATCCACTAAGGAACTGATGGTGAGACATGGGAGACAGATGAATAAGCATGTTTATAAATTCCAGTAGGATCTGTTAAACAGCAGCACCAATGTTTCGAGTTTCAAGAGAAAATGAGAGGATTGACCCTTTGAGGGGGTAGTAATCGCACACACCCACTTCTGCCACTCCCTTTTCTATGAAGGGCTTCCCTTCCTTCTATGTACTTTTCTCTGGACACCTTACTGACCTGGCCACCATCCTCAGGGTGGCTCCTGCTTATCTATATCTTTCTCAGAATACCATTCCTGGGAGACTTATTGGGGAGGAGAAAGGAAGGTATGCAGAAACATTTCCTGCCCTACCCCATATCCCTATTGCTGGAATAGAATAGTTAACCAGAGACGTTGGAAATTCTGAACCCCTTCTTCAATCATATGCTGGTTCGGGCTACATATGTTGTGCTGTTAACCTCAGCAGCCGGCTGTCTCCGCTCTATGTTGCCGTAAGAGCAAATATCAGGTAGCCTGTCTTTACTCGTTCATTTTGTCTATGTACATTTTAGATAAGATTGCCTTTTTGATGTCTAACCCAAATATGACTTAATGAAATGTGTTACATTCAAATACATACCAAGCAATAGCACTCTACCCTGTAATGATGACTTTCTAACAGTGATTCATTGTTCGATAATGGAAAGATTGACCATGAGTTCCCAATTAGTTGATGAGAGCAGAAGCCTACATCTGCACTTCTTCACATTAATGAATAGATAAAATTAAAGGCACATTGTCTCAAAGCATATACCATCAGATGCCATATCTTTCCCATACTTCATTTACAGGGTCATGCCCTCATAAAAGGGTATAGTGAGTCATCTCTTGAAATGTGAACTGGAAACAATACCATGATAACATTCCTCACTTGTCTGTATTCCCTAGGGATCCTTCAAGGCTTGGCCCAATCCCTCCTCCTCTCTGAAGGCTCCCTAGTCAGTTCTCTAGACAGGGGCTAGGTAATAGAATATCTAGAGGTTTAAAAATAATATATGTATAATTGTGTATTTCCATATAATTATATATTATATATCCTATATATAAATGATGCATGTGTATTTACTTACCTATCTCCAGAGATTCAGGAAGTCTAGCATGGATACCAGGAATGTCATTCTGCTTGGAAACACTGTGTTGTGATTAAGAGCACAAGTCTAGAGTCAGACTTTGGTATAAATCTTGCATCAGCCATTTGTTAGTTTTGTGATCTTGCACCAGTTGGCCATTCTGTTCTGCTCAGCAAAAGAATTTGATGTAGTGATTACAAGCGTGCAGTCTGAAGTGCTACTGGCTGGGTTTGAATCCTATCATTACCATACCAGTTGTGTCACCTTGAGAGAGTTTGTTGAATTCTCTCATATGCTTCAGTCTTTCTATCTGGAAAATGAAGCTACTTCATAAAATTATTGTAAGAAAAAGTCTGTTGTGTGTGTAGATGACTTAGAACAATGATTTAAGCTGTGTGGGATCTGTGGTGGTGGTAGTAATTATGGTGATGGTGATGATGGTGGTGGTGATGGTGATGGTGGTGATGGGGTGGAGGTGGTGGTGAGCTTAAATGGAAAATAAAAATAAAAGTCTTATTTAGCAGGATTTATGAGGAAATATTAATTTGAAAAAAAAGAAAAAGAAGAAATACTTTATGAGGAACAAGCTTACTCCAGCTCCTTTGTGTCTTCATTCCTCCTTTGGGCACACGTTTCCCTGTGTAAACCTATTGCACGGAGATATGGCAGGTCAGGGAAGGGGCAGTTATCCCTAGATCTCCTAGCTGAGTAGCATAACAATAACATTTTACTGTCACCTTTTAATATTACTCTTCCCATGACTTTTGACTTCTGATTATGCTATGTGTACTATATCGCCTAAGCCTTGACAATCCAATTGCAAGCACTAAACTTTTGAATATGTCTCTTTCTTCCATTAATTCTCAAACTTTATTGTGCATGTGACTCACCTTGAGACCTTGTTAAAAAGCAGGTTTTGATTCAGTAGGTCCAGGGTGGCACCTAAGAGTCTGCATTTATAACAAGCTGCCAGATATTGTTGGTCCGTGGCCCACATATTGCATAGTAAAGCTGTGGATAGCTCCTACCAGGTCTCTCTCATTCAAATTCCTTGATGTTCTCAAAAACACCACAAGAGGACTTCCAAGTGTTCTTATACTGTCTTTTGAAGGTCACATCAGCTTCAGGTCCAATCTCCTGAGACCATAAATGGAGCCCTGGAGGAAGCACTGGAATGGGAGGCAGGAGACCCAGTTTTAAGTCCTGCCTGCTCTCCTTGCAGCCCTGTGACTAAGAAAATTACAACTGTCCAGAGTGTTTCTAAGGTTTCCCAACCTTACCCCCTTCACCTCTCTCAACTAGCATTCTAAAAGTCAAATGAGTTATTATGTGTGAAAGCACTCAGAACTGAGTGCTTTCAACTAGCTAAGGATGCATGTTTTTCATCATCCCCTGGGACCGGAAACTTGAGGTTCAAACTTCCTTCTCTCCTTCCTCACACCCCATCCACTCTCACACTCAGAATCTCAGCATTGGTCAGGGTTCAACGGTAACAAAAGGGAAATACACTCCAGCTAGTTTAAGCAGAAAGGGATGTATTATAAAGGGGTCAGCAAGCTATAACCCAAAGGCTAAATCTGGCCCTCCGTCTGCTTTTGTAAATAAAGTTTTATTGGAACATGGTCACACCCATTTATGTATTTTCTAAGGCTGCTTTCATCTTGAAATGGCAGAGTTAAATAGTTACAACAGGGACCACATTGTTCACAAAGCCTAAAATATTTACTGCCTGGTCCCTTACAGAAAAAGTTTGCTGGCCCCTGGATTCTAGGACTTCTGAGAACTAAAGAAACTGAGGCTAGGGCTGAGTTTCCAGAAATAATCCTCAAAGCCACAGAGCAGGACTGAGCTTCCAAAAGAGCGGCTGGCCCTGCTGTCATCAGGGAGCAATAGAAATAGGAAGTTGCCTAACACAAGGGGAAACTATGACTGCACGTGCTGGCTCTAGAGCAGTGTCCTCTTTACTGTGATATAAATACTGTCCCACTAGGTACTTCTGCTAGGGACCACAAAAAAAAAAAAATCAAATGCCTCTATAGGACTGTCCTTGACAACAAACACAGTTGAAGTCTAGCTGCTCAATCTTCCACCTTGCATGGTATGTCTTAATGGAGAAACCAAAATCACATCTAAACCTCAGCCATAAGGCACTCTGGGAAATCATGTTTAGCATTCTAGGTTCTATCAGACGTCTTCAAACTTTTTATAAAAACGGTCCACTTTTGCAGTGCTGGTCTACCTGGTCCCTACTGCCCACTAGTGGGCGTTCCAACTTTCATGGTGGGCCAATCGCAGTGCCATTTGTTTGCTACTGCCCTTCATGAAAGCTGGAACGCCTACTAGTGGGAGGTACAGACCAGGTTGACCAGCACTGCAAAACTGGGCCATTTTTATAGAAAGTTTGAAGACGTCTGCCTACATTATAAGAAGATATGATAGAAGAAGATTGAAACACATGTTGAGCAAACCAGTATCCACCACTATCTTCCATCAGGAGCAAGTTCTGTTTGGGCTTTATTCCATTCCAAAAGATACAATATTTTTCTAGCTTCCCAAATGGGGTCCCAACATCATGATTCCAAAATCTTTTGCTTCTCTGTCCCTTAACAGCATCTGAAGGGGTCCTAGAAAACCAAGGTTTTGTAAGCTCAAGGAATAATTTATTGAGAATTGAACCTGCCTTATGGAAGGAGCAACCTGGAGTTCACCAACAGATCTCTTAAACACAAATATTTCGGTGCAATTATAAATCACTCAAGGCCCAGCCCACCTGCGATGAGGAGCACATGGTCTCCTTAGAAGAAAGTTGTGCTTTTATCCTACGATGCTATTTCTAACTTGTTGAGTGACTTGGGGAAGCTCTTTCTCTTCTTCAGTTAGCCTCATCTCCATGAACTAAATGTGGTCTGAGGTCCCTTTTTACTCTAAAAGTTTACGATTCTCAAAATACGTTGGTTCCCAAGGAATGACAATGGGATTAGAAAGCATGTTGAACTGACACAGGTATTGTAAACATCCAGGATCTCATCAGCCCAAAGCAGAGCAAGAAAAGGCCTGGAATCTGGGCATCACATGAGAGCCAGACTTTGTATACCAGATTAGTAAACGAAGCTGTCTCCTGGAGATTACCTGCTCAATTCCTAAACCCAGAGCAGCCATTTGTCAAGAAGCTCTGACCCATTGTCCTCGCCTGGGGTTTAGCCATCCCATCGCAAGGCCTCAAGCTCCCTCTCTCTTCCCTCAATTTTATTTTGACAACTGAAAAGATGACAGTGACAAGCTGGGTACAGCCCAGGAAGATAAAAACAATGTGAAATACAGAGATTGGGAGCTTATCAGCAAAACAGGACATGGGATATAAAAAAAGTAATCAACCTAAAGCTCTTATCAACATCTCTCCCAGGAATAGGTTTTAAAATTCTGTCATTGCTCAAGGAAAAATTATCGGATTATTATAATGGAATTTCATTTGCTGTGCATTCTGTACACAGAGAATATACACATTCATGCTAGAGGCTACAGGTAGATAGATTATGGCTTAAGAATAATGTCTGAGAAATTTAGGCATTACATTCTTTAAAAATAAGACATAAATGGTATATACTCACTATCACTATACAGTACTAATTATAATACCCTTTATAGTGTTCCTAAACATTATACTAGATATGTCAATACGTTGTCTCATTTATTCTTTTCAACAAATTTCTCCTGCTTGATATTACCATCTCTACTTTACAGGTAAGAAAACAGACTCAGAGAAAAGTGCCCAAAGTCACACAGGTGGAAGTGTTAAAGAGAGCCAAGATGCACATCCAGACCAGCGCTCCTCCATGAGTGCATAGTCCATGAGACACTTAGGTAAATCAAAGCCTTTCAGAGGCTCCCTTCTAGCTTTAGACTAAAATACAAACTCTACCACTTCAACCACTGCAGGGGACTTTAGTATTAGAAAATTTTTACCAACGCTCAGTTCTATTGAAGGAAGAGGAAGACCCCAGGGTGAATCCTGAGAACACAGCAAAGGGAGGGGTCAGCCAGGGTGTTAGAAAGAGAATTGTCAGTTTTAGACTCTCCCACCATTCAGTCCTCCTACTTCCCCACCTCCAAAATACTGCTCAAGAGTAGCATAATTTGGAAGACAGCATCTGATTTATACATTCTGCTGTTTGTCTTCTCTAATTGTTCAAAATACACCTGAAACAGTGCATTCAAATAGTGTTGTGTTTAAGGAAAGCTAGTTTGGAAATTTTCTTAACTACTTGTCAACAAACCTGTCTGAGCATTTTACTAGAAAAAGCAGGGCACAGGGCAGCATTCTGAAGCCAAAAGATAGTTTGGGGGGCATTGGGAACAGCCCTTTCCATAAAAATGAAGAAACTGAGGGCCAGTGAATAAATGAGACAAGACCCACTTCACCAGCAAGTCAAGGACAGAGGTGTCTGATGTCATTTCGGGGCTCAGAACTTCTGCCCAGCCTGGCTCAGTAATCACTGGTTACCCAAATAAAGCTTTACTCAGGCAATCTGGAGACTCAGCACAGGGAAAGGAAGATGGTAGGTGGGCATCTTTAGTGGTATGGGAAAATGCTTATCATAGTAAAGGACAAAAAGTAAATTTCAAATTTGTACTAAAAACAACAGAATTCAATTATATTATCTAAAAAATAATTGGCAAAAACATCTTGAAGAAAATATGTCAACACGTTTGTAGTGATTGTTTTGAAAAGATAAGATCATAGACTAATTTACCTGTTTGGTAGCACTTCTCTATACTTTTCAGAAAAAAATTAATGCTCCCACAAAATGCAGTGAAGAAGGCTGTTAGGAAGGGCAATCTCTTATGAGAGCTAAATTAAGCCCATAGGCAGCCTTGCCTGCTGTTCATAGGGCAGAAAATCTGAATCCTGTCCTGCCTGTCACTACATGCAGATTGAGCAAGCCACAGCCTTCTCTGGACCACTTTCTCCCAATCTGCAAAATGAGGATGTTGAGTCCTCTGAGGTCCAGGCCCCTCCCCACAGAGGCACCCTGTGGAAGAGAGACCTGTGCAGTGTCACAAACAGAGTGAGCCATGGTCAGTCTCCAGGCTGTGTACCACAGTGAGCACAGGAGCTTCTCAAATGTGTTCTAGATGTTTTGGAGGCGGGAGGCCACTGCCTGGTCTTGTAAATAAAGTTTTACTGAAATATAGCCATGCCCATTGGTTTCCATAGCGTCTATGGTTGCTCTTGATCTGGAACAACAGAATTGAGCATTTAAAACAGTGACCAACAACAAGGTCCAACAACTGGGTGTTTTGAACAACAGAAATGTGTTCCCCACAGTTCTGGAGACTGAAAGTCAGAGACAAAGGTGTTGGCAGGGTTGGTTTCCCCGGAGGCCTCTCTCCTTACTTGTAAGTGATTGTCTTCTCCCTCAGTCTTCCCACAGTCTTCCCTCTGTCCATGACCGTGAACTAATCTCTTCTTATGAAGACATCAGTCATATCAGATTAGGGGTGACCCTAATGACTTCAGTGTAACATAATTAACACTTGAAAGACCCTACATCCAAATATATTAACATTCTGAAGTCCTGGAGGTTAGAACGTCAACATAGAAATTTGCGGAACACACAATTCAGCCCCTAACACCTTGGTATAAACCCTCAGTAAGTATTACATGAGCTGAGCCTTATCTCCCACAGTGCTGGTCACATTGTTTGTGCTCTATGAAAGTATTACTCTCCCCTTTGTCTCAACAGTAATCTGAGCAGCTTCCTTAAAGCTACAGAGGCTCATGAGGACAATTTCTACAAAAATGGAAGTTAAATATGTATTTATTTTAGCATCTTTCCAACATTCGTTCACTGGTTTCTGGAAAAGTCTTTCACACTCTCACTTGTGTTCTTTCAGAGGTTGGGGAGTTTCTGTGTTGTACATTTGCCAATCCTCAAAGCTCTCCTTGCATTTTGAATACTGACAACAGCAATAGGAAGCTGAAAGAAGAAAGCATGAAGCCACAGGGGATAGAAATGCTACTCCGAGGGAGCCATGCCCAGACTCCAGCATAAAAAGTGTGATGTGACGTTTGCACGTCTTCACTGTGAAATGCCAAAGCCCCCAAGGAAAGTCAGCTGTGACTCCCCTCACTGAAGTTCAGAGCACAGCCACAAAGCACATATTTCCAAAGCTTGGCTCAGAAATTAGGCAAATGGGCGAGGACGACATGCGGCAGTAAACCCCAACAGAGGGATGCTCCCGCCGATGTGACAAAACCAGGCACCAGCAGCATCTTGACAGAATCTATTTGATCCTGTGAAATCTCCAACTTGCCCTCTTCATCTGTGCTTCCATAGTCTGTGTATCTCTAAGGCCAAAACATTTTGGGCCTATGCTTCTGGAGTAAATAAACCCCAGGTGTCCTGGGTACACCTCTGCTATATCAAGCACTGTTTTGCATATCCTAAATGCCAGTCCTCTCTGCTAGAATGTGACTTCAACAGAAAGGATGCTGAGGTCTTCTGTCTCCAGGACCTGGCACTGGTTTGATATATGGTAGAGTTTCTTCCAATTTCTAATGAATGAGATAGAATATCATATAAAACAAATGAGATAATAGATATAAAAGAGTTTGTACATAGCAAGAGCTCAGTAAAATAGCTGCTATTATTATTATCTGTTTTATAAATGGTCAAGCTGCATTTGGGTCCAAGGTACCAGATTTCAGCAAGTTCATCCAACTGTGTGCCATAGATGGTTTAACTTGCCTTGCTCTTAGAGGAGGACATAAAGGGGACAGAGTGCTCCCACTCTCCTAGGAGAGCATGACAATACCTGATTCCTCACCTATTCTCCTCGATAACATGGATTTCTTCCCAATCAGCAGTACAGAAAATTTTCTACAAGTTATTTTTTCCAAAAGTTACCCTGTCTGACAGAATTAAAATCTCAAGAAAAGATTGAGTTTAATTTTCTACTTCAAACCAGTTTATACTCAAGAGGCAAGGAGGCAATGGTGGTTTATACTAGGGTAGCCACAGGACCCCGCTGGTCTAGGAAAGTCCACTTTATTCCATTTAAGCCAGAGTAATGATTAATAGTATTCCCTTTCACTTTCCAAATCATCCCAATTAGGATGATAAATTATATGCCCCCCAGTTAAAACAGAATCAACAAAGGTCTTGAAGAGATCACGAAGAGCTGGGTTCAGTGCCTAATTCCAACCACCTCCCCGCTGTGTTCTGTGGGGTTTGCCCCTCGGAGCTGCACATTCTCCTGGAACATGAGGACGATACTGAGTGTGTTCTAGGGTGTGGCGTAGACTCCGAAAATAAGCTAAATATGGAAAGCACCTAGCACATAGTAGGTTTTTTTATAAAGGCAAATTATTTTTCCCTTACTCTCCTTCCCCATTCACCCAACACTAAGTCAGAAGGATACAGATTCTTATTTGGTAGTTCTCTAAGCATCTCTTTTGGTTATATACCCTTTTCATAATTCAACTCAACATGTGCAAAAGGGGGGAAAAACACAGCATTTCATACCCTAAAGGTGAGACATGGACATTTTTTTTTTTTACAGGGACAGAGAGAGGGATAGATAGGGACAGACAGACAGGAACGGAGAGAGATGAGAAGCATCAATCATCAGTTTTTCATTGCCGTTGTGACACCATAGTTGTTCGTTGATTGCTTTTTCACATGTGCCTTGACCACGGGCCTTCAGCAGAGCAAGCAACCCCTTGCTGGAGCCAGCGACCTTGGGTCCAAGCTGGCGAGCTTTTACTCAAGCCAGATGGGCCCGTGCTCAAGCTGGCGAGCTCAGGGTCTTGAACCTGGGTCTTTCGCATCCCAGTCCGACGCTCTATCCACTGCGCCACTACCTGGTCAGGAGACATGGACATTTTTTACAAATAGCTCTAATACAAGCCAGATTGTAATAAGTCTTAGAGAGGAAATACAAAATGCTATGTGGTTTTGAGCAGGAAGTGATCACCTCTGGTTGGGTTTTCAGGCTTCCTCAGGAAAGTAGCATTCAGGTCCTAGCCAGGTGGTTCAGTGGATAGAGCATCATCCCAGTACAGCAAAATCACAGGTTCCATCTCCAGTTGGGGCACATACAAGAAGCAATCATTGACTGCACAACTAAATGGAAGAACTAAATGGAATGATGAGTTGATGCTTCTTTTTCTCTTTCGCCCTTTTCCTCTCACTCTCTGTCAGTAAAAAACTTTAAAACATAGATAAATAAGTAGCATTCAGGGGAGATTACCAAATAGTAGGTGTAACTACAATAAACATAATTAAGTAAAGACATTCTAGGCAAAGACAGTAGTCTGCGGATATACTAGTATGGAGAGGTTTACATGAAATTGTAGTAGTCCAATTTAACTGAAACTTTGGATAAGATGAGAACATGTTGTAGAAGGCTAAAATAAGAAACGGGAAGCTGCTGAAGGTCTGTGAGGTGGACGGCTGGTCTCACCACTGCTGAGCTTTAGAAATAATTCTCTGACTGCTGTTGAGTAGAACTGATTGCAGGTAACACATAGAGGCAGGAGGTGAGGAGGTCAGTTAAGAAGCCATTATAAGAGCATTGTTTTAGTCAGTTTCATAATCAAGAGTTTGGTTCAGCTAGATCACATTGCCTCCCGACCCTATAGAACCCTGTATAAACAGACTTATATAGACCTTTCTCCCTTTTCTAACCATCTGCTTTAAGAGGAAATTAAATTTCTTTTAATTATTTGATTTCACTACATGAAGCTAAGTTGATTGCTAGACAACTGGTCACAGGAGAAGCTTTGAAGCTCACTTGTCTCTTAACTGCATGGCCAGGTATTTTATATGCTGAAGGACATTATTTCCTGTATCTTTAAGAAATTTCCTCTCAGTTTTTACATCTTCCTTTCTTTATCCTTCTAGTCCCTCTGGTGCTGTCATTTCTAGGATACTGTCCCACCAATACTGACCAGCAATGCTGTCAAACTTGCTCCCTATGAGTTTTTCCATCTTATGGGGAGTCTTAGCCTAAGTTCCTCCCAAAGCAGAGCCTAAGACTGTGGTTTGTGTGTAGGTCACATTTGGGAACATGATCCCAGGGGGCAGAGATGTAAGAAAAGGGAGAGAAGGAGAGAGCCATAACACAGATATGATATTGAGTTAGTCACCACTAAACCAGCTGGTTCTCAGTCCTACCAGGACTTTCCAAGAAACCTTATGACATGCAACTCGTAATGAACTACCTGAGACATGAGAGGGAGAAGCATTTATTTCTGTGTCCTTTCCCTCATTGGTCAAGAATGGCACCATAGGTGTTAACTTCCCTGAACTTCCTAATGGCATGTATGTGACTAGAGCAGGTTCCATAAGGTCTCTGAGATGCCCCAGGAAAGGAATAAAGGATACATGACATGAGTCCAGAGGTGGATGCTGCCCAAGCACATCTGCATAAAGGTGTCAGAACCTCTGTGTGGGCAGAACCTTGAGTAATAAGCAGGCTGTGAGGATGTTGTATGATCTTCAATTGCCCAGATTTCTACCTGCATCCAGGGTGTACATTTTGTCCAAGAAGAAGCCACTCTACCCTGTGCCATTTGCACAGTGCACATATTTACAGAAGTCTTTGATGAACAGTAAAACTCTCGTTATACAACTGAAAAAAATTAAGGATTGTGTGTGTCTAACTGATGACATCATAAGCAAAGTATCATATGTTACCTCAAGTTTTGAACTTCTTTATACCACACTATCAATCTCTTTCCTGCCTTAGTAAGCATAGTACCATCATTGGATCTATCCTTCATACATTCAGGATACTGCTGTTATGCTAGATACCAAGAATCACAATTCTTTCCTCTTTCTATATCAATCATTCATTAATATCAACTAATTCTATCTTTCCAATGTCTCTCAGTTACTTCACTTTTTATTCTTTCTGTGACCACTCTGATATAGATCCTCATTAACTGCTCAGTAGAATAAAAAAGAGACTCCTTATTTCCATTTTCTGTTCCTCTCTGATTCAATTCTCTTTATCTGTAAAATGGGAATAACAATAACTACTATTTTATGGGACTTTCATGAGGCTAAAATGAGATCTATGAAATAATTTAGAGACAGTCCCCAGGTTAGGAATCAGATAGGTTGTGTGCATTTGAAAATGTTGAAGTATTTATATGCACAAAAAGTTACAAATAAATACTATGTTAAGACAAGCATCTGTCTAAGTTGCATTTAATAGGTGAATGTACCTGTTCCAACTTACATACAAATTCAACTTAAGAACAAATCTATGGAGCCTGTCTTGTTTATAACCTGGGGATTGCCTACGTATGAAGCACTTAGCTTGATGCCTGGTATATTAGAGCATTTAACCCTTTGAGTAGTGAGTTTTTTTCATGCTCACTGACCCCCAGGAGTGAGTTTTTTCAAAAAATGAAATTAGATCCAGTAACAGTTTTATTAACTTAAAATCATGTTTGTTTGAAAACCAATTTATAAAAATAAGAAGAACATACATTTGCCTTTTTTTAATATTGCCTTAAACATTTTTAAAATAAATTGCACTCTGGATGGTCAGGAGGCACGAGGACGAACATGAACATTTCTACTGCTCAAAGGGTTAAGATTTGGCTTGGCTGCAGGTAACAGAAAAACTGAGAATTATGATGGTTTAAATAATAAGATAGAAGTAGGCATTTTCTGATCTATTTCTTTTATATATAAGTATAATCTCACTTCCAACTATGATTCAATTACTTGTACTAGACTAGTCTTTTCACCATAAGCAACTAGAAACTGACCAAAGGGTATGAAACAACCTTTTGCAAATATTAGGCAAAAGGCAATGTGTGAATGTAATCCTTGAAACAAGGGAAACAAAGAAGGTGAAATTAATGATTGCCCCAGATTGCTACCTAACAGCTTTCTCTGAGAAGTGGGACAGGGGCCCAAGCAAAGCACAACACAACAGTATTACAAAACTAGAGTATTTAGGGAGTCTGGGACAGCCAAAGTGCAGAATACTGTAACAGAAAAGAAGGAGCTATAAAGAAAGAGAATTCAAAAAACTCAGTATAGAGATACCCTTCAGTCTTGAATTAGTCCTAAACTGCAGTGTGTAGGCTGAGACTAACAGAAAAAGGATAACTATGTGGAAGCTATAAGTTGAACAACTAATAGAGTTTGAATCTCATTTTTTTAATAATGGAGAATAGAAAGTGAAGTAAATATTTAGTAGAAACTCCAGAAAGATCACATCTCAGGAAGAGGGCTAAGCCATCCTTGTAAAAGCTTGACCTACCACCACAAAAATAAATAAATAAATAAAATTTAAGCCTCAAAAGATTCAGTTGATTTATATGTAAGTAAATTGACTGCTTGCCAAAGTCAAATTCAATGTTCTTTATAAGAATAAAGAAAAATTTAGAATTTTGAATAATAGTTGTATAAAATATTCAGCATCCAATGAAAATTACTAGACATGTCAACCAGCAACAATGTAACCCACATGATAGGGGACAGGGGAGGTAATCAGTCAACAAAGAGATAGTTTACAAATATTCTGAAGTTAGCAGAGAATGGATTTTTTAAAGCTATTACAAATGTTTGAGGATTTCAGGGAAAATATGAACATGATGAAGAAAGAAATGGAAATGGAAACTATTATAAAGAAAGACAAAGAAAAGTTCCAGGGCCAAAACCTACAATATTTGAAATAAAAATTTAGCAGGTAGTTTTACCAGCCAGTTAGATCAAGCAGGAAATAAAACAATCAATGAACTTGAGCAAGACTTGAAACTATCCAAACTGAACCACAAAGGTCCATAGGACAGTATAAAACAATCTAACACACATGTAATTTAATTCCCATAAACCAGGAGTGGGTGGGAAGAAAAACAGACTTTGAGATTATGATGTCTTAAATTTTGTGAGTTTTACACACCCCAATAAGTATAAACACAAAGAAAATCACATTCATGCACGTCATTATCAAATTACAGGTAGTCTCTGGGTTATGAACAAAGTAAGTTTTGTAGGTAGTTAGTCCTTAGGTTGAATTTGCACGTAAATTGGGACAGGTACACCACTTACCTATTAAATGCAACTTAGATAGATGTTTATTTTAACATAATGTTTATTTTACCTTGCTGTGCATATTACTTAAACATTTTCAGACCTACAGAACTTATCTTGTCAGTCCCTGGCAACTGCCTATACTGAAAATTCACAGTAAATAAATAAATCTTTAGAGTAGTGACCAGAAAAAAAAAGTGACTTATTATAGAGAGGAATAAAGAAGAGAATGACTACAAAGTTTTCATTGGATGCATTCTAAGCCAGAAGGTAATGAAAAAGCGTCTTCAAGTGCTGAAATAAAGGAAGTCTGGAGGCAGCTCAGTCCCAATGTGATGCTGCATAGCACCAGGCTCCCGAGCTCTTTCTTTCTTAGTGATTCACTGTTTTCAATGCAATGCCGTCACCACGGTGCAAGGTGGCTGCTCAGGCTCCAACCATTGCATCCATATTCCAGCCAGAAGAAAAGAGTAAGGGAGGAAGAATGACACATTCCTTTCTTTAATGGTATTTCCTCTTAGTGGCATATAAACATTGAGCGGAATTTAGTTACAACATAACACCACAAAGCAAGGGAGGCTGAGAAATAGAATCTTAATTCCAGTGGCCATGAATCCAGACAAAAATCTGGAGCTTCCATTTCTAAGGAAGAGGGAAAGAATGGCTATTAGGCACAACAGCAGTCTTTGTCATGGTAGCTACTCAAAAATGTTAGTTTCTTTCTTCTCTCGATGCTGATGCTGCTGTTAACAAGCGTGTGTCTCCTTTAGTAATCAGGAAATCCTCAGAGATAACATGAAGAACTTAGAATAGCTGATCTGTAACAGTTCCTCCAGTTCTGACAGTCTTTGTTTCTATCTTGTTGCTGTAATGAACTGACACATACTACCTGCTCTTTTATTAGAACAGGAGTCAGCAAGTTAGAGTTTCCAGGCCAACTCTAGCTAACCACCTGTTTTTAGAAATAAAGTTTTACTTGGAACATAGTGACACCTGTCAGTTGTGTATTGTCTATGGCCGCTTTTATGTTACAATGGCAGAGTTGAGTAGTTATGAGGGATTTTATGGCCACAAAGCCTAAAATATTGACTACCTGGCCCTTTTACAAATAAAGTTTGCCTATTCTTTCTTTAAACAAATACATGAATCCATGTGACCAAACAGTATAAGAAAACTCTGCTTTCTGCAAAGTACATATATCTTTCTTTTCTTCTATTCATTCCTTCTTTAGCTCATTTTCTATAATTTGGAAATGGAAACAGTATGGTCTTAATTTCTGAAGATTTTAAGAGAAACAAATGTAGACACTCTGCCAAAGAAATAAGTGATGGAGTGTTTTCTTAATTCTTGAAAAAACTTTCATCTGCCCTTGAAATATCAGGTTTTAAACACAGTAATCTTTTTCCTCAGAAATTGTCATATATATATGTATATATATAGTTCTGGAACATATCCCATAAAAAGTGAGCACACAAGGGATAAGATCCTGGCAAGAATGCTCCAAACAGTACTGCATTTGTAAGATATGTGCTCACATCAAGGAAAATGACCATAACCCAGGGGAATGCAGAGGAAAGAGTAAGCCACGCAGGATCTGTCTGGAACTCAAGCTAAAGAAAAATCACTAGCTAAAGGAAGGATGCCTGGAACAGGTTAACCGGAAGTTCAAATTATAACTACTAAAAAAGAAAAAAAAATGGGGCAAAACTGAACCTACTTAATCACTTTGAGACACAGCAGACAAAATGCCAATCAGCAACGATATCCAAGGCTCAGAAAGTGACAGCTGCCCGTGACATTTAGAGAAGACTTGCGTTGGTGGTTTCTCAGGTAATGATGGACAGGGTTCAGTCTTCCTAGACGAGATTCTGGAAAAGTTAAAGGTGCTGTTAGAAGGTGTCCCTCTAACAAGTGGCTAGAACATTAATAATGAACCATAAAAAAGACCCTATCCTTGTGCTGAGGCCAAAACGGCATGCATTTGGGGTGGGCTGCCTCTTGGTGACATCACAGGAGCCTGGATTTCCCACTCAGAAGTACCTGTTAGTGAAAAGAATAAATTCTCTGGAGCCAGAAGCCTATGTTCAAACACCTGCTCAAAACTTCTAAGATGTGAGGTCTGGGGTGAGGTATTTGTCATCTCTGAGCCCCAGTTTCCTCATTAACAGATTGGGAATATTAGCTGTCCTGCAAGATTGTTAGGAATACCATAGAGTCAGTGCTTCGTAGGTGCTGCTTTTGTCACTACTATCATCATCATCATCATCATCATCATCATTATAATCATCATCGTCATCATCATTAGCAATATTTTAGCAGTCAAGACTGAAGGCCAAAGTTAGTCCCCAATTCTGCCCAGGACTAGCTTGGAAACTAAAGGAGCTCAGTCAGAAGGCAGAACACATCAGTGTCTATAGAGGAGTAGGACTAAGAAAAGGCAAAATCTATGGAATAGTAAGATTCCTATGGTTTCTTAGCTCCTTGGAAAGACTCTGGCCGGGCCTTTGTTGACCGTGTCCATGGAAATGAGTGGCCAGCAAAAGCGAATGAGTGTGCAGAGGAATAACTTCAGCAGACCTCAATCCAAGTCATTGTCTACTGACAGAGGGAGAAAATGCAGTCGCCTCTATAATTCTCGCTTTTTAAGATGTATAAACACAGTGTGCAAGGGTCCATATTACCTCTCTAACCTCATCTCCCCCACTGTGTCTCTCACTCAGTCTGTTCCAGCCCCTCCATCCTCTGGTTCTTCCTTGAATTCATCAGATTTGCTCCCACCTCATGCCCTTCACTGGTTTCTCAGACTAGATGGCTTTTTCCTTAGATGTCACCATATCCTGCTCCCCCACTTCATTCAAGTCTCTATCTCAATCTCAAATTTTCAGAGAAGCCATTTGTAACCTACTGTCAGACCCCTCCTCTAACCCTCAGCCTCTGCCACTTTACTTTGCTTTATTTTTCCCTGCGGTTATCATCATTTCCTGGCATATTATAGATTTATTTGTTTACTGTCCTCAACCTATTAGCATATGGCTTATGGGTCCAGAGACTTTGCTTTGTTATCCAATGTCTCTGTTCCTAGAAGTTTACTTGAAATATAATAGATATGCAATAAGTATTTGTTGAATTAAATATTTCTTAAATAACTATACCCCCTACAGCCTCCATGGAAGCAAAAGAAATAGTTTTGTTCAAAAGGGGAAGGGGGCCACCAACCTAAAGATATTAAAAAAACAAATATTAGGAAAATTTAAGTAGTGATAGGGAGAAAGGGAAATGATTATCCTAGGAAACTTAAACTATGAGTGGGCGCTATCACAGTGGGAAACATATCATAGTTCTGAACATACTGGCAGCCACTGAAAACAGAGGAAAGGAAAAGCAATGAAAGTCAAAGATCTCTGTTTCCCCCGCCCAAAGAAAGTGTGTGTGTATACACACACACATAATACACATTTAAGTCATTGATATTTTTAATGATTTAATAGTGAAAATCAGTTGCCCTAATGAAATCTTACCAAAAGTTCCAATTAAAAAAACAAAAGTATACTTAACCTCAATTTACTTTTTAAGTTCAAAATGTAAAGTTAAAGAGAACAATGAGGTTTTAAAGTTGCAACCTTATGTCACCCTCAGTATGTATTTTATTTCTCCACGTTGTATAGTGTTGCAGTTTTTTTGTAAGAATAGCCTTATTTGCCCATATAAGAAACTGTAAATCGCACATTTTTTAATTATTTGCCTTGCAAGCTCAGGAAACTCCTCAAATCATCTGATACAAAAGCTTCAAAGAGGAGAAGAAGGAAATTTTCAAGGTTGAACTACTAATGACCTCCAACAAACACCTTGTATTTTTTTTTTACCTAAATATAAAAGATTTACAAGAAGAAATACTCAAAAATTACAATAAACAAAAATTCATAATTCAATATTGCCACAAAACAAAACATTTGAAATGTGGTTGCTGTATTTTATTCCACTATCTATATTGTTTTACTAGGAGAGTGTGCAGGGTAGCCATCTTAGCCTTGCTGGGAATAAATAGATCACATCATTCTCTTCAGCACAGTCTGGGCTGTAGGGGTGAATAAATTTACCTGCACAAGCAACATGCACAAGCCCGACATTTAATAACCAAAACGTGTAGAGCTCCAACTCCCCTGATCAATAACACAAATGCAAGAACTTCAAAGTATGCACTAAAAACTCTATACAGACTAAGGAAATCGCCTTTCTCTATCACATGTGCTATGTACAGGGCTGCATGTGTGCATATGTGTGTTTCCTCACACATACTTTCTAATATTTCTAATGTGTCAATCTTTAATTAACCTGGAACTTATTTTCCTGTAAGGAATAAGGTAGGGGACCAATTTTTTGTTTTTATCCTAATGGTTAGCCCTTTGTCCCAAAATATTGATTAAAGCTATTTTTTTAATTCCACCTTTAATTATTTACTAAATTCATATATGTTTAGGTTCTATTAAAAGGTCTTTTTTTTTTTATTTTATTAGGAAAAATGTCTAGAACTTTTGAAATTTAAATAAAGCGTTTGCAGGACCCGAGAGCAGCTCTGTGGGATCCTGTGGTTTTCACATCGGGTTTGCATTAGCGCACGAAGTGAGCAGCAGGCTGAGCTGTAACAGACACCTCTGTGCTCAGCCATGGAGTATCCACAGAATCTGGGCTCCTACTGCAACTCCCCACGCAGTGCAGGTTGCCCAGCCGCAGCATTTTTAGAACAAGAAACTCATCAACTAACACTGTCTCCTGTTTCACTGTTGAATAGTGATGACGGTTAGAGAATTCTTTCTTTTATCTGCTTCCTTGAATTTCTACCAATTGATCTAATTCTGTTATCTGCAACCTCACAGAACAGGCCTAATTCCTTTTCCGTCTGACCATCTACTGGAAGACAGAGAGCATGTCTGCTACTGGCCATCTCTGATTCATGTTTTTAATCTCTAGTTCCTCCAAGAGTGCTGAGAAATCCCAAAAGGCAGGAGAGGATTTTTTAAATTAGGTGTTTTTAATGGAAAGGGTCATAAACTTAAAGGCAAAATAGCTGAGCTTGAGTCCCAACTTTGCAACCTAGAACTAATCATTCAAACTCCCTAAGCCTCAACTTCCTTACCTATGAAATGGTCATGATAATAATTATGCTTACTAGGGATACAAAAGAGATTTCATACCAACTACAGCATCACCAATATCACAAGACTTTGCTTAGAGGAATTGTAAAGGGTGAAATAGATCTCTTTCTCTCACTGGCCCCGCCCCACCACGTCCACATCCTTAGGCAGATTCCCACTGCCGACTTGACACCCAAGTAATGTGTTTTTATTTCATTATTAGAGGGGGAGTAATGCATAGCCAGAGTTTCACCAGTGTCTCATCATACAGGCTTCCCACCACACACACATCTATATAGGACAGTATTTGCAACATGTTAAAAATGCATCTTCCTGCACACTGTGGTCAGGCTAAGTTCATTTCCTATCTCATCCTAGAACTGATAGCAAATGTTAGTCACAATGATTAGAACTGAGAAGGGACAGCCATCATTCTTCCAGAGTTTAGTGGTTTAACCTTAGGGTCAGGGAAAAGGCGGAGAACAAGTCAATCAGATGTGCATGTCTTTCTGCTTACCATATCAAAGAAAAGCAGAATTTCACAGGCAACATGTAATGAAATAGATTCAGGTGGCTTTGTTGGGTTTACTAACTTGTTTGCAAACATGATGATCATAAATGTAGTTAGCTCCATTCAAGGTTCAGAGGAAGAAGCTGCACCATGAAGTTTCCTCATGGTTCCTGAAAGTTATTCACGCGCACACCATATTTTGCAAGACTCAGTAAGGCTTGAACGGTACAGTAGGTGTTGCCTGGTCCTCAGCACTTATAAATATTTAAGGATAATAAATGTCAAATTAAGTGTTTAATGATTTTGTTTACATGTAAAAGTCCTTGAGAAGGGTCTGTGGAAAATAAAGCTGGTCCCCATTTCAAAATGTCTTAATTTTTTTCCTTTGGGGTCAAGAATATGTTCTTTAATACAATGGAGAATTTTTGGCTGCTGAATTCTTCCTACATTTTAACAGTTGTATAAGGAGATATTTGAATTTGTTTGTTGGGACAGGCCCTGGCTGGTTGGCTCAGCGGTAGAACTTCAGCCCAGTGTGTGGAAGTCCCAGGTTTGATCCCTGGTCAGGGCACATAGGAGAAGCAACCATCTGCTTCTTCACCTCTCCCTCTTATCTCTCACTCTCTTCTCCTCTTACAGCCATGGCTCAAATGGTTTGAGCATGTTGGTCTCAGGCACTGAGGATGGTTCCATGTCCTCGCCTCAGGTGCTAAATTAAATCAATTGCTCTACCAACAGAGCAGTGGCCCCAGATGGTAAGAGCATCACCCCATAGGGGTCTTGCCAGGTGGATCCCGATTAGAGTACATGCGGGAGTCTTTCTGTCTGCTTCTCACTTAATAAAAAAAGAAAAGAAAAATAAAAGTTATGAATTTGTTCATTAAGGTAGTAGGGTTCTTCAAAACAACATTCTTTTCACTAATAAAAAGAGAAAACTTTAAAAGGAAACTTTCCTCCTCTGCTTTAACACTGGTCAGTTTTGGAGCTTCAGTGGCGCAATCAGTTAGCGTGCAGTACTTATACAACACTGGTCAGTTTTTTGACATTGATACAGCTACAGAAAAGAAACCTAATTAAGGCTGTTGATTTATGACCAAGAAACAATGAACTCTAGCATTGGACCAAGCTGGAGTTAAACCTTATCTCTGTGGCTTCTTAGCTGGGTAATCTTGGTCATGGCCTTAACCTCTCTGAGCCCCAGTCTTCCTTGTCTATTATCTACCTTATTGGTTATCTGTAGGGCTCAAATGACATAAATTCAATGAGATTTGAGGTATAAAAGTAACAGACACTCAATGCAATTTTATTATAAATAAAATTATAATTAATATATTCACTGTGCAACATACTTTGTATACAAAGACTAAAATTCTAGCAAATGAGGAAGCCTCGAGACATTCAATAAAATGTTTCTTGTACCTACAGCTTGAAAATGCAGGTGAACGGTGTCAAGTTCCATCAATTCAACTAGAAAGTCAGTTGCCATACAACGGAGCTCATATCTACCCTGAGTAAGAACCGACTGTTGTAAAGCAAAGAGCACTGGACTCCGGACAACCCAATTTCAAATTCCCTGCCTTTATCTGGGTGAACTTAACCATGACGCGGCTCCTCTCTGAGCTTGTGCCCGTGCACTGGGAGTGATGCTAACACTTAGTGTTGACATATGGACCAAATGAGAGGACAGCAACACCCACGACGTATTACTGTTTTAGTTGTCTACTATTGCTCAAAAAAAATGACCCCAAAATTTATTGGCTTGAATCAACAAGGTTTATTATCTCACAGTTTGGTGTGGTTTAGTTGGGTCCTCTGGCCCAGGGTCTCTCAGTTGTAATAAAGGAAAAGAGATTACACAGAGGTGAATACCAAGGGACAGGATCAATCATGGAGAACCATTTTGGAAGCTGCCTACTGCAATCCCCCAGACCCGAGGGGTTAGTGTTCCCAGTGCGTTAGGATCATGCCTTTTTTTCCTCCATGAAAACTTTGAGCTATTTATCACACTCTTGCCTCAACTCCTATGGGCCTTGATTGATTTTCCCCCTTCCCTTTGGTCCACAGAAGTCTTAAAATAAATAAGAATACATAAAAATACAATGAAAGCATAATATGTAAAAAATATAAAAGAGGAATGTATAAAATATATAAAGGCTAGAAGTCAAAATTTGAGGCTAGAGGAAGAACAGAAATATAATCAATGAACAATTTCTAAAAAAATATCTCTCGGATCTGGCTCTGAGCTTTTTGGCAGCCAGAACCAAAAGGGATACCCAGTTAGCTATACAGTCTTAATCATGGGAGGAAGAAACAGAGTCATTTCTCAAGAGATAGAAAGTATTTAAGTATTTCCTAGCAGTTAAGACTCTTCTAAGAATTACTTATAATGTTCACCAAATGATGTAGAGAATAATGACTTTAACAACTTCCCCACAGAAGTGCAGAAAACTGTTTCATACGGCAATTTTTTTTATCACCAGTCAATAAAAACCTAGGGCATAGCTGCCAAGTGCAAAGAAAATATGATACAAATGCAAAGCTTTCTAGTGGTTTGGCTTGATCCAGGAAAAAGATCTAGAATGCTTGTGATGTCAACTAGGTTTTATCTCAAATGCCAAGACCAGGTAATTGGTAGTGACTGCCCCAAGGGGTATAGTGAGAAGGATTGAGAACCCTTATCTGAGCTCAACAGGAAAGAGTGCAGCGATCAATTAGTGATGTCTGACATAGACACAGGAACAAGGAGGGATGGATCCGATTCTGTATATGGGTCCAGTGTGGGGCAGAATTCCTCCACTTTTTCTTGACCAAAGCCTATTAGTGTGAGCTGAAAGATGCTGCAGCCCACCTGTGTCACCTTTTATCTCTTCCCAAATGTTAAAGGATTCAAAGACAACAAAGAATTAAGAGGGTGGAACTAACAATGCAAAATAGAACAAAACATTACTTAGATAATAACAAACAATAAAAACCCCACTTATCAAAAAACAGAAATACTGTATTTCAACAAATTAAAATTCCAACAAAGTCTTTCCACTATCATATACATGTTAATAAAGGAAAGGAAACTACCAATCAAACTGTGGTACAATGCTTCATTAATATCTATCTTAGAAATGAGGCATACTGCGACTGGTAAAAGAATATCAGCAATCGATTCTCCAACTCCAGATGACATGGATATATCTGGGGACATAAGAGCACTACATTTCTTAAATATCCCTGGCTGGCCCTCTGTGTGTGCACTCCAGATGTCAGTGATGGGGGGAGGGGAGCCGGGGCAAATCCCACCTATTAGTATGTCAATATCTTTTCTCATTTATTCTTCTATATAACCATGCAGTTAATACCTACTATGTGCATGGTCTGGCTCTAGGTATGGTCAAGAGGAGGTGTCACAGACATATGGGAGCTGGAGACTGAACCCAGAAATTCTTCTTAAAGCCCTGCACTTCAAATTTTTTCTAAGAATTTCTTCCGTGACAAACTTCTAAGTATGGTTAGCTTTTAATTATTCCCCTTGACAATATTATGTAAAACTTTCTAAGTAGGTTTTACAAAAGCAAATATATATATATTTGGCTCAAAAAAACCTCATATTTTAAAATTTCAAGATAAAGTTTTAATATAGATGCCTAGTCCATGGCAGGTACCAGTAAGTGAAGGTGCTGCTTTTTCAGTCTCCGAATGCACTGTGAGTTGTGATTAATCAAAGGTATGGCCCCTCCACTGAGCACTGTTAATTAGTTGAACACTTAACATGGAGCCCTCCCAGCATGGGACCTGCCTGCCCTGTCCCCACTATGCCTGACTCAGGCTCCCCTGGGGTTGCAGGGAATGAGTTCTCTTCATGGTGAAGAATCCCCACTGATCCCAATAAGATGCCCTAATCAAGCAGCACTTCCAGCCAAGAAGCCAAGACTCTAGGGCTGTAAAGGCAGAGATTAGAAGAATCGGCAGTTGTAATCCTGGGCGCACTCCCTAAATTACTCCCCCATTTAACACTTTCCTAGGTATGGACATTTCTTTCCCCATTATTTAAAAGTCCAAGGCAAGAAATTAGATTCTCTGATGGAGACCTTCCCAGAAAATGATCACCTAGAAAAGCAATTTACCTCCACCAGCTCTCTCTGGACCCTTACGCTATAACAGGTACTATTGTGGGTTCTCGGAGTGATGCAAGAATGGTGTCACTCAGTCCCTTCCCTGAGGAAGAACGTGGTTTGGCTGAGGAGCCAGTCAGCCAAGTAACCAAGAGGAAGGGGGAAATTCACTGCAATTTACAGCATAAATTAGTAGTAGCCTCTTGTGCTTTCTAAGGGTATGGTACTTAATTTAATATGTATCAGGATTATTTAATTGCTAAACTACATTCTGGCCCTTACTGACACAGGCAGGGGAGGCATGAACCCAAATCCTAAAGTTTCTGCCCATTTTTTATTTCAGCTAAATGATAAGCCTGGAGTAGATGGCCCATTGTTTAGCAGAGCAAATTACTGAGTCTTTGTACATGGCAAGGTGAGACTTTCTGGGAATGGGAGAAGGAATGAGTAGAGAAGAGAGCTGGAAAAGTGGAAAACCTGAGGGGGTGGGGTTGGAGTAGCCTGGCCAAATAAAATCTTCCTTGCCTTCAACCTGCAAGTTTGCTATGCTTATGAATGCCTGTGAGCAGTGGTATAAGGGGAAATGTTCTGTCCCCTACCTGCAATAACATGGAACCAAGTCAGACCCAAGGAATGGTGACATGAACTTAGTGAGCAGAAACAGAAACTGTCAAGCAGAAGGGACTGAGGAAACCACATCCTCTCCTGCCTTTCTCTGTCTCTGTCTCTTTCATATAGTCTCCTGTTTCTCTCTCTCTCTCTCTCTCTCTCTCTCACACACACACACACACACACATAAACACACAAATTTACACACACAAACATAAACACACACACAAATTATCAGAGAAGTGAAGAAAATTGGGGCTCTCACTGCCTAAGGGTGGGGTTCCAACCAAATGAATTTGGATGTCAAAGGATAGAGAACCTGAATTGGCACGCTGGTTGTCTATGAAACCAACTAGAATGCAGTCCTGGTGAGACGTGCGCCAAAGTAAAAGGGAGACAGCACACTTTGAAGTTGCTGGAAGAAAATGCTTTGAACTTGATAGATGAAATGCTAGAAAAAAACTGTTCATTCATCCTAATGATGAATGTATAGATAGCGGGGAGTTAATTAGGCCTTTACCAAGAACCCCACTGACCAGCTTTGGAATTCTCTCTGGTAAGAATAAGTGGGAAAGATTCACTAAGTGCAGTGTCATGGTGGTTAAGAATTCAGGCTCTAAAATCGAAGTCCAGGTTCAAATCCTATGTCCTGGGGAAAGTTGCTTGAATTTTCTAAACCATGATCTCCTCCTCTCTGTAGAATATGGATGACTGTGGGTCTTAGCATTAAATGAGATGACGGAATGTGCCTTACAATGTACAGGGCACAGAGTAAGTCATTCCTAAAGGTTGGTTCTTCTGTAGTACCAGGGGGCCTCCCCAGAGTAAGGCTGAAGAACCATCCATCACTCTGAAATAAGATACTCTCCTGCTCCTCAACTGGGAGGCAGGTACATACATGTGTGAGAAGTGACTCCATTACAAATCAGAGCAGCAGGTCCAAAGTCGACCCTTGGGCATTCTATTTGGCCCTAATATTACAAACCACTGTTTTCTTGGTCCACAGTGCCTTGAAAAGTATAACAGACCTCTCCCAGGCAATAGTTACATGAAGTTTCCCCTGGAGGGTAGCTCTCCATCTCTTTGAGAGAGGACTTCAAAGGCAGCCAAGTGAAGTGCATGGCAAGAACATGGCCTGATATATTAAGCCAGACCACCCCAAATATCAAAATTTATGCAGGTATTTTAAGATAATGCAGTAGCAATTCCACAGAAAGAAAATCAATTCTATTTTTATAGATTATTATAGTAGTATTATTACTATTACCATCTCCAAAATGAGTCTCTTCCTCCATAGTGCATTCATTATCTAGGACTGCCATTAAAAAGTACTACAGATTGGTTGGCTCAAACAACCAAAATTTATTCTCTTGCAATCCCAGGAGTTAGAAGTTTGCAGTTGAGGTGTTGCCACGGTTGGTTCTTTGTTGGATGCTCCTAGAGAAGGCCCTGTTCCATGCCTCTCTTCCAGCCTCTTGGAGTTGCCAGCAATCTTTAATGTTTCTTAGCTTGTGGGTGTATCTCTCCATCCCCTGCTTCCATCTTCACCTGGTGTTCTCCTCTCTGTATCTCTGTATGTCTTAAGTTCCCTCTTCTTGTAAGAAATCAATCATTGGAGCAGGGCCCACCCTAATCCAGTATGACCTTATCTTAATGAGATGATACCTGAAAAGATCCTGTTTCTAAATGAAGTCATATTCACAGGTTCTATGTAGATATGACTTGGGGAGAGGGGTTATTCAACTCAGAACTCAAGGTAATGATTATTTTGAAAGTTCCAAATTCACAGCATACATTGGAAATGGTAGTGTTGGAAAGCCACAAGTCTTTCTGAGATTGTATGATTCATGAGAATGACCCTGTCAGTTTTACAGATGATAAAACTGAGGTTTCAAAATCATGCTCTGAATGAATCACATACTTGTCTCTGGACCCTTCATCTCTAGTCCAGTGGGTTTTCCTGAACCTCAGCTTAGCCCACAGTATTATGTAGCATTACAACATATAGTCTATTGTCATTTTTGTTTCAGTATGTGAATTTCACCTTAATCAGATGAGACATTCTTACTCACTAATACATAGGTATAAAACAACTTGTAACGCATAGGTTTGGCACGAAGATTAAATGAGAAACTACATATAAAGTACAGCAGGAAACTTAGTATGCGTTCACTTAATTTAGCCAATATGATAAGTGTGCCTTTTCCGTCTCCAGATTAAAATTTATAGCACAGGGCAGGATGCACAAACAATGATCATTAAAACTGTGGAATATAACTTGAATTATATTACTGTTCTGCGTAACACAGCATTACCAGTGATGCCTTCTAGTACTATCACGGTATTTGGGGTCGGGTTCCATTCAATGCAGTAGCCATTTATTGAGCTGTTCCTATACATCAGGCAATCACCTAGGCATTGAAGACCAATACAAAGTGCTACAAAGTGGAAAAAGATACAGTCCTGGCCATCAAAGAACTGGGTCTCTTCTGGCATAGTCATAGTGAGCTGCCATTCACATCACAGTGTGATGGATGCTATGGAGAAAGGCAAAGTATAGTAGTGCTCTGACAGAACAGACATTATGATGGATTCCACCCACGGTTCCTAGAAGAGTTTGCACAGAGATGCTCTTAAATAGGGCCTCTAGAGAAGTAGAAATTTGCTGGGTGGAAATAGCATTCCAGGCAGAGAAAAATAGTGAAGGCAGAGGCATTACTATAGAAAGTTTGTGGTGAATTTGGGTTGTAGTAGATACTCTAATGAAAACAGACAAAGTGTACATGTTGAGAGCTGATGTGGAGAGCTGTGAGAGGCAGGGAGACTAAGCTGAGATCAGTGGTGAAGGATCCTGCTGCTGGAGCAGGAAGAGATGACAGACAGACCTTAAATATTGGTCCCAACTAGATTTCACTCCCAGCCCCACCACTTACGAGTTGGGTTCTTCCAGCAAGTTACTAAAACTCTTCAAGTCTCAATTTCTTCATCTGTAAAGAGGGCATAAGGATGCTTTCCACACAAAGTTGCTATGAAGATTTAAAAAGATAATAGAAATAAAGCTTTATATCCAGTACAATATATAGTACCTGTAGGTATTTTCAAATTTTAAACTTTCCTTTTTTGAGTAAACATGGATTCTTTGCACAAACCTTGCTTAATTGCCCATGGTGCTGACCTGTGTTTTTCACCCGGCAGTAGGAAGTCATTGGAGGATGCAAGCAAGAAATGATAGAAGAACTCTGCTGAAGGCAGCCAGAGTCTGAGAGCAGAAGATATCAGGCTAAACCAGGGTGCTGGCAAGGAGGAAGAGGAAGCTGTGATGGATAGAAGAGATTGCAACAAAAGATAACTGACAGGATTTGCTCACTGACTAGGTGAAAGGTACAAATTTAGGATGACCTCCAGTTTCTGAGTTGGGAGACGAGGTGTGATTAATGAGGGTACAAAACTCAAGAGGTAAAGAAAGTTCTGGAAGGGAAGGTGAGTTCAGTTTTGAGCATCTTGATATTAAGGGTTCTGTGGAAGGAGATGCCAAGCATGACACTGGCTAGATGCATTGGCCTCATCAGCACAGGAGCCCCAGCTCATGCCTTGGCACAGGGGTACACCCCCATTGTGCATATGAAGGCAGGGAAGAAAGGCAAGCAGAAGATTCAGCCTGGGAACCCCAACACTCAGGAGGTGAGACAAGGAGATCCAGCAGAGGGAGTTCAATGGCAAAGTCAACTCTGACTGTGCCACTCAGAGTCAGCCCGCCTCTCATTGTATGTTAGAGCTGCTAGGGCCCATCCCACCCCATAATTCAACCTCTTCTTGAGCACATAAGGGAAGATGACTTATCCAATGTAACACAGCACACCAGAACTTGTGGCAGGACTGGAGCAGAAGTCACCTGACTTCGGTCCAGGGCTCCCTTCCCCACCCTAGCTGCTGTGCTTGCCTACACTTGGCCAGCATGGAGTTCTCTCCCATTCAGGTAGTGCTCAGCATGCTGACATGCTTTTCTATTCTGAAGCCGCCTTATTTCTCTCAGTCTGGGGAAATGGCCGGGTGACAGCTGCCAGTCAGTTAATGAACCAGCAGCGGTTATTACCCACAACTTCTTAATTTCCCCCTACTGTGAATTCTCATCACATGGTCCCTGTTTCAGGCAAAACACATTGCACTCCCAGTGAGACTCCCAGAAACATGAGGGAGTCTGATGGTTGTCCCTGGTGTGCAATTGTGACTCTGTACTTGACTTGAGTCTAGAGGTTATGATTAGAAACCAGAATAAATAGGATACTGTAATGAGTATTGCCTTCTGATGCATGTATAGTAAAGGCTATCAAAGAGCCCTGTCCATCTCATGACTTCTGAAGGCTCTGAACCACAGCAAAGTGGCCAGTGTACACCAAGGGGGAAGTCACAGGGACCCCCCCACTCTGGTCTGTGCATTCTCAACACCAAGGTTAGTAGGCCAAGGGAAATACCAAGGCGAGAACTTGTGTCATGCTAAATAAGCATTAAGAGATAAAAATGTGATTAGATAAAACCTCTTCCCAAAGGGCAGATTGCAAGTGGCTAGGGAATGTGTGGATTAATTCAGTACCTCTAGCCCCAGTCTCTCTCCTGACTCCTATATCTACTGTTGTATATAAAATTTCCACTCACATGAACCAAAAGCTTCTTTAAATCAGTATCTCAGAAGTGCATTTGTGATTTCTACTTTCTGACCACAAACCTGCTCTTTCCATAGTCTCCAGCATGTTGCCAAATGGAAACTCTCTCGGTCCAGTGGCTTGATCCCTTTCTTTCTCTCATTTCCCACATCTTCCATCAGCTAGTACGGTTGGTTCTCCCCCGAACATATACCCTGTATCGGCTCTCTTCTTAGCTCCTCCATTACCACCTGCCTACATGAGCGACCCATGAACTATCTCTTGTTCCAGGCTTGGTTCAGCTCACCCATTACCCCAGTGCCTGGTCTCCATCTAGCACCCTGACAGGCCTTTTCAACCTTATCAAATGGTGGCACCTCCAGCCCTCCATCCTCCAAGGGTTCAGCACTGGTGTTTCCTCTGCACTGAACAATCTTCAAACATTCATGTGGCTTACTCCCCCACCTTCAATTCATCTGGGTCTCTGCTCTTGTCACCTCTTCGAAGACTCCTTCCCTGACACCTATCTAAAACACCCCCTATACTCTCCATCCCTATGCCCCACTTGATTTGTTTTCCTAAGCATTCATCTTTACCTTAGACTGTATATTTACTCATTACCACATTGGAATGGAAGGTCACCCAGGGCAGAGATAGTTTCTGTCTTGTGCCGTGCTACACCTCCACCACTGTTGGGCAGATAAAATATAATATGCTCACTTTGTTAAAGATGGCGCTGCCCACATGGAAGCCCATCACCCAGGTGATATTATTTGCCCTTATGCTTGGGATGGCTGTGGGAGAAAGGCTGTAATGTAAGCAGGCCGGGTCATTATAGTGTAAGGCTTGGTTTTAGGAGTAAGCTTTTCCCCACACCCTTGACTAATTGGATGATGTAGGGTGGTGCACTCTCATGAGGAATCCCATTATGCCTTAGATGGGTGACTTGGTATCAGAGACTTCCTTGTTTGTATAATTGGATTAAAGGTTTTGATTCTACACTATAAAGTGGGGCAGGCCAGGAGCTTGCCCTCTCTTGGTTCCTGAGGTTAGTATTAGAAGAGAGGAGAGCAGATTAAGGCCACGTGGAGGAGAGGAGAAGCAGCCAAGATGGCAGAGTGCTGAGGGAGAAGCCAGTTTGTGCAGAGTTTGTGCTGGAGAAGGAGATGGGAAACAGAGGTAAATAAGTCTGGTGAGCTAGAAACCTATGATTCTAGGAAACTCGGGTAAGTCAGTAGCTTTGTGAGCACTGAATGAGTGGGTTTTGGAGCCCAGTGTGTGTTTTTGCTTGCCCACCGGGTGCAAGCTAGAATTAAAGCTGATGGCTCACCAGTTCTTGGCTCCATTGTTTCATTACTGACTGTTTGAATCTAATGGGAACCTGCACTGGCCGGGCGGCTGTGATCCTGACCCTGTCTACTGGCTTTACAACCACCTAAGTCATACTTGTTACACAGGAAGGCTCAATAAGCATCTGTTAAGGGTAAAGAGAAGCAGAGGTGGGAGGGGTGAAGGGAAGGGCAGGAGGTAAATAATATGTCATACTTGAAGTCATTTAACCCTTACTAAAACTCTAAGAAGAAGGCAGGGCAAGTCCTTGCCCTACTGTGCATTCCTCAGAAGAACTAGGCAAGGCACACAGTATGTGCTTTATAACTATCTTTTGATTGATTAACATATACTGCTTATAAAAATTAGGGAATCAGGGAACGTGCAGATACTCCAATACTTTCAGCCTTTTGTAGAGTACATTTTCACCAATGAAATAAAAGTTAGTTTTACATCTCATTTGCATAATTGAACAACTTTCTTTGACTTGTCGTTTGCTTTTCTGATGTTCTTGTTTAATTTTTAAAAAGTCAAATGCTTTTTTTTTAATTGCTTCATATTCATTTTGAAATATCCCCTAAATTTTGTGAGCAGTATATTATCATGACTCTCCACTTCACCAATCACCTTTAAGGTATAGAAAACTTTACAGAGCCCACTTGAGTTCATAACATTTCAGAGAGTCACTAATTGAAACCTTTTTTTAAGCAATATTATGTTGACTGCTAACCACTATCTCTTAGTTACCTGTCTATAAGCATTTAGAATTTTAAAAGTACTTTGACATCATTATCTTGTGATATTCAAAACAAACCTGGGAGAAAAAAATGGTAAACATTGTTCTTCCCATTTTTTAGTTCAGGTCACTGAGGTTCAAAGAGTTTAAGTGCTTGGTAAAAAGTCTCACAGCAAGTCATTAACAAAAACTGCAATGGAGTCCAGGTGTCCTTCCCCCAACATCACAATTCTATTATTCCAGAAATAACTGAATTGTTACATCAGAACACAACATGAAGTCTCCTACAATGTTTTATCTACCATTTTCAAATGCCTGGAGGGACTGGTTTATTGCAGAAGGACACTTTAAGCCAACTTGACCTGTGGCTGCTGGGTATTGGGAAATAGCTATCTCTAACAATAATATGACCAAAAGATAGCCACCCATGTGTCACGTTACAGGGACTGATTTTCTTTCAGCCACTACAAGAGTCATGGCCAAGGACAATTTACTTCCTATTAGCAAAATGAAACCAGAGATTATTCAAAACTGCTATTAATCATAGGATGGAGAGGTCTCTCCACTCCTCCTATCAGAAATAAGAGGAGACTGTTCCTCTAAATTAATGATGTGCGCCCTGGGCAAATAAAAAAAAAACGATGATAAGAAGAAATTAATTAAAATAATAAAATGCCCTGTAGTTAAGGGGACTGTTGATATTTCTGTGGGATTCATCTCCCCTCTTCTGAATATCCAAAGATTATTTAGCAGTACCACTTGTGCTAAAATCTTGAACAATGCATTTTAGGATTATAATTGTCAGAAGATGATCACAGTTATGCTCAGACTTAAATATATTAGAGCTTTCATTTATTATTTTTTTTATTTTTGGCTAAAACAAGATAATACAGAACTGTCTGATAATATTTTTAAAATAGCCGTATGATTATACCATTGCTTTCGGATATGTTTTGTTTTTATGTGGACTAGATCTTGCCCCATGCCCTCACTCTCATTTTTGTTTTGTTTTTTTGATTGTTGCCATTAGATGAATTCAACTAATGCTGTCTTAGTGTCAGAAATTTGAGCTGAGAGAGCCCTTGGAGACCATCTAGTTAAAACTTGTAGGTTCCCAGATGTAAAAGCAGAAATTCAGAGAGGTTAAGGGTTGCCTTGGTTTCCTCTTCCTCCCTTCTCAACTACCTTGTAACTTCTCAGTGTGGCAGAGCTCCTACAACAACAAAGGGAAGGATGGGTGCAGAGGAAGCAAGAATAATAAGCTCAAAGGACCAGTATCCACACAGGAACTCCCTTCTCTTTGTTTTCCTGGCATTTTAGGGCACACAGGCAGATATGAGAGCCAGAGGACAGAAAAGCAGGTGGACATTTCTCCCAAGAAGGGGGAAGGATGAAACAGTGATACAATTGACGTAAAGTAATAACTTTGGAGGAAGAATAGGAAGAATCAGTAAAAAGTAAAACTGATAGCAAAGATTACATAGTATTTTCCTATGCACCAGGCACTGTTCCAAAAACTCAAGAACTTTACGTATGTTACTGAGCTAGCAGCTCCTAAAGCAACTATAATTCTTACTCTCTCCATCTTACAGATGAGAAAATGAGGCTCAGAGAGCTAAAATTCCTTCCCCCAGGACAGTAAGCTAAGGAGTCACAAGGATGGGATTTGAACACACAGCATTGCACTGGAAGTGATATTCTCAACTGTGATCCTATCACAATCTCCTCTTGGTCAGTTTTAGCTTAGTACATCCCATTCCCTGGGAGCAGCCACTGTCTTTATGGGAAGGAACACACTCAGAGCTGGAGAAATGCTAAATGCCCTTGAACATCCTGTCTTCAGATATCCAGGGTTTTTCTGAACTGGACATTTGCAATAGGCAGCTCCTCCAGCCACATGCCTTTGGGAGCTTCGGTGATGAATGTGGCGCTGGGTAATTTGTCTGGTGTTTACTAAGCCTCCAGTATGCTTCCAAGTGCCTTAAATATCCTCATGACACCCTCATCCAACATATGAGGACCACTGAGGCCCAGAGAAATGACCTGCCTCAACTAAGTTCATGAAACTGGCACATGTCCAGCCATCATTTGTTTCTGCATCTGTCTTACCTCTGAGGTCTTGTTTTTATGCTGAGTTTATTGTCAATTATGAGCTGAGAGCATAGGGTGCCCTGATGGCACTGGAAAACATGCAGAATCAAACTGAAAGAAGCCATATTGGCTCAGGCACCAGTCACCTGAGATCCCAGGAAGAAACTTTACTGGCTTAGGCTGCCCATGGGGCCAGCCATCCCCTAGAGCAGTGGTTCTTAACCTTTTTGAGGTAACAAACCCACCAGTTTCATATGCGCATTCACCAAACCCTTCTTTAGTGATAAAGTATGATTTTTTCCCCCAAATTCAAGTCATAGGTATATGTTTTTTTACTGGTGCACAAAATGAGCCGTGCATGAACATCACCTTGCTCAAAGAACAAAACCAACAAAGTGCATGAACTCACAACAAATTACGGTATTACTTTATTCTGGCCTCCGCAGCAGAGGCTTCTCCAAACCCCTGAGACCAACTCATCGAACCCCTAGGGTTCGATAGAACCCAGGTTAAGAACCACTGCCCTAATTTCTGTTGCATTGAGTTCCTTTGTGTAGCTCCCCGCAAAGTTGTAATCATCAACTTAAGCCTTGTATGAGGCTTCTGCTCCTCAGAGTCGGCAGTTCTTCTTATGCAACTCTCCCCACTTCCTTGCCCCACCATAGGGAAAATTACAATCATTAATCTCAATGAAGAGAAATAGCAGACTTTGATTTCCTTACCATGGGTCCCCATTATTTATACTTTAAGAATTTGGTAGAGTTAAGATGACAAGTATAGAAATACGTCCCCAGGAAAGGGAAGAGCCAGGACTGATGGGTACTGTTTTTTTCTGGCTAGGAGGCCATGCTTGAAATATGTACTCCCTTGTTGCTTTGAATATTCGAGACATAATACAGACTTGACTCTACCACTTTCCCAAAAGTGAGCTAATTTCCTGCTGTAGACCTTTGTGTTAGGATGTCTTTGCCCACACATCCTTCTGCCAATACCAGGTTTGCCCACTTTTTTCTTGGGTCCTCTAAGAACCAGCTCCAAATCCACTTCCTGATACTTCCAGCCAGAGAAGCATATCAAACATGCATCCTGCAGAATTCCACACAATTTTGCTAGAATCCTGGTTTGCATGTTGTTCTCCCCAGAGGTCTGGGACCTTCTTGAGGGTAAGAAAAGGCTCTCTGTCACTTGTGCCACAGGGCTCTGTAATAGCCATTCAGTCCTCATGGCACAGTCAATCCTCTTATGAAGGTAAAGCAATCAGGATAAAGAAACCATAGGACAATGAAATAAGATCAAAGAGCTCCCTCTCAGGTTGCTAGTAGGTTGAAGGCCTAGCTCTACCCGGTAAGCACATATCTCACCTTCTTTTGAGAAATATGGTACAGCGGGATGATTTACAGCTACTGCAGACTCTGCATAGTGCAGGTGGAGTGAAAGTCCTCCAGGCTGACTTGGAAGGGGCCTAGCAATAGCAGGAAGTTCCTAAGCCGTGTAAGGCATTTCAGAAGAGCCAGGGTCACTGTGCTTCTCAAATCAGGAGGCACTGACTCAGGAGACATCAGATCAACCTTTCTCTGCGCTTCAGGGTCCTCCTTTATAAAATAGGAATGGCAGTCACACACACACACACACACACACACACACACACACACACACACACACACAAGTTGATGTCCAGTTTTAACACAATAGTTCAGTAAAACACTTGCATGGGTAGCAAAACTGAAGCTCCAAGAGGCTCATACTAGTGTTCACCAAGAATCTCATCTCACTCAAGCATTACCTAAGTGTTTCTACTTGTAACATTTCATTCATTCCCAACAGCTGTATGAGGTCAAGTTTTGTTTTGTTTTGTTTTGTTTTTAATGTTCATCTTCCAAAAGTGAAAACTGAGGAAAGCCAAGGTTTTTAAAAGCTGTAAAGCCAAGGTTTTTAATCTGAATTGCCTATCTTCAGAAAATGTATTCCCTAACACTGTGACACTCCTAGTGGGAGTCTTTGCTTTTCAGAGGAATGTGTTGTAAAAGTCTGGAAGGACAAGGGTAGAGCAGTGAAGCCCTGCCACCTGAGAGACCATTGTCCAGGCACACAGCCTTGAGAGGAAGTCGAGGGGGAGGAACAGGGTGCAGCTTCTGGACTCACTTCTATCTCTTCACAACTTAGGAGCTTCTGAACAAGTGATTTAGCCAGTCCAAAGTCTCCTCATCTATACCTGATGATAAGAGGAGTACCCACCTACAAGGATTTCGGGAGAATTAAATGAGTCAATTCATTCAGTCTAGCACTTGACATATAGTGAATGCTAATATCAGCTGTCATTAACAGTATTAACTATCATTTGATCAGAATACAGGACAATCCCCAAAAAAGGAACTGAGAGCTACAGTGTGATATGGGAGACCAGACAAGGGGAGCTATATTAAGCCTAGACATCCGTATGGTTGAAGGGGAAAGGAATAAACGGCTAATCAGCCTCTAACATGAGCCCAACTTTGTTGGGGTCTACATTTACTTTTGTTTGATATATAATGTTTGATTTGTCAGGGGTTTCTGTTTGTCACCTGAAATACTTTATTTGTAAGAGTTTCTGATGGGGGGGGGGAATAACTGGAGAGTTAGATGAAAATGCCAAAGGGGAGTGATAATAAAATGAATTAACACTGGGAAATTCTTTTAAGCTTATATCACATACTTAGAGCCAGAAGTTCACCTGACCCTCACAGGAATGCATGGATCTAGGTAAAACAAGTAACTTCAGTCACAATTTACAGGTGGGAGACCAGTACTATGAGGAATGAGAGATGTACAAGAGTAAGTTGGCAATAATTGAGCAACTAGTTGGTAACATATTTGACAGATATTGTATAAGTGGTGACCTGAGTCAGGCACCAGAGATACAGAGCTAACCAAGCTACATTTCTGGGCCTTGAACAACTTGTTTGTGCCAGATATGGAAGACCAGACTGAGGACCTGTCATTTCAGGAGAAACTAGTAAGCACTTTGATAAAGAGACATGAGCCTAATGAGAATCAGAGTAATGAGAATCAGAGTAAGCGAGAAGGCTCACAAAGGAGGTGACAGATACATTGTTATAAAGCTTGAGTAAGCATGCCCAGGTTAAGCAGGAAGAGAAGGAAAGAGGCTTCCCATGACCAGAAAACAGCATAAAGAGGAGGAGGGCAGTTACCACATGGTCTAAATGACAAAATCCATTTCTGATCCCTGGAGTATTGGTTGAGAGGCAGGGCGGGACAGGTGGACTATAATGTGGACAGATGGAGGGATTCCGATTCAGGTCACCAAAGACCCTGCAAGTCCTCCTGAAGAGGTGAGATGTTGATGGTGGCGACAGGGAACCACTGGGGGATTTAAACACAGCAATTGCACATTCCATTTGTGGTTCTGAGACGGCGCTCTGACAGCTGTGTGAGAGGGAGGCAGCAAAGAAAGGCGTTTCAGGCTGGAGGCAGAGAGACCAGGGAGTGTGGAGAGTCTTGCAGGGGTCCAGGAGAGAGTGGCTAGAAGCCCGGACCGGGGCATGGCAGTGGAGATGGAGGGAAAGAGAGGAGTCCGAGGAGGTAGGTCAGCAGGACTTGTTGGTGACATGGAAAGGGGGCAAAGTCCCTCATTCACCTCCAACTTTCCACTGTGATTTGCTGACAATGTCACCTTGGAAAGGAGCAATTAGATGGAAGATTGAAAAGATAATGGGTGCAGATTTCACACAGAAAATCTGTAAGGACTCAGAGGGAGACCGAGGTGTGAGATGCTAAATGCCGCTTATTTTTCAGATTTTGGTGTTGAAAAGACTGTCCTTGGATTATTTAAAGCTCCATGTAAAAATACATACTCAGAGATGTGCGGCTCCATAAATTCCCAGTCAATTTCTTCAAACTTGGGACACAGCGTTTTAAAATATGGGGGGAGAAACAGGTGAGGGTGAAACATTTTATGCCAATCATTTTATAAACAATGTGACTTTGCTGATGGGAAAATAGACCTTGAAAAAGTGCAATTCATCAATACAGCAGAGGTCAGACTCAAGTAAATAAAAGAAAATTGCTATAATTGCTGATAAAATGCAGCTTTTGTCATTTCATTTATGCATTTCAATTGCAATTAGATTAACAAGGATTTCAAGGGGGAGAAATTTCCATTGCAAACGACTTTTCAGATTGAACAAGCCAAGAGTTTCAGAAATAGCTCAGAATCTACAATTATGGGCCCAAAGGGATAGCCATGGCCAGGTCTTCTACCTCCTCAATCCTCTAGTCCCATCTTTAGTAAAGTGGCTTTCTCCATAGGCCTGATTCCAGTGGCATTCAGGGGAGCAGGAGAAAAGGGTAGGGAGCAGTCCAGTCGGGGTACCAGCCAAAAGGGAATGAACTATCTGAAGAGAATTTTAAAACAGTGATAAAACTGAAAGTCAGACTATTCATTATCTCCATGTTCTGGCACTTCTTAACAATGTCAGTGATAAAATATTCCTCCCAAGGGTCCTCTGTTCCCACCATATTCCTTGGTAAGCTGTTGCCAAGTCAATGAATTTTTAGGCCAGAGATGGAGCTCCAGCATTTGAAGCTGGATGTCACTCAGTCATTCATCCACTCATGGATCCATGCATTTCTGCCTCCCACATAACCCTCATCACTCTGTGAGGTAGATGTTATGGCTCCAATTTTATAATAAGAAGCATGAGGCCCAGAGAAGCAAAGAAACTCGTCCATAGAAATCTAAATTGTAGGTTAAAAATTAGAGTTTGAATATAAGACTATCTTAACCCCAAAGCCTCCAGTTCCTCCTCCTTCGCAGTGCTCTCACAGTCACCTCTCCTAAGTGTCACTGGGCTTCTCCTGGGGGCAGGTCCCTGCCTCTTAGGCAGCAGGTCTAACTCGACACCCATCAGATTTCCTTCAAGGGAAGTTGGCCAAAAAAGATGGGTGGAGGTGTGGGGAGGACTGTTGTTTAAGATCCCGCATATAAGTGACTTTTTTAAAAGTATGATAGTCAGGCCCCTCCAATGAACATTTCTACCTCATCACCTACTTTGGGAACAAGATACATCTGCCAATGGGAAGGGAGAAGGCCAAAGGAAGTAAGGGGGGACCAGAAAGTTGTTTTCTGACTTTATTGAAATATGTGGACCTGCCACTCATTAAAAAAAAAAAAAAAAAATCTAAATGTCAGCTAAAGAGAAAGTTCAGACAGAAGAGAACTGGTCATGGTAATATGATATATCAATTCAACATTTCCAGAGCATGGACTTTGTGCCCAGGATGCCCCAGGGCTGGAAACACAGTTGGGTTACCTCAGGACCCAGCTCACAGAGCTCACGGCCCTTTGCAGGGCTCCTCCCGGCTCTGCCACAGTTACAGTGGGTCTTCATGGGGGGTAAACACCTGTCCTCCCCAGAATAATCAATTTTTTATAAAACCACCAAAATATGATAAAGAAAATTTTCTTAAATTAACTATAAGAATCCTAGCTGATGATTACTATTGGAATTTATCACTGGTAACAAAGCATCAGTAGGAACCAGTCTTTGTGAAACAGGGCATTCACGAGCAAGGTTGTGTGCAACACTGGCTGAGCAGCTGCTCACGCCTCTTAACTCTCCCTCTCCCAGGAGGCTTGAGAGGCAAGGGGTGAGAATGGACAGCAAAGCACGAAGCTCTGGCCAGAGGGGCAGGTGGGATTGCTTTTTAGCTGAAAGGCAAGGACAGGCTTCCCAGACCCGGAGGCCTTTGATATGAGCCTCGTTAGAATTTTAACAAATATAGCTGGGAAAGAAGAAAACAGGATTTCAGGTGAAAGAACGATTTGACTAAGGAAAGGCACAGTAGTGAGGAAGATGCAGGCATGAGGTCCAGAAATGAGAACTGCAAACTGGACAAATCCATTACAGAACTAGCCTGGAACTGCGAGCACCACCATGGTGCTGGATTGGAACAGTCTCCACAAGATGTCTGCCTTCTCCTCCTTATGCCAGGACAGACAGAAAATTCCCCTTTGTTGAGCCATCATTATTGTGAGGACCTTTCTCATTGAAAGATATTTACTCTTAAGGCCATACTGAAGGTGTGAAAATGGGAACTCAGAGTGTCAAGATATGACAACTAGGAAGAAGAGAAGCTTCCAGATTAATCAGGTGAGCAACCAAGTGAGTCAGATTTAGAAGCCTATGGCTCCTGCATTGCACTAGATCAGGGGTGCTCAATACCTCGATCGCGATCTACTGGTTGATCACGAAGGAAGTGTGGGTAGATCGCATGACATTAAAAAGACATTTGTCTTTTGATTGGCATACAGGGTAGCCAATCTGACGTCTGAACTTTTGACACCCTATGCATGCACATTAAACCACGCTTGTTCAGTTACATTGCTGCGTAGTTAGCCTTCAATTTATTTAAACTAAATACAACAAAGGGTATAAAAATGAGTGCCATAGCTGGTCCGAGTAAGAAGCCTAAAACCTACCACTTTCATACAGAATGGGAGGGGATTTTTTTCACTATGTCATATTCTAAATGCGTTTGCCTCATCTGTCTGTGTGCCATTGCTATTCCAAAGAAGGGAAATGTGGAGCGGCTTTTTTGGACTGTTCATAAAAACTATGACATTGACTTTCCTCCGAAAAGAGAGCTGAGAAGGAGAAAGGTGAAAGAAGAATACACAGTATTAAATAGTAATAATAGTAACTTAAATAATGATAATATAGAAGAAATAAATTTATGTTTTGCATTTTTATTGTAGGTAGATCATTTTGACTTGGTCATCTTATAAGTAGCTCGCAAGCTGAAAAAATGTGGGCACCCCTGCACTAGATTGTCTCAAAGACTCCCTGCAGGTAGTCAGCCAATGGTAGGATTTAGCCGGTTCACACTAATCCAGCAGAACCAATACCTAATTTTTTGTTAAGTTTGGTGAACCAGTTGTTAAAATGGCACTTGTAATCAGTGTTCTCGCTAAAGTGGAGTTTTCAAAGATGAACATATGTTCAGAGAAGATAAGTTGCCTGTTTCTAATATATCAAACACAATGACTATTAGTCTAATTGGCCTACCTCTAAAGGAATTGGACGCTACTCTTACAGTGAAAAGATAGTTAAGGATAAATCACACAGTCGATGATGCATGGTTAAAGCAAAGAAAATTGCAAGTGAGGATGCCAATCAAGAAGTAATATGGAAATATCTTAAGTAGCAGTTTTATTGTTTTTGTCAGGTATTATTTAATTTTTTTCCTTAATATTTTAAAACTCTTTCTTATAACATAATCTAGTTTTGTGTACCACTGTTACTGTTCTTATTTAAGCATTAAATGCATGAAATAATAAACTACCTTTTAGTATATCATTTTTCTATACTTATAACGGTCATTAGGGCAGAGAACTGGTTGTTAAATTATTCGAATCGCACTGTAGTCAACCCCTGACAATCACCTTTGCCTGCAGGGTGAGCCTCCGGCACCTAACACCCAAACCCTCTGACCAGAACCAGAGACACCCATGCAACTGACCTTATGATACTCTAGGGTGACCTCCTCAAGTCCTCTCCTCCCTGCTAGCCAGGACAGCCATCCATACTTTTTGGATCTAAAAGCCTTAAATGTAAATGCTAGTAGTAATGCCTAACTTATAAGATTGTCATTAGGTTTAATTAATATATGAATGGACTCACCACCATTTCTTTTTTTTTTTAATTTCTTTTTATTTATTTATTTTAGAGAGGAGACGGAGTGAGAGAGAGAGAGAGAGAGAGAAAGGGGGGAGGAGCTGGAAGCATCAACTCCCATATGTGCCTTGACCAGACCAGTGCAGGGTTTTGAACTGGCGACCTCAGTGTTCCCAGGTCAACGCTTTATCCACTGCGCCACCACAGGTCAGGCACACCACCATTTCTTATATATAGTAGGTGCTCAGTAAATACTTGTAATTATTCATTCATTGAGTAAAGAAAATTATAAAGATGCTACATAAGGAATGACATCAGCAAAAATAGTGGAGTGGAATTCCCGTAGCCCAACTATCTACAAAAGTGGTGAATGAGTTAAAAAAACGTATAAAAATGAACTTTGTATGAACTCAAGAAAGAAATCAGGAGTTGACAAGCAACCAGGCAAATAATCAAGAAATAACAACTGAACCTCGGCATTTAAGGCAATCTCTGTTGAATCACTAGCTGCAATATATACAGGTATCATATCATTACATTGTATACTTTATACTTACACCATGTTATATGTCAATTGTATCTGAATAAAGCTGGGGGAGAAGGGGGAGGGAAGATGATAAACTTCATTGATCATTAGGAAAATGCAAACCTGAACAACAAGATACTACAGTACACCCAGTAAGATAGTTTTACTTTCTTTTAATGGAAAATAACTAGTGTTGGAGAAGATGTGGGGGAATGTAAAATGGTACCACCGTTGTGAAAAACAGTTTGGTAGTTCTGCCCTGGCTCGTTGGCTCAGTGGTAGAGTGTCAATCCCATGTGTGGAAGTCCCAGGTTCGATTCTTGGTCAAGGCACACAGGAGAGGCACCCATCTGCTTCTCCACCCTTCCCCCCTCTCCTTTCTCTCTATCTCTCTCTTCCCCTCCCACAGCCAAGGCTTCATTGGAGCAAAGTTGGCCCGGGTGCTGAGGATGGCTCCATGGCCACCACTTCAGGCAATAGAATGGCTCTGGCTGCAATGGAGCATCACCCCCTAGTGGGCATGCCGGGTGGATCCCAGTCGATCACATGCGGGAGTCTGTCTCTCTGCCTCCCCACTTCTCACTTCAAAAAAATACAAAGAAAAAATAAAACTAGTTTGGTGGTTCCTCAAAAAGTTTAACACGAACCAGCAGTAATTCCCTCCTTAAGTATATACTAAAGAGAATTGAGAACAGGTGTTCAAGTGAAAAGGTGCACACAAATGTTCACAGTAGCATTATTCATAAGAGCTAAAAGGGAAAGTCAACGAAAACATTCACCAACTGATGAACAGATAGACAAAATGTGGTATACCCAGACAAGAGACTAATATTCAGCTATAAAAAAAATAAAATAAAATAGTGAAGTACTGATACATGCTACAATATAGATAAGCCTTGCAAACGTTGTGCTAAGTGAAAGGAGCTAAACACAAAAGACAACATATTGTAGGATTCCACTTATGTAAGATGTCCAGAATAGACAAATCCACAGAGAGGGGAAGTAGATTAATGCTTGTCAGGAGCTGGAGGGCATGGGAGAATGGGCAGTGACTGCTTAATGAGCATGGGTGTCTTTTGTTGTTATGCAAATGTTCTGGAATTAAACAGTGGTGATGGTTTGACAACATTGTGAATGTACAAAAAGGCACTAAATTGCATACTTTAAAATGGTGAGGAAAAAAATGTATTGTGTGGTGGATGCTACCCTCAAAGAAAAGCCAGAGTAGTGGGAGGATGATGTGTACATAAAAAGAGTATAAAATATGCCAAAAAAAACAATCAATTAAACACAATGAGGAAAATAAATTATCAGACTAAAATATTAAAAATTTATGAATATTTCAAAACATGAAGAAGAAAATTCAAAAGCAAAACATAGACTAAGAATATGTACAACAAACAGGACAGATGGTTGCATGTATGCATGTGTGTACGATATACTCATAAGTAAAAAAAACAACCATAGAAAAGGTATAAAAATAGGAACAGAACAAGAAATACAAGGAGTGGATAGATTTGTGAAAAATGTCCCACCTCTCTAGAAATTAAAAAAAGGTAAATTAAAACAAGATGCCATCAAATTGCTATTTTAATAATAATACTAATACTCAATGTTGTAATCCTGTAGTAAGGCAGGCATCATAATGCGTTTTTATTACTATAAGCCATTATAAAACAGAAAAGAATTTAACCACAAGTATTAAAGAGCCTTAAAAATGTTCAAGCTCTATCTAAGATTCCATAGCTTTTACAAAATGAGATATGTAGCCCACTAAACAAGAAGTTTTTATTGCAACATTAGGATTTTTTTAAAAAGTACTTATGTTCATTGGAAAACATTTCGAACAAGCACAAGAAAAACAATAAAAAACATTAACCAAAATCTTACTACCTAGTAATAACCAGCATTAAAATAAGGTAACAACACTCCAGGTGCATTTCTGAACCTGAATATACAAAGATAGTTTGACAGGCTTGCTTGGTAAGTTTTGGTTAGATGAAAATAATTTTATAAAATAATCTCATATGATACTATTATTAAGAAAACCAATCATTCTATATATTTTACTTAATTTGTAGAAGAAATAGTAATTGGAGTAAAACTGGGGGATTATTAAAGTTTTTTTTTACCACAAGAAAGTTCATTTGTAAGATGATACTTTCAAAAATCTTGTATTCATTCCCTAGGGTTGTAGTAACAAACTACCACGGACTAGGTCACACAACAGGATTTATCGTCTCACAGTTCTAGAGGTCAGAAGTTACAAAGCACAGTGTCAGCAGGCTGTGCTCCCTCTGAAAATGCTAGTGAAGTGTCTGTTCCAGGCCTCTCTCCTAGCTTCTGGTGGCCTCAGGTGTTCCCTGACTTATAGGTGGTCATCATCTCTGTGCATGCATGTCCTTGTGTCCAAATTTTCTCACCTTCGTTTTTTTCAATTACAGTTTACATTCAATATTATTTTGTATTAATTTCAGATGTGCCGCATAGTGCTTAGATAGTCATATACTTTACAAAGTGCTTCCCCAGCTTTTTCCAGTACCCAACTGGCAGCATATATAGTTAATACAATATTACGTTTTCCCCTTTTTATGAGGATACCAGTCATATTGGGATTAGGGTCCACCCTAATGATTTCATTTTAACTTGATTACCTCTGTTAAGACCCTATCTAGAAATAGGACACATTCAGATGGTCTAGGCAGTAAGAAAATAGGAAGACCAAATATGAGGTAGATTAACTACATAAATGAAGTCATTGGCATGGGGGGTAGGAGCTGAGCAGGGCTGTTAAGGACAGGACACTGTTGACTGTGTTCACAGAATCACCAGGAGTTGGAGGCCACTCAACACATGAAACAACAAGGGGTTAGAACTCCAATGTATCTATTTAGGGGGTCACAAGTCAACCTATAACAAATATATATATATAAAATAAGGAACTTTCCTTACGACAAAATATTCTGAAAAAATCTTAAGCAGTCTGTATCATTGTTTTTTAATCATGATCTAATATTAGACTGTATTGATGGATTTTTGCTCTGAAAGGTTAAGAGAATTAGGACTTTTATAAACGGCCCTGCTCCCCTGCCTTATTTCCCAGTTTTTGGATATATTAGTAATTTTACTTTGTGGACAGTTGTAATATTTAAAGTATGTTATGTAACTGTAATTCCTATACTTTTTAGTCTTTGTTTTATTTTTGCTATATTTAAATTGATTTAATGCTGATCTATCATCCTTTTTACCAAAGCATCTTCATTCTGGAGTTCAGTGAATTGGTCCATCTTACAGTGGCTGACTATTATCAACCAGCTTTTTATTCTTTAAAATAAAAAAAGGTTCACATTTATAATCTCTGAGTTCCTAAAACCTTGAAAATACAGTACTTCTATGTTACATTTATGTATAACAGGCAGTTTGGCTGAATATAATAATCACGGGTCGGTCACACTTCTCCACGTGGATCTTGTAGACATTTCTTCACCATCTTCTGCCTTTGAGTGTAACACCAGCTTTTCTGCTGTCTTATCTCCATTCATGCCTTAGATGGCTGCATTTCAACTGAGTAGTTTCTCTGGAAGGGCTCATGGATGCTGCATCCCCTGTAGTATATTTCTGAATGTCTACTTTTTGCCTTTATACACCCACAATAATTTGGTCAGGTACGATTGTGTTTAGTCCCTTTGCCGTTCCCTCAGAAGGCCTCAGACATTGTTCTCTTACCTTCTGGCCCTGAACATCCCTGTGGAGAAGTTTGGGGTCAGCTTGATTTCTCTCCTTGAAGGTGGTTTGTTTCTCTCTGTTTAGAGGCCAGAGGAATAATTTCTTCATTATTCAAGTTTGGCAATAACAAGATATTCTCTCTTGTTTATTATTCTGATTGAATTTTTATTTTTTTTCTGGACGATGGTATACCCTTTCGATCCTTAAATCGCAGAATAAAATGAATGTTTTATTTCCCGTGTTTGATTCTCCTCACCAGAGACACCAGTGATCCTTATTTTTAAATCAACGTTGTTCTTTATGTGTATTACCTGCTTTCTAACCGCCTCATTCTCTGTCTTCTTCTCCAGCTTTCACAATTATTACAGCAAACCTTTTCTCTGACAGAAATACAATTTTCAGCTGTCCGATTAAGTCTTTTATTTATAATTTATGACTTCTATAATATTGTAGTTTGAGTTCTCAATTTTCTTAACATTGTGAACTCTCTTTGAATATCACTGTGTTGCACTGTCATCCACTTCCTCGTTGTTGAGCCCGTGTTGCATCAGATTCAGATTTTTAAGTTCCTCTGTAGTACAAAATACACATGGGAAGTTTTCTTTCTCCTGGAGAGATGTTTTCTTTCAGAGTGGGTTTTTTCATTTCTCTTTTGCAAGCAATAGCCTTTCTTTTATATATTTGTCTCCCTTCCATCCTGGGTAGAGTGGATGGAAACTATAATATGTTTTCTTAGTTGCTACATGGTTTCTTCTCATTTTTCTCAGGCTTACCTTGGGCAGTCCTGACTAAAAGTTCAATTTCTTTGGAATTCTATGCAGTGTGGTTACATTTTCTCCACTGCAGTCCTATTATATGCATATCTGTTCCTCCTTTTCCAAATCTGCTGTGGTGTTGCACTACCAGGCGCTTTTAGGTGGTCTCAGGTGTGCCTCCTCACCTGTTTCACGGTGTGAACATCTTATCCAAAGAAGCAGTGGGCTGAGGCAGACTGCCTGCCTTGACTTCATCCTCAGGTCCTGGTGAGAGTGAACAGGGAATATGAGGCTTTTCTCTGGGTGGGCTGCCCACATCCTTTCTCTGCTTCTCTCCGGACGTCGGCTGATGAGAAGCCCAGCGCTATGCTTGGTTGCCTCCTCTCTCCAATCTGGCTTCTTCCTTGGTGAGTTTGGGCCAAGAACCATACAGGCAGGGTCGGAAATTTTTCTTGAAGTGGAAACAGAAATGGAAACCTCCCTCAGGATGTCATTCAAAGAATAATGGCTATAAAGCATGTATCAGGACTGGGGCTTGCCCAGGTCCATCCCCTTCTTCAGGGATGGAAGGAAGCCTGGGTGCCGTGGGACCCAGGAGTCATTGACTGTGCCAATGTGGCAGGGAGAGCTGGGAGGCCATTGGACATCTCAAGAGCATGTCCTGCTGGACAGCCAGTGAGCTGGAGTCAGGCACTGAGGAATAGGCTGCAGGGAACTCAGACTGTAAGAGAGATCGGGGGATGGGAGGAACATTATTGTCACAAATGCAGTGGAGACAGGCCCGCCAAGTCCGACATGCAGAGTACATAGTCATCTCCATCTTCACACCTCGCCCCCACACCCCCTTTGCCCAGGAAACTACCCTGAGTGGGAATAGCCCTTGGTACCTGTCCACGCTCCCACCCGACAGCAGCGCGCTCAGCAGCTGTGGGAGGAAAACCTGTGAAGACCAAGCATATGCTGGCAGCACCCCCACCCCAAATCACGTATGGGATTTCTCAGTGTTAGTGGCCTCATCCTCTCTCTCTCTCTCTCTCTCTCTCTCTCTCTCTCTCTCATTCTTCACAACTGGAGTATGAAGCGCGGGATCACGGCCACCAACCGACCTCCTTATTAGCTTTAGAACTATAGTCAAAACACATTATGCTTGACTAATACATTTATTTTTTATGTAATGGAAATGCCATCAAAGCACAGTTAATCGGAATTGAATTAAATGATAATTGAAGTTCTTGTGCACAAGGAAGAGAAATTATTCTTTATTGTTGCAGAAGGAAATGTACCAATTGTAATGTAGCTTTTAAAGTAAATGACCATTGTTGCCCAGAGGGGTGTGTCTGACCCTAGTTCTCTAGGATGGTCCGGCCAGGATACCTTGTGTCCGTGGGTCCGCAGATGAGGCAGCGATGGTCCAGGGTGAGGCTCTGCCTAGCAGCCTCTCCCCGCCTGTTTCCTTCTCTCTGAGCGAGGTGGTGGTACCGCCCACCACAGGTTCTGACAAGCCAATGAGATATTACACAGAACTGCTGGTCCCTGGTTGGTCCTTAGTAGAGGGAGGTCAAACCCAGGTGTGGTTCCTATGTCATGACCTGTCTACCATACGGGTAGCTCCTAACCTGGCTCCCCACCAGGAGCACGAGGAAAGCCTTTTAAAAATACAAACAGATACTAGCTCCCACCCAGGAGCTTTTTATCAAGCTCACTAGAGGTGGGGTCTAGAACTCTGCAGGAGTTTTCTATAAACCCCCAAGCTGTGATGACGGCCAGGCTTTAGAACCTCTACGCTAGATCTCCATGTTCCTCATGGTGACTACAGCAACCACACCTGTGTGCATCTCCACAGACCAGGTCAAAACAGACCAAGCCTCTAGCTTCTTGAGAGAGCAAGAGAACTTCCACATGAATGGAATGACTGAAACCAAGATCAAGTACACGTACACACATACGAGCACCCATAAAAGCTTCCATCACCAAATCATAGTGTCTGCTGGAAGCTGCTGGTATCCACCTCTGGAAACTCCTGCTCCCTCCCAAGTCATGGTTTCGGAATGTTTCCCTTCTCCTCAATCGGCGCAGAACAAGTAAGAATCTTTGTCATCACCCTGCAATGAGGGCGGGAATTATGTACCAGGAGATGAATCTGCTGAGACCAGTGGTTTTCACTTTTGGCAATGGTTCATGACTCTGAATGGCCCCACATAGATGCTCACTCAGCTCTGGCCTCCCCTCCAAACATCCAGGCCCCAGGTCATACACAGGAGGGGAAGGGATAGGAGCTCAGGTTTCCTGGGACCTTTGAGGGACTTTGTGTTCTCCATAGTCTCTCAAAGAGCAAGGTTTTCCACAGGTGGCCAGGGATACAGTAGCTTAGAAACTTTACTTCCTGAGCACCTATGAGTCAGACAAACTTATGACCTGTAAGCAGAGACATCATTATTTTCACTTTAAAAGGTGAAGAACTGAGGTGCAGAGAAGCCAGGGAACTGGCCTAATCTTGCCATTGTAGAATCGTAGCCAGAATTGAACTGACATTTACACACTCTTCCCATTCTGCCACTCCTATTCCCCCAATGTTTGTGCATCTCAGTCAGAAGAGCAGGAAGCACCACGGAGAGGGGAGGAAGTAAAAACATCTTATAAAGATCTTATACCCACACCCTGAGTCACAAACATTGTGGGGCTTTGCAAAGGCTGGACTAGTTGAATGAGAATTGTTCACTGGAGGAAAAGAACAGATTCAGGAAAGAACATGGGTTTGGGGTCTCATATGTTCACTCACATCCCAGTTCCCACATTTCCTAGTCATGTGTCCTTGGGTTAGTCAGCTATTCTAGGCTGATTAGTCATCTGTAAAAAAGGGAATTATACCTGCCAGATGGGTTACATAAGGGTTAGACAAAATTTATGTAAGTAGTTAGCATAGTAACTAGCAAGTAGCAGGTGTTTAATAAGCAACCACTGGCACTGGGAGTAGTCATAGCAGTTGTAGTAAAACACCTAAGATAGCACCTGACATGTAGTAAATGCTCATTAAATATTATTGCTCATGTGCCTCTTCCCAGACTCCAACTCTCCAGGTTTTCTGCAACCAAAGAATCGGAAGGCCTGGATGCTGGGATGAGCTGAGCCTTTTATAGCATCTGTGACCTTAGGGGTAGTCACATTACCTCTCTAGACTCCAATTTTCCCCTCTCTGAACTGAATGGGTGGAGCTAAGAGGGCTACACTCCCCTCTGCCCTTCACAGGATGTCAGTCCACATGCCGAGAGGGGGGTTCCTGTGCCCCATTTCATTGTCTGCTGAACCCAAACAGGCAAGAATCTTTTCCTGCAAACAAATGGGACCAACAGAACTTGACAGGACTGCCCCTGTAGCAATTATGTAAGGCCCCTAATTGTCTACCCATAGTCTCTAACCACTGAGGAAGAGATGACCTGACAGTAAACCTGGTCAAAATGAATTATGATCCAGTTACAGAGAAAGAAAGAAAAAGAAAAAAATGTACAGTGTTATACTTGGGAAGCAGGCAGGAGATGTTATGTCCAAAAAATAAAAGACAAAAGAGTGTGAAAGCTTTTAAACCTATATATTAAAAGCATTTAAAGCTAGCAAATGGATTTTTTAAGTCCAAAGTGAATTTTAATGTTTGATAGTAGAAGCTTCATTTCCTGGGCTCCGTTTCCAGTGGCTTTGTTTAAAGCACAAGTTTCCAATATTACAATTTTTTTTAAAAAATCCAACACATAGGATAAAAAGAGGCCTATTTTTCTCAACCTACTTAAAAATAGTTCCACTAGCTCCTCAGTCAGCCTCAGCACTGGCACTGCCGACCCACCTGGCCTCCCTCCATCCTGCATTCACCCTTCTGTTTCCGAAGTCAGCCCTCCCCTACTCTCCTCTCTGCCAGAGAGCCCCCTTTCTTGAAGATCCCCTCGTGGGGAGCTCCCACTTGCAATGCCTCAGCCTGACTGCTCCACACCACCTCCAGTGTATGCAGAAGTTGACATTCAAGAGCAGCTTTGGATGTCTTTTTGCTTGATGGAAGCTGCTAGTGCGTGTCACTTTGTGGCTTTGCAAGGATTGTTTATCAAGGTAAGAAAGGATGAGGAGGCAGGAAAGAGGGTAGGAGATTTACAGAGGGGCATTTGTGTGAGCCTAACGGGCTGTGCAATGACCAGCCAGACGAGGGTGGAGGAAGGGGGAGCGAGTGACAAGAAGAAAAAGAAGTCTGGCCCACTTATCATTTTAACAAGGCTGGCCCCGAGGGCCTTACATAATTTCTTGAATTGATTTAGATGCTGCCTCACTCTTGAAAGGATTTGAGGAAAATTACCAAAAATGGGTGTTCATAATAAACTTATGAAAAATAAGAAAGGGCAGGGGAAGTAAGGGGAAAACACTGGGTTTATAGAAATAGGAGAAAACAAACGGGCGCGAAACCTGGCACCAGGGCTTCGGGGCTGCGAACGTCAAAGGGGGAAGCTGATAGTTTCCGTTGGGCTCCTTATTAGAGCGGAAAAGCAAGGGGCCTTTCTTTGGAATAGCACATGCTTTTCCCAGGTGAAGGTCAGAGAGACATTCCGAAAGTGGGGCACTTCCTACAACTTAGGAAGTGAGGTGCAAGTGTAAAAAGGTAGTGCACAGGCTGCTCTCAGGAGCTGGGTAAGAGCCAAAGCCTCAGTCCTGCAGAACAAACTGGTGGGGGTGGCAGTGTGGGTGCTGTAAGGTATTTTTCTCCACCGAGAAAGAAGGATCAGGAGGTCTGGAGCCACAAAGTGTGGAATAAAGGCTTTATTAAGTACCGCGCATCCGGCCCTACGATGTCCTCTGGCCCTGGGGTTCAGGGGCCGGACAAGTCGCAAAGGATTAAGCAACATGGAGGTATTTAAAGGGGTCCTCTAGGGTGGGAGAGCTAATATGATATAGTGGAAGTCTCATTGGGTAACAGACAGTCGCTTTTCTCCCAAAGGGCCCCTGGGCTGTTTCTTTTGGTGTGCAAGAATGTGGGGCAAGCCTGACCAGGCGGTGGCCCAGTGGATGGAGCGTCAGACTGGGATGCAGAAGACCCAGGTCCAAGACCCCGAGGTCACCAGCTTGAGCGTGGGCCCATCTGGCTTGAGCAAAAGCTCGCCAGCTTGGACCCAGGGTCGCTCGGTCTGCTGAAGGCCCGTGGTCAAGGCACATGTGAGAAAGCAATCAATCAACAACTATGGTGTTGCAGTGGCAATGAAAAACTAATGATTGATGCTTCTCACCTCTCTCTGTTCCTGTCTGTCTGTCCCTATCTATTCCTCTCTCTGATTCTCTCTCTGTCCCTGTGAAAAAAACAAAAAGAATGTGGGGCGATTCTAGACAAAGACTGGGGTCTGGGTTCCCCACGTGACCATTCCCATTGCTAACCACCCTACATCCCAGCCTTTTTTGTTAAATAGAAAAGGGGCGCTGTTGATTCATTTGACTACTTCCTGCTGATTAGGGGCATTGTGGGGAGGGGAGGTCAGCTGGTGGTGGCTTTGAGGGGTGTCGGGAGGAACATGAGTTTGGCTGTGAGTTGAGAAACTTTGCGGATGCAGTTCTGTAAGAATTTAAAAGAGAAGAATTAGAAGAAGATTTAGGATAGGGGCAGCCCTGGTAAGAATGGGTGGCTGCCATCAGGAGTTAAGCAGGTTGTAGGAGGAGAGGTTCTTGCTCGCAAACGGTTGAGGAGACTGAAGCTTCTTTCATCAGGCCAGTCCTACTGAACAGCATTGCTTCTCGGTTCAGCTCACTCCGGTGGCAGGTTCCTGGTGGGAGAGAAAGAGGAACAATAGGAGGGTCTGCAGGGCCCAACCTCTTGGTGAGCCGCAGACAAGTAGGGCCCAGTGGTTCTGACTGCCAGTGGTCCTGCATGGAAGCAAGCTTGAGGCGAGAGACATGGTTTGAAATGAGGGTAGCATTGATTATGGGGGAGCCCTTGGTAGTGAGGAATGGCAGGAGTAAGTGGGAAGATGCTGCAAGCTGGATAGTGGCTTCAAGACTGTGTAGAATGTCTCGACCCAGAAGGGGTACAGGGCATGATGGCATAACCAAGAAGGAGTGCGTAAAAGGAGATTTCGTTTAAACTGCATTTCAGGGGTGACATGTGAAGGGAAAAAGAAGGGGTCCCATATATTCCCATAACCGAGACCTGTGAGGGAGTTAGAGGTCTAGAGTGTGACAGCAAAGCAGAGAAGGCAGCTCCCGTGTCCGCAAGAAATGAGATATACTTACCCACTAGTTGCAACATACCCTGGGTTCTCCAAGTCCAGGCCATGTCCTAGGAGTTTGAGCGATGCGCCCACATGGCTGCCTCGTCCTCCACGTAGAGGCGTTCAGGATGAGCCTTCTGCCCAAAGGGGCAATCGCTCCACCAGTGACCGGGCTGCTTGCAGTCAAGAGCAGTGCTCAGTGAGCAGCCGTGGGCAGGGGCCCTGTCAGGCATAGTGGTCCTGCTTGCCACACTTAAAACAAGCTCGTGGTGGCAGTTCAGACTTGGGCTGGGCACTTCCGGTGCCTTGTTTGAAGCATTACCTTCTGCTGCATGCGGGCCTGGCGAACAGCCTTGCACTGTTTTTACTAGCCATAACCATTGAAAACTTTAAAAGCCATGTTCACAGGTCCCAGGTAGGGGTCTGGGGGTTGGGCATCCTGCAAACTGGCATAAAAGCCAATGACAGGCAGAGAATGTCCTGATGGAGGAGAGACTTAAGAACACAGTGTAGAAGAGAGGGTCCCCTGGCCAGCAGGGGAAGAGAGAGAGAGGTATTTGCAAGTGAATGAGAAACAGGATTTAGTGAAGAGACGGGGGGAGGCTCTCTGGAGGAAAGAGACCAGAGCAAAAGCGGTCTACAGAGGGAACAGAGAGTGGGGCGAGAGAGGAGCACCCTTGGGGGTCAGGCAGAAGAGAGAGAAAGTTGAGAGTCTGAGGAGAAGGAAAATATTAGAAGCGGAGGTTTCTCTGGCCAAAATACAGCCTGCACGGTGAAACAGGCGGCACAGAGAGATTAAGGACGGGTGTGCAAATAATTAGAAGCCCTGTAAGGGATCTCCAACAAATTCCCAGCTTTTTCAGTGATAGTTAAATTGGTGAGGGTGTTAAAACCGAAAGTCCCTTCAGGAGGCTACCTGGTTCGATTATCCAGTGGGTTCTGTGGCCTGGCCACAGCGGAGAAGAAGAACAGTTTCCTCTTCTTTAGGAAGGGAGAGATTTTGGATAAGGCAACTCCTGGAGTGTTGTGGATTCCTGTGCCCCCACGGCTGGCCTCAGTTCTCAGAGTGGTCAGGAGTTGAGGATTGGCGTCCCAAAACCCAAGCTCTGGTCACAGACAGATAAGGAAAGTGGATATGTGCTTGGACGTCTCCAGGGCACACACGCACTCAGACTGAAAAGGCTTCCCTGATGTAGCTATGTTTTTTGGACTGGGAGCCTCGGCGGAAAGAACCTGAGGGGGGTCTAGAGGCAGGGCACTTACTTCACCATGAGCTGAAGTTGGTGGATGGTTGGAGATCCTGGGTCCTGGTTCTTTCTCGAAGGGGACGGGAAAAGAGGAGCGGTCCGTTGTGGACTTCAAACTCCTCCCAGGTTTTCGGCACCATAATGTAAGGTATTTTTCCCCGCTGAGAAAGAAGGAACAGGCGGCCGGGAGCCACTAAGTGTGGAATAAAGGCTTTATTAAGTACTGCGCATCCCACCTGACGATGTCCTCTGGTCCCGGGGTTCAGGGGCCAGACAAGTCGCAAAGGATTAAACACATGGAGGTATTTAAAGAGGTCCCCTAGGGTGGGCGAGCTAATATGACATAGTGGAAGTCTCATTGGGTGACAGTCACTTTTCTCCCAAAGGGCCCCTGGGCCATTTCTTTTGGTGCACAAGAATGTGGGGCGATTCCAGACAAAGACCGGGGTCTGGGCTCCCCACGTGACCACCCTACAGGTCCCAGGGCAGCCAGGGCAAAGGGTGTACCTGGTAGCACTTTGAGCCAAGTGTCAAGCAGTTCTTTCTATGGTACATATAAAAATGTTCTACTTTTGGGTTTTTGTTTAGTGGGGGGACCTTAAGTCGGGTATCATGGAAAGAAAACATTTAATGAGGTTACTGATGTATATGCCACATACAAATTGGGAAATTTCATTTCTATACATTTACAGCATAATTATGCCCTATTTCTTCTGTGGCTTTGCTCAGCTCTGGGCACACTAGTGACAACTCCTAGAAGCCAGAGACTCTCTGACCAAGAGGTGAGTGTGGCTATCTCTAAGCCTCCTGCTCATCCCACACTCTGGGACTCAGACTTTGGAAAATGTCTCCAGAGCGGAGCTGAGTGTGGTGTGAGCTACACAGGCAGATAGAATCTTCACAGCCCAGTCGAGCTGGCCCGCTCTCCATTCTCAGTCCACAGACGGAACAACTGGGTTTGAAGAAAGTGAATCATGTGGGAAGCAAGATGGTGCCAGTTGTGAAGTTGGTGCCCAAACAGCAGCCCATGCCATCCTGATCACAGGGCCACAATTTCTATGAGCTTTTTAGCAGCCTGAATATCAGGGGAAAAGATGTTCAACCCATGAACTATCCATAATATTGAAGACAAATAATTTTCTCCAAAAACATACAAATATTTGTGATACCAAAACCACAAAGACCTCCGAAGGATCTCCCAACTATAATATACATGACAATGATTGGAGAACTAGAAACACTAAAAATCACATTATTTTTATTATTTATTAGGCAAATAATGCTAGGTAAAACCTCAAATCTTGTGACTATACATGGTAAAATAATGATTACTTTCCATATCACAGGTTATTCTAAATTGGCAAGAGAACGAACTCAGCAGTCATTCAGGGACCCAGGCTCCTTCCATCTTGTAGCTCCACGCTTCATCTAGTCTTCTAGCCAGCAGAGAGCAAGATGACTGGTGGGAGGTGTCTAGGAGCCACGCCTGCAGTGGCACATACCCCATCCATCCATACTACACTGAGTGATGGAGACACACAGACATACCAGCTGCAAGGGTGCTGAAGGTTGGGAGACTGGCACAGCTATGATGTTGGTGAGCTAGCAGTTCTGTGCCACATGTTTCTCCTTGGCCCCAACTCTCTCTTTTCCCTCCCACAGTACTATGGGTCTCTGGACCCCTGATAGTCTTTTACCCATCTCCCACACCGCTTTCTGAGCAGGGTTTTTGCAAGGATCAGACGTGACAAGGGTATGAAAGCATTTTTGTCAAGGCCCTGTTTGAGAGAGGGTCCCTATGTCCTTCAGCTCCATGTGTCCCTGTCAAACGGTTCTCAAGATTAATCGCAAGTTACATTTGTCATGAATCTCAGTGCAGTGTGCTCCGATCCCCATGCCATCATTAATAATACAGGCACACCCTCAGGAGGCAGGCACATGTTAACGATGAGGAAATGGAAGTGCAGACAGAGGTTAAGTGTCCTCCCAAGACAGCCCTGTAAAAGCCTGTAAACCAGGGAGGGACTTTTCCAACTTTAGAGCTATTAATTCTCATTGTTGCTGGAGGAGAAAGCTGACTAGAGCAGTGAAGGAGGAAATAAGACTGGAGGCTTCTCTGACAGGACCCTAACAGGGTGGCAGCCATTCCTCCTGTGTGCTCAGCCCTGCATGAGGTAAACGCCAGCTCCCTTATGTGCTGATTCTGCTGCCTTACTCAGGCGACGGAGTTCATCTCTGTGAACTTTCTAGCATGCTCAGTGTTCTCATCTCTAAATGGGGAAAATAATACCTATTTCAGAGAGATTCTGTGAAAAGTCAATAAGATGGTCTGTATCAAATATCTTTATATCTGGAATATGCCAAATGCCCAAATATATTGAATGGTGATGATGATGATAATAATGATTATTAGCAGCTCCAAGCACCATGTCCAATTCTAGTACTTCTGTCTCAATATATCTTCACAGGAAAAAAAGAGAATTATTTACTACTCTATAATATTCATAATGCTTAACATAATCTGGACCAATAACAATGATCTTATACATACTTGGTGATCTACTAAAGTCACACAAATCATTTGGTAACAACCTGAAGGCCACATAGCAAGTTCCTGTGAAATGGACTAAGAATATGGCTTTAATTTTCTTCTCTCTACTCTCTGTTCAGAAACAAGTCTCATCTCAGCCACACCAAACTCAGGATTGGCCATGGGACCTTGCAAAAAATGATTTCTCTGTTTGCACCACAGTGTCCCTACCTACAAAAGTGGAGTGAGAGTTGTTCTCTGGCTGTATAGGACTATTGTCAGGACTAAACAAAAGAATGCATGTACTGGGCCTGACACATCTAGAATGTCAGCTATTTATAGCAAGACTAATTGCAACTCTCCCTGCTGATGATGTGAAGGCTTCCGAGTAACGAGCACTGGGGTGAAGAAGGCACTCATGACTAACTGGACTGTGAAGGGAGTGGGGAGGCTCCAAGTCCAAGGCAATCCTCTAACCTCCCAGCATGCAGCACAGGGGCTGGGCAATTTTGATTAAGGAGAATGAGAGCAGATGAATGATAGGACCTAACAGCAGTAACCCTTGATATTAATAATAAAAAATTTTTTTAAAAAAACACCAAACATTGAAAAAATTATGCTAAGACACCCTTATGTCTGGAATAGACCAAGTATCCAAGAGGTTAGGTGACAATGATGATATGATTAGCAGCTCTAAACACCCTGCCCATTTCAAATGCTTCTGTCTCAGAATATCTTTAAGAAAAAGGCATTCTGCACCATGCTAAGCTCTCTACAAAGGCAATCTCATTTGTTCTCATTTGTCCTCCTAATCCTGTGAAGTTATTACCTCTGTTTTATAGATAAGAAAACTAGAGGACATAGAGCTTGAACCACTTGTCAATGGTCACTCAACTGTACGTGGTGGGGCCAGGAGCCAAACCCAGCTTTGTGCACCTGCGAAGCTCTGTCTCTCCTCCACTGAGCTGCACTGCCCCACCAGGGCACACTGGCTTCACTCCCTAGCAGCTTGCTGCCAAGGGACGGGGGCCTCAGAGTCTGCGATTGTTCAGAATGACTATAGACTGATGAATGAATCCCTGCTCTAAACCTTGCTTTCTCTATAGCCTCAGGCCAATAGTTTAATCACCTTGTGCTTCAATTTCTTCTTCTATAAGCAAAAAAAAAGTTATACATACCTACAGGCAACTGGACTGAAAAGATTGATCAGATGTTCCAGGAGTGCTTTTAAGATGAAAAATATGGATTATTTGCATTATTATTTTAATAGCCTTGGACTTTGGTGTCTGAAGTTTACATGAAGGTGGAAAGCTTAGAAGAGGGAGATTGGTGAGATTCGTTTTCTCCAGCCATGTCCTATTATCCAGGCAGGGAAACACAGATTTGAGATTTAGGGTGGATCACCCCCCACACCCAGCCTGGGTGTGCCCTGGCCCTGATGCCTGATGGCCACCCACAGCCATCTGAGAAGCAGACATCTGAAGAATGATAGAACAGCAAGCTATACCTGTCTCCATGACCAGAATGTGAGTGCACTAAGGACAGGGACCTTTTCTATCTTTATGACCATATCCCTAGCACAGTGGTTCTTAACCTATTTTGAGGTACCGAACCTACCAGTTTCATATGCGCATTCACCGAACCCTCCTTTAGTGATAAATAAAATATGATTTGTTTTTCCAAATTCAAGACATAGGTATATGTTTTTTTACTGGTGCACAAAATGAGCCGTGCATGAACTTCACCTTGCTCAAAGAACAAAACCAACAAAGTACATGAACTCACAACAAATTACGGTATTACTTTATTCTGGCCTCCGTGGCAGAGACTTCTCCGAACCCCTGAGACTGACTCATCGAACCCCTAGGGTTCGATAGAACCCAGGTTAAGAACCTCTGCCCTAGCATCTATCAGGGGCCCCTTATTTAGTGGTACTCAATATTATATGTTGAATGAATGAACGGTGGAATGAGTGAGTGAATGAACAAAGAAACAACAAAACTGACCAAGAAATGTCAAAGGAAAGAGAACACACAAGGAGATTCTCTTTGCCAGAGAGACAGAGGAGCCTCCCAATGGCCATCACTATTCTGAGCACCTCCCATGTGCCAGATGCTAAAATCTGACAGTCCCTGCCCTCAAGGAGTTTAGAGGAAGAACAGCAAGTTCACCAACAGTGTGTAAAGACAACTACAAACTGTCTCATGCGTGATTAGTTTCACCTGGAAGTTCAGGGAAGACAAAGGAAGTAACAGAAGTAGCATTTTAATTGGACCTCATGGAAGAACAGGGTCTACAGGGACGAGGTAGGGAAGTCCGCTGCCATAGAATGGAAGCTACATGAGGGTAGGGGTTTTAGTGTTTTGTTCACTAACGTATTCCCGGCCCTACTACAGTGCCTGGTGCATAGCAAGACCGAAAGAGAGAGAGAAATAGAGAGAGAGATGTACCAGTATAAACAGTCTAGCAGAAGCAAAATTGGGAACTTGCAAGTATGACAAAGAACTATCTTGTTCTACAGTGAGGCAGAAATGAGTGATTTTCCCAGGAAAGAGGTCACAACAAGAGATAGGGCTGGTAAAATGGAGCAAATTTGGAAAAGCCTTGAACACCACATTCACATTCAGGATTTTTTATTGTCTCCCGTACATTGTCCTTGCATATTTCCATTTCATCTTTCAAATAACATTTTTTTTTCTCCTAAGGCTTTCTTCTGCCAGGCCTGAGAGTGTGGTCATAAAATGGAAGATCTGCTTAAATAATTAAACCTGTGGCCTAGAGCAGGGGTCAGGGTAGGAGACTCTGGCTTGTGACATCGTAAATCACTGCCACCCCTGCCCAACCCAGGAGTGTGGGAAAGCCTGTGGACACTGCGGGGGCCAGCAGTCGGAGGCGCCAGTCGTGCTCTGTACTCGCTTTGGGATGAGTGATGGAGAGGAGGCAGGACACAGGCTGCCATCCCTCTGACAGCAAGGTGTTGACACCTTCTCTTCTCTCCTCCCCTCTTTAGCATCCAGTTGGCTTCTTCTAACCCAGCAAAAGGACGGGAAGTGGGGGTCATGACTGCCATAGGAAGGGCCCCACTAACCCTCGCTAGGTCCAGGCAGCTGCCACACTGACCTTGAGGAGAATGAAGGAATCCCAAAGGTCTGTAGAGGAAGGAATGCAGGGCCGCTCGTGCTCCGTTTTTCACAGGTACTCATCCACTTACTGTTTGAAATAAAGCACCTACTATATGCCATACATATATTATTTCACACAGTGATTAAGAGCAGAGACTCTGGTTCTAGACAAAAAATTCAGTCTACTGCTCACAAGTTGGGTGAATTCAAGAAAGTTATTTAACCTCTCTGCACTTAAGTCTTCTGATCTTGAAAAAGTGATAAGTAATAAAGTTGTGGCAAGGATGAAATGAGGATTATATACTGTCAATCACTTAGAGCACTGTCTGGATCATATACACGTTAGCTCCAGTGATCATCCGAATGGCAAATACTCACTGAACATGTGCCCATATGCCAAGCTCTGAGACACATGCTTTGCACATAACCTTATTTATGCATTCATTTAGTGAGTATCAATGAGCAACTACTTCATGTCAGATACTGTGTGAGAAGTTCCTCTGTTATCTCAGATTTATTTTAGAAGCATGTGTTAAGATTTTGCTCTCTGTCAGGCTAGAGCTAAGGATTTACATAGTTTAGAATTTTACTAATGCCTCCTGTATTTTTTTTCCTATGACTGCCCCAGCAAAACACCACAGCCTAGGTGGCTTATACAGTAGAAATCTATTATCTCAATGTTCTGCAGGCTAAAAGTCCAAAATTAAGGTTTCTGCAGAGCAGGCTCCTTCTGAGACTGTGAGGGACACTTTCCAGGCCTCTCTCCCAGCTTCTGGTGGTTTGCTGGTAATCACTGGCATCCCTTGGCTTGTAGGTACATCACCCTGATCTCTGCCTTTATTTTCCATGGCCTTCTCCCTGCATATGACTCTATGTTCAAATTTCCGCTTTTATAAGAACATCCAGTCTTTTGGGATGAGAGTCACTCCTAATGCCTTCATTTTAACATGATTACCTCTTTAAAGACCCTATCTCAAAATAAGGTCACATTCTGGGGTACCAGTAGTTAAGACACCAACATTTATTATGGGGGCATAACTTAACCTATAACATCCCCAGTAATAATCCTCTCTGCTAAGACTTCACATACAGTCTTATGCATTCCGCAAACATTTGCTCTACTGCAAGTCACACCAATGTCATTCCTCCTTGAACAAATCTTTCTTCCGTAAATGTTTCAGATTCTATTATATGCACTTTCTAGACAGTGACACAACCTCCGTAGTATGATGTACATTTTAGAAGCCAAGGTACTGCTCTCTTGAGACTTCAGGTCTACCTCAAAACCCAGTCTTCCCAATGTTCCTGCTACCTATAAAATTCAGGAATCTTTGCTTCTCCTGTAGCCCAAGCCAAGGAAAAACCATGTGCCCTGTCCTAGTTGTCCAAATGATGCAATTAAAATGCTGCTTATACTCCAGAGCAGCTGAAGAGACCTTAAAAAAAGGAAACACCCATCATCCAATGACGACCAGCCATCCCGTTAGTTGTTTGACAGAGCTAAGAACAGCCTTGCACTGACTAACTGCCATTGTCTGTCTCCAGTACACAAAAAGAGTGGGAAATTGCTGGCTCTGACAGAGTCTCAGTACAGAGAAAGGCATGAAAGCAAAGAATGAAGGGTTTACCTTTAATGAGAAGTGACCTTCATAACTCCCTGGGTCTCCCTAGAGTTTCCTTTGTAGAATATTAAATTTTTTCTTATCTAATTCCAATTCATCTGTCTTATCACTAGTGTAAAAATATTAATAAAAATAGTTTTGTTTAGGATATATATATATAATTAGTTTTACTCTTTCTGTTTTCCTTTATATTCCTTTCTCTTGTTTTGTAGGGTCCTTCATATTTACTTTAATATAATTAATATCCCATGAGGTAAGACTCCCTTGCCCTTTGCTACCCACAAATGCCCTTGCAGGGGGCGGGGCATGGCTCTGTCTGCCCACGTGTGGCCACAGCCAAGACTGGCAAGTAGATTCTGCAGTCATGCCTAATCTTGAGCTGGCCCAAAACCTTCATCCACAGTGGTCCACAATCCATTTTACCCTTCCATTTCATTTCTACCTTTTAGCTACAGCTTGTTTCTGGCTAGTAACAACTGTAAGGGCTGAACATTTTTATAGGGTTTTGCATTACCTTTGGCTCTGTTTTGTCCCTGCCTATAAGCCTAGCTTTGGGTCTCAGCCTCGCCTCTGAGAAGTCAGCCCAAGCTTTTACAGATTCTGAAATGAATCTGGATCTTCTTCTTGCTAGCTCTATGCTCTTGGGAAAGTGAATTAGCCTCTCTGAGGCACAATTTCCTCAATCATAAAATGAGACTGCAGTGCCCAGGCCATAGCATCACTGTTATAGTTAATGGGGGGATATAATGGAAAATTCATAATGGTGGATTTGGTTACTACCATGGTGATAGGTTTTCTATTAAAATTAGCCTTTATTGCCTGACTGATGGTGGCACAGTGGATAGAGTGTCAACTCAGAGAGCTGAGATCACCAGCTTGAAACCCAAGGTCGCTGGCTTGAGTGAAGGGTCACCAGCCTGAGCATGGGGTTGTGGACATGATCCCAAGGTCACCGGTTTGAGCCTGAAGTCATCAGTTCAAACTCTGGGCAAGGCACATACAAGAAGCAATCAATACACAGCTAAGTGGAGCAACAAGTTGATGCTCCTCTCTATCTCCTTCTCTCTCTCTCTCTCTCTCTCTTCCTTTCTTTGTCTCTTTCTCCCCCTCCCCATTAGAAAAATAGCCTTTTTCTATTTTGGACTTCATATTTTATTATTTCTTTTTTAAGATATTTATTTATTGTTGTTTTATTAATCTTTTTTTTCTCTTTTTCTTAAAAAGAACCCTTTAATATTTCTTGTAATTCTGGTTTGGTGATCATGAACTTTTTTAGCTGTTTTCTTGTCTCAGAAGCTCTTTTTCTGTCCTTTAATTCTAAATAACAGCTTTGCTGGGCAGAGTAATCTTGGTTGTAAGTCCTTGGTTTTTATCACTTTGACTATCTCATGCTAATCTCTCTGGCCTTCAAAGTTTCTGTTGAAAAGTCAGTTTACAGTCTTATGGGAGCTTCTTTGTAGGTAACTGATCTTCTCTTGCTGCTTTTAAGTTTCTCTCTTTGTCTTTAAACTTTGGCATTTTAATTATGATGTGTCTTGGTGTGGGTCTTTTCCGGTTTATCTTGTTTGACTTCCTGGACTTTTATGTTTAGTTCCTTTACCAGGTTGGAGAAGTTTTCTGTCATTACTTTTTTAAATAGGTTTGCAATCCTTGATCCCTCTCTTCTCCTTCTGGCACCCCCATTATGCAAATATTGCCACATTTGAAGTTGTCCCAGAGGCTCTTGACTCTATCCTGGGGGGGGGGGGTATTTTATTTTTTCCTTTTGCTCTTCTGGCTGTTTTCTGCTTCCTTATTTGCTTCCAAATTGCTGACTTGATCCTCTGTTTCATCTACTCTACTGTTGATTCCCTGTAACATAGTCTTTATTTCAGTTATTGTATTCTTCATTCCTAACTGAATCTCTTTTATGTTTTCTATGTTTGTTTTTATGTTTCCTATTATTTTGTTGAAGTTCTTACTAAGCTTATTGAGCATCCTTATAAACAGAGTTCTGAACTTTGCATCTGGTAGATTGCTTGTCTCCATTTTGTTTAATTCTTTTTCTGAAGTTTTGTCCTGTTCTTTTATTTGGGACATGTTTCTTTGTCTCTTTTAGTTGTCTGCCTCCCTGTATTTTTTTCCATGTGTTAGGCAGAGCTGCTACATCTCCCAGTCTAGTAGAGTGACCTTATGAAATAAAGCCTGTAGGGCCCAGTGGTATAGCCTCCCCAGTCACCCAATCTGGGCACTCCAGGTGTGCCCCCTCCATGGGCTATGTGTACACTTCTGCTGTAGTTGAGCCCTGATTGCTGTTAGACACATCAGTGAGAGGGATTTATCCGCAGGCTGATGGACTTGAAGGACTGTCTGTGACAACAGCAGAAGATCTTTCGTGCAGGGGCTGACGCAGGACTCACTTCAGTAGGGTTCTGGTGCACAATGATCCCGCCCCTTGAGTGTGTCCCTGGTGGAGGTGGTTGGGTCATGTTCCTGTGTGGTCTGAGGTTGGCCCCTGCGTTCACTGGCTCTGGGGCCTCCTGGGAGGTACAACACAAGATCAGCTGCCTCCTGTGTCCTGCCTGGGACCACCTGGCATGAGCTACAAAGCAATCTCTTGTAGCTTCTATTTGTGCTGGATTTGAAGGTGCCTGGGAGAGATCAAACTAAAAGCCTAGGCCTTCTGCCACTAGTGCCAGGCCTGGAGCCACTTAGCAAGATGTATGGAACAGACCAAGGCCAGATGCTGCTTTTTTGAAGTTTTTAAACCTTTAATAGATTTTAGGAAATTCTGCAGCATGAACCGAGCCAGGCTGTTTATATGGACAAGCCAGTGGAAAGGCTTTGGTGGGCCTACACGTTGGGTGAGACAGGGCCCCAGGGAATCCCAGGGCCAGGTGAACAGTGTGAGCCAGGTTGATGGAAACTCAGGTATGACACCTGCCTTCCGTCTCTGTGCAGGGAAGGAACAATGGCCTCTGGCAGACCTTCTGTCTAGGAGAAAGTTGGTCCTTCAAAACTTACCTTGAAGTCAGATAATTTAGTTCCTCTCTGTATGTCCCTGATGTGCCTTCTAAGCTGCTTCCCAGCACTGGAACTCGGAGTGAATGACTTTGAGTAAGTCCATGTACAGCCGCTTTAAGAGGAACACTTGGGGCTCCAGCACCCTCTCACTCAATCATAATCCCTGCTGGTTTTCACAACCAGAAGTTATGGGAACTTCCTTACCACACTGGAACCTTGGCACTCCTCACACTTCAGGGGAACATCCACTGTTGAGATATTTCTCCTAATTTTTAGTCAGCACAGATGGGTGTGGGACCAGCATGTTCTGAATCTCTGCCCCTCCTACCAATCTTGATGTGGCTTCTTTTTTATTTTAATTCAGTAAGAGGAGGGGAGGCAGAGACAAACTCCCGCATGAACCCTGACCAGGATCCACTCAGCAAGCCCACTAGGGGGTGATGCTTTGCCCATCTGAGGCATTTCTCTGTTGCTCAGGAACCAAGCTCTTCTCAGCACCTGAAGCCAAGGCCATGGAGCTATCCTCAACACCCAGGGCCTACTCACTCCAATCAAGCCACAGCTGCAGGAGAGGGAGAGAGAGAGAGAGAAGCAAGAGGGGGAGGGATGGAGAAGCTGACGATCACTTCTCCTATGTGCCCTGACTAGGAATTGAACTCAGGACATCCACACACTGGGTCAATGCTCTACCACTAGACCAACCAGCCAGGGCCGATGTGGCTTCTTTATATCTTTAGTCATATGACTTTTGCTCAGCTAGATTTCAGGTAGTTCTCAGTGATAGTTGTTCTATATTTCAGTTGTAATATTATGCGATGTGAGCAGGTCTGAGTACCCATTTACCTATGTCACCATTTTGACCAGAAGCCCCCTCCACATTTTATTCTTAAAAAGTCATTCCTTTACCTGATTTGACACAGTCAAAAGAGAGATGAATGGGCACAGAAAAGTAGGCTTCTAATAAACATGAAGCCAGAATTGGAAGGGTCCTGAGATATCTTCTGGTCCCCTATACAGGTGAAAAGTTAGTGGCCAAATGGGAGAAAATGCCCAAGGTCACAGGCAAAGTAGTCCCACCCCTCCTTGGCCTGGCCTGGGCTTCTAGTGCTCCCTGAAACTGCAAGGCTCTAGTTAGATACTTAGTGATCACACAAACTTTAGTTCATAATCAAATATCTTCTTCTAAAAGTGACAAGTTTGGAGCCAACACTTCTGGATAAGTCTTAAGCTTTCCTTAAGCAATCCAAATTAGCAAACCTTTCCTCAGCATCTCCTGTTCCTCTCCCCTCACCCACCCTGCCAGTGAAGCCTTCATCTTAGTCTGGGCCCCTGCCTTCTGGCAAAGTCCTTTACCTCTCCTTGCTCTATCTGCCTGGGATATGTCCCCAGGTTATCTTCCTGACTGGCTCTCTCACTTCCTGCAGGCCTTTGCTCAAAAGTCACTGTTTCAAGTTAACCTTTTCCAATATCCTATTTAAAGTTGTAGCCCCTTCCCATCCCAGCCTTCACTATCCTATTCCTATTCACCTTCAAAAATAAAATAAATTTATTTATTGCATTCTTTCTTTTCTCTCTCTACAATGTAAGATTCCTGAGGGCCTAAATTTGGGTCTGTTTTGTTCACTGCTGTATCTTTAGGACTTAAAACATGCCCTGCACTCAGTAGTTGCTCAATAAACATTTATCGAGTTAATGGATGAAAGAATGAATGAATGAGGGAGAGAGTGAATGAGTGAAGGAATCTATGCTGTAAGAACCATCTGTACATTCTTTCTTCATAAAATACAATGGGAGTACACATAGCTACAAAGAAAATGTTGGAGAAACAGGCGATAGGAGTGTTGATTTCGGAGGTTCTTTGTAGCTCATGAAGGGATAGCAGAAGGAACATGACCTCATGAGATTCACACTCATGAGGCACCCTTTCCGGTGGCCCCTGTGGATTGGGGGCTGGGCTAGACCTGAGTCAGGAAGGCAAGTTAGAAGGCTGTAGCAATGGCCCAGCTGAAAGAAGCAGGTTTAAATTGGGGAGGGGGTGCTGGCAGCAATCTAGAGAAGAAAAGGTACATATGAGAGATTTAGAGGACAGACTAGTCAGGGATAGACCCAGCTGGGCGGGGGGGGAGGCTGGGGGGAATATCACCTACACTCTGGTAGACTGAGCAATGGAAAGAGAGTGCCTGGGTTGTACAGCCTCTCGTTATACACAGAGCATGGGCAGGATAGGAGAGTTATTCATTCCATGTAAAGGTTGGAGGAAGGTCACTCAGGATGACTCTGGGACTCCTCTCAGCATTTGTCTCAGGACACCCTGAAAGCCGTGAGGGAGGATGGGGAGCTAGATCTTTGCTAACGTCATCTGTCGGTTACAGTTCATTGCTCTTCCTCCTCACCAACCTTTCTAACATGAAGCACACACACACTTCATCACCTTCTTGACATCTTCCCTCTACCCAAATCCCCAAGGACACAACACACGGGAACCCCAGCCTACAGGAAAGAAAGATCTTGAACTTGGGAGGGCAAAGCCTTGAGCTCCAGGCCCATCTCCTTCCCTTCCCAGCTGTATGCCCTTAGGAATTCAGTTCTTCTCTCTGGGACTCAGTTTCCTGATCTGAAAATGGGGTTGATAATACCTTTCTGAGCTGTTGTGAGGATTAGCTAGGAAGCATGTCATGTGCCAGTAGATGGCCTGGCAGCAGAAGTGCCAGCACTAACAGCCCACATTTACTGAGTACTTCCCACGTGCCTCACACGACGCTAACCACCACCCACACTTTCTCTCTCTTAGTTCTCTCTATGGGAAAGCGCTCTTCTTACCCCACTTTACAGGTGAGAAACTGGGGACTCCAAAAAGTAGGTGCCTTGGCCTTACAGCACATACCAGTAAGAGGCTGGGGGCAAACCCAGGGATTCTGGCCATACATGCCACCACTCTGCTGAAGAAATGCTCTGAAAAAGCCCCAACAAAGCCACGGTGAGAGCTAACTGCAGAGTGGCCACAAGGAATTCATTTAATAAATCTGAAGCCCTGTTTCCTTTCCTACAAAATAGGCAATATTATGAGAGCTGAGTCCCCTGGTTCTAAGTATTGCCAGTAAGTTAAACACCAGCCTAAACACCCCACCCAGGCAGCAGTGACTGCTGCCCCTCCCTGCCCACTTTGGCTTCCTACAGAGGAATGGCTGTCATCCTCGCTGTGGAGTAGAGGAACCACAAAAGGCTGGGGTTGGAAGTGGTAGGCAGGCTGCCTTCCCACTTGGCATTTTCTCCTGGCACCTCTGTGGCTGGGCACTAAAAATAGCCCTTGGCGGCTTCTCTGCCAGCCCAACGCCCACCGAGGATTCTGCGAGCCCTGTATGGGCAGTGATCAGCTGCTTTCTTCTGACTGCTCCTGGCAATTAAAGCATTAGATTATCTCAGCAGAGGTGGCTCCAGAACCCAGGCTGGGCCTGTGAGGCTGGAGGGAAGTCATTGATCCAGCCTCTGGGTTAATTGGTCCCCCACACCAGCTACACAGGCCAGGGGGTCCGGGGTCCTGGTGTGGAGGAAGCCCTGCCAGGGAAGAAGGATGGGAAGTGGGGAAGGGAGGGTGAGAAACCAGGTCACAAGAAGAAGGGCAGCTGGACGCAGGAGAAAGAAATAAGAGGGAGCCTAGGTGCTTTCTTGCAAACATTGATCAGATCAGTCTCGAGCCAGTACAAAGGGAGCCAGTCAGAGGCAGAAGACTTAGCATTGCCATATTGGCAGGCTGCATCCCACAGACAGACCAGTGGTGTGCAGCTCGAAGGCCCGCAGGCCAGCATGGCGAGCGAGGCTGAAACCTTTATGAGCTGTGCTGCCCAAAGGAAGGGGCGCCTTTATTTAAAGCCTAATTCACAAATGTCACCATATGGATTAGCCTTGGCCCTGATTATTTGGCATCTGTGTATGCCCAGCGGAAGGTTAAGCAGGTTCTATTCTTTCATTTAACCCCACAGTCCTGCTAGGAGGTCTGATCTCCCCCCTCTTACTGAGAGCCAGAGAGGTTCAGTCACATATGCAGGTACACGCAGATACACCGAGCTAGTTAGTAATGGAGGTGGATCTCAAACCCTGATCCCACCAATCGCGTATGCTGTTTACACTCTGCCACTGCAGTTAGCTGTAACAACAGCCATTGAGCAATCGGTTGGTAGGATGCCAGGCATCGTGCTAAATATTTTACATACGTCTAACCCTCAAGGTAGGGAAGGTCATCTTCAAGTTCTGATGGAGAAAGCTGAGGTGCAGGCAGGTTAAGTACATTTCTCAAAGCTAACCATTAAATGGCCAAACTAATATTCAAACGTAGGTTTCCCTACTTGAGAGCCTTTGCTCCTAACAGCTATAACCCAGAAGCTGTCTGAGATCCCCTAGTCTTATGAAAATTACATAAGAATGGACCTGCATGCCCCTAATCTATACCTGAGCTCTCCCAGATATCTGCAAACTCCCAGGAACTAAGGTCTTCGCTGCACACTCAGGTCTATCCTTCCGTTCCCAACAAGGGCACTCACTTCCCTTGGCTGACCAAGGAAAGCCAGGCCTGACTGACCATCACTCAGTGGTGATGTACTGGGGACTTTTCCTACCCAGGCATGTTCCATGTCAGCCGGTTCCAGGGCACACCCTTCAGCTCTGACCTTCCCCCATGTTGTGCCACAGACTGATGGAGGTCTGGGAGATGGAAAGTGTTTACATCACAGCAGAGAAAATCATATAAACGGGAATATTTGCCTCCCCAGCCTTTGAAAGCCTGCAGCCACCCTACCCACAAAATCTGCTCACTGGTCACCGCTCTCCATGGGAACTAGTGCTCTGCCAGATGGCACAGACCCTTCTCCCTTCTTCACCCTCCTCTCCTCTGCTCCAATCTGCATTTTCCTATTAAAATCTTACACAAGAAGGTATAACTTGGTGTCCTTTCAAATTGTTCCTCTTCTTCCTCTGCAGCCCCTATGGAAGTGGCCTCCCAATGTATTTCTTAAGCAAATTCAATTCTCTCCCTACAATGAATCTAGTTCCCGCTGTTAAAATATATTTTTCACTCCATTTTACCCTTTTGATATCCTGCCACAGATGGAACAAGCTGCTTTGAGAGGCAGTAAGTTCCCCACCACTAAAGGTAATCAACCAGAGGCAGGGAATCAAATGTCAAAAATATAATTGGAGAGCACAGGCTCTCAAGTCAGATGGCCTGGGCATGGATGCTGATGGAAAATAAGTGGTGACTCACCTTTGAACCTCAGCATCTTTATCTGAACCATGGAAAAAACAATAATGCCCATTTCACTCGGAAATATTAATAACCAGCCTTATTGAAAGGATTGCATAAAATGATGCCTTTAAAGTGCTGAGCATAGTGTTAGGAATGTAGGAAGCTTATAACAAAGGTTAACTATTGCCTTAGCTCAGGTTGCTGCAACAAAATATCATAGAGTGGGTGACTTGTGAACAACAGGATCTATTTCTCATAGTTCTGGAGGCTGGAAAGTTCAAGGCCAAGGTGCTGACAGATTTAGTTTCTGATGAGAAACTAGATCTTTGTTCGTAGTTGTTCATCTTCTGAAGTATCCTCACATGGTAAAAGAAAGAAGGGGCTCTCTGGGGTCCCCTATATAAGGGCACGAAGTCCATTTTTCAGGGATCCACCCTTATGACCTAATCACCTCCCAAAGGTCCCACCTTCAGTACTAACCCATTGAGAGTTAGGATTTCAACACATGAATTTTGGGGGTGAAGGGGAGAGACATAAACATTCAGCATATTGCAACTTATTTGTTTTAACTTTGTTCTTTAATTTTTTTATTGATTGATTTGGGTGACACGGAAAGGGGGGGGAGAGAGAGAGAGAGAGAGAGAGAGAAACATTGAGCTGTTCCTATATGTGCCCTGACCAGGAATCGAACAGGCAACCTCTGCATCTCAGGACAATGTTCCATACAACCAAGCTATCCGGCCAGGGCTCCACAACTCATCATTTTTTGCTTATATATTATTTTCTCCCAACCCTATGACTCTACTTTTGTTCTGTGCTATATATATTTCCAGAGTATGTCAGGACTTGATAAATAGTAAGTTTTTAATAAATATTTATATAATAAATAAATGACTGGAAGGATAGATGAAAATGGATAAATAATAAGAGGATCAACTATAGATCAGAAGAACATCGAGAATCATTCTTAGTGTTCAATGGTTTGATTTCTATTTCTTGCTAATCACAGTGTATGTTTTCTTGTTCGCCTGGTGTTATAGACATAAGAAAGTACCGTCAATTCTGCTATCATGCCATATATGTGTTAAAAAACTCAGAGTGCTATGCAAAATCATGCAGTAAAAAACCACAGTGCTTATGGCAGAAATGGAATGAAGGACACACCATTCAAAAACTCCACCAATGACACAGTTGTTAATGTTCTTTAATGGGTGCCTAATAAAAATTGTAGCACAGTTTTCAATATATTCAATGATTAAGTGCATAAATACTACAATAAATATTGCAGTTTACCTTGGAAAAAGCATGCAGTTTGCTTGTGGAAGTGAGCATCAGAACTATAAGTTACTGTGAAGGGGAATTATCTGAAATTGGATAGAGTTGGAACCCAGATGTGGATGGGTGTGGCTCATACCACAGGCAGTGAACTGAGGTAGCTGGTGGGTGTTTGATGTGTATGTGGGTGGGGAGACATTTTGTGTGTTCTTATGTGGCTCCATTCAGCTAGGGTTTTGGCATTCACTTAGTGTTTTTCACGGGGGAAAGGTCCATTATCCTCACATCATTCCCTGTTATAAATTGCGTTTAGAACAAATTCCTATTTTCAAGATAAGCATTTTAGAAGAACAGACTGGAGGTTGTTTCCATGTTTACATTTTACTGCCTATTAACCCTCTTCATATTTCTGCTTTCTACCAAACATGAGCTAATTATTGGCACCCCTTCCCTCCAATCACCCATGCTTTTAGCAAGTGCCTGTTGAGCACCTACTATGTGCAGGCTTTGGAAACAGAGGGTTAAAAGCACAGATGGTCCAAGGCTTCACAGAGCTTCCAGTCTAAAGACAGAAGGAAAAAATGAGCTAAAATGTGCGTATAGTACCTCAAATGAAAAGTTCCAACCCTTGGCAAAAGCATTTCTAAACTCAGTAATACCAAGTTCTCCTTCACATAGCATGTCAGCCCTCACAAATAAATCACACCCCATGTCAGGTGCCCACTGACCACAGTTTATATCAGAGTACCTGCCCTCTAATGAACTGTAGTGCCACATGGGCAGAAAGAAGACCCATGTTTCCTAGTGGACACTGGACATGTTTTAAGAACTGGAAGAGCACAGGAGGGCATATTGGGAAGGTGAGTTGGTCTCAACATGGGGAAGTTGTCCCCATGTCCTAAGATTGGGTCTTTGTCCTGCAGGGAACTTTAGATAATACAATGATAATTTATCTCTTCTCTATTCTACACAAGCTTCTCATTTGTCAAACCGCCTTCCATGTCTAAAAAGCCTAGTATGATCTGACTTTAGCCTAACTCTCCAACCTCATTTTACTAAAGTTTGAGCACACGAGTTCTGTCTTTGTTCCTAATCACATTGCCTCCTCTGGGCCTTTGCACCTGCTGTTCCTTCTGCCTGGAATGCTCTTCCTTGAGCTAGTTCACTCATCCTCTCCTCAGAGAGTCATTCCCCAGTTTAATCTCATAAAACTGTTTCTTTTATTCATCACTTTGATCATAATCTGTAATTACATTGTGTATTAGTTTCCTATGGCTCCTGTAACATTACCACAATTTTTGTGTCTTAAAGCAACATCCAGTTATTCTCTTATGGTTTTAGAAGTCAGAAGTCTATGGGGCAGCAGGACTGTTTTCCTTCTGAGGGAGAATTTTATCCTTGACTTCTGCAGCTTCTAGCGCCTGCCCTCATTCCTTGGCCCTAGCAGGGCCTTTCCATCTAAAATTACATTAGTCCAGCCTGTGCATCCATCATCACATCTCTTCTTCTCTGATTGTCATCCTACAGCCTCCATTTTCTAAGGACTCTATTATGACATTGGGCCCCCCAGATAATCTAAACACCTCATGTCAAAATCCTTAACTTTATCACATCTGCACATAAATTAAGCTTCACTGGTTTTGGGGATTAGGATGTGGACATCTAAAGGAAGGACATTATTTAGCTTACCATAGTTTGTTTACTTGATTATTTGTTTGCTAACTCCCTGCCTCACACTTTAATTCCATGAGAAACAGGCCTTCTTTGTCTTAGTTACTGCTGTTTTCCCCAAACCCAGCATAATGCCTGGCACATAATAAGTGTTCAGTAGCTATTTATAGATTAAAGGAATGCATGGGTGGGAATTTTAATAGAACTATAATCTAACCTCAGGTATTTTTAAAGTTATATATAGACTACTTTCTATTCTAGTTTAGAGGGAAGAAATACTAAATTTTCTTTACAACTTGTGACTAGCTAGCTGTGTGACTTTGGGCAAGTTACAGCACCTCTCTGAGGCTCCATGGCCCTAGCTGTAAAATCAAATTCAATAAAAAAAAATACTTCAGAGAAATTGTAGGTATTAAATAATATTATGACTAACAAAAGTACTTGGAAAATGTAAAGCAGTAGCAGTTATGATAATTACTGTTACATAGATTATAGATGAGCAAGGCTCGGTCTAACGGGAAAATTACATACATGAATAACTAATGCAAGGCAGATGCACACTTTGCCAGGAGTACCGTGTGCTGAGAGAACTTATAGACTATAGCAGAAAAGGTTAATTCCAATCAGGGAGCTAACAAGAAGCAGTTATGAGTATTGTAAAGTGATCCAAATGGTGGCAGGAACTGGAAGAGAACAGGAAGGTACAAGATCGTTGCCAGGATGGTGTCAGATGGGCACGAGATTTGTCGGGATGATCACTTACTTATATGTCTCATCACTGGGATGTACACCTGAAACTAAATATACTGTCAACTGTAATTGAAAAATAAAAACATAATTTTAACAAAGAAGATCATTGCCAGGAACCAAATTTAAATAAATCCCCAAGAGCCTCAGAGGCAGACAAGGGAGACGCTGGAAGGACCCATTTGCAATGACCATTTGGCATGTTTAAATTGATTAAAGGTAAAAAGAGAAACAGATCTATGTCGGTGGCATTAAATTACCCTTCAGACAAGCAGGTCCGTGAATTTCAGACTTCCCCTGCTCCAATCCCTGAACTATCCAAAGACATGATTTCAATTTATAAAGAAAATTTATTTTAAAACTCCAATAGAAACAGGCTTCACTGAGAAATGTTCAGTATTACTCAATTACTTTATTAAATCCCCTTTTTTTTTTTAATGCATCAAAAAGGGCAGTGTGGTATTCCACACAAATAAATCAGGCTTTGTTTCATGTCCTAGCCAGGAAATAGGGACAAGGGTGTGCACTGTAGTCATTGTAAACTTTTTAAAATGTTATACATTTTGTTATAAATTTAGAAGAAGAAAAAAACAAGTAGTCTTTGGGGTGAGAGGGGCCTGTACACAGGTGTTGGTTCTACTGCCTTCTGGCTATGTGATCTTGAGCAAGTTAATAGCATTTCTGAGCCTCACTTTTACCCTCTGCAAAATGGCCATAGTCACGACTACCTCACAGCTGGTTGTGAAAATGAGAGCACCAAAAATATTCCCTGTTCATGCCGCAGAACATGCTGCAGAACAAGAAGCCAATAAATGTTGGTTCCTTCATATACAAGAGAGAAGAAAATCACTCAGAGAAGCAAATCCTGATGGCAATAAAAAGAAATCACTCCCTTCCCTGAGCCCATTTCCTCTTCTAAAAAAGAAGTTTTGGTCTAAGACCCAGAAATAACAAAAAATGCCCTCTTTCCTGCTAGCCTCGACCAATAGGCATAGATGCCTGTATACTTTGTTACAAAGGGTTCTGCAACCAATTCGGGTTCACTGGGGAAGATTGATTAGCGATGCCTGCCATGGGCAGGGTTGTAGGTGAGGTAGCACACACACTTTGTATTTGCTTTCTAGAGTTTCTGACCTCTCCAAGAAACACAAGTTTGCTTCAGAAGAGCCTCCTCTTCTAACAGAAGAGGACATTAGAGGTAGGTATTTGTTTAAATGCCTGTCTGTTCCATTGGGTCCTAATTCCTTGAAGGCAGAAGTTAAGCCATAATCGTTTTTGTAAAACCAAAGTGAAGGCAAGATATTGTAATAGAACAAGCAACTGCTTTGCTTCACCTTCTGGCTCCAGTACTCTAAGACTTATCCTCAAACCTCAGATAAGTCATTATACTTCCTGGACCTCAGTTTCCATCTGTAAGGTGACATGATAGCTCCTCAGATAGCAGGTGTGGGAGTCAAAGTGGGGCTGGGATCGAGAGCCCAAGTGGAAGGCTACTCCAGGATTCAGAGAGGGGAGAGAAAGGCCTAGAGGGGAGCAAGAATAGACAATGTGCCAGGGCAGGAGCAGAGAACAGGGTCAGATTCAGCCTGAGGCTGAACAGCGCCACCCCTGCGGAGGGCGGCCCAAGAACAGAATGCAGGCAAACTCTTGGCTGAATGTACCAGGAACTCCCTGCTTTTACCCATGCCTCCTTGTAAACCTCTCCTCAATATTCAAGAGTTACAGGTCTGATCCAGCTTTGAGGACTGATGAGAATGGGGATTCAACAAGGTTCTGACAACTGGTTTTAATAACAAAAAAGCTGCCACACCAAGCACAGGTGTTGAGATGACTTCCACTCCCCAGAGTTTCTCTTTGTCCCCCCAGAGGCACCTGAGGTCTGTGGTCTCAGCAGGCTGCAAGGATAGAGAAGTCTGCAGGTTAGAGGAGCCACAGTTCCCTAAATGGACTGTGTGTTGCTTCCTGGGTTAGAGGACCTCCAGGAGGGTCAGTGAGGCAGTGAGGCAGACCTGGCCAGGGTCTACCACAAGGGGGAGCCCAAGAGACTGAGGCTGAGGGTTAGAGTGGAAGCCATGTTAGAGGATAAGGAGAGGCAAGGAATACCTGAGAAGCAGGCACACTGTGTCCTGGGTGATGCAGGGTTACTCTCAGAAGATCTTCTCTGAAGAAGAGCCAGTGCTAGGCTTACGTGACAATGGCAAATGCAGAAAAGGGCAAGATACATGGAGCAAGGGTTGGACAAAGGTCAAGTCCCCTTTAGGGTCAACTCTGGCTTTCCCAACCTCATTCATAGGAGTCAGCCAGGCTTTACAGAGCAGGGTGGGGCAGAAGTCAGGGGCATCATAAAGGCCTCTTGGAAACAGTAATATTTATTTCCCACAAGTATACCTTAAATTCATGCTAGAGGGAGAAACAAGATTCCATTCCACTTAGAGCTTATTCCTCTTAATGTTGATGAGTTATAAGATGTGCATTAGTGGGACATAAAAGTTATGATTATGATAACAACAATAATAAAAAGCATTTAAATTTGTACAGCACTTCATACTTTACAAAATGCTTTCTCATTCATTAGCTCATGTGAGACTCATAATCACTCCCTAAGGAAACACAGATGACTGTCATTATCCCATTTTGTGGGTGAGGAACGTCCTCAGAGAGGAAAAGTGACTAGCCCGACATCACATAGCTGATGGGGCCAGAGATTATTTTTTCCCCAAGTCCAGGACAGTGTTCAGAGAGAGGTCAGATCATCCTCAGAACTCTTCCTTGTTCACTGCCCTACAGTTTCCCTGAAAAGACAGCTGGGGAAGAATCCCGGTGAACCCTGGTGGATGGGGTCAGCCACCCCACAGTGCAGCTTCAGCTGGTCCTCTGCTGACAAGGAAAGATTTGACCCATTGGATGTGAAACACATTGCTGGGTACATTCTCCACCAAGATGCTCAGAATATAAGCAAAGCTAGTACAGAAGCTCCAGAATTTCAGCCCCGTCCCACTCCGGGTCTAACTACAGTGTACCACGCTGGTGTCAGCTCTCAAGGCAGCTGCGCATTTTACCATTCAGGAACAAAGATGCTGAAAAGTGACAGCGATCAAAGCTGGGAGGAGTCATGCAGAGAGGGAAAACAGGGAGACAGACACAGTTGAAGGGATGGGGGAGAACAGAGAGGGTGGGATTTGGAGGAGAACAGGAAGTAAAGGGAGCAAACGACAAAGAGGAGGAGGTGAGAGGAGAGACAAAAGAAGGAAGTTAAGAGCAGAGGAGTAGAAGGAGAGAGATGGGGAGAGAGAGAAAGGGAGGGAGAGAGCCAGACAGAGGCTTTGAAGTAGCAAGCTGGAAAGCGTTTATTTTTAAGAGAGCAGCTTAACTATCTTATTCTCCAGTCCCCAAAATGTAAATTTTCCCTTTCCTCAGGAGTTAATCAAGCTTAAACCAATTCTAAGAGCTGAAGGGCTTGGCTTAACGGCAACAAAGAATGTGTCCACTGAAGCTGACCTCCGTCCAGCCGCTGGGTAGCAACAGCAGAGGACAGGAGATTAACGAGGCTGCCCTCGCACAGGCAAGGCGGCCCTTGCTGCACAAAAGCAGCCTGAGCACCTGCTCCCCTCCCCCGCCCCCCACCGCAGGGTACACAGCTGTGTCCAAACAAGGAAGAAGGGCCCGCAGCATTCCCATTCCTACAGTTTGTGACTCAGGAGGCCAACAAAACCACACCTGCAACTGCTCTGTCTTTTCTGCCCCAGCAACCATGGAGGGGGCGTGGAGAGGCTTACTTGCTGGATTCTCATTGGCAGAGAGGTTGGTGGGCGGGGCAGAGGCCTAAGGGAAGGAGTTCTGGCAACTGCGGAGGATGATGTGGCCACTTGGGTGGACATACCCCACAATATAGTCATAATTCTAATAATTGCTCCAATAACAAACTTTGTTACTTCCACTTATCAGCGTTTTACTATGTACTAAAACTTTAGTGGAATCCTGTTCCAACAACTGTTGCCCTGTAACAAATTACCCCAAATTCACAGCTTAAAACAGCTCAGTTTCCATAGGTTAAGCAGGAACAGCTTGTTTCCATTCCACCATCACGATGCGTGGGGCCTCAGCCAGGAAGACTCAAAGGCTGTGATCATCTGGAAGTATCTTCACTCCACATCCATGCAGTTGATGCCATCTGTTGGCTAGGGCCATTGGAAGTATACATACATGTGGCCCCTTCATGTGGCTTGTACTTTCTCATCCCATGATGGATTACTTATATGACAACCCTGATTTGAGGAGAGGGAAATTAGACTCTGGCTCTTGATGGGGATTGGGGTGAGCAGGGGTGTTTGCAGTGATAAGATTTTAGAAGTGATACTACTGTGGTCATCTTTGGTGAATATATTCAGCCACAATTTCGAAAAGACTTTGTTTCTCTTCAATCATTGCAATAATTCTATACAGCTGCTTTATCCCCCCATTATACGGAGAAGAAATCTGATCTTAGAAATATTAAGCAATTTTCCCAAGATATCTTAGCTAGCAATTAGCAGAGCAGGGATTTGACCCAAAGCAGATTCCAAAGCTCTTGTTCTTTATAACTACATTTTACTGCTTCTCTAAAACAAGAATAAAAATGACAGCAGTCACACAGCCCTTGCAGCCCTTACTTCATGCCTGACATTGTCTGAAGCACTTTTCTTGTTCTTCACCTCATTAAAAGAAAAAGGAATCACTACTATTTGTTGAGGTTACTATATGCAAAGCATTGTGCCCAGTACTTTAGATGTAATATTTTCAGTCCTCAGAACAACAGTCATGAGAGGCAAGTATTATGCCTATTTTATAAGAGAAGAAACTGAAGAGAGAGATGATGTAACATGCTCAAGGGCACTAAGCTAGGATGTGCCATCTCTGGGAATCTAGCCAGAGCAGGTTGGCAGTCAGTGCACACTGGTGGCACCACTGGTTCTGCACCAGACTATGAAAGTAGACAGATCAAGGGTTATGTTCCAAGTGGTACAAAGTTTGCTGTAGAAAGATGGCTGAGAAGCTAGAGAGAGCTATGCAAAACTGGACATAGCCACCTTGCATCTGACTTTTAAGTAATTTCAGGACTTTAGAATATAAGAAGATAACCTTACCTTCTCTGGGCCAGCCAATCCATGAGGGTAAGGAAGTAGAAATATCCTCTGCCCTTGAGGGGCTCCCAGGCCAGATGGGAATATAAAGAATATAAAATGAACACAAAATAACTAAATGTATGGAAGAGATTATAAGAAGTACTGGACTAGAACATGAGAAATGGTATTGTTTATTGAAGCAACGAGAAGGGAGCAATCTCTCTAACAAGACAGATCTAACAAGAAAGGAAGGATTTCTGGAAGAAATGAGATTGGGCTCATGAAAGATAAATAGGATTTCATAGTATGGAAATGAGAGAGAAGAGCATTACTTTTCCGTGCCTCCCACCTCTCTCCCTTCGCAGTCTTAGTCTCAAAGAGCTTTCTCTTACAGAGGATTAAAACATTCTAGTGTGTGAATGACTACTAATTGCCTCATGAGATATTTTTACCCGGGAACTCAAAGGAGACAAAGAGTCTTGTTGGCATAGGGGACATACATACTCTCACCCCATGGAAAATGTTGAAGAAGATCCCGTCACTTCTAATCAAGTTCCCAGAATGCTGATATTTAGAACCCATCTATTCTTGCACCATACAGTAAGATTAAGTAACGTAAGCTCCTTACTTGTCAAGGATGGACATTGCAGAAACACATAGCCGACACTGGGAGAGCAATCAGTGATCTAAAAGAAAGATTATGCATCTCCATACCAGGCAGTGACCCTCAAATTTCATCCAGTTCAATTCGGCAGTTCTAGCCCATTTTTGTCAAGACAGCTTGCTGTGTAACCTAAAACAAGTCTTTAATTTTCATAGATCTCAGTTTGCACAGCTCTAAAATAGGAACATTTTGAAATAAATATGAAGGTTTTATAACACCTCCAGAATCCCAGTCCTTTTCTTTTTAGAGAGTTCTTTTTTAAATATTATCTATTGATTTTGGAGAGACATAGGAAGGGGAAGAGAGAGAAATATTAATTTATTGTTCCACTTATTTGTGCACTTATTGGTTGATTCTTGAATGTGCCCTGGCTGGGGATTGAACCCACAACCTTAGCATATTGGGATGATGCTCTAAACAACCGAACTACCCAGACAGGGCTAGGATCCCAGTCTTTTACCAGCCAGGCATTACCTTGAGAACTCCATCAAAGGCATCATATATGATTTATGTATACCAGAGGTCCCCAAACTATGGCCCACAGGCCAAATTGTGGCCACCTGAGGCCATTTATCCGGCCCCCACTGCACTTCTGGAAGGGGCACCTCTTTCATTGGTGGTCAGTGTATGGAGTACTGTATGTGGTGGCCCCCCAACAGTCTGAGGGACAGTGAACTGGCCCCCTGTGTAAAAAGTTTGGGGACCCCTGAATACTTTTATAAACGTTGTTAAAGAAAAATATATAAGCAACCATGTGCCAGTGTCTAGCTTTAGCCACCTTTTCTTAAGATAGTTCTACCGTATGTAACATGAGTTTTTAAGACACCCTAGGGATTTTGAAAGTATCATGTAAATACCAGAGAGATTTAAATATTTTTTTTTAATTTGAAAAGAAAAAAAGAATTCTCTTTGTAACTAGCCAAGAAAGTTGTGGCAAAATAAAACATAAGTAGCAAAACAAACAAAACAACAACAAAAAACCTTTACATTGATATCTTAAAGCCTATCAAAAATCCATCTTATCTTTTTGGCAGGAATCATTTTTGGCAGGAAAACAATATAACACATAAATTAAGAATGCCAATGCCCTGATAACGTTTCCGAGACATGAGGCCAAGGATTTAAAATGAGTGTGAGGTGTGAGTGTATCTTCCGTGATGTTCTTTTGATAGTCTTCACTGTATAAGAAGTTCTTGAAACTAGGGGATGTGAGAGGTGGGCTGTTGGGGTTGCTGTTGCTCTGTCCCTGGTGTGCTATGCTGCCAATGCTGATGACTGTGCTGGGGTACGGGGGAGGGAGGGGATGGCCACTGTATTACCATCCTCATTTTCAGAATGAAGACTCCTTGTTCCATAAGAATGCAATATCCCAGGAAACAGTGCAGTCAGTCATATCATCAGAAGGTCAATTTAGAATTTCCAGCTCTACTCTAGCATTTACTTGCCAAGTGACCTGGGCAAGTCTCAAAACCTCTTTGACCCTCAGGCTTAGCCTATGTAAATAATGAAATCATGTGAAAGGTCTTTAGTATATGATCCTCCCTGTGCAAATTTAGACTCCACAGATTTTTTCGTGGATTAAAGAAGGTTTAGGTCAGTCCATAAATAACACATTTACAATTATTTTAATTAGTCCAGGAGGGGACAGGAGGTTAAACTGCTCACCAAGCAGGACTGGGAAACTGCCTGGAAGCTGGGCATGGGCCAAGAGATGATTCCCTCCAGGAGGTTATGAAATCTATTTCGCCTAGAGAGTTTGGAGGAACAGTTATTGCTCTCCCTGCTTGGTGGGACTACAGCAGGAAGGGGTGAGGTCCCTGGTGTCAACTGGGAGCATATCAACTACTAGGCTTTACTTCCTCCCCCTCCCCTTTCCATGCAATTGAAAAGCAGCTTTCTGCCTGACCAGGAGGTGGCGCAATGAATAGAGTGTCGGGCTGGGACGCGGAGGACCCAGGTTCGAGACCCCGAGGTCATCAGCTTGAGCGTGGGCCCATCTGGCTTGAGCAAAAGCTCACCAGCTTGGACCCAAGGTCGCTGGCTCCAGCAAGGGGTTGCTTGGTCTGCTGAAGGCCCGTGGTCAAGGCACATGTGAGAAAGCAATCAATGAACAACTATGGTGTCGCAACGGCAACAAAAACTGATGATTGATGCTTCTCAACTCTCTCTCTGTTTCTGTCTGTCTATCCCTCTCTCTCTCTCTGTAAAAAAAAAAGAAAAGCAGCTTCCTTGCACTGACCACTACCCACTGCCTCCCCAATCCTCCTATACCCCCACATTACCACACATCACACCTGTCCTCACCCCCAGCATCAGTACTTTCAACCAATCACAAGGAACAGTTAAAATTTCAACACACAAGACCAGTGTCCACATAACAATTAGAGAGAATGCATGGCTTGCTGGGCAATAAGCCCCCCCCCCTCTTCCACTGCAATGTGAGTGTGGGAGTGGGAGAGAAAGGAACAGAACACAGCCCTCAGGGAATGGCATCGATGTGCACAGAGAAGTTAAGTTGGTCACAATTTCAAAAAAACCTGTGGTAGCATCTTAAAATTATGTTCTATCACATTAAAATAGCCAAATTTTTAGGGTTTGTTGCAAAAATGAGATTTGATCATCCTTTGAATTTCTCCCAACTACCCACCCAGCTGGATGGGCTGAAGCTAACGAGTAGCCATTCCATCTAAATGGGGCAAGAGGTTTACAAGGGTGGGGTAAAAGTAGGCTTACAGTTGTGAATACTTGAAACACAGTTTATCTTTGTATTATTATTTATTGTAATTGTATTATTTCTCATACAAACAGCTGTAAAACTACTTTGCCCATTCTGTACAATTCATTACAGCCATACTTGCCCACTTGGGCATCATCTAAACAACCTGCCCAGCCTCTGTCTGCAGGTAGTTTGAAATCCAGGGAACTGAGGTTATTAGCTCTAAAATCAGTAGATCTGGGTGTAATGTTGTCTCCCATGTATTGACCTTGAAGTTAGCAAATTTATTTTTCTTTTTCCAGCCTTTCCCTGAAAGAGGTTTGTTGAGCAAACTTCTTAACCTCTCTGAGCTAAATTTTTCTTTGTCTTAACAATAGACATAAATTAGTTCCTACCCTATGGGCTGTCACCAGGATTAAGTGAGACAATGCATTTACTATGTGCATAGGACACAGCAGTCACTCAATGCACATTAATTCTCACCATTGTTAGCACAGTCACCATCATTACTGTTATTACACCTGCCTTCACTGGAAGGTTTCCATGCATGTCATTGAAAAGTATTGAGCACATCTGGACCAGAGGTTGTCCACAATCAACCTGTGCACCAGGCATGGTACTCCCCTCACTCCAAGCAAAAAGGCACAGATCCAACCCACACTTGTCAGGAAGATTAGAGTGGGGGCTTCTGCCTTGTGTGGAAAGACGAGTGGACCATGTTCCCTATCACCGTGAGGACTGGGGTATTTAGTAGCAGATCTGGCATTTTGTGTATCTCATTTTATTAAACCTTATGAAACAGACACTACTATTATTGTCCCCATGGCACAAATGAGAAAACAGAGACCCAGAGAGGTCAAATAACTTGCCAAAGTTCCCACAGAGGTAGAGTCAGAGCTGGCAGCCAGGATTTCTTTCTGTCAATTCTCAGGAGAGATGTTTCTTATTGGTTGAGGAAACTTCTAGAAGTAGAGTTTCACAAAGTGGCATTAGAGGTGGCTGTACACACAGTTAAGGTTGATTGTTAAATGAGCAAAACATATGCTTCCCAATGGCTATAGTCCTGTTCCTGGGCACCGTGGACACCAGGGCATGGACCTAAGGGCCAGGCTGGACTGAACTGGGCTGGCTTATTTCCTGCAGCTCACAGAATTTGTCTGCGTATGCCTTGTGGGTGTCCCAGTGCCCAGCTCAGCACTTCTCTGAGCCACCATTCCCACATTTATAGAAGGGAGATGATAACTGTACCTACCTCACACAGATGGCAGGGGATTAAATGACTTTCTATATGCAAAGCTCTTAGAACAATGTCTGCCACATGGTAAGTGTTATATGTGTGTTGGCTGTTGCTATTATTATTTGAGTATTGTTATTGATGTGAAATCCATACCTTTTTTTACTATTCTATCCTGCCTCCTGTGTTGGGGTGTCAATTGTTTAATACAAAATGAATGCAAACACAGAAGAAGGATGGAAAAGCGAGGAGAAGAGAGGAAAAAAGAATGCAATCTTACTGCTAGGCAGAGGCTGGGGTTAGTCAGGGAACCTGTCAACAGCTAGGGCTATAGGACAGTCCAGTAGAAGGGTGGCAGGGGATGGAGTAGAGAGTCACGTAACATGAAAGTCCACTCACTCCATGGGGCCAGAGTTCCTCAGCCTCCCCTGAGGAAGGACGTGGTTTCATGCTGGCACACAGGAATGGAAATGGCCTGTCCCAAGGGTCAGCAGGCCTGGTTCTAGACCTTGCCAGGCACTTATTGTGCACAAGCGTTTGTCTCTCTGCACCCCTGTTTCCTCACTCAATTTACAGAGAGGATTAGTTAAGCTATCCAGGAAATTCCTCTCCAATCCTGTGACAGGGGGGGAAAGGGCTTCAGATAAAGGCTACAGGCTTTGCTGCAAGACAGACCTGGATTTACATATTGACTCTGCCTTTTGCTAGTCGTGTAACCTTGACCTGCTCATACCCCTGGTCCCTGCTCATTTCAAGGATTGGGCTCAAAACCATCAGAACCTCCTCTTGTGTGTCGCTTATGGCTATTCCTTGACTTCTCCAACCAAAGGCTCGTCCACCGTGTCAGACAGAGCCCTTTCCCTTGGAGAAGGCAGTGAGCCCACCATTATTTCTTTTTCTTTAATATTAAGACCCCTTTGCCTTCAGTTTGTTTGAAAAGGCAATCAGGACAAATTTTAGACAGCTTTCCAGACATTACCATTTTGAAAACTCAAGAATGACCACTACTTTTCAGGCCTTTCTTTCCAAGGTAACCAGTATCCTGCCAGGAAAACTTCATTCCCCTTAGCCTCATCGTGCCCCGCCCTCCCGGGACATCTCTCTGCTGCTCACACTTCCAATTCCCCTTCAGATGTAGTGAGAGCTAAGGCCAAGACCAAAGACCAAACACAAATGGCAGAGGACTTCTTAAAGCTGCAAACAGGACAAGGAGGAAAAGCACAGAAACCCACATTATTTCTGGGGGTCCAGAGGTGCACCTAGAGGGGGCAATGTGGAGCCCTGGGAGCGAGGAGCTGAGGGAAGCTGCTTTCCGGGACTCAGGACGCAGAGGTAACATTGTAACGTCTGAGCAGGATGTCTCTGTGAGGTTAGAGCTACTCTCTCCCCTCATATAATCTCTAAGGTCCCCGCTGAGGAACAGAAAGGCCTCCAGTCGCTTCTGTCACCAAAACAAAAGGCTCAGTTCAGTGATAAGGAGCCCATGTAATAGTCATAATGTCCAGCTTTATTTAAAATGGAGTCTTCTCTGTCCTCTGGAGTAGACCGGCTTCCCTTCCCAGTGACCCCCTGTAGTGGCAAGGTGTTGTCCTAGTTGTCACCTCTAGTTTCCTTCTGCCTGTTCCTGTCCCTCCAAAGTGCCCTGATTGTCAGCATGTGGGCCCTTTCTCAGGTAGCCCACACCTGTGCTGAGACTTCCTTCTGGGGAAGGCAGCCATCCTGGGCCTGGCACCCTCTCTCTGCACCCCCGTCTGTGCAGTAGCCAGCCAAGATCTCTTACCCTTTAGATTCATCAGGTGTGAACTGGGCACCAGGACAAAGTGTCCCCTAAGTTTCACAAAGACATATGGAGTTCTCTGAGTGGTCACCTGGAACAGCTGTCCCGAGGCCCATGAAGAAAAGGACAAGACTGGAGCTCAGAGCTCGCTCAAGGTTCCTTCCAGAAATTCCATCAAATTTTCCTAGGCCACTGTGACTCTTGAAAAGCTGGGGTCTTTGAACACCACATCTGCCCAGTCTCAGCTCGTGGGTCTCGCCCCTCACTTTGGAACTGGAAGCATTGGACAGCCTTTCTCAAGGACTTTGAGCAGAAACAGAGACAGGAACAGTCCCTGTGAAGTCTGTGACACAGCAACCCCAAACTGAGCAGGGGAGAGTCCAACTGGCTACAGATAGCCGGACTTGCACACGGTCACACAAGAAACATGTCACTTTCTAGAGAAAGAATGTGTATATAAAACATTATGTTAACAATAGCAAAGTGGTACATTAATGGGAGCTTGTTATATTCTGCAGTTATGAAATTTTTTGAAAGAAAGTTTATATCGAACAAAAGAAAAAAAGAACAAGAGAAAAAAGGAGCAACAGACAGACCATCACTAGAAATTTCCATTATGTTCATGTATTTATTCCTTTATTTATGCAGCAAATATTTATTGGGCACCTACTGTAAGCATAGCGTTGAGTGCTGGAACCCTTTCTTCAAGGAGCACATGGGCTCTTGGGAGCCTTGACATGGCACTTACTTTTAATACTACAGTATCCCAGTGTGCGTGCATTTAACAGACTGTAGTAGGCAAAAAAGAAAAGAGGTCCCTAAAGATGACCAAATCCTAATACCCAGACCTGTGAATATGTTACCTACATAACAAAAGAGAGCTGTCAGATGTGATTAATTAAAAACCTTGAGATGAGAACATTATCCTGGGTGGTCCAGGTGGGCTGGATTTAAGCACAGGTGAAAGAGGGAAGCAGGAGAATCCAAAGGAGCTGAGAGGTGGGAGCCCAGCTCTGAGTGAGGTAGCTTACTGGCCTTGAAGATGGAAGGAGTGTGGGCAGCTTCCAGAAACTGAAAAGCATGAGGAAATGGATTCTCCCCTAGAACCTTCAGATGTGACACAGCCTTGCCAGCCTCTTAATTTTAGCCCAGTGAGACCCATTCTGGAGTTCTGATTTCCAAAACAATAAGATAAATTTGTGTTTTAAGCTATTAAGTTTGTGGTAATTTGTTACAGCAGTAGGAAACTAATATAAGCAATTTCAGCTAAAATCATTCAATTAAGAAAGGAGTTAAAAGCTTAAAAATAATATACTATAAAGATTATAAACAGGGTAGCACTTAGCCCACTCTTTTGCCAACAAAGTGTGGACCTGAGGTGGGTATATAATGTTTTTTCTATATTTGGTCTCAGCTGTAATATGAGATTTTTGCCACTCTTATGGCTTTAGAGGACTTTCAGGAGAAATGGTATCTATGTAGTTTTCCATGTGTTTTTTGATTTTAGAATGTAAACCCAATATAAACAACATTGTTCTACTGCAGTGGGGAGGCAGTTGAGTCTAGTTGTTAAGGTCTTGGACTGTGGAGTTAGACGGACCTGAGCTGAGCCCTTTCTCTGACCCGCACTAGTTGTGTAATCTCAGACAAGCTACTGAATCTTCTCAAGCCTCAGTTTCATTACCTGAAAAATGAAAAACTAAGGACATCTTCCTCCTGCTTTCTGGTAAGGGTTACATCAGATAATGTATACAAAGTGTCTGTCACCTAGTAAGCTCATCATAAATGATTGTAGTTAGAACAATTGGAATTATTATTGAGATTATCTCTGATGTTGAGACAGAATTGCCCTCCAAAGGCTAATTTGCCTCTCAGATAATGTGTCTGCCTCCAGGAACCCTTACACAAGTTCATTATTAATAAGCTTCCCAATCTTGTTTGTTTAGTAGGAAAAGTCTTCAAAAAATAATTTAAAAAAACCAGGGTCTTGTGGAAGAAAATAATGAAAAGAGGGTCCTTGGTAGGAGGGTCTTCCTACCAAGGTCTGAAGGACCTCATTATTTCACAAATATAACACTGGAAAACAAAATTTTGTTCTTACCTAATTTGACTGTGCTGATCTCAAATCTGACATTAGTTTTTCTCTGTAAGCTACAGTTTTTTTGCAATTAAAGATTTCAGGTTATCATCTTGTAAATTTTTTAACATTTAGTTTAACACAATGAAGTAGAATGTCTTCTTGGGCATCATCTTTGTGAAAATATAATTTATATAATGCAGTAAATACACTAATACACTAAAAGATATGATTGCATCAGAATTTGTCTACAATTTTGAAATAGAACATATTAAAGCACTTACTTTAATTATAAAATTTGTGCAAAACTTATTTATATTCTATTCAGGAAAAATTTGTGTTTGTAACTTGCGTTTGTGTACTTGTTGAGGACAATCTCATTTGATGCTCCAGCAGTAGTCCGCTCATCACTAACAGCTCCAAGATTTTTGGGAAACTTATCAAGGTGACTGTTCAGGAAGTGAATCTCAACGCTCATGTTACATACAATGTTGTGGAAAGCCAACAGCATTCTTTGAACCAGAAGTTCATAGTTTTCTGCTTTTTTTTGTTGCCAAGGGAGTTCTTTGTAACTGCCACAAAAGACTGCCATGCTGCTTTCTCCTCCTTATTCATCTTCCTGGCAAATTCTTTGTCACATATGAGGGTTCGAATTTGAGGTCCATCGAATACAACTGCTTTTTTATCTTCTTGAAAGACAAGGCAGGAAATGCAGAAATAATATGTTGAAAGCATTCACTTTCTCTATTCGAAGCCTGAAGAAACTGCTTCATTGAGCCAAGTTTGATGGGAAGTGGGAGAAAAATGATCTTATCTCGATTAACTACAGGTTCATTCACAATATTTTGCATCCCTACTTCCAGACCTTCACGTTTCAGCCACTACTTCTGTGTCCAGTGTTTCTCCCGAGCTCGGCTGTCCCACAAACACAGAAAGCAAGGATCCTTCGTGAAACCTCTCTGTTGTCCTAGCAGGAAATTTACCGTTTTAAGATGTACACAAATGATCCAGTTATGCTCCTCATACTTCAGTAAGTTGAGGACAATTTTTATGTCATTATAATCTTCTCACAGATGAATTCAATAACCAATTGGAACTGCTGCATAAACATTACCATTGTGTAAAAGAACACATTTCAGACTCCATTTAGAGCTGTCAAGAAATAGCAGCCATTCTGTTGGACTGTAAGTGGTAACAACTATCTGGCTGAGAAGACTACTGATATCACGACAGTAAACAAAGTGTTTGTCTTCGGAAAATAAGTCCACAAAAATTTGTTCACACTTCCTGAAATGGAATACTTCAGATGACCGGTAAAAGTACATTCTTCTCTTGAAGCCTGGAGGCTAATAACTCAGCTGCTTTCTATGATAGGCCCAAATCTCTTACTAAGTCATTCAATTTGGGTTAGTTAAACTGCTGAGGGGTTAATGACTGCTTGGCATCAGAAGAAGACCCTTCAGATTATACAACCATTTCCTCATGTATCTTATCAAAATACATTTGATCACCATGTTCACTTTCTTCATTCTTAGAAGAAATAAAACCATTGAAAACTAGAACCAGGAGTGTCTCAGAGTGTGAGATAGATCGTATTGTTGAAGGAATATTAGAATATGCGATCATATGCCATTTTTTCTTGCTGATACCCTTTGTATGGATCAGACAGAAATAATAGTCACTGCTGTGGTCCTTAGGTTCATGCCAAACCATGGGAATACCAAAAGGTATTTCTTTGCATTTTCCTTTTGTCCAGTCATGAAGCATTTCCTCACAATTATGACACACAATATGAGGAGCCCAATTCTTATCTTGATTGCCAAGGGGAACTTGACAATAGGCAATATATGCACGTGTCACAAATGATGAAATATTGTGCCTTTGACGTTGAAGTGAGTAACAGCCACATATAGAACAGAAAGTGTCAGAGCTATTCTTATATTTACGCCTGCTCGAAGAAGCCATGATTCAATCTTAAAACAAAGTAAGAGGGTGTTTTTATTAGATAATAATTTTTTATATTTAAAAACAACTATAATTATGTAAAAGTGATGTTTATAAAACATTAATTGCCTTGTGGTTATGTTCAATCCAAGAGTCGTTGCCCTTTAACTCCAATTTAAACACCAATGCATGCCATTAACTGTAACAAAAGGAAATTGAAATTGCATAAAAAATAGAGCATGCACCAAAAAACAGATTTCAGATTTGGAATCAGCGATGCAGAAATACAGTGTGTTCATAAAGTCATGGTGTACTTTTGATCGGTGACCAGTCAAAAGTGCACCATGACTTTACAGACACACTGTATATAGAAGCAGTTCTAAAACCTCGTGCAACAGAAAATGAAAACAAAAAATTGGTCCCCAGTGTTTTGACATACATAAAGGGGAATTCATGCTCAGAGATGACACCACAGGAGGGCAGACATAGGACTAGAACTTTCTGGCTTCCCAGCCCCTTTCCTGCTTCCTTTCCAACTTGACACATACATACAGACCAAGTGTAAGTACAAAGCCGATACAAACCTACATAATCAGACCACTGAACTCACTGGTGAGCCTGTCTCACAATAGGGTAAGTGTGAGCATTTCTTGTTCAGGTTGCCGTAGTGATTTGTATATCTCCACTCTCCCTCACTAGATCCCTGAAATGCAAATATCAGATATCAGCAAGAGTATCTTTTCTATGTGTCCAACCTTCCAACATCCTTCCATTACTTTATTTTCTCTGTGAAACTGATTATGAGATCAAACATAAAATAAAATGAACACACACAAAACTTATTAGCTTGTCTATAGTAGGTAATGGGTTAAATTTAATAACAGCCCCTTTTCAGTAGTGATAAGGAGAGTTCCCTTCTAGAAAGTACTTTCTTCTGTGCTTCCTCCCCAGGTTGTCAATGACACAACAGTGATTCTAAACTTTTTGATGAAGACAAACAAGTCCTTGATCTGTTCTGTTGAAATTTGGAAATAATCTTGAGTCATTTGGGGTCAAATCTAGTGAACATGCTGAATGGGCAAATTTGAGACAGAGAATTCTCCTTGAGGTTGTGATGGAGGAAGAGGAGTGGACCAGAAGTTTTCTGTGTGAGGTTTAATGCTATTCTCAAAGAAGAAACCCCTGTGGAGTAGGAACAAACTTTCTTTTACCCTCAAGATTCTTCTGGCTAGTCTAATAATCAGACAGACACAAGACAGATTAGCAAGAGAAAATAACCAAATTTAATACATACGTATGTATGGGGACCCCTGATACATGAGGGAGTCAGAGACCCCACATGCAGGAGAGGGTCAGAGATAGAAAGGGAACATGAGTATATGACACCCTGAACTGAGGATAAGGTAATGCACCTTGGGAGCTTCAAAGTGTCATTGCAAGATGATAAGAAGAGCAGAGGTTTAGTGAATCAAAGCTTTCCCTGCCATATGGGTGGTTAAAGGTTATTGCTGATAATCTCTTCTTATGGGAAAGACCCCTAATTCAAGTACTTCTGAGTAGTTAAAGGGAGGAACAAAAGTTTCTCTTGCGTCTGAAGCTAAAATTGCCTTTAGCTCAAAACAATCTGCATAGCACAGAGGCACACCTTGAGTTGGCTTGTTCTGAACTCCCTCACCCCCCAACAACTTTGATATTTGTAATTAACTTGGAGAATTCCAAAAATAATGTCTGTGTTTGCTGCACATTTAATACATGATGGGGGTGTTATACATAAATGTATAATCCTATAGCTACCCATTTAAGTAGTTATCATCATCATCATTTTATAGATGAGGAAACTGAAATTACCAGAGTTAAATAACATGTTCAAAGTCAGACAGCTAGGAAAGTGAAGTTAGGACTTAAACTTATATATCCTGGTATCCAAACCAAGTTCATGCTCTTATCCCCATGCTGCTGTACATGTGAAACTTCTACAAATAATATCTAGCAGCACACAATGACTTAAAAAGAGAAGGGAGAGAACATCTTAAACTTTATGGTCATGTTTTTTTATCTCTGAGTTGTCTGCTTCAGCCATTTATTCAATAAATATATCTGAGTACTTACTTTGCTTAGTTTAGCATAGGTGAGAAACAAAACATAAAGATCTCTTAGGCTGAGATCTAATCAGGAATATAGACATCAAGCATTGAAGCATTTCAGGAGGAAGAGCAGCATAATACCTAATTTTCATTTAGGAAATATCTCTCTGGCTACAATGAGAATTAGATATGACTTACATCAAAGACAGGGGCCAAAGGGTTATGACAACAACTTGTACCCAAGAAAGTCAATTGCTCTCTTCCTCCTCCAAGCTTCCCAGCATTTTGTTCTTCCCTTTTTTAATATCAAGCTAAGTTATTTTACTTTATTTTCCAGATTTGTTTTCGCTATTAACCCTTTTTTTTTCATGTTCACTGACCCCTGGGAGTGAGTTCTTTTTAAAAATATGAAATTAGTTCCAGTTACAGTTTTATTAACTTAAAATCATATTTGTTTGATAACCAATTTATAGAAACAAAAGGAACATACATTTGGCTTTCTTTAATGTTGCCTTACACATATACAATCATACTCTGAATGGTCAGGAGGCACGAGGACATATATGAATGTTCGTACTACTCAAAGGGGTAAACTGTGAGTACCTTAAGGCTAGAGTTTGTCCAGTTTTGTTTTTCCAACATCAAGCAGACTCCACAATAATTTTAGTTAAATGAGCAACTCCTTATTGCCCATAATGGTAAATTATATTCATTGCTATTTAATTGTGTGTGTGTGTGTGTGTGTGTGTGTGTGTGTATAAAATCAGAAAAGGCTTTACATGGTGAGGGAAGAAATAATTCTTTATTTATATCTCGAACCAACAGCTCAGAGCACAATTACTCTTAGCCTCCAGGCCATAGTGAAATGTTGACATTGTTTGCTATATAGTCACTGATGTCAATCAGATGAAAATGCCCACTAGTGGCCAGCAATGAGGGGGATTGGTCTGTGCTGAGCCTACTATCAGTCATTCCATGTTGGAGCACTTAGTTAATGGCTGCTAGTTTCTCTTTAAAATAGAGTAAAATTCATATCATTTAAATTTAGTAAAGTAAAAAGTTGTCATTGTGTTTATTGTTTTGTTTGTAAGGCTAATTCTCAGGATTTCTTTCCTGTTTAAAAAAAAAAACCCTTTAATATACCAAGAGTCATAATAAAATATAAATTAATTAAAAATTATAGTAAGAACTGAAATGTCAATGTAGACACAGCATTTTTATTTGCTTATTGTTTATCTTAATTAAATACAATGTATTTTCTCTTTTTTTTTTTTTTTTTATTCAGTGAGAGGAAGGGAGGCAGAGATAGACTCCTGCATACACCCTGACTGGGATCAACTTGGCAAGCCCACTAGGGGGCAATACTCTGTCCATCTGGGGCATCGCTCCATTGCACAGAAACCGAGAACTTCTTAGTGCCTGAGGCAGAGGCCATGGAGCCATCCTCAGCACCCAGGGCCAACTCACTCTAATCAAGCCATGGCTACAGGAAGGGTAGACAAGGGGGAGAGAGGTGAAGAAGCAAATAGTTGTTTCTCCTGTGTGTCCTGACTGGGAATTGAACCCAGGACAGCCACATGCCAGGCTGACACTCTACCACTGAATAAACCAGCCAGGGCCACAATGTGTTTTCAGATTTCAAAATTATTTATTTTAATCTATTCCCTTCCAGGATTATAATTCCAGTTTTTATTCTGGGAACTTCTTGTATTCATGACTTTGGGAGGCAGCCCAGTTCCATATATTTGTGATTAGCAATTTTCTGACCACCATGGCAATGTCCTGTATGGAAATGAATGGAAAACCATTCATTCACTCAGGAACCCTTCCTCTTTTCCACATGCCAGATTAGTCTCCAGGGACACTGAGCTGACTAAGGGAGACTGTCCTTGGTAGGGAGTCCCTGGTCTGCCAAAGAGAACAGACCAATCTTGCTCATCATATTTTAGAACCAGGAAAGAACATTTTTTAAATTTATTTTATTTTTATTTTATTCATTTTTAGAGAGGAGACACAGAGTGAGAGAGAGAGAGAGAGAGAAAGAGAGAAAGGGGGGAGGAGCTGGAAGCATCAACTCCCATATGTGCCTTGACCAGACCAGTGCAGGGTTTTGAACTGACGACCTCAGTGTTCCCAGGTCGACGCTTTATCCACTGCGCCACCACAGGTCAGGCAGAACATTTTTTAAATGAGAAAATTTACACTGGAAAAACTCAAGTTATGGCTGGTAGATTCAAAATGTCATTGACATTCAGTCAACACCATACTTTTCCCTTTCCTTTCTTGGCATTGTGAAAAATGCCAGAAAAGTTCCAATCCCTGACTACCTCCCTGGAATGCTGGGAAGTTAAACACATAATGGATATGAAATGCTTTAAAACCTGTAAAATGCTGAAGAAGAAAAATTTCAGCAGCAATACTTGCAAGGTACTTTAGAGTTCATGCAGGGTTATAAGCTCCTTCACCTCAGAGAATAGGCTGAGCTGGAAAATGTCCTCCTGATTTTAAAGGCACAAAAAAGGAGGGGCGACTGAGGGGCTTGCCCATGATGCACAATATATGGGTGGCTATTATTCCCAGTGATAGTTCTGGTTGTTACCATTTCCATGATTTAATCAGACAGCTTGCTGCTTAAACTCCAGTGCATGACAGGTGTGCAGTGAACATTCCTTGAAATTGATTTCTACTAGTAGTTTTAAATACCACTCTACAAACAACCTTTCTCCAAGTGATGGTGTCTTTCTGGGAACAATGGAATCAAAGAATAGGGGAGGAAGGGTGTTTGACCTTCTTCTAATAAACCAGTGATTATCCACTATTTATCATGTACTGTATGTCATGATCTCTAGTGAAGTGTGTGTATCTTTTATTAATGATAGCTCCTAACACCACCTGATTGATGTTTGCTCATAACTTCCTTTTTAAAGCTAGGGTAGATTCAACTTTACTCCTTTAACAAATGTCACTCACTCTAGTGTTCAAATGTGCTTTTTAGGAGGCGGGCAAAGGGTGAAGATAAAACGAATCTGTTTCTTTGCTCAGTTAGCCTCTTCTTCGAGTCCTGGTTTGGGAGCTGCCAATGCTAAGACAGTTGCATATTATGAAGCGCTGGACATGGGGTGAAGAAGAGGCCTGGACAATGCAGAATAAGGGCTGGTGAGACCTGTATGTAGAGGATAACCCTGAGGAGTGAAGAAAGCCCAGCCCCACAAGCATTGGCCAAAGGTTATCCCCAGCAAGTAGGTGAATGAGCCTGTGGAAATTCCAGGCCCCAAGCAGTGGCATCACAGTCCCCAGTGAGCATCTCTGGTATGGATAGAAGCCTAGAAAGCATCCTCCAGCCCATCCCTAGGAAAATGGAAACAAATGGGCAGAATGTCATTGTTATGAAAGGAGGGTCCCAGTCAAATGTGTAGGATGGGGAGCATTTGGGACCTAGAACACTGTAGGGGAATCTAAGGCAGATCAGTAAAGAGAGGGCTGGAGAATGGAGAAGGGTGGAGAAAAAGGGGTCCCATCAGTACAAGCTCGTCCTAGAAAACTGTTGCCAGGATCTTTGGCAGCTAAACTAACCTTATAGTCTACTGGTAGAGAGAAGGCTCCTTGCATCCCCCAGGGCAGGTGGCACTGAAAGCAGGATGCACGCTTCTGAGCTTCTCTAGTCTGCACTGTTGTCCTCTGTGCCCAGTGCACGGCTGCTGTCCCTAGTCTGCACTGTCACCCTCTCTGCCGGGTGCCGTTCTGGCATCACCCTTATCCTCTCTCTTCTGTGGATCCCCAATTCCAATTTCATGTCTTCTCCTTTTTCCTGGTTGACTTACTTATTTGGGGAAAAGACATCCCAGTATAGAAGAAGAAATGTTTTGAAGCCTTGAGTATCTATCAATGTCTTTATCCCACCCTCCCACCCTACACATCCAAGACATTGCTCCCATTTCCAGTATTGCCATTGACCAATCCAAAGATATTCCCATCCCTCATCTCTTGCCTGGGTCTTACCCCTCTCTAGAAACTTGTAAGATCTCTTTGTCCCCTGTGTTGTGAAATATCACAGTGGTGCACCCCAGATGAGTGTGTTTTCAACCATTGTGCCAGGCACTCTGTGGGTGGGCCCATAAATCTCAAAAGCCATGTCTTTCAATTCTGGGAAATATTCTTGAATAATTGATGATTTCCTTACTCTTTTCTGTGTTTTCTCTTCCTGGAATTCCTATTATTTACAGCATCTCATAAGTTGGTCTTCTAATTTACTTATATTTTTCTTTCATACTTTCCATTCCTGGGGTTGTTCTGTCTTGGTTTTGGGGTTTTTTGTTTTTGTTTTTGCTTTACTTCTCAGGAGATCTCTTCAACTGATCTTCCAACCTTTTTACTGAATATAATTACTCTGAAAGTTTTTCTTTTCATGTTTTCTACTCCTGATGTTGAGCCCTCTCCTCTCTGTTTTGGTCTCCATCTTTTGTGCCGGAGGCTCTCCTCAGGTGTTTGCCAGTATTTAAAGACTGCAGATGAGAAGTTGGTTGGGGGGAACACATGGGGTTTGTCCACGTGAGTGTCACTGTGGGGAGAGCAGCCAACTGGGCCATGTACTGGGAACCCCTATTGTCAGTTTCTTTAGTTCCTTTGTCTTGGAATGAGTCCAGTTTTCCAGAGAAGACCTTTCCAATACTTTGTGTGGTAGGCACATCAATGGTCCCCCAAAGATGTCCATGTACCAATCTTTAGAACTTAAGAATACGCTACATTAAATGGCAAAAGGGACTTTGCAGATGTCTTTAAAGTGACGATCTTGACATGAGGAGATAAACCTAGGTCAGTTGTCGGCAAACTCATTAGTCAACAGAGCCAAATATCAACAGTACAACGATTGAAATTTCTTTTGAGAGCCAAATTTTTTAAACTTAAACTATATAGGTAGGTACATTCCTTATCGAGGTAGTGCCCGCACGTGGTATTTTGTGGAAGATACTTCACACTCAAGGGGCCAGAGAGCCGCATGTGGCTCCCGAGCTGTGGTTTGCTGACCACTGCCCTAGATTATTCATTGGGCCCACTATATTCATCATGGTCCTTATAACCAAGAAGCAATAGGCTCAGAGTCAAAAAAGGAACTACAACTATGACAGCAGATTAGTGTGACAAGAGGCCACAAACCAAGGAATGCGGGCAGCCTCTCAAAGCTAACATAGGCAGTAAAACAAACTCTCCCCCAGAGCCTCCAGAAGGAATGCAGCTCTACCCACACCTTAATTTTAGCCCAGGCCTATCTATGCCATTTTTTGTTCAGCCTGAAACTGATTTCAGACTTCTGACTTCCAGAGCTGTATGATCATACATCTGTGTTGTTTGGTAATTACATCAGCAACAGATACTTCATACAGCCTGGCCTCGGGAGCTACCGGTGGGAGTAGGCTGGGGTCTCCTTCCTGCCTTTGCCACATCTGGTGTTTTTCAGTCCAGAGAAACTCTACCTATGCCTCATCCTCTCTAGGAAACAAATCTGCAGTTTCTACCATGTTGGGGCAAGCCAGTCTCCCGGACATGTGGAACAAGGGTCGGGATCTGGGGAATCTAAGCACTCTCTCCCTTCTCCTCTGTTCCAGAAGTAGGCAGAGCTGCCCCGTCCAAGCCACGTGCATGTTCTGCAGTGGAAATCCCGCTGACAAGCAGCTTTGCCATCCACTGACTCAGACTCGAGTTTTCTTGTGACTATTGTCACCAGCTTGCTTGCCAGCCACTCAAATGCTAATGTTATCTTCTCTCCCGTTCTCTCTGTTTTCATCAGCTTGTTCCTTTAGAAATAAATAAAGAAAGAAAACACTCTTGTAGCTTTAGTGTCCTGTCCAAGAGAATCAAACCCAATGTGTCCTAAATATACCACCTTTGTCAGGAACTCTTTCCTTCACACAGGAAATTGGAGACCTCAGGAACCCTCTGGGGAAGCCAAAGCTCACACCCCACAGTACAACACTGGGTCCCTGGACACTTGGGAATGTCTCCTCTGACTAATCACCAGGGTCTCCCCACCTAAGGCCTTCCTCCTGCTTTATGTCCTGCTTTCTCCACACAAATTCAGGGTGTGACCCAGAACGGTTGCAACAGTTGCGAAAATGTTGATGTACTTCCCTACTCATTGTAAAGAGCCACTGTTCCTCATCCCACCAGTACCTTGCCTGAACACCCCCCCACACACACTCCCCGCTCCTGCTGACGTGCCACGCTGTGCTAGCTGGATAGGGCTGCTGTAGCAAACTAGACAACTCCCAGTTCTGGAGGTCGAGTGCCAGACCAAGGCGCTGACAAGGATGGATTCTCTGGGAGCCTTCCTCCTAGGTTTGCAGGTGGCCGTGTCTTGCTGCGTCTTCACAGGTGTTCTCTCTGGGTGTGCCCCTGGTGTCTCCCTGTGAGTTCCAATAGCCTCTTCTTCTAAAGGCACCCGTCAAATAGAATCCAGACACATTTTAGTTAAATCACCTTTTTCAAGGGCCTAGCTCCAACACAGTTGCATTCTGAAGTTTTGGGATTGAAGATGCCAACAAGTCAATTATGGGAAGGGCGAGGACAACACCATCAAACCTCCACTGGCCCTCCCCTCATTCTGGCCCAGGATTCTGATGGCTTTGTTTCCCTTCCATACCTGTGGCCACATACTGTGAATAGCAGCCCTGAACATGTCCCATTCTTCATTTCTGCCCCGAGCCTGGGCTATGAAACCAGTCTTGCCAAGATAGCCACAGACCTGGGCCCCTACCTTAGAGCTCAAGGGGAGACCAGGAAGCCCTTTGTGATGACATCCAATTTATACGTTTCCCTTGCTAAAAACATTTTAACATAAACATGTAAAACAATGTGTACTGTATACATGTATTTTCCATGATTATAAAATAAAATTCTCATCTTTTCCTTTGACGGTTTGGCCTAACTCTGTTCACATTTCAAGTTTCAGTTAAGAAAGATAGTGAGAAATATTTAGAAGAAGGCCATTAATTACACATTTAGATGGACCTATAAAAATGTCTAGAGAGGATGGAAATCTTCATGGGGAAAAACGATGGATAAAAGCAGAGGTCTTGGAATCAGATAGACCTATGTTTAAATTCTGCTTCTACCACTTATTAATGGTGTGACCTTGAGAAAGATGCTGAACCTCTTAGTTTCTTCATGTATAATAATACGTGGCTCATGAGGCCACAGTAATAAACACGAGAGATAAGGTACACACAGCGTCTATGCAAGGTCCAGACAGGAGACTGGGTTGCTGGAGAAATGTAAGCTCTCTCCCCAACCCCTGGGACCACAGACCTACAGAGCCCCAGGAATCACACCCCTCCCCAGCTCTGCCCTTAATAAAACCCTCCACTCCCTTCTACCCAATGAAAAGGGTCTGTGTAAATCCTATGTTAATAGATTCTTTTGGCCAATTCACTAGGCAGGTTTTACATTTGAAAGAATATTTGACAGTTTTACCCAGCCTTTCTCTGGGGCCCTAGGGAAGGTCTAGAAAACCTCTCAGAATTAACTTCTGGCTGTCTCAGCTGCTCAGAACAGCTCTTCAGCTTCTCCCCCTCCCCCCTCTCCCCAGTGGAGGTCAAAATACACTTGCTGAGAAAAGTTTGGGAAAGAAACATAGAGGTCAAGGAGGAAGAAAATGAATATTTACTGAACACGTTTATTTTATTTTCTTGAATCTGTGAGGCACTTGACATAAATTACCTCATTTAGTATTTTACAGGTAAGAAACTGAAATTCAGAGAGGTTAATAAACTAGGGCCAGGTTACACACACAAAAAAGTGGCAGAGCAAGGTTCAAGGCCAAGTCAGCAAGTCTGAATTCAAATCCAGTGCTCTTCCCAGTGTTCCCAGCTGCCCCCACCCCAGGCCCTCATATCTCTCTACAATCTCTCTTCGTGACCTTCATCAGCCCTCTCTTTCAGCACCCATTACTCTCTTCTTTGTGTTATGGTTCCTTCAGCCATGTCTCCTCCCCTTGACTCTCTGAAGCCAGGAGAAATGCCTGATTTTTTCACCTCACACCCCCGATAATGCCAAGCATGTAATAGGCTCTTAGGGTTTATTTTAAATGAATAGAGAGTTAAATAAATAAGTGCAGAAATAAATGAATATATAAATTAATTGGGCAACATATCGTAACATAGGAGGTTCAGACCCAGAAAATCAATCTGGTGTTGTGAGATCCCAAAGAAACCACAAGAAGACCAGATGGAGTGGACATCGCCTGTATTACTTACATACAAGGGCAACACTGATAGCAGCTGGTCAGTGAAAGCTCCATATCCCACTGGGTAGGGTAGCAGTTTAAATAGCTAAGCCATAGGCAGTTACTTAAGTGAAACTTTTTGTCTGCATGTAAGCAAGCAGGTAAGCAGGGGATAGGGGAAGGGTATATGCTATTCTGTGTTGTCCCTACTTGATACATATGTGGTGACTCAGTTTCATTGTTCTTAGTAAAACCTTAGTTACAGTTGCGCTACCCTCTATTGCATGGCTCATGACCGTGGTAGAGATCCATGACCACAGCATTATGAAGCTGGGGAGGGGAAAGGACCATGTTCAGCCTTAACACTACACATATGTTGGTCAAATAAGTTTTTAAATATGATATATATGTTTGCTTGCTTATAGTTTGCTTTGGGTGTAGGGGACAGGCTGTAAGCAGGCAGGGTTGTTATAGCCTAAGGCTTAGTTTTAAGACTAAGCTTTTCCCCACACCCTTGACTGTTGCATGATATGGGGTGGTGCACTCTTATGGGGAATCCCATTTATGCCTCAGATAAGTGACTTTGTATCAGAGCCTTCCTTGTTTGTAGATTGAATTAAAGGTTTGGATTTCTACACTATAAAATGGGGCATAGGAGCCCATGCTAGAGGAGAGAAGAGAAAGGTCACATGGAGGATAGGAGAAGCAGCCAAGATGGTGGAGTGCTAAAGGAGAAGCCAGTTTGTGCAAGTTTGTGCAGAGAGAAGCAGATGGGCAAGGAGAACAGAGGAGAATAAGGCCAGTGAGCTAGAAACCTTTGATCCTAGAAAACTCAGATAAGTCAGTGGCTTTGGGAGCCCTGAGTGGAAAGGGAAGTGTTTTCCCACTGTGTGTTTTTCTTGCCTGCTGGGTGCAAGCTAGGATTAAAGCTAATGGCCCACCAGTTATTGGCTTCATTATTTCATTACCATCTGTCCAACAGCATGATTTCATACATAGGTGGGACATAAAAGTGAGACTATGAGACATGGACAAGAGAGTGGTGGTTTAGGGGTGGGGGGAGGGAGGGGAGAGTGGGATAGGGAGGAGGGGAGGGACACAGGGAAAACCAGATAGAAGGTGACAGAGGACAATTTGACTTTGGGTGATGGGTATGCTACACAATTGAATGATAAGATAACCTGGAGATGTTTTCATTGTACATATGTACCCTGATTTATTGGTGTCACCCCATTAAAATTAATAATAATAAAATTAAGAAAAAAAAAGAACAGCCAAGAGGAGCACAGCGACGGGGCCCCCTTAAGCTGTACCCAGGCATGCCAAAAGGATTTGTGAGTAACAAATTGCCTGTGTGATTATTACAAAAAAAAAAAGTCACAGAGGTAGAAGAAGTGAGCTGTAGAAGAAACAAGTTTAAGGAACAAGTTACTGAGGCAAAAGAAGGTCCCTTGGAGTTCAGGATAGAGAAAGGTACTACATTTGATCTTAGCGAAAAGGCCAAGAAATGATAGAAAGAGAGAAAGGTAAAGATAACTATCTGGGGGGCGGGGGGAAGGGGACAGGAGAGATGTGATCTTGCTCCTGAGAAAAAGTGAGCTGGGTCATCCATCCTAAGAGCTTTTAGGGTAGGGAATTTTAGGGATTGTCCCAGGGGAAGATCTCAATAGAATACGCATCAGCTTCTAGGTATGTCCTTTCAGGGATGCTGTCTCCACTGAATAGTTGGTGCCAGGGCAGGGTGGTCATTAGTCAGTGCAGCTGGTCCTGATGTCAGCCTTGGCATCTTTTTTCTGGTTTTGCTGCTTTTCTGGGCCTGAAGCAAAAACACAACTAAGGTCTACATGTTATCCCTAGGGGTTAATGCTTAAGGGAGTGGTGGTTGTGCAAGGGTCTGCATGGGAGTCACACAAGGCTACATTTTGGCTCCTTGTTCCTTCTCCAAGGCAATCTACCACATGACTAGTGACATGCCAGGGGAAGAAAGGTCAGGGGAGGGTCCAAATCATATAACTATCAATATGAAAGGCCAGGGGTCTAAACTGCCTGACCAACAATATGCTGGCGGAGGAAAGGTTACCCTGGGGGTGAAGTCCTTGTTTTCCCAGTTTTGCCCGTTGCTAGGTACCCAGGGCTTTTAGCCCTGGTGTCCTTCTGTACATGGCCCATCATCCTTGCTCTGCTCATGTCTGTCTAACTGCCTACCACAAATGGAGGGATGAACAAATGGGTTTAGAAAAGATTGAATAAATGAATGGATAGATGGATAGATGTAGGAACAAATACACGTAAGAAAAAGTGAATGCCATATATCATGCAAAATTGAATGTAGGCACATTTTCAAGTGCGTGAACTGCATCAATGGATTAGTATGTGAATAAGTGAATATGTCAGCGGATATATGAATCAAGTCAATAAATAAATGCTATTAAATATGCAAGTGAACATATGAGAATGGATGAATAATTTAATACATAAATGAATTAATACCAGGAGGAATGAATGAATGAATGAATGAATACATGAATGAACTCCTGAATGTATGCATGCACAAATTGAATGAACAAATGGAGGAACCAACAAATGGGTAAACGTATGCCTTCCCTATTTCCCACAGGACCACCATACTGAATGTGCTCCTGATCAGAAATCCTATGATTCAGAGGACCAGTTGAGATTCCAAAAGGAGGATTTAAAATGAAGCTAAAGGTCTGAGGGTGGGATTAAGGTCTAGGGCCCAACTTTGCATAGAGAATACCTTTGCTGGGAGTCCCCTGTAGCACCTTCCATATCTCCTAAGAATTGTACACCAAAGTGATCATAGGAGCAAATGAGAACAGTGGGCCAATGCTCTAGGGAGCTTCAAAGCACAGCCAGTCAGTCCCCTTCTGCCCAGTATTCCCTTTGCCCTATGCCCCATACTCCCATCCAGTACCCACTCCACCCCCAGCCCAGAGCACAGGCAGGCAACCAAAGGCAAGGAAATTAATTCTTAGCATCCAGGATCACCCTTAATGAAGAGGCTGCTGCAATATCTTTGCAACAAGCAGCAACTCCCATGTTTGATTACAACAGGTTGAGCCATTCCACATTCCCCAGTGCCAGGGCTCAGGGAAAGAAGGAGGGGGGGAAGAACACCTAAATCCTAGGCAAGAGCACACACTTCCTAACACAAGCAGCCCAGAGAACTTGGCTTTGTCCAGGACAAAAGAATTGTCACATAGCACTTCTTGCAGAAAAGCCCCCATGTCTTAACCCCTCTGCCTGCACATCTCTGAGCAATACTTTTCTTTGCTTCTTTTTATTTTTCCACTTCAGAATCTGAGACACAGAGGTTTTTGAGTGACTGACACCATCTCCCCTCTCGGGCCCCGGGAGCTGATTTGTTCATGATTGTAACAAACCGGTCTTTCAGGTCCCCTTGGCAACCCCCAGTGCCCTATCTCCAGAGAATTGGGCTTCTAAAGGACTGTGAGGAGACTGGACTTCTGGGTGAAAATTCAAACCTTCCTCATTGTTTCTTTGCTGCCACATTCAGGCTGGGCCACTGTTCCAAGGAGAAGCGAGTTTGTTTGGGAGAAAGTCTGTCCTGGAAGTTAGGAATGGCATATAAAGAGGAATACCTGTGCCAGGTGTTCTGGAGCTGAAGAACGAGGATGAAACATAGAGATTCCTTTCCAGTTTCAATTTTCACTCTTGTCATTGCTTGTCTCAATGATGCAACCTTAGAGTAATGCCTGCCACTGGAGGTCAGGGTGCCCCTGTGGCCCCAGACATTTGTCAGTCTGAGTTATTCATTGCACCACTCACATAGGCAGGAGGAGATGTCCTAGTTCACACACAGCCTAAGCTGAGAGGCTGCAGAGGAGACCTGTGCCGGCTACACAGTCTCAAGAGCTGAGAAGACAACTCTGTAGTGTCTAGTCTGCCTCTGGCTTCCATTTTCCACGAAAGATTGCTTGAAAATGATGTATTTTTCCATAAAGGTCTTTTTGAACAGAGTCAGGAAGATCTACATAGCTATTCCCTACTCCCAATCCTGACTCAACTTTGTGTCTTGTTTGGGGAGGGGGCGGAAGAGGGTGGAGGCAGCAGGAGAAAGACCTTGGCCATGGTGACTAACTTAAAACAACAGACACTGACAAAGATAGTAATGTGCAAATTACTGATTTTTATTAGACACTTTGGGGAATATAGTTGCTTGTGAGGGAATGAAAGAGAATGTTTGTGCTTATAAAATTATATGGAAAATCAATGCAGTGTTAAGTGTATTTTTCAGTTATTTGAGTCAAGGACAGTTCTCCAGTCAATTCTAGCAAGCTCTCTAAGGGAGACAGAGATGACCCTAGGCACAGCCAAGGGGGCTCAGTGAAAAGGTCAAGATGCATGTATTGCTGCACTTTTCCACCTAGAGAAATGCCCCGTGGGGCATGAAGTGATGTGGGCAACGCAGAGTTTCCAAAGTGGTTGTGAGACTTCAATTCTTAGCAGCTCAGGACTGCACTAGACAGGTACTCTGAGGTCTAGACACACTTATTTTATTTTTACTTTTTGTATGCACCATCCTAGGGATTCTGAGCACTGAATCCAGGTCACAGGTGGGGTGACCCCTAAAATATTGGGTCATAAAATCATGCTGCAGGAGACAAAAGAAGAGCCACCCCAAATCTGAGAAAAAGTGACTGATCCACCTCATCTTCTTGGCTTTGCCCCTCCCCTGCTATGTGATCCAGGACCAGTTACTGGCCTTTCTGGGCTTCCTATTCTTTTGTCTGTATCTTTTGTTGTAAGGAGCTCCTTATAATGTCTTCCTGCTTTAAACTCTGCGATTCTATAACAAGAAGGTCTTTAATGATTTGTGGAAATGATAGTTCAGTGAATGAAGTAGAGATCTGCACTGATGGGGATGCAAATGTTGGTTACATCTCTTCTAGCTGTGTGTCTTGGGCCATGGAACATGCCTGTTTCAGTTTCTTCCTTTAAAAATGATTTGTTAGTTTGGTTGTTTTTTTGTTTCTATCAGTGGGCTAGTGGTGAGGGTTAACTGCAGCACTAGGTGTGCCAAACACTGAAGACAGTTCCTGTCAGAGTGGATACATGTTAGCTATTGTCATTACAAAAGTGGATAAGGAAAACAACACATTTTAACAAAGTTTCTTAATGCTCAAAACACTTATGGAAATAGATGTATAAATAAATAATAAGTCTCAACTGATTATTATCAAAGACCAAAATGATCCCTTTGTAACCCTGCGATAGACATGATTAAAGGACTATATTAAGATACACACTGCCAAAAACAAACCCCCAAAAATAACACTTTACATTCAAATTCAATCTTTTCCACTACACATCAGTTTCACCATCTGTAAAATGGGGGTAACAACCAAAGACTTTGGAGAATTTATTGTTGTGATATCTTTTACATAGTGCTTGAGGCACTTAGTAAATGGTATGTTATTATATTAGCATTTATTACTTGAAATCTATAATTCAAAAAAAAGATCAAAGAACAATCATCAAAACCTAAATCTGTTTTTAATGCAACTTCTCTGATACTTGGACCCTGTTTTCTCCACAAGAAATGGTTGTTTCTGGGCTTGTCTCCTGTCATTTACTCATTCACTCAAATTGTTTTCTAAAGTGAGGAGTGAAGGTACTGAATAGATTATCTGGATTTTACTTACATATTAGAAATTTCTCAAGGCTTTGAATGTGTTGCAAACACCCTCTTCAACTGCTTATTTCAGTAAAGGACCCTTCTTGCCAGACAGCAATGAAATTTGGAGGTGAAACATCTTTAGCTGAGACAACCAGGCTGACTGTGATTATGACACATGGCAGTTAGAGAACCAAGGAAATCTTAAAAAGTATTTGATGGTATGAGCAAGAACCATAAACCTCTTAAAAATGATTGGCCTGGGCCTGGCTGATGGTGTCACAGTGGATAGAATGTCAACCTAGGATGCTGAGGTCCCAGGTTCAAAAACTTGAGGTCACTGGCTTGAGCGCAGGCTCACCAGCTTGAGCACAGCTTGAATGCGGGATCATTGACATGATCCCATGGTCACTGGCTTGAAGTCCAAGGTCGCTGGCTTGAGCCCAAAGTAGCTAGCTTGAGCAAGGGGTCACTGGCTCAGCTAGAGCCCCTAGTCAAGGCATGTATGAGAAGCAATCAATGAACAACTAAAGTTACTCAACTACAAATTGATGCTTTTCATCTCTCTCCATTCCTGTCTGTCTGTCTCTCTCTAGCCCTCTCTCTGGCAAAAAAATAAATAAAATAAAATAAAAAATATATATGTGTGTGTGTGTGTGTGTTTGTGTGTGTGTGTGTGTGTGTGTAAAATAAATTTTAAAAATGATCAGACTCATTCTTATTTTTATTGATGTAGAAATGGATACAATAAAATACCTTCAGAACCTCAAACTATTAGTTAGATTCCCTGCCTCATTTCAGGCCTGAATATGAGTTCATGAACATACTGAAACTGAAGCCTCAGTTCACAAAAGGAAAATAATAAATGTTCCAAAGTATTTTTTTTATTTTAATTTTTATTAAGTGAAAAGAAGGTAGAGAGTGAGACAGAATCCCACATGCGCCCCGATGGTGATCCACCTGCAAACCCCATTTTGGGCCAATGATCGAATCAACCAAGCTATTTTTAGCACCTGAGGCTGATGTGTTCAGACCAACCAAGCTAGCCTTAGTGCCCTTACTGATGCTCAAACCAATCAAGCCTCTGGGGATAGAAAGAGGAAGAGAAGGGGGAGAGGAAGGGAGAGAGAAATAGATGGTCGCTTCTCAAGTGTGCCCTGACTGAGGATCAAACCCACAACCTTGGTGGTTTGGGATGACACTCTAACCAACTGAGCTAACTGGCCAGGGCTTTTTCTGTTTTGTTTCTTTGTATTTTTTGTTTATTTAGAGTCCATATATAAGTGAAATCACATATTATCTATCCTCTCTAACTCATTTCACTTAGCATAATATCCTCGTCTATGCTGCCACAAATGGCAAAATTTTATTCTTTTTTATGACTGAGTCATATTTTATTATATACATGTACCACATCTTCTTTACCTTCTCATCTATCAGGGGAAACTTATGTTGTTTCTATATCTTGGTTATTGTGAATAATGATGCAATGAACATAGGGGTGCATGTATTTTTCCAAATTAGTGTTTTTGCTTTCTTTGGATAGATACCCACAAGTGAAATTACTGAGTCATATGGTAGATCTATTTTTAATTTTTTTTAGGACTGTCCATACTGTTTCCTTAGTGGCTATACCAGTTTGCACTCCCACCAGTAGTGTTCAAAGGTTCCTTTTCTCCACATCCTCACCAGCACTGTTGTTTCTTGATGATAACCATTGACAGGTGTGAATGATACCTCATTGTGGTTTTAGTTTGCATTTCCTGATGACTAGTGACAGTGACGTTGAGCATCTTTTCACGTGTCTGTTGGCCATCTGTATGTCTTTTTTGGAAAAATGTCGATTCAGGTCCTCTGCCCACTTTTTAATCAGATTGTGGCGTATGTTTTTTGTTGTTGTTTGTTTGTTTAATGTTGAAATGTATGAGTTGTTTATATATTTTGAAAATTAACCCCTCATCAGATATATCATTTGCAAATATTCTCTTCCATTCAGTGGGTTGCTTTTTCATTTTCATTTTTTATTGATTTTAAAGAGAGAGAGAGACTGGAAGTGAGGGAAAGAGAGAAGGAGAGTGAGAAACATCAACTTGTAGTTGTTTTACTTTAGTTGTTCATTGATTGATTCTTGTACATGCCTTGACCAGGGAACCCAAGCTGAGTCAGTGATCCCTTGCTCAAGCCAGTGGCATTGGGCCTAAGCCAGCAACATTGGGCTCAAGACAGTGACCTTTAAGCTCAAGCCAGTGATGTTGGGATCATGTTGATGATACCCTGCTTAAGCCAGCAACCTTAAGGCTCAAGCCAGTGACCTTTAGGCTCAAGCTAGTGACCTTGGGATCACGTTGATGATCCTGTGCTCAAGCCAGTGACCCTGCGCTCAACCCAGCAACCTCAGGGTTTCAAATCAGGGACAATCGCATGCCAGGTCAATACTCTATTCACTGTACCACCACTAGTCAGGCAACTTTTCATTTTTTTAAAATAACCTTATTGAAATATAATTAACATACCTGATACTTCATTTAAATTGCACAATTTAAAGAATTTTAGCATTTTCAGAGGTGTGATACTATCACCACTGTCAATTTTAGGACATTTTCTTCCTTTTCATTTTGTTGATGGTTTCCTTTGCTGTGCAAAATCTTTTTAGTTTGATGTATTCCCAATTGTTTACTTTGCTTCGTTGCCCTTACCAAGGGAGACATACCCAAAAATATATTTCAAAGACCAGTATCAAAGAGTTTACTTAATTCCTATGCTTTCTTCTAGGAGTTTAAATGGTTTCTGGTCTTACATTTAAATTGTTAACTCATTTTGAGTTTATTTTTGTGTATGGTGTAATAAACTGGTACAGTTTTATTTTTTTGCATGTATTTGTCCAATTTATCCTGCACCATAGTTATTGAGAACAAACTGAAGTTGCCAGTGGGAAAAGGGAGTAGAGGAAAGGTGAAAAGTTAAATGAAAATAAGAAGTACAAATTTCCAGTTATAGAATAAATAAATCATGGAGATGTAATGTATAACAGGGAATATAGTCAACAATATTATAATAATTTTGTATGGTGACAGATGGTTACTAGATTTATGGTGGTTACTTTGTTAGGCATATATATGTGAATTACCTATGTTATATACCTGAAACTAATATGATATTGTATGTTAACTGCATTTTAATAAAAATTTATATATATATATATATATATATATATATATATATATATATATATATATGCCAATCAGAGTTAGGGAATGAAATACTACCATCATGTATTTTTAAATGTACTTGCAATAGTGTTTGCTTGTCAGTTTTGTCCTGAGAGTTCCTCTGTGAACATCTAGTAAGGTCATCTTCTTCTATCCTGGGCAGGGATGCCATATCTCCCCCTCCCCCTCTCTCAAGAATGTGTTCAGTGAATTACAATACTCTTCAATTATGATGATCTTTCCTCTAATACAAGAGAGAAAGGGGAAACCAGTTAAATTAAAAATCATGTTTTTAGGGAACAAAAAGTTATGAGGAGAAGAACAAGAGCAAAGAAATTCAATAACAATAAAAATACTATACTTAAGGGTAGAAATGCAACAAGACTTGAATTGTGGTCATCTTCATAAGTAGAATTATAATTTTTTTTCTTCTGTCTACATTTCTGTGTTTTCTAAATTTCCCATGATGTATGTTTCTTGAAAAAAATTTGTATTAAGTCATGGGGCTTTTTCATTATAGCATGTTTCTACTCTTCAAGTCAAAGAGTAATTACCAACATTTCATCTTTGTGGCAGCAAATATCTCACAGGTCTTGTACCTACCTTTATTTAACTGTTTACTTATTTACTTATTTTTAGAGAGAAAGAGGAAGGGAGAGAGAATGAGAAGCATGAACTCATAGTTGCAGAACTTTAGTTGTTCATTGATTGCTTCTCACACATGCCTATGCCTTGACTGGGGTCTCAAGCCAATCCAATGACCCCTTGCTCAAGCCAGTGACCTTGGGCTCTAATTAGCAACCTTTGGGCTCAAGCCAGTGACCATGGGGTCATGTCGATGATCCCACACCGAGAAAGTGATCCATCACTCAAGCTAGAAAGCCTGTGCTCAACCCATGCTCAAGTTGGCGACCTTAGGGTTTTGAACCTGAAACCTCAGCATCCCATGTCAATGTTCTATCCACTGCACCACCTCGGGTGAGACATAAGCAAGTAAAAAATGATGCATTTTTCAATTGCTACTTCTCTGGTCTAATGACAAAAAGGAGGCATACACTGACTGGCTTATCTTAAATTAAGTTCAGGTATGGTAAGACTTACTTCTAGGAGGGTTATACCCTGCCCCCACTATCTAGCTGCTGCTTTGTGATGAGCCCATGTGGACTCTTGGGGACTGGAGTCTGTGTTTAGATTTTCTTGAGAGGGCACACAGGCTGCCTACAAGTTTTCTTGTCTGATATGTTGAAAACACTTTTTGAGGTTGTTTTTTTTTTTTTTCTGATTATAAAAGCAATAGAGGCTTCTTATAGAAAGTTATAGTTAAACATAAAGAAAAACTGGAACTCTCATGGTACCTTATTTCCTCCACCCAGAAATGGCCACTCTTGCACACATAGGAATTCCCTTCATCTTTGTGTATGCATATATATGATCCATTTTAGTAGATGAATTATATTGTGTATATGTGCATATGTATGTGTGTGCATATATATATATATGTATATTATATGTTGTGAGCATTTTCTAATGTCATTACAACTGTTTTTATTATAAAAATTTTTGTACCTGCATAGTAATATATGAACCATAATTTATTTAACCAGTCCTCTTTCATGGGCATTAGGTCTCCCTTTACTCCAATTTTTCTTTATGTAGATAATGCTGTGATAAACAAACACAATTCATATTCCCATCTTTGATTATTTCCTTATTCCAGCTTGCTAGAATTTGAATTAATGAGTCAAAGAACATTGACATTTGAGAAACTTTTTATAGTCAAAGAAATGCAAAGTGGAACCATAATGAGAGCAAGTATGCATGCATCAAATGGAAGAAGCTAAGAACAGTTTCCACACGCTTACAAAATTGGGAATTATTTTTCTTTTTTACCTTTGACATATTGATATACCAAAACTAGTGCTTTAATATTGCTTTAATTTACATATCTTTGATTATCACTGAGATGAAACTTTTTCATGTTTATTAACCATCTGTCTGTAGTCTGCTTTGAATTATCCATTTGTGCCCCTTGCCCATTTTTCTCCTGACTTTTTTCTCATCTTTATAAAAGATCCATATCTATTAAAGATATTAGGCCTTTGTCACTTCTATTAAAAAATATTCCCTCAGTGTTATTTGCTTTTTATTTTTTAATGGGAAGAAATTTAAGTCTTAAATAGTCAGTCTACTGATAGTTTCCCATCTGATTTATTTCCTTTATTACTCCTAGAAGTACAATGTCATTCAGAGATCAGATGCTCACTTTCAGCATTTTTTTAGTTTGTTTTAATATAAAAACAGAGTGTGAGTGGTGGCAAAGGATGAGTCCCATAAATTTTAGCCGGTAGCTAGGGCTTCAAGAGGCTCTTTTTGCCTCTTGCATCATTAGAACAAACTGATCTTTTGCTTTTGAGACGTGCCCAGTAGTTCTGGAGATGCAGGCATGCGGTAGGACAGCAAGCAGCGATCTGCGGAAAATTCAGGAACAGGAATGTTGAGTAAGGTGTGGGCATTTGTACTGTCATGTATCATGTGTGATTTTAAACATTAGTAACTGGGAAGGCATTTGGCAGCAGCCCCCCTATCTGCTGGTCCTAAAAAGTAAGTCTCGGGGCATGTGTCTGTGCGTGTGGAGCTCTTCCATCAGGCCTGGCTGCCAGAGGAGCACGGCTGTGGTCTCAGGTGGCAGATATGAAACTAAATGATTCTGAATTAGATCTTTGCTCTGGGTCACATCTGACCAACTCAATTTTCTCCTGTCATTTTGAGGCAATGGTTTTTTCCCCTTGGAGCTCTGGACCCAGTAAGTTCCACACAGAGGAAGAAATCAGGGCCCCTGAGCAGCAGCTCAGTGGTGTGGAAAGAACACAGGCTTGGAGCACAGAGGACAACAGTGACTGCTTTGCTTTGCCAGTTCCCAGAGGTGTGGCTTTCCACCTTGGTTTTCTTGCCTATACAATGGGGATCAAAGTCAGCTTGCATGTTCACTGTGACTAGTACAGTACTTCGTACATGGTGGACACTGGTCACATGGGAGCTTTAGAAATGACATAATTTGCAATATGTCATTAGCATCACACAATATAATGCAGAGGACTGTGAGTGATGCCAAAGGACATCAAAGGGACCTAATTTCTCCAAGCCAAAAGCAGCAGAAAGGATTTGTTTTCTTCAAATTGGTGAATTTACATAGGGTAAGACAAAAGTAGGTTTACAGTTGTGAGTACACAAATCACAGAGTTTATTCTTGTATTATTATTTATTTATTAATTATTATTTTATTTATTATTATTGGGTTTTTTGTGACAGAGAGAGAAAGACAGATAGGGACAGACGGACAGGAAGGGAGAGAGAAGAGAAGCATCAACTCCTCATTGCAGCTCCTTAGTCTCCTTAGTTGTTCGTTAATTGCTTTCTCATATGTGTCTTGACTGGGGGGGGGGGTGCTACAGCAAAGCAAGTAACACCTTGCTGAAGCCAGTGACCTTGGGCTCAAGCCAGCGACCTTGGGTTTCAAGCCAGCAACCATGAGGTCATGTTTATGATCTCATACTCAAGCCAGCGACCCTGTCCTCAAGCTGGATGAGCCTGCGCTCAACCCAGCGACCTCAGGGTTTCAAACCTGGGTCCTCTTCATCTCAGTTTGATGCTCCATTCACTGTGCCACCACCTGGTCAAGCTATTTATTATTATTGTTAACCTACTTTGCCCACCCTATATGTATATGAAAAACCTAACAATGGTGTAAAGGTAGAATCACATCCCATTGTATATTGAAAGATTTCCCTTTATTGATAAAAAAGTAAAATGATAGGAAATCAGACCTGGAAAATCAGATATGCCCTTATAGACGGTGTTTAGTATCCTTCACACTCCAACTCTTCACATCTTGCTAGAAGGTGGACCTGTTTTTAATTGATCTGCCTTAGTCATTCTACAAGTACAACCTGTGCAAGCTCTAATGCTGATTCAATATGTAACCATAAAGAGTTACTTTACTATGAGAAACATTAATTATTAATACTTCTTTAAATTAATGTTTACCTTGTAGCTTTATGTATTAGGTAGAATGAAATAGGAATATAATAATAGTAAAGTGAAACTCTAGCTCTTGATCGAGTAGTTTACCAGGCATCAGAGAGTGCACTGGTCCCCAAGGCAGAACAAGGGGACGGAGGGGTGCTGGCAGAAAGGGTGGACAGTCATACCAGATGCATGAACGTGCCATGAAAGAGTTAAGTTTTATTGGGGAATAAGACATAAACCAGAACATTTCACTGGTGCTGTCAGATTTAAGTAAAAATTTAATCCCCCACCTCCTTCAGAGTGCTTTAAGAAATAGTGTTATAATCTTTAAGTATTTATGAATTTGATTTCTCTGACATACTTGAAAAGCAGTAAATAAAATTTTAAAATCAAAACAAAAGACCTTTCATAGAGCCTTAAAAGCACAGGGACCTGGAAGGGAGGAAAAGGGACATCTTATGTAAGGCGTCCAGACCAACCCCTTGTTCTATAAATTTCCAGATTCCCAGGGCATGGTTGGCCCAAAAGCCAATTCAGAGCAAACCTCTCTTTCCTTGGCTTCTGATCCAGAGCTCTTTCCTGCAAGCCCAGGAAAAGCACCCTGGATCCCCACATTCCTCCAGTGAGGGCCTGGCGAACCTGCTGAAGATTCAGACAGAACTGACTTCAGGTCACTGCCACTTTGTGTAACCTAAGAAAAGTCCCTGGTCTCCATAATCCTTGGCTTTTGCATCGGTAATTGAGGCGAATCATTGTGAACAGCACACATCCGAGGGATACCATGAGGGACAAATGAGGGAATGTCTGTGGGGTTCTTTGAAAACCAGTAGTATAGCAAAAAATTTAGTTACTTTTTACGGACTGTGCAGGGTACACAGAGTCAAACCCTCTGGTTAATAATAATCCACAGTCCTTTCAAGTTGTGCAGATGGTATCTCTGGTTTCTTTATATCCAATTACATTTCTAAATAGCAAGTTAGGTAAAGAAGTACCTATGCCAGTGATGGGCAATCTTTTGAGCTTGGTGTGTCAAAATTCACCAAAAAAACAAGCATAACTCGGGTGGTGTGTCACTTCAAGAAAAACGGCCTAACCGGAAGTCCCAGAACTAGACGCTCTGTTCCGGAGTTCTGTTGTTTTGGACTACAGACCTCCGGCACAGAGTGTCTACACTGCAGCAAATGTTTTATCCTCGGCTACTGCACCTGGCCATGTAGGAGCCAAGGATGAAACGTCCTTCTCGGCATGCGGCCCCATACTTCTCTGTTATGCGGCCGCGTGCCATCAAAAATGGCTACACGTGTCAGTGCTGACACGTGTGTCATAGGTTCGCCATCACGGACCTATGCAGTTCAGAAGTGTTCATCTGATGCATTAAACCAAGTGTCATAGAAGTTTTCAATCCAAATAAAGGGAAAAACATTGTTTGAGGGAGAAAAATTGGTATTTCTTAGAACATTAAAAATATGTGTTCTGTACAACAGGGATAATAACATATTGTCATGCCCTTTGCAGCTTTAGAAGCCCTTTGTTAGTTTAGAAATAGAATAATGCATTTTGTGTAGGTTTACTCATAAACGTATCATGTTGGGCATTCTATGTTTAAAGGGACCATCTATTCAGACAGTATTAAGTTAATAAGTGTGTTTATTAATTTAATTTCCTTAAAAAAAAATGGTCACACATGGAGCTGCTGAACTTGAAGAAAGCTCTTAGACCCTATTTGTACCCTGGTTAGGAACACGCAGCAGAAAGAAACCTGAGCCAATCAGATAGTATCGACATTTGCATAAGGAAAGAAACCTGGTATTTCTGGATTTTTAGCCCTCATAAATGTTACGCAGATTTAGAATGGACTTATTTTCACAAATGATGAAGTGGGGGTAAATTGGAGGGAACAACTATTTTCTGGAGACAACTTTAGCCACTTGGAACATGATCCAATCAGCCTCACTCAAAAATCAGTATTTTTTCTGATACATAGTTGCAAATCATGCCTCCACCATCCCTCCCAGCCCTCATCAAAAAATATAACCGTGTAGAAATGCTTCCATATGCTAGAAGCTGGTTCCTCTATTTTTGCTGATGGGAGAATAAGAAAAAATGTAGCGCAGTAGCCAGCTTGCATAGACAAGAAAACAGGTTGCTGTAGCACATATAGTGAGAAATAGCAGCCCGTGGAGTTAACCGTAAATAACTTTGCAAGCCTACAGAGCTCAGCTTACTGATTATTGAGGCTTTGCCACAGAATGGCCTATTAGCAGGCAATTAATTATAATTTACACAGGCTAAGGAAATAATCTAAAATAGTTAAATTATGGCTCAAGCATTCTGAATTTAGAAATATTTAAACTGGGAGTCAACATATGGCAGATGGAACTTGTCATCAGAAGTCTTGGAAGCTAGTCTAGGCTCAACCACTAATTAGCTGGGTGATCTCAGATGGGCCACTATACCTCTCTGGGTCAATTTCATCTATGAAATATGCAGATAATATTAATAAAAATACCTAACCCCAGTTGGTATACAGCAAGTGAAATCAAGTGTGCAAAAGGACTTTAGATCTTTGTCAACTGCCCAACATTAAGCAGACATCTGTCTTAGTATCGTTGGTACAAAACTGTGAATGATGGCCACTGTTCAATGCAAGGAGTACTAGCTATAGAGCCAGGCGGCCTGAGTGTAACAATTGACTCTTCATATTAAACTCAGATTTCCTGGCTCTTGGCTTCAATTCCTTCATATGGAGTCTTCAGTGATGCCTATTTCACATCACTTAGGCAGTGTATATGGGAGAATCTGATACACTGTAAACCACTCCATAGGGACCATGTCTGCATTTGCTCTCCACAGTTCCCTCCGTGCTCAACACAGTGGCTGGAACATTGTAAACACACAATAAATATTTGTACGATAAGAAAAGAGCGGTTCTCATGTTTCATATTGTCTCAGGCTCAGGGCAGGGCCAGATCATACACTATTTCTATCCATAAACTTCTTTCCAATTCCAGGATCAGGCAAGTCACTGCTTGTGTTGTTTTACCTCTGAAGGAACATGTAGCTATTTCTGCCAATTCTGTTCTTCTCTTAGATGTGGAAACATACTCAGTGAAGGGAGGGAATACTGGTTTATGCCAGCCTCATCACCTGCTCAGAGACACACAGCCAAGTAGTAGAACCAGAAGTGGAACTCAGGTCAGGCTTACTCAGAACTTGCCTCTTTCCTTCCTTCTTGGATATGTTTAACAACTTGAAGCTCACTGTTATCCCAAGAAAGGACACTTACAGAACAGGCGTTGGCAACTTTGTCCTTTGTTTATGAGGGGAGTACCCACTAGAGGCAGAAATGAACAGTGCTGGGGCATTTCAACTCTCCACGGCTGACACTATGTGCACTGAAATCATATAATGCATTTTTATGCATGGTTGTAGGTAAAAAGCTGCCAGTGACACAATCTTGGAAAATTATTTTAGGGGAAAGTCAAATACCCTCACTTAAATATCTGAGTCATTCCTCTATCATAATTTTCTAACCAAAAAATGTTATTGGTGGTCACAGATGACCAGGAAAGAGTCACAGATTCAGAGATGTTAGAAAAACAGAATTGATGAAAAGATTTCCCTTTGACTCACTTCACCCCATGCCTTGCCTCTATGCTTTCAGTATCTATAAGAGTAACACTATCAGACAGATGCTGTTTTCTATTTGATACTTGAAAAGATATCTTAAAAGGAAATCACCAGAATTGCCAAATTCCCTAGTGCCCTACCCCAAAGTCCTTGGTAAAGGGATCCCTCTTAACCCCAGCCTTAGACATCTTTCCAGATCTGACTACCAAAGTCAAAACATGTCTTTTCTTTAGACAGTCCAGCCAACCACCCTAAGAAAGACTAACAATTTGGAATACCCTACATTGGCCATCGGCATGGTGTTCTTCTACAGGAGAAAACAAAAATCTTTTCTTGTCAGCCATGATTTTGCACTAAATATGTACTGCATTATTACTTGTTATCTAATTAATGGCTCATATGGATAAAGTAAAGCATGTGCTTATAATTCTGCACACATAGTAAATTGCTCCAGATCATATGTATAGATTGTTACTAATACATATAATAGCGGGAGTTTTGACAATACTGTGCTTTTAAAACATTATAAGAATACTATGGGCATGTCCTTTTAATTAAATAAAAAGCAGTATAAATGAGAATTTTAAAATATTAATATAGGTATAAAATAAAACTGAGCATTACCACTTGTCCATAGTGAATATAGAATGAGCTTAATCCTCATTGTACTGTTTAACCTTGACTGTTTGTTCATTTGTCTCAAAGTGTAGTCAATAAGACAGGCACCTACTCCTCTGAAGTTTTCAGAATTGCAGTAAAGACTAGTACTGAATAAGCTATAACTGATAATGCTGGTATTTTTTGAAAGATTTATTTATTGAGATTTTATTTTATTGATTTTAAACAGAGGAAAGAGAGAGAGAGAAATGGGGGGAGGAGTGGGAATCATTATAGTAGTTGCTTTTCATATGTGCTTTGACCAAGCAAGCCCAAGGTTTTGAACTGGAGACCTCAGCATTTCAGGTCGACACTCTATTCACTGCACCACCACAGATCAGGTTAGTCCAAGCCCTTTTATTAGAGGTTTTGTAATGCCTTTCATGAGCTCTGCCCCTGAACTCAGACTCTTTGGGTTTCAATCTGGCCGGATTATCTACCACTCGCAAACTACGTGACCTTAAAGGACTGAGGATTATGTAGTCCCTGGCCTCAGTTTCTCCTTCTGTGAAATGGAAATTTATAATGACATATAACCCTCTGGATTGTTGAGAGGATTAAATAAATTTATCATATACAAAGTCTTAAAAACAATGTCTGGCATGCAGGAAGTTCTTATTAACTTTTGTCTCTTGTTGTAATAGCACTAATTAATACTTTTTTGGGGGATTATGTGTTTAACACATCTGTCTCCCTCATTGGGCCATAAATTCTTAGAGTTTAGAGCCCTTGATTTATTCATCCCTCTATTTCAGCACTTGGCACATGGTTTGGCATGCAATAGGAACATAAGCAGTGTTTGCTGAATGAAGGGAACAGTGGTTAAGTGCCCACACACGTGATGCACAGAGTTCAGATCACAGAGATTTAGGCCACCGTCATTCTAGAAGCTTGGTTTATGCCCCTCCCCCAGCCCCATATGTTTTGGCTCCATTTCTTGGTGAAGAACCAGTAAAAGAAAGAAGTAAGTGTATCTTTAGGATAATCCCTTGAAGTGCTCCTTGGTTCTTTTACTTAAATGCCTGCTCTCCTTGGGTTCCTTGAACACCATAGACAATAACTGACAGACTTTAGATTCAGCCATCACGTTCTTTCAATGAGAAGACAATATCTCTTTTATAATTATGCTCAGCCACATGCAAAAGAGTCATCCAGCAAAATGCAATTTTATTTTGTCAAATGCCTTTCATCGCTAACTGCATCCCTGACATTCAAGTTATAACAAATAATACAGCACAAGGAGTTTGGGGGCGGGGGGTAGAGGGGAAGGGAGTTAAAGGACCAAAACAAAGGAGGAAGGCTATGAGAACAGAGAAAGTAGAATCAGACTGTAGTGGAGGACCTCCGGTCCTCTGTCCAGCTGTGATTGTTTGGTAACTTTTCAGACAGAAGAACTGGAATGGGATGTAGTTGAACAAATGGCTTAAACAATAGCTTTGATTTCACAGTGATGATACAGTTGCGCTGTATTTGTCCTGCTGTTTTGGAGCTCTTTATTACCATGCAGGGCTTTCTATGTAGAAGGACGTGTCTCCACAGACAAACGCTGTCCCCCTGTGTGTTGTCAGAAGAGAATCAAAGCAGCCACAGGGAGTTCTGATGAACACTGTGATGTCCACACATGTCCCAGAGTCAAGAGACAGGCCTGGGACAGCAATGTTGACACTCGCTGTCGGCCAGGCGTTACTGTAAGGACTTCCCATGCTCTATTTCAGGGGTTGGCAAACTAGCCTACAAGCCCAAGCCATACAGGGCCTGACTTTGAACAGCCTGAGAGCTAAGAATGTATACATTTTTAAGAGAGTGTTTGAAACAACAACAATAAAATGAGTACAAGAAAAATATGCCACAGACATCTTATGTGGCCTGAAAAGCTTAAAAATACTCCTCTCTGGTCTTTTACAGAGAAGTCTGTCGATCCGTACTTTGTTTCATTCACATAGTCAATGGGATAACATGAGCATTTATTGTCCCCGATGTATAATTTGGATACTGAAACTTAGAAAGGGTTAAGTACAAACTTGATATTGCCCGACTAGTCAATGTAACTTATATCCAGGGATCACGAACTTATCTATAGGCAGGCCCTGGGTTATGAACAGCATAGGTTCTATAGGTTTGTTCTTAAACTGAATTGGTATGTTAGCTGGAATGGGTACATTTACCTATTAAATGCAACTTAGACAATTTTTGTCTTAACAAAGCATTTGTTTTGACCCTTCTGGGCATATAAATACTTAAACATTTTCAAACCTACAGACGTGTCTTGCTTCTAGTCCAGTACTGCCTGTACTTACAGGACTTTGGCACATAATAAAGATGGGTAATATGGGCCTGGTAGGGACGGAGATGATGCAGAGGGCACATGCCCCTTTCAAAGGACAGTCACAGTGCAGTTCAGGCCAATAGTAGCTCTCCAAGAACATGTATCCGTGTTCTGATTTTCCCATCTTAAAAAAATCCAGGAAACCATATTTCTTGTAAAATCTTCTAATTTTTAAAGGCTAGCAAATGGTCCAAAGTTTCTAAAAGGCTGTATAGATCAAGAAAAATATGCTTGTGGAATGAATACAGCCCAAGAGCCTAGAGTTTGAAGCTTCTGCATAGTATTATGAGTTCATTGGGCCTCGTACCTTCACTTTACAGTGAGAAAACAGAATTAGAAAGGAAGAATGAATTGGCTAAGACCACATAGCTAGTAAAGTGCAAAACCCAAGTCATTTGATTTCACATTTTGAGCTATCTCTCCTGAACACTCCTCTGATTTCTAATTGGTAGTACACATGGTTGGTAAATACAAATAATTTCTTATAAACTTATCTAAGACCACTAAGTGATCTAAGTAGATGACAGAAGGTGAAACAGAACTAAAAGATACAAAAAAGATCCTTCCTTCTTCCTTATATTATAGTTTGGAGACAGTCAGATAGAGTTACTGAAAAACCCAAGATCCCACAGCTATGTAAGGACAGAGGCGAGCCTCCAACTTCAGACCCCAGATTTATTTCAGTGTTTTTCCTATCTGAATCTTTGAGTTGCCTCTCCAGAATCTCCTCTGCTGTCCCTTGTATCATGTGCAGAGCGTGGTTCTAAAGATTAGACTCTCTACTGAGATTCACACATAGCTAGGTACATCTGGCAAGTTAATGGACCACCACCCCTTCCACAAGCTGGAGTCTGACCTGAGTCAATTTGCTTTCAGGGTGGTGAATGCTAGAAGAGCTGGGAGCAGGAGGCTAATGAGGGGAAAGGGATACAGGAGGGCCAAGGCTACAATTCCCTAGTTCAATAAGCCTGCAGGCAGCAGCAGTGGACAGAGCTGTTTGCACAAGGAACCTGTGACATTCAGTGCTTCTGCTTGGGGTCCAGGTGACTGTGAAGTGGGAGAAGGGCTTCTTCATGTTTGCATGGGATACATAGCCTGACTCTGCTAACGGCTAGTTATGGAGGAACTTAGTGCTTCTCTGCTCCTAGAGGGCCCTGTGTTTCAGAACACCGGGGGTTAGAGCTCCAGGCGCCACATGCTGAGAAAAATAGGGAAGCAGGGGTCTCTGAGTGGCTACCCTCCAATGACTTCAGAGGTGGTGGAAAGCAGTAGCAAGTGTCTTGCTGCCAAAGCAGTAGAGAGGACAGCACATATGAGACACACAGGGATGCGTGGGAGGATGCGTGGTGGGAGAAGTGTGGGCTGGTGGTCCCGCTCCGCACATGGGGAAGAGAAGACAGTGAATGAGTCGGGTGCCATGTGATGGCGCTGCCATAGGGAGACCGAACTCCGGAGCCTCCCTGTTCAAAATGCAGTCCCTGGGCCAGCAGCAGCAGGATCACCTGGGAGCGCAGTAGAAAAGCAAAATCGCTGCCCTAGGCCAAGCCTTCTGAACCCAAAGCTGCCCTCTCACCAGACCCCCAGGTGATTCGCGAGCATGTTAAAGTTGGAGAGACTCTGGCTTTAGCATGGCGAGGTTCTGATGTGAGATCTGCCCCATCTTTGTTCTGTGACATTGACCAGGTGATTTAACATCTCCACACCTCTATTTGCTTATTTCTAAAATAAAGATAATAATGGTACTACTTACAGGGCTGAGATGAGGTTTAATTGAGCTAACATGCAAAGCATAGTAACTGATGCATACATGTTCTTAGCATTAGTTATCCTTAATAATCTTATTACTTTTTATAATTCAGAATTCATCACCAAAGCATGTCAAATGGAAGGAAGGGGGTTTCTCTAGTTTCCTATGCATTACTTTGTCCCTCAGGAAGCCAGAGAGCATTCCTCCCACCCCCAGCTGCCTGCAGTAATCATTATATTAGAAAATGTAGCCAATGTTTATCGATATTCTTCAAAGGACTAGGAACTAAACATACAGACCAGTTAGCATCTCAGTTATCCTCATTACAACCTACAAGGCAGGCACTATTTTTTGCTCTTAAAAAATGAGAAAACTGAGGCTCCTAAACTCACCTGCAGCCCTGTGTATCGTAAGCAAGAGAGCCACAGTGCTTCTTTGGGAAGGAGCTCAAGACCATGGATGTGATTGGAGATCTCTTCAAGTGCTATCCTTAAAAAGGGGTTGGACTTTTATTGTACTTACGCTTTAAACCCCACCCCCATTCATCTACCTACAAAAATGATAGAGAAGCAAATAAATGGAACAAAACCACAACAGGGGAAAATGGAGAAGAGATAATAGCATTTTGGATCTATAGAGCAGATCAGAAATAACTGACTTAGAGCTGAGGAAGTAAAACCTAAGCTATGAATTGTGAAAGCCCAGGAGCAATCTCATTCTCACTGGTAGAGCCCCAGGAAAGCTGGGATACTGGATGCTTGGACCCTTCTGAAAGTGAGAGGTCTGGGCAGGACTGAAAACAGGAAGATTGGTTAAACAACTTGAGATTCCCTCCTCATTCCTGCTCTCTTGGGTGCCTGCCCTCTCCTTCAACAAGATCATCAGAGACCTACTACCCAGAATGAATGAGCCACAAAAATTCTGGATGTGTAAAGAATAGCACAGCTAATGGTAGGTATACTGTGCTGAATATAGGAAAAAAAGGAGTAAATGAAATTTATATAAAAATGGTGAGGCTACCCCCCAATCCCTCGCACATTAAGCTTCTAGCAAGTTTAGTTAGCAACCAGTCTTCTCCTCCTCAGGAAGAGACTGAAGGATCCTTTCTGGTGAAACTGAATGGCACCTGAGAAAAGACTTACCGGTGTTGTTACGTTATCACCAATGAAAAGACCTAGCCAGATCATTCCATGGGGAAGCCCACCAGGCAACAAGTATTTCTTGTACACCCTGAAATTTCCAGTCATCTTTAGTTAATAGGCATCGGTAGACTTAGATCACAAATCTCTGAGCAAAGCCCTTACAGTAAAAAAATAAACACAAAAACAAAACAATATTTTTTATTTATTAAGTGAGAGGAGGCAGGGAGGCAAAGAGACAGACTCTCGCATGAGACTCAACCCGACCAACTGAGATCCATACCAGGAAATACTCTGCCCATCTGCGGTGGCTGCTCGGTTGCTATGGTGCCATCCTCAGTGCCCGGGGCCAACTTGCTTGAACTTGCTCCAACCATTTGAGCCATGGCTGTGGTGGGGAAAGGGAGGATAGTGGAAAAATAGACGGTCGCTTTTCCTGTGTGCCCTGACCAGAATCAAACCTGGAACTTTTACATGCTGGGCCAGGCCACAAAACAATAGTTTTTAAATTTTCAAACAGCATAGAGACAGTGCATAAACAGTAGAATATGTTATAAAATATATCATTAATATCCTTAGTTGTTTAAATGTTTCTCTTTAAACAGTCTCTAGTTCTTGTTTCATCTACATAATGTCTTTATCTCTCTAAGGATATTAATGATATGTTTTATAAAACATGACAGCTGAAGTAAATACATCAACAGGTGGGTTGGTAAACAAAACTGAAAAAAATCTTCAAGAAAGTAGAACAAAATTTAGAAAAATAGAAAAGAGGAGGTTAAAAATTAGTAACAGTTTAAAAGGTCCAATATCTGAATAAAAGGGGTTTTGGAAATAGAGAACAATTTGATCAGCAATGAAATATTTCAAAAATATCTCTCAGGGTTTTCAGAGTAAAAGAATACAGAAATAGTTCAGCACATTGAGAGAAAAAAGACCCAGGACAGCCATCATATAACTTTTGAACAATGGGGAAAAGAGAAGATCCTAAAATTTTTCCAAGGTGGGAAAGAAGGTCACATAAACAGGATAAAGAGACAAAAGGGTATCAGGCTTCAGAACAGCAACACTAGAAACAAGAGGACATTGGAACCAACAATGTCCTATAATTATAGGGATTTTTTCCAACATAGAATTCTATACCCAGCCATATCGGCCTCAAAAATGTTATGTCCCTTGGATTTGTTCTCTATGGGAAAAGCAAACCACGAAGAAGGAAGACATGGGATTCTGGAAATAAAAGACACAAATACAGGCATGAGATTTAATAAAATTGCCAGAGATGTGATGGAGGAAGAACCTCAAACAGAAACTATGCTGTCAGCCTAGAAAAAACCCTGTCCTGGCTGGAACTTTGAAGAAAATGGAAGTTAAATTCCTATCAGAAAGAAAAGGAAGAAATTTAAGGAAATAAAAAGAAGTTGATTATTTGATGGACTAGAATTTATAGAGAGTAGATTTATAAATTTTCAGAATTTGGGGATGGAATAGTAATAAGCACCTAAAACACTAAACAAGTATGAAATTAAAAGATCTAATTATTAACTCAAGAAGAAACAAACATTAATACAAGAAAATACATAACAGTACACTAGATGGCTCAGCTGAGAATAACTTTTACATAATGTAAACACTAATGTTTAACCAAAAATTATAATGTAAGCATATTGAAATGATGGAGGAAAGGGAAGTATCTGTATAAAGAGGGAAAAGGTAGTTAAATTGTTCCTTTCAGTAACAGAAAGTACATCGATAATATCTAACAATTTAAAATTCTGAAATTTCAGTGGAAACAGATTATTTAGTAATATGGAAATGAAAATCAGAAAACACAGCTCAAATAGTTGAAAGGAATTTTAGGTGGAGCAGGTGGCGAATTGCAGGACAAGGGACTGCTGTTTTGCATTAACATCCTTGTAGAATATTTGACTTTTTAAATTATGGTAATGTTAGCTCTTTCCTACAAATAAAAATTAAATAGAAAAGTACTGGCATTTTTATGGGCTTCCAAGTGTCATGCTAAAGAAAGAGGGTTCTAAGGATAACGTTCTCAGCAGCAAGCAGGACTATCCAGCATCTTTTTTGTCTTACTAATGGCTCTCTTCCATAAATCAAGAAACACCTGCTGTGCAGGCGAGGGTGTGGAGAAAGGGAACCCTCCTGTGCTACTGGTCGGAATGCAGACTGGTGCAGCCACTGTGGAAAGCAGTATGGAGTTACCTCAAACATTTTAAAATGGAATTACCTTATGACCCAGAGATTCTATTTCTGGGAATATATCTGAGGAAACCTGAAATTTGAAAGAATATATGCACCTCTATGTTTATTGCAGCATTATTTACAGTAGCCAAAATCTGGAAGCAGCCCAAGTGCCCATCAGTAAATAAGTGGATAAAACAGCTGTGGTACATTTACACAATGGACTACTACTTAGCCATGAAAAAAAAGGAAATCTTACCTTTTTTTTATTTTTTTGGAAATCTTACCTTTTGCAACAGCATTATGCTAAGTGAAATAAGCCAACCAGAGAAAGACAAGTACCATATGATTTCACTTACATGTGGAATCCAAAGGACAAAATAAATTAACAAACAAAATAGAAACAAACTGACAGATACAGAGAACAAACTGACAGCTGTCACAGGGGAGGCCCTGGGTGACTGGATTAAAAAGGTGAAGGGATTAAGAAAAAAAAAGGAAAAAAAAACAATTTACAGACACAGACAAAAGTATGGGATTACCAGAGGGAAATTGAGGTGGGGGCAGTAGAAAAGACTTCACTTGGGGTGGTGAACACACAGTACAATATACATATGATGTATTATAGAATTGTACACCTGAAATTTATATAATTATTAACCAATGTTACCTCAATGAAATAAATTTAAAAAAAAGAAAAAGTGATAGTATAGTAACAATCATCCAGAGACAGATGTATCTCAGGGAGAGAACAGTGACAAAGAAGTCAGTAGCCCTTAGTTCTAGACTTAATTTCATCATAGATAATCCCCTTTTAAACCTCAATTTTCTTATCCTATTCTGTCTACTACTACACAGTGCTGCTGTGGAAATTATGAATGATAATAAATATAAGATGGTTTGTAAATTATAAAGCACTTCACAGATGTAATAAAACATTGTTATTCTACCCACATATTAGATTGGCAGACAGTTTACTATATTATAATTTATGCCATCTGGTTTGTTTTTAATTTTTTGAAAATTTTTTCTTGTAGCAAAAATGAAATGGGTGTATTATAAAAATTTTTTGTAAACACTAAAAAAGCAAAGAAAGATAGAAAATAAAAGTTACCATTAATTTCATTATTAAGAAATAATCACTGTTAATGTACATATCTTTGAGATATATATATATATATATATATATATATATATATATATATATCTGACATGTATATGATTTACATCAGCATATGATTTTTTCCACTAAAATAAATAATATGGCTATTTTCCCAGATCATTGCATATTTTTCTATGGCATCATTTATTATTTGTGATGAAAGAAGAGAGATACAGCTAGAATACTGAAGAAGTTAGGTAGAAACTGAATTAGCAGCATTAGTACTAGTGAGTTTTCCTTTTTAAAATAATTACATATCTCCTAAACCTGCCCATTAAAAATGGTTAGAGACAATACTAACCTAGTAGCAATGAGCAACTCCCAGTAGCAAGATTGTGGTTTCTAAGTACCATTTTCTACTAAAAATAACCAGGGGTCCTCTGAAACATGGATAATTTTAGTTCTGGCATAGAATAGGTACAAGATGAGCCTGGAATGTTTTGTTATTTAAAAAGTGGGGGCTATCAGAGACTTGGTTGGCAATATGAAGATGTTCCCACAGGCTAATGATGAAGTAAATTTGAACATCAATTTGAATAAAATAATAACTGAAATGAATGAAAATACATCAAATATATTTAAGTACTTGAGCTCAAAATGACCCTCCCACCCATCCACCCCCCAAAAAATCATTGATTATCTCTGGAGGACGCTAAGGAACCAACTTATTCTTTAGAAACCTGATGAATAAAAGGAAAGAATCAAACATTTCTCCTGGCTTTTCAGGAAGCAAATAGATCATTAGAGGAAGTTTCTCATTATAGAATTATTCCAACTAAAAAAAGAAAGCATGATAGAAGTACAGTGTGTCCATAAAGTCATGGTGCACTTTTGACTGGTCACAGGAAAGCAACAAAAGATGATAGAAATGTGAAATCTGCACCAAATTAAAGGAAAACTCTCCCAGTTTCACACATATTCAGTGCAGTTCAATGTGGGCTCCATTTGTTGCCCTACACACATCCAAACGATAGTGAAGTTCTTGCCACACATGGGTAAGGATGTCTGGTGTAACAGAGTGAATAACGTCTGTGATTCTCTGTTTTAAGTGATTAATGTTGTTGATACATTCAATGTACACATGTTGCTTTACAAAACCCCAAAAGTAAAAGTCTAAGGGCATCAGATCCGGGGATCGTGGTGGCCATGGCTTGACATAACCCCTGCCTATCCACCGCCGGGGGAATGTTCTATCCAGAAACTCATGAAAAATGGTGGCATAGTATGGAGGAGCATTGTCCTGTTGAAAGATGACACCTTCTGGAAATTGTGGCACTGCATACAATTCCAACATGTCAAGATAGGTGTTTGCCATCACAGACTGCTCCAGGAAAATAAATGGGCCTATCACCTTATCATGCATCAGGCCACACCACACGTTCACTTTAGGGGTGTTATGTTCGTACTCAACGTAGGCATGAGGATGTTCAGCAGCCCATATTCGGATGTTATGGTGATGAACATGTCCACAGATATGAAAGGTCACCTCATCACTAAACACAATCATCTGCAAAAATCTTGCATCATTGTCGATCTCATGAAGCTTATCTGTACAGGTAGCACACATGCATCGTGTGGGTCTATCCGCCTGTTTTGATAGCGTGCAACAGCCACAATTTGTACCCCATAAAACAGAGACGTTTCTTTAACACCTTATGAACTGTAGTCTTGCTTAGGTGTAATTGTCGCGCACACGCACGCACAGATTTTTTAGGGCTTCTTAGGTAGCTATTCCGTATAGCCTCTACAGACTCGTCACTGACTTATGGCCTAACAGAACTGGGTTTTTCCACCAAACTGCTGGTTTCCTTCAACTGCTTTTCCAATGGGTAATGTTGTTCCTATGTGGTGGCACTTTGTTATAAACGCACCGATATCACGTTGCACTTTGGTCATGGATTCAAATTTAGCGAGCCACAGAACACACTGAACTTTCCTCTGTACCGTCCACATCTCGACTGGCATGGCCGTGGGCTGCTCCGCTGTATACACGGTGTTACATCATCATCTGCACATGCACACATGCTGCCACATCATCCTACAGAAACTGGGAGGGTTTTTCTTTTATTTGGTGCAGATTTCACATTTCTATCGTCTTTTGTTGCTTTCCTGTGACCGGTCAAAAGTGCAACGTGACTTTACGGACACACTGTAGAGTACCACCAGGTTACGACCTCTAGTGAAATGATAAATCTAGCCAAGGAGCATTAAAAACTGCTAACATCACATAGACAGGTGGTAGTACTAATACCATCTAGAATGCAGTCTTGACCAAAAGAATTAATTCTGAATTGAGTCGCACTTCTTGAATAACTAGTTTACAGGAAACCTAAGATATTGAAGACCATATTAAATCATAAGAATGCAGTCAGTATACTCAGATTATGGGAAATTCAACAGGACACACAGCTTGGTCTCTTTAATAAGTAATGTACAAGTGAGGGAAGAATAGATGAAGAAAAACTTATATGTGAAAAGAGACTTGAGATATATCAACCAATAGCAATGCATGGATTGTATTTGGCTCCAGAAGTAAAGAAGCTAAAAAAATTTCTAAAACAATCAAGGCAGTTTGAACAGTTACTAGAAAGTTGATGACATTAGAGATTATTGTTATGTAGTAATACATTTCAGAGATATCTAATGAAATATTTATGGACATAATAAAGTGGTACCTGGAACTTCCTTCATAATAATGGGAAAGAGATTAAGTAGGAAGGCATATATATAAAATAAGATTAGCCAAAAATTAATAATAATTAAAACTAGGTAATGGGTATAGCCTATTCACCAAACTATATTTGTTTGAAATTTTTTATGATAAGTTAGAGAAAGAGCACAAAAATATTTATTGTGAATCCTTTCTAAGTTCATTAAATATTCTTCTATAGCATGCTCTATTATAATGGCTACATAAGAGTTCACCATCCTGTGATGTATCATAATACATTTGATCATTTACTAATTGGTTGACACTTGATTGTTTCCAATTTTTTATTATTACTAAGATTCTTTTACATAATTCTTTGTGTCTAGCTATAATTATTTTCTTTTAATCAACTCAATTAAGGATCAGTTCCAGGGTTGAAAGCTCCATACAGTGGAAAGCTTTTGGTAAACATTGCTAAGTTGTCAGTAGAGGGAGAATAACTATTTCCTAGGTATGTCACTCTATTCTGATACCTTTCTCATTTAATAAGCAAACTGAAAAAACCAAAATTATTGTGATCTTGCATTTCTTAGAGTTAGAAGTTAGTTATATACATATCATATATGTTTACCTTTATTCTTTAGAGTGAATTAGATTTTTATGTCCTTTGCCTATTTTTCCATTAAGATGCTTTTTTCTTACACATTTATTATCTATTAAGGATACTAGCACTTTTCATGTATGTTTTCAATATTTTTCCAACATTTTGTTTTACTTTTGATTTTTGTCCTGATTTCATAAACATATAAACATTTTGAAATTTTTATACAGTCAAGTTTTTGACATTTTCCCTTATGATTTCTTTTCCTTTTCATGTCACACTTAAGACCATCTTCTTTCTTGATCTCCAAAATTGTGTGAATTGTCACCTATGTTTTCTTCTAGAATTTTCATATTTTTATGTCCAGTATGAACATTTTAAAGGGATTCTGAAGGATAGGGCTTTAACTCCCCTCTGCCAAAACAATGGTCTTCACTTACCACAACACTGTTCATTGAGATATTCATCTTTTCGCAATGGGTATGAAACTTAACTTGCTCTGGGTGGCTTCTTTTTAAGAGTCAACAAAATGTGAAAGTGATAATCAGCTTACTTAACATTTTTGAGCAGCTTTGTGCCTGGCCTTATGTTAGACGCTTGAGATTTATTAAAATGAATATAATATAATCACTGTGATTTCTGTGGCTAAATTTTACATAGTGTATCCATTTAATGAAATACTATGCAACCATACAAAAGAATGAGGAGACACTCACTTATTTCCAAGATATAGTGTTAAATGAAAAAATATATATGCATAACTGAACAGTATGTGCTTATTTGGGAATAAATATTAAGGTTATGGTTTTTTGTCACAGGCTGATGATGCCTAGAAATGTATTACAATATGATTTGGGAATAATAAAATTTATTTCACAGGCTGTTATAAGGGGTAAATGTTTGAATATGTGTAAAGCATTAGGTCAGTGTCTGGCATCACAATCATTAGAATCGCCCTACAGAGGCTTTGGTAATTTAGTGGAGGTCTTAGTGGCGACGTCTTTGTTTGCTTTGTTTGTTACAGTCTTGATTAACTCCAGACCAATGGCTGTGGCCCAATGGACCAATATGCACTTCTAATAAAAGCTGCAGACTCCCAGGACTAGGAAATGAATTTGATTTATTTTTGTAGAAGAACCAGTGTCTGCCACCTAACCTACCCTGTGTGAAAAAGGCAAATCCACATGAGTGGCAAAGAAGCCCATTAGGCAGATGATAAGAAAAGGCATAGGAAAAAAACTGGCAAGAAAGGAAACAGCTGAGATGCATCCCATAGTTTTAAGCATGCAGGAGAAAAGCCTTAGGGGAGCTTCTTCTGAGGAGACCATTGCCACCACCCCTCAGAAAAGAAATGTAATGCAAGCAATGTCAGCTGATACAGCACCTCTCTGCTGTGAGAGTGGGGGCTGACCTAATGACAGAGGGTGTTTCCACTCTGGAATTTTGCCAACTTGTCACCTCTGACCACAACACATGCTACTATTTTCTGATCAGTGTTTTCCCTACTATCCGGGAGCAAGTGTCAGTGGAGGAGCAATCAAAACTATTACAGACTCAACTGAATCTCAGCCTCCCCACCAGACCACATGCCTTCAAAGGCAAAGAGTATAGGGTGGCATGAGATGAGAGGAATTTGTGTAAATATCCCTTATACTAGTGCACATAAGAAGAATGGGAGTACATATTCATTGATTCATTCCACAAATATTTATTGAACATCTACTTTGTGTGAGGCACTGTCTTAGGTCCTGGGGATCCCCACTGTGACCAAGATACACTTATATCTTATACTGCAGGGTGGGGAGATGCTTTTTCAAAACTGTAAAACAAACGTATGCACAAATAATTGCAGCTTGTAAAACAGGTGATGAAGGACATAAACAGGCTGCAATCATGCCATGTACTGGGATGGAGTACTCTAGACGAGACTAACTGTGCCCTAAAATGTGCTGCCATTCATGGGCCTCACGTCACTGCCAGCCACATCAATTCTATCCAATTCATTCACCCATCCACCCAATACAGTATGGTGGCTTAGAACCTGCACTTGGAACAATCCAAGTTGGAATCTGGCTATGCCATTTATTAGTCATGTGACCATAGACAAATTGCATAATTACTCCAAGTCTAGGTTTTCTTACCTATGGGTTAGGCAGGGGTAATAATCATATTGATCATATGGTGTTGTTTTAAAATGTTTCCCTTTGCTCAGTCCTGGGCACAATGCTCTATACATGCCAGATATTTTGTTAACAGCATTTGTTTCTTCTCTAAGTGAAGGAATATTTACTAAAAACCTCCACCTGTCAAATACTCTGATGAAGATTAGAGTGGGGATGGGGAGAGAGAGAGAGAGAGACAAGATCTAACCATTTCTCTAAAAGAGAAAACATGTGAATCCAAGTAGAGGCTTTCCCTTTCTTTTCTAGCAGACACATGCAAAAGTCATGGTTTACGCCAGTGGTTCTTAACCTGGGTTCTATCGAACCCTAGGGGTTCGATGAGTTGGTCTCAGGGGTTCGGAGAAGCCTCTGCCATGGAGGCCAGAATAAAGGAATACCGTAATTTGTTGTGAGTTCATGCACTTTGTTGGTTTTGTTCTTTGAGCAAGGTGATGTTCATGCACTGCTCATTTTGTGCACCAGTAAGAAAACATATACCTATGTCTTGAATTTGGAAAAAAAATCATATTTTATTTATCACTATAGAAGGGTTAGATGAATGTGCATATGAAACTGGTGGGTTTGGTACCTCAATAAAAGGTTAAGAACCACTGGTTTATGACAATACCAGCTTTTAACTCCCTCAAGACAGAAAGGCTGCTCACAGGTTAAACTGACAAACTTGCCAGAGAATAATACCTAGCCTCACCACTTTATGTATCTGTTTTTATGCCAGTACTATGCTGTTTTAATTACTATGGCTTTGTAGTATAGTTTGATATCAGGTGCATAAATGTTTACCAGGGATATATCCTCTTGTTGGATTGGCCCACTTATCATTATGTAGTGTCCTTCTTTGTCTCTTACTATAGCCATTGTTTTAGAGTCACTTTTGTCAGATATAAGTATTGCTACCCCAGCTTTTTTTGCCGCTTTCCATTTGCATGGAATATCTGTTTCCATCTACTTACTTCCAGTCTGTGTGTATCTTGTTCTGAGGTGGGTCTCTTGTAGCCAGTGTATATATGGGTCTTTTTTTCTTATCCATTCAGCTACCCTATGTTGTTTGAATGGATCGTTTAATCCATTTGCATTTAAAGTGATTAGTGATAGGTACATATTTATTGCCATTTTATTCTTTTAAGTATGTTTCTCTTTTTCTTCTCCTTCTTCTTCCTCTCCTCCTCCTTCCCCTCCTCCTTCTTCTAGCAGGCCTTTTAACATTTCTTGTATTATCGCTTTGGTGCTAACTCATTTTGCTTTTTCTTCTTTGGGAAGATCTTTGTTTCTCCTTCTATTTTAAGTGTTAGCCTTGCTAGATAAAGTAGTCTTGCTTGTAGGCTTTTGCTTTTCATCACTTTGAATATTTACTGCCTGAAATGTTTCTCATGGGAAACTAGCTGACAGTCTTATGGGAGCTCCCTTGTATGTAACTAACTGTCTTTCTCTTGCTGTTTTCAAGATTCTCTCTTTGTCTTTAATCTTTGCCATTTTAATTATGATGTGTCTTGGTGTGGGATTTTGGGGGATTATTTTGTTTGGAACACTCTCTGCTTCCCGGACTTGTGTGTCATTTCCTTCACCAGTTTAGTTTTCAGTCATAATTTCTTCAAATCAGTTCCTGATCCCCTGCTCTCTCTCTTCTCCATCTGGTACCACTATGATGTGGATATTGGTTTGCTTCATGTTGTTCAAAAGCACCCTTAAACTATCCTCATTTTAAAAACTTTGTTTTTCTCCTAATTAGGTGAATTCTCTTACCTTGTCTTCCAAATCACTATTCAGTCCTCTGCTTCATCCAGCCTACTGTTTATTCCTTCAAGTGAATTCTTCATTTCAGATGTTGTATTCTTCATTTCTGATGGATTCTTTTTTATGATTTCTATATCCTTTTTCATGTAGTAGTAGTTCTCACTGAGTTCCTTGAGCATCTTTATAACCATTTTTCAGAACTTTATATTGGATAAGTTGCTTGTCTCCATTTCATTTATCTTTTTCTAGAGAGTTCTTCTGTTTTTTCATTTTGGGCATATTTCTTTGTCTCCCCATTTGAGCTTTCTCTTTATGTTTATTTCTATACATTCAGTAGATCTGCTGTGACTCCTAATCTTGGTTGGGTGGCCTTACATGGTAAGTGTCCTGTGAGGCACCATAGCACAGTTTTCTTGATCACCGGTGTTGGGTGCTCTAGGAATGACCCTTGAGTAGGTTATGTGGATCTTCCTATCGTAATTGAGCCTCAATTGCTATTGGCCTATTTGTGTGTGGCACTAATCCTCAAACTAGCTGACTGTGAGAATTAACCACAGTATACGAGCTGCTGTGCAGGTGCTGACCATAGAGAGTGGACTTTGACTCAGCAGTGTCTGGTGCCTGCTGAGATCTCCCTTTGGATATGCTGTTTGTGAAGCTAACTAGATCATGGTTTGATGTTGCCTGAAGCTGGCCACTGGGTGTGTTGGCTCTGGTGCCTCTTGGGAGGGACTCTGATGCAGACCAATGTCAGACACTGCCTGTGACTGGCCTTAGGCAACTGATTCAGAGCTATAAAGTGATCCATAGTTTGTGGCTGCCTCTGCTGGGCCTGTATGTATGCCAGAATGATTAAGCTGTACACCAAGCCTGGCTTCTCCCATCACTTGTCTTGCAGGCAGGTCAGCAGAACTTCTAAGGAAATCCAAGTTCTGCCTCTGCCTACCTGCTCTTGCTGGCTGCCTGTTAGACTCCATGACTGAAAAAGCCACTGGTGGTACTCCAGTTGCACGAGATAGGTTCTTGGTGAATCTCCAAGTAGAGGAGAGTGGTGTTTACCAGATGTATACAGGTTCACACTTGCTACCAGTGCTGAGCTGGAGATCACTCAACAAATGTCCCAGGTGATACCAATTCTAGCTGCTACCTGCTGCCACCTTGGTGGTGGGGTGAGGCCTCAGGGAGTCATCAGAGTGAGGCCAGCAGAGTTCATCAGGCCCTAACAGATCAAGATTTGGCAACGTGAGGGGAAAGTTCTGGAACCGGTCAGATGTGTAAGGAAAAAATTCTCCCATCCTAGAGCCACACAACTCAGTCTGTCTCAAAGTCTACCTGGAGCCCAATATCAGCAGGGAAGGCCCACTGGAAGTTGGGGGAGGAGGAGGAGCTGGTCAGGTTAACAGAAAAATTGGGGCGGGGGAAAATGGCCCTCAACCTAAAGCCATGCAACTCAGTCACTGCCACCTCTGAGTCTGCCCAGACCTCTATAGCCTACTTTAGGCAGCTGACTCCTCAGCAGGGCATGAGCTCGGCAGGTTAACCTGACAGGGGGTCAGGAAGGTGGGGCTATTTAGTTCTCCCAGGCTGCTACCACAAGGAGGGGTATGCTCCACCCAAGAAAGGTGGCATCTGTAATGTGGTAGTGATTCAGCCAGGCGGTCCCCATGGCTGTCCCACTCAGCTCTCTCCCCAGAGTAACAAATCCCAGACTCTCCTCATGTGACTCCAATCCACTTTGCCGTATCTCCACCATAGCCTAGGGTGAGTGACTGCAAACGAGGTATTGTGCATTGGCCCTTGAAAAGGGCACCTGTGTCTAGCACAGTGATTTTTAACCTGTTTCATCTCTTGGCACACCTAAGCTAATTACTAAAATTCTGTGAAACACACACACACACACACACACACACACACACACGTGTTTTGCCAATCTGACAGGAAAATAATTTTTTTTGAGAGAGAGAGAAAGAGAAAGAGACAGGAAAGAGGGAAGAGAGAGATGAGAAGCATAAACTCATAGTTGCTTCACTTTAGTTGTTCATTAACGACTTCTCATAGATGGCTTGATTAGGAGGCTCAAGCTGAGCCAGTGACCCATTGCTCAAGCCAGTAACCTTGGGCCCAAGCCAGAGATCTTGGGATTGTGTCTGTGATCCCACGCTCAAGCTGGCAATTCTGTGCTCAAGCTGGCAAGCCCATGCTCAAACCAATGATCCCATGCTCTAGCCAGCAACCTCAGGTTTCAAACTGAGGTCCTCAGCGTCCCAGGCCAACATTCAATTCACTGTGCTACCACTGGTCAGGCAGAAAAATAATTTTGATTCATTCATACTGGATGGCTATTATTGTGTTGGCTGTTTTCATTTTTTTAATTTGACAGTCTAAGGGAAAAGAGGTCAGTGCCCCTGACTAAATAGTCTGGTAGTGCATGTTTTAAATATTCTTATGGCACACCAGGGTGCCTGTCACAGCATACCAGTTGAAAATCATTGCTTTAGCAGTCTCCTGTCTCTCTCTGGCAGAGAATCCCTGCTGATTTTCACATCCAGGTGCTATGTGGGCACCTCTTCCTCACTCTGGTGCTCTGGGCTGGGGTGCCCTGTTTGGGAGCTCAGCATAGGGTTGAGATGCCATGCATCTCAGGGGGATCTTTGCAGCTGAGATATCCCTCTGGAATCTCGACCACATCTGTGGAAAGAAGACCAGCCCTTTTTGCATCTCTGCCCCTATTACCAGTCTCAGTGGGGCTTCTCCTTGTAAATCCTTGTTATAACACTTCTCTTCAGCTAGTCTTCAGTTTATTATTCAGATTGATTGCTCTATATTTTAGTTGTAATTCCATTTTGGTCCTGGAAAGAGGTGACTGTAGCTTCCACCTACTCCACCACCATCTTGAATCCTCCCAATTCTGATTCTTTCGTAAACTACACAAACCTCGGTGTACTCACCCTCCATCCCAAGTTATCTTGAGAATTGATGAGATAAGCCAGGAAGGCTCCAGAGGCACATAAAAGGCTTTCCAAGAATGTGTTCTGTTCTTTCTTTAGTTCTAGCCACTGCTCTGCCCCTCTGGGTACCTGTTCTACCCATGCAAACTAGAAATAATAGGATCCTGGCCAAGAGGTGTAGAAAGCTTGAGAGTTAACAGATGTGGGGTAGGGAGCTTTAAAAAGGTGAAAGGGCTGTGCTTATGTAAGGTGTTATTATTATTAGATTTGGAAACCTATCCACATAATAAATATTTCTGTGAGATGAAACTCACAGACATGGAGGGAACCTTGCCTGAGAGCCACTACCAGAAATCTTTCTAAGGAATAAGAACATCCCCTGGCTCATGATCCCCTCTCCCAGCACACACACAATTGTGAACTTTTGATGGCACTTAGCAGTGGGTGTCCAAATCCTATGTAACCAGCTTGCATATTTGATGTAGTATCAGACAACAGGCACAAAGTATTGACCTTTGTCCCTACACATGTCCTTGCCTGAAATACCAGCTTTCTGAAACAATTTTATAGTAACTGCTAAACTCAAGTGTTTTTGCAAATAAACACATTTCCTAATTAAAACTTGCCCTTTAAAGATACATTTTCTTGTCCCTGCTGTAGGTTTTCTTTTTCTTGTAACATATCACAGAATCAATAAGAGCAATGCAAACATCTTTAATATATACAGTTTCAGCACTCTAATAACATATCTGCCTGCATAAGAAAGCCTTCTCCCCTTCTCCAGCCCAGCTGATAATTTTCCCTGATTAAATGCCTTCTTATTTTACTCTCAAAGATAAAGCTTAAAAGGCAGAAGGGCTTCAAGGGGATGGGGAGGGTGTATAGAAAAGGAATAAAGCGGAAGATGGGGTGTCACAGCCATTTTTTAAACGGTAGCTTTTTATTTTTGTTATGAAAGTAGTGAATATTTATTATGGGAAAGTGTATGATAAAACAATGAGAAGAAAAAAAATATCACTCAAAATTCAATCATCCAGAGAATGATAATTGTTAATATTTGGCTTTTTTTTTTTTTCATTTTTCTCCATAAGGATTTTTATATAGGTAACAATTTTGAAGTTCTGCTTTCTAAAATAATTATGTAATAAATGGCGACATTTTTCCATAGACGGAAACACTCTGCAAAAAAAAAAAAAAAAAAAAATACAACAACAACAAAAAATCAAAAAAACCTTTAGAGTGGCTGCATAATAGTCTAGCAAGGCTGTCCCAATTTACTTATTCAACTTAACCCTTTAGGCTGTTTCATTTTTCCCCATTATTACAAATAATGCACTGCTACCATACCCAATGTCCTGGCAGTATTTTTGTGTGTGTGTGTGGGGGGGGGTAATTAATATATGGGGCTGGCTGTTTGGAGAGTCTTAGCCTGAATTTTATAGTAGTATTTCCTATGGCACAGAGCAGCAATACAGGAGACTTTCAAGCTAGGTAAAGAATTAGATTTCAACATGGTAACAACTGACCTTACTTTTCCCTCTAAAATCTCTACTTCTTCCTGAATTCTCTTCACACTAAAGTGAATAATGCCACTCTCCAACCAGATACCCAAGGTTGAGTATTAAGAGTCACTTTAGACTTCCTTTGCCTACCCCCACTCAACCAATCACCAAAATCTGTTCATTTTATATCCTTGATCTCTTTCAAGTCTTTCCTCCATTCTCCATCCTCACCTTAGTTTACCTAAATGACCTACCTAGTTTACTTGAGCATTTCTAGGCTTCCCAAGCCATTCCTTTTAGTTCATTCCTCCCCACTGTTGCCAGACTGTCCTTTTCAAATACACTTAAGATCACAATGCCTCCTTTACTTAAAAGCCTTTAATATCTCTACTCCTCACTCGCACCCAGTACCTAAGCTTTCAGGATATTTAATATCCTTAGCTTCCTCTGGACCCCTTCAAAATCCAATTGTCTTTATTGCTCTGGACTCCACCCAGGCACTTCCTTCACCTGCCAACTCTGGGGCCATAAGGAGCGCCTCAGGCTTTGTCCATGTCCTTCTACTGTTACATCTACTTTAAAAGCAAATCCCCTCCCTTCATGGTCTAGCTAACTCCCTTACCTTCAAAACTCAGCTTGAATTCCACCTCTTATAGAAAGTCTTTCCCTCAAAGATTTGACTGAGCATCCTTCGGAGCTCACACTCTGCCAATTACTTAGGCTGAAACCTACCACACTGTGCTGCTCCTTGATGGTGGGGATTAGGCTCTGTTCATCTTTAACCTCCAAATGCTTTATTATATATTTCTTAAAAACAAGAATAGTCTCCTACATAACAGCAGTCATCATCAAAATCAGGAAATTAACATTGATGTGTACTGTTATCTAACCTACAAACCTTATTTTAATTGTACCAATTGTCCCATTAACGTCCCAGTCCAAGACCACGTATTGCATTAACTGCCTTGACAATTAAACCATTCCTTTAATCTGAAATTGTTCTGGAATCTTTGTTTTTCATGACTTTGGAACTTTTGATGAGCCCATGACAGTCACTTCATTCAATAGTCCTCAATTTGTGTTTGTTTGATGAGCCATTCATTTTTTGCAGGAATACCACAGAAGTGATGTTTCATCATTCAGTGCATCAGAAATCACATGATGTCTATTTGTCACATTCCCAGTGATGTTGACTTATTAATTACTTGATTAAGGTAGAGATGGCCAAGTTTTTCAACTGCAAAGTTACTATTTTTTCCCTTTGGAATTCCAAACATACTTAAACTATGTAAAATACCTTTTTTCCCCATTTATTTTCACTTACTACATTTAGCATTTTGGTCTCTGTTTTCTCGTTGTTCAAATGAAATGCACAGAATTGAACAGTGGGTTCCAGAATTTTTACTCTCAAGGAACTCTTTATTATCCCCTCTTCCATGAACCTCATATTATGAAAGACCTTATCCCCCAAACAGATGGTATTTCTCAAGGTATATGGGATTCATTTTCATATCACACATTGATCAGACATATCTACTGCACTGTATGCTTACAAATGCACGGCATGTTGGCCTCACCAGTAGATGCCAACCACAGAGTAGACGGTCAACAAATATTTGTTGAAGGTCTGAATATGACTGCCAATCACAGTTTATGCCCCACATTTGATGTCTGCAGTAAGGACACAAAACTAATAAATGCTATCCAAAGGCAGAGACTTGACATTTTAGTCTCAGGCTTTGTCACTTAATGGTCAGTTTTCTTTTCCTTTTTTTTTTTACAGGGACAGAGAGAGAGAGTCAGAGAGAGGGATAGATAGAGACAGACAGACAGGAATGGAGAGAGATGAGAAGCACCAATCATCAGTTTTTCGTTGCGACACCTTAGTTCAGGGGTCCCCAAACTATGGCCTGCAGGCTGCATGGGGCCCCCTGAGGTCATTTATCGGACCCCATCGCACTTTCGGAAGGGGCACCTCTTTCACTGGTGGTCAGTGAGAGGAGCACAGGATGCATCCACACCTATAGTTCCCATTGAAATACTGATCAGTTTGTTGATTTAAATTGACTTGTTCTCTATTTTAAATATTGTATTTGTTCCCGTTTTGTTTTTTTACTTTAAAATAAGATATGTTCAGTGCGCATAGGGATTTGTTCATAGTTTTTTTATAGTCCGGCCCTCCAACGGTCTAAGGGACAGTGAACTGGCCCCGTGTGTAAAAAGTTTGGGGACCCCTGCCTTAGTTGTTCATCGATTGCTTTCTCATATGTGCCTTGACCGCAGGCCTTCAGCAGACCGAGTAACCCCTTGCTCAAGCCAGCGACCTTGGGTTCAAGTTGGTGAGCCTTGCTCAAGTCAGATGAGCCCACGCTCAAGCTGGCGACCTTGGGGTCTTGAACCTGGGTCCTCTGCATCCCAGTCTGAAACTCTATCCACTGTGCCACCACCTGGTCAGGCGGTCAGTTTTCAGTTATCATAAAAGTTTTAGAAATAGATTGAACAGAGTGCATAAAAACTCCTGCACAGCCTTACCTCATCCTTTCCCTTCTTCTGGCAGCTTCAGATAGATGTTGATGGCGCATTCTGGCACCCAAGTTTATGTCTGTGGTTCCTCTGTAACCACCAGATGACAACAACTGGTTAGACAGTCACAATAGACTTTTAAAAATACCCCAGGCCTTGTTTTACATATGTATAACATAAGCATTGTCACATTTCCTTCCTCTTTTCTGTAAGCACTTTAGATCACAGAGATATAATGTAGCAGAAGATCCTAAATGGAGTTTTAAAGAGGGATGGCAGGGAAGGAAACAAACATTAGTTGAGCATCTCCTATATGCCCAGTGCTTTCTTTCCTTTGTTTTCTCTTTTAATCCTCACACTAACTGGTGAGGTAGGTATAGTCATCCGTTTTACAGATGAGAAAACTGAGGCTAGGTGAAAAACAATGACTTGCCCTAAATCTTACAGATGGCATGCAGCTGGGCTGGGGAATAATTTCTCCAGTCTCTTTCTGAAGCCCCTGTAAGTAGCCACTGCACCAAGCTTCCTTTCATATCCTATAAAAAAAAACCTCTTTTTATTGGATATGTGCTGGCGATCATGTTCCAGGCATGCGAAGGACAGAGATCTCTTGAACCACGTGCCCTGTAGTTGTTTTATAAGTGTTACCTCCACTCAGTAGCTGTTGCTATGGTTTGAGATAAGTTGTCCAAGGAAGGAGAGCCTTTCTTTGGGCATCCTGTATGCCTGAGGAAGGACTCAAGCCCAGCTCTTATCTACCTCTCCTGTGCTGCAGCAGCAACGTGAGAGACCGTCCCAGGAAAAATGTTGCGGGTGTGAAATAACATCGTGGGAAGGTAGGGAAGGAGGCCTCGGGCTCCAGAGAGACACAGGGACAGGCAAAGGAGGGAGGAGGAGGAGATCAAACAACACTGCAAAGAAACGGGGGAGGAAGGCAGAGCGGGAGGAAAGAGAACAAAAGGTAAGAGGAGAGGAAGCAGAGGAACGTCGGGACAAGGAAGGAGAAAGTTTGAGCCAGTGGGCGAGAAGAAGCAAGGACGGTTGGGGGTACCGAGAAACATGAACTGAGGGAACTCGGAGAATTCGAGAAAGGGAAGAAAAGAAGAAGAAAAAGCGGAGAGAAAGGAGGGAAGAGGAGAGAAGAAGACGTTGGACAGAACAGAGACTCGGGTGATCGGAGAGGCGAGCGAGCCGCCCAGGGAAGGACACGTATCGCCTGCGTGGCGCCCCCCCGCGGCGTGGTGCGGCCCTGCTCCCAGCGCCTGTGCGCCGCGGCTCACCCAGCCGCGTAGGATTGGCTCCCGCCTCCCATTCATGTAACCTGCGTGTCCGTGTGTATGTGTGTGAGTGTGCGTGTGTCTCTCTCGCTCGCCCTCTCTGTCTGTGTGTAAGAGAGTGAGGGTGGGGGACGAAGGCAGGCAGGAGAACAGGCAGGGAGGGGAAGAAGAAGAGGGAAGCTATTAAACACACACACTCTCACACTCGCGCGCACACATACCCGCCCCAACCCCCCAGAAGCCTCGGGATTGCAGCTGTTTCATGTGGGGCAGCATTGCTGGCAGGGACGCCGGCCGGGAGCGGCCGGGAGCGGCCGGGAGCCGGAGCCCTGCGTGCGCGCGCGGCTGGAGGTTCGCTGGGGCTCCGCTTCCCGCGGGAGCTATTGTTGGTCTCGCTGGAGCTGAGCGCAGAGCCGGGACCTGCTTCCTGGGCGCCCACTCGGGCTCGCGGAGCCGACGAACCGCGCCACCGAGAGCGAGAGGAGCTACCCGCGCGGCGCCTTACCTCCCTCCTCCCCGCTTCCCCGGCGGTGGCAGTCTGCAGCCACGGTAAGGCGGCGTGATCTGCTCTAAGGAAAAGCGCCTGGGGGACCGCGGCGGCGCCTCGCCGGCTCTCTAGCTTCTCTGCGCGCACTAGCTGTGGCAGGGTCGGGGCAGCTAGCGCGGATGCCATGGGCTCCGGAGGACGCTTGTCTGCTCCCTGGTCCGAACCCGGGAAAGAAGGGACAGAGGTTGGGGCGCGGGTTACCGAAGAGGCGAGCCAGCCTGGAGCCCCGAACCTCCGTCGCTACAGCCCCCAGATCCCGGCGAGGACGGGAGTCTGGGAGCGAGGGTGAGGGAAGAGCAGGGCGGTGGAAGCGGACTCAAAACTCGGGACAGCGGGTGGGAGGAAGGAGGCGCGCCCCGGGTTCATCTGCCTCGCTGGGATCCCGCCCCGGCCCCAGCGAACTCAGCCCCTCTGCAGACCCGCCGGCCCCGGGGCCCCGGCGGGCGCTAGTGGAGCCGGCGAGGCGACGCTGGGCTCCAGCGGCTGCAGCCTGCGCTGCGGGGCGAGCGCCCGCTGCAGTGGCCCCGTGCGCGCCGCGGCTGGAGCGGAAAACCCAAGACAAGACTCTCAGCCCAGAGCCCTCTGCAGCGGGTGCGGCTCTAGTCTCTTCCCGCCCGCAGCCTTGCAGCGGTGTTTATGATCCCCCTTGGAGCGAGTTAAGGCTGCAGCCGCCGGGTGGACGCTCGGAGCGCTCCGGGTGTGAGTGTGTGTTGTGTGACTACTCACATCCCGGGCTTCGGGAAATGTGCTCTGGGTTGAAATGTGATCACCGAGCTTCTTGGTCATTTTCCTCGAGATTTAAAAATGCAGTCTTTATACTGGAGGAGCAGACGAGAAGGTAGTATCGCGGTGTGTGTGTGTGTGTGTGTGTGTGTGTGTGTGTGTACGTACATGCAATCAGGGGAATATACAGCCAACTACTGAAGGCGAGGGGAGGTTCAACTGGTGAGTCCTCGTTGGCGGGGCGGTAAGGTGGGCGTCGCTGGCGGCTGCCCGCTGCTTCTCTGCCTTGCCCCCGCCCAGGCTAGGTTGGAAAGTACTGGAAATTTAACTGCGTGGTCTCTAACTTTGGAAATTGGCTCACGTTTCAGGATGAGACATTAAGGCGATTTGTGCACGCTGGCCCTTGTGGACGAGGGCATTATTACTCACTTGGGTACCTGGCCTGCTCCAAAACCGCGCCTATTACCCTCCACCCCACCTCGGCCCCAAACCGCCTCCCCCTTCCCAGCCCTAGGGAGAAGGTTCTTAGATATGCAGTTATCCGTAAGCTTACAATTAAGCGAAAGGGGCGAAGATTAGCAGCCTGGGTTTGGCCCGACCCTGCATGCACTCTTGGTGTTTAGCCCAGGAGATCACCCCGCTGCTTTGTGGAAGGCCGCGGCGCGGCACGCTGGGGATCCGAGCGCTGGGGTGAGGGAGTGCCCATGTGCTAAGCTGTGCCGCCGCGCACGCAGGGAGATCTGCCGACCCGCATCGCGGGCAGTTATATAAACTGCCTCGGTAATTACCCAGAAACGTGATGCGAGCACCCGGTTCGGGAAAGACAAGCCTGAAAGTTTGCCTACTCAGGGAATGTAAGTAGCGGGGCGCTCCCACCCCGGGACTAGGGGGACAGGAAGATGCCTCGCACCACGGCGGCGCTCATTTCTGCCATAGGCATTGGGTGCTGATGCTGCTGTCCTGAAGGAACCGGTTATCTAGGCAGGGATTGGGTAGAGTAAGGGATCTGAGAGAAAAAGCCGGACAGAACTCAGGATCCATTGAGTCCTCAGAGCCCGAGAGGGTGTTAGGAGGCTTTTCAGGGAATGCTGTTTTAGGAAACTGTCTGCGTCCTGGAAAACAGCAAAGCCACACTTATATGCCTCTCCCAGCGCCTCCTCCTCATCTTTCACACCCAGTGCCCTTCACGTGTTTGAATCTGCCTGTGAGGTCTGGTCCTCTATGGAGATGCCGAGCATCCCAACCGTCCTGCCCACTCTGGCGAGGGGTTAGGAGGGAGCGTGCCAGCCTCTGTCCGGTCAGCCACCATTATTTAGCTATGCTTGGTTTCCTGAGCTAACCCTGCGCTGATGGGAATGGGTGCTGAGTATGGCTTCCTTCTCCAGGCTTCTTTCCTACGCGGAAGGCAGTTTGCTTGTTGCGTGTATTTTCATCTCGCAACTTCCCTTCGCCACAGCAGCCTGTAGCACGCTGTTGGTCTTTGATAAACCACAGCAGTAGAGTGTTTTTAAATCTTGTTTTTCGCCTGCAGACGGATAAGCCACCTAGATCTGGCAGAGCTGTGCGGAACGCTGATTGAAGTCTGGGGCACAGTGGCCCTGGACTCCCCCCCCCTGCCCCCGCACTCGAGAGGTGGTGGTGTGCTTGGGTGGGGAGTGTTTTGTTTTTGCCACATTCCCAGCGTCCTGAAACCCTGCATTCCCTCCCCCCTGAAATCCCGGGTCTGTCTGAGTGCATTCTACGCTGTAAAATAAATCCTCTCTCGCAGACCAGTGGGGCTGTTCGAATTTCCTGCCGCTGCCATGATCTTTAACAATGCGATTGCAAAGCTCGTGCTCAGCTGGGAAAAATCTCCAAGTGCCTGCCGGCCGCGCCTTGACCTTGCTGAAGGCGCCTTTAACCCTGCAGCCTGAGGGGTTCCGGCTCCGCCGCGAGGGTCCGGGAAGGAGAGGGTGTCCGGGAGGGGCCGGGTTCGCTCCGGGACCAGGGCGGGAATCGGGTCGCCGCCCGACTTCTGCGGGGAGGGAATGGGGCTACGCGGCAACCTGTTTCCCCGCGCGCAGGGGCGGTGCATTCCCACTCCCCCTCCTCTGCACTAGCCGAGAGCTGCCCTCCTCTGCGCCGGCCGCTAGTCGCTTCCCAACATACTAGGTTGGCTGCGCCGGCCGAGGCCCCTTGCGTTCTCAGTCGCCTTCTGCGAGGTGCCTCCGGCTTTAGGCTCTGTGGCTGGCAGAGCCGAATCCCGCTGGAGCCCGGCCGCCGGGTGGGCGGGGCCTGGGGGTGGGGGGAAACCCGAGTGGAGACTGCCTAGTTCCAGGCCTTGTCCTAACCCTGAGTACTGCACCGTGCGGGGTCCCGGCTTCGCCTCCCTCTCTTCTTCCCTCCTGGTCCCGATTCTCCGGCCCCGGCGCGCCCTGGGTGCCTTACCGTTCAGATTTGCGTGGGAGCTCTCCTTGCCAAAGTTAGGAGGGATATTTTCACAGGTGGTGGCGATGGAAGTGTGTGCGTCCGTGTCCTGGGGATGGAGGTGTGCGTCGAGGCCAGACGTCTCTCTAAAAACGGATTCCCATCTTTGCAGGCGTTATAAGGGAATGGAGAGAAAAATAAGTTTTCTGTGGTGAGAGATGACTGGAAGTCTTTCCACGTAGTGGAATCCGACCAGTCCGAGCTGATGTCCTGGGGTGAACACCTTTTGGCGGTGCCATGAGTGCAGTACTCCTTGCGAATGTTTGGGGGATTGATTGCGCCCACAGGTTCTTCAGGCAAAACTAAGGATATAAATGTTCTTACACTTTTAGGGATCTAATTCTCGAATGGCTTTATTTCCAGTATGTGTCTTTAAGTGAGTGGGGGCAGGGTGCTGGTTAATCGTGATTAGTAGCCTTCTAGGGTTGGGAAGTTGTCAGGAATGGAGACATTCTGTTTCCTAGAGAGATATCTCAGATTCATCTGTCAGCATACTATTCTCATCAAGGCCTCTCTTTGGAGATGGGGATAGGATGGGGGGAGAAAGCCAGTGAACCCCTCTGTAGACTTTAGAGGGAAGAAGGGCCAGCCTTGCTTAGTGCAGGCCCCTGGGGGTAGACCAGTGCTCAGTCTGTAGAAGAACCATCAGAGGACAGATCCACAGTGAATGGAATGATCTGGAATGTCAGAGGACAGATCCACAGCGAATGGAATGATCTGGAATGTGGGCTAGTGAGCTAGCTCGCCATGGAACAGGTATTGTAGTAGAAGATAGGGCCTTGTAGCTGTGGATAAGTTGGAACTCCAAGGGCTCTCTGCCAGTAGATCTGACTCCTTGAGATATAATCTCCTCACCTCTGTGGTTTTGTGGAAGTTGATAGTGGTTTTGTGGAAGTTGATGGGACGGGATTTTAATTAACCGCTTAACTTACTGGGTGGACATTTTGTGCAGGATACCTTTGGAACTTAAGTTCTCTCATGTGTGAAATAGAAAGATTCATCTAGTTTGCAACACTGTAAGGATTAATGTACATTAACTAACTCTGACACATTGTGGGCTATTTACAGATGATTAGGTGGGGGTTGGGCAAGGAAATCAACAGCACCCCAAATCAACAGCATTGCACCCATAGTCTATTTAATATGCTCAAGTTTAATATGCTCAAATGCTTGAAGCAAAAATATCTTCTCTTTTCTTAGAAAAGCCATTTCCAGTTTTGTTAGAATTTCTCCCTCATTGAGTACTTTTCTTCTGTGACAAAATTACATCCTTCTGCAGATTGGCGTGTTGCATAACCTGATATTTCCAGATCAAAAGTTACAAATATGAAAAAAATGGTGATTAGGAATTTAAGATAAAGATTGTTGGGCAACACAAGCAAGAAACTCAAGATGACCACTCACACTCTAATAATCATAGAGATTGAAGGAAAATGTGATTGAGTGAGCACATGGTACAGATCCCTCACCTGGGTCCTGGGTCCTTACCTGCAAATCCTCATGTGGACCCTGTCCAAATTCTAAAAAGCAGTTACTCTACTTGGACCCAAGCCTTCAGTTTTTTACTTTGCTGGGACAGGAGTCCCACTAAATTCTCCCACATCCATGAATCTAAACAGTGAAACAAAAGAACAATGGGATTTAAATCACCTCCTTGCAGATTTGATTCCAAGAGCCTAGCAGGGTAAGTCAATGTCTATTCTAAATCTAAGTGGCTGATTTCTACCTGCCTTCTTGCATGGTCTATCAGTCTGGTTTATCCTAACTGATAGCTGAATCCATCTTTGCTTTGCACTGACAGACTGCTATGGGCGCCACTTTGAAAGTAACACATGCTCCAGTTCTAAGGGAACCAAGCATGCATGGATTTCCAAATTTACAGTTTTCCATAAGGAAAGCTGCTAAAGAAACAGCATAATTGTAGATGCTTTATAGATTTATTACTTTGTCAGTCCCCCCCCAACTTTTGTCTTGATTATATCTAATTACCAAATTATATAATTAAATATAATACTAATTATACCTAATTACCAAAGTAACATTATGTCCACTGTAGCAAAATAAGACAATATAGAGAAAAGCAAAAAGAAAATAAGTTTTACCACATTTGGGGTTGCACCTAATAACTTTATGAATGTAGAAAAAAATGAGATAGTTATAATATTTTTAATGTTTATTGTCATTTAAAGATAAATCTTGCCATGTAATATACAACTTTACCCGCATGGTAACATTTTTAATGGCTACATATAACCCCAATGTTTTAATATGGAATAATTTAAGTAATACCCACACTTTGACGTTTTTGCTTATTTTTAGTTTTTTATTATTAGAACAAAGTTGTAATAAGTATTCTTGTACACACTGCGCTTTTCAAATTTCCTTAAGATAAATTCATAGAAAGTAGGATTGCAGGGTCAAAGGCAGATGCCATGCTGAGACTTCTGTCACACATGAGAAGCAGTAGGGCACACTGTGATTTCTGCTCTATCTTTTAAAGAGAATGTGGCTGTTTACATTGCATTCCTTGCCGGCTGGTAGCCTAAGAAGTGGAGGGAGGTAGGAGTGACAATCAAACCTCAAGCAGAGGATTTGCATAACTTTGAGCTGTTCTGCTAAACTGGTAGGCAAATTCTTTTTCCAAGGACATTTTTCTTCCCAGGCTGTCTCGGAATCATCACTCTGTAGAGCTTCAGCCAGCAATGGAGTTGAAATATGTAAATACGTTCCTCTGAATTGGAGGTGGAACTGGCTCCATGGTGGGTGACAAGCAGCCCCTCAGAGAAGTTGTGTATGTCTTCAGCATTCATTGTGGCAGTGGGTCCCTCTCTCCCAGACTGTTTTCTTTCCCTTCCCTTTGGTTCAGGGGCCTTACAATGGCCACCTGGGAAATCTTACAAAGGAAGCAGTTGAGATTACCCCACAGCAAGCTTATTCCCACTGCTGCATGGCATTGTACGTACGGAGGAAATCAGTCCAACAGTCTGCACGGTTTCTGAGCACAATAAAAAAATATATTTAATTAATTAATTAATACATTAACATACCTACGTGCTGTTTCCAAAGTGGGAGGAGTCAGGCCCTGGTCCCATCCTCACCTGGACTGGTTCAATCAGAGTATTTGTCCGTGTCATTCTTTTGTGTGTCAGATTTCTGTGACCCAGAAAAGATTTGTTCTCTGTGGTTAGATGAGTAGTCATCATCAGACAAAGAATTCAGTGGAGCCAGGGGAGGAAGTCCAGTCCTCCCCTTGCCAAGGTGTCCCAGTGTTCAGCAGGAGGCATCAAGAGTTTCTTTAGATTGGATAGAGAGGTCACCTCAGGGTCATTGGATGGTGTGGTCACCATAGAGTAAACCTGCTTTGCTGGTGGCAGACTTTGAATTCTGACAAGTGTTTAGAGACTGCCTTTGATACTGACACCACTCTGGTGTCACTAGGGAAGGTGAGGGGATGTTTTTGTCTTTTGTCTTGTTCGGAACATCAAATCAGGGCATTTCTTTCATTTGGAAAACAAAAAGGAAACAAGACATACATGTAGCAGGGTCTCAGGAGCACCTGAGCAGCACTCCTGCTCCCTGTCCCCTCGACTCCTGCACTTGCTTCATGGAAGGTGACTCTGCGGCCTGGGCCCACAGTGGAAGAAGGTCTCAGATGCAATCAATGAGTCATTGCAATCCTCAAGAGCATTAGGTTTTAAGAATGATTTTCTCTTAAAGCACCAATTTTCTTGCTGTAGAATGATTGTTGATTTCTAAGTCTGGTCTTTGAACCCTTTGAAAGGGTCACAGCCAATACATTATGGCTTTGGATAAAACTCTTGCCCATTCCCGAAACATTTTCCTCTCTATAAAATTAGGTTGAGAGAGAAGAGTGGATTTCATGTTTTGTAAGGCAGTTGTTTTCAAACTTTAATCTATACATGTTACTGAAGAATCTTGCTAACTGCATGCTCTGACTCAGCGTGTGTGGAGTGGGGCCCAGGAACCTGCATGTCTGAAGGCTTCCAGGTAGTGCTATGCTGCTCATCCCTGGCCCACACTTGGAGTAGCAGTGTTTCAAGAGACTTCCTACTGACATTATTTCAGAAAGTAACAATAATGACCACCAGATGCCCAGTGGAGCTGTCTTATATTCATAGATTGGCACTGTCAAGAAATGTGTCCAATTTTTCCTTTTGGGTTTCAAGAGTTGGCATCTTCATTTCAGGACACAGTGGGGAGGGACATAGTCAATCTTTTCATCCAGTTGTGAAGGAAGGAGGTGGAAGAATGGGGCTAAGGCACAACAGATTTGTACTGCCTTCTATGTGTCAGGTAGCTACTGCTGTCCCCGCGTTTTGGATGGAGAAACAGGCTGAGTAAGGCAAGCCATTCACCCAAGGTTACAAACCTATGACTTGATCATAGGCCTCTGGCTCCTGTTTTTCCTAGAATGACAACCTGGTGACTTTCTAGACCGCTGTGTAATAAAAAATGAGTGCTTAGCAAACTGTTTTCTTTCAGAGGTTGTCCTTTTCGTGGGCCTACTTTGAGAATGGATCAAGACGTTTAAAAATTTGCATCATTATCATGCAAGCAATTAAAGTACTTAAGAGCTTAAAAGCAATTTGTTCAAGTTGGTTAAATATCCACCCTCTCCAATCTTGTTTGTAGTATTAATTTGCTCATCAAATTGTGACGTCAAAACCATAGTGTAAAGGCAAATGTCAGTATCTTCAGACTGGTGGAACCTTTTAAATGAAAGCAGTCTGCATCGATGGGGTCTACAATGGAAGGATACAGTTCGGGGTGAGTCAGAGAAACAAGCCTTTTACTAAATAAAACCAGCCCTGCTTTGGCCTCTGGATGAGAATTGGTCGTTTAAACGTTTTATTAACGTGCAATTATTCTGAGAACCAGTCAGCAGTGCAGCTCTTTGCAGGCATAATTAGCTGATCTTCGCATCACCCTCACGTGGCAGATAAATAACAATAACCCTGCTTCCAGAGAACAAGCGGACACATGGAGATGAGGGAGGAAGGGGCCGGTGCTTGCCTTGCAGGAAGTATGGGAGAGATAGGTGGATTGTGGAGATTACATGAGTTTATCACTTAGCAAATATATATTTATTGGGTGCTGGGTATTGTAGAGCTGTGCTGTGCAGTGGGGTAGCCACTAGTCACTATTTAAAGTAAATTTAATGAAAATTAAATAAAATTAATAATTCATTTCCTCAGTTGCACTAGGCAGATTTCAAATGCTCAGTAGAGGATAGTGGCTATAATATTAGACAGGGCAGATACAGAGCATTCCTATTATTGCAGAAAGTTCTATTAGACAGTGTTTGTTTAGAATCATGGGATAAAGAAGAATGCAAAGATACCTGCCTTGGTGGGTCTCCCCTGTAAAATTTCTTCAAACAAGAACTGACTGACATATGATATAACTCTAGCTGTGGCTAAGTACTTTGGGGCACTGGCTAGGGACCCAGCTTCTGAAGCTAAATAACTTAAGTTTAAATTCTGGTTTGGCTACATACTGGTTATATGAATAGAGGTAGGTTAATTAAACACACTGTGTCTTTGCAGATTTATGCTACTATTTTTCACTTCTGTTACTAGCCAAGATTATTTCTAAAACAACATTGGGGAAAGGGTGCAGGGATACAGGTACTCTCCTTTGCTGCTGGTGAAAATGCAAATTAATACTCCTTTTTAGGAACGCAATTTAGCAGTAACAGTCAGTAATCCTAGAGACACTTATTTCCTTTGGTCCAGCATCCCAGTTCCAGGGATCTAGCTTAGGAAAACAATCAGAGATGGGCAGAAAAGATGTAAGGATAAATATGTTCATTGCAGTGTTATTTATAATAGCAAAAGAAAAAATAGATGAGCAGTTGGATTGGACAAGAACAGTATGGCAGAGCCCAACAGCGAGTTATAAAAGATTAAGTGTTGATTTTGAAAATGTGTTTTTGTGACATGGGAAAATGCCACAATAAAACTTATGTTAAAACAACAACAACAACTATGCTTTTAAATCCTAAATATATTTTTTGAAGAAGGCATTGCGAATCATGACTAAGGATTGGACATTTGGAAATATGTCCTGGCCTTGAAGGTAGACCAACACTGTGACCTCTCTGATACCTTGTGTGGTCAGAGACTCCCAGCTGCTCCTAATCTGCCCCATTCGCAGCAATTTTGGAATCTTGGGCTTATCCAGCCTAGTGTTTTTCTCCTTTCAAGGCCACGATGTACTTCCTGAGGTCAAACCTTAATTCCTCTTTATGCCTAGTTAAGTCAGTTTCTACGTGTACTCGGAGTTGATTTAGACAGAGCAGCATAGAGTATGGGGAGAAACATCAGCTTTGGGGCCTGACCTAGACCCTGACCCTCACCTCCTTGCCATGTAACCTTGGGCAACCTTTCTGTGTCAAAGTGTCCTCATCTGTAGACTTGGGAAGTGATAGATCCGATTTCACCCACGAAGATTAAGTGTTCACATCAGTAGAACAGTTGGCAGATAGATACAGGTAATTAAAGACACAAATAACTTCTAAGGCCATGTTAGACAGTGGAAAATGCCCACAGATTTTGGGTTGAATTTTCTGCCTTATCACCTGGTAGCTGCATGAATTCAAGCAAATAACTTAGATTTTCTGAGCTTCCATCACTTTTTTATTTATAAAATGGACAACAGAAGTATGTACTTCCAAGGATTGTGTGAGACTTGTGCAGTAGCTTGCAAAGTGCCTAACAAGCAGTCTCTTCTATGTGATGGTAGCTCTTGGCGTTGTTATATTTCCTGCTTTCTCTTTACCCACTCAACTCCTGGTCCTCTGATTCTTGCTTCTAGAGCTTGGACTGAACTGTCAACGTAGTTCAGTGGTGAACATAAGTGGAAGGCGTTGTGGGAGGGAGCCTCTTCCAGACCTGAGAGGATGTCTGATATCCTTGAGGAAAAAAATAATTGCATGTAGATTTAGACCAGCCAATTCTGGTTCTGATTCCAGCTCTGCCCCTTGCCACTCTGCACCAGCTCGGTCATCACATTCTCTATCTGCTTCTCTCAGTGGCTGCGAGGACTAGATTTTGAGTTCCAGCATAGCACCCAGCACAGTGGACCCCTGGCTGTGTGTTAGAATTGCCTGGGAGCTCTTAGCAAAGACCAGAACAGAAGCAGGCATCAAACTCTGCAATGCTTCCCAGGTGGTGATGTGAGGGGCAGCCAGGACTGGGAAATGGTGCATGGGAGTATGGCCTCATGAAATATTTCTTCCCTCCCTACTTCAAAGGAGCATGAAGGGATCCCAGATTGTATTTTATGTATGAGGTGGGTAATCTAATTTATCTGAGCCATGAGACTATGAATATAGCAGTCAAAACTTCTTTGCCACCCTTTTCCTGCCTTTGGGCCAACTGATGCATCTGGGTCAGAAGGGTGGCCTTCTCTCTCAGCCTGTCCCCCTCCTCATTCCAATATAGTTGCATTCCAGTGCTGGAAAAGGCTTTTCACTTTCTTGGAGATGTTGTCTTAGTTCTCTGATCAGGTTTTACTCTTATTACTCTTATGTTCCTCTCGAGTTTTACTCTTATGTTCATCTCCGGGCAGAGCCCTGTTAACCGAAGCCTATACAGCTCTTCTCCCAGCCGGCCAGCTCATGGCTTGGGAATCCCACTTAGGAGAGGAAATGCCTGCTCTCTTGTTGTTTACTACAAAGGGCTTATCAGATAGTAGTAGCTCTCTAGAGTTGATGCCAGAGACTCCACAGTGCTTTGCCTACTGCCCAGAGGCTCTGTCCTTCTGAGTGGTTAGGGTGATTTTTGCATCTTTTAGATAATTAACACTTGCTTGAGAAAACTTCTACTAAGCCTTTATTTTTTTTTCTTTTTTGTTTTGAGTTTACCTCAAGTTCATCTCAAAGTGGGGAAAAGTGCTATGTTCTAGAGAGGGCTCTTTTAAACTTCATGTACCTAGGCACTGCCTGGGGACTTGTTAAAATGTCAGTTCCCATTCAGTGGGGGGAAAGGTGAGCCTGAGACTCTGCATTTCTATCAAGCTTCCCGGAGAGATTGATGCTATACTGATTCATGGCCTATGGGTTCTAAAACCTAGACCTTCCTTTCATGCTTCTGTTTTCTCCTCCTTCTTGTCTCCCCAAGTTCCGGAGTACCTAATGTGGACTATCACAAAACAGATGGAGTTGGTCATTTTTGTGCATCTATTTGTCTGTGCTGTGCTGGCAACTGCAATATGACAGTAGACATAGTACACAGTGGCCATCGACATAGTGCCACAGGAATATTGCTGCTCCAGGTATTACATGGTGCTCTCCGGCTGCTTTGGTAAGTCTGATGGGACATTGTGGAATAGGTAGCAATTTTCAAAGGATAAGTATTGCTTTGAAAATTTTATGGCACTTATATTTTGTTTTGTTTTTTGTCTGTTTGTTTGTTTTTTGTGGGGGGAGATTACACCAATTGAAAAATTTCAAAAACTTAAGATAACCTAGAGAACAAATGAAAACAAGCCATAGTTCTGCCATGTAGACATACATTCTCCTAATGTTTGCTTTTCTCTCCAGTACTGTTTCTACAGAGAATTCTCTTGGCCCTCACCAGCACCCCACCACCACCACCACCACCACTATATGGAGTAGATTGTACACATCGTTTTGTAACCTTAATATGTCATGATCATTTCCCCATGCCATTACATTTCTCTTCAATATAACTTTTATTGGCTATGTAGTATTCCATTATAAGGATATATCATTATTTATTCAACCAATTACCTATTATTTTAAATGTTCACTACTATAAATAATGCTGAGATCAACATTTTTATGTACTTGTCTATTTCCTTCAGCCCAATTTTTTGACTTGAAATTGATTATGCAGCTTTATGGGGCTTTTGATATGTGTTGCTGAATAGCCCCTGTAATGTAGTAGTCCAAGACCAGGTATGTCTACCTGTCTAGTAGATGTTTTGTAAAAAAAAACCACAAGGAGGACCAGATGGAACAAAGATAGCCTTTATTACTTACATACAGGGAGGCCCTAGGGTGGGCAAGCAAGATCCACAACCAGCCACAGCGATCTGGCTTATAAAGCAGTTAGACTATAATGGCACAAAGCCAAGGGCAGGAAGGACACGTGCCTGGAGTTAAGGAACGGAAGTCTTCTTCAGGGTCTGTTTGTTCCTTAACAGAACATGACGCACATTCTAGAGCAGACGGGCCCAGGCCCTTGGGCGTCTCCCAGGAGGTGTGGGAAGGCCATGTCCAGCATTGAGCTTGATCGCCCCACAGAAGGATTGAGCCAGGGTCCTTCCAGTCTGATAGCAGTTCAATCAGGGAAGTTATCTATCTTGATTCCCATTTTATGTGGGGAGGTGTCACTCACCAGGAACACAAGGGATTCGCTGGATAAGTCCAGCCCTTGGCCAGTGTGTGTTGAACCATGTCATGCTGGGTGAGATGGCCATTATTAGGTCATTTAGGTTGACCTAGACCACATTTTGCTTTCTGGATCTGTGAAGGTATCTGTATTTTTAAGGAAGAAAGGAAAGGGAGAAGAAAAGTACTCATATAGTATCTCTTAAATTTTAGGCTCATAATCAAAATACATCTAGAACCTGAGCACTTCTCACTATTGGCACATCTACCAGCCTAGTGGAAGGAAACCCCCTCTCTTTTACCTGGATGACTACAGATGCTTCCCTCACTGGGTTCCCTGCTTGGCCCTGACCCCCTGCCATTTATTCTCAACACAGCAGCCAGAGTGATCCTGTAAAGACATAAAACAGAACATGCCACTCCTCTGTGCAAAACTCTGCACAGCTCCCATTTGTCTCAGAGTAAAGGTCATAATCCATAAACAAGCTAAAAAACCCTCCTTGACATCACCAGCTCTCCCTCACATCTCCAGTTATACCTTCTGCTCTTCACCCTTACCTCCCATACTTTGTTGAAACATGTCAAGCCTACTCCTGCCTCAGGGCTGTTCCTTTGCCTGGACTGTTCTTCCCCTAGATGTCTACATGGCTAGCCACCCACCTCCAAGTTTGTACTCCAATGTCACCTTCTTAACAAGGCCCATCATGTTAATCCTATTACATTGGTAACCCCCCCTTCTCCATCCCCGGGGTTCAAGACCTCTTCTACCCTACTATATATTTTCTTTTTTCCATGATGTCAAATACTATGTTTTATGATTTAATAAGATCACACTGTCTGCTGTGTTAAAAATAATCTGTGGTGGGGTGGGGCAGGGCAAAGGCAGAATATGCTATGTAAGTTATTTCTTTCTAATGCTTACTGACTATGGAAATAAAAGACCACCCAAATAAATAGAGGCTATTCATTCAGAGCTTGCTGGAATACGGGAATCGGCCACCATCACTTGTCTTTGGTGAGACTCCAAGGCAGGCAGGAAAGCAGGAAAATTCTATAATGAAGAAAGGAAGGCTTTGGGGCTGCTTTGATTGGAGGTTGTTGGCCGGAGGAAGCTGGAGGTGGGTTAACTAAAAGTGGCTTTTTATGTGGTTGGTTAGGGATGTGTATCTGGCTCTCTCATTGGACCTGAGGTGGAAGTGGAGGCAAAATTTAAGAAAGCAGGCACGTTACTGACCATTTGAGCTGAGTGCTATATAGAAGTTGGGAGGTCAGAGTTCTGTTTTCGTATATGGTCTGGCTATTGTCTGTCTGTTTAGTCATAATTGTTGTAAATTTCCACAACACAATAAGACTTGTTCTTTGTTGACTGAGGTAACCCGGCGCTAGAGGAGTGTCTGCCAATAAGATGCTCTCAATATCTGTTGAATTGTGCCACATTTGGCCTACATCAACTCATTTCGTCTTCACTGCAAGCTGAGGTCTTGTTTTCCCAATTTCCCACAGAAGGAGAGGGGCTCAGAGAGCTTAAACATCTGCCCAAGGTCACCCCACCAGGGAGTCAGGAAGACAGGGATCCTGCAAAGATCCACCTTACCATAAAGCAAATATCCCTCCCCTGGAGCTGTTCATAGCCAGTGCACAGGAAATGGAGGGGTGGGGGACTTGTCCAGTGTACTTTGTGAGCAAGATACACACCATCTTCAGGTGGCTCTGGACTTTCAAGTCAAAACTTTTCGTAGAAGGTGTTTAGCCTTTTCCAACAACTGCCCGTACTGATGGCTGATGCTGTGTAGAAAGAATTAATATGGGTTCCTAGAAGGAGAATTTCTCTTCATAACCCCTACCCCTGAAGATGGGAAGTAGGGTGGGAAATTCATTCCACATCAGCGTTTGGGTGATGGTCTCACATGTCAAAGAAGATTTCTAAGGCCCCACATTCTGTGTGTGTCTATAATTTATAGCATATTCTTAGAACTTCTCAAGTTCAAGTGTTGCTATGGTAACTCTCATGGTTGTCATTTCTTGATTTGTTGTTGTCACCCATCTCAGTTTCCTATCCCCTTAATAATTATACAATTAAATTCACTTGTTCAAAAATGGACCACAAAGACAGGCTGGCAGGGGCCAGAGAGCAGATGTGCTATGCAAAGGCCAGCAGGTGTCAGAGATCTCTTATCAGAGAGGGGAGCTGGGTCCGCAAGAACAGACCTGCTGGCTAAGATAGGCCATTCGAGCTCCACTATGTGCTGAGCTGCCTACTGTGTGTTGAACATAGCAACCCTGCCAGATGGAGTTGGGATTCTTTATCACCTACTATATGAACAGTAGAAAGGGGATTTTAATTTGGATCTTTCTGACTCCAAGTCAGTGTTCTTTTACTGCACCATACCAGAAGTCAGAAGAATGTGATCAGGAGTCTGTGGCTGGTCTCTTAGGGGCTAACCAGCAGTCTTTTAACAAGGTCTGCAGAGGCAGAGGTAGGCTGTGGCTGAGTGGAGAGTTGGCTTTAGTTCTGCATCACAGAGTCCTGCCAAGCATTGGACTGCCTGTGGGAGGAGTGAGCTCCCCATCATGGAAGGAGTGCAAACAGGATTTGTCAGGGTATTGAGGAGCTTCCTGGAGAGGGTGGGAATAGGGACTTACTGTCCTCTTTAAAGATTCAGTTACATAATTTCTGACTCCCTTTGGTGGAGCTGCTCACTGTGACTTTAGGCACCATTATTAAGTATACTGATTAGTCGATCAGTGAGAGCTCATTGAGTGAGCAAGAATTAATTCTCACTCACTCCAGGGAGTTGGTGTCATTCTGGACAGCAGGGTAGGAGAGTCCACCCTGACCTCAAGGTAGTTATGATAAAGTTCAGAGATTACCATGCATCATGAATTTAAGAGTCAGACTGACCTCAGTTTAAATCCTGGCTGACCCACCTTCATTCGTTTTGGCACCAGGGAATAGATCATTCTTGGCTGTCCCTGGTTGAGATCAACTGTGCTAGTCTATATGTATATATATGACCGTTAGCAGATTAACTAACCTCGAAGTCTTAGTTCCTTCCTCTTTAATATGGAGTAACAACACCTGCTTTCAGGATAAAATGGAATGATGCTAATCAAGCTTCTAGCACAGAGCCTTGCATGAAGTAGACACACCAGAGGAAGAATTCTCATACCCAGCTTGACTGCGGAGGCAAGGAAAGCTTTGAAAAGAAAAATGTGTTTGGAGTCAGACTTGAAGGATGATATCGTTTTTGGAAATATGTTCATTTTTATTCTTCCTCCTTCCTCTACCCTTCTGGGCTTCCCCTTCCTTGCTGATCACTCCCTCTTCTCTCCTAAGAAGTCAGCCAAAGGGACTCTTGAGACTTTCAGCTCCTAGAAACAGTAGGTTTGGTTCTGGCCTTCTATTTAACAGTCCCTGTGCCTACAGCTCCCAGCATGTGCTGACATTTGCCCCCATACCTGGAACAAGCTAACAACAGGCCCTGTTTCCCTGTCTTGTTAAGTATGATTTGGAAATTTGTCTCCATGTAGCTCTTTTGCAAGAAAATGCACTGAGTAAGTGTTCAGATCTGGCTTGGATGCGACAGGAGCTACAAATGCAGCTGAATATTTCATGAAGACATTTTCATGCCACACGCTGTGCTCTTAGACAGGGCACGGTGGAGAGAGCCCAGACAGGCTCTTTGGTGGAATTCGGAGGAGGAAGTCCCTCCCTTAACTTTCCTGAGTTTCAATTTGCTAATGTGTGAAATGTAGAAGCTTGCAATTAATCTGGGGTTTCTGGTGAGGGTTATAGGAAGTGATATGGGTAAAGTGCCTGGCAGGGTACCTGGAACATAGTAGGAGCTTAATAAATGTGAGTTCTCTACTTGGAGTCTTTCTGTTCTATTTCCTGAGTTTGTGCTTTTAGGGACAATGTAGCCCTTCTGGGTGGTGCAGGCCAGTTGAGTTGGGCTCAGGGCAGCCTACCTGCTTCCTCCTTTGAACCTAAGCTTTGGGGTGAGGCCCAGCATCCGTAGATGCAGTTGGTCTCCATACAAAAGCAGGATATAGAATGCTCTCTGCTCCACTAGCCCAGCTGAGCGTGCTGTCAATTCACAAATAAGCTGCCTTTCTGAAGACCGGTTTAAAATATAAAGGTGACAGGCAGATGCCTGCCTTGCTTTTGTGTAAAGATAAGTAATTAGAAGAACCAAAATAGAAGCCCAATGAGGCCCTTGTGCCCCAGGTCCAGAGCCCAGCTTCAGACCAGACCGTTGTTCCTGTTCCGACTGAGCGGAGGCTGCTGTAGTGAAAACAAGAGGAGTGTGGTGTTTTGTAACTATTTTTATACCTACATCAGACTTGATGTTAGTGCTTCTGAATTATTTAACATTTTTCTTTCTCAGCTGGCCTCTCTAGCAAGTTTTCCTCTCTGGGTGGAGGGAATTGTTCTATGGGAAACAGTGGAGGTAGACAAACCTGGGCTGCAGGAATGACGTGATTAGGTATCCCACTGTGAACCAGGGGACTCATATTAAACGTTGGGAATGGGTGTTCTTGTCTTCAATTTATAGATAGAGAATGGAGGCTCTGAGAGGTTAGGTGACTTGCCTAAGACCACACAGCAAGAAGAAAGGGAGGCAGGATTCAAATTCAGGTCTTTCTGACTTTGGGGCTGGTGCCGCTCCTATTGAGATGGGCTCTTCCCTCTGCTGTCCTTTACCAAGTGTGTGTGTGTGTGTGTGTGTGTGTGTGTGTGTGTGTGTGTGTGTGTGTGTGTAGGTTAAGGCCACCTGTTAGTGTACAAGGGATCATGTTGCATCGCCCCCAAACAGTGTGGAGGTGAGTGTGGAAGTGGGAAGAGGGACCTCAGAGGCTGAGAAATGAGAAGCAGGGATGAGGGAGTTTCTTGATTTAAACACTGTAAATTGAAATAATGGAAAAACTGTCATACCTTTTAGCAAGCAGTCCCCTTAGTGCACTTACAGGCCCCCTGCTTCCGTCAGCACCACTGGTGGGGAAAGAGCTCTTCTTCACAGCCCAGCCCTCCTCTGGAAAGTGATAGCTGCACCTTGGGCCTCTTTGAAGGGGGAGATGATTGGCACCTCTAAACCATCCCGGACAACAGGAGGCAATGAACTGGACTCTTACTATCTGGCTCTCATAATTAAGTCCATCACAGACTTTAATGGGTATTTTGAAATAGACATCCAGGCTTGAAAGGAATCCTACTGTAGATGAAGATCAAGTCTCCCTGCAGAGGTACTTTCTCACTGATAATCTGTTTTTATTTCAGAGCCAGAGAAGATTACACATTTTCTGTATTCGACCCCTTTAGCTGCTATTTAATTATGGGTGACCTCAAAATGACTCTCTTTCAAGCATTTTAAACTCCTCACTCTACCTTGGTAAGATACCCTGGTGGAATTATCATATGAACTCTCTGTGGGAGACAGGCTTCTGAAAATTAGCCAGGAATACTTATTTCAAATGTGCCCATCGTGATAGTTTCAATAAAATACACTGGGATAAAACAGTTGTTAGTAATGTTAGTAACAGTTGTATTTTGATCAAAATGCACTTTATGACTGTGTCAAATGATATCACTTTCCGTTATATAAAGTAATATCTGACAGGCAAATTCCTTGATATTAAATCCCAAGTAGCTGTATGAAATACTAGATCTCCTTCACACACACACACACACACACACACACACACACACACACACACACGTATTAAAGCAGTCCTGCCATTTCCTCTTGGTTTGGATGCCTCTATTTATGAAAACATGCAGACTAGGTAATAGAATAACATTCCAAGATGGCTTCTTATGTGAAATAGTTTGATTTAAAGTTTTATGAGCATTTTTAAAAATAACCAGTGTATTTTCAAATGTCTCCCCTTATGATTTTGCAAAGTGAGAGGAGGGAGAATCACATTTTGAAAATACCTACCATGTGCCAGAAGCTTCTGCACACACCGCATCTCACCTAACCTGCACACAAGCAAGTGGGAGTAGCCGTCACTGCCCTGGTTTCACTTAAGGTACAGCTGAGACTCTGGAAAGTTAAGCAACATCACTAAGCCACATTGCATGCAGAATTAGGGCTGAACTTGGGTTTCTCTGTCTCCAGAGCCCATACTGTTACCTCTGCCTACAGTGTTCCTGAAAGTGGGTTTCAAGCCTTTTTTACATCTTGTGCAGGTATGTGGGTGTGTGGAGAGGCGTAATAGCTTTTATTTCCCATGAGGGAGAAGAACACAAACACACACACACACAACTGCAGTGTGCACAGATGAGCTTGAGACATGCCAGAGTGGACAGGTGAGGCGTCTTCTTGTGCTGCAGGGGCCATCAGAGCCTTCACTGTGACGATGTGATGCTCTAAGAGAGAGAAGTAGCGCAAAGCGTTCCCAAACTTCCAATATGCTATTTTCTTTTAATATTTGCAGAACATCTCCCAGTTGCAGGCCCCTTCAAAACCTCTTTGGGAACTCGACTGCATGGATTGATTAAAGAATGAGCAGGGCTCTGACCACTGTCGCCCGTCCTAGGGAGGTGGGCTGGGTAGGAGGCAGGCCTGCACGCACTCCGACTGCTGACCTTCGCAGCAAGTCTGCCTCCTCTTTCGGAGGCATTAGTCACTCAGATAAATGGAGTGGTTTTCTGTTCCAACCCTTTCCAACCTATTTTATCGGAAACATCAAAGAATTTATGTACAAAGACTAAGGATTTAACTCTTTCTATGTGTGCTGAGTCATCAGAATGAAAAGGGAGAAAACCTTTACCTGGTATTGTGGAAAGATTTACAATTGTTGAAAGAGCTAAAAGACAAAGGTGTTTTTAAAATCATATATGAAACAAAGAGGGAGGACACAGTGGTTTGGAATCAAAATATTTAAATCTTATTGCATTAAGGGAACTAAAAAAAATGATTTTGCACTCATATTTTCTCTCTCATAGGCGTGCGTGCACACACACAAACACACTATCACACAGGAAGTTGCACCTCTAAAACCTCCCACCCCTTGGGTCTGGAAGTGAACCTGGGAATATTTGGCTCACTTTAATTAGCTGCATAAAAGGAAGGGCCTTCCCAGCACCCACAAGGTCAGTTAGTTGATGGGACATCAGGCCACAGCTTGGAGACAGGGATGGTGGCTGACATGTTTTGAACCTGATCTCTTCATCTCCTCAGCACCTGGGAGGTATGTGCTATGTCATCTCAAACTGAGGAAATAAGGCTGGGAAATGTTTAGTGACAGGGCCCACGGCTGGTAACTGGCCAATATTAACTTACTGTAAACTTCATATCATGTGTCAAGTCCAGAATGCATGTTTTTTGACTGCCAATCAGTTTTTACCATGTCACCTATTCCCTGCCCCTGTAGAGAAGAGCTAGGGGTTGATCTGGTTGCCTTCTAATGAGGCCAGAGGGATCACAGTCCATCTCCTGTGGTGCTGGCTCTGGATGCTATTCTGAACATGGTGGCAGGGAGCAGAACCCATACCTGTGGGTGTGATCTGCTTGGCTTCCTTGGTCCCAACCACTTAGGTGGTTTATAAGCAGTGGGGTGAGTCACCAAGCAGACAAAGGCCACTGACTCAGCATGGAGCGGGAGGTGCCCTGGGTTCTTAATTCAAATTGCCATGGCTTGTAGGGGATGGTTTTAAATTCTTTAAAATGCCAGGTAGTTTTTTTTTTTTCTTTCTAATTACAGTTGACATTTAATACTCTTATGTTAGTTTTAAGTGTATAGCAGAATGATCAGACAGTTATATAATTTTTGAAGTGACCCCCCCACACACACACACACAGGTATACCAGAAGGCTAGGTAAGTGTTTATCTCTACTGCTTTAGATGTGTCTGTCCCAAAGGCAGGGGAATGGCTCAGCGGCTGACCAGGGGCTTCTTTCCTCCTGTGCTTCAGGTGTTTAGAAGCTAAGCCTGTTATAAATAGGACCTGGAACATAAACAATCCAAGGAGTTTGTCTTCCTTCAGAAGTGGTACTTGGAGAGGCCACACGTTTTTTCGGGCAGTGCTACCTTTGCTAGATACATGGTTCAACTTCTCTTTGGGAGTTTGGGTATCCGGTCATTCACTTAATTCAGTCATTCAGTCATTAATTACAAGACAAAGTCTTTTAATATATACAAAGTCTTTTAATTAATATAGACAAAGTCTTTTAATTATATACAAAGTCTTTTAATTAATATTTGTCAAGGGTGTCCAATTTGCCAGTCACTATAGTGAGCTAAGTGAGGGCAAAGAGAACCCCTGCCTTCAAGCAAGTCACAGTGTGTTGGAAGATACAGCCATGTGAAGGGGTGATTGAAGAGAGGTGAAAATATATTGGGGGGTATACAAGAGGGTCAGCCACCTCTGCACAGAGACACTCAGGGAAGGTGTCACAGAGGAGAGGAAGCTTGAACCGTGTTGAAAGGTGATCAGAGTTAGGCAGAGGACACTTGGAGACTTGACAGATGGTGGGAACAGCATATATAGATACATAGGGAAATGGGAAATCATGTTATTTCAGTTGGACTCAAGCAAAGGATGTTGCATTAGGTGATAGAATGGTATAAGGGAGAATATATTGGAGAGGTTCATAAGAGCCAGTATTGACCTGCAGGGCTAGCTTATAACCACGTGGCTTGGTTGGCTGTAACTCATCAGATACAAGTGCCATCTTGCAATCACTAGTATCAAAATTCCTGATGTTCTCCATGTTCCTAGTGTCTTTTGCTTATTTAAAAACATCAATTGCATCTTAAAGAAGCAAGTTTATCACCATTGAGCAGACTCCTGCAAAATGATATTCTAGACCTGTACATTTCTGTAAAGTTTCTGCAGTGAAGAAGATGTCCTATATCTTTGCCCTCTCATGTGGTAGCTATTAGTCACATGTTCCTATTGGATCCTTCAAATGTGGCTAAAATAGCACTTTAAATTTTATTTGTACTTTATGATATATTACTTATATTATTATGCATAATTATTTCTCACATTTATATTCTCTTTCAAGTGGGCAGTGCTGGTTGAGTGGGAGGGAAGAGATAACCTATTGCTGATGCAAACACTGTGTGAGATAAAAGGGGAAAAGCTCCTTGCTGGAAGAGGGCACCATAGCCAGAGAGAGTGCAGCTTAAGGGATGACAAGATCTGCCTGTTATCACCAGAGTAAGGCTTTAGAGAGGAGAGGCCTTCCTAATGGGCCCTAAGAGTTGAGATCTTCAAGTGGGGAAATGGGAAGGCCTCCCTGGGAAGAGGAGAGAGCATAAGAAAAGGTTGGGAACTCTGAACAAGAGAATCTGTGGGAGGAGTGAGTTAGGATGACGTGACCTTCACGTGAAGGAAGGCCACAGGGGGTTTGGACTTAGAAAAATGATGTCACATTGTGATGATCAGCTGGAGAGTCAAGAACATGACCCCGATCGGTAGGAGACACAAATGCTGTTTTTTGAAAGGCTGCATGCATCATTCTGTAGACATGGAACTTAAAACATCACTAGTTCAAAGTCAGGGTTTTAAAGTTAAAATGCAAAAGTGAAATTTCTTCTACTTAGGAAGGGCTCTCCTTGCTACACTGTCATGTTTACTACCACTCTCATGTTTGATGTTTTCTGCAAGTCTTTTAAGTACAGCCAACAGCATCCCAACACTAGTAGATATATTGGGGAGCAGCCTCGCATGAGCCACTGACAGCCCAGAGAAAGAAACCAGAGTTCAGAGAGGCTGGCTGGCCTGCTCATAGCTGCTGAGCTCTGCCTGGTAGCACCTGGCTTTGCCCTTGGTGCTACAGCTGAATCTCTGGGCTGGAGAGAACTCTACACACATGCCTGAGAGTCAACAACTTGAAATACACGAGCCTTTAAAGAACAGAAATAAAGTTCTTTTAAGTGATTTCTTCAGCACAACATAAATGAGCTACACATTGACATTCTTATGCCAATCTTTAGATTTGAGGCTCTCAGTTAACTGCTTTTCAGATATCTGTTTTGCCTTTAATGTTATACAGTATTGATATATTGATCAGAGCCTCTTCCATAGTGTACCTTGGTTAAACTGTCCTGTATTCCTGGTAAATAGGGAATGACTGTGTGAGTGGCAAGAAAGTGTCAGTTACACTTGTGTGCCGTGTCTGTCTCTTTTTATGTTTTTCTTTTTTGTCATTGTCTAATTATGCTCCACAGCTCTGACTCTGCCTGAGATAGAAGATCCGAGCCATGCCCAAGAGCAGACGTAATGTAACAGCAGGCACACCCTGCAGGGTAGGGAGCAGAGGCCCTGCCATCCAGTGACTGTGCCATGGGGCAAATTACCTAACCTTCATTGAGTTTCAGTTTCCCCGTTTGGAAAACTGGGTCTTCATAACATCCTCATTAGGTTGTCATAAAGTGAGATTATATGCATGCGAAACTCTTCACATTATATCTGTCACACAAAAGAGAAACAGTTGAGTACAGTAAATGGTAATGAGCATTGTTATTTTTGTCAAATTTTCATGTCACAGCTAAAGATTTTTCTTTTTAATAAGCACATGAAAGGCTGCCGAACATCATCAGTCATTAGGGAAATGAAAACTAATTAAAACCATAGTAAGATATGACTTAAAACCTGTTTGAGTTCCTAAAAGTAAAGAGACTAGTCGTACTGAGTATTGGTGAGGATGGGGAGCAACAGAGATGTAAAATGGTACAGCTACTCCTGTTTTGGAGAAAAGTTTGGCAGTTTCTCAGAAAGTGAAATGTATACCTAGCTATGACCCAACCAGTTCACTCCTAGGTATTTAGCCAAGAAAAATGAAAGCATATGTATATGCAAAGACCTGCACAAGAATATTCATGGCAGCTTCTTTGACAATAGCCCCAAACTGTAAATGTCCCAAATGGCCATCAACAGGTGAGTGAGTAAAGAAAGCGGCATAGCCATGCAATGGAATGCTGCTCAGCAATAGAAAGAAATGACTTCTGAATAAACCCAACAGCATGGATCAATCTTACAATAATTGTGCTGAGTGGGAAAAGCCAGACCAAAAAAGAGTATTTGCTGTTTGATTCCATTTATATACAATTCTAGAAAAATGCGAAGTAATTTATTGTGATAGGAAACAGATAAGTGGTTGCCTGGAGTGCGGTCAGGGAGAAAGTATGGGGAAACTTTTGGGATGATGGATATGTTTACTATCATGATTGTAATAATAATTTTCACAGTTGTATGCTGGTATGAAAACTCATCAAGTTAAACAATTAAAACATGTATATAGTATTGTATATCAATAATAGCTTCATAAATTTATTTTTTTTATTTTTCTGAAGTTAGAAGCGGGGAGGCAGTCAGACAGACTCCCGCATGCACCTGACTGGGACCCACCTGGGATGCTCAACAGGGGGAAATGCTTGGCCCTTCTGGGGTGTTGCTCTGCTACAACTGGAGCCATTCTAGTGCCTGAGGTGGAGGTCATGGAGCTGTCCTCAGTGCCCGGGCCAACTTTGCTCCAGTGGAGCCTTGGCTGTGGAAGGGGAAGAGAGAGATAAAGAGGAAGGAGCGGGGGAAGGGTGGAGAAGCAGATGGTGCTTCTCCTGCATGTTCTGACCAGGAATCAAACCCAGGACTTTCACACGCCAGGCCCATGCTCTACCACTGAGCCAACAGGCCAGGGCCCATAAATTTTTTTAAGTTAATGTCCCCTACAAAGAAAGACAAATAGCATACTCATAGACCATTGTTTGTTTACATGATGGGCGAGCTTCAGATGTCACCTCGGGCAAATTACTTAACCTCTCTGAGCTGTAGTTTTCCATATGAAAGTGGGGGTAATGAACCTACATCATGCTGTTGCTGTGATATATGAAGCTCTTAACCTAGAGTCTAGCATATGTGGATGCCCCAAATTTCATTCTATGATAGTATTATTTATTGCTTTTATGTATGTATAATACTTAGATAACCAAATCAGCTGCAAACAGATGAAAATCCTTATAAATAGGGCTGAGTGAAAACTGAAATGCATTGTACTTCCTTGGGGCATAGACATGCTCGAGAACAGTTGGTTCCCCTGGTTGATTAAGCTTGCTTTAAATTTACGGATACACATTCCATTCAGCAAAGATTCTTGAAGGGATTGAGAGGACTTCCCAAATGAAGTGACTGGTCATGGTATCTTAGAATCAGACGAGACAGGAACAGCCTGTCGTCCAGCACTGTCCTTTGACAGGGATGACAATTGAGGCTGGGGAAGGAAGGTGCCTTATCCAAGGTTACAAAGTGGTGGGGTCAAAGGTGAACCAGGTCTCCTGGCCACCCAGGTAGCATGCTTACCTGTGTACCGTGTGGCCTCTCCCTCTAACCCAGACTGCATTTCACAGATAGAGCAGTGGCAAGGTCAGCTGAGGCCAAGTCTAAGTCATCAGAATTAATGGATTCTGAATGAATGAGATTTTCTGCCCAAGTCTTAGATTCAAGGGGCCCAGAAGGCAGTGGGCCAAGGTTTTAGCATTCTTTGTCCATGACCCAAGCAGGACTCTGGTTGGTTTCCATTTCTCTCCTCAGCCCCTTTGTCTCGGCAGCGTGTTTCAGAACCATTTATATAAGATTGCTTTGGGAATGTCTGTATAAAAAAAAATCGAAAAGCTCGTTGTGTTTTTATTGCTTTGGCTATAACATGTAGGGCTAAAGGAGTTACATCTGTTTCCAGTAGCAGGCAGCTCAGAAAAGTATATTCTAGGAGGCCTAATTCCAGAAGATTGACACATGAACCTTTAGACAGAGCATGGCTACCCCTCCACGCATTCAATTCTCAGTGTCTCTTACTTGTGAACATAGGTAGAATGTTCAGATGGTGTCTTTACAGCTTGTCCTCCTCCAGGTCCTTGGATTAACCCTGTGGGATTGGTTGGCAGGATTATTGTACTCCTGGGTGACTGAGGAAAGTGAGACTCAGAGAGGTTCAGTGGCTTCTCCAGACCCCCAGCTCCTGTGCAGCAGGGCTTGGACCCAAGTCTTCCGGTGCCAAATCCCCGCTCCTTTCAGTTCCAGACAGACTATTCTGGGCTTTCTCTTAAGGCTTTGAACTCAAAGGAAGTGCCTTCCAGTGTACGTGTGTATGCATGTGTGAGCATATATGTGTGTGTACATGTTTATATGTGTAGAATGTAGGTGCATGTGTGGGGTTGAAATGCAGGACAGGACCAAAGTTTGTTTTTTTTATGGAGGGAAAAGTCAAGTTGAATTTTGAAAGATGGAGATATGTATCTTGTGTTTCTGTATCTCTTTTTTTTTTAAGTTCTCAGTGTAGAGTGCATGAATAAAGTCTATATAGAACCATAAGAAATTGATTGTTTTTCTCAAAATATTTCTCATATATGCTTTATCTCTATGTGTATATGTAGATATATATTTTTTTCTCCAGTATGCAGGCATAGTTTTTTGTGTACATACCTCTTCTAAACATATGTTCTATGTAAACATGAAACATTGTTTATCCCTAAGAAAAGTAATAGTAATTTACAATTGTTATCTAATGTCTAGACTGTATTCAGATTTCCCTAATTGTCCAAAAAATGTCTTTATGTTTTCTCTTTTTCCTTCTCAGCTGGGATTAAACAAAATTTATGCATTACACTTGGTTGGTATGTTAAACCAACATTCTTAATAAGCAACCTTTAGAGTGAAAGGGCCCTGCCAGCTGAGGCAGCTGCTAGGGACTGGCCTGCAAGGTCTCCTGGGAACATTGGTGCCTTCCCTCAGATGTTTGCTGACCGGGTCGGTTGGTCAGCCGGAGGAGCTAGAATCACCATGTGGGGATGGAGCATCTCCCTGAGGTGGGGAAAGGCAGAGTGATCTAGCTTCTTGCCAGGAAGCCTGTGGATTGCAAGGCAGCTGACACCAGAGTGACCTGAAACCACGGAAGTTATGGGAAACAGGGAGTTGCCAGAGGAGTTGCAAACAGCCGGAGTATGAGCCTCTGGCAGCCGCTACGGGAACTGGGGCAGTTGCCAGGAGATATGGGAACCCATTTTGAAATAGCAAATTTGGAACACCAGGGGCTTGGAATGTGTGTTTTTACTCTGATTCCTTTTTTATTTTCACTTCCCATTTCAATTTTATTATTATTATTATTATCCCTTTGAAAATAAACATGTCCTGTGGACATCTAGAAATTTTTTTTTAATTTGCTGTAGACAAAATAGATGGCTCTTAAGTATGGCAACATCAGTAAGACACATAACTGATACTTCACTAAGGTGCCCACCACTGGTGCCTCACATTCCATAGTGGCCGTTACCCACCTCCCCATCTCTTCTGGACTAAGTGTTGTCTAGAATGGCACCCTTCATGCTGATTCAGTGCCTGGCTGTGAAATAGAAAAGTTGCTCGTGGACTGGAAGATGACGCAGTGTTGTAAGTGCTATGGTCGGGCAGAGCATTATGGGAGCACATAGAAGCAGACTGAATGAATGCAGGGGTGCATGCAGGCAGACATAATAATTAGATATGTTTTCCAAGAGGTTAGTACTAAGAAGTTATTGGGAGATATGATGAGTATTTATTTGATAAGTACTTATAAAGGGCTTATACAACAGCACTATTTTAAGTGCTTTATAAATAACTCATTTCATTTTCATACAACCCTATGAGATAAGGATTGTTATTTTTCCTATGTTATGTTTGAGAAAACTGAAGCATAGAAAGGTTAGGTAACTTGTCCAAAGTCATGCAGGTGATTTGCAGCGGAGCTGGGATTTGGTCCTAGCTCATCTGGCTTCAGAGCCCATTCTCAGCGACCTCACTATGTGTTTAGTGAGGTGTTCCAAGGTCAGGCAAATTACTCAGGTAACTCAAACCTGTTTACCATAGATGGCATTATGGATGCCCTGCGTGACCTGACAGTGGAGGGCCTGTCACCCAGCTTGGCCATCTTGAAGGAGCCAGATATCTGTGCCACTCCTGTGGTATGACACCTCACACTCTGCTGGGTATCCTTGAGGGGCAGGACTTCAGAGAGTATGGATGCTTGTTTAGAATGCTCTTGGACTGGCTGTTAGAGTTGGGAACTAATAGAGTTGGGAAGGCTCTGTCATTTCAGGGTATTCAGAAGGGCTCCAGGGCTATCATGGTGGCCGTGCCCATCTAGCTGTTTCTCTTCACAACCCGGCCTGGTCACAGAGCCTCACTGCAGGCAGGAAGGTTGAGCCAGTGGAACTCTGTTGTGTCACAGGGAGGCAAGTAGGAGCATGCTCCTTGGGGCTCCCCTGCACATCTGCAGTTATCAGCTCTCACTGTCATGAAAGTCAAAGATGAGCATTTGTTGGTGTTTAATGATGCTGTTCATTGGTTTGAATTGCTGCAAATGCTTGTCCTTACATGTCGAGGGAGCTGAAATAGGACCACCAGAGGAGTGGCCTTCCAGAGTTGGAAGGGAGCTAAAACAGCTTCTAATCAGCACCTGTTGAGGCTTTGATCACTTCAATTGGACAGTTCTCTACTGAGCTTATAACAGTGGCTAGAGAAGCAATGAAGAAAACCTCAGGGAGCTTGCAATGTAGTGGATGCTCTTATTTACTGCCTTTGTGAAATAAAACACTGAGAGGAAGAGGGGCTGCCTCAGGAAGGCCCTGGGAAGGCAGCTCAAAGAACAGAGAGAAGAGAGAGGATGGCTACAGGAACCAGACCTAGGATGATGGTGTCTTCTAAGGACAGCTTAGTCTGTGGATCAGACACACCTAGCTTTGATTCTTGGCTTCATTACTTATTCACTTTGTGATGGAGAGCAAATTGCTTAGCCTAAGTCTCAGTTTCCTTAACTATAAAATAGGCTAATAATACCAACCTCAGTAGGTTTGCCCAGGACAGTTGCCCAGGACATAGTTTTCATTGAACAAAACAAGCAAGAGGAGGGCCATTAGCACAGGCCTACAGGTTGCTGCAAACTTCAGAAGGTCCTTAGGGTAGTAGTCTCGGCCACGTGGTCTTGTAATTCACTGGGAACCTAATTAAGGGGGTGTGGCCTGGAGAAGATGAGGGTTTAGGAGTCCAGCAAGCTCCAAGACCTATTAGCCCTCAGGCTTTGAGCAATGGCCTTGTTCTCTCTGAGCCTCATTTTCTCTACCTGTGAAATGGCCAGACCTTTATGGAAGAGTCTGGAAGTATTTACTACCTGGAGGTAGGAAGTAGAAGACAATGTAGAACACGGCCCTGGCAGTGCAGTGTAATGCAGTGTGTGTGTGTGTGTGTGTGTGTGTGTGTGTGTGTGTGTGTGTGTGTGTGACTTATGGAGCTTCAGAGAGAAGATAAAAGAAAGAAATGAAATGAAGGGAACTCACATTTGTTAAATGCAGCCTGTGTCTAATGCATTCACATCTCTAAGTTCACAGCCTTCCTTGTAAACCCATTAGGCAGACAACACTATTCCTAGTTTTAAGAGGATCTCAAGAAGGATCAGAGAAGGCAGATAATTCCAAACCCTTTTCATTAAAGTCTTCTGCAGGTTCATAAATGTGTGTTAGGACAGGGTCATATTTGGGTGAAGGAAAGTGAGTTGATATCAAGAGGTTAGAGTATAATCCATCTACCAATTTATGTCCTTATTGGTCATGAATTGCTTCCAGGTGTTTCCATCCCACCCTATGCATGAGCTCCCACTGCCAGAGTAACCAGCAGAGAACTGCAAGTGTCTGACTTGAGGTGTGAAGCCTTTATCGTGTGGAGACTGTCCATGGAATCTGCCGGCAGGTTGCATAGCATTTGCTACAGATGGCATGGTCAGAGACACAGCACATGAGCTGGGACCAGAAGGAGTGGGATGGCTCTGCAGGAGCCAGGCATGGTTAAAGCCAGAATGGTTTCCAGAGAGCCATTCTTATATCCTCATTTGTGGAATCTGAAACTCCAAGAGTGAAATCTCATCACCGAGGCCCTGCAGATGCAAATCACTAGCAGAGCTGGGTCTCTGACATCCTCCATCCCTCTTTGATCCCTCTTTGATCCCTCTTCACAGGATCACACTAACATGCCTCACTCTTCTTTAGCCAAGGATCTTACAAATGGCCTTAGAAATCCATCCCTCATCAGATGACTCAGGTCCTACTCAATCACACCAGGATCTACCTTTTAAAAGCTTTAAAGACTCACAAACAGCTGGAAAATGTGCCCACCACTCTGCCACACCCCAAGCCCCCCTTTCAACCCTTAATATGTTCTGCTTTTTCTGGAGGAGAAGCTCATAACAGGATTTGTCTTTGAGGCTTATTTTTAAAGCAACAACAATAGACAACACACACATACATATGCATGAAATATCTTCCACAGACAACACTTAATCAGTCAGGCAGAGGAAGATAAAAAGGACTACTTAATATTTCCCATTTATCCCATTCAACAGCAAAGGGCTTTACAAAACCCATGCAATTATATTGTTGTTTTAGAATTATTAATTTTGTATTAAACTAAAAAAAATAATAAAGCCCAGATGCCTTCAGACACTTCTAGTTTTGCTTGTGAGCCTTCTGGGAGACCGTCTGCATGAGGTAAGGCTTTCACTACGTTTGTTGGGTACTGCCAAGAGTGGCCTTCTTCACCAGCTGGTGTGTGGCTTTGGCTGGTTTCCCACCATGTGTATCTTCCTTTTCTGCCGGCCACCACTCTCTAACATCATTGTGCACAGAAGAGATGAATATGACTATTCTGGATAAAACATCACTAACCCCCATAATGCAGTTCTGTTTCTTTCTCTTTCCAGTAGGGCATTCAGTGAAAAACTGAGAGTGTGTTCTCTCCTGAGGATCACTTATTAATAATATTGCTAGAGATAAATAATATTCATTTAGGCCTGATCTGTGGTGGCGCAGTGGATAAAGCGTCGACCTGGGAACACTGAGGTCGCCAGTTCAAAACCCTGCACTGGTCTGGTCAAGGCACATATGGGAGTTGATGCTTCCAGCTCCTCCTCCCTTTCTCTCTCTCTCTCTCTCTCCCTCTGTGTATGTGTGTCTCCTCTCTAAAATGAATAAAATAAAAAGAAATTAAAAAAAATAATATTCATTTAGGATTAATAATAAAACAATACAAATAATATTAATAGACATCAATAAATTAATGTTAATTTATCGACTACCTACTTCATACCAGGTATTTGGCAGGTCGTACATATGAATTCATTTCCTGTAATCCTTACAATGACCTTACCCAATAGTGATGGTTTCCTATACAGACTGAGGAGCTCAGCCTCTTTGACTTACCCAAGGTCATACAGCAAATGGAAAAGTCAAGATTCTGACCCAAGTCTGTCTAATTCTAAAGCCCTTGACGGGTGGTTTTTCAAGTGTGGGCTCCACACCAGAAACATTGGCCTCACCTAAGACCTGGTTAGAATTGCAGATCCTTAGGCAGCCCCCAGTCTTAGAGAACGGGGAACTCAGGGCCCGAGTTTAACAGCCCACCAGGCGACTCTGGTGTATTCCATAGTTTGGGAAACACCATCACCACCCATTTGGTAACTAATACATGGTTAAACTAGAGGTTAAACCTTGGAGGAGCTTTAAAATTTCCCCTTCACTTGGTGGATATAATTGAAATGAAGAAAATTCCAACAAACATTTATTTTTCCTCTAGGGAGTATGTCTTTCAAGTTTGGTCTAAACTTTCAGTCCATTGTCTGGATTGGTAGCTAAGTCTCACTGCTTATTATCGGTGATATCTTGGGAAAGTTATTTAATCTCTTTATGTATCAGTTTCCAAGTCTGTATGTTACAGATAATACTAATTCTTTACAGGATTCTTGTGAGAATTAAATGAGTCAGTATCTGCAAAAGTGTTGAGCACAATTCCAACTGTATCTAAGGATCCAGTAAATATTAGCTAATTGTTAATAATTACATGATTTTTTATGTCAGCTATTATTAGTTTGTAGTGTAAAAACTGTGTAATCCTTTTAAAATTCTATCCTTCACTGAGGAGTTCAGCATTAGTTTTCTAAAACATTTTTCTATAACTGATTTGAGAGATATTTTTAAACCCTGCCCTTCTTGATGTTTGAATCTTAGCTGTAAGTACAGTTTTCAGAGTTAACTGTGTAGAAGAGACAGACCATCAGTGCTTCCATAAAAAATAAGTTATGGAAATCTGGCACATGGAGTGCGCTTATACGTGTTTGTGGACTGAAAAATTGAGTGGTCACTCCACAGATGCTGCTTCCAGTCCTAACATTGCCCACACATCGGCAGGTTGGGGGATGGGGCCAGACCCTGTTTCCTGTTCTCCGGTATATGCTCAGCACCCAGCACAGGGTCTGGCACTGAAGCTGATGGTCAATAATTACTTGTTGATTTAATTTTTTAAAAGAAAGGCTTATATCTTTAATCTCTTCTCTCATAATATGTTTTGAGATCTAACAAGCAACAACCCAAATAAAAGTATATTTTTCTCCCTATATACTCCACTGCCCAATATCTTTTTTTTTTATAAGCTTTTCAGAGAGTAATGAAATAAGACTTAGGAGCCAGAGGACCTGTATTCTTGGTTCTGCTTTGCAGCCAGGCTTGGATGTGACAAAGGCCTGTCACTTAACCCTCAGCCTCTTTTTATTTGTGTGTGTAAATGGAGAAGGTTGGACTAGATAGTGTTTTCTGCTGGGGACTGGTAGCAAACAGTTGTGGTGTGTTACCTTAACAGGGTATTAAATAACCCTGAGTCACGTCACGGGCGGCAGGGGCGAAGTGCTGCTTCAGTTCCTCTCCCATCTTTGTGATTTAGCGGAGGAGAGAGCCCGTGTGGCGCTGGCAGGTACTTAACGCCTCAGGGACACTTGCTGATCTCCCATTAACAAAGGCCAGAGTCTGGATGAGGAGGCAACAATATTCGCCATGTTTTATTTCTTTTTATTTATTCATTTTAGAGAGGAGACACACACACACACACACACACACACACACACACACACACAGAGCGAGAGAGAAGGGGGGGGGGAGCTAGAAGCATCAACTCCCATGTGTGCCTTGACCAGACCAGTGCAGGGTTTTGAACTGGCGACCTCAGTGTTCCCAGGTCGACGCTTTATCCACTGCGCCACCACAGGTCAGGATTGCCATGTTTTATAGCTAAAGATTTTTCTTCTATCCACAAAAGATGGTGTTTATTAACTTACCATACATATTGAAATACATTTTCCCTTTTTGAATAAATTGATCCCAGAAACAAAAGTAAGTTGATGTTTTAAAATCAGGTTAGTAATAGTACAGGTAGCGTGGGGGAGGTGGCAGAAGCCTAAACTTAAAGGAGGAAGGTCAGAAGATAGATGGATTTCAAGGGGCCTTGGGCTCCACCAGCCAGGGGTTGGTGTAATGAGGAAGGGAACCTTCCCTATGGTCAAGACTGCAAGTCTCTGCATCAGGCCAGGAGGGGATGGGCAACCTCACGCCTGACCTAGTCTTTAAGAGCAGAGCCACCAGAATCAGCCTCCATCCACTCAGCCCTAGAGGTTCCAGTTTTAGCTCAGTGGTGGAGCCGGGAGTGTGAATCTGCAGAAACCCCTCCAGATAATGCTCTTGGCCAGCCAGGGTTCCAGAGGAAGATATAAGGTCCAGGGCACATCTGGAACCCAAAAATCCTTAGGAATGAATCAGAAATGTAGGAAAAACCAATAGACAAGAGTGTTCACTGCAGCATTATTTATATGCCCACATGACTGGGTATCACTCACCAGCTCAGCAGTAAGATAAAAGTTAGTTATGACATCTCTGGGACAGAATATATATAGCTATTCAAAATTATATATATGGGGAATTGTAGAAATGTGGGAAAATGTTTATGATCTAAGGAGGAAAAATGGTATACCCAGTTGCTTCTTTAGCTTTAATTCAGCTATATAAAAGACATAGAAACAATTAGAAGTAAATATGTACAACTGTTGTTAATGGTGATTATTTCTTGCTAATGTGATGGAGTCTTTAAAAACACTTGTCCACATTTTAAGAGGTTTTCCACAATTGGAAACTTTGAATCTACTTTCCTGCCCTCCCACTTTTCCTTTTCAAATCACAGGTATCCATCAGACAGACTTGATTAAAATCCTTGCTCTGCCATCACTAGTGTGCGACCTTGGACAAGTACTTAACCTTGTAAGCATCAGTTTCTTCACCTGAACAGTGGAGAGTTCTTTTCTTGTGGGCTGCTGTGAACATTAAATGAGATGATGCATATGAGACATCTATGGAGGCGCCTGGCTCATTGCAGTCTCTCAATAAATAGTATAACCTGCCATTGTTTAATAATAGCCATATCATAATAATGCTATTGCTGTCTTGGTTTTTCTTTAAAATTATTGTTAGACCTGGTGAATTTATAAGGTGTAACATGTTACAGAACTAAAGAATGAAGCTATGACAATATAATTCTGAAGGCTGTCCCCTCTGCCCCACTGTATAAACACACGCACACACACACCCTTTGTCAGTGAACGAAAAGCACATGCACACACGCCCGTCTCTGGTGCCGGGCACTCACTGGTGGAAATCCTTCACGCTCACAGAGGACAAGCTTCAGCTCACAAACTTTCTGAGGCATAAGCATCATCTGTCTGACAGACTTGGCACGTGCAACTTTCCTCCCCCCCCCCCCGCCTTTATAAAAAATTGAGGTAAAATTCGCAGAACATAAAATTCACCATTAACCATTCTAAAGTGTACCATTCAGTGGCAGTTAGTACATTCACAACGTTGTGCACCTTTCGCCTCTATCCAGTTCCCGGGCATTTCCATCACCCCAAAAGGAAACCTGCTCCCATTAAGCAGTCGCTCCCCAGGTCCCCTTCCCTAAGCCCCAGCAGCCATGAGGCTCCTTCCTGTCTCTGCAGCTTTGGTCTTCATTTCCACTGGACCCATGTGTCCAACTTGAACCTTGCATTCTCTTGGTTATGCCTGTTGGTCTTTCCCCTTTGCCTGTTGGTTAAATGTCCTCTGGGGAATGAATGAATGGACTCAACCTCCACTTCCCTGAAGCTAACATGTCCCAGTGAATTCACTGAAAATACAGTTTTTATTCTCACAAAGGATTTGGGCTTAATCACAATGTCAGGTGGTTTGGACCACAGGGGGTCCTTTGCCGAGGCTCCGCGATCAGAGTGCTCTCACTTCCTCTGAGGTCAGGTCCTTGTGAGCCTTGTTAGTGTAAGGCCAGGAGCTGGAGGGGGCACCCCTTGGTTCTCCGGCTGGGAAAGTGCCTCCTTGGGACTGTCCTGCTGTCCAGGAGCTGACCCGGGTTCAGATTCTAGTGCTGCCACTCTCCGGGCATGTGGCCTTGGCTTTGCTGATGTGCTCCCTGAGCTTCCCTTCTGCCCCTCTAACAGAGTGACCACTGTGAGTACAGAGGATTACACAGGATAAAGGCTGTGAGCAGCTCCCAGGGATCTAGTACCACATACCTTCTCTTTGCTTCCTTGGAAGCAGAGGAGAAGATTAGAAAGATTACTCCAAGCATCTAGGATCAGGTGACCTGGCTTTACATTCTAGTCCTGCTACTTACCAATCCAGGGCCTTTGGGAAACAGTGGAAATGAAGGTTAAGGGGAGCAGACTCCTTTCAAACTAGGCTCTTCCGCTTCAAGTCCTGTAAGTTGGACAAGTCATGTAACCTCTCACCGCCTCACCTGCAGGAAGGAATGGCAGGGCCTCCTTTGCAGGGCTGTTGCAGGGATGAAATGCAATCGTGCCTCTGAAGTGCTGAGCGCAGGTTCCTGGACGTGTGCTCATTTTTCCCGTAGGTCATGAACTCCGATGTCTTTGTGGGCCAGGCTGGTTAGTTCATGGCCAGGAGTGGCTGCGAGTGGGGGACAGTGGGCGTGAGGGGAGTGGGAAAGGGGGGCAGGAGGCTGCGTCTTGAGCACTAGCAATTACAAGATAGCAGAATAGCATTGCAATTCAGTTTTGTTTTTTATTTATAGTCCAGCCGGTAACAGCAATGAAAGGGGAGACTAAAATTTAATTACTTAGTTGTCCCTCTTTTGAACCCTTATTTCCAAGAAAGCCTCAGTTTCTTCATCTGCAAAATGGAGATATTAGCACCTTCTCTGGCCAACCTCACAGAGTATCTGTGAAGAACAAATGAGATTTAAAAAATGTACCTGAAAGCATTTTGTAAACTGTAAAAGTGCTGTGTAAATGTAACTGATTATCATTTCATTGAAAGTTGTTTTGTGGGTATATCATCCAAAACAGTGCTAGTCCTCCCATTTGGTCAAGGGGATGACAGCCTTTTGTATCATGGACGCACATGGGGGAATCGCGGCTCAGTGGGTCTTTTGCTTTATCCGAGTGGTCTCTGAGCTGGAAAAGATGGAGAATTTCTTTACCAAAAGGCCATATCTTTTGAGTCTATTGACAGCATGTCATGTGGAACTCAAAATTACCTTCGTGAATGCAGATAGATTGCATCTATTAGTTTCTTCTTGTCATCATGACCTGTCAGCAGGGAAAGTTAAATGTGCCTAGAAATATTTCAATATTTATGCTGCGTGCAAGGTTTAATATTCACCTGGAGTGCAGAGTGGAGAGAGGGAAAAGGCCACAGTCTTTATTTTAGGCTAACAATGTGCTCAGTTTGGCAAGAAATTTTTGAGCACCTATTATAAGGTAGCGAGTACAAGATGTGCCAGGGTCTAAGGAAAAGGACACCAGATTCTAATACGGACAACTTCACTTTTGTGTGTCCTTTCAGAAGCTATGGAGAGGCTGGGGTCATTCCCATGGGAATGATGAAACCTACCCAAAGGCTTGGAGGAAGCAAGAAGATGAAGTGGGTGCAGAGGTGTCTGCAGTGAGGTGGGGGAGAGAGAAGAGTGGGAGACGTCAGAATTCTTACCTGCCTGTTGGAATGTAGATGTGTGCTTACAGGTGGAACCAAGAGATAGAAATCAGTAGCTCAGAGTCATAAAAATACCAAAAGGTGTTTAACATTTGCATAGGGAAATATACAGAAGAAAATGGTTCTTAGCAAGTATATTTTTTTTCTAGCAATGCAAAAAATGGATGGAACGGGTATATTGTTATAGTTGCAAAGGGGAGCACACTATTAAGGGGGTGGATGGTAAATGAAAATAAGTTGCAATCCATATGTTGTTAATTTAAGAGGATGTTGATAATTTGTATCACTGAAACGTGATGTTTGGAATATGCTGTCTTTGTCATTTTTCTTTATGTCAGTATAAAAATACGATGATTTTCATAAGCTCACTCGTGACTTCATCCCCCTAACCCTGTTTTTTTCCCCAATAAGGTCCTAAATTCCTCAAGCCTGACTTCTCCTGCCCCAGGGGTTTTCAGAAACCTAAGCCCCTGGTTGGCGAGGGACTGCTGTGTGGAAATGGTAACTGCCCTCAAGGAGCTTACAATCTAGCTGGGGGTACACAACTTGCACATGAACGCAACTAGACTGTGAGCTTCTAGAGGGCAGGGACCTTACCCTAGTCATCTCTCTTCTCACCCTGCACACCCTCCCCGAGCGATCTCATCCATCCCATGGCGTCAACCAGCACCTGTGTGCCGAGGAGCCTCTAGGCCGGGACTCTCCCGAGTGCTGCACCCTGCTCTGCAACCATCCACAGCTGCGGGATGCGGGGTGCTCTGCGGGCACTGTTGACTTAACCTGCTCACCGAAACCAGCTTGTCATCTGTCTTCCGGGCCAGCCCTGGCTCCTGGGCTCTGGGGCTCTGTCCCCCAAATCAAAGATCCCAGGGTCACTCTTATGGACTAAAGCTTGATGGAAAAATGCTTATGTTTCAATGTTAAGTAGAAGGTGGAACCTATCAAATTGTACAGACCTAATGAGTTCATGTATGTGAAATACACAGATCGAAAGTTAGAGAAATGCTCCAGAATATGTCAGTGGTGAGGAGTGGTTCATGTTTTCTTTTGCTGGCACTGCCGCGCCTTCTATATCTCCTGCAATGCACATGTATTCCTTTCATAAACAGCCAACACAGCTAATAAAAATGGTTAAAAGGTCTCTGTTTTGAGCGTCACTTTCTCTGGGAAATTTCCTAATTTTTGTTCCACTTGGACCTTAGACTTTGGCATCAGCAGCCTCAGCATTTGTACTTTGCCCTGTTGGGGGAACTTGTCACATTGTGACTGACCTCTTAGACTGTGAGCTCCTTGAGGGCAGAAACCAGAGCTGAGTCATCTTGTATGCCCAGTGCCGCGCATAAGGCTGACACAGGTAACCACTCAATACAGTTGATTTATTTTTTTTAAAGAAAGGAAGAAGGAGGAAAGTTGGAAGGAGAATGAAAAGTGGAAGGACATTGGGATTCTCGCTATATCTCATGGATACCATTTATTCTTGCCTTCTCCAGGATCCTTTGTTTTTAAACCCACTGAACCAATACATTTTTAAATCAGTGATTCAAGTTTTTCATATTTTTATTGATCAAAGACCATATAAATGCCCCTGTAGGGTGGAGTATGGCACCCATAGCTGCTGTCTCAAGTCTGACATGGGCAGAGTGCCCCCTGCCTGACAACCAGGGCATGACACTCAGCACTGTCAAGTCATGGAGCTGGATGTTTTTTCTGGAGCATCCCCTTAAGTGGAACAAAGGCAAACAATGGGTCTATAGAAAGGGAAGAGCCAGGGAACAGATGTAATAGGAAAAACAATTGCCAACTTCTGTTGTGTGTTTACTCTGTGCCAGGCACTTTGCTACGCATCAACATCTGCTGTCTGTCCCCCTGAACCCTCAAAACAGCCCTGCAAGATACGTACTACTCTTATTATCCCCGTTTTACAGATGTGGAAACTGAGGCTTAATGACAAACTAGATAGGGAAAGTGCATTTGAACCGCGGTCTGCAGATTGAAGAACTTGAATCCAGCACTGCTTTTCTCTTGTGAAGTTATAGGGAACGTGCTGTGAGGAGAGATGGAGAGGGTGCCTGGCGGCGTCAGGGAACAGTGTCTGCACTTGCAGGTCCCCGTCTGGTGAGGTCCCAGCAGTTCAGCTTGGAATGACGCAAGGCCTTCACGAGGTCTCAGACAACCCTGAGCTTGTAGGCAATTGGCTTCATGTGTGTACAGTTTTCTGGAAGTTCTTCAAAGGAGTCTGTGTGATTTAAAAAATTAATCGATTAAGAAAGCAAAGCATGGCCTGGAGAAGAGCTGTAGTGACTAGAGCCTGGCCCCATGCTGGGAAGAATTTAACCATTAAGTACCACCTCGTGGAGAGAGCTGTGGTCTTGTTGCTGAAGCGTCTCAGAGAGCTTTGAGAAATAATTGTGGTGTGTGTGTGTGTGTGTGTGTGTTCATCCGTCCCTGGGTGTTTAGCACAAACTGATTACCAAATCAATCAACAAATATTTATTCAAGTAGACACCTGATAGCTCCTTCGTTTGTCAGGGTTGTTTAAAGAAGGATGTCTGCCTTGGGTGGGAGTCTGGGCTAATGAGATAATAATAATTACCATTTATTGAGTGCTGGCTGTGTGTCAGGCCGCCCTGCTGCACTTTATGTACATCAGCCCACTTAATCCTCCCAACAGCCCCAGCAAGGATGGCTTTGTAACCCCTCTCTGCAGAGGAAGGCGCTCAGAGTGCTTGTCTTGCCTAAGGCCATAGTAGCTTACTCTGTGTAAGCAGAGGAGCCAGGTCTGACTCTTCCCCAAAATCCACATTTTCTCCTGTTTCCTTCTTTTTCTTAATGTTCAATGTGTGTGTTTCCACCAGAAGTCAGAGTCATGTAATTACCAAATTAATAAACAAAAGTTCCTCAAGTAAAGACTTGGTGCCAGCTAGTTGACCAGGCTGTTGTATAAGGAAGACTTGCACTGTGTAAGGAGAACTTGAGCACCTCCAAGATCTCTTGTAGCTTTAAGTTCTTTTCTCAAATTCAAAGAATCAAAGGGTTTAATTGTTCTGACAAAGCAGAAAATATTGCCTTCCTACCCTCCAATCCCTTCTCCATGACCATGGTGGCAGAGATCACAGATTTTCTCTGTCTGCCTACCTGATGAATCCTTGTCCATGAGTCATTTCCAGTGAGGAGAAAGTAATCACGTATCTATGGGAAACCACGACTCATTTCAGCCGAGTCGCCTTTCCCAGGGAAGAATGTGGGACCGTTAGACATCTGCTCACCGAGACAGGTGGAACTGGGGTGCCCAGTGCAGTGGTTTGACTTCAAAAAATTGCTAGCAAATCACAATAAGAAACAAATGCTGGGCATTCTGCAGGTTGGTGAGGTTTCGGCCGTCTTCACATGTCAGGGTGTGAAAAATCACGCAGGGCAGTTGCAGTGATGACCCACAGATGGATAAGTCCTGTTCCGTCCTGGAGTAGGATGGGGGCCAGGCTTGCTTAGGCCACGTGGCTCCCATGAGGCTCTTCTCCTCTCTGAATTTCCGCACTTACCTCTGCACACCACCCTGCTCATACCTCTGTGACTTTGTCATGCTGTTCCCTCTGTTTGGAATGCCTTCTCTTTGTCCCCTTGGCCAAACCTTACTTATTCCCCAAGACTCAGTTCCAGCATCCCTTTATTGGCAGCTCCTTTTCTTTCCATCCTAAGTCCTCTGACCCAGTGTCACTGTGGGCCCCCATCTGTTCTAGAACCTAACACACTGGCCTTTAGTGTTTTCAGTGTCTGTCTGTTTTCTTCCACCCCAGGGCCAGGTACTCAAGCATGTCTGTTGAATGCAGCTGAATAATTCTGTAATCAGCCCTGAGTATGTTCTATGTAAGGTTGCATCTTATTGGGTCCACATTATTGGATGCCATCACCTGGTTAGGAATGGGAGCAAGCTTTCACATCTGCACAGCAGTTTATGGCTTACAACATGTGTTTACATCCCTGACCCCACTCACTCCCCTTAGCCCAGAGAGGTGGGTGGGTGGGCCATCCTGACTTTCAAAAGCACCTAACCTAATTCTCAACCCAGGTGAGACACGCCCCCCCCAAGTGTCTGCTGCCTCTGAAAGTCAAACCTTTGCATATTGAATCCCATTTTGACCCCACAGGGCAATGGTGAGTGCCTGGGCTGTCCTAGGTAAAAGGACACATGTAGCGGGTTGCTACTAAGTGTGGCGAAGGGCGAAAAGCATACAGCTTTCAGAGACCTTGGGCCACATATTAAATTTTATACCTCCTGCCTGCATGGGACTCCATCATTTTTCTTGCACGAATTGGGGTAAATGTAAATAAACGGGCATATGTAAATTCATTAGTTTAAAAAATGGTCTCTCTGAGCTGTAATTTTTCTTCAGTAGGAATGATAACAATAATACCTTCTGTGCAAGGTTGTCATGCAGATTTAATGAGAAACCACATATAAATGGGCCTTGCGTGGTGGCACAGAGTTGGCATTTTAAAATGCTAGGCTGTTTTCTTTCTAAGTCTCCACCAGGCAGCCTCCCTGTGACAGCATCTGTAGATTGATTTGTTGATTGCTTGCAAGCCCAGAGGAAGAGAGAGAAAAAAAGTCATCTCTGCCCCACCCCCTGCCAACTACTGGATTATTCAGGTGCAAGCCCTCCCTAAAAATTCTGAGACAAGTAAGTAGATCACCCTCAGTTGGAGTAGTCCTGTGACCCCAGAACTGAATGGCCTCATCACTCTACCTGCCTGGGTCCCAAAGCAGCCCAGCTGTCTGCACTTCCCACTAGCTGTTATGCTGTATCTATTTACTGGGATGTGGGATGTCCTTCCTTATTGGTCATGAGTGACAGTTGCCTCTGGCCCAGAAAGGAATGATCCAGATGCCAAATATTTGAGAATAGCAATTAAGTCCAGAAACAGCGTCTGGAGAGAAGCAGGATTGGAACATCTGTGCTGGCACCCAGTAGCCATGTTAGCACACAGCAGAGAGGGCTGGCTTCGGGGTCACTCAGACCTAGGTTAGAGTCCCGGTTCCACCCCAGACTGCCTTTCAGTTTGAACAGGTCACTCAGCTCCCTCCCTTCGTTTCATCCTCTGCAATATGGCAAAGGAACAAGGATATCTACATCCTAGGGCTATTTTGAGGATGAAAGGAAATTGTGTATAATAATTAACAAGCACACTGCCTGGTACATGAAATGCATGTCCCTGGCCATAGCTAGCTGGATAGCAGCTTTTCCATGCATCTCGGCCCTTTGAGAATCCTTCCCTTATTTTTCCAGCCAAAGTTGGTATCTTCCTCCTCTGTGCCCTACAGGTCTGTCTGCCTTCTGAATATAAAGTCCCCGCTAAAATTTCTGTTGTCCATTACCTGGCTGGAAAGCCCTTGGTGCAGCATTCAGGAGAAACTCCAGCAAAGAAGGAAGGAAAGGCCAAGTCCGCTCTATGATGATGGTCCACTCTCCCTCAAGCATTGTCCCTGGCAGACAGAGTGGTTTTCCTTTGCGTGTGTCTTTCTGGGCCTTGGTGAATCACAGTTACTCAAGCTCTGGTGCCTTCTCTGCCTCTAAGAGATTAGATGGTCATGGAGTGTGAACCAGCAAGGGAGAAGTGTTGGGAGACCCAGCAGCAGCCATGCTTGAAGGTCAGAAGGAACTCTACGTCTTACTGGGCTGGGAACACACAAAAGGAGAGGACAGATGCTCCAGCCTGCCAGGGCTATTGTGTCCCCTGCTGTTCCTTGCCTGCTTCCCAATTAGGGTTGCAATTTGGCAGCCATTCCCAACCCCCTGGGCAGAGGGGCCCCTGGGAGAGTGTGAACAGCTGGGCTGCTTTGGGAGCCAGGAAGGCAGAAGTGACAAGCCCATTCAGGTCTGGGGATCACAAGGATGCTATTGAGGAAGGTCCTGTTGTCTCAACTTTTGGGCAGGGCTGGCTCTTGAGTGACCAAATAATCTAAGGGTTTTGTGTGGCTTTTTTCTTCTCTTTTCCTGGGGCACACAGTGATCAAGCAATTGGCAAACCAATCTACAGATACTCCTTGAGCCAGAATTAGAGAGAAAGCATGATACAAAGAAGTAGGCAAGGCAGGGAGTGAGGATGGGATTAAGACACAAAGGAAAGGATGCCTGATTGGACCGTGCAGCTGGTGATTACTGAGACTCGAGCAGTTAAAGAGGCCAGAATTCTGAGGCGTGGTTAGTCTGGCAAGAAAAGCTGACAGGAGAACCAGGATTTCATCTAAGTCCTAAAAGTGTATTGGCCACGAAGACATACAGATGAAGGGAGAAGACCTAGGCAGGGCAAGGTCAGAGCAAAGCCTTAGGGCAATAAATCCGTGACAATAAATCAGGGAGGATCTGCTGTTTACCACACACCTGCTGAGTGTTGAACACTTGTCACATTTAATTTCTTACACTAAAAATAAGGTATTATGCCTTCAGTTTACAGACAAGCAAACTGAGGCCAGGGGCCCATAACTAACTCTTGCTGCTTGGAGGCAGGGAGAAACACATCGTAATGATCTCCGTATCCCTGGTATGGAGCCCCAGAACAGGGCTCTGAGAAACACTCAGAGATATTAAAAGGCATATAGCGTACTCAGGAACACACAGCAGAGCCAGAATTCTAAATCAAATTCCCCAAAGCCTGTGTTGCCTGTTTGCTAGAATGGGCATAATGTGTTTGTACAAGAGAAATAGGTGAGAAGTGTCTAGAGAAGGATGGGGAGAATTCAGGAAAAAACCTAAGAGGATGGGATGCAATGCAGTAGCCCCTGCGAGTCACGGAAAGTCCCTGAGCTGAGGAGAGATCTGATACCCATGGCCTTTTAGAGCTTGTGGCATGAGTTTGTCAACCCAGAGCGTCTTGGGTCATGTTTGAGTCTCTTGTCACATTCCCTCAAGGCACCATACCTGTTACTTCCCTAGGACCTGTGTCCTGCTCACAATTTCTATTTCAGACTGCCCTCCTTCTAGAATGTAAACTCCATGAAGTCAGGGAGAGGATCTGTGTGGTTCACCTCTTTGCCCCCAGGACCTCGCCCTGGGATACAGTAGGTGCTCACTGTTGTGTGATGGGTCAATCTGAGAAAAGTGCTGACTGGTAGTCAGTACCAGTGAGGCTCACTTTCAGTGAAATACTCCTAACAGCAAGCCAGAAGTGATTGAGCACAAGACTGGAGGGCAAAAGGCCGATCTGAAAGAAATGGCAACATATGGAAGTACAGGAGAGGAATTAATTGCTTCTTTATGTTGCAACACTTTGTTTTTCTACAGGTGGCCTGACTGCTTTAGTTTCCTAGATCTGCTGTAACAAAGTACCATAAACTAAATGGCTTAAAACAGTGGATATTCATTCTCTTGTAATTCTGGGGGCTAGAAGTCCACTGTCAAGGTTTTGGCAGGAATGGGTAATTCTCTCCTCACTTCTAGTGGTTGCCAACAAGCATTGGTGTGTCGTCCCTGGCTTGCAGCTGGTAACTCCCAGGCTTGGCCCTGTCCTCACATGGCTGTCTTCCCTCTGTGTATCTGTGTCGTCACATTGCATCCTTCTGTCTGTATGTCTCGTTCCCTCCTTGCCGGGATACTAGTCAGATTGGATTAAGGGCTCAATCTAATCCAGTTTGACCTCATTTCGATTTCCATCTTATTACATCTGGAAAGACCCTATTTCCAAATAAGATCACAGACTCAGGTACCAGGGATGAGGACTTCAACTTCTCTTTTGGGAGGGATGCAGTAATTGGTTATCACATATCAGTGGTAAAGAGAACAAAACCTGTGTGTATATGGTGCTTTATAGTTCATGAAACAGTGGTTATTACATTAAATTCTTGCAAAAGTCCTAAGGGTAAGTGGGATAATCAGGCGTATTACAGATGCCAAAACAGGTTTAAAAAGCAATTGGCTCCCAGTTATACATCTAGGAAGTGACAGAAGGGGAAACTGGGCCATCCAACTCTAACCTGGCCCTATCCCACTGACCTTTGGGGGCTGCTGGGATGTTGGAGCAACTATGTCAGCCTTGCTCACATGACCAGAAGGCACAGATACTCAGGGAAAGCCAAGCCCCCTGAAAGTGCTTATCGGTTCCAATTGCACTGGGGAACTTAGTTCTGGCGAGAACCTTACAGAGTAGCAGACATTTCTGTTATTGACATGTCAGGAAGCATAAGGCCAATTTGGGGAGAATTAGGGCTTAGTGAGTGTGTGGATGTTTCTGTGCATGAGGTGCTAATTTCCCTTCAGGTTGGGGGGAACCAAGGTCGCCATTTTTATTTTCTTCCTTTCAGGATACAATCTGGAGACCTTTGCCCAAGTTCAAGCCTTAGAAGCTTCTTACGGTTTTGTCTGGGCTCCTGCCCTTCTTCAGTCTCGCCCCTCTCTTCAGGCACACCTTTTCCTGTTCCCTCCCCCAGGTGCTGACTGCCAGTACAGGGTGCATCTGCTGCTCACTCACCCTGGTGGCTCCCCATGCCCCAAAGTAAAGTCTAGACTCCCATAGCTCAACACTTTCTAGAACATTCCTATCTTCCTAAGCAGTTAGACTCCGCTCTCCTCTTGTTCCCATGTGCATCTTGGAGTTCCCACCTCTGCTATTTTGGGCAAGCCCCTCAGCCCCCTTTTCCTCAGCAGCCCTTCCCCCCCATCTCATTGGTCATTGTTAAAAAAAGAGAAGCTACCCAGAAGACTGGGTGGTCCTGTCATTCAAAGACTCCATAAATGGGAGACTATGTCATGACATTCTGATAGCCATTGAGGACTGATGGACGGCTTGGTTGATGTCGCATTTAGTCTTTAAAAGCATCCAGTGAAGAAGGTAGTATTCGCAAGGAAATGGAGGCCCAGAGGTGCGGAAGAATGTCCCAGGGACCTAAGTTTGAGTGTCACCTTTGCCACCCACCACTGGTCATGTCACTGGGCAAGTTTCTTCATCTATGAACTTGACCTCTCCATCTCTGAAAGGGGCTGAACTGTCTATTTCACAAGGCTGTTTGGAAGACTAAACGGGAATCTCTGTGAATGTTCTTAGCTGGCATATAGTGGGCACTCGGTTATAGTTGGATTTCAGAATAGAAGAGGGTGGGGGAGGAACCATGAGAACCAAATCGCTACAAGGAATAGAGGCAAGATGGGCGTGGTCAGGGCACTGGGGTGGGGGGAGTAGAGATGAAGTCAGGGTCCCACAATGAACAGCGCTGGGTGAAGAACCATAGAACCAATGTGTATTTCTTCCTAATTTTTTAGTTGTCTCCTAACTCCCTGACTGTGTGTTCACCACTGTCCCTTCTCTGTGTTAAAATGCTGGAATTTCATCTTTCATTTTGGGCAAAGAGAAAGAAAAGGGAGGAAGAAAGGGCAGGCCAGGTGGTTGAAGCAGACCAAGAATCAAAGCCTGTCTGATTGGGAGGGCATCACAGATCTATGTGCATGTCATGCTTCCCCAGTCTGGAAGGTGACGACGGGGAGAGCTCTGGAAGGTGACGATGGGAGAGCTCTGTGGTTTGGCCCAGGTAGCCCTGCAGAGGCCAGGACCCACGTTTCACGTGCCAGCTTAGTACCTATATACCTGTATGCCACAAGGGTGGGGCAAGGGAGGAGCAGTGCCCAGGCAGAACACGTGGGAAGTGGGGGCCCTGTGGGCAGGCTGTGTACTTCCTGCTTTCCTTACTCTTTCCTTTGTGATCTGGAGCTTGCCCCGGGACAGTGGGCAAAAGTAGGTTTATGGTTGTAAGTACATGGAACACAGAGTTTATTCTTGTGCTATTCTTTATTAATTCTTGTATTTTTTGCCATACAAACAACGGTAAACCTGCTTTTGCTCTCCCCTGTATAGAACCGTCACATGGGTGTGTTTCCTCCCTGAGACTGTCCTTTCCCGAGGGGAGTGCGCACTAGCAAGCAGCCCAGCCCGCTGCCTGCTCATTTAGCCTGTCACTCCGGTGCCCCAAGGCTATTAGCAATTTACAAAGTGGGTATCTCCCAATTAGCCTGTGAAGTAATTGTTCCACTTGCCACGCTCCTTCTGCTTCCGAGTCCACGAGTCCGCACTGCGCCCCTCTCTGCCCGCTCCAGCACAAGCCTTGGCTGCCCTCTGGGCACTTCCTGGCACAGACGCAGATGCAGACGTAAGGGCGGTGTTACCCTGGGTTGAGAGACAGAGAGGATTAAAGCTTTCCTCAGAGAGGCCCTGCTTCATCTCCACACGCATCCTGCAGTGTCCACTGGGGCTCAGCCACAGGGACATTGGCTGTCCTTGACCTCAAACCGGGATTTTTCTGAGAACAGTCTGACAGAGTCTGTGCTGGTTGTTAAGGTAAATGTCTTTAGAAATAACAACTGCATAAAAAGAGGAAAGCCAGTTTTATTTCTTGGCTGTCTCTTGAAAACACACTCTATGGATTTCTTTTTCAAAGAGAAAAGAAAAAGACATTTGGTTATGGTCAAACACCAATTTTCCATATCTTTTGGTGGAAAGCATGCTAGGAGTGATCACAGCTGTCCCATGGAAATAATAAATGCGTGTTCACAGTCCGTCATCCAGAGCTGCTGGGGTCAAAGGTGCCTGGGAACTGGGTATGTGTGTAGATTTCAGAAAGGAGCGAGGTTACATATATCGTATATTCTGTAATACCCCAATGGGATCTGGGCAGGGCTCCGTAATCAAACCCATTAATTTCCTGCAGCAAACTGTTCACGCTGAGTGGAAAAAATAAAGACAATAAATAGCTTCACATTACTTCAGATCTAAGGTTTTGCCACCAAATGAGTCATTTAAAAAGAAAAGGAAAGAAAAGTGTTTGGATTTTAGAATTTTCTGAGGGCCTGGAATGATATGAGACCATGGCTTTATGTGGTAAGTATTTACTAGATCACTATATAAATCCAGTCAGAGATGAAGGTTGCCTGTGTGAGGCTGTATAAACCATTGTTCACTAATTCACAGGATGTGAGGACCTTGGGCATGTGGGGCGAGCTTCGCTCAACTTGGCATCCCAAAGGCTAGCACAGGCCAGGCACTGAGGCAGGACGTAGAAATACTAGGTGAATGATGCACCCACAGCCTCACTATTGGTAGAAGATCTGTTGGATCTCAGTAACTGGACTCGTGTTAAAAATACCATGGAAAATACAAATAACTCATAGGCAATATCATAGCTCACACTTTAGAAGATTTGCTATTGCCAGGCACTGTTCCAAATGCCCTATGTGCTTTAACTCACTGAAGTCTCACAACTATACTATCAGGTAGCAACTATTTTTTTTAAAATTTTTATTTATTTATTTATTCATCTTAGAGAGGAGACACAGAGTGAGTGAGTGAGAGAGAGAGATAGAGAGAAAGAGAGAAAGGGGGGAGGAGCTGGAAGCATCAACTCCCATATGTGCCTTGACCAGACCAGTGCAGGGTTTTGAACTGGCGACCTCAGTGTTCCCAGGTCGACGCTTTATCCACTGCGCCACCACAGGTCAGGCTGCAACTATTTTTATAAGGAACTCACCCAAGATCACACAGCTAGTAAGTAGCAGAGCTGGGCTGAGGACTGCAGCATGTTGGCCCCTGAGTTCATACCTCTAAGTATACTCCCTCTCTGAATATGTACATTCCTGCCAGACTCAAACACATGGGAATTGAGACTGCTAAGACGGAACTGCCCTAATGAAATATTGTGCATTATTGAGCACTTACCATGTACAAGGCACTTGACTAAGCACTCTGTATTATCCTATTCCAGCCTCTCAACAAAGTATATTAAAGAGTCTTAACCCCTTCTTCCCAGGTGAAGGAACTAAGACTCAGAGCGGTCAGGACATGGCAGGGTCAGGATTTGAACCCAGGGCAGATGGACACTGGGACCGAGGGTCTTAGGAAGTGAGATCACAGGTGCTGGCCTCCAGGAGTTTACAAGGAGGTTTAGGGACAGAACTGACACAGTTAGGAGCCAGACATGTGGCCATGGTTATACTCAGCACATGAAGGGGAGTATAAAGGCTCCATGCTGGCTGAGGGGCAGCTTCTCTCTGCCTCCCTCCAGGCCCCCGCTTCCTGTCTGTAAAGTGGGGACAGTGACACCCATCCTGTCTGCCATGTTGGGTGGTATTTGGGGTTGAGGAAGCCAAAGGATATTACAGCACACTTTGGTTCTTTGTTCTTTTTAGATTGGGCACCAGGGAGGGAGCTGGACCCAAGGACTACAAGGAGCAAATGGGATCTTTGAAAAGAAGGGTAGAAGGCAAAGGGGCTCTAGTTGTCTCCCCTAAATGTGCTGTGACAATCCTCCGGCTGCCCTTCCCCCACCAGGATGGGGCAGTGGTGGTATGGTAGCTCTGTATGGTCTTTAGTGGTCCCCAGGTCATCTCCTGGATCTCCCTCTTATCCTTACTCCACATGGACCTCAGCCACCAAACCCTGTGCATGTCTTCTTCGCTGCATTCGAAGATCCAGACCTGCCCACCCCACCTCCATGCCACTGTTCTGGGTCATGCCACCTTTTCCTGGGCCAAGACTAAACATGGCCACTTCTTTGGCCTCCATCTCTCCAGACTCTTCCTCAAGTCTGTCCGCAGTCAGCTCCCCCAGTCCTGTTCTTAACAAACCCACCAGGTTATTCTCCTGCTCAAAACTGTCCTGTATCTCCCCATCGACTATAGCAGGGGGTCAGCAAGCAGTTTCCATAAAAAGCCAGAGAGTAAAGATTTTTTGGGTTTTGCAATTCAAAAGGCAAAATTGAGGCAATTATTTGAGTACTCATATGAAAGAGAAAACATTTTTTTACAAAGTTTTTATTAATGGAATTCATAATGTAATAGTAACTTTATATATAAAATATAGGTCTACTGATGAGAAGAATGGACTTTTGTTTTTGGGGTGTGTGTGTAACATTTTGCTTAATTGAAGTTAGGTTTCCTACCATGAACTTAGTCACAAATATTTATCTGTAAAATCCATTCTTAGTTCTCAGGCCCTAAAGAGATAGATTTAGCCCCAGGCCATAGTTTGCAAACCTCTGAACTGTAGCAATGACTACATGCTAGACTAGAACAGGCTAGAATAGCCAAGAAACACTAGATGATGGGGCTCAAGTCTAGGTCCATTAAGCAACCATCTCTAGACATGAGGCCTGTCCATCAGTATGGTTTAAAAGATGTTCAGTGATTCTGATGCACTGCCACCAGAACTGTGGGCCTCCAGGACAGAGTCTATGGAAGGCTCACTTTGATCTCTGCTGCTACCTCTCCAGTCTCTTTCCTGATCCTCCTTGTCTCCACTCAGCTCCAGCAACACCAGCTGCAATTTCTTACTTCTGGGTTGTGCTCACACTGTTCCCTCTATTGGAAAATGTTCACACCTAACTCTTCATTCTTTGAGCTCTTGCTCAGGTGCCCCTTTTCTAAGAAAGTGTCCTCTCCTCTCTGGTCCCTGAGTCCCTTGTATTTCGCTGCATTTTAGAATGCAACACTTCACGTTGTCATCGCCTATCTACCTCTTGGAACCTTCCACAGACTGTAAGCTTCATGAGGGCGTGATCCGGGCTTGTTCTCCCTCGACGTCATGTGTCTGGCCAACACAAGGCTGGCCCACTATCCTTCCCTGCTAATAAATGCTTGCTGGGGAAATGAAAGGGTGAAGGAATAAACTGCCCACATGCATGTGAAAGGACTTGGCCCTGCCCCCCACACCTCGAAATGAGCCGGGTCTGGAGGGGGTGCTGCTGAAGGTCTGCCAGGGGTTGGTTTCTAATTCCTTGTAATCACAAGTTTACTTTCTGTAAATCTCATGTGTTCTGTAACTTGGACTTTCTCACACTGTGACTTAACAGTTGTTTTAAGGAAATGGTGTTTTTTTTTTTAACTTTTTCTGTCTGTGAAGAATTTTGCTGCTGGAACATTCAGCCCATTAGTGGTTAAAAGAAAAGAAAGTATGGCTGCCATATTGGCGGGCAGCACCCTACTGCATTTTCTCTGTCATCTTGGTGCAGTTCCTGCTGTCACTGTACCTAGAATAAACCCGAAATGGGGAGGATCCCTCTGTTCTACTCACAGCCCTGTTGCTATGAGGCGCACCTGCTTCTAACCTAGGTGGAAACTGACTCTAAACATTTCAAGGCTGTGAAAAGCCCTGTGCTATACTGAACACTCAAAACAGCTTTTGTTTTGGTTCTTGTTTAATTTTGCAGTCAAATGCTCTACCCTTGAGCTATATGCCCCCTTGTTTGTTTTAAATGTGCAAGAGGAAAAGAAAAGGTTTCTTTAGGTCAGTGGTTCTTAACCTTTTTTTGAGGTACCGAACCCACCAGTTTCATATGCGCATTCACCGAACCCTTCTTTAGTGATAAATAAAATATGATTTTTTTTTCCAAATTCAAGACATAGGTATGTTTTCTTACTGGTGCACAAAATGAGCTGTGCATGAACATCACCTTGCTCAAAGAACAAAACCAACAAAGTGCATGAACTCACAACAAATTACGGTATCACTTTATTCTGGCCTCCGTTGCAGAGGCTTCTCCGAACCCCTGAGACCGACTCATCGAACCCCTAGGGTTCGATAGAACCCAGGTTAAGAACCACTGCTTTAGGTCCCAGGTTTATGAGTTTGTCATAGAGTTGCACTAGGGAAGGGAGGGGGACTTATTTAGGGAGTGCTTGGCTGTGAGTGCTGGGTGCTACAGATGCAAATGTACTCCCCCTACCCCATTTTACCCTAGCAACAACCCTGCAAGGTAGGTGGAAACTTAGAGAAGAGGAAACTTAATACCAGATAGATTAAGTGCCTTGTGCAAGGTCACACACAGTTAATAGGTGAAACAGCCAAATGTGTGTGTGTGTGCATGTGTGTGTATAAACTTTTAATCGACATAAAATACGAAGAAAAACCCACCACTCAACTAAATAACTTGGTGAATGTTTCAGTCAACATAACAATGTAACCAAATTCTTCATTATGAAATAGAACATTACCACCTCCTCATGTCCCCTTTTGCGCCTTCAGCTCCTGTAAGGATAACTGCTCCCCTGTCTTGTAATGCTAGAGATAAGTTTTGCCTGTTTTCTAATTTAATATAAATGGAGTCATACAGCAAAAACTCCGTTGTGTCTGCATCTTTTACTCAGCATTATGTCAGTGAGATTTTGTCCATGTTATTCCATGTGATTGCAATTCATTCCTTTCCCTTGCTTTGCGGATAGTGCCTAGTGAGTGTGAGTATAGGTAATTTATTTATCCACTTTACGATGGTGGACGTTTGATTACTTTACAGTTTGGGGCTATTACAAATGGTGCTTCAAAGAATATTCTTTACTTTTCTTTTGGCACTAATTTTGTCCGAGGGTTGGAGTTTTCCCATTATAGGATATAAGTATGTTCTGATTTAGTAGATACTGCCAGTTTTCTGAAGTAATTATACCAACTTATGCTCCTACCAGAAGTATATGAGAATCTTGATTGCTCCACCTATCCCCTAACACTGTGATGGCGAATCTGTGACATGCATGTCAGCATTGACATGCGTAGCCATTTTCGATGACACACGGCCACATACCAGAGAAGTATGGGGCCGCATGCCGAGAAGGACGTTTCATCCTCGGCTCCTGCATGGCCAGGTGCAGTAGCCACGATAAAACCCCGAGGTTACGGGGTGGGGGGAGGGAGAGGAGGGTGGAATAGGGAGGAGGGGAGGGGCACAGGGAAAACCAGATAGAAGGTGACAGAGGACAATTTGACTTTGGGTGACGGGTATGCAACACAATTGAATGATAAGACAATCTGGAGATGTTTTCATTGTACATATGTACCCTGATTTATTGGTGCGCCCCATTAAAATTAATAAGAAAAAGAAAAAATATTAAGTAATACCTGACAAAACCCAATAAAACTGTTATTTAAGATAAAAAAAGAAACAAAAAACATTTGCTGTAGTGTAGACACTCTGTGCCGGATGTCTGTAGGCCAAAACAACAGAACTCCGGCACAGAGCATCTAGTTCTTGGACTTCTGGTTAGGCTGTTTTTCTCAAAATGACACACCACCCGAGTTATGCTCGGTTTTTTGGCGAATTTTGACACACCAAGCTCAAAAGATTGCCCATCACTGCCCTAACAACTGCCTTTTCATTGTAGTTCTTCTGGTGTTTGTATAGTTGTGCCTGGTTGTGCTTTAATTTGCATTTCCCTAGTAACTAATGAAGTGAAGTACTTTTAATATAATTATTGGAACATTTTGATATCTTCTTTTATAAAGTGCCTATTTAAGACATTTTTAAAAATGAGATTGCTTTTTTTCTTTTTTCTTTGTAGGAATTATTTATATATTTTTTTAATTGGTAGGAATTCTTTATATGTATATATTTGTTAGATACTGTCAATATTTTCCTCACATTCTTTGGCTTACACAGTGTGTCCGTAAAGTCATGGTGCACTTTTTCCTGTGACCGGTCAAAAGTGCATTATGACTTTACGAACACACTTTTTATATTCTTAATGATACCATTTAATAAAGAGAAGTTTCTAATTCTGATGAAGTTTAGTTTATCAATTTCTGCTCCTTTATGGTTAGAACAGTTTATACTTTAAGAAAACTTTGCCTACTCCAAGGTCATGAAGATGCTTCTCATGTGTTTCCTTTCCTTTTCTTTCTTTCTTTCTTTCTTTCTTTCTTTCTTTCTTTCTTTCTTTCTTTCTTTCTTTCTTCCTTCCTTCCTTCCTTCCTTCCTTCCTTCCTTCCTTCCTTTCTTTCTTTCTTTCTTTCTTTCTTTTTTTTAAGGAAGAGAGGTAGACAGAGAGAGAGATAGAGAGAGAGGGACAGATAGAGACAGACAGGCAGGAAGAGAGAGAGTTGAGAAGCATAAATTCTTCATTGTGGCACCTTAGCTGTTCATTGATTGCTTTCTCATATGTGCCTTGACCAGGAGGCTCCAGCAGAGCGAGTGACCCCTTGCTCAAGCCAGCAACCTTGGGCTTTAAGCCAGCAACCTTTAGGCTCAAGCCAGCGACAATGGGATCATGTTGATCCCACACTCAAGTCAGTGACCCTATGCTCAAGCTGGTGAGCCCACACTCAAGCCAGCAACCTTGGGGTTTCGAACCTGGGTCCTCTGCATCCCAGTTCAACCTTCTATCTGCTTTACCACAACCTTGTCAAGCTCCTGTGTTTTTTAATAAAAGTTTTATTGTTTTGCATTTCCACTTAGAGTTCACCTGGAATTGATTTCTCTGAAGAGTGTAAAATAAAGGTCAAGGTTCATTTTTTAAATACAGATAACCAGCAACATCCACTGAAAGGACCACCACTTGCCCACGGCACTTTAGTGTCGCTGTCAGGTGACAGCACATTGATGTGTCTGCTTCTGAACTCCTGGAGTCAAATTTTTAGGTCAGAGTAATCTGGTTGTAAAGTGGTCTTCTTTTCATTATTCTATAATAGGAAGAATTTGAGTAAGTGATTTTGAAACAAGTTAAGGCTGAAAGGACATTACATGCTATTCTGTGCTATCTAATAGAGACATTCGGTACTTAAAGTCCCAAAAGGTAAAAGGCGGTTGGCTGGGTGGGGCTGTGGGACAACCTGGATGGAGGAGGGACAAGTTATTTCATTAAGAAGTGGATGTCAGGGGAAGTGCTGGCAACAGGCTGAAACTCAGGAACCAGGACCTTTGAAAAGCTTTATGGGGATAATCTCAAAGAAAGGGAAAAGTGTACATTTTTCTATTGCTATAAAGTAAAACAAATTATTAGATAAGGGATTATTTGTCGAATAAGTGGAGTATGTAAGAGATTTTAATGAGACTACATAATTTGTACTTAGGGATTACTAGCTCTTCAAATCTTGTTCTAACTGGGTTATTAATTACATATTTTGATTATAAAAGCTAACCCATATATGCTCCTTTTAATAGGGGATTATAGTTTTATAGGTGAAGCACAAGTAAATAGAACATGTTTAATAATGGCTTTTTTAGGTTTCTGTGATTAAAAATCACTTACCTAAAATATATGTTCCAAATGGATATTATTGACCATCTGGTGGATGTTATCCAAAATGTGGACAGGGAATGTTCATCAGTGGTTTTCAATCTTGTCTGTTCATTTGAATCACAAAGGGAACTTTGAATAAAAACATTAATGACCAAGTAGCAGCCCCAGATAGTCTGATTTGATTGGTGTTGTGAGCATCCTGGGGATCAGGAGTCCTAAAAACTGCACAGGTGATTAATATAATATGCAGTCAAGGTGAATCCCACTGAACTAAATTGAGTTAATTCACTTGCATGTGTCTTGCCTTCCATTCACTCCAATACCACTTTAGGCTGCAATCTCACACTTTAGGCAGTTTTCTCTGACTGTCCTTCAGTGATGAGAAGCTTTGGGATGTGCAGTGATTTTCTTCACCACGGGGTTCTTCCTGACAACTCACTAATCCGCCTCACTGGGCAGGAGGGAACTCTTAAGGATCAGAAGGAGGGAGAAGCTTGTGCACATTCATTCCTACAGCAGGTGAGTCAGTGATAGACTTAGCCTGAAATCCAGGTCTTCCGAGTCCCAGACCAGGAGCTCAGGATCTGGCAGTGTCAGCAGGGGGGTGGGGAGAATTAAGAGCAAGACAGGGAGTGCGGGCCTCTGACTGGCAGGAAGGAGGCTGAATGGGGAAGCCCTGCAGCCCAGGGAGCAAGCCCCAGGCTGAGCACTGATCAGGTGTTCTGTGACTGATTTTTAAATGAGTCCATGAGGGCTGCCCTTTACAAAGCCTTATGTTATTACTATTGTGTTATTACCCTTTTCACCAGTGAGATACTGACCCAGTCCTACTGAGGAACGTGAAGGAATAGTGTGTCCTGGGGCCCTCTGCTATGTGCCCGTGCTGTTTGTCACTCTGCTACCTGGGTCCAGTACCACCATGGCACTGGGAGAACTCCCAGTCATCTATCTGGCCGAACTGTGTGTGTGCATGTGCGTGTGTCCTGCTAGACAAAACCGGAGGGAGGAAAGAAGGACAAGGGGCAGGTTATCTTTATTCTACTCCAGAAGGTTTCCTTACTTGTGGGATGTAGGGTTCAGTAGTCTGGCAGTGCTCAAGAGCAGAGAACATACTTTAAGTAGCTGTTCATGTCTGTATCACAGTTTTTCATTCAGGGCCTGACATACAAAGGGTTCTCAGGGCAGGTTTGATGAATGAATGATGAAATGAAAAATCTCCGTTGCTATTCCTAATATTTTGTTTACCAAGGACATAGAGACTGTGGTATGCTGTTTTAGACTAGAGTAAAAGATAGACTCATGTACATGGTGTCTATATTTATATGGACACACACACAAAGCAAGGAGAGAGGAACAGGGACAGGTGCTCCTCCCCGGCTGTGGAACACCCTCCCTTTCCCAGATCCCCTGTAACTCCAGCATCCACAATGGCATTGAATGCCAAAGTGTACCAGTGAGGTGGTAATTGGGCACGTTTGTTCCTTACCTAGTTTGTGGCATAGCTCGGAAATACTGCATTTCTCTTCCTGATTTACTTATTGTCAGATTTTCATTGGAAAACAGAATGCATCCCAGATGGTTCAAATAAAGAGACTTTAAATGCAGGATCTATTTAACATAAGTGAGAGAGGCAGGGTTGAGGAAATAAACCAGACATGTGGAAGCCACTCAGTTTCCTGGGGTGGACCTACCATCACCTCAGGTCTGACGGGGCGAGAAGAGAAGTGGTATTTCTGGAGCCTAAGGAGAGTGAGGAGAGCGGGGACACTGCTGGAGCGGCCGAGGGCAGGAGTGGCAGTTATGAAGGGTACGGCACCAACATAGGGAGCAGGAGAGAACCCCCCACCCCCGGCCTTTCCTTGGACCCTTCTGTCTCCTGTTAGTGCCTTCCACCGGCCAAAGCTAACGAGGCTCTGGTGGTGGCCTGCAAGGGACCCCACTGGGTCATCCACTGGGTCATCCACCCTGGCTCAGAGCAGGGCAGAGAGTGCAGAGTGGCAAGAATAGCAACTGGGAAGCAGCAATGCAGTGGTGAAGGCAAGAGGCTGCAGGGGCTGAGAGGGAGCCAGGAGGTGAGGAAGCGGGTCCACAGGCAGAGTGTTCCTGCCCCCAGTCCCTGGGGAGCATGTGCTACAGGGAAGTAATTAGACCATATCCAGGAATCTCATCCTGGACCCATAATTATGTGTACAGGAATTTTTAAATGAGTTGATGGCAATGGTTTTAATGTCTCATAAATATTCTTCTAAGGGTTCTCCCACAAGAAGGGGGTGGTTTTGCTTCTCAGGCCTGGAGCCAACACCACACCTTTGGAGACAGGGCTCCCAGGCTCTTCTGGGGAGGAAATCTCGAGGTGGCAGCCTCTGTGCTCTCCACCCCCAGCTCCACTACCAGCTCAGGCAGCGGGTTCCAGGAGCTCTGTGGCCCTAGAAACCGGTTCCAGGAGCTCTGTGGCCCTAGAAACCTCTTGGATTCTGCCCAGGGAAGAGCTTCCTCCAGGGACTTTTCCCTGGGAGCTGGCAGTGGACTTGCTGACACTGATCTCAGGGCATGGAGGAACGTGGGTGCTGGTAACAGCTTCTTCGGGAGCTCCATGTTTGCCCATTTTGACTAAATTCTGGACTGAGAGTGACATGTGCATAATTAGGAGGCTTTTATTCCACCACAAGGCACAGGAAAGAAACGCAAGGCAGAAGAAACAGGAGCATTTGTGTGAAGCCCCCAGGTTAAGGAAAGATGTTTAGACAACCCCCAGCGTCAGCACTATTTGCTCAGCAGAGTCAACTCAGGCGTTGCCTACTGAATGATGCCCAGGCCAGTGACTGAAGTTCCTATCTCAGCCCTCCCTTGATGAGATGTGTGGCCTTGGGCAACTCCCTGTACTTCTCTGATTCTCTATTTTCTTCTCTGGAAAATGGCATCATAATTGTGCCTGAGTTGAGGAAATTTATGAAAAAATCTTCTACCCCATTATCTGGCACATGCCAGATAGACTCTAAATGTGAGCTGACTTTGAAGTTGGAATGAACCAAAGCCTCATCCTTCTCTTTGTCATATAGTTTTCTTCATGGCTCTCTCCCAATGGTTACCGACCCCTTGTCTACCTTCTCCACTAGACTAGCAGGTCCTTTGTACCTGATGCCTGGCCTCATGCTCTGTCTAGAGAGGGGAACAGTCAAGATGTGTGGAGAGGTGAGTAAATGGTGGTTACTCTGGCAATACAGGGCTAGGCCTTGTGTGTATGAGCCCCTGCGGAAGCCATGGCTGCAGTAGACAGGGACCCATGCAGCATTCCAGAAACCTGATGCATTTAGAAAGCTGTGTCTACTGACTGCTTTCTTCTGGAGTTCTTTTGGGCCATTTAAGCTGTCGGGCATGATTGCATTGTTGCCACAGTGACTGCCTGCCAGAAGGGGCTGGTTTTGAAGTCCAGGTTGGACTTAGCTGCCCCTTGACTGAACACTTGAGAAGCCTGATAATGGCAGAGAATTGGGGCACCTGAGGAAGGCTGTTGCCAAGGGAAGGGGGAGCTGGTGGAGCAGGGAAGTCAGCAGGACCCTCAAACCCAAACAGATCACGTGCCAAAGAGTCAGGGCCGCGAGGAACCTGTCAGAGCTCTCAGAGCAACTAGAGAGGTCACTGCGTGCTAGTCCCCTGCAGTTGAGCCTGAGTGTAAGTTATCTCCTTTAATTATGGCAGGACTCCGTGCTCTGTGCTATTTTAGACAGTTGGAATACCAACATTCAGGATGGGTCGCTATTTACCCCACTCGTGATCACAAAGCCTGTAGTAGGCCACAAGCCTTATCACACAGCCTCTAATATTCAACGGTCTCTGCAGGACTTCTGGTCAGTCACACATGCAGGAGTGTTCAACATTCAATTCTGAGTAATGGCCATTGCCTTTCCCTTAAGGATGAAAAGAATTAGAGAAATATTTCCCACAGTCTCTTTTCTGGAATGCTTATGCCATCAGATGCTTGCTATAAAAGTGTTCTGATCAAATACATTTGGGAAATTGTACTCCTCCTTCTTGGAGAGTCACAATGTACTTTCCTAGGTTCAAGATTTTGAGAAGTTCTGTAGTAAAGAAGCCGTATTAAGCCAGCTTTTCCCAAGACTCCATGGCCACCAACCTTTGTTTTGTTAGCATTTATTAGCATCCTACAGAGCCAAGTAAACACTGAAATCGATGAGGCAGTCTTGTTCCCAAGACCTGACTCAGCAAGTGGTCCTCGGAGGATGGGGCCCTCCCCTGAAGCTGTGCCCATCCCTGAAGTAGCTTTGGGTTCCTGCCTCCAGGATGCAGGAGCACAGCACAGCCCTGTGTTATCACTCATTTCCATGCTTTTTCCCACATTATCTTAATGAGGAAAATCCCCATGCAGGCCGCTCCTAAAAACTCTTTAATACCTTATGAGAAAACTGAAAACAAACTCCATTAGATAAGTTTGATTTGCTTTTCTTTTTAAATCTTTTCTGCCTTTCTGAATGTGTCTGCCACCCTCACTCCTTTTATAAACTGACAGTAGGAGGCTCACACCTGTATATGTTGTGGGAAAAGGGTCACAGAGATAGAGGAAAATTGTCGTCCTGGTTCCCTTTGCCCCACCGGCCGCATGAACATAGCTCCCTCCATCACTTACTTCTCAGGGAACAGAAAAGGGACGAGGAGCAAAGGAAGGTGACCGGACCTCAACATGTTCACAGCAGAGTCCTGGAATAGCAGAGACCCCCTGATCCCAGCCCCCAGGCCCCCACAAGCCCATTTCTTCCTCAGCTCCTGCCCTTCTGTGAGCAGCACCACCGTCGGCCAAGATGCTCAGGCCTACACACTGGAGGCCACCTCTGTTTTCCGTTCCCTCAACAGCCTCAGCCCAGCTCCCGTCCAGGCCTGTTGGAATAAGAGCAGTTTGTTGTATGGCCTCCAGAACCCAATGGCCTAAGCTCAGATCCTGCCTCTACCACTTTGTAATTGTGTGGCCTTGGGGAAGATACCTAACCTTTCTGGTCCTCCGTTTCCTCATCTCGAGATAATAAGAGTACCGACCTCAAAGAGCTGCCAGGGGGATCACATGAGATAGTGAATGCTCAGTGCTTTACGCAGTGCTGGTCCACTCTCAAGTGCATGTCAGATATTACCAGTCCTCCTTTGGAACCCGTCCATCCCTCTCCATCTTGACTGGGGTCACTCTGGTCCAGTCCACTGTCCTCTCTTCCTGAACCACTGCAGTAATGTCCAAATGGTATCCCGTTTCCACTCTGTGCTGGTGCAGTCTCTACATGGCAACCAAAGTGATCTTTTAAAAACACATATATGGCCTGACCAGGCGGTGGCGCAGTGGATAGAACATTGGACTGGGATGCGGAAGACCCAGGTTAGAGACCCCGAGGTTGCCAGCTTGAGTGCAGGCCCATCTGGCTTGAGTGCAGGCCCATCTGGCTTGAGCAAAAGCTCGTCAGCTTGGACCCAAGGTCGCTGGCTCCTGCAAGGGGTGGCTCGGTCTGCTGAAGGCCCGCGGTCAAGGCACGTGTGAGAAAACAATCAATGAACAACTAAGGTGTTGCAAAGGCAACGAAAAACTAATGATTGATGCTTCGCTTCTCTCTCCGTTCCTGTCTGTCCCTATCTATCCCTCTCTCTGACTCTCTCTCTGTCCCTGATTTAAAAAAAACAAAAAACATATGACAACCTCATTCCACTGCATAAAAGCCTCTAAAGTAGGTTTTTCATCACAATTAAAGGGAGATTTAAACAACATGGAGGTGACGTGGTCTGTGAAGTAACTCCTTGACCTTCCTTGTTCATACTCACCCTGCTGTGCTATTCTAGGCACCCTGACATCCGCTCCGTTCTTGAACCCCCTCCTGTTCCTTTGCCATTAAACAGAATTCGCACATGCTGTTGGCTCATTCTTCTTTAATACACCTGTTCAGCATCTTACAAAGGCCTTCCCCTTCATTTTCTTATCACAACACAAATTTCCTCACAACTGTAATTATCATTTTTTCTCATTTATTGTCAGGGACCCTTACTAGCCTGTGAGGACAGGGGTTTCAGTTTACCATGTTGTTCTCAGAATGAATGCATGACGGATAAAGTAGAAATAAACCATAGCTTGGCTGAGCCAGACTTGCCCCATCTTCCTTATTATCCCCATTTAAGAGATGGAAAAGTTGACTTCCATTCCAAAGGTCTCCTAGTTCGTCCAGGATAGGGCTAGGATTCAAATCCAGGCAGTCTGGAGTCTGAACCCGCCATTTAAACAAGCGTGTCTGCCTCCTTTAGTAGTGGAAAATGAATCTACACCAAAGGTGAGGTAAGGAGGTGTGGGGTGAGGAGGTGTGGGGTAAGGAGGTGTGAGTTAAGAAGGCGGGGGGTGAGGAGGTATGGGGTAAGAAAATGGGTGAGGAGGTGTGAGGTAAGGAGGTGTGGGGTAAGGAGGTGTGGGTGAGGAGGTGTGGGTGAGGAGGTGTGGGTGAGGAGGTGTGGGGTAAGTAAATGTGGGGTGAGGAGGTGTGGGGTAAAAAATGTGGGGTGAGGAGGTGTGAGGTGAAGACTCTATTCCCTATGCTGTACTTTACCTCCCATCTGGCAACCATCAAAATGTTCTCTATCTTTGAGTGTTTCTGTTTTGCTTATTTGTTTATTTTGCTTTATAGATTCAATTGTTTATAGATATGTATTTATTGTCACTTTATTGTTCATATATTTTTTTTCTTTTTCTTAAAGAAGTCCCTTTAATAATTCATATAATACTGGTTTGATGGTGATGAACTCCTTTAGTTTTTTATTGTCTGGGAAGCTCTTTACCTCTCCTTCTATTCTAAATGATAGCTTTGCTGGGTAGAGTAGTCTTAGTTGAAGGTCCATCACTTTGAACATTTCTTGCTAATATTTTCTGGCCTGAAATGTTTCTGTTGAGAAATCATCTGACAGTCCTACGGCAGCTCCCTTATAGGTAACTGCTTTTCTCTAGGTGCTTTTAAGATTCTCTCTTTGTCTTCAATCTTTTGCATTTTAATTAGGATGTGTCTTGGTGTGGGCCCCAGATGTCTTGTTTAGGACTCTCTGCTTCCTGGACTTGTATATCTATTTCCTTCACCAAGTTAGGGAAGTTTTCTGCCATTTTTTCAAATAGGTTTTCAGTTCCTTGTTCTCCCTCTCTTCTCTTTTCAGCATCCCCATGATGTGAATGTTGGTACGCTTGAAGTTGTCCCAGAGGCTCCTTACACTATCCTCATTGTTTGAATTCTTTTTTCTATTTGCTGTTTTATTTGGGTGTTTTTTGCTTCCTTATATTCCAAAAAGCTGATTTGATTCTTGGTTTTATCTACTCTACTGTTGATTTTCTGTATATTATTTTTCATTTCAGTTAGTGCATCCTTCATTTCTGACAGGTCCTTTTTGATACTACTGAGGCTCTCCCTAACTACATTGAGCATCCTTGAAACCAGTGTTTTGAACTCTGCATCTAGTAGGCTGCTTGTATCCATTTTGTTTGATTCTTTGTCTAAGGTTTTCCTGTTTTGTTTTTTATTTGGGACATGTCTCTTTGTCTCCTCATTTTGTCAACCTCCCTCTGTTTGCTTCTATGTATTAGGTAGAGATGCTACACTTCCTAGGCTTGGGAGAGTGGCCGTATGTAGTAGGTATTCTATAGGGTCCAGTGGCACAGCCTTCCTGATCACTAAACTGGATACTTGAGGTGCACTGCCTGTGTAGTCTGTGTATACCTTCCTCTTATAGTTGAGCCTTGATTGCTGTTGGCATATCACTGGGAGGGATTTATCCCCAGGCTGATCAGCTGTAAGAACTGGCTGCCACCACTGACCACTGTAGAGGATCAGCTGTGCTGGGGCTCACTCCACAGAGCAGGACTTACTTCAGTGGGGCTGGTGCCCGCTAACTCTGCCCCTTTAGTATGTCACTTGTGGAGGTGGTTGGGTGGTGATACTTTGATGTGTTCTGAAGCTGTCCACTGGGTGTGCTATGTGCTGGCTCTGGGGCCTACTAGGAGGTTCAATTGAAGGTCAGCCACCGCCTGTGGTCTGCCTGGGGCCACTGGGCACGAGCTACAAAGTGATCTGCAGAGGGCTGCTACTTGTGCTGAGCTTGGAGGTACTCAGGAGAGTCTAAGCTGTGAACCAAGACTTACTGCTAGTGCCAGGCCTGAGGCCAGTAGGTGAGAGGTATGGGGCAAGCTGAGGCCAGATGCTGCTTGTTTGAGAGATTTTAGGAAAATTTGAAGTATGAGCCAAAACAGGTCATTTCTATGGGAAAGCCACTGGAAACAGCTTGGGTGGGCCAGAAAGTTGGGTGTGGCCAGGCTTCAGAGAATCACCTGGGCGCGCCAACAGTGTGAGCCAGGTTGATGGAGACTCAGATGTGGCGTCAGCCTGCAGGCTCTGTGCAGGGAGGGCTCATCAGAGGAATAATGGCCTCTGCAAGCACTTCTGTCTGGGAGAAACTTATCCCCTACAGCTCTTCTCTGATGCCGGACAATTCAGTTCCACCCTGTATGTCTCTGGTGCCTTTCAAGCTCACTGCCCAGTGCTGGAGCTCAGAGGGAGTGAGTCTGAAAAGCTGTCTGAGAGTCCATAAGTTATGAGGACTTCTCTTCCTGGCAGTGGATCCCTGGGCTCAGGAGCATGGTGTGGGGCTGGGACCCCTCGCTCCTTAGCGGGGACCTCTGCAGCCGACATATCTCTACAGTATTTATCAGCTACATGTGGGTATGGGACCAGTATGTTCCGTGTCTCCGCCCTCTTACCAGTCTCCATGTGGCTTCTTTAATTCCCTAGTTGTAGGACTTCCATTCAGCCACATTTCAGATGGTTCTGAATGATGAACAGTTGTTCTGTAGTTTAGGTGTAGTTTTGATGTGGTTGTGGGAGTAGGCAGATATTGCATTTACCTAACCTCACATCTACAAAGATCCTTTTTCCAAATAGGGTAATATTTATAGGTTCCAGGAATTAGAACCTGATGTCTTTGGAGGTCATCAGTGAGCCCACTGCCTAGCTCTAGGGTCTGTGCAGATCCTCTTCTAAGAGCTGATTGGATAGGCAGGAGGCAGGGGTGAATTTGAGCCACTCAGATGGAACATACTGCTCCAGAAAAAGCAGAGCAAGACATTAGCAGAGGATCATTTTCATCCTTGGGGAGGAAGGTACGCTTTGGGTAGCTTCTAAGGAGCATTAAATGTAAGATGTTGGGACCACAGTTCATTAATTCATTTATCAAAAGATAATTGGGCAGACATTGTATTCCCAGCTCTCTGGATTTCATATTCCAGACAGTGAAACTAATCAAGAGACTATTGTATGTACTGTCATAAGTGCTGGAACAGAGGAATGGATTGGCAAGGGTGTTTCAGCCCTGCTTGAGAAGACTTCTAGGAAGAGGCTATACCTGAATGGAGGCTGTAAGGTAAGCAGGAGTTAGCCAAGTAGACCCAGGTCAGTGATAGGGCTTCAGCATAACAGCATTTACAAAGCTATGTGATCAAGACTGAACTTGCCTTTGACTTGCCAACGTTGTCCTATAATCATCTTAGTTCTGAGTTAAATCTTGGCTGAGGATACCTAGAGCCAGAATTTCATCTTGTTATTTTAAGTGTACCTTGTTATTCAATGTGCCTGGTATCTTTCCCCCTCGTAGACCCTCCTGATGGATGAAACCCACCAAAGGAGAAAGGACAGGTTCTGAGAGTCTCTGCAGGGCAATGGAGCTTGTTTCCTGTTGGATGATTGTCCTGCTGCCTTCGACAGGTGGCCTGTGGTGGCAGGACAGTCAGACTGGCCAGCTGTGAAATCTGAATGCAAACTGGCTGCTAATTAGAGACTTGTCAAGTCTAAGTAATCCAGTCCCATGGTGTCCTTGGTGTTAACATACCTTTCCTTATAAAATATAAAAGCACATCCTGTGTTTCTCACAGGGTGAGTGGCTTTTCAATGCGCTGCATATAGAGTGTCCGGTAGTGTGACTTTCTGGCCCTTTGTCCAGGCTCCCAGGAGCCAGACTGTCCTTCCTCCAGCCACTCTGCCTTCCAAGCATTCCCTTCTGCTGGGACTCACCACAGTTCTGACTGCTGTCCCCTCATTCTTCCCGCCTCAGCTTAATGGGCATTTCCCTATTTACATTTACACAGCTTTGATTAAATGTGTGTGTTAATTGTTTAATATTTTTCATAATATCTGAGGACGAGGTCTAAGACTGTTTTGTTGACCAAGTTCATGCCACACAACAAGTATACACTAAACACCTGTTGGGTAAATGAAAGGATAATAAAAAAAAATTTTAAACCCATCAGAAATTGTTAATGAAGAGAATGATTTTACGTTCATGATACATCCATGCTAGGTAAAAATCTTTAGCCTTAAATATGTTTTGGAAAGATTTATTTTTTAAAGCTTATAGTGTTGACTGGAAGAAGCAAGATAAAAATCTATGTATAGTCTAATCAGTTTTATTCATACATGCTATCTTGAAAACATGAAAATAATGGCTATGGATTGTGAATTATATGATAATTGGTTTTAATTTTTATTATGTTCCAAGTTTTTCTTTAATGAGAACATACAGCTTTTGTAAAATATATGTATATATTGGTAAGACTCCTTTGAGCCACCTGGTGCCTTGGTTATTTCTTGTATGAAGACCCAATCTTTTACTTAGACATTGTAGGCTTACTGGGAATGAATCAGAGGTCCCCACTAGACTGATTTAACCAATTAACTTATTCATTAACTGCCATGGCATTTTATATATGCTGGACAAAAGATTTGGAATAATCCTTATTATGGACTGGACAAAGGGAATATTTGAAATCTCTCTCCCTCATTCCTTCCCAGCCTTTCTCATGGGATTCCCACAGGGACTAAAGCCCAGAGTAAAAGGGCAAAGAGGCTTTGAAAGGAGTTCAAGTTGTGCTTGTAGTCACAGCCAGAGCGGAATTCTTATGGTGTGTGTGTGTGTGTGTGTGTGTGTGTGTGTATGTTTACTAATTATCCCAGACTTATAACTGCATTTATCTTCTTTGTAATGCACTCTTAAAGTCTGTTAAAACTTTATTGTAACATTATGTCTTTCTGTATACTACAACTATTTTAGAAATTAACTTGTCATTGTTATTTTTCCATTAAACAACCAAAAGAGAATTTTAGTATTAATTTCCATTAATGAGTCTGTGGCAAAACTACCATCCTCATGTAAGAACAAAGCATTCCAATCCTTTCGGAAAACTTGTAGACAAAGTTAGTATCTTTGACTCAGTGATGCCATTTTGAACTCTTACCCTGAGGATATCATCTAAGATAAAAAAAAAGAAAAGTTTATATGTAAAGGTAGTATTACACTGTCAACTATAATAAAGTTGGAAACAAAGTGAAATAAGTGTCCGACAGTAGGCGGCGGGATTTTCAGTACAGTTGGCTCTCTATCTCTATGGATTTTGCATCTGTGGATTTAACCAACCCAGATCGAAAATACTGTTTTTATAAATGTTATGTTGGACTGTGTAGTTAGGCCTATGATGACTGCATCTGTATTGAACATATATAGACTTTCTTTCTTGTCATTATTCCCCAAACAATACACTATAACAACTATTTATAGTATTTACATTGTATTAGGTAGTAATCTGGAGATGATTTAAAGCATATGGAAGGTGTGTGTAGGTTATATACCAAGGCATTGCCATTTTATATAAGGGACTTGAGTCTTCTCTGATTTTGCTTACCATGATAGTAGGGTGGGGTCCTGGAAACCAATCCCCCATGAATGCAGAGGGACAACTGTCATTGTTTTCACTTAGTGGATTAAATGCAGCCATTTAAAATGATGGTTTTATATAACAGGGAACAGTATGTAAAATGTTTATCACCTTAGATTCATTTTCTAAATTGGTATGTGGGTGTACGTAAATTTATGTATAAAGATTTACGTCACAAGTGATTTAGTCACATGAAGACACAGATGTCTTCACCACACCTACCTTAATCCTTGCAAAAGTGAACAGGGGGCCTTTCAGCTGGTATCATTGTTAATTAGGCATTAATGACTACATGTGTTGGAGGTGATTTAGAGGGGTCATTGTGTCACAGAGTTGGAAGGATTATTCTTTGAAGATTTCAGCCCTTAAGAAGTTCCCATCATTTTCTTGAATTTTATCTTGGTAAATCATCAGATGACCCTTGGCTCTGGCTTGACTTCATAGAAATTGCTATCTCTCATTCTATGCGTTGATTGTTCCTGACTCAGCATCCCTGGCTTGCTTGCATGTCCCCTCTTCACCTGCCCCCATACTCCAGCCTTGGGCAGCCCTCCACCCAGAATGTCCTGGCATACCTGCTTTCCTCTGCCTGGGAATTCATGAAATTGAAAGTAATCTCTAGTAATCAGGCACTTTTGCCTTGAAATCAAGATCTTTGCCTTTAACTTACTGGTGTTCCTTTGAGATTGCTTTGAACACCGTGGTGCTCTGGGCCTTAATATGAAACTACTATTTTAGGAATCATTTACCTCAACAAATTTTACATTTCAGATTCACAAAATGGTTTTGATTTTATTGCTGGAGAAACTGTAGAAATTTGGTCATCTCATTGCTCTTCTTACCTCCTTCTTTACTGTGTCGACCTGCTGATTTCTTTCTTCACCTCGCTGGAATATTCTCTCATCATCCATCCATCCATCCATCCATCCATCCATCCATCCATCCATCCATCCATCATTCCAACTGGGGCTTATTGAGCATCTATTATATATCATGTGCTGTTCTAACCACTACCGATATAGCAGTGAACAAAACAGACAAAACATCTTCATTCATGTATATGTATATATATATATATATATATAGTTATACTTATATTTTTAAATAAATTTTAAAAACTGCCCTAATGAATAAAAAGCCCAAACTTCCTGTACTAAATATCCAGGGATCTCTCCTCTGTTTTGAAAATGACTCCATGAATATACTCTTTTTGTAAATTAAAAAAAAAAAATTATTTATTCATTTGAGAGAGGGGTAAGAGGAGGGAGGAATGGAGGAGGAGCAGGAAGCATCAAGTGCCATATGTGTCTTAACCAGGCAAGCCCAGGGTTTCAAACTGGCGACCTCAGCATTTCAGGTCAACACTTTATCCGCTGCACCACCACAGGTTAGGCCTCCATGGATGTACTCAGTTGGCTTTGTGGCTGAGTAGTCCCGACCAGGCTGTGGAAGCAGGACCCCTTCCCAAGTCAGCTTGTTGCCATGATGCCAGGCTCACCATCCATCTTCCTCATCTATAATGCAGTGACTTAATTTGTCAAAAGAAAGGGACTAATGTGAAACCTGATACTGAAAATGTACTGTATCCCCAAACCCATATTTTCCTGAGCTGTATATCTTGCCATACAAGCATTTTGTCCCTGTTTTATAGCAGAGGAAACTGAGGCTTCGAGAAGTCAAATGACTTGTCTGTGACAGTCCTCTCTACTTACATTATCAACCCTGAGAAAAAAATTAGTTTCTGATTTCACGTATGAATAATTAGCAGCAGAGGGAGTGACCTCCTCTCTTTCCCTGACACCTTTGCTGATCTGTAGGAACCCTGGAAAGGAGAGGCCTGGCTCTATCAGAGGAGCAGGGGTTGTGTGCTCCTGCTACAGCAGCGATCCTCTGCACTCAGGATATAATTTTAACCTCCCTTTCTTGCAGATTCTCTTATTACATTTTACTACCAAAGAAAATGGTCCTGTCATCCAAATCCCATCATATGGGTCCTGACTTTATTATAGACCCTGGGACGTTCATCTATTAAATATTGGATTGACCTTTCGAAACTGAAATGGGAAAAAATAAAAATCAAGTCACCACTCAAAATATAATTTATAACCAGGGATAATGATGCAAAAGTCAGTCCTTCTATGCCAAGCTCTGTGACCCTGGGAAAGTCCGGAAGTTCATCTGCACACAAGAGAGTGGTGGCAGAACAGGAGCCTCACTGATCAGGCTGGAAGGGTTCAGTGCCATGTCCACATCCAAGTTCTACCCCTGAGAGCTTGGGGCTCTGCCTCCATCAGTGGCAGCTGTCATTCACAGCCACCTCTCATCCCTGCACACCTTCTAAATGCTACTTAGATCCATTTGTCCCAATCATCAGCACAGACGTGTAGCTCTGAGCTCAGGAGCTAAAATAAAATTCTTTTCTTCAGAATTACAGGGGGCTGGGGACCGGGGTGATCAAACGTGCCATATATATAAATATATATACACATATATGCATTCACCAGAGGTTTGTGCATTCACTAGTAATAACCATCATTCTATTAACAGTTCCTCTTTCCTTTGTGCCTTTTCTCAAGGAATGCAGTAAACTGGGGGGCCACAGTTCCCTAGCTTGTCAGAGAGCACACCTCAGGAAAGGGCACTGCTAGGAGAGCAGGTACAGAGATCTGGGCTGCTGGCAAAGGCGGACCCTTCATACGGACTTCCTCCTCCTAGACAGGAGGTAAGAAAACCCAGGTGGGGCTGTGAGTGAGTCTTAGCAGAACCACAAGCCAACTGTGAGCCCTGAGTTTAAGAGCATGTTATGGTCTAGTCTTAATAGCAAGTCTCCTGCCAAGCTGGCAACAGTGATATTTCCTACACGTCAGAGTGTCAGAACTGAGACCAGAGTATGTCTAACCCCGTGACCAAGAACAAGCTCGGCTCTTCTGTGGCCCCAGTTTCTTGGAAGTAGTCAGTGAACTTATGACATGAAAGCACCTTCAAACTTTAAGGTTCCCATGCAGCATGTTTGCCATTAACCTTCCTGTTCTTGGTGCCGAGTGGCCAGGAAACCACGCTTGTTTTCTTGATCAAGTCTGACAGTGTGATCTGGGGGAAATGGGCACTGGAGCCATGGTCCTGGGGTCCTGGGGTCCTGGGGTTGGAATCTAAGGCCTGTCTCTAGGGCTCAGTTGCTGGGTTATCCTGGGAAGGTCATTTCCTCTCTCTCTTTCTCTCTCTCCCTTTCCTTTCTTTCCCTCCTTTCCTTCCTTCCTTCCTTCCTTCCTTCCTTCCTTCCTTCCTTCCTTCCTTCCTTCCTTCCTTCCTTCCTTCGTTCCTTCCTTTCTTCCTTCCTTCCTTCCCTTTTTCTCCCTCCCTCTCTGCCTCCCTCCCTTCTTTCCTGTTCTTTCTTTCTTTCTCTCTCTTTTTTTTTAATGTTTCCTTTTCTAAAGAAAAATATTTTATCTATTGATATTACAGAAAGAGCAGGCAGGAAATCTAATCACATACATATTCCCTTATCTCCACATACTCTGCCCTTGTTGTCTTTAATTGGTCAGGATTCAGTCCTAACTTTTCAAATAGTGCTCATCCTTTGGTTCTCTATCCCTGTTTTATTTTTCTCCATAGCAGTCATCTTTCCCTGACATTGTATTTTAACCTCTTTATTGTTCATCTGTGATCTTCTTTCCCCCATTAGAACTAAGCTCCATGACATCACAGGTAAATAAATGTCCCATTTGCTTATTGCTACAGCCCAAGCCTAGAAATGGACTGACTGGTATACAGTAGGTGCTCAACTGTGGATTGAAAGAATGTCTGCATCACTGTTCTTCCGCCCCCCTCCCCCCATGAGCTGCAGACGTGTGGTGCCAGTTGGAGCGCACCGTCCGGGAAAAGCTCTTCTCACCCCCAGCCTTGCTCTTGCACCAACTTGACCAGAGTGGTAAATTGGTGGTAAAGTTCATATAAGTCTGTGAGCTCAATACTCTAAGCCCCTGTTTCCTTATCTACAGAGCGAAGATGAGACTGCCAACTTTACCATGTCTTTATGTCACTTAAACCAGGATGGTGGTTTATATGGGGTTGAGAGCTTTCTTGAGAGGAGGGTCAGCTAGGGATGGGGGATGGGGAGGATACCATGAGGACATGGAACACCTTAGAGGTGACAGAATACCAGGTGCCCCATATGTAAATTGAAATCTTACAATCACTCAAAGGGGATGGGGTCAGTACCCCATCTCACAGGGAGGAAACTGAGCCTTAGAGAAGTCCCACAGCTGGATGATTTGACATCAGCTTAGTCTGATTTTAGACCTATCACAGTCCCTAGTCCCAGGATCTTCTTTGGAATGTGCCATGGAAGCTGTTGGCTTCTGGGAGTCAGGCCGCGCTGCTATCTCAACATAAGTCTGCCTCTCAGGAGTGAAAAGGTCAGGGCAACAGCCACCATCACTGGGGCATGTCAGTGCTCTGGTTGTTTTTAGACATCAGGTGCTGAAAGTTGAATTATTCCTTCTTTTCCTGTTATGAAGTATCATCAATAGACTGTGCAAAGCCCACTTTTTTGAACTATTGATTCCCTTTTATCTCAGTTCCCCACTCTCATGTTCCTCTCCCATATGTTTGAACTTAAGCCTTTGTTTGTGTGTGTTCTTTTAAAACAGACATTGTTTTTTGTTCATATATATATATTACAGGGACAGAGAGAAAGTCAGAGAGAGGGATAGATAGGGACAGACAGACAGGAACAGAGAGAGGTGAGAAGCATCAATCATTAGTTTTTCATTGCCGTCGCAACAGCTTAGTTGTTCATTGATTGCTTTCTCACATGTGCCTTGACCGCGGGCCTTCAGCAGACTGAGCCACCCCTTGCTGGAGCCAGTGACCTTGGGTCCAAGCTGGTGAGCTTTTTGCTCAAGCCAGATGGGCCCGCGCTCAAGCTGGTGAGCTTGGGGACTCAAACCTGGGTCTTCTGCATCCCAGTCTGACACTCTATCCACTGAGCCACCTCCTGATCAGGCTTGTTCAAATATTTTTAATTTACATTGATGATACTGTGCTATCGACCTCATTCCCTTTCTCCTTTTTTCTGTTAGCTCTTTGTTTTTTAAGATCCATCTGTGTTGCTGTGTGTATCATTTAGCCCATTGTTTCTCACCGCTGCAAAATAGTCCTTGTGTGCATTCACTACATTCTATGTGCTCACCCCCCACAGCGAGGGTGCCAGGAGAGATCCAGCTCCCTGCCGGTATAGACAACAATGCAGTGGACATCCTCCTACATGTCCCAGATAGACCGGTGTGAGAATTGTTCCATGGAATTCTCAGCTGTGCCAGGCTGTATTCCAGGTCCAGAGAGCACATGTGCACTTGACTTAGTTCCAAATTGCCTTCCTCAAACTGTACTTACCTCGTCATGTCGCTTCGTACTTTCTGTCTCTCCTCATAGCCTCTGACATGTAGGGCAGATATGTTTATTTTGGACAATCTGATGGGTGCAGGCATAGTTTTATTTTTTTTAATTTATTTTTATTTATTTGACTATAAATAGGTTTGAATGTCTACATAGTAGGTTGGCCTTTGGGTTTCTTATCATTGAATTGCTTCTCCACAGCCTTTGTCCATTTGATATTTAGGGTTCCTGACATATTCTTGTTACCCAGAAGGAGTTCCGAGTGTATTCTAAATATTAATAACTTGTTACTTTTAGACAAGGATCTTCTCCCAAAATATGTTCATCAATTGTTTTGTGAATCAAACAGTTTAATTATGGGATTATCACATGCATCACTTTTTTACCTTAGAATTCGTGCGTTTGGGTGTTTTGAGATGCCCCTTCTCATCAGCAGGTCACTAAAATAATCTTCATTTTCTTTGAACAGCCCATGGAGGCAAAGGAAGCATCAGCCTTGTGCTCCTGCTAGCAGAGGGCTTGTTTATGAATCCCAGGGTGACATGGAGGGTAGAGAGTTTTGTTTCCTTTTCTTCAAAGGACCCCACAAGCCAACAGAAAGGCAATAAAGCAGAGAGGCTTTAATTAAATTTTTCATTTTTTAATTTTTCTGAACTTCAGGGGTGCTCATGCCTTGGATCACAAAGGCAATGGCTAATGAGCAGAGGTGTCCCTCCGGAGATCAGCTGCTATAACAGTTTGAGATGAGGATGTCTGTGCCCCCCCCCCCCACTCCAGTCTGATCTCCCCTGATGTCAGGCATAGAGGCGCCTGTAAAATCCAGTCATTGCAAAAGTGGGAGGAGACCGGGATGTGCCATCCTGAGAACAGTATAGTGGGCCCAAACCTCCATTTTAGTGGGTCTATGTCTGCACGGAAGGGCCACAGAGGGATGGGAGCAGGAGTCTGGCTCAGCGAATCATGGGGCCCCTGTCATTTGTGGGGTTTGCTCCTAGGACCCATTCTACATTCACACTGGTTCTATATGGTGGCGAATTCTAGGATATCAAAGCAGTACAGGGGGAGTTTGAATGTTACTTTGTCTGGCCTCCTTACCTCACTGCTGGGAAAACAGACCCAAAGAGAGGTCATATGTTAATGGACATCACACTGCTTGTGAGTTGGAGACTCAAGGCTAGAACTCAGGCTTCCTAACTCTAAGCCACAGCTCTCACTAGTCTACTTGGAAAGACCCCAGGCTTTGGAGACAGACAGTCCTGGGTTTGAACCTAACTCTAACACCTGTTAATTTGATAATTACTTAAATAAGTGCATTTGCCATTGTGGTCAGAGCTTTAAGTAAAATATACTCAGAGCTGTGTGAGCATAGAGGAATGTGACCTGGTTTCAGATCAAAGAAGTAGATAAAAATAAATGGGCTGAGTCTGCAGATGTGTCCAACTTTTAAGTTGTAGGGAGGGGGGAAGCTCATTGGGGGAGGGGTTGGATGGATGGGTGATGGATAGATGGATGGATGGACGGACGGATGGATGGATGGGTGGGTGATGGATGGATGGATGGGTGATGGATGGATGATGGAGAATATATGGATGATGGAGGATAGATGAATGAGAGCCTGGGTTTAAGAGGTGGGTTGTTTTCTCATCCTGTTCTTTCTCATTCTCGCCCAGAGATACCTGCTTGTAAACAACTAAATCTGACCGTGTGAGGAAAGGGCGATCTCTTTCCCTATCAGTCCTTTGAGTATTTCACTTAAAGCTGAATACCTATTCTATTGAAGCACTCCCCTCTGTCCCAGCCAGCTTCTTTGAACCCTACCCCTGGTCCTCAGAAAGGGAAAATGCAAAAGAAAAAAAAAAAGAGTAAATGCAACGTTAATCATGCTGAAATGTGACGCTCCTCTCTGAAGCTCCAAAGATGAGCAATTATACATGCTGATTTCATCCACTACTTAATGTCGGGGTGACAGCCTGCAGTTGAAGAGGCTTCAGCAGGTTAAGTGCTATAAACCTCTGCCCAGGTTCTTAATATTAAGCCTCTCTGGGAAACCTCCGAGACCGGCTGGTAATTTGGTGGTGGCGTTTCAAGTGCCTCCTGGCCCTGCCTGCCGCAGTGACAATTCCAGGTCTAGAAAACATTTCATTCCCAGCTAGGATGTGGCCTGTTCTTTTGTTGCCTAGGGACTGTTAAGAGAAAAGAGGGTGGGGAAGAGATTCTGCAAAGAAATCAAAGAATGGGCCTTGTATGTGCTAGGAAGACTGTAGACCTCAACAGAGCTTGTTACTGGAATTCAAAAATAAAGGACAAAAGCTAATGTGGACTTGGCATTTACTGTGTACTAGGCACCTGTCATCTTTGAATTTATTGACTCCTCACAGCTCTGTGAGACAGCTGTTGTCATTCCCATTTTGCAGGCAGGAAATTAGGCTAATTAACCTGTCCAATACAATGATAACGAGGATGATGATAGCAGTTAACATTTATGAGCCAGACATGATTCTAAGCCCTTCCCATGTATTAACTCATTTAATCTTTGCGATAACCCTACAGAGCAGTTGCTAATATGATCTGCGTTTTATTCATGTGAGGAAGGTAAGGCATTGACAGGTGAAGTGTCTTGCCCTTAACCAGGAAATGGCAGAGCTGGCATTAAAACACAGGCAGCTGGGCTGTGCTGCCCATGTGTGTAGCTTCACCAGGGTAGGGGTTGGAGAGCAGGTCTGACATACTCTAAAAATCCTTGCCCTTACAACCACACCCTGATGCTGTGCTCCTTGATGAGGATATTACTGTTACTAATAATAGTACCTGGAGACTGAAGCTCAGAGAGGTCAAGTGATCTGCCCAAGGTCACACTGCTAACTGTGGCTCTGGGACACTTTCTAGATGGCGTCACTTGCTGGGTCACTTCAATGCATTTATAAAATCGTGCCTGTAGCCTTGATGTGTTGAAGGAACAGTGGTTCCACAAGCAGTGAGTGCCTTCTCTTGGCTGCTCTGGGTGAGGCTGGTGCTGCAGGGCAGGACGTGAGGCCTGCCTAGGAGTCCTGTCCTAGAGGGTCCCCTAGGTTTGAGGTGGAGGATCCCCTGCCACCCCACACAGGACACAGCAGACTAGAAATGACAGGCCGTTTCTTCTCTCAGCACCATGCTGGCTCTCGGCAGCCTCCACCTGCACTGGTCAGATCCAGTTACAGCCAGCGACTATCTCTATTATTATTGCCATTAATCTGACACAAAGGAGGTTTGAAACTCTTGATCCTGAGAAATGAAAGACCCCGCCCCCCCCCCAAAAAAAGAAAAGAAAGATCAATAATCATCCAAATTGTCTCTTTTTGTAGGCTTCAAAGAAGTTGTTGGGTTCTTTTTTTTTTTTTTTTTTGGCTCATAGCAGGCCATTTGAATGTCACATTTGTTCTGTCTCCTTGTTCTTTTCTCCTAATAATTTGGATCAAAATGCTGATGAAATTGCTCCATTTTTAGGTGATTTCAGCAGGCCGTTGACACATTGGATTAGCATAAATGGGTTATTTCCAAAGCCTTAATTCAGATAGCCAAGAAAATTATAAGCAAATAATTATATGTATATATTTTTTCACAAGTAGTTATTGACATAATGATGGCAATTTTTCCATTGTACCTAATCAATAACAGATGTGCATCAGGGAAGGTGTGACCTGTATTAGCTCCTGGCAGGAAGAGTAGATATTTAAAGGAACCGTTTTCTTAGACACTGCTTTAGCCCAGGAGGGAGGGAGGCAGGGAGAGAGACGAATGAACATAATCTTGTACTATACTGTGCACATGTCCTCTATCTGGCTGACTCCCGGGAAGTAGCTGCTGGGAGAGAAACCATCCAATGAGAGCGTCAGGGCTCTAGCAGGTCTGCATATATTAAGGTCAGAAGGGAAGAAAGAAAAAACATTTATTGAGCAGTGATTTCTTTGCAGATATTCACACAGAGATTTGCTCCTTTAATCTTCCCAATTTTGCCAAGCTAGTTAGGCCTTGATTCCCTCATTTTCCGATAAGAAAATGAAGACCCAAGGCCCAAGGAAAGGCCTGTTGAAGGTGATACAACCAATCTGTCTCAGAATCAGGATGTGAACCCAGGTTTCCATAATCCCAAGTGCTGCTTCTACCCTCTGTAGCACTTTTTTTTGCCCAAGCTATATAAATGTACCTATTATTATTATTATTATTATTATTATTATTTGCTCCAAGGGAGAAGGAAATACTGATGTCTTAGATGAGAGCTGTGATTAGGTAACTATTCATTGACTGATGCATTTCCCTGTGCCTCTGGCAGAACTGTGGAATAAATGATAGAGTTTTTCTGTAGCTATGTAAAGCATTCATTCATTCATTCATCAACTATTTATTGTATAGCAATTTCTCCTGTGTTTAGATATAGTACAGCTACTGGCTACACTTACTGGGCCTAGAGATACCGGAGAACATAGAACACGTCTCCTGTCCCTCAAGGAGCCAAGGAGCCAGCAGTGAGTGGGGGAGGGGATAGGTGGGGAAGTTGACTGCCAGGCACAATATAGTAGAATAATAGGGGTGGGAATTAATGTCTAAAGTTCGGGCTAGAGGTAAAAATTGCCTCTAGGTTCTATTACCCTTGAAACCCCTTAAATCTGTCTGGAAGCAGAGAGTTGATAACACATGAGAAGCTTGAGGGAACAGTGAACTTACATTTTCAAGGTATGTGCATGGGTTCCAGGGGCTGGTGGTTTCTTCCACTATCCCAGGCTCTCACTTTTCCAGCCCCTTTCAAACTGTATAGTTGAAGCTGCATAAGCCACCGTTTTCCTACCACACACCTCCGCCATGTAGGGTGACAAATGCCATGGTCACTTGCTCTGAGTGGCTGGGGGAATCCTGAGCAACCGGGACCACCATCCAGAAACTGACCCAGAGAGGGAGTTCCGGAGAAGGGTTTGGAGATAACCAGAAAGTTCTGCACCTGTACAGATGCTGCCATGGGGCCTCAGTGGGGATCCTTCCATGGTGTCAGAACTGGGGCAGAGCAGTTATGGGAGGGTCCAGTGGAAAGAGCGTGGTATATAAAATGGGTAGACAAATAAATGCCTTCAGTGCATGTTGTTTTAAGAATTAAACAAGTTAATTTAGAGGGTCCAGCCCTGTGCTGTCTAACATGATTGTCACTAGTTGTCTATGGCTCTATGAGCACTTGGGTTGTGGCCAGTCCAAATTGGGATGTTCTATAAGTGTAGAATACACATCCATTTTTAAAAACTTAGTACCAATTAAAAATATATATAATATACCTCAGCAATATTCTTATATTGATTACATATTGAAATAATAAAAGTTTAGATATATTGGGTTAAATAAAATCTCTTATTAATTTCACCTGTTTCTTTTTACTTTTTAAAACATGCCTAGTAACAGATTTTAAGTTCCTCATGTAGCCCATGTTATATTTCTCTTGGACCGTGCTGATCTAGGTAGGCCAGGTTCCACAAAGTATAGCTCAAGCGCCAAATTTGGCCCACCACCTGTTACCTGTTTTGTTTTGTTTTTTCCCTTAAGTGAGAAGCAGGGAGGCAGAGAGACAGACTCCTGCATGCGCCCTGACCGGGATCTACCTGGCAAGCCCTGTCTGAAGCTGATGCTCTGCCCATCTGGGGCCATGTTTACAACTGAGCTACTTTGATGACTTGAGGCAGAGCCCAGGGTGATGTGCTCAAACCAATCTAGCCATGGCTACAGGAGAGAAAGAGAGAGGGGGGGAGAGTAGGGAGGGGGAAGCGGTGGGGAAGCAGATGGTCACTTCTCCTGTGTGCCCTGACTGGGAATTGAACCCAGGATGACCATACCCCAGGCCAACGTTCTACCACTGAGCCAACTGGCCAGGGCCTTATATGGTCTGTATGCTAAGGACAGTTTTTATATTTTAAGTGGTTGGCAAAAAATCAAGAGAAGAAGCATACTTGTGACGTGTGAAAGTAATACAAGGGTCAAATTTTAGTGTGCATGACGTTCTGGTGGGGTACAGTTCTGCTCACTTGTTTACATAATGTCTGTGCTGTCCCCATGCTTCAGGGGTAGAGTTGAGTAGTTGTGACAGAGCCTGCATGCTGCAGCTACAGAGACCTCACGTGTGTGCCCTTCCCCATCTCCTTAACCTTTGCTCACCCTGTTCCCTCTCTCTGGAGGCTCCTTACATCCCAATTCTCCTGGTGCTTTAAAGCAGAGCTCAATGCCAGCTTCCTTGGGAAATAGTGCTTTCCTCCTCTGTACTCCCAACACTAATGGGTGCTTGGGGAAAGTTACTCAACCTTTTAAAGCCTCAACTTTCTCACCTGTAAAACAGGGATGATGATACCTACTCCAGTGAGTAATAATAGGGATTAAGGAACATATAGTGCCTATCACAGAGAGCAGTCATTAGGTAGTGTAACTGTTGCTGCTGTTCTTGCTATTATTGCTTGAATGTATCTTATGGAGTGTAATGCATTCTGAAAGTTGCATATCCAACCATGACCTAGAATAATTGTAACATGGCTTTGTTCTCTCTGAGGACACGCAGAATATCCTCTGAACATACTTTTCCTTCTGTATTCTCAGCCTGCACTTGGGAAGGCTTAGGAAATATTTGTGACACATTTGAGTCAGTCTCTCTCTTTTATCAAACACAAGTGACTAACATACATTCCCTTCCTTTTCTTCATTCTCACTGCCACGATCCTGGTCTCTGCCACCCTTCTTTTCTGCTTCATTTACTGTTCCAAATTGATGTTCTCACCACCATCTTGTCCTCCCCAGCCAGTGGTATGCTGATAAACACTTAGCAACATGTTCTTTGAGGTGTGGGTGGTCCTGGGGGAGCCCTGATTTGTAGTGTTTGCCAATTTCTGTGGTGTAAACACTGCCACATGACTGATTTCATGCCAAAACCTGATGATACTTAACATGGAGTTATGAGAGATGCACATAATGGCTCTCTCAAGCTGTGCAAGCCTACTTCTGCACATCACTATCTCCAACTCACTATCCACTTACTGCTATGGTGACTTTTCACAATGGAATCCCCTGCATAGAGCCCAGCATTGGCTTCCCACTGATCTCAAAATAAAATTTAAAGTCCTTAACTTATATGATCAACCCCCACTGCCTCACCCACCTTATCCTAATAAACTGGACATCCCAAATATGCCATGCCCTCCAAAGTTTCTTCCTCCACAGACCTTCCCAAAGCCTCCTGAGATCTGGTGGAGTTGCCCTGTTTTTATGCTTTCAAAGCTCCTCCTACTTTTTTTATGTTCACTATGGTGGTGGATCACAAACCCTCATGATTGATTCAGAATGCTCGTCCCTACCACTGGAGTATTACCTCCAAGGCACAGCAGCCATGGCTGTTGTGTTTATCACTGAGTCCTCAGCACCTGGCACAGAGATTGACAAAAGTATGTCCAGGAACAGATGATGGAATTGAGAGAAGCCATGTTAGAAGGCAGCACAGAGAACACATGGTGAAGCGCATTTGGTAAGCTGTTACACATCCAGTAAATAAGTGATGATAACATTGTAAATACTTTATTGAGATGTGCTTGACATACAAAAAGCTGTAGATATTTAATGTATACAACTTTATGTGTTTGGAGATAAGTACACACCTATGAAATCATCCTCAGTATCAACGCCATAAACTTATCCATCACCTCCAGAAGTTTCTCTCATCTGTCAGGAATTCAGTACCTAGGGTCTTGTTTGCTTTAAAATGTCATGATTTCAAAACCATTGCAACAAAAAGAACCAGGAATCATTCATAATATATTTGCTGCTGGGAACTTCTGAGGCTGGCGAACTAACTCATAAGGGGCTGTGATAGACCTAACAAGGAGGCAAGGTCAGTGGGCTGGCATGTGACTTCATGCAAGCACCTTATCCCAGTTCTTTGGGAAGAAAGTTGGCACAACAGAAAGGCACTTACCTAAAGTCTAATGTGTATTTTGGGTTAGATAATGGTGCTTAACATCTCAGTCCAAAGCCTCTTGATGCTGCAATTTGCAGTGCCAGGAGCTGAAAAACAATTTGTTATTCATACTTTGCTAAACCTTTGTAATTACATATATTTTCCCAGAAGCCTGAGTGACAATCCCATATTTATCCCGCAATCAAAGCCATTGTAGATTATCAGTTAAATACCTCATTATAAAGATTTTGAAACATGTCTCCCAAAGGTTTCTGTTTTCCTTTTAAAAACAACTAAATTTTAAAGAAAACACAATGTATCTATTGTATTGCAAATGTATCGAGCTGAGTAATTTCAAGTATTCCTACAAAGTCCACTTGAAAGAAGAGATTTTACAAGGCAGTCGGTAAATTACAGAGCCTAAAATTTTAAGGCAGAGATAGGACAACTAGTATAGGAGATAGGACCCTGAGAGTCAATCTGGCCTGGGGTTACACCCCCACCCTGGCATTTACAGCTGTGGGACTTTGGGCCTGTGTGTGATTAGAGCCCTTGTTCCCATAGTTATAAAACTGGGATTGAATTACTCAATTCAGAAGAGTTTTTGCTGGGTTAAATGATATAGTAAATACTGCCTGCTAAGTAGCAGAAAAGTTTAATAAGTGCTTGTTATTTTTGTCATTTTTATTATAATTATCCTATAGTATGTAATTTATTGCCCACTAGTAAATTTGCCTCATGCATATTTTTACTATACCTTTTCAATATCTGTGAGGACTTTAGTTAAGTATGTATGAAATGTGATACCACTCTTGATGAAGATAACTAGAAAAAGAGAAAGACTTGGACAGAGAAAACAAGGTACAGTTGGTGAAGGGAAAAGTGAAGAGATATGGAGAAGGGAGCTCTCCCCTATACCTCCAAGGCCCTGTCATCCATGTCAGGCCCATGGGACAGACAGGAGACAATGACCATAATAACAGTGACCAGGTTCTGATGGGCTCAGGCAAGTGCATGTTGTTCCTGGGTACAGGGACCATGTCGGTCCCATTCACTCTTTTCTATCTCCAGCGAGTGCACAGCCTGGCACGTCTAGATCTGGAACACATGTGTGTTTAGGGAGTAGAGTTTCAGAAGCCAGAGTTAAGATGACACAGCCTTCAGTTGCATGGGTGAAAAATACATTCCTCAGCAATATCACTTAGGTAAAATACGACTCCCCAAAGCACTGTTCATTCTCAATCAGCAAAGGAACCTTTCATCTCAGGGAACACAATGGAATGTGGGAGGTGGGCACCAATGGCTCCAGGTGAAAACATCAAAATCATTAAGATAAAGGACCAGAGCCAGAAAAAAATTCTTTTGACTTATGCAACTAAGCCAAGTCACATGGATCTTGTTGAAATAGTGAGCGAGGCAGATCCTGAAGTGTTTCCAGTTAGCAGAGACTGGTGTATGAAAACGAAGTATGTAGGGCAAGTAAAAATAACAGTACAAAATAGCTATTTAAAAAATAAGTGTCACCTATTATTTCTAGTTTAATTTAGTGAAACAATATGAAGAGATTTCATAAATTTACTCATGAACTTGGTGCCCCAGCTCTATTTTTTCCAAAGTAATTATTATAATTAATACATCTTACCAAGAGGCAGCCACATGCCAGACACAGTGTCAGGCACTTTATACTCATTGTCTCATCTAATCTCCATACCAACCCTGAGAGATAAGTATTTGATTCCCATTTTTCATATAAAGAAACGTGAATTTCAAGGACATTTTCAGAGACAATGAGTTTCAGAGACAAACCGTACAAAGGCCACACAGCTGAAAAGTATCAGAGCCATAAGTCAAAATCAGGTCAGATTCCAAAATTCATATCCATTACACCACAAGTTGCTTTCTGATAAAGTCTTGGATTTCCCCAATCCACATTTTTCTACCTTCAGGTTGGGGGAAGAATGCTTCACATCAGAAGGAGTCCCAAACTCAAATGCCTCCTGGGATCGGGTGGGTGGAAGAGCAAGTGGTCTGAATGGAGGACTGTGGCAATGGAGACTCCTCGGTGCCCCTTCTAAAGAGGGTCTCTGCCATTTAACTGCAGTTCACTGTGGCCAAGAGAGAGGGTAGGTAGTTTGTCACCACACCTTTTATCCCTAAAGAAACTGAAAATTCATATTTTTAGAGAGCCAGTGTGCTCATTCCAGTGGTGCTGCCCTTGCTAACATTTGAGAACCCTCCCCTGGAAATGTTGTTTGGAACAAGACAATGGGTCATACGAGATAATCAGTCTAATAGTAATGGTTAAAGCTCATTGACTGCTAAGTGTGCTGGCACAACCTACATTATTTCATTTAGTATTTGAACACTCCTCTGGGGTATTATGATACTTCTCTTACTGTTTAGAGGACAGACTTGGAGAGGATAAGAGAGACTTTGCCAGTTACAGAGCTATGAATTAGCAGAGCAGTGCTTGAACCCAGGTCAGCCCGGCTTCTAAATCTGTGCTCTCAACCTCTGCACTATACTGTCTCCCACAGATTCTATTAATATTGAAGAGCTGTTCCAGGCATTTCTTTGGTGCCCATTGTCCCCCAGGCTCAGATATCAGAAAGTGTGGGAACTTGTTCTGGAAATGATCACCTTGCCTGGAAAAAGCAAGTCTTCCATGTAAAGTGCTTTGTGCATTGTAACGCCTTCCGTTTTGCTCCATTGTATTTCAGGTCCATGAGGGATAGATTGCAGTTCATGCTTTCCGCTGATTAGACCATCCTATTTACGTGTGTACAATACCAATTAGATGGTACACTTTGTAGGATGAGCTCCCTGGAGAACAGGTATTATTTTCCCCCCTGCTGACATGCAGCAACTGTCTATACTCATATTCAGGATTCTGAACTTGAGATGCCAGGGGAAATGGTGCAAAACTCAGTAGTCACAGGTCTTGCTTTCAAGTGCAATGATGTGCAAGACAAGGTCCTACTGATTGTGTCCCCTTTGCTATTTATTAAATGAAACTAGACAAACCATTTCATCAGTCTGGGCCTCAATCTCTTTATCTATTAAGTGGGAATGATGTTCTTCCTTAACTAATTACAGGGATCTGGTTCAAATGATCTCTTGAGACACATCTGTTTTTGTTCCAACTTCTGTGATTCTTTAAGTTGATGAATATGTGCTAAGTATTGAGTAATTCAGTACCCAGTTTTTAGACTTGCCTTGTAAGTAAGCATACATCCAGTGTGTATGGTATAGGTTTTATTTTGTACATGGCCAGCCACTGGTCCTGACACCATTTATTGACTAGTGTGTTCTTTCCCCCGATTTATTTGAATTGCCACTTTGAACAAAAATCAAATCCCACACATGCAAGGCATCAGATCCTCTTCTGTTGATATCGTGTTTATCTCTCCACTTAGAACACACTCTTTAAGTCATGTAGCTTGATATCTGGAAGAGTAACTGCCCCTTCTTGGCTCTTCTTTTTCAGAGTAGTTGATTTGTACCACTCAGGGTCTCAGCAGGAAGTAAATGGCACCTTCAAATGGGGTGGCTAAGAGGGTTTAATGATTGGACTCCTTTCAGGGTTGTGGGCAAGGACAGTGAAGTTCATATAGTTAAGTTCCCAGCAAGTGGCAATAGTGGTGAGCTGTTACCGCCCTAGGACTAGGGGGTGAAGGGTGGATAGAGGTCCTAGAACACAGAAGAAGTCACTCAGTGGATAAGGTTATATTAAAAGGTTTGAAGCTGAGGATGGCATGGTTGGTTCATACTTAAAGGTAGCATTCTGACATTGTGGTGAGGATGGGAACAAGTCCAGCAGAGGACTGGGTTTGAGGTTGGTGAAAATAGGCACTCTGAACTCAGAAATCTGACAAAAGTTCAGTTTTACTGCAATAAATACATAGGATCCATTTTTACCTAAAGATACCAGATGAGTAAGGAACATGATCACTGAGATCAGCTTCTCAAGCTTCGCCAAATTCCTCACAGTGCTAGATTGTGCCTCTCATATCTTATCTTCCACCCATAATACTCCAAAGTCCAGCATAATTGCCTTCAACGTCATCTGGATCTGAGATCAATGCCTTGAGAGCCATCTTGCCACAGGTTGCGTGCTCATCACCAGGCATCATACACAGATAGTCACCAGCAGCTGTGTACTGTGACCAGGCTGTGGCATACATGGCAGTTTGTTGTGCTGCCTTAGAAGGCCAGGGTGGGGGTGGGGGGTTACTTGGAAGGACAGCCCTGGTGAGGACCACAACCCAACAGGGCTGGTGGCTGCTCTTCAGTAAGGCTTACAGGATGAAGAGATCACTTGGAGACAGGTTTTAGCTCATATGAGACATGATGAGTTTGAGATTCCTGAAGTACATCCTGCAATGTAAGCAATGGAGGGTTAAATTTAAGAAACTACCCTCCTAACTTTAAGATGATACCTCATCGATAATGAGAAAGCCTCATTATAAGTCCATTCATTCATAAAAGATACTGTTCAAGTCTCAAAAGCATTGCGCCTTCACATGGCTAAACTTCTGACAGTCCATCTAGCCACTCAAATCCCAGAGACATTCAGCTTGATCATTGTGAGACTTGCTTCTGTAATTGAATGCTAACTGTAAACCTTATTTTATTTCCTTGATTCTGAAGGTAGGCGCATGGTATGGCACCATCCTGCATGTTTGTTGGTAATTCTGTTGCCTACAGAGTTGGCCACAGACAAATTTCTACTCCTGCCGAGAAGGGAGAGGTTCTTTGTGTAGGCAGAAGCAACATGCTAAACCGATGTGTAAAGAAATGTGACTGCCTTCATATTTCATGGAGATGCCCCCACCCACCATTTTATTTTGACCTATGAGTTGTTATTAACATTTAAGAGGAAACATTTTAAAACTTAGGAATTGTACCAGGATTTTTTTGAAATCAGTTTAACAAAGCATTCACTGTATGTCCAGCCCAGTGTGAGGAACTGGGACTCAGGAATGGCAAGGTGGCATTTCTTGTCATTTCTTCCCTGCTGGAGTTAACAGAGAAGTGAAATGCATAAAGGAACTATGATGTGGTGGGGTAAATGCCACCAACAAACTGTACAGAGTATAGTGCAGACCCAGTGAGGCGGAGGAGGAGCTCTGGAGGAAAAACTTAATGAAAGGAGGGGTTTGTGTATGTATGTGTGTGCTTGAAGAAATGCAGATGATGAGGATCATTTTTATGTAAATGAGGAAGTAAAGGTAGGTTAAAAAAACTTAAGTCCAATCTGTAGTCTTCCCTCCATAATCTCTAGGTACCACCCTGTTTTTCTTCAACTGCACCCACAATTTGAGGGCCTCAGCACTTCCCAGCAGATGTGTCTCATTTATTTTTGTATGATGTTTTTGTTTTGTTTTGTACTCATTTTGGAAAATTTCAAACTGATGCAAAACCTTAAGGTTAATATAATAACCCCCATGTACTCACTACCCAGCTTCAACAATTATCAATATCTAGACTCTGGGTAACTTTGAGCCAAAATCCAAGACATCATATTATTTTGTCTGTAAATACTTAAGTACATGTCTCAGAAAAATGAAGACTTTTGCACATTAAGAAAAAAAAACAAAACCCCAAACTGTGATCACATATAATTTATTACTGGTAAGCCTTTATTTATTTATTTTTTCTAGACAGAGAGAGAGGGAGGAAGAGAAAGAGATGAGAAGCATCAACTTGTAGTTGTGTCACTTTAGTTGTTTATTGATTGCTTGTTATGCCTTTGACCAGGGGCTCCAGCCAAACCAGTGACCTTGGGTTCAAGCCAGCAGCTTTGTGCTCAAGGCAGCGACCTTGGGCTTCAAGCCAGCAACTTTGTGCTCAAGGCAGCGACCATGGGGTCATGTTTATGATCCCACACTCACGCCAGCAACCCCACGCTCAAGTTGGCTAGCCTGTGGTCAAGCTGGCTACCTCAGTGTTTTGAACCTGGGTCCTCAGCTCTATCCACTGCTGGTCAGGCTCTAGTAAGTCCTTAATAGCATCAGCTATCCAGACAGCATTCCTGTTTTCCTGATTGTCTTGTAGAATTTCACAACAAGCTCTTTTTAATAGTATATTTTCCTTTTATGCCGTAAAATAAAAATATGCTTTCTTTATTTTAAAATAGATAGTTTGCAAAAATACATCGAAGCACAATGAAAGATAAAGGGTGTTCTTTTTTGTTTTTCTGTTTTTACTACATTGTCCTCATTATTGAGCACAGTATCTGTCCCATAGTGGATGTTCAGGTAGTATTTATTAAGTGAAAGGAGGGAAGGAGAATGAGAAGAAGTTAGAAAGTTAGGATGGATGGAAGGAAGGAAGGAAGGAAGGGAGGGAGGGAGGGAGAGAGGGAGGGAGGGAGGGAGGAAGGAAGGAAGGAAGGAAGGAGGGAGGGAGGGAGGGAGGGAAAAAGAGAGAGGAAGGAAAGAAGGAGGGAAGGAGAGAGGGAAGGAAAGAAGGAAGGGAAGGAAGATATGAACCCCTAGCTTTACCACTCCAATTTTTTAAATTGAATTTTATTGGAATATTGGTTAATAAATTAATATAGATTTTAAGTGTAGGATTTTATAATACACCACATCAATTTTTTTTTTGTATTTTTTTGAAGTGATAAGCGTGGGGGAGGCAGACAGACTCCTGCATGCACCAGACCGGGATCCACCTGGCATACCCACCAGGGGGCGATGCTCTGCTGCAATTGGAGCCATTCTAGCGCCTGAGGTGGAGGTCATGGAGCCACCCTCAGCACCCGTTCCAACTTTGCTCCAATGGAGCCTTGGCTGTGGGAGGGAAAGAGAGAGAGAGGAAGGAGAAGGGGAAGGGTGGAGAAGCAGATGGGTGCTTCTCCTGTGTGCCCTGGCCGGGAATCGAACCTGTGACTTCCACACACCGGGCCGATGCTCTACCGCTGAGCCAACCTGCCAAAGCCACCACATCAATTTTTTGAATGCAGGATTGTATAAATGCATAATTTGATACTCTTGTAGTCATACTGTACATGTAATTATGTATCCTGCTTTCTGTGGTGATGCAAGTTTTTTTCACTGAGTTCATGGGAGATTGACAGAAACCTATCAGAAACCTGACAACTTCCTGCCTCTGCTTTCTATCCCAAGAGTCCCCAGTCATGACCACAGCCTCTTTCCCATCTGGCCTGAGCTCCCTAGGGAGACACCTTCACCTCACAGGCTGGGCTATAATCATAGCTTTCCAGGCCTCTGAGCAACACGATGTAATACTGGCATTTACACAGCTGGCACTGTGCTAAAGGTCATTTTTAAAATATTTATCATTTAATTTTCTGAAAGTGTCAACCCCCTGTGGGCGGGGGCAGTTTGCTAAGTGGATGAAGAGCTAAGAATTCTAAGGCATGTTGGAGGATTCTTCATCTAGCAGGACTGCTGGATGATAGGCCTGATTTACAGCAGCTCAGGACCTTTAGAATGGGAGTGCTGTGAAGGGTGATATTTCTGGGGGTAGCCCCATACCCCCATCATGGTAAATCAGGCTCTGGGGATGGTAATTACTGTGTTAACATTTCAAAGTGGAAACATTTCCATTCCATTTAGTCTATTTCTATCTCTCAGTTCACCTAATGCATCTGATAGAAGAGCTATTTTGGTGTTCCAGGAACTGGGTGCTTTTGTGGTGTACCTTACAGTGCTACTGACCCGTGAACATGCACCACACTTGGACACGTTAAGCTCTGGTACTTGTTATAAGTGGGCAAGAGAATTTGGGGGCATAAATCTGACCCCCCCCCAAAAAAACCAGTTACTTTTATTTTCCCCCTTTTTCTTTTGGAATGATGGGAGAATTTGGTGTAAAGTAATTGTTTCTAGAATGATTTAGTACCTGCTGTACTGCGTATAGTACTTTGTGATTCTCCCATGTCTGTAGTTACTTGGCTGTTTAAAATTTTCCCCTTAGACATGCTTCCCAAACTGCCAAGGCAGTGGATTCTAATCAGGGTGGTCAGGGGAAAGAATGACGGACTCAACACTTGATGATGATATGTAAGCAAAACCCCTGGCCCTCATAGTGGGGTTGAGCCAGGGTGCTTGGTTGGAATAGGAACATATCTCCATGATTTTTTTTTTTTTTTTTTACCAGAACAGAGAGAGGGATAGATAGGGACAGAGAGACAGGAACGGAGACAGGTGAGAAGCATCAATCATTAGTTTTTCGTTGCCATTGTGACACCTTAGTTGTTCATTGATTGCTTTCTCACATGTGCCTTGACTGCGGGCCTTCAGCAGACAGAGCAACCCCTTGCTGGAGCCAGCGACTTTGGGTCCAAGCTGGCGACCTTTTTTGCTCAAGCCAGATGGACCCACGCTCAAGCTGGTGAGCTCGAGGTCTCGAACCTGGGTCTTCTGCATCCCAGTCCGACGCTCTATCCACTGCGCCACCGCCTGGTCAGGCATAACTCTATGATATTGAAAATGGCCTCAAGTTATTCCCTGGCTTAGGCTTGCCCATTCCTGATTCCCATACCAGGTTCGTGTTGCTTGTTGCTTCTTCTCTGCATCTTTATCAGCAGAGCCATCTCTAAAGTCAGGCTGATGTCAGAGCTGGTGATGAAAGTAGTCTCAGAACATAGGGAGAATATCCTGAAGCAAATCTGCAACATATGCATCTTTGAGGAGACTTAAAAGGGTGTGTAGCATTTGAACACATGCCATTTCTTTGAAAACTCCTAGGTAAAAGGCTGCAGTCCTCAGTCAAAGCATGTGTTAGCTACTGCCTTGTTTAGTAGAATGTTTGAAAGGGGGCTGCCCACTGTGTGGAACCAGCACTTCACCTACCCAGTCTTCTGCATTTGGGGCGGAGGGCAGGGGAGAGTGGGGAGAGAGGATCTCTGCCTGGGGTAGCTTATGCTTGCTTCTTTGTTTTTTGTTTTGGTCTGTAAAATGGGGATAACACTTTCCCGCAGCAGCATTCAGATGTCACAGAAGACAAGTCTCTTCCTGGGATACAGTAGGTTTTAAAAAAAGATAGCTCTCATCATAGTACCTATTATGGATATATAGTGTCAAAATGATTGCTAAGAACAAACAGCAGGTCATGAAACAAATGATACTCACAAAAACAGACCAAAGGACATTGTCCTATCACATGTAAAAATGGATAGGAATGGCTGTGCAGATTATTTCCGTGCCCAATACAATAACACTTTTTTCACTCAGGACTGACAATAGTGATGATGGTAATGACTTCCATTCAGGTGTGAATGCCACTTTACTGTTTACAAAGCCCTTTCATATCTATTATTTTACTTGACCCCACTAAACAGATCTTACAGGGATTAGTATTTCCATTAGACAGAGGAGAAAAATAAAGCTTAAAGGGCTTATGTGGCTTAACTCAGGTCATATAGTGAGTCGAGTCAGAGCGTGAAACTGCACAGCCCCAGAGGGAGTCTTTCTCTTATGTGTAGCACTATGCTGTAGTGGCGATGGCGGTGGTGGCAATAACTACCATGTATTGGTAGTGACTCTGCACCAAGCACTGCGACAGTATTTCATGTGCATTCGCTTATTTGGTCTAGATAGTGACCCAACATGTAAGAACATTTATTATCCTCTTTAGTAGATAAAGAACTTGAGGGTGGAGAAGGTTGTTACCCATCTAGTTAGGAGACTTGAATCCAGAACTCCAGATCCCCCTTAGAACTACCACATGACGCTTTGCTGAACAAGTTTAAAAACAGTAAGAAAAGTTCTCTTTCATGACTGACACCACCCTTTGCATGTGTCTTGCCTAGATGATGCTGACCTCCAGTGAGACCACCACACAGATATGGCTCAGTGTCCCCACCTGGCTACACTCTGTGGTTTCCAAAGCTGTCCATCTAAGGAAAATGAAAGGGGTTCTGTCAGACTTGGACCTTTCATAACCCCCTGGGATAGAAAACGCTGTTTTATTTTTTTTCCTGCAAGTTTTTGAGTCTGGATGCTAAAAAGATCAGAGTAATTTTCATTTCTCAACTTGAAAAATGCTCAATTGTGTAAATTTTTTCTGCTGAGGCCCTAGGATTCATCGCTCTTGTCTCAGATAACTCAAGTTTGAGCCAAAGGTCTGGTCACGGCTGGCTAGCCATGTGACTTTGGCTAAGTTTGTATTTTCCTTCTCTGTAAAATGGGAGGATATGACATGTGTCTCATCATCCTCACATGACTCTTTTTACACTTTTGTGAAATTTTATATTACTTTTCTGTGGCCTTTACTTTTTCATTTTAAATCTCATTTATATTATTATACATTTGCATCAAATTATTTTAATAGCTTTATTGGGATATAATTGACATTAAAATTATATATGTAAGGTATAAAACTTAATGTTTTGATATATATATACCTTATGAAATCATCACCACAATAAAGCTAACATATTTATTACCTCTATATAATTACCATTTGTGTGGGTAGGTGGGCATAAGAAGATTTATCCTCTGTCAACCTATAGCTCCAACTCAAGTCCAGCAGGAATCCCCAATTTAGGGTGTGATGAAGAAGGAAACTATTCTGTGCAAACAGTTCTATTGTGATACAGCAGAGCTGTGAGGTTGCATTGCTCCCCTATGGTTGGCTCTGCTCTACTCTACTCATTGCTGGTCTGCTGTAATGACAGGTCTTTGGTGGAAAGAGAATGTGCATTTTCTGAGCAACAGGGGAGCTGGCTTATATGGACAGAAGTCCTCGCCGCCTGTCTCTGATTAGTCCGTCCTCATGAGAACTCTCAATTCCTTGCAGTTTGATTGGTCCAAAAGGCACTGTCCTGATTGGTCAGAACAGAGCAACTCTGATTGGTTAGAGTTGTACAGCTCTGACTGATTATAGAAGCCTCTGTCCTATTGGTTGAAATGGGATTCCAGGAACTTCTTTATAAAGGCTGGCTCTGGTAGAAGAAACAGTGCAGGCAGCCAGTTCAGAGTAGGCTTCTAGGTAAAGTGCAGTTTGCATGAAAGGCTCCTGTGCGGAAATGGCTCTGCCTTTTTATTTTTAGATTTTTTTTTTTGATTGATTGAATTTTGGAGACAGAGGGGAGAGAGAATGGGAAGCATCTACTCGTAGTTGCTTCCTGTATGTGCCTTGACCAGGCAAGCCAGAGGTTTGAACTGGCGACCTTAGAGTTCCAGGTTGTTGCTTTATCCACTGTGCCACCACAGGTCAGCCTGCCTTTTTTTTTTATCATTTAATTTGTGCTTAGTCACCAGGAGCCCTTCTTATTAGATGTCTTTTTTTCCCTCTAAGTTTATACCTCTTTTTTATTTTTTGTATTTTTTTTTTCAAAGTTAGAAGTAGAGAGGCAATCAGACAGATTCCTGCATGTGCCCAACCAGGATCCACCTGGCATGCCCACCAGGGGGCAATGCTCTGCCCATCTGAGGTGTTGCTTCATTGCTACCAGAGCCATGCTAGTACCTGGGGTGGAGGCCATGAAGCCGTCCTCAGCTCCCAGGCCAACTTTGCTCCAGTGGAGCCTTGGCTGTGGGAGGGAAAGAAAGAGATAGAGAGGAAGGAGAGGGGGAAGGGTGAAGAAGCTGATGGGCGCTTCTCTTGTGTGCCCTGACTGGGAATTGAACCTGGGACTTCCACATGCCAGGCTGACACTCTACCTCTGAGCCTACCGGCCAAGGCCTAGGTTCATACCTCTTAACAAATTATAAATATAATGCAATATCATTAGCTATCATTATCTCATATGTTTTTTGTGAAAAATAAATAAAAACAGGAAATCCTTTATAATTCAATGATACTCTGCACACATAGCACATTATTTTCTTCATGTCAATTTGCCTTTAGGACAAACGTAAACCTTTTGGATTACAGATTGATTTTGTTTTGTTGTTTTTTTTGCTCATTCCACATTGAGAATTATTATATATCCTTGAAACTTTAATTTTAGCAGCATGCAATCAGAAAACAAATCCATGGTCCTATTTTTGTCCTCCAAAGCTACTGTAAATTAGGACCCTTTTGTACATAGGAAGATATAATTATTGGGAGGCTGGCTACTGTTTTACCACTAATGCTTTTTCTAAGTATATAGTATCCTTTATTTGCAATTTTGCTTTCCATGGTTTCAATTGCCCATGTTCAACCATGGTCCAAATTTCAGAAATGAACAATTCATAATTATTCTGAGTAGTGTGATGAAATCTCGTGCCATCCCAATCCACCTCATCTTGGATATAACTTGTCCCATTATCCAGTGTGCCCACAGTGCAGACACTTCCTGAATGCCCCTTTGTCACAGAGTATCTTAGTAGCCACCCTCTTCGTTATCAGATCATCTGTTGAGGTATTGCAGTATTTGTATTCAAGGAACCCTTATTTTACTTAATAATGGCCCTAAAGCACCAGAAGAGTGAAGTTGGCAATTCATATATTGCAAAGAGAAGCTGTAAAGTGCTTCCTGTAAGTGAAAAGCTCTCAATTTAGGCATTTTATCATCTCTTATCATCTCAGGTAGAAGGGTGAGTATGGGACAGTAAGATATTTTGAGAGAGAGAGACCACATTCCCATAACTCTTATTATAGTATATTGTTGTATTAATAGTTGCATATTTTATTATTAGTTATTATTACTCTCTTAGTATGTTTTATTTATAAATTAAACATTATCATAGGTATGTATGTACGATATAAGAAAAACCATAGTACAGCAGGTCCTCAAATAACATCATTTCCTTCAACACAGATTCATTCAAATTCCTTTCATTATAGTGTTGACGAGATACTGCAGGAACAGAACTCGTGTTTATATAAATTAGCTGATGCTAAAATTGGTTTCCTTATACCTCTTTTCACTTAAACTGGTAGCCCCTATCTACCATGTCAGGTGAGAACTTATGGTATATAGAGGGTTCAGTAGTATCTGGGATTTCAAGTGCCCACTGGGGGTTTTGTAATGTATCTCTCGTGGATAAGGGCGTGGGGCTACTATAACATACCACCAACTCCTTCAACCACACAAAGCAATAGACTTAAAAGCTTTGAAGCTCTCAAAGCTAGCTAGGTATTCTTAGACTTTGTATAAGTTTGTGTGACCTCAATGAGCCCAGGCATCCTTCCTTGTTAAATGGCACCAAGTTCTTATGTGGATTAGAGTTAAAGTAATATGAATTTGGCTAGAGATTACCACTCACTAAATGTTCTTTTCCCTCACCTTCCTTTGAAATGCCCCAGAATTTATTTATCAGGACCCCGAGTACAGTTCGTCAACCAGCTCGGCCTTCCCTGGCCACCTCTATCTCCTGGAAACAGCATTTGCTAAAATAATGTCAATAACACAAAGATAATATTTGTTGAGAACTTCTTGGTGCCAGACAGGGTGTCAGGTACTTTGATGGTATCATTTTTTTTTTAAACTTAATTTTCAGTCTGGGAAATAGTTTTCATAAACCCATTTTGTGAGTGGCAAACCAAGGTCACCCAGAAAACAAACAACAGGTGTTGGCCAACAAAAAGTAGTGAGTCTAGATTGGTTTTAGAGGTGGGTCAACTTCTCTGAAGACCTAAGATGGTAAATATTTTAGGTTTTGCAGGTCACACCAGTTATGTCACAACTATTCAATGCTGTCTTGTAGAGGAAAGTTGCTCTGGGTGTGTGCCAATAACATTTTATTCAGACAAACCGGCTAGCTGTATCTGCCAGAGATTGCCGGCCCCTTCTGGATACCATTGCACTACACCGTCCTCTCTTTTTTTTTCTTCCTTTGTTCTTCCTATGTACATTCATCTTTTATCTTAAATGCATATTTCTCACCTGTAGATCCTAAGTATTTCCTTTGTAACTTTTCTTGGCAGTAGGTATATAACCTATAAGCTATTTTTACAGTGTTTCTGATTTACCTGATTGATTATAAGTGTTTTTCATGTACCAAGGCAGCATGTCAGACTCATTTATAAACCGTGATGCATTAGAGAGCATCACAGCTCCAGGATGGCAGGTTTGTGGAGTGAAAGATGAGGCTTAGGAAGTCTAAGCAATTCACAGAGTCTTGTGTGTCAGGTTCAAGGCAAAGACTATTTTTCCCCCTCGATAACCACATTAAAAGCCCATCCAAGGAGATTGCGTAGGTCAGAAAACCTTCCCGGACTTGACCATCAGAATGAAGACTCTCTATCTTTACAAATCATCCACCAGAAGCCCTCCCTGTTCAATGTTTGATCAGATAGATTTGAAGAGAAAGAAAACCCCCAAAGAAAACAAATTTAGAGTAAACCAAACTAAACTGAAACAGAAGGTCATGGAGTGCCAGGGATGCTCTAGTCCAGAGAGGGGGATGTGCTTCTCAAAATTTCCTCCCACCCTTCTCTGGTATAGCTCCTTCCTGTCTCCAACCAGCTCACCTTTGTTTCCTATACCCATGAGGTGGGAGTATTTAGGACCCAAACTGCCCCATGCTCCTTTCTTCTCACTAACCCCCTGATGCAGAGATAAGTTTATCTCAATATTTCGGAGTTGATTTTGTCCAGACATTGCCAGCCTGTCCAGAGGAGTAGCCGTCATCCTGGGCTGTCCCCACCTCGTTCTCTGGTCCACCCCTCTTTCCCTCACATTGCCCTTTTCTTTCCTACTTCTCCAGAGAGAACTTGGGCCTGGTGCATAGTGAATACTCAAAAACCATATTTCCTTGTATGTCTGTTGCTATGTCTCTGTCCCCTGCCGTCTGCCTAATACTTGCTCCATCCCTTTATTCTCTCTTTCTTCCCCTTGGAATAAACTCCCAGAGCAGGGCAGCTTACCCAGCAGGGCAGCCGACCCAGCAGGGCAGCCAAGAGAACAAGGGGCCAACTTTCCCTGCCCACCTCTCTGACTCACCCAGCCTTCTATGCCTGGAATGCCCCACTTGTAATCTTCCATGAGGACTGTGCACATCCATCTGTCAGAGACTTGCACAAATCAATTAGCTGCAGGCAGTGATGCTCTGTGGCTCTCTCTGTTCCAATAGGTGTCACCCAGGCAATGGTGTGAGAAGCCCATTTGGAGAGAGGAGGCTGGTTGGGTAGGGGCTGGGCCAGATTAGAGCAGCATAGACAGGGCGGGGAGGGTCCTCTTGGTTTTGTGGGCGCCCACCTGCTTTGTGTCCCTGGAGACTTGTGGTCTTGCCCCTTTGTGCACATGACTTTGTGCACAAATTGTGCTGGCAGTCAGCGTCGCCCTAGCCATATGCCTCTCTGTTGTACCCTTCAGTGCTCTCTGCTCCCCAGCGCTGTTCCTTCTAGCCTCCTGCTTTATCCAGAAGCAGCAGGCCTGGAAAAGAGGGTGAGAAAATGATATGTTTGAGAGATTGTCTCCAGAATTCAGCATCAGGTGAATTATTTTTTATTAGGCATCTGCTATGTGGCACATATTTTTCTGGAACCTTTATATATATGTTATTTCATTATATAAAATAGGTATTACCTTGACTTTGTAATTAGGAATTAAACTAAGGTTTAATTTGTATCTGAGGACAAAAGAAGAACTAGAAGTGACTTTCAGGTTTACGTTGTTCCCATAGTACTAGTACAGGGTTGTCACCTCCTTGGCTCCAATCAAGGCCTCTTTAATAGAGCCAGGTGGTGATTATGCCATTAACAGAGAGAGAAAAAGAAAATCATATCAAAGGATAAGCAGGTTTGGGGTGAGGAACATGATTTGTCTATATGTTTAGTCAACAGATATTTGTCAAGCACTTTCTATATGCCTGGCACTGTCCTGGCCGTTGGGATGTAAACAAATCAGGTAAAAATCTGTCCTCATGGAGCTTTGTGTTCTAGTAACAGAAGACAGACAACAAGCAAAGTAAGTGAGTAACTTACGCTATCTATTAGAAGGTGATAGATGACAGGGAGAAAAAGCAGGGGACTTTGAATGTTTGGATCGGTATGAGGTGAAGGCTACAGAATCAAATAGAGTGAGATTTGAACAAAGATTTAAAGAAGGTCAGCAAGCAGGTCATGTGAATCCCTGTAGGAAAAACATTCCAGGCAGAGAGAATAGCAAGTGCCAGGGCTGAGGTGGGCCCATGCCTGGGCTGTGGGAAGAGAAGCCAGGAGGTGAGAAGCAGCAAGGAGGTGAGGGTGGCTGATGAGAAGCAGCGCGGAGGTGAACAGTAAAAAAGGCCCAGATGTAAGAAGGGGCAGACCATGTACAGTCTTGTAGGCCAATGTAAGGATTTAGCTTTTTTTTACTCAGAATAAGTTGGGGACCCTGGGATGGTCCTGAGCAGAGAATTTCCAGATTGATCAATGTTTTAAGAGTATCCATCTGGCCACTAGGCTGAGAACATACGGAAGGGGTGTGATGGCGAGGGGCAAGGGCAGAGGCTGGTGACCTCAGGGTCTTGAACCTGGGTCCTCCGTGTCCCAGTCTGCATCTCAGAGGAAATTTCCTGGTCACTTAAAACACTTTCCCTAACACTCTCGCCCCTTTTGTAGCTTTATTATTTTTTTCAGGACCCTTGCTAGTACCTGAAAACATGTCAGTTATTAGTTATATATTGCCTTTTCCCCAGCTAGAGCATAACCCCCATGAAGGCAGAGGTTCTGGTGTGTCTTTTCCACTGCTAACCTCCTTGTATCTGGAATAGCATTGGTACATGGAAGGTGCTAAGTATGCTGCTCACAAAAGTTAGGAGATATTTCAAAATGAATATAAAGCAATAAAATATCCCCTAATTTTTGTGAGCAGTAGATGTATTTATAAATGAATGAATGAATGAATGAATGAGTGAATGAATGGAGATGCTCAACTCAACAGTCTATGGAAACATGCTTTGCAAATTACAAAGGGCAAAGCCAATGAAAGATTATTATTATAAATGTGCTTCACACTCTGGCAGAGCTCTGACTCCCTCCCATAGCATTTTTCAAGACAAACATGGTGAGAATTTTGTTCCCCCTTTGTATTTTCTTCAAAGAGAAGAATGCAGACAACTTAATTTAAGAGAATTTCCAGGTGCAGAATTCAGTAATGGCTTCTCATCTCCTAGCAACCTCACACAGAAGCCACTCACCACGTGTGAGAGGTGACAATTTCAAGTGGGTGTGCTAAGAGTCAGGAGCAAGAACAATGCTGCAATGGACAGACTTTCCCTGGGTGGTAGAGGGGAATATCCAATATCCCTGGAACAGGAGTAAGAGAGTCCAGTGTAGATTCTCCCTCAGTGAGTAAACTGGGCCAGCTGTTTCCCTTTGGGCCTCATTTCCTCCATAGGAGAGGCTAACAAGGTCCCTTTTTTATTCTATGATGTATATTTCCAGTTGGGCACAGTGAGGGAAATAACTACCACATATTGAGCAAGTCCTTAGGCTAAGCATTTTATATTATTGTTTTATCTATCTTCATCTCTATATGAGAGGGTGTTAATTGTCCCCATTTTCCAGATGAGAAACTGAGGCTTATAGAAAATAAGTAACTGAGGCCATTGTATTTATCAGCTAGGGCTGTCATAACAAAATCCAATGTGGGAAGTCAAACATCAAGTTTGGTTTCTGATGAGAGCTGTCTTTCTGTCTTGCAGATGGCCACCTCATTGCTGTGTCCTCACATGGCATTTCCTCTGTGCTTGTGTATATATATAGAGAAGCTCTCATTCTTATAAGACTTTTTTTTTTTTTTACAGGGACAAAGAGAGAGTCAGAGAGAGGGATAGAGAGGGACAGACAGACAGGAACGGAGAGAGATGAGAAGCATCAATCATCAGTTTTTCGTTGCCGTTGCGACACCTTAGTTGTTCATTGATTGCTTTCTCACATGTGCCTTGACCGTGGGCCTTCAGCAGACCGAACAACCCCTTGCTTGAGCCAGCAACCTTGGGTCCAAGCTGGTGAGCTTTTGCTCAAGCCAGATGGGCCCACGCTCAAGCTGGTGAGCTCGGGGTCTCGAGCCTTGGTCTTCTGCATCCCAGTCCGACGCTCTATCCACTGCGCCACCGCCTGGTCAGGCTTTTATAAGACTTTTAATCCCATTTTGAGGTCCTCACTCTTATGACCTCATCTAAGCCTAGTTGCCTCCTCAAATACCATCACATGAGGGGTTAGAACTTTAACATATGAATTTGGTGTAAGGGAACATAAACATTGAGTTCATAATAGTCTAGCAAGTGATCGAGCCAGAATTTAACGCATTCATTGACTGGCCCCTCATTCTAATTCAAAGGCATCTTGCCTGATCCGTCTGCTTTGATACCGAACATCATTAAGCAGACTGCAGAGTTGGGAGGGTCCTTTGGGAGACAGTGAGTACTTGCTGTTAGAACTCCAGGAGATTGGAGGGCATGGTAATATCGCTCATCCCTGTATCCTTAGCATGTGGCCTCATACCAGAGCATGAGAGATATTCAATAAATAGTTATCACATAAATTAATGACTCTGGCAAAGACTGATGACAACGGTCTAGTACAGAAAGCTCAGAAAATGGTTTTGCTCAGGTATCCTGGAAAGATAGGGCCCTTGATGTCAGCTCAAGGGAGGTGAGGGGAATGGCAATAATGGAGCCTCTGATACATGCTGCATTCTTCCAGCTGCTCCTTGCATATTTTACCTCCCTGACTTTCACATCAGCCATGAGGAAAGTTCCTTTTACAGTCAGGGAAATCAAGGCCAAGGGAAGTACCAGGCCCCAGGAGCTGAGGAGCAGAGAAGCAACTTGCCCAAGTCACCCAGCTATGTGGAGAGTGTGGCAGTCTGTAGGCCTCACCTGGAAACAGGAGATGCCCTAGTGCCATGAGCACAAGGTCCTCCTGGGGGGAGGGGGGAGGCCAGCTCCCAATCCCCTGTACCTCGTTTAGTGGGGACAAGAACACGAAATCAATCACTTTTATTATCCTTGAGTTCATCAGGGCAAACGGATGCATCAACATCCACCTATATCCTTGCCCTCAGATCTAGGCATCTGAGGGGTTCCTGGCATGGTTGTTTAGAAGATGGAGAGGAACCCTCAGGGTTTGATACAAACCAGCCCTAGAATCCCTCCATGGGACCAGTGGAGGGACATTGTGGTGGGCTGAGGTGGGAGAGGGTGGGGAAGAGGGCTGAAAGAACTGTCTGGAAGCTTCATGTGCACAGCAGGCTGGAGCAGGAACTAGTGGAGGTCTTTGGAGGTTAAATCACCACCTCCCAGCACCGTCCCTTGATAACATCGCCTCATATTTTGGAAGAAACAGGGCAGCTTCTAAGAAAGTTTCATTCCCCGTAATGAACAAATTGGTTTGAAGGGAGAGAGAGTAAAACCCAGGCTGGAGCTTGCGGGGGACCTGTGCGGTGATGGAGGCCTCTGCACAAGCAGGTAGTTTGGTGGGAAAGGGAGGAAAAGAGAAGACTGAGAGAAAACAGATGAGAACAATCATGAGATGGGGCCTAGGGGAAGCTGAGATCACAGGAGTCTTACATTTGTTCAACTGGCATTGCGTGGCCCTGTGGTTGCAAATCGCTTTCAGATGCATTATTTTATGAGCGCTTCACTCAGGTCCCCAGGCAGTTAAAAGAAATGATATTATGTCCATTTTATAGATGAGAAAATTGATATTGTCAGTGGTTAAGTGGCTTTTTCAAGAAAATTACTAGGAGACAGGAAGTTGAATATTTTTATCCCAACTCTGGTTCTCCTTTGTCTCCTCCGTGTAAGAATTTGGCTTTGGGAACAGGGTTCGGTAGCTCCTTTTGCAAAGGTGACAGCAGCTCCAGCCCCCACCTCCGGCTCCATACACATACATTATTACTATTGCTAGGGCTGCCACTGCTACAGCTATGATTGAGTGCCTACAGTGTGCCAGACATCACACTCAGCACTCAGCATCTGTCTTCATTAATTCTCAGAGAGCCTGGGAGGGAGGAATTATTATCCCGTTTACAGGTGAGGTAACCTAGGTAGAAAGGAGAAGAGACTTACCCAGAGTTCTCAAATGCCTGGTTTATATCAAAGCGCTGTCTCACTGTCACCTACCTGAATCAACAAATCGCATAGTTTTCATCATACTTAACAGTCATCAGTATTGGGAGGAGGGTAAGATGCTCTCTGGAGGATTACAGATGCTTGCATAATGAAATTAGTCAGAATGGACTTTGAGGTTGTATTTGAAAATGTCTCTTCTTGGCTTCTTTTATATCCCTCTGATCGAAATTAAGTGGTCAGGACACTTTAGAGGGTGGCCTTTTTTTTTTTTTTAATTAACGCCATGGATTGTTATAATTAAACTTTGTTGTTGTTGTTGGGAGAATGACCTGAGACTTTGCATTTCAGAAAGTTCCCTGATGATGCTGATGTTGTGGTTTGTGAATGACACTTTGAGTAGCAAGGGTTTCACCTCTAAGGTCCTTTCAGCTCACTAAGTCCATTTAGAAGTCTCAAATTGAGTACATTAAAATTCAGTTATACTTGCATGTGCTGTGGTCCAAAAGCTGTCTGCATGATTGGAATTATTGATAAGGTATAATAACAGATAATTTTTAATCACCTACTTTGTGTAAGTGGCTTTCCGGCAACATCTGATTAGTTTTGTATTAGTTTCATCTGTTAACAGATGAGGAAACTGCAGAGAGATAAGCACACCTACACTCATTGTTAATAATGATGAAACTAGAATTTGAAGCCTATTTTCTCCACTCTAATGTGTGTGCTTTCCTCCATAGATCCAAATTATGAATATAAAACTACCCAATAATTGGAAATAAGACTCTTGACACACTGGGCCATTATTTCTCTTGTTATAAAGATACATAGGAGAGATGTGTCTTGCAAATTGTCAGGACCTTTGTTGATATTAATTCTTATTAATCAAATAACAATAATATGGAACTTAGTGACACCAATGACAAAATAATTTTTGAAAGAAGCATGTAAATCAATGTTTAAACAAAACATAGCATTTGTAATAATGTCATGAAAATAGAATAGGAACACCAAAGAACAATGACTATCTATTGAGAAAAATGCCCATGCTATTAGAGAAGAATGAAACTAAGAATAAAACACCTGTGTCACTTGGCTTTGCTCCCTCCCCTTAGGGTTCAGAAAATAGAATTGAGACAACACCAAGGGGGGGCGGGTAGAGAGTTTGAACAATGCATACACATTACCAGCATCAGCTGGGTATCTTGTTAACATTAACCTGATACATTGCAAGTGAGCTGCAGTTAGAATAGTAATTACAGTAAATACAATCCATTTGCAATCCTCAAGCAAATATGAGCAGGGAAGAAAGATGGGCTGAAAAAAATTCATTACCCTTTGCAAGTTATGGAAGATTCGGATGGCAGTGATTTCTACTGTGAATTGCATCCAACGAAGAAGCGGCAACTTGAATGAATCTATCTCAGCTCTCAAGTGTGTTTAGATGGTAAATAAAATGAATTACCCAACCATTCCAGCCAAGTGCAGTTTTCTGAAATATTTGTCTTGGTAATTTAGGTAGAAAATTTAGGTAGAATTGGGAAGGTGGCCTGGCTGTTCCACTTCCGGCCTTGTGCTTATGGTTTTTCTTAGAAAAATGAAATATTGCCATTATGGAAAGGTCAAAAGGAAGGGCCATGGTGGAATGGGAGGAGGTGGGGAAGCTGCTGAAACTCTCTGAGTGGTCTGCACTCTTGAACATTTGTCAAAGAGAAGTTTCATCTTCAAAGACTTCAGTGCCAGTCCACAGATGCCAGGTGCTTGCAGGCCCCTTCTGGGGGCGTCTAACTAGAGCCCTCCCATGTCATCTCTTTCAGATAGCTCCCTCATGCCGGCCACCTCAGCTCAGGCAGCAGCACACCTCTGAGACCTTCTCACATGTCCCTGGCTCTACATCAGCCCCTTCCCCTCTGCCTGGGTGCCACGTGCAAGCCCAGCTCAGACTCTCTTCTCTAGCCTCTGACCTGACCTTCCCCAGCCCTGGGGAAGAGATCTCTCTTTCTGGGATTCAGCTTTATGCAAGCCTCATGCTCTGAGTAGTCCCCATTGCCACTCATGTGAGTAATAACTGCAACACTCATGGGTACAAAGTCTGTAAATTGGGAGACGTTGGCACTGTAATGTTTAGTCAACAAATATTTACTTTGTGCCAGGCTCTTGAGTCTGAGAACATTTGTAACACATATGCTGATGGTGGAATCTGGGATGCCCTACTGATGGGACACAGGCTTAAAATAGGAAGAAAACACTGACTATTGAAAGAGAGAAGCCATAACAGCAGCATCTCTTTGAATGCAGCTGGGCAGTGTCTGTGATGCCCCAAACCTCCCCTGTGTTCCCTGTGCCATCTGAGAGGAGGCAGGCCTGCGTGGACTCGGCGCTGGCCTGGGCAGCAGCCCTGCCTCTCAACTTCTACCACCAGCACCCGAATGGCCAAACTTAGACATCTCCTTACTGATTGGATGCCAGGACAGGAGCTAATTAGTATTAGTAACAAGCTCATTACTTTTTTCAGAAAGCACAGAGAGGGAAGAATCAAAGTGGAGATGAGAAAATAAATATGCTGCTCTCCAGTTCTTTTTCTTTCAAACTTGGCTGCACTATCTCTTCACACCCCCTACACGTGAGCATGGAGCCATTTTATTTTTTTTAAACAAATAAGGCTCATTTTTATCAAGCATCTGCTGAATTCTATTTATTCATTTTAGAGAGGAGACACAGAGTGAGAGAGAGAGAGAGAGAGAGAAAGGGGGGAGAAGCTAGAAGCATCAACTCCCATATGTGCCTTGACCAGACCAGTGCAGGGTTTTGAACTGGCTACCTCAGTGTTCCCAGGTCGATGCTTTATCCACTGAGCCACCACAGGTCAGGCGCATCTGCTGAATTCTAAATACACTATTTGCTACTTTATACATCAGTTCACATGCTACTTTTTAAATGCTCACAGTTAACTTTATGAAGGAGGGAATAATGCTATCCCCATTTTACAGATGGGAAACAGACTCTGAGCATCAAAGCTCTGGCTCTGGAGTCAGCAGACCTGGGGATGGGATCCAACTCTAATATCTCCATTTATGAAACCTTGGGCTAAGTGACTTCACCTCCCTGAGTCCCTGTATTCTCACTTGCAAAAAGGAATGATTTCAAACATCTGCTTCATAAGGTGTGATAAGGGTTAATTAACTACCATGCGTATGAAGCATCTGGTGTAGCGCTGGGCTCAAACCAAGTGCTGAGTAAATGCTAAAGTAAATACTACTTCTTTCTCTAGGGGTCAGCAAGAAGAGCTCCCCATTCCTATTCCCTTGTCCCCAGGCCACTCATGCTAGGGGTCAGGCACAGAAAGGCCTTAGTGAGGGGGAAGGTGAGCTAGGAGTGCTGATGCCTCAGAAGCCCACTCCCCCCCCCATCAAGTGCTGGAGGGTCTGAGGACATGGCCACCAATCCATTGAGACTGTGTAGCGGCACAGGGAATGAGGCTGGTGGGACTTGTCCTCAAACAACTGCACAGACACCCCCACAGTCCTAATTAGGCCAAGGACAGGAGGTGAAGTATCGTGGTCAGGCGGAACTGTAGGGCTGGAGGGTACAGGCAGGGAAGGGAAACATTTGAAGAGCACTGGGAATGGCCGAGGATGATTGGCCAAATTGGAATCCAGATGACTGCAGGGTGGCATCCAGGCCCTCGCCCTGACCCTAGCCCTCCAAGGCCGAGAGCAGAACTTTTCAGCCTTGTTCTTACTTTGGAAGTTCCTGGGTACTTTGACAGATGCCTGAGACCCACCTCTGTGGACTTTGAGTTCAGTGGGCCATAGTGTAGCTTGAGCACTGGGCTTTTGAAAACTCTGCCAATGATTCTTCTGTGCAGCCAAGGGTAGCACCTCAAACTTATTGCTCCCAGTCTGACAAGAGAGTTTGGGAGGCCCTGGAAGCTCCTATTTCCACGTGGCCCCCTGTTCTCTCAGGCACCCACTCTGCTCCCTCCCTCCCTCCCCACCTCCCCACCTCACTACTTCTCTTGACCACTCAAATACAGCTCCCAGGCCTTACAGGATGCTGTGGACTTTGCCCCAAACAACGGGCTTCCACACGCCCACGCTCTCACACTCCCAGAACCTCCCCTTCCACCTGGGGTCTTCTTCCTCCATGCCTTTGCACGGGCTTCCACACTCCCATGCTCCCAGAACCTCCCCTTCCACCTGGGGCCTTCTTCCTCCATGCCTTTGCACGGGCTTCCACACTCCCATGCTCCCAGAACCTCCCCTTCCACCTGGGGCCTTCTTCCTCCATGCCTTTGCACGGGCTTCCACACTCCCATGCTCCCAGAACCTCCCCTTCCACCTGGGGTCTTCTTCCTCCATGCCTTTGCACGGGCTTCCACACTCCCACGCTCCCACACTCCCAGAACCTCCCCTTCTACCTGGGGCCTTCTTCCCCCATGCCTTTGCACAGGCTTCCACACTCCCACGCTCCCACACTCCCAGAACCTCCCCTTCTACCTGGGGCCTCCTTCCCCCATGCCTTTGCACGGGCTTCCACACTCCCACGCTCCCACACTCCCAGAACCTCCCCTTCTACCTGGGGCCTTCTTCCCCTATGCCTTTGCTCCGCCACATGCACCCCTCAGGGCCCTCCTCTCTCCAGGCTCCATCAAAGGCACACCTGGCTTTGACAGCCACAGTATGGCTCTCTGGAAAACTGTCCTATCATCTCAGCCCAAGGTGACCTTTGTCATCTGCCTTCCAGCAGCACCTGACTTGGACAGCCCCCGTGGTACTTAGCTCAGACAACCTTACCCGTTATGGTGGACTGCTGGATCAGCTGTGGGGTCTTAGTAAGACCAGTGTGCTGCACAGCGTTGTCTCGGGCCTAGAAGAAGGGAGCAGTATTCACCGGCACCTAGTGTTCCCCATACACGTCCTCACCTGTGCTCATCAGTGTGTCCTCCGGCACTGGCATTGTCCTGTCCATTTTATAGATGAGGAAACTGATGCTTAGGGAATATACTTGTGGCAACTCCTCTGGAGGTTTCTTGATTCTGAATCCTAGACTCTCTCCACTTTACCGTGCCACCCAAAAGGAAAGCACATAGAGAGTAATAAAAAAAAAAGCACAGTAATAAAAAGTGTCTTATGTCATTGTTACACAGTGTCTAGCTTGATTAGCCTGTTCAGTTTCCATGGGCAGACATCCCATCTTCTACATACTTCACACAACAGGGTTTAATGAACAACAAAATAGCTCTTGGATAGGATTAGGAAACCCTAATTCAGATGTTTATTCATCCATAACTGTTGGAGACTAAACCAGGCCTGGTCCATGCAATGGGGACCCAGGGACAATCCAGTACCTACCCTGTGACCCTATTTTCTAGTGGAAGGGACTGACACTTAAAGATATGATTACCAGTCAGTATGTCCTGAGTTCAATTCCAACTCTGTCACATGCTACCTTTATGATTTTTTTTTCCAGCAAGTTGCCTAATCTCCTGGGGCTTTAGTTCCCACATCTCTAAAATGAGACTATGTATAGTTCTTAAAATAGGTCTGGCCCATCAGAAGCTCTCAATTTACATTATCTGTGAATAACGTTGTGTTCTGGGGAAACTCTGGGGAGGAAGAGTGAACTCTGCCCAGGGGTCTTTGTTTCTTATTGCTGGCTTAAAACAACACAGGCTTATTCTCTTAGAGGAGTGGTTCTTAACCTGGGTTCTATCGAGCCCTAGGGGTTCAATGAGTTGGTCTCAGGGGTTCAGAGAAGCCTCTGCCATGGAGGCCAGAATAAAGTAATACCGTAATTTGTTGTGAGTTCATGCACTTTGTTGGTTTTGTTCTTTGAGCAAGGTGATGTTCATGCACGGCTCATTTTGTGCACCAGTAAAAAAAAACATATACCTATGTCTTGAATTTGGAAAAAAAAATCATATTTTGTTTATCACTAAAGAAGGGTTCGGTGAATGCGCATATGAAACTGGTGGGTTCGGTACCTCAAAAAAGGTTAAGAACCACTGACTTAGAGTTCTGGAGATCAGGAATTGAAAATTAGATGCATTGGGCTGAAGTCAAGGTGTTGGCAGAGCTGGTTCCCTCTGGAGGTTCTGCAAAGAGAATCTGTTTCCTCGCTTTTGGCATCTTCTAGAGACTGCCTGCATTCCTCTATCTCTTGCCCCTTCCTCGTGTAGATCCAGCCTATTACTTCACATCTCCTACTACTAATTCGGATCTTCCTGCCTCCCTCTTGTAAGGACCCTGATCATTGCACTGTGCCCTCTGGGATCACCAGGGATAAATTTAAGATTCTTAACTTACTCCCAACTGCAAATCCCTTTTGCCATATTTTGACATATTCCTAGTCCTGGAGATTACACATGGACACACACATATTTTTTTCAGGGGCAGCGCATTCAGGCTACATTCCGGAAGACAGAGACTGAACCCTGTCCTGGGTAGGGAGGTCAGGAGGCACATTTTCGTTGGTTCTTGAAAGATGAGTAGAAGCTGCCAGCCTGAGAGGCAGGAAAGGACATTCCAGATGGAGGGAAGTGCTGAGAAAAGGCACCGAGGCATGAGAGGAAAGCCTGCCACGTTTAGAAAGAGGTGAGAAGTTCATGGCAACAGGGGAGACGTGGGTGTGAGGAAAAGAACAATGGTTGGGGGGGGGGGGGAGGCAGAACTTATACGCTGTGATCCTAGAAGCAAACATGCGTGGTAGGGCACCAGCTGCTGGTGTTTCCTCTGCACTGTGATGTTCTGTCCAGGGAGTCCTGACATTCCACTCTGACCCAGTCTAACCAGCCCTAAAGTTATCATGTTCCAGCCCAGTGGCCTTTGTGTCTGGCCATCAGGAGTGGTGGTCCCTGGGCTGTCTCATTTGTTTCCTTGTCACTGCTGGCCCCTCCAGCCCCCAAACTCTTAACAGAACGGACCCTCAATTCTCCCTAGCCCCACCTCCCCAGCTCCCATGCCATAGGATCAACACTGGTGATGGAGAACAAGACCCAGAGCCCCTTTATTGGAAGCCATTTTCCTTCTCAATATTGTCTAGAGAGGTGGACTGGCAAAGCGACATTCGCACAGAAATAATTTTTCAATTTCTTATAATAGGACATAAAAGTCGGCCCGGGGAAATTGATTCCATTCGGAGCTTCCTTTGTAAGACACTTCATCTTCCATCGCGGCCTCTGTATTTCAGCAATTTCTAAAGCCTGAGGAAATCTCCTTTCATGGTTTTTTTTACCACCCTGGTAGAAGGCTTTTGTAGCTCAGCTGACTGGCTCTGCTGACCTGCCACTTCCTCATGCCCAAGGGTGGGCATGGGGCACCTCAAGTCCTAAACCCAGCCTTGGGGAGCAGCTGCCAGCTTCCCCTGTGTGTCACTTGGTCCTCAAACATGGAGGGCGATGTAGTCTTATTCTTTGTTCTTTCTTCCTCATCCCTCTTCCTCCCTCTCTCCCTGCTTCCTTTTCTCCTCAATCTTTCTTTTTGAAAAAATACTGTCTTTCGTTCTTGTTCTTCTCTTGCTCTTTTATTTCTGTCCCCCACCCACTCTGTCCCAAGGGGTAGAACAACGCTCCACAACTGCGTGAGCCGGCGGTTTACTCAGTCTCCCTGGATCTCAGCCTCTTCATCTGTAAAATGGGGATGACAGTATACATTTCACAGCAGCACTGTGAGAAGGATTCCACAGTCAGGTGTTCAGCAGCCCCCAGTGAGAGAGGGATATGCAGAGGGGAACGGAGCAGGCACTTGCCATGCAGCTCTACACAGGAGCCCATGGACTTGGCGCCGGGTGAGGAGTGTGCAGAGCTGCTTCCAAACTTCGTGATAGGATGATACTTTTCAAGGGAATAGAACTTTTCAGTTGACCAAGACTTTTCTGACCTGTCACCATCGTTGATCTTTACAGCGATGCTTTGCTGGAGATAGAGCAGGCGTCCTAGCCTGGTCTGTAGAGGAGGAGATTGAAGCTCAGAGAACATGAGCTGATTTTGCCCATGTTACCCAACTGGTGAGTGGATGTGCACTTCAGGTGCCCATTGAGGGTTGTGTGCTTTCCTCCACCGGGTCATGGAGTGGGGTGGCAAGAATGGCCCTGTTAAACTCTCTCCCGCTTGGCCTTCTGTCTTTCTCCTGCCCCTGGAGGTGGAGTTGGGAAAACCAGGCTGGAGGTCTGGATCTTCCTAGCACAGCAAGCCCTGGCTCTGTTACTGTGTGAAATTTGTAAAGGGTTACAAGGCAGGCTCCATCATCTCCCACTTCAGTGCTCAGCCCAGAGCCTGTGGCCCTGAAGCAGACTGAGTCTATCAGCAGAGCAGACCCGACTTCTGTGCCAGCCTTGAATCAACACCCATTCAAAGGCTCTAACCAGGCAGACGCTGCTCTGCTGGATGGTATTCTCTTCTGGATTTGAGGAAACAGGCTCAGCTAAAGCTATTTGCCCACGCTTCAGATGTGAGATGAGAACTCAGGTCTTCTGACCCTTTGGTTTAAGGGACATCAACTGGTTCCAGGTCACCGAGCACATTTGGAATTCATGCCTCCTTAGACCCATTCCAGAACACTTTTCATTCCATACCCCACTTACAGTTTAGAGTGCTTGTCTGAGACCCTGAGGCCTGGAGCCAGGGCCAGGGGAAAAGAAGGTACAGTTAGTTTACAGTCAACATCCCTGCCATGGTGGCCTGATGGTGCGAGGGACTGCCTTGATCCTTCACTCCCTGATGTGGCAGTTTGGGCAAGGGCAGAGGTCACTTGTTGGAGATGCTATGGTAGGAATTCCTGCATCTGCTGTCTGGGTGGCAGTCGGGCCAGCCTGTTCCAAGGATTCGAGGGTCCTTAGCTATCCCTTACTCCTAGAACTGACCGGGAGTTGAACCCAAGCTGGCGGCAGCTGCTTTTCACAAACAATTCCCAAGGGAGAAGGAAGTGGAAAAACTTCCCCAGAAGAATCTGGAATCCCAAGTAAAGCAGCACTTATTGCTGTCTGTGGGTGAAGATATGCAAACCTCCCTCGTTCTCATGGTGGCCGGAAAGTCCTGGGACTGATTAATTGATCCAGCCATCCATTCGGCAATTTAAAGCTTTTATTCTGCAGTGAGCCTTCTTGTAGGCTGTGGGGAGATAGCAATAAATAAGATAATACTGTCCCCAACCTCTCAGCACTTACATTCTAGTGGAAGAGACAGATGATAAACAGATTGTCACAATAGCTGTCTGTCTAGTATCATCTCTTTTCTTTCCTCTGAGACTCAGTGGGTAGTTATACAGTTTCCTACAGCCTGGAAAGCACAGAAGTCCTGTGGAGAGAGAATAGAGCTTGTGTTTGAGTACCTGGCTGGCTTTGAGTTGGGATATGCACTGAGCTAGCTGGGAGAAGTCAACTAGTGTCAGTACCTCTCTGTGTCTCAGGTTCTTGGTCTGCAGTGGATAATGGACTGTCCCTCTTTGTACTGTCCTGCTCAGGGTCATTGATTATAAGAAAGAGAAACCTACTCAAGCCAACTCAGGGAAAGGGTTGCTTCTTATAAGCTAGTTGGACTCTTTTGCGGAGTCCGAAGGCAAGAACCCCAATGCAGCAAGATCTCATAGAAACCAAAAATTGGAAGTTGTCTGGTACTAAGGAGTCCATGGGGTCTCTCCCTTAGTGGCCCTGTTTCTCTCTGCATGTCTGCTGTTTTACTCTCTGTGCACATGGGCTCCTTTGCTTTTTTATAGATTGTAGTCCACAAAGCTTTGACTTGTAAAGGCCCATACTGGCCACTCTACCTTTTTCAATAATTTGACAATGCTTAGTAACTTCTTTTGATTTTCCTCCCTTCTGCTAACTACCTAGTCTATTCCCCAAATCCAATTCCAAGTCCTCAAAGGGGGAATCAAAGTGAGACAAACTGCAGGTTACTGGACAGCCAGCAGTTGGACAGGTGCCCACTCCATCCAATCAGCCGTGACTGCAATGGGACATGATCACATGACATAAAACATGGCTGCTCAGGTCATATGGTGCACAGCATGACTGGCCATGGATGGTGGTAGTAGTGTGCAGCCACCATAACGCATCTGGCACACACCTGCTCCTCTCTGGCTGCCCTGACCAATTAACAGAATTTTTAAAGAAAATGCCTAGCATGTTTACTCCTTATACAATGCAAGGATTTATTGAACAGATACTATTTGCAAAGGCTTTGGGAAATTGTAAGTTGCTATGTAGATGTGAAATGTGAGAATCGCTGTAGACTATTGTTAGAACTTAAAGTTGCAAAGGCTGTCTTGACTGGCTTTAGGCTATTTGCTTTAATCAGGGAACAGTTAGCTAGGTAGCCTCCTTGTTCCCTTAGCTATTGTGTTTTTCTGGGGCCTGGGGAGACTGTGCCTTGAGCGTGGATTTCTCAAAGCAGCTCCACACTGTGTCCCTTAGTGGGGCTAGGCCTTAGCCGTGGAAATTATAGTTTATCTCATCCTGCTGAACGTGATTGAGTAAGTGCCGCCATGTACACTGGCCAGTCCCAGGAGCTGGGGGCCTCCTAGGCAGCTGGCCTGCAGGAGTGACAGGCAGCAGGCAGGCTACTTCTGTCTCCCAATGGTTTTAGAGAAAGGGCAGAAGAGTGGAGACAAACTCAGATATGTTGCATCCCTATTGGGCCTGGATGTTATCAAGGGCCATTATAATCCCCATTTTACAGATGGAAATAATAAGGCTTACTGAGATTAAGTAATTTGCTCAAAGTGGTAAAAACCAAGTAGGAGCCCAATCCTGGCTGTCTGGGTTCCTCAGTGCATTGCAGTAATAGCTTACAAGCATTCAACCAACCAATTCTGTCTAAGCACATACTGTGTGCTGAGTATTACATAGTGTGTTATGCATTTTAAAGCTCTTTTCCCACTTATCATCCAATACCCAGGGAAGTAAGTAGACAGGATGGCTCTTATCATCCTTATTTAACAGGCCAGAAGCTAGAGGCACAGAGAAGGATAGAAATTTGCTCAAAACAACATAGCCAGTTAGTGCAGAGCAGGATCTGGAACCAGATCCCATCTCTACACTGTGGGGCTCTGTGGACCAAACCATGCTTCCCTCCCACCCCTCAGGACACTCTTCCACATAAGAAGGGGAAATCTCCAAAGATTAAAACTGACATGTGTTTGTTTCCTCTTTAGTTAAAACTGAGCAAATATCTTAGCACATATATTAGTCAGATTTGGATTGAAGTCCTGGCCTGCCAATTACTTTTAGTATGATCACTCTGATCTTACATTTCCTGTTCTCTAAGCCAGTGGTAATCACCATGATGGAACCTAGCACACTGCTGGGAGTATAGACAGGCAGCCAGCAAAGAGGGCTTCTTGGAGGAAGTGACTCCCAAGACAGCCCCCTTGAAAGGGAGCTAGCAGCCTGCTGTGAGACCTGAGACCTGATCCCATAATAGTTTAGTGATTCTCACTTACTCTTTTAAAGGTTTAGGCAGCCTTTCCTAGTCTTTCAGGTAGAATGAGTCACTCCAATGCCTGGGTTTCTATCATTGAGTGGCAGAGGATGGAGCAGCAGGCACCTAGAGCCCTCTCCTCCTCTTTGAACATGGATTTTTTCCAGACTGTATCACCTTCAGGCTACTCCCAGGCTAGATGCACAAAGTCCCAAAGTGAAAGACAAAGGTGGAATTAAGCTCATATCTATGTGGCCTCAGTATTTACAGAGTCATAGCTATGCTGCAGAAGCGCTTCTCAGAGTCCTGTGAGAAGCATTTGCAGGTCTTTAATACTTTCAACTGTGCCTTTCCACCTAAACTGAATAAGAAATTGATGCACACGTGCTGATGGCTGCTTTGGGCAGAGTGAGAAGACACAGCCATTTCTTAATTTGTGTCTTCCTCGTAATGCTAATCAACCTGGTTTATAGCAAACTAGCTGTTTCCTAGCAACACCAGAGATGTAGCAAAATGGCATCTATTTTAAATCTTCCTGAAGTGACCTGTTGACTTTGTTTGAGAGTGGCAGCCATTGCCTTGAGACCATGTTGCCTTGCCAAGGAGAAGAAACTCCCCCAGTCATGGCGGCTGGATTCCTGGCAGGGTTCTCCAGCTGGCCCAGGCTGAACCATGTCCTCATCTAGAATATGGACTTATTCATGTTCTCATTCATTTGTGAACCCATCATAGATCCCATCATAGAATGACTGTGGACCACTGTTCAGGAACTATGCCAGAAGAATTAGGCCTGGTTCCTGTCCCTGGGGAGAGCCAGACTTGTGACAAGTCCTGTGATAAGTGCTATTATCAAGGCAAGAACAAAATCAAGGCTGGAGTGTACAGGAATATTTTTCAGAGGAGTTGTAAATTGAACCAGGCTTTGAAGTATGAATAAGAGCTTTGTAGGTGGTGAAAGAAGAATAAGGTATTTGTCAGAGGGTGCAGCATAATGCCGTACCCTAAAGGCATAAAAGACACAGTAGAAAGTTGGTGATATCACCAACTAATCAAAAAAATCTTTCCATTGGGACTTTAATGGATGTTATTCAGGTAAGAGGTTTTGTCACCAAATAAGAAATTCAGGCTTAAAGTTAAATAGGTCTTTTCTTTTCAGCCATATGCAACATGCTAATGTTTACTATAATTTTTTTAGATATAGTTTGCAGTATTTCCTAGATGCTGACTTCTCAGGACACTTAGACCATCTTTTAGGATAGTTTTGGAACCTACCCTGGAAAGTGCTAAGCTACAGAGAAGAGCTGTTTCCTGGTAATGGTGGGAGACATGCAAAGCCAGCTCCTCAGGGGCCTCTGATCAGCATAAAGGAAGGATGGAATTCTACCCTGAAGGTGACGGGCAGACAGGGAAAGACTTTCAGCAGGACCCTGTGTTAGAAAGGGCACAGAGGAGAAATGGGCCAGGAAGGGGAGCCAGGACACTGTTGTGATAGTTACTCTTTATTGTCTCGCACTGTGGATGTGCAGACATCCTATGGCACTGGCCTAGGTCAGGGGAGTCAGCCCCAACCTAGGACAGTCACATTCAGAGACATTGTTGACGACCTCACACAGGACCACATGGAGGTCCAGCTCAGTCCTGCCGGACTGTATGTGACATAAGGCATTCTCCTGGGCAGTGGCAGTTCACTACTTGGAGGGCAGCTGGCATGTGCTTGCTGCTTCTGGTGCTTGTTTTTGCTAGGGTGATCATTCTGTTTACCTTCTGCCACAGGCCCCGTTAGGTGGTCAATGGTGTTTACCATGCTCAGCATTGATGTACTCAGAAACTATAGCTGACTAGACGGCAATTTTTTGTGCTATGAAAGGTGGAAAGAGTCACCAGGATACTGGATCAAAGACAATAGTCTAAAGCAATAGTCCTGCTCAAAGGAGAAAAAATTGAACAGGTGTGAATGTGAAACTCTTTGGTGAAACAGAAGCTCTGGAGCCAGTCAGCCGTGGGCTCATCTCCCAGCTCCATGGCTTATGACTGCATAATTGAAGGCAAATCACTTTACCAATCTAGCCTCACTTTTCTTGCAGGAAAATAGAAATAGAAATACGAATTTTAGAATGTTTATAAGATATTAAGCACATAAAATTGGCTCAGTAGATGTTAGGTATAGTTCCCGTTTTCTTGGGTCTTGAAACTCGATATCTCAATACCAGGCATGGTTTAGTAGCAGTAGCTGTGAAAACGATTTTCATGGTTTTAGCTGAAACATCGCTTGTGGGAGAGCTGCCGGAAAAGCTGATATGAGCAAAGGCTCCATCAATAAAAGGGGAGAGAGAGCTCAAGTCACAGAGGGGACGCTCCCAGCCACATGCCCTCCGGCTCTGTTCAAAGATGGCCTTCCATTTAGGGCAATAACTGTAATAAGGGTGTTGACACATGTTCACACCAACAAGTTAGGGAAGGGGAGTGTAAAATCAGAAGTGACCACATAAAAATCAGATGACAGAGCTCAGGTATCTTAGCGTAAAAAATATGGTAATGAAAAATGGTATGGTAGCATGGAAAGTTGTATCCTGCTGTAGTGGCGCAGTGCCTGACATATGGGGAGCTTTCAAAAAATATTGGTTAGATAGATGGATGGAGGGATGGATGGATGGATGGATGGATGGATGGATGGATGGATGGATGGATGGATGGATGAGAAGATGGCCATGGACTCAGACAGACTTCACTTTGAATCCCTTCCATGTTATATACCAACTGTGACCATGGGGACAGTATTCTACCTTAGTTACACCTGGCAACAGGAAGTCTACTATGCTATGCCCTTAAGGATTCTATGGAAATGTGTATTAAGTACTAACCACCGAGCTTACTGCCCTGGAAGTGTTAGTGAATATTTTGCTTTATTTCTGTTTCATGCTCACTATTGAGACTATCACATGGAAGGGGAATTGAGCATATCTCCAGATTTCCAGAGTAGGACTGGCAGGTTCAGGTGACTTTCTCATGATTAGAACCATTTCAGAGTGACTCAGGTTGTTGTCATGAAAGTAATCTTCCTGGCTCTGAAAGGAGGTGTTCAAGTTGAGAAAGTAGGATGCTAGAGGGGGATGACATAGAGACAGGCTGTGTCTTCAGGGTCACTAATGTTCAATAATTTCTGAGCTATTAGTCTCAGTTTATCCATCTGTGAAATGGGGGGACAGCAACATTGGCTATCTAAGCAAAATGTGCCAATAGGTGCAAAGAATATTTGTAAATTGTAAAGCAACATCAGAGATTGCAAACTGCTACACCATGACCATAATTGGTTCCTAGCTGGATTTTGGTGGGCCTGCCTAATGTTGGCCTATTGTTTCCATTGTTGTTGTTTGTTTGTTTGTTTTTAAAGAGAGGTCTCACATGAAAGTTCAGATTGTTCAACTCGTTTTGAAAAAAGATGAAGGCATGTCGACTGGGCCTTCATCTTCACCTGGCCACACAGAGCTGAGATGTGGCGTTCTTCTGGTTTGCCACACTCCCTGCCACTTCACATCATCCCTTTGAAACTGAGGCCAGGCCTGCTCTTCAGCCTCTGAAGACATTTGGCTTGTGCCCTCAGTCCTCTGTGTTAAATTCTGGGCTTCTAGCCTTGCAGTCTAACCTGTAAACTGTGCAGAAGCCACTCATGCACCAGAGGGGACGGCCTGGAGTGATCACTGAGGCTTTGGATTTTGGTGTTGGGCTGTCTCAGGTCACATCCCCGCTCTGCTGCTTATTTGCTATGTTGATCCTGGTGAGTAACTTAACTTCTCTGATCTCCTTTCTTCAGCTATAAAACAGGGATACTAAACCTACTTTACAGGATGTGTAAGGATTAGATTTGTGCCAAACCCTGAGTAAGCCCTTAGCAAATGGTATCTCTTCTTGTTAAAGCAAAGCATTTTGTTATAATGCAAATCATCCTCAGGCTTGATGATGGGATTTTGCTTTGGTGCAGTGAGCACCCAAACCTGATGCATTTCCGTGCAACAGGAAGTGATTTCAGAACAGCTGTCTTTTTCTGCCTGTCCAGCAGAGGCTGCTGGGCTGAAACAAAGTGGGGATTCTGCCTGGAGCCTGACCTACAGTTGGTTGAACCCTGGGGGTGGGGATAGTTGGCTGGGAGGCTCACCCTCCTGGTGGCAGGAAGCACTGTGATTTACCAGGGCCACTAGCTTCCTTTGGCATCCACAGTTTATAGCCTTCTTGGGTGAGAGAGAACTACTATGTCACTTACATTTGGATAACACTTAAATGGGATTTGATGGGACTTTTCCCCTCCTGCCCAGCCTACTTGTACTGTGTGTCCTAGACAGTGGTCCCATGGGAATACCTCCGGATGCAGTTTACACCTCATCTCTCCTCCCTCCCCACCCTGTGGGCCCCTCCGTCTTCACCATAGCCCTCTGAGGTAAGACTCTGGTGTGCTCCCATTTTACAGATGAGAAGGTGGGGGTACAGGGAGCTTACATGAGCTACTTTCTCATAGTCTGTGAGTACTAAGAGTGGGGTCTGGCTGCTTGAGCTTTTAGATCTCTATCAACCTGGGAAAAAAATGTTGGCCATGCAAGGGGTAAAAATAAATCCACTTATCAGTAAGGGACAGGTCAGTCCATCTCCAGCAGAGGAACACACTCGCCATTGTGCTGAGCACAATCAGGCTTTTTCCCAAAGGGCAGCCATGCCTCCATTCTTACTCTTTCTCTCACTCTGAATCATTCATCCTAAACAGTGCAAGGAAATGCTTTTATGCTCTGGGTGGGCCTCTTTTCCCCTCTTTCCTGGTCGGGAGGGGGAAAGATCTGCTTCCCAACTCTTGCCCAAGTTGTACTCTATTCATGTTTTGCCTGCAGAACTTGGCAGAGCAGGGGTGGAAGACATGTCCTCCACACCCTGTGTGGCCTTTGCTGCCCCTGGCAAGACAGCTGAAGCTATCCTTGGCTGGGGTGGCCCCAGCAACTGAGAATGTCAGCCTGACTGCCTCGGGCTACTTGAACCCTGGCTCTGCCCCATCTTGGTTTTGGATTTGGACACATGGCTTACTGGCTCTAAGCTTCATTTTCTCTTCTGTAAAATGGGATAGTATAATGTCACAGGGTTGATGTGAGGGTCATGCTATAATGCCTGTAGGATCCTTAGGTCTTGATTCTGGTGACTGTGATATTAGCTTCCATGTGATTCTCATAGCTACTGTTGGAGAGGGTTACCATTCCGTCTTGCAGATGAGGAAGTTGAGGTCACTCATTCTTGCATTTGTCCTTTGTTAAGTTTTGTCTGTGCACCAAGCTGAATGTGGGGTGCCAAGGAGACAGGGAGGACTAGGCCTGGGGTCAAGGAGCCCAGAGCCCAGTGGGTGGCCTCTTGCCCTATAGCCTCCTGCTTGTCGGTAACTTAGGAGGCAAGGGAATGGACAGAGGCCAGTGATGCAGCAAGCGCCTTCTTCATTATTTTGGTCACTGGAGTTCAAATTTTAGAAGTCACCCCCCATTCCTCCATTTTCCTTAGCCCATGCTAGCCTATTAGCAAGTCCTCTCTAGTCTACGCCAGAAACTAATGTGTGCTGGAGTCAGAGTCACCTTCCACCAGCTTACAAGAGTTGAATGTGCACAACTCTTCCTACTTCTGCCTTTATTAGTGACACATTGAAATCAGCCAAGGTGGGAGTATTTGCACCAGGGAAATTGACAAACACAGCTTTTCTTTTTTCCCCCTGAGTGCCTCTCATTAGACATGTACCAACACACCATTACCCAACTCCACCTTTCTTTATTTCCATTTCTACCATTTAGTCTAAGCCACATTCATCTCTTACTCAGCAGATTCTACTCTGCTTGCCCTTTGGCTGTTCATTCCCTACATGGCAGAATAAACCTAACAAACTCCTTGCTGAGGCCCGCACGCCCAACACTACCTGTCCTGCCAATTTATGATCTCATCTCCCTGCCTCGGACACACTGCCTCCTGACTGTAATTGGAAAAAGCCAACATCTCCTTTCCTCGAGGCTTTGCTCTTCTGCTATTGCAAGTGCCCTGCCTCTAAGTGTTTGCATGGCTAGGATCTTCCAGCTACCCAGGTCTTTATTAAAGAGCCACGTCCTCTGAGAAGTCTTCCTTGTTCACTCCCCACCCCCAAACCTAGACAAATGCTCCAATCCACCAAAAATAGAAGCTTTACATTGCCTGTTACTGAGGTTGGAATATCTGAGGTGCTTAGCAAATATATGATGAAAGAATGAAAGTCTCAGTCTTTTAAGGGAAGGCACTCCACTAAAGTTCTCTCCTCTCCCTGCTGAGCTGGGGCACTGCAACAGAACTTCTGGCTGCATGTTGAGATGCATCTGGAAGACAAGTGTATGGTTTCCAGAAAACAAGGCGAAAGAAAGAGAAGTCTTGCAAAGAAAGCTTTTCAAATAATGTCCGCATGCTTACGTCCCCTTGGGTCCCTTAGGATGAGAGGGGGCTTGATCAGGTCGTGTGGCTGTCATTAAGTGCACTGAAACATCCACTTCCTAAATTGTGCCCTGGAAACATTTCCCTTCACAGTTCATGGGCAAAGTCTGAAACCTTTAGTTCCCAGGCACCTTCCTATTTTCGTGGCAGGCATGTAAAGGACAGTGGTAGAATTGTCTTTTTGGAGATACACAGGGGCCTCTGAGGTTCACGGGTGAAGACAGCTAGGCTTAGGTTCCTTCCCCATGCTGGCTGCTTACCACCACTTTTTCTTCTGTTCGTTGCTTAAGTAGGTCTGGTTTTGTGCAAAGACCATGATGGGTTGGGAGGGGGAGGACAAAAAATCTCAATTCAAGTTCTGACTCTGCCTTTACCAGATATATGAGTGACTTTGGGCAAGGTGCACAGATTGACTAAGATTCAGTTTTCTCAACTGTCAAATGGGGATGATAATGGTTTGCTTAACTCACTGTGAACTTCAAATTGAGGTCGACTTAAACCTAGTGAGCTAATCCATGTGAAAGTATTTTATATAGAACGCTTATTGATGTCGTGATGATATGTAAATTGATAGATTATGAAATGCTCCTCCCCAGAGTACTTTTGCTATTGCCCCTAAACTTTCATTGACTGCATAGAAGTGAAATGAAAGGTAATTGACTTGTGAACCTTCCTCACTGATGCAAATTAAACTTTACTATCATTCAGTGGCGAAACCCTTGGCTTCCATCTCAATCATAGTATTTTATTTCTGTAGAAATACTGAATCCATTAAAATTATCTATTTCTGTGGCACTTAAAATTGTCAACATAGTCTTTTTGCTTCACCTTCTGGCTGATTTATAATATAATCTCGTTTTGCTAAGGCTGGGGCGTTGGGGAAATGTCTGAGTGCTTGCGAAGATTAATGTTCTAAGTATCCAGATCTGAGCAGAGCTTAGTTTAGGGCAACCCATATCTTTTATCGAGCATCTGCTGGAACTACAGCATTAGAGGAAAGAGAGAAAACTAAAATATGATGAAACCTCTGCCCTTAGAAGTTTATGATCCTGTTTTCTTTTCTTTTCTTTTCTTTTTTTTAACTAACTTATTAGGACCCCCTCCCCTAAATTTCTTCCATGGCTAATAGCTATTTTCAAAAATCTAATATATATGTAGCACTGGGTTATAGGGACAGAGATGAATAAGACCTAGCTACTTCTCCAAATGAGGAATCTTCCTGGTTAAGGAGACAGCCAGGAACATGACAAAGCTTCAGGTGTTGGAAGAGCATGGGAAGTGAGGGAACTGAGTATGGGACGCAAGCCTCGGGCACCCAGTCAGAACTCTGGGATTCTGACAGGAGAAGGGTTGCTTATGAATCCCATACCTGGTATGTGGTTGCTATTGGAGAATCTGACATGAATGGGGCAGTGAGTAGGGCAGAAAGAAGGAATGAGAAATAGATAAGAAATTGACAGTTTGTCAAATAATGCAATAAATGGCAAATGAGTTAAGGGTTATAGGACTTCCGATGAATAGGGGTTGCAATGGATTGGAGACTCCAGAGTGTTTTGGCCGAAAGGCAGACCAGCCAGATGGACAAGGATGTGTATGGGGAAGGCATTCAGGCAGTGGTGAGCACAGCAAAGGCATAGTGTGGTAAAGATTGTGGGGTTCACCTCGGGTGGCCTGGCTGGGCCAGGTTCTGTATGCCAGAAGAAGTGGAAGCCAAGTGAAAAGACGACTGTGGGCCTGAGTCATAAAGGACTAGCATATGCGTCTAGGAGTTTGTACTGCATTGTTTAGGCTGTGGGGAGCCCAAGATGGGGTTTGAGCCAGGTTCTACTTCAAAGAAGTGGGACTTTTTAAAAAACTTCTTGGTCACACTATATTAAGAAGTCTCTTCCTCCCACAATATGTTCCTGGGATAAGGCACACTTTTCCTGTCCGAAGGTGGTGGTTAATAATAGGTACACGACCCAAAGCGAGAACAGGAGAAGCATGCAGAGAGGCAAGCAGGCATATGTTTAATGAGTTTGCGAAGTAATTTTGTTTCCTAATTTTCACATATCACCCCTTCTCTTCCCCACCCCCTCTTCCATCCTGGTGCAAAAATTCCCTCATGAAGCTGGTGTCTCATGCTTCCTTGAGGATGGTGGGAACTGCAAGATGTGGAGGGATAACTTCTACTCTTGAGGTTGTGGGACAGGCAAGCAATTCACCGAACCGTCCATATCTATGACCCAGTAAATTATAAGATAGTGACAATAAATAACCTCTGTTGACTGAGTGCCTACCAAGTACTAGGCAGCATACTTTTAATTCAGACGCCTAATGTTTTGGAAGGCGGGCATTGGACAGAGGAGACTGCTGTTTTAGGTAGTGTGTCATTTGTTCATACTTACACAGCTAGTAACAGGTGGAGCCAGGATTACACCAACCATGACCATAACACAAGCAAAAAGGATAAAGCAGAGGGAAATTTTCATAGTCTTTAAATTCACCTGTGAGCTCCAGTTCCATCTTGGCCAATTTGCTTTCCTTGTCTATAAGATGGGTGTGGTCATTGCTCCTTGCTTGTATACTTGACAAGATTCAGTTAGCTGTGTCTGGACCACATCAGGCACCCACAGATGTGAGCTTTTCTTGGGGAGTCACTATACATTGGGAGGCTGGGCCCCATCCCCTCTGTCTACGGCACCATGTGGTTTTCAGGAATAGGACAGAGCCAGCTTGAAGATGTCCCTATCCACCTTTGCCTGTACCCGCCCCCGCGGTCACATGCCAACTTTGGAACATCTCAACAGTGTATTCAGACATTGATAGGTGGGGGAATGGCATTAAAACAAATTAGGTTCCTTCTCAGAAAACCTGTCACTGGACATGTGGCAATTAACTTTTTCTAGGACATTCCCTGAGAGTGGCCCTTAAGACCCAATAACTGGTTCATCATACTCATGGTTCTGCCAACTCCCCTCCCCAAGTCTCTATTTCCTTTATGCGACCTTCATGGCGATGGGCTTGGGGGGATGGGGCAGTGTCACTACTTAGATAATTAAGAGTCCTTAGTCTCTACAGGGTTTGCCACAGGTCTAGAACCAATAGGACGTATATTGGTTCTATATCCACATCTATATACGTGTATCTACATACACTTCTATAAATGCATCTATGTATGTCTACATATCTACATAAATGTATGTGTGTGAATGTGTATGTATAGAAAGAGTGTGAGAGAGAGAGAGAGAAAAGAGAGAGATTGAGAAAGAGAGAATGTCTTTTAAGGAATTGGTTTACACAGTCTTGGAAGCTGGCAAATCTGTTGGCCAGGCCAACAGGCTGAAGATTAAATAAGAGTTGAAATTAGAGTCTTGACTCCAAAATCCACAGGGCAGACTTGAAACTCAGTCAGGATTTCTAGTTAACTCTTGGGGCAGAATTGCTTCTTCCTTAGGAAACTCAGTCTTTGCTATGGAGGCCTTCAGCTGATCAGGTGAGGCCCACCCACATTATCAAGGGTGATCTGCTTTCCTTACACTCAACTGATTGTAAACATTAATCATATATTTTTTAAAATAACCTTCACAGCATCATCTAAACTAGTGTTTGACCAAATACCTGGGCACACTAGCCTAGCCAAGTTGACCCATAAAAGGAACCATTGCAGTCCCTGAGAAGCCTTGCCCTAAAGGGTAAGGTGTGCTTCTTAGGAAGCTCAAGGGCCTGATGAAGGGCTCACTTTGTTGCCCAGTCCACAGACCCAGGAAATTACCACCAGATATGCAATCAGAGAGTTGGTCAATGTTTCTGAGCAAGAGTTTCATACTGGAGTGGAAAGAGCTCTAGCTGGATTGTTAGAAGTCCACTTTATTTATTCATTTATTCATTCATCCAGCCATCCAGCTGTCCATCCAGCTGTTCATCCAGCTACTTGGTCACTTTTACTAGATGCTGATTATATGTTAAGCCTTGGGTTAGGCCCTCTGGGACCAGAAATAAGAAGAAAAAGGCCCATGCTTTAAGAAGACCCATGCACAAAAAATTTCATTATAGTGAGTTCTCAGTACCAAATTGTTCAGACTTGTTGTGTAGACTGTGCTTTGTGGGCGTTCCAACAGCCTAAATTTAGGGTCATTTTGAGAGAGCATCCATTGTGAGATGCCCATGATTACAGCCCATTGAGTTTTAAATCTGTTTATTGATTTTTAGAAAGAAGAGAAGAAGAAGAAGAAGGAGAGAGAGAGAGAGAGAGAGAAACATTGATTTGCTGTTCTACCCATCCATACATTCACTGGTTGATTCTTGTATGTGCCCTGATAGGGAATCAAACCCTCACACTTGGCATATTGGGACAATGTTCTATCCAACTAAGCTACCCAGAAGGCCTTGAGTCTTAATCCTTTGTGAGTCATGGACCCATTTGAAAGTCCAGTACAAGCTGTGGAACCTTCTCCCACAAATAGTGCTGTCTCAAATGTTGTGGCTGTTTAAGGAAGTGCAGGTGCCGGGCTAGGGCCCCTCAGAGAAATTTCATCTCTTCTCAAAGTTGAGAAGAAATGCTTTTATCTCATAAACGTGGGAATGTGTGAACCATAATGTCTCATTTTCCCTATAGACTGCTAGGAAGCATAGGGCCAAATCTGAGGAGGTACAGTTAAGAAAATTAACTTCATTCCAAATTCACTTTTGGTTATCTGTCTTTCTTCTTTTCTTTTTTTTCCTCATCTACTACCAGCTTATGCCAATTACTATTTGTTGTGGTTTTGGATTTCTTTTTCTTTTTTTATGCATCCCTCTTAACTGTTAAAATACTGTATTTTGAGCAATAAGGCAGGTGCAAAGATACAAACAGCTGAGAACAACAAAGGGTACTGCCATCAATGAATGTGCAAGGTGCTGTGAGACCACAGAAGGGAGAGTACCTGACTCAGCCTCTAGCGCTGGGAGCAGGGCTAGCCTCATATTTGCAGGACCCTGTGCAAATGGACAATGCCAAACCCCATTTTTAAAAAAATGATTGAGAATTAAAAACAGCAACAGTAGAACTTTACACCAAGCACGTGGCTCTTCTAAGCACAGGCCCTGTGCTAGGCACAGCTTGCAAGCCCATGAATCCAACCCTGGGTAGGGGCAGGAGGCTGCCCAAGTCAAGTGACTTTGAAAAAGAAGGATGGATAGACTATGCCAGTGGGCACAGGGAGAGGGACCATCAGTCAGAGGGAGTAGCTGGTGCTGAGACACAGAGATGTGGGAGTTAAGTCATGAGAGGGGATGTGGCAGAAGGAGATGCAGGGAAGGTAAAAATAGGTGAGGCCGGTAGGATTTTTATAAATCATCAAGAGCTGTGCCAGTTACCTCTAATTTATATCAAACCCAACCACAGAGGGTCTATATTGAAACTAATTCTCCATTGATTGCTAGGATCTACAGTCACATTTGGAAAATACCCAGGACATCCTTATCTGCCCTTCACCCTTCCCTCTCAAGCAGCCTGATATTCCCACCATGCACTGGGACAAACCAAATGATTCTTGCTAATGTGAAATCCATACTCCAGCCTCTTAATACCTCAAGCTCCTGGTTGCCCCAGAATAGCTACTTAAGATGGGGAAAGCGCTGAGACACATTTTTCACTCAGTGTCCCGGTCTTTGTGTGACTTTGAGGCATGAACCGGCCCTGTGAATTTCTGCCAGCTCATTCAGCATCTCCCAAATCGTCTATTTTGTGCTGCTCCCTGCCAGTCCAGAAAGCCATCAGAGGCAGCCCCATGACAAGTGGTTTGAGCTCAGACAGATTGCCTACTCCCACCTGGAGGTGCCTGCCTCCTCCTTCCCAGCAGAGCTGCCCAGCAGCTAACCCCCTCCCTTTCCCTGTGACGTCTTACTTCCCTTTTACATCACCTTCTCGGATAAATCATTAGGGACGCTGGCTATCAACAGCATTGCTGTAAACCCTTCCTACGAGTCTATAAACAAGATCATGCTCTGAGGAGAAGCATTAAGCAGCGATTTGGGAAGTGTTTGAGGCTATTTGCCTTAAAACCTAACAGCTAGGGTGGTGGGAGAGACACATGTGTCGAGTCTGAAGAGGGCACTATTCTCAGTTGAGAGATCATTTCACCTGGGTCATTCCAGAACCAGGGGCCCTGGTGCATCCAGGCTGGAGGGATGGAAAGGAGGTCCCTGGTTAAAGCCCCTCACTGTCCACATGGGTAAACTGAGGCCCAGAGAGGTTAAGCCTCTTGTCTAAGGATGTCTAGCTAGCAAGTGGCAAGCTGATCTCCACACCAGGTCTCTTACTCCTGAGATGCAATCATGGCTAGGATAAATTCTTCCAGCTTCTTTGATGTGTGTCCCTAAGCCAATCTCTTAACTTCTCTGAGCTTCACTTTCCTCATCTATGAATCGGATGCCTCGACCATTCTTCCAAGAGTGACAAGAGAGTGCTAAGGGAAGCATTTACACAGAAGCGCCTAGCTTAGCTCTTAGCCAGCCCTTAGCAGTATGACCTTGGGCAGGTTCTACAACTTCTCTGAGCCTTCGTTTCTATCTCTAACATAAAGGCTGTTGGGAGGATTTAAAAACCTGAATTACAACAGTGCCTGGAGCATTCAAGCACTATGTCAGTGCTAGCTCTTTTCATTATTATCATTATCCTCATTATCATAATGGAATAAGCAAGCCCTTAGTAACAAATGTTTCCCCTTTTGGGTAGGCAGAGTTGCAGTGTGCTTAGAATAAGGGCTCTGGACAGAGACAAACACGAGTTTAAAAGCTAGTCCTGCCACTCTTGACAGTGTGACTGACCCTGGACATGCTTCTCGGCTTTTCTGAGCCTTCATTTCCTCATCCGGGATGGGGGACAGCAGCAGTCCCCTGGAAGAGCTGCTTGTGGGTACTGGGCACAACGCACCTGTCACATCGGTTGTATTGAGAAATTTATTGTGGTTATTATTTCTTTCTCAACTACAATTTTGATTGATTTCAAAGTGAAATTTTTCCAGGTCAGGAGCCAGGTAGCCCTCCCCACATTCTGGCCAGTTGCTATGGGAGCTGTTGCCCACAATTTAGGCAGTTTGCATCATGCAGCTGTGCCTCAGTATTCTATGCCATGGAGGCATGATGAAAAAGCAACTAAGACGCACAGCCCAGGGATCTTGGCTAAGCAGGTGACCAAAACCTCTGCAGGTAAACACTGAGTGCAAACTCTTGCGTTCGGTTGCAATCCTTGGATTTTATCAGAGGTAGAAGACTGCGGAGAAGAGAGGAGAGGAGAGGAGAGGAGAGGAGAGGAGAGGAGAGGAGAGGAGAGGAGAGGAGAGGAGAGGAGAGGAGAGGAGCCGAGCCAGTGGGTTGTGCCTCTGCTGGTGGACTCTGAGTCTTCCCTGCCCCACCGAAAGTGGGCTGCGTTCTCCCTGCTCTGCTGGGACCTTCCATCATAGTGGAAGGTAGGTGGACAGTGCATAGAGGGAGTGAGCTAGCAGGTCAATTTATCAGTGGGGGAGCCTCCTCTACCCAGCAGGGACATCTTATCAGCCAACTTTATGCCCTGTCGGGGTGCTCACCTAGTGTGGGCTCAGAGACTATGGATGGAGCTTCAGAATTGGACAGGTTGGAAGGCTGTTGGTTCAGTGTGGGGTCATCTACTGTTTTACTGAACAGTACAAAATGTGGTGGTCGGTACCAGGCAAGATGTCTGCACTCACCTGCATCTTTTTTTAAAAAATTATTTTATTTTATTTTATTCATTTTAGAGAGGAGACACAGAGTGAGAGAGAGAGAGAGAGAGAGAGAGAGAGAGAGAGAGAGAGAGAGAAAGGGGGAGGAGCTGGAAGCATCAACTCCCATATGTGCCTTGACCGGACCAGTGCAGGGTTTTGAACTGGCGACCTCAGTGTTCCCAGGTTGATGCTTTATCCACTGCGCCACCACAGGTCAGGCCCACCTGCATCTTTATGACACAGAAATACGATGTCCCGCTCATAGTAGATGTCTGGCTTGATTGCATTGTTCCCCCTTCACGATCCCCTGATTAACAGAAAAAGAGTATGTCAGTAGTTAGCACAGAGACGCAAAACTTCAGATCGGGCTGTGTGTTGCTAGTGACTCCTTCAATATGTCTAAATTAATTGTTATTCAGTGGAAAAGATTTAACTTATAGATACTTGACTTTTATTTCTTTTACTTATGAAGATGGTGATTTTATATGGATGTACTTAATTTTAGATTTAAGTTGTTTGTTTATTGCTACAAAGAGAAGATGCTGCTCATTTAAACATTCCTTTGTATGTACTTGGTGAACATTAGGTCTTTGGGTTCAGAGGGTGAGCCAGCCCTTCTGAGATCTGCAGCTGGGATGGCCCATCTCTGTTTCTCTCATACTTCACAAATCATTTTGCCCTGAGGGATGATGGAGATTCATGGACCAGTAGTGTCATGCATTTCTCACAATATCAGTGTAATGTCCTGGTTTAAGAAAAAGAAATTTGGAGTCAAGTGCTTCAGCACTGCCCCTTACTATTCTGTGACTCTAAGCAAGTTACTTAATATTTCTAAGCCTCAGTTGCCTGATCTCTAAAATGGGGATGATATTAGTCCCAATCTACCTTATGGGGCTTTAGTCAAGATAAATAGGACAATGCACACAAAGCTCTGGGCACTGTCACTGGCACATGGTGGGTACTGAAGTGCCATCAGCAATGACTGTAGCTGTGGTGGCTGCTGCCTGAATTGCTGGAGCTTAAACACTTGGGTGATCCTATCTGTGACAACGGTTCCCCAGCCTCCGATTGCTGACCCCTTCTCTATGGTAAAGGTCCTTGGAGTTGTGGAATCCCTTTTACTGGTTTATGAGGACTGATTGTTAATATTTCAGGGATTTTGTAAGACGGTTGATAAACACGCTATTATTAAAAATTAAATTATATAAATTTAGGCTTAAATAAATTACAAATATTAAAGGTGAATATTTGACACTTACCACTTCCTGATTATTTTACTACATTTTATGTTGCTCCTGAGGTTACTTTCATTCATTTGATTGGTGTGGTAGAAATATTTCCAACTGCACTTTCAAGGGCTCCAATTTGAGAGCTTGAAATCAACCATGGTAGGAGAATTTGTACCACAGAAATCAGAAAATTCTGCACATCGGGTTTTTTTTGTTTTGTTTTCCTGGAGAGCCAGTTGTTAAATATTTACCAGCACTCCTCTGGGTAATACTTACTAACGAGATTGGCTGTTTCATTGTTAGACAAGTGCTGATGGTCAGAAACTGTTTTTATCACATTGAAATGTGTTCCATCTAGCTTGAATTTTACTCATAATTTTTAGTGTGGTTTTTTTTTTTTTTTTGTAACTGGTAAAAAGTGCCATAAATAAATACCCTGATCCAAGGCCATGTCTTGGTACTTCGTATTCACCCCATCCACCCTCTTCATAGTGTGAGGAACATGGGAAGCCTTGGGGAAGTTATTGTTACGTTAAATCAACTGGTTTTGTAGTCAGATCAGAATTTTTTAAATTGTTATTTCTCATATGGAGCTTTTTCCCTCCAAGCTTTAACCAGTTTCAAAAATGTTTAAATTGTGATATTGAAGAATCCAGCATCAAAATTGAAATGTACTTAAATTTCCCCACTTTGAAAAGTATATGCTGTTTGACCCTTTTTCAAAATCACTGACTGAATAGAGGGGAAGCAGGTCTCATTTGGGACCACTGTGGAAAGCCAGCCCTTTCCAGAGATCCCTCTCTGTAAGTGACCAACTCCCCATACAGGACAGTTTGTTCAGTGCCAGACAGAAACTGGGAGGGATGTCGGCCTGCTTAGATAGAGGAACTGAGAGCTGAAAGCAGCAATTTGGGGAAATAACCAGAAGCCTGTGGGAAAGAAGATTATTGCGAAACCCTAGGGTTTCTGAAATGAAGGCAGAGAGGCCGCTGAACAGGTTCACACTTGGTCAACATGGTGGGAGCTTTGAAGTCAGACTTGTTGGGAGTTCAGATTCTGGTTGTGCTGCTCTGATGAGGTATGTAGCTCTGTGACTTTGGGCAGGTTAGCAGACATATCTGAGCTTTCATTTTACCATTTCTGAATAAAGAGATTCTATTACCCATCCTCTTGTTTGTCAAGTGAATTAAATAAGATAAAGATATGAAGGCCTAAGAGCATTCACTTTTCATGTCAAGAGGCATGCCAACTAACTTAGGATATGAGGGATTTAAAATGCCCCTGCAATATTGGGTACCTTGTCTGCATCAAAAACAACTGGTCTTTCCCTGGCCAGTTGGCTCAGTGATAGAGTGTCAACCCGGTGTACGGAAGTCCTGGGTTTAATTCTCGGCCAGGACACACAGGAGAAGCACCCATCTGCTTCTCCATTCTTCCCCCTCTCCTTTCTCTTTGTCTCTCTCTTCCTCTTCTGCAGCCAAGACTCCATTGAAGCAAAGTTGGCCCAGGCACTGAGGATGGCTCCATGGCCTCTGCCTCAGGCATTAGAATGGCTCCGATTGCAGTGGAGCAACATCCCAGACAGGCAGAGCATCACCCCGTGGTGGACCTGCTGGGTGGATCCCGGTTGGGCGCATGTGGGAGTCTGTCTGCCTGCCTCCCCCATGCTTCTCACTTAGGAAAAATACACACAAAAAAAACCCCACCCACAGAAGGAGACAGTAAAAAAACTTGACCCTAGAACTGGGTAAAGAGAAATTCCTAATCACAAATTGGCCCTCTTGGTCCTCATATGGAGTTGTGTTCCTAGAAGTCAAAACCATCTGTGGATGTTAACAAACTTTTTGTCTCACACCATGACCTTTATGCAGGATTTTCCAAAGTGGAAATATTAAGCTCTGTTTTTATAAACTGCACTAGCCTGGGAGAAAATTATTTTAAAAGTCATTTTTGTCATCTTCCATTAGACACCAATTTCCTAGGCAAAACGGAATGCAGGACACTGTTGCATAAATAAAGAAAAAGGCATGTGGCAAGAGATTAATAACTCCATTGCCCTGTTCTGAAAGAAAGAAAAATCACGGTGTCGCTTCCACTGTTGATGTTTTGTTCTATGTCACCTCATGAAGCAACAATGTCTGTGCATTTTATAAAGGCCTCTTTTCTTTCTTTCTAAAGTTTGTTATACTCGTACCTTGAAACCATTTGGTTGATGGGGAGCAGTGGGAAAGCAGACCCAGGCGCTGGTGAGGAGCCCCTGCTTCTAAGTCATGGGTGCGGCCCTCTTCTTGCCCTCCACAGCTTCCATGGAAACAGTGGCAGCAAACCATCAGAAAGGCGAGGGAGCGCTGGAGTACAAAAAGTCAACTCTACCCACTGAGAAGCGTAATCTCACTGTGATGTTTGTTCTAAGGACAGAGTAAAATTATATAAAATTTCATTGAAGTAAAAAGGGAAACCAAAAGCACTTTAAAGTAAGTCTACAGACAATAACACTCAAATCCAGTCCCCTTTGTGATGTGTGTGTGTGTGTGTGTGTGTATGTACATATATATATATATATATATATATATATATATATATATATATATATATATATATATATACACATACTTATTTTTACCTTCTCCCGTGATCTTTCAGCATCTATCTCTTCAGCAGGCCCAGTCTCAATTTTTTATTTTCTTTCTCTATTGATGTATAATCCTCTTTTCTCCAACATTCTGTTTTCTCACCTTGCTCAGAATGCCGGTTAATACTGGATGAGAATCTCTTATGTCCCAGGATTTGAAGTAACAAGCAGTGACTTTCAGACTTTGTTTAAAACGCAACTCATAGGGATAACTACTTCTTAGATCCTGTTTGGTATACCCCTATATGTAATAACAGAACTTGCTATTAGGTGGTAAGGAATCTGACTTTTTGAATTCTCTCTGTTCCAGACTATTCTTTTCTTTTAAAATGCTGTTTCCAATTACCTAACTTAATTTTTTGACTTCCAAATGGGATGTAACCTACAGTCTGAAAACACTGGCCTGGCACACTGTGCCTCAGAATTCAGTGTGCACACAGACCACTGGGGACCAGATATGCCAGAACCTCATTCTGTAGGCGAGGTGTGGGGCCCACACCCCTCCGTTTCTAACTAGCTCTCAGGTGACATGGGTACTCTACTGACCTCACATTCAGCGGCCTGTTCTCCCGAACGGGAACTGTTCAGCACCATGGACAGGAGGCCATACCCCACCAACCAACAAACCTTTGAGTCATCAGTTTATTTAGTCTCTCTCTTCCTGCCCCGCCCCAATCTCAGAGTGGAACTCTTAGAGCAGTGCCCAGCCAAGTACTGGGGTGGGGGGTGGCACAGAGTTTAGGGCTGGGGGGCCCTGAGGAGCTCTGCTCATAAGATACAGGCCAGCGTTTCTCACCTCCCTCTTGGTGGCCCTGCTTTGGCATGGGCCCTATCTGCTGACTCACTGCAGCTCAACTCTGCCTTTCTTTGAGGTCTTCCAGGAAAGGCTCAGAATGCCCTTCCTGCCCATCCTCCTTCTGGTGAGTGCAGACACTACTACTCAGCTTGAATGACAAGGCCATACCTTTCCCTTTGTGCTTGCTCCTCTCACCCTTTGTACGTAACTCTGCTGGAGACATAAGCATATATTATTAAAAGTGTCTCTGTGTTCATATCCTCCACCAAAGAGTCCAGTCTTTCATGGCCATGGTCACATTAGAATGATCTGTGGAGCTTATGTAAAATACTGATGTCCAGGCCTCACTCCAGACCAATTCAGTCAAAGGCTCTGTGGGTGGAGCATGGGCAGCAGTAATTTTGGCAGGGCTGAGAATTACTTTACTAGTCTGTGATCTCCATGAGGATCTAGATCAAGGGTCCCCAAACTTTTTACACAGGGGGCCAATTCACTGTCCCTCAGACCGTAGGAGGGCTGGACTATAAAAAAAACTATGAACTAATAATCCCTATGCACACTGCACATATCTTATTTTAAAGTAAAAAAACAAAACGGGAACAAATACAATATTTAAAATAAAGAACAAGTAAATTTAAATCAACAAACTGACCAGTATTTCAATGGGAACTATGGGTGTGGATGTATCCTGTGCTCCTCTCACTGACCACCAATGAAAGAGATGCCCCTTCCAGAAGTGCAGCGGGGGCCAGATAAATGGCCTCAGGGGATCGCATGCGGCCCGCGGGCCGTAGTTTGGGGACCCCTGATCTAGATCATGTCATAGTCACTCATTCTTCTTCTCTCCCCTCATTGCTCTTTCCTCTTCCTGCTCCATCTTCCTTTTACCTCTTCCATCATGTAGCATAATGTCCTAGATTCCTATTAGGCATCTGATGAATAAGTACCACAACTAACTAAAACTTCCTTAGCACCTACTATGTGTCAGGAACTAAAGGCTAGTCTTTTCCCTGCATTACCTCTCCAGTGCTCACAATGGTCCTATAGGTAGATCTTATGGTAGTTTGCAGAGAAAGAAACTGAGGCTTAGAAAAGTTAAGTCAGTTAGCCAAGGTCACACAGCAAGAGGCACAGCCAGAGTCTGACCTTAACCCAGGGGTGTGCTGGACTGTTTGGAATTGGCAACCCAGGGTGCTCCAGCTCTAGCTCCAGCACCTTTTGTTAAGGGGGACATAAAGCCACAGGTAAACTGAATTCATTTCTTTCCACCATCAATTTTTCTAGTTTTATAGAAAAATAGAATTCTTATTTATGTTATTATACTATTATTTTTTAAATATTTTATTTATTTATTTTGAGACAGAAAGAAGAGAGAGAGAGAGAGAAAGAGAAGGGGAGAGGAGCAGGAAGCATCAACTCCCATATGAGCCTTGACCCGGCAAGCCCAGGGTTTTAAACTGGTGATGTCAGCGTTACAGGTCTACGTTTTATCCACTGCACCACCACAAGTCAGGTTTCTTTTTTAAAATAATAAGATCCCCTATTAATGCCTTCTGTTTGCCAAGTTGATATCTATCACCTCCATTGTCCATTTGAGCTTCATGGTGACACTGTGAGGCAGGCATTATTATTTCTACTTTGCACACGAGAACATTGAGGCTTAGAGAGGTTAAGTGGGCCTTGCAAGGTAACCCAGTCTGAAGTGGTAACTCAGAGTTTTTTGGGTTGTTTTTATTTTTATTTTTTTTTTGTATTTTCCTGAAGTGAGAAGTGGGGAGGCAGTCAGACAGACTCCTGCATGCGGCCGACCGGGATCCACCTTTATGCCCACCAGGGGGCAATGCTCTGCTCCTCTGGGGTATTTTTCTGTTGTGACCAGAGCCATTCTAGCACCTGAGGTGGAAGCCATGGAGCCATCCTCACCGCCCAGGCCAACTTTGCTCCAATGGAGCCTTGGCTGCAGGAGGGGAAGAGAGAGACAGAGAGAAAGGAGAGGGGGAAGGGTGGAGAAGCAGATGGGCGCTTCTCCTGTGTGCTCTGACCGGGAATCAAACCTGGGACTCCACACGCCGGGCTGATGCTCTACCAACTGAGCCAACCGGCTAGGGCCAAAGTGGTAACTCAGATTTGAACCTCAGTTTTCCTGACTGTGAAGACAGCATTAATGGCTCTGCCCATTCTGTATCTTCAGAACACTCTCAGCGTGATTATCTCATCAGATCCTCAGAGCTCAATAGAGAAATGGGTTGTTGGCATGATTGGCAGAAAGGCAGGGGCTGCAGAGTGGAGTGTGAGGGATCCTACAGACTGGCCGCCTGGGTGAAGAGAACATAAGTGGGATCTCCACAGACCAGGAGGGCTTTGTATTGAGAGTGGAAATGGCTCAGCCTTCAGCTGCCACTCCAGAGCTCCCAGCATTCTTGGTATCCCTCCCAAGAGGGCAGGAGAAGCAAGTCCCGGGCAGGGCCATTACTCTGCCTGCTTGCAGAGGGAAACAACTGCCCTCTGTTGTTGCAGTTGGAGCTCCACAATGATACATGGAGGGCCATTTGTCGAGCCAGAAGTCATCATTCATGGAGGACAATGGCCCATGGGACCCAACACATTTGGGGAAGAGCATGAAGCAGACAGAAGCAGAATTAGGTGAAACAAAGCCAAAGGAAATTTGTTAGGAGTCTGATTTCTAGAACCTTGAAATCAGTAGGAACCAAGCCCTTTCTGTGCAAGAGTTATTAACAAATGTATTTAGTGCTGAGGCAAGTTCTCTGGCTTCCTGGTGTCCATTACCAGCAAACACTGGAAATGATTGTATAGGATTTAGCAGAGGATTATCCTTTTAGAGAGCATTACATGGGTATATTTTGATAGGGAGAGAGGGTCTAGTGCATGTAATTTATTATGCCTTCTGGTGAAGCACTGAAGTGGGGACACCTGGACCCATAACTTCATAACCATCAACTGGGGTTTACTTTGTCTGGATCCCTGTCCCTTTGCATAGGTCTGGGAGCAAATAAGCCAAAGGATTAATTTTATTTGGCTTCGAAATCATATTTTAGTGTACTAGGACCCCAACTTCTATTTTGTAATTTGTGGAAGAGGTATCATTGCATGTACAAAAGGGGCCATACAGTTACAAAAACAGCTGAGCTCAGGAAAGAGTGGTATACAGTCTACTTTCTTGCCTTCTAGTTTTGGGTCCAGAAGCACTTGCCATACAAATGGATTATTTCTGACAGTGCCTAAGGATGGGGGTCTTCTGGAAGACACGTCTAGTGTGTAGGAACCTTAATGAATGTGGAAATGGGTGGGCAGCCTGTCTCAATGGTAACTGCATACACAGCCTTGAAGTCTAGGCTTGCTTCTCAGAATGAATGTGCTTGCGCTGGCAGAGAGCTGTGCTGGGCTCTGGCTGGTGCATCTCATTAAGAGGAGAACAACCCACTTCAGAATGTACTAGTGGCAGGCGGGCAGGCTTGGCAGGAACAGCATTCACTCTGCAAGGTCCTCTTCCCATATCATGGGTCCTACCATGCCTGGTGGCAGCCTTCCAGGGGAGGAGTGTTGGGAGGACTTGCTAATCAAGTCCTTGCTGACTGCCTGGCTTTGTGCTAGGCACTGAGGATATAAAGATGAATGAATTCAGAGGTGGAATCGCACAGAGATTAAGATCATGCTTACTAGAATCACATGGCCAGGATTCAAGCAAGAGCTCTGCCAGTTGCTTAACCTTGGGCATATTACCTGATTTCTCTGTGACTTGGGTTCTTCATCAGAAAAAATGGGAGTACCTACAGGAGGCTGTGAGCATTTGGGAAGCTAATGGGTATACAGCATTTACAGTAACACACTACAATAATGTTATGTCATGCTTTCTGCTGTTATTGTTATTATTATTACCTTTATTTAACATATATTTACTGCAATACACTCTATGTCAAGTTATGTGCCAGGGAGGTGGCAGTGAACAAGACAAGGTCCCTATACTCATGTACTCACAGCCACATAAATGATTACATGGAAGGAAGATGCATGTCTTTTGAGAAAGAGTCAAATGGAGTGCTGTGAGGAGTTTTAGATGGGAGGGATGAAGACCAGCCTGATGGACCAAGAAGAGTTTCCTAGAGGAGGGAGCATTCATCATGGGTATTGAACAATGGGGAGGAATTTCTCAGGTGGAGCTAACAGGGTGAGGGTCTGAACTGTCCCTGCCTGGGAGAAGCTGTCCTTCAGGCGAGAGTACATGGATACCTGACAGGTTCAGAAACTCACTCAGGGCCCTGCAACCACTAAAACCGTCCCAGGGATAAAGAGAAGAGGATACAAATGGGCTACTACACTGAGCATCATGGAGTCTGAGGAGGGAGAGACAGCAGGGGCTTGAATCATAGGGAAATGTTCTCACATTAGTTGGGGAGCAGCTGCTGGAATCGTGTGGATAGTTCTAGAAGAGGAACAGCATGAAAAGTTCAAAGGCAGGAAGGGGCAGAACACATCTAGAGAAGTGTCAGGGGACCAGAGTGGAGGCCACTCAGTGCATGCCAGGAGGGGAGGCTGGCCACTTCGATTACGGAGAGCCTGGGAGGTTAAGCTCAAGTGGTGGGCTTTAGTCTTCAGGAAAGATAGTGGCAGATGAATTTGATTTCACTCTGAAGAGTTTTATGGGCTCATAAAAACTGTATATTGTGGGCTTGTAAAATATTAGACCAATCAACAAAGTAAGATTAGAAAGATCCAATGGAGGCCAAGCCTAAGGAAATAAATAGCTTCCACTGTATTGGTCCCCTCCAAGTCCCGGCTGCCTCCAGCACTCAGTCCCCAACAGCTTTGAAGTGACAGTGGCAGGGAACATGGAGACCAGCATGCAATGGGCGGGATGCTGAGCTGGCTGCTTGCCCTGTGCCTCTGCCCTTAACCGTCACCACAGAAACCCTGTGAAATCTGGGCATAGACACCCAGCCAGAGAGGTTATATGAGCCTGGGACTTGAGTCATCTCCGTGACTGCAAGCCTCTGCCTCGTTCATTTGTGATACAAGGGAATTCCATGTAACCTTGATTGTCAGATTCAGCATCTTATCCAGTTAGAAGCTGGAAATTCTCAGTGTATGCCGTGAGAATAATAATCAGAACAATTTCTGGGTCTTAGCTGTGCCATTTACAGACCCCCTTCTATGTCCCATCTTACTGCAGCTTGAGTTGTTATTAGAAGGCTGATGAATGAATTGCAAACCTGAGGACTTCTGTCTCTAAGTAGACACTCTCTAAACCAAAGTTTTCAATGGGTAACATGTAGATGTAAATAATATTTTAAAAGTAAAACCAAAAGAAAACAGAACAGAAACTCCTCTCTACTCCCCATTCCATGGCTGAGGCGACTGAGAGGTGGGAAGGATCTTTGGAATTCTCTTCCATCTTATGGATCTTATTCATTTTCCCAGAGAGACCCTGCAAAGCCCCCAGACCTGTAGCGATGGCAGGTCTGGAATGTCAGGGCTGGGGGAGGGAGTGGGGAAATAATTTATTCAAAGCTGCAGCCCTTGCCGCTCCTGTCTTGTATAAGCAATCATTGGGCCAGACAGGATAAAGGAGGTCCATGTGATGGTGAGGATCTTGATAGGATGGAAAGAACTCTGAAGATGGGTAGATTGGCATTAATCCTGCCTTCCTGGGTGAATTGGCTTTAGTCCTGCCTTCCTGCCTTGGATGAACCTTGCTCTTCTTGTTCCACACCTGTAAACTATGAATCAGGTACAGTATCTGCTTCAGAAGCTCCTGGGAATTAGATGAGGCAGCGTGTGAAAGTGTCCCATGTGGGGCCTGGCACGTATGAATCCTTAAGAACAACTCTAATTGCTCCCTCATTTGTTTGCAATAGGGATGATCAAAGTAACCAGGTACCACCCTTACCTGTGTTTTGGCTTCTCTTTGATGTTACGTACCAAAGTCTATATTTGATCCTAGACTTGGGACCATTTTACACGTTAACTTGATACCACGATGGTGTGTGGCGAACTCTCCCCTTAGAGTCTCTGTGTGCTACATCCTTCTGTCACTCAAGACGGACTTACACTGTGCATTGTTCATGGCTTCATTAAGTAGAGTTTTGTGGAATATCGCCCATGTGCTAGTCCCTGTGCTGGGCCCTGAGTAGACAGAGCTGGAGCCCTCTGCTGGCTGGATGGACAGACACATATAACAACAGTGACAGTCCTGTGTGGCATGTGCTCTGTTTGATGGAGGCAGAAAAAGAAAGCAGGGCAGATTCCCAAAGGCAGACTAGAGCTGATTTTGAAGGTTAAGTCAGAGATGGCTGGATGAAGGAGGGGACAGCATGAGCTGTATAGCATTGGGCTGCGGAGAATATGACACATTCAAGCAACTGCATGGCACTGTTTGTGTTTTCAGATGAGGAAACCGATGCCATGAGAAATCAAAGTATTCACATAGCAAATGCCACCCTTGGCAAGTCTTTTCCCATCTTCCGAACAAAGGTCCGTTCCAGCCCAAATAATCCAAGATTCTCCAAGTGTGTGGCTCAGAGCCTGCAAATCAGCATGAATCAGACTTGGATCTCTGTCTGTTTATCTTCCAATTTATATTTGGAAGCCTGTTTTTTCAACTGTTAGAATTGCCTGCATTACTCGTCCTGGAAGCATCTTTGTTTACCTTGATGTGCTTTGAACACAATTCAGGGTTATTAATGAAATAAGGCAACCTTGCAACAGCAATTTTATGACTGGCTGTCTCTGTTGGGGGACATTGGATGCCCTAGTGAGAATGCCTGCCCTGTACAGGCACTATGACCTCTAGGGCCAGCCCTGAGAGATGGGGTGAGGACCCTCTTTGGCCGTACAGGAAGCCCTGACATGTTTCATCTCCTTCCCTATCTATACACTCCCGGGGCTGCAAACCAACAGCTTGCAGACATGTTTGGGGACTCACATCCTGTTTTAAATATTGAGATATTTAATATAAAAACCAGGACACTTTGCAAAATTATGGATTTTCATTACCTCTTAGAAAGTGAAATTTGGCAACACTAAGCCTGTTCTGCCCACTATGGAGAGCCACCTCCCAAGTGCACGATTCTCCAAATCCACTACTATGGACCATCAGTCAGCTCACTTTCCTGAGCCTTGGTTTCACGCCTTTCTGTGCAGCGTTCTCCACAGGTCCTGAATGGCAGCTGCTCCTTTCATAGGGACATGAGTTCTTGAGTTTGCCACAGTCCCCACCTTTCCTTATTGTCTTACTCCTAAAGACATTTGGGTGTAGTACCCTGGATCTTTCCCTTCACTGAAATCCAAAGTTCATATCCTTAGGTTTCACATGAGGCAGTATCTAATAATTAATCACCAGTTGCTGATTGGTACAAGGCCTCTTCCTGTTCCTTTTCCCATCCTGTTCCCGCAGCAGCCTGCAGAGGTGGGTGTGGTTGTTCCCATTTTACAAATGAGGAAAGTTAGGCTCAGGGAAGTAAAACGATGGTCCTGTGGAGTGGGTTTGGAGAATCAAGGACTTAGGTCTGCAAAGTGGGTAGAGCCTGACCAGGAGGCCACTGGAGGCCTGTACTGGAATCCGATTTTAACTCTCACTGGGTAACTGTGTGCAAGTCTCCACCTCTACAGGTTTCTGGTAGCCTGCTCTGAAAGGTGGGTCACTGCCCTAAATCAGAGGCACATGTGGCTGGGGAAAAGTTAGCATTTTCTTTCATTGTCAATGTAGGCAATAAACCGCAATAGCATTAGAAGTCTCTTGGCCTTTGTTACCAGGAGGAATCGGGTATTTTTATATTCCTTTATAGTTGTTGAAGATACCTCAAAATATCATTTACACTAATTACTACTTTAAGGTTATGAAAGTTATTAAACCTGCCTCTAGATCTTGTTATAAATCTTGAATTATAAAAGGAATAAAAATATTACTGTATCACAAAGTTATCAGTTTAATAGTTTCATAACCATTTCAATATGATTAATTTCCACTGTAATCCTAGGGATTTGGTTTTATGCATTTAGAAACATTTTTCTGGAAAAGGATCTATAAGTCCTAAGAATCCACCATGAGTCAAAATGATTAAGACCAATGTCCCAGATATTTCCTAGGTTACTTGAATACCTGGGACTCCAGAAGCCATGAGTCTCAGGCCCAGGGGCACTCACTTAACAGCCCGGCCTGCACTGTGCCCACCACTGTAGCAGCTTCAAGGGCAATTCCCTGGACCCTGTGCTGTCTGGTTGGTGTTCAGTTACATCAGATTAATGTCTCCCAATTTGTTGGTGACTAGAGAGGCCCAAGAAGGCTGGGACAGGGTCTGAGGAGCAGAGATGGTACCCCGATCTGAGCATTGGCACCCCTGTCCCCCAAGACCTCTTGCACTAGGGAGTGCTGGGTGCTCAGCTCTCTACGTCTGCAGATCCTCACAGCATCCATTCACCCACCTCGGTTCTTCCCTGCAGGTCCTTATGCAAGAACCCCAGACCTTGGGGGCTTGGGCACTTCTTGTTGCTTTGCAGAGCAGGAAGCCAGGTTGTAGAAAGGGCAATAGCTGGCCGAGGGTCACACAGTTTTTCAGGGTCAGGAAAGGGACCAAAGCCCCTCCAGGCTGAGGCCCATTTCCTGGAACATGTGACCCAGTTCTCAGCTTTCCCAGGGGCTTGCCATTTCCTGTGAAGGTGACTCTTCAATTGGTCTTGCACATTTCTACTCAGCATTTTTCTTCAGAGAACTTCTCTTTTCTTCAGTATTTTTATTTATTTATTTATTTTAACAGTATAAATTCTCTCCTAAGATTTCAGTCTGGTCCCTTAGGGAGCTTCACTGCTGAGTTTTCAGACCCCTTCCACACTTCCAAAGAGGGATGTAAATTAATTGGCTGCTTCCTAAAATCTCTGTAGTGATCATTGGAATCTATATTTCAGCTGTGACCCTAGAGACGGGGAAAGGTCCAAGCTTCCAGCCTCATAATATTGATTACTCTTTCACCAAATATTGATTGAGCCGTTGTGTCAAGAAGCAGGCTGAGCGATGAGGATAACAAGGTGACATGGTCCCTGCCCACATGGGACTTCTATTTAAGACAGACATTAAACAGGTAGTTCAGGGGTGTTGATTGGAACAAAGGAAGAACAATGGACCATATGAGGAGCTGACTGCCTAGGGACATTCAGCAAAAGCCTTTTCAAAGTATATGCCTTTTAAGCTAAAACCCAGAAGGTAAATCAAAATGAGCTCTGGAAGGTCTAGACATTGGGACGGCATGTGCAAAGGCCCGTGGGACAGCGTGTATATTGATACAGGAAATAAATGAGAATAAGGAGATGCAGTGAGGTTAGAGGAATGGAGAGGGCCCAAAGATAAGGACTGTATAAACTAGTTGAGGGTTTGAATGCATCTTGGGGACATTGGGAAGCCATAGAATTTTTAACAGAAGAAAGACATGATCCAATAGCACCTTTTTTTAAAAATTTTTATTTTATTCATTTTAGAGAGGAGACACAGAGTGAGAGAGAGAGAAAGAGAGAGAAAGGGGGGAGGAGCTGGAAGCTCAACTCCCATATGTGCCTTGACCAGACCAGGGTTTTGAACTGGCGACCTCAGTGTTCCCAGGTCGACTCTTTATCCACTGCGCCACCACAGGTCAGGCCCAATAGCACCTTTTAAGACCCGGCTCAGTGCAGTAGAAGACTCGAGGTTGAGGGGCTGCGGTGAGAGGTGAAGTAGGGAAACTTGCTCAGAGAGTCTTGCCATCGCAGCTATGAAAGAAGATGGTTTTTTGAACTAATGTGTCATCTGATTGGTAAGGACCAGGGAAGGATTTGAGAGCTCTGCGTTCTTCCTGTCTCCCTAGTGTCTGTCAGTATCTGAGTCTGTGACCTACCCCAGGGGGACTGGCAGCCCTCTGCGGCTGCCATGTGCCTCTTGATGCTCAGTTGCATCAGCCCCATGTCTTCACTGGCTCAGCGCCTGAAGTTGTTGGAAAATCTGAGCAGATACAGACAGACAGGTAGAGGAAGCAGCCCTGCCCCATTCATTTCATTCTTTATTAAGGACTTCTTTATTGAGACTTGATAGAGTAAACCTAACTTTATGCTCCCTACCCTCCCAGAGTTCATGACTCAGTTACCAAATAAATATGTATCAATGAACTGTGAGACACATAGGATCAAGAGCAGCAGTGATATGCGAAATATTTAACAACCTGAACTGCCCATGCCTAGACCTCTGTCATAATGCTTCAGGAGGAGTCAGAGGGCCTTCCATTGCCACACCTTAGCCTCTGGATTGTGGGGAGGGCTGCAGGGTCCCAGAGAAGAACTCTAGGCATGGTTGGAGGCATCCAGCAGCTTGGGCAGCAATGACATAGCAACTGGTGTGGAAGTGTTTCCATATTTTAACCACAGGCACAACTCTCTGGTATGTACCTACTGATCTAGTCTGGGAGTCTGGGAAGGCTTCATGTAGGAAGTGACATTTGAGATGAGATATGAAGGAAGGGCCTGCTAAGCTGATAGAAGAATGAGATTGTTTAAATGCTCTGAAATAGGACAGACAGGGGGATGTTTGAGGAAATGAAGACGGTGGTGCATATGGTGAAAGGAGGCAGAGCTACCAGCAGAAGCCAGACTCTCTGGGCCCTGGAGCCAGAGTAGGGGTCACATTTCCCATAGCACAGAATTCAGGGGACGCACTGGGAGGCCACTGCAGAAGCTCAGGTGAGAGACAACTGTGGCTTGGACTAGTGGAGTGCAGGCAGTGATGGTGAAAAATGGACAGGATCGCGAGAGTTAGAACAGCCATATTTGGTGATGGGGTAATATGTGGGTGATGTGAAGGGGTAGAGTGTCAAGGGGTGACCTAGGTTTCTAGTTTGCACTGCTGGTGGAAAGTGGCACCACTCACTGAGATGGGGACCATCAGAAGAGAACCCTTTGGAGGTCAAGACTGAGCTGTTGACATGTTGAGTTTAAGGTTGACAGGCCAATCAGAGTGCCTACACACATTATTCCAGTTCTTGGTCTGAGTAATTAGGGCAAGTGACATTGCCTCCCTGAGCCTCCTTATCCCCTACTGTAAAATGTGGAAGTAACTTCTGCTTTATAGGGTTGTTGTACAAGTTGTTATGAGCACAGAGTAGAAGCTCCTCACACATCGTAAGCAGACAGTGACCATTCACTGGCAGAGGCAGATTTTAATGAAACCTATCTGCTCGGGAATGTTCCAAGATCCTGTGAAAATGAGGCACAGCTGGTACACTTTCTCCTCTACGAAATAAAATTCTGAGTCCATGACAACGACGGTGTTGATGATGATGATGAAGATGATGGTGGTGATGATGGTTCTGTTTCTGTGGCTGTTAGAAGCATATCAAGCATCTGCCTTCATCAATTAGGAGCGGGTGTTCTGTTGGGGAAGGATCATGGGGCTCAGATTCAAGTACTTACACTCCATTCCTGCCTCTGTAGCCTTGGGCAGGTCATGTCATCTCTCTGAGCCTTAGTTTCTTTGGTTGTAAAATGGGGGTGGTGATGCCATGTACTTCCCAGGATGGTTATAGAATTCAAACTAATTGGCTTTGTGTGGAATTAATGTAATGCCCATTGCCAGATGCACAGTGGTGCTTAAAAGTTACTGCTTTGCTCTTTCTCATGTGGCCGTAGCTCTTGCGCCCAAGGGAAGTAGGAAGTGGTATCAGGGTGCTTGCAGGGGGACCTCAGCCTCACTTCTGCCTTTGCCCATTCTCGGCCCCTCTCTATCCCTGTGGTCTGGCCATGGAAGGCAACACCTTCCCCCACACATGCCTTCCCCCATCCTGGAATTCCCTCTTTTGATCAAATGCCCGTTTAGTCTCCAGGGCCCAGGCAAATGCCACCTCTGTCATGAACCCTTTCTGATTCTGCAGAGGAGATTCCAAAGCTCTGTCTCTTTTTGTCCCCACAGTGATGTCACCTGGCTGTCCTTCAAGCACAGGCAGCACTTAGGTTACAATGCAGACCTTTGTCCTTGACTCTGAACCTCATAAAGCCACACCCTTGTCTGTTACAATCTCACACCGACCCTCAAACCTGAGCCCGGGCTCACCCACAGAAATACTTTAACTAAATAGAACTGAATTAATTTAACAGATTGAGGCTGGGGCAGCATCTCAGGTAAGGGCTCCAGACAGGGGCTGCAGGACAGCACAGGGATTGAGAGGCCTCCAGCCTCGAATGCCCTGACCCAGCTGAGTCAGAAAGGACCAGGTTTTGGGGTGGGTGGTTTTGTACTTGATGCTTGAAAAGACCCTTGTCAGGGCAGCTTCCCAGGAGCCACGCTCACAACCTCTGGTAGCTGGGCCACTGGAGTCATGCTGCTAGAAGGAGTTGGCCATGGGCAACTAGCAGCCTCGTGAAAAATGCTAGGGACCCTCTCGTTGGGCCTGGATGTCAGCCTTGGCTCCATGGCTCTCCCTGCAGCAGCCTCACCCCTCCAGTCACTCCTCACTGCAGCCAGAATGATTGATCTGAAGAGCACAGCTGACCCTATCATTGCCCAGCTTCAAACCTGGTGATGGATGAGCCCATTACTGGAGCCTGGTGCAGAGGCCTTCCAGGCTCCTGCCCTGCTACCCTCCTAGTACCCATGCTCTCAGAGGTTCCACATCTCCAGCTGCTGCTCGCTCTTCTCAGAATGAGTCCCCATTTCCTACCTCCTATGGTGGATCTCTATGTTTTGCAAACACTGTGTTTACGAGTCCTGTTTGTAGCTTGTGTTACCCAGTCCCATCCTGGTAGAATTGGCCCCTTCCTAGCAGGACCCCACTGAAGATCACAGCCCCTACCCCCACCATGCTACCTGTAACACGTGGTACCCTTTAGCACCAGGACCATGTCTTATTCACCATCATTAGTAGTGGAAATTATAAGAGCAGTGCATACTGTCCTGGACTGATTTGCAGGCCCAACTGGTCTGAGAAATGCTTTCCCATAGAATTCTCACAATAGTCCTGGAAGCTTGGAGTAAGGACATCCATTTGAAGATGAGGAAGCAGAGGCTCAGAGAGGTTATGTTGCTTTCTCTGTGTCACACAGCTAGCTGAGTCAGAGCTGGGATTTGAACCTGGGTCAGGTTAATGCTACTTCCATCTTTCTGCACCAATTCCAGTCTGGGTCTGACCACAGAATAGGCAGCCAGCAATTGCTTGTTGATGGAAAAGCCTGAAGCTGCTGGGTGAAAAAGTTGATGTTTCAAGGAGAGCTGACATGCTTGATTTTTAAAAATTAAAAAGATTCTCTCCCATCGTTCCATGGGTCCTGGTTGAAAAGAAATGAAGGTATCATGCAACTTGGATCATTATAGGACTTTGCATGTTTTAGGTAAATAATAAAACCCATCATTACCTCTGCGCACACAAAAAACAACTTCTCTCTGAAAGCAACTCTAGTGTCCCTTGGGTTCAGGAACTCAGAAGAGGACAAGGCCAGTCTTTTGAAGTTCATTTAAGGCATTGGGATTTCACTCTTCCTCTGCCAAGCCAGGGTGGGTTGTTAGGTTGTCTAGGCCAAGGCCCTGAGGGCTGGAGGATAATTTCCTCCTCCTAAATTGCTTCCTGCACTTTAATCTCACACACATAAATCTGACCAAGAGGGAATGAATGAGAAGGGAAAAATCTTTGACTCTGAAATACCTGGGAGAAAGGTAAAGTGAGCAGGTTTTGAGGACTTAATCAGCAGCAGAATTCCAGGAAGAAAAGAAAAAATGTACCCGCTGACAACGAACAAGCTGGGAATTATAGACCATGGTCCCCAGGGAGAGCTCCTCCTCACTTAGACATCAGTGGCAATATGACCAGACAACTTGGATCAGCAGTGTCCTGAGATCAGTGTCCATATCTGAAGGGGATCCTTATAGCTCAAGAAGCATCTCTGAGCCCAGAGCTCGTGAGACCTCGTAAGCAGGGGCAGGAGGGACTTCCTGAAAGTGTATGACCCTGTGCTGGCCTTCTCCACCCCTGCTCTGTGAGCACTGGCTCCCTTCCCCAGAAGATCCTGACCACCCAGGCCTAGAATCCATCTGGGTAGAGAGGGAAACCCAGCAGAACCTCCATCCTCCTGTCCGTAGAGCCTAGAAGTTTAGGTCCCCTTTTTCAGCCACAAAGTAACTAGGGCAGACCAAGGACATCCCATTACCTACTTACATTTCCACCATATTAGCCCAGATCATAGCACTGGGCCTCTGTCCCACTTCCTACTGAAAGCCTTCATTCTTGAACTAGATGACTCTTTTGAACCTCAGTGGGCTTGGCTCGCTCCCTAACATCCTGCTGGCCCAAACCCTGTTCAATCACCCTAGCTGCCTGGGATCTTATATGACTGAGCAGGGACTTGTCATTAACAAAAAGGGATATTATTATTAATAAATATTAATACTATTAATAACTAATGTTACTGATATTAATAGTTTTGATAATATTAATAATTAAGAATTGTGGTAATTCATTAGATAGTAATTATTATGATTAATAATCTAGTGGTTTAGAGTAGACTGCATTGGTTCAAAATCCTGGTTCTGCCATCTATTGTGTGACTTCGGGCAATTTTATTAGCCTCTCTCTATGCCTCAGTTTCCATCTATAATATGAGAAAAATAATAGTCCCTACTTTTCAGAATTGCTCATGAGAGTTAAATGAGTTAATATTTGTAAAGTATTAGGACAGCCCCTAGCACACTGTAAGTACTACATTAATTAAAATTATAACAGTAGCAACGATAATATTTGCCAACATTTATTAAGCCTTTTCTGGGTGATAGTCACGTAAGCACTGTAGCAACACAAGATGTAGGTGCTTATACTATCCCCACATGTCAGATGCAACATGGAGACGGAGGGAGTTTAAGTGTTCTTTCTGCTCAAGGCCACCCAGCTGGGATGAAGTAGAACCAGGGGTCAAGGCCAGACCCTTTTATTCCAAAGCTGTTGCTTCTTAACCACATATAACAAGGAGTTAGCGAGCCTGAATAGGTATCCCAACCACTCTTCCTTGAATGTTTAGATGGAGAAGAACATTCCAGATAGAGGGAGGTCCAAAGAAAAGGAAGCTTTAATTTTTTAGATGGAAAGATATGTGATAATCCTGCATGATTAGGTTTAATTACACTAGAGGCTGTGCCCCTAGAGACAGGCCTGGTCTTTCCCCTTATTTGCTTTCTGTCTGATGGACTCACATTAATTTATTCATAAAACCTAAAGTCGAGTGCTTGGATCTTGAAATAGCTGGGTTATTTAAATTGGTTTAATTTAAGAGAGAAATTAATTGAATATTTGTTGAGTACCTACTATATGCTGGGTCCCAGGCTGAGTTCTGAGTGGGCAGTGCTGGACAGAGCCTCAGTTCTGCCTGCATGCAATTTGCAGCAAGCTGCTCATAAACAGACTGTGCCAAGCAGCGTGTAGGCACAGTAGCGAGATGTGCCACGGAGGAAAAAGCTAGTAAACCGCCAGTCTAGCTCACTTAGTCTGGGGCTTTCCGGCTCTTCTGAGGAGATGCTGATTAAGCTGAGAAGACTGGCAGATGAATCTGGATTAGCCAACAGAGAGGAGGGCAAACAATTTCCCATGGAGAGGGCATGGCACGCCTAGGATCTGGGGTTAGGAAGAAGTGTGACCCTTCTGAGGACCTGAAAGAAAGCTGATGTGGCTCAGTGCAGAGTCTGAACGGGACATGGATGTATTCAGAGACCCACGTAGTGCTAAAACTGGGTCCTAGACAGCCTGTATAGCACAGGGCCACATTTTGGACTTTGATGTTGATTTTCCATGGAATAAGAAGCTGTTACAGGGTTTTAGACTGGGGAGATAATCCAATTTGCATTTTTAAAAGAATTCTCTGGCTTCTGGATGGTGAGAGAATTGGAGAAGAGGGTATGGGGAGGCCAGTTAGGATGTGCAACAGTGCAGGAGAGAGATGGTGGTGGTGTGGCCATGGAGAGGGGTAAAAATGAACAGAATTAAAGTCTACTTAGGAAGTGGGATGGGTAGGACATGGTGACTCATTAGCCAGTGGTAGTGACATGTCAGGAGATATCAAGGCATTTGACATCTAAAGGTGCCATTCACTGTGATTAAACATGCTAGAAAAAAGCTGAAGGTAGTAATCAAGGCAAAAAACAAATGGCAAACGCTGTGTACCAAGTACAAAAGGGACCAACTCCTGACCAAGAAATGGAGAAAGGACAGTGAGCTTGTGGTTCACAAAGAAGTAGTGCAGATGGCTACAGAACATAGAAAAAGATGTCCAACTGATATTCAAAACATGGAGGTTAAAGTATCTAGGCTTTATTTACCTGTCACATCAGCAAAGGCTGAAGGGAAAAAAAGGAAGCCTGCTCATGCCTCATATTAATGAGAGCATGAGGAATTGGCATGCCCGTATATATTGCTGGCAGAAATTGAAAGTGATACAGTCTTTTGTGGGAGGTAGTTATAATTTTTCAAAATGGTAAGCTGTGTAGTCCTAGTACGTAGACAAATAACCACAGAAAGATATATGTACAAAAATACTAGGGTATCTTTAGCAGTAATGAAAAATTAGAAACAACCTATATAGCCATCAGTAGGGGATTAATTGTGCATCTATGTAACCATTTTAAAATATACTAGTGTTGGTACGTATAGTATGATCCCATTTTGTAAAGTATCTGGAATGTTCATGTTTGTGAATATCTGTGTTTGGGGGGCTATTTATACAAGAAAGTTTAAAAGGGAATATATCTAAAAATCATATTGTTAGTGTAGGTGAGTTTTTATTGTATTTAATATATTTCATTAAGTTTAAAACATAATATTTTAAAAGAAGAGAAAACAATAACTGCAATATGACAGAACCTGTAATTAAAGTGTGATTGTATGGCTCCCCAGAGTGGTAGTGATAAATGCTGATTCACGTTGGTGAAGAAGGCTTCATGGAAGAGGTGTCCCTGGACAGAGTATGAATGATCAGGGTTATGTTTGGTTTTTGTTTTGTAGCTCGCATTCATCAAGACACAGGGAAGCCTGAGCCAATTCTGCAGGCCTTTCTGTATATTTGTTTTCTGGTCATAAAAAATGCATGCCAATTAATTTTAAACCAGATAACAGAAAATGGAAGCTTAGAGCTCTAAAAAGACACTCAACAACAGTGTGGATCAGCATGTGGTGCAGTCACTTCTCTCCCACAGCCCCTGGCTCAGTTGGAATTCTGAATTCCTTTGCAGTGGCAATGCATTCCTGGATATTATGTTATCAGCCCTTGCTATTTCCTTGGTTACTATCTTGGATCTTTGAATAAAGAATCACTTTCACTTCACATTTTCTAAACTTGATTTTAGCAATTATGCGGCTTCTTACCCAAGTGTCCTTTTGGGAACATAAATAGGCGCTGATGCGATCTACTTACTTCATGGAAAACCTAGTGACCTGACAGAACAAAATGATCTTGCCTTGATTGGGAAACAGAACTTGATTGGTGGCCTGCTGCCACGGAATTGCAAATTTGGGGTCTGATGAAGGCCAGAGGGAACCTGAATACACACACCCAGAGCACAGGGTCAGAAGTGGGCAAATGGGGCCATGTCCCGGTTCTTTCAGTTATTAGCTGTGTGACCTTAGTTGACTTCCTTGACATACAGTAAGTCAGGGCCCCCAAACTTCTACACAGGGGGCCAGTTCACTGTCCCTCAGACCGTTGGAGGGCTGGACTATAAAAAAAACTACGAACAAATCCCTATGCACACTGCACATATCGTATTTTAAAGTAAAAAAACAAAATGGGAACAAATACAATATTTAAAATAAAGAACAAGTAAATTTAAATCAACAAACTGACCAGTATTTCAATGGGAACTATGGGTGTGGATGCATCCTGTGCTCCTCTCACTGACCACCAATGAAAGAGGTGCCCCTTCCGGAAGTGCGGCGGCCCGTAGTTTGGGGACCCCTGCAGTAAGTGTTAGGTGATTTTGCTGTCTTGACTTTGAAATAGGACAGATTTAAGTTCTAAGGTCCAGCTATCACATAATGAGGGCCCTGAAACTACTCTTTCCATGATATAGTAAGGGCATCTCTGGGAGCAGGGTGGGACAGGAATGAGCATTTAAATTTCAAGTTACTTATTTTAATGAGTATTAAATATAAATACATATGTATGTATGCATAATCAGCACCCAAACCTATGACTTCATGGCTAGTTTCTAGAACAGTCATGATTAAAAATTCTTTTAAATTTGTTAGCCACAATTTTGAAATTACAGAATCAATCTTAGTTGAAAGATTGCCTTTCATTGAACAACAGAGAGAAGTGGAAAAGAAATAAATAGCAGAAACTTTTTTAAAAACCTGCTAAAAGTAAAGTTAAGCAAAAAATGTGAATTGATTTGGAAAAATTAAATGATAGTAGGGTAAGGCATCAATATAGCAAAAGTTGTGAAAATGGTTCCAAGATTACCTACCTCAGCAGGCGTTGGGTGGGTCAATGGAACTCACTGAGTGGCAGGCTTCTCATCTGTACTGTCTCCCAGGGTGTTTATGAAGATCCTGAGATAATGTCTGCAGATATTATCAGCTCAATAGCTGTCACATAGTAGGGACTTAGATATATGAGTTTCCTTCCCTTCTTCTTAGCCCTCCTTTTTAAAGTTAAAAATGATCTCTCAGATTGGCCAGTCTGGTTTCCTTACTTTCCAGATGAGATAACTGAACCCCTACTGGGGAAAGACCAGATGAGGGCAGGGGTGGGATTCAGCTGGTTTGCACCTGTTTGGCAGAACCGATACCTAATTTTTTGTTGAGTTCAGCAAACCAGTTGTTAAATGGCATTATAATCAGGGTTCTCTCAAAGATGGGTGCCTGGGTAACCGCCCAATGTAGAAATCACAAGTTTCCATTCCTTACTCCTTTTTAATGTTCATCTGCACAATAGTGTATTTTAAGTGCCCATGGTAATGTTCATTCTGTCCATAGGTTAAAAAAAATTGCAAGTGAGGACATCAATCAAGAAGCAATATGGAAATATCTTAAATAACAGTTTGATTGTTTCTTTGTCAGATATTATTTAATATTATTTCATTAATATTTTAAAACTTTTTCTTATAATCTAGTTTCGTGTACCTCTTTTACTGTTCTTATTTAAGTATTAAATGCATGAAATAATAAACTACCTTTAAGTACATCACTTTTTTATACTTAAAATGATTATTAGGGCAGAGAACCAGTTGTTAGATTATTTGAATCCCACCACTGGGCAAAGGCTCCTGAAGTCATATGTTCCTCACTGGGCTCAGGTGTGCACAGGACCTGCCAGAGACCTGACCAACAAGCCTGAAAAGTCTTAGGGAAACTGACAAAGGCATGGGGATGAGAATGAGTTAATAGGGCAGGTAGCCAGTGGGGTAGCCATGGGGGAAGGGAGCGGCCTCATGATCAGTATCATGTATGATCATCACCCCAGCTCTGCAAAACTGTAAACTCTGCATATGGAAGAAAATAACGGGATAATACGCCAAAATATTAGAAGTGAGTATGTTGAGTTAGTGGCATTTTTCTTTTCTCTCTTTCTCCAAGTAGTTAATGGTGTTTTGCATTTTGACATGTATGAAAAATAAAAATAAGTGCCAACATGATCGGGAAGGCTGAATTTTCTGTATTGCGAGTTGGGCACCATCAATGCCCTGTTTGTCACATCACTATTAATTATCACACTTCATTTTTTATTATCCCACTTCACTTTTTAAATAATTCCCTTCCAGTCCCTGACTATTAGCAATTGTCCTGTTTACCTGTGATTATAAGTAGCTGGTAACCAATATTAGGTATAAGACCTATGATGCATTTCAGTCCAGTGGTCTCTGGGGATTAATTGTAATTGTCTTCTTGTTTTGCAGATGGGAAAACTGAGAATCAGAGAGGGCTAGTGATCTCTTCCACACTTGGTCAGTAGGTAAGTGATAATTCTGAAACTGAGCCTGAAACGAGATATATGTCTAGTCTCCAAATCTCTGCAGGCACATTGTTTCAATCTTGTGACTTTTCTGATTTGTGCAATTCAAGTCGGAAGTTAAGATGAGTTGTTTTGAGGCATTTAGGTATTATTTGCACTGCGGTTTCTGTTTGTTCCCACTGTCAAGGTGGAACGCTTAACAGGTGAGTTTGTGAAGGCCTCTTAGGCATTACCTGGCCCAGACAGGATCTTTCCATAAGAATGGTAGAGCTTATTCATACCTGGCTCACGTTGTGCTTAGTGTGATGTCACTGAACCTTCAATAGACCCAACTGTTTTGTGTGTCTAGAACAGACAGCCCTGGACTAAGGGGTTAGAAAATCTGGGTTCTAGTCCCATTGTAAGCTGCTCTATTACCTTGAGCAAACCACTTAACTCATGGAGCCACTCATTTTTTATTATTTCTTTCAACCTATTTGATGCCAGACTCTGTACCAGGTGTGGAGGATACCAAGATAAATACAATCCAAGCTTTGCCCTTAAGGCACTCATAGCCCAATTGATGAGCTCTTCCATTTCCTTGTTGTCTCATCATAAGAATTGCTAACATCTGCTTTGGCGTTTACAATCTGTAGGACATTTTGTGATCTTCCCCCAACCTGGGGGAAGATGAAAGGAAGTTATTGCCATTTTGCAGAGGAGAAAATTATGGTTTAGAGAGTTGGCCAAGGCCACATAGCGAATAAGGATTCGAGTTGAACTTGAAAATCCAGATTTACTGGCTCCAAAGCATTGTTTCTGATAACAGCAGCTGTTTCACCTGATGGCTTGAGCATTCAAGCAGGCATTTTAGTACTCTTCCCCTTAACATTGAGTAAATGTTGCGGCGATCAGCACCAGTGCAGCCTCTTTGCTAGTGGAGGAATTCTTTTCTGCAAGGAGTACTTTCCTGTGTCTGGTGGATTATACCAGAAAGCAATGCCTTCTCTGACTGAGAGTGAAGGCAGCGTTGGGCACCGGGTAAGCTGATAACCAGGGTAAAACACCTCGGGTCCAGACCCAGGCCCAAGCCCAGTGCCACCACCCCAGGAGCTGGGATTCGGCATATCAGAAAGAATCTGCCACGGGCCTCGATACACAACCCCCTTCTTCTGCAGTGACCCTACTGAACTATTGTTTCACCAAAGTTTAATGATCCTGGGAGCTTCTGCTAGTATGGAGTTGCCTGGCCTCAGGCAAGACGTGGAGAATGATTTGGATTAGAGGCTGTGCTGTTTGTTTGCGGGGATGATAACTGCTTGAGCAGGAAGCTCTGGGGCTCTCTCACAGTCTGGAACTTCAAAGGGTGCTGAACAACCTCAGGGACGGGCCCTGGTTTTTCTGTTTTGCAGTCTGTGTGTATGTCCTGAATTGTAGCCATCCATGATGATAAAGATGTACCTCTGTATGGGATGTGTGGGATTTGTGGGAAATGCGTGTGTGGGGTGTGGTATGTGTGTGTATGTTTAATCTCTAGGAAGCAATTCTTATTAAAAAAAGAAAACACTTACTGGTGTAATTTTTCAACAGGACCCAGAAATGGGCTTTTAATAAGCATCATTAAACTCTTTGATTATAAAGGGAAGCCAGCCATTCTTTCATCCCAGCTTGGATCACACGGCTCTCCCTTGCCCTGCTCTTTAGGGTCAGATAAAAACTCCTCCTATTTGTATGGGCCTCTCCAAAGCTCTCCCCCTTACTGCCCTCCCCATCCCTGCCCCTGCCCCAACGCGGTGCTTGTCTGATCTCCCTGCTTGGACCTCGCCGCAGACAGGGCTGGTGTCAGGACTGACAGATGATAGCTGCGGGTGTGCTGGAATCTGAGTGTCCTGTGTCTCGGGTTGTCCCAGCAGGAAACTTTAGGGTCTTTGTTCAGGAGGTGCTCAGAGCTGAGAGATCCGGGGCTCCTTCCTTTCCCTGAGGGTCACTTACAGCTACCGATGCCCAGCAGAACCGTGTGTGTGCAAACCCTTTCCTTTATGGATTGGGTTTCCCCTTGTCTGACACGGGAGGAGGAGAAGCTCTGCTGAAAGGTAGGCTCACTCGAGACTGAAAGCATTCTGCCAGGCCTCCTAAGGAAGCTGGTTCCCAGAGCGATTATCTTTCCTGCGCCGAGCACGAGGTGCTCTGTGACAGGAAGCCAGACAGGCTTAGCAACAGGCTTAGCAATCAGGCCGTGCTACACGGATGTTCACTCATGTAAACAGGTCTGGGTTTGTGCAGTTCTGTTCTTCTCTGTGTACTGGCTCTGCTCTGGGGCTGGTGTGTTTTGATTTGCATGGTTCCTTCTCAGAGGTAATGCACTCTGTGAGGTGTGGAGTTCTGCTTGCATCATCCCTGTTCAGCCCAGCACGCGGGTCCCCGGCAAGGGCTGAGTGTGCAGGACGGGACAGCCAGTGTTGTGGTCTATGTAAAAGCTGCTGACTCCAGGCAGCAGATTGCCCAGGTGTGATTCTCATTCCTTGTCTATTAAGGTCTGCGTTTACGTCCTAGCTGGGCCTCTTACTGCACCAACTAACTCACTTTCTCTGTGCCTTGGTCCTGGAATACCTGCCTTATTTGGAACATTCTCCCTGAACCTTGCCACTCCAGTGGAGTGGCCAGCCTCTAGTCCCCATGGCTCCAGTTATTGGCTCAGAACTGACGACAACCCAGATAAGTCAGTAAATATTACAGTCCTGCTGCACATCTTAGGTGGCCATGCTGCCTTGACCCTGAGACCCTCAGACAGGGGGCTAGGGACAACAGCCATCAGTATCAGCTCTCCGAACAACCTTAGTCACTGCATTAAAAGACTTTTAATTCAAAGCACCATGGATCTAACATTTTAGGAATATATTTTCTAATTTTTATATCCATTTTCCAGATAAGATAACTAAGTTTGAAAGAATTTATGCCCCAGAGTATATAAATATTCAGTGAAAATGCCTGGATTTGCACCTTAGTGTTTGGACTAGAAAGCTTATTCTCTTTACCTCTGTAAAGCATGTAGCACACATTGCCTGACCAGATGGTAGCACAGTGGATAGAGCTTCAGACTGGGATGTGGAGGACTCAGGTACGAGACCCAGAGGTCACCAGCTTGAGCACAGGCTCATTTGGTTTGAGCAAAAAGCTCACCAGCTTGGACCCAAGGTCGCTGGCTCAAGCAAGGGATCACTCGGTCTGCTGAAGGCTTGTGGTCAAGGCACATGTGAGAAAGCAATCAATGAACAACTAAGGTGTCTCAACGAAAAACTGATGATTGATACTTCTCATCTCTCCATTCATGTCTGTCTGTCCCTATCTACCCCTCTCTCTGACTCTCTCTCTCTCTCTGTCCCTATAAAAACAATAAATTAAAAATTAAAAATTAAAATAAAAAGCATATAGCACACTATGGCTACCAAAAAAAAATTCTCACCACTTGCAATAGTTCTTTTAAAGGTAATCATTAATAAAACAGTTACCTTTGGCATCCTAATTGTTGGTTCTCCTATGGTCCTCTCCCACTGGACAGTGAGGTTCTTAAGGGCAGGAACTGGAAGCTCCAGCCAGCAGCCTGGTACACAGTTCAGAGCAACTGATCAATATATGTTTGAATGATTAACAACATAGGGGTGGGCAAAAATAGGTCTACAGGTGTTTGTGTGGAAAATAATTCAATAATTATTAAATAAATGATATAAGACTAGCCTGACTAGGCGGTGACACAGTGGATAGAGCATCGAACTGGGATGCAGAGGACCCAGGTTAGAAACCCTAAAGTCATTGGCTTGAGCGCAGGCTCATCTAGCTTGAGTGCAAGCTCACCAGCTTGAACGTGGGGTCATTGGCTTGAGCATGGGGTCATAGACATGACCCCATGGTTGCTGGCTTGAGCCCAAAGGTCACTGGCTTGAGCAAGGGGTCACTCACTCTTCTATAGCCCCCCTGTCAAGGCACATATTATAAAGCAATCAATGAACAACTGAGGTGCCCCAATGAAGAATGGATGCTTCTTATCTCTCTCCCTTCCTGCCTGTCTGTCTCTCTCTGTCCCTCTCTCTGTCTCTATCACACACACACACACACAAAGAATAAACTCTGTTTCACCTACTCACAACTGTAAATCTACTTTTGCCCACCACTGTATTAATAATGGGTAACTACTGATCATTATGTACCAGGCAAAACACTAAGTGCTTTATGCGTATTATTTTAATTCTTTTTAAAACTCTGAAACATAGATGCTATTGTAACCATTTTACTCCAACCAAAATAGAAACTCAGAGAGTTCTGGGTAACTTCCCAGGTTACCCAGCTGGGAAGTGACAGACTGAGAATGGAATCCCAGATGACTGATACGAGAGTTTGGTACTCAACTGCAGTTTCCTGCCTTGCCCAGAGACATGGCCACCCCGATGTTAATAGCAACAGCAATGCCCACTCTCCTCCAGTGGCTTCTTGTGAAGCTGTTGTTCAATCCTGGTGCTTACCTATCCAGGACTGTATGAGATTTCCATCCAGAAAGAATGGCTGGAGAAGACTAGGAGGCCATAGTGATGCATGAAAGATAGTATGAGGAGTCACCAATAGAATGAACAAAAAGGGAATCCTTCCTGGAGAGGACACCTGATTTGTACGACATAAGAGGGAGCAGAGTTAACATCAGGAGGGACAACGTTTTGAGCTCCATGATAACAGTGGTGTAGCGCTGCAGTGTGTTTTCTGGGAGAATTCCCCGGACGTGGCAAGTATTCTCCTACAGACTCATGGGTGAGTGAGCCAGGCAGGGGAAGGCCTTTTCTTTCAGCATCACCCACAAGACCTCATGGCCCAATGATTTGTTGCATCATGTGGTGCTTCATCTTACACAAGATGAGGAAATGGTATTCCAGCTTCATTGCCACAAAATCATCAACTCCTTGTGACTTTGTCTAAAGGGGAGCAGGAGCACGTGCTTGTAGGGAAAGTTAAGTGACAGAGAGGCAGATCTGAACAGGGAAAGACAGGGTCTTACAGTGGCTCTGGAGGCTGCCAGAGCAGGACTGGGATTCTAACAACTGCCTTCTGAACAAGCTGGGGCTCACTCTACAGGAACCCAAGCTGGGTTCCCAGTCTCGGGGACTCCAGTGTGGAGTGCTGGTGCCTTCACCTCAATGCTAGAACAAACAACTGCTGTAGCAGACCACCAGTGAACACTCCTTATCCAAGGGGAAAGTACGCAGAATGACAGCTGATGACATACCAGTTAGGACAAGGGGGGACTTGGGGCTTTGCTCTTCTAGAGGCTGGTGCTGTGCACCAGGAAGAGCACAGCAGTCCTCAGCCTCAAAGCCAGACCTGGAAGGCACTTATACTTTCCCTCACAGCAATGAGGGGGTGTTTTTGAAGACTTTTTAAATTTATAAATTAAATTTAATGGGTAACATTGATCAATAAGAGTATATAGGTTTCAGGTAATATTTCTATAGCATATGAACTATTGATTGCATTCTGTGCCCATCACCCAAAATCAAATCATTTTTCTGTCATTGTATCTTTGTCCCTCTGTACTCCCCTCCTTCACCCCCTCCCCCTGTAACCACTTCACTTTTATCTGTGTCCATGAGTCTTAGTATTATTTCCCACCTATGTGTGAAATTATATAGTTTTTAGCTTCTTCTGATTTACTTATTTCACTCAGTATAACATTCTCAAGGTCCACCCATGTTGTTGTAAATGGCAATGGGTCATCATTTTTTATGGCTGAGTAGTATTCTATTGTACAGTTGTACCACATCTTCTTTATCCAATCAGCAATGGTTTTAAAACTACGCTCTATGAAGCCCTGGAGGTTTAGTGGAATTCCTGCTGGGACTTCCTTTGGCAACAGGCAGACAGTTCTCTCATGGCTCTTGGGTCTCCACCTTGCTGGTCCCCTTCTCCTTGTTTACACATTGGGCGGGCTTCCTTGTTGCCGAGACTGATGTTTGGCTGAGGCATAACTCCCTTACTTGTGCTTGTGTCCTCTCCAGGAAGGATTCCCTTTTTGTTCATTCTATTGGTGACTCCTCATACTATCTTTCATGCATAAATGTAAACCCAACATTTGTTCTCTTTGGCCATGTGTCTGTTCTGATTGGTTGTTATCTGTGCCATATCAAGTGTTAAATATTTTGAATTTTACTACTGCTTGCAGGCATTTTTTGTGCAGAGCCAGAAGCCACCGCCCCAGGCCACCTGCATGTAAACTCAGAACAACCGCCCAGTGGTCAGCCTGCATAGCGCTGCTGCACTGAACCACAGCTATTCTGCTGCTTTGAAAAGTGCTGGCTGAGCTTTATCACCCGGCCTAGGGCTGCAGAGGCACCCGAATGTCACCAGCCCACGTGGCCGAACGGGGCTTGGTGATTTGTCTAGTCTTCTCACTGCCACCAGAACAGAAGCCCTGGTTTTGCTGCGGTGGCAGATGTGGGAGCAGAGCTGGTATTTTCTGTCGCATCCCCTGGCATGTCTCCTTCACAGGCAGGTAGCATGCTTTATTGCCTTTCTGTGGACATGACTCCCAGATTCACCAAGCTGTGCCTTTGTGAGCAAACTGCTCTCAAATGAGCAGGAGGTACCAGCTTCTCTGGCAGAATTCCTATGGGTTTTTCTTTTTTTCTTCCCTCTTTCTTAGAAAAAAGAAAAAAAAGGCAAAAGCAGTGGCAGAAGTCAGCAAAGGAAAGTGTATGCACTTGGAACTCATGCAGACCAGGGTTAATAGGCAGGCTCAGCTTCTCAGGCGCTGTTGGACCTTGGGAAAATTGCTCAATCCTCTGGCCTCAGTTTTCTTATTCATAAGATGGGAATGAGGACAAAAATGACAACTAACTTCTACCATGTGCCTGCAAGAACTTTAAGCATTTACATTACAAACCCAGGATAGGTAATTATTCTCTCCTCATCTGATGGATGAGGAAATTGAGGCCCAGAGTGACTTTTCCAAGGTCACACAGCTAAATGGCAGAGGTTGGACTCAAATACAGGTGGTCTGGCTACAGAACCCACACTCCAAACCTCAGTGTTTCTCTAGCTCTTTCTCAAGGCTGCGTCAGGACTAATTTCCAAGTAATGTATCTGGGGATGAGGGGATTCTCCCTACTAGCTATTTCTCTTCCCCTCCTGTTTTGTGTCTAACAGAAATAGAAAAATTCTCTGTGTTCACTGAGTACTTTCACTGGGTACTACACTATGTACTTTGCATGCATTGTCTAATTTAAATGTTGCAGCTCTCCCTTTTCAATATTGTGCCCATTGTAGAGATGAAGAGACAACAGAATGAGCAGCCCTTGTGAGGCAGTGAACTCCCCATCAAGGAAATGGTTCAAACAGTAGCAAGATGGCCACTTGTCAGGGCTGTAGTGGGGATTCTGGCATTGGAATGTTAGATCATCTAGTAGATTCCATGATGCTCTTCAGTGCTTGGTTTGGGATGTGAACAGTTCCCAGGATTCACCAAAGTGAAACAATGAAATGTAAGGGAGTGTGTCTCCTGAGCTAATTCTGGTGCTTCAGTGTTCTCTAAAAAACGTACATTGACCCCAAGTGAGCGGCAGACAACAACTAATTAGTTTCCGTGTGTAACCAGAATCTATATGATTGGGAGTCAAAAACCTCAGAGTCTGGCCTAGGTTCTTCAAGTAGTTGGAAACTCATTTAGCCTCTTTGTACCTTTTGTTCAAAATAAATAACTTTAAAGAGTTGCTATGTCTATAAAATAATACATCTATGTTGAAAGCATTATGCCAATGAGAATCATTGGCATATATCGTTCCTCCTCCTGGTGACAGCTTCCATCTCTAACAATTTCAAAAAGTGAGTTAGGAACAAGTGCTATATCTCCTGGGATTAGAGGGTAGGAGGAATGACTGAAAATGAGAGGAATAGAGTCAATCCATCATTTTTTTATATTAGAGAACCTCCAACCCTTAAGCAGAAATTTGCCTCTACATAGACAAGAGAAGAAAGGATTGAGAACTTATCCTGAGTTTCCTAGAAAACAAAGGAAAAAGGGAAAGCTAATGGATCACATGTTGTTAATAAGGGCTAATGCCAAGTCTTTATTGAGGAGTAAGTAAATAGATGAGAAGCTGTCGCCAGGCAAAGAGCAGTATAGCTTGTGCAGGACTGGCAAATATATGATGTATTAGGTTCTGTTCTGGGGACCAGACTCCGGGACAGGGATCTGTGTGCAGAAAGTTCACTGGGCTTGTGCTCAGAATCGACACCTATAAAGAAAAAAAGGAAGTAAAATCAGGTCAGTGGAGGACTTGGGCTGCAATGCAGTCACAATCAAGGTATCAGTTCATTCCAAAGGGAGCTCTGGAGTTGGGATGACCCTTCCAATATCCTGCCTCGAGTCAAGGGCAACTGACCTCTTATCCCAGTGCAGCAATAACTGTGGACTGCCCCGGGGGAGGCAGCTCTTGGGCTGAGGGCCATTCCTGGAGGGGGACTCAACGGAGAACTATCAGTAGCAATGCCAACAGTCCCCGCAGATGAAGAAATGGGTGCTTGGGTGCCAGAGGGCTTCTTTTGGACTGCACATCCCAGCACCCACGGCACACAGAAAGTAGGCTGCTGGTCTGCCCTTCACCCCCCTGTAGACATCACTGATTGAAACAACCCCTTTAGCACTGGGTTCTGATGAGGTCTCAGAATGTTTTTTCCAATGCAGTGCTCCAGATAACCATTCTCAGTCAGTTGGAATTGGCACATGAGAGGGAAGCCATGTGCTCCGTTTGGCCTCTACATCTGTAGGAGACATGATCGGTAGTGTAAGAATAAGTCTCCAGTGTTGTGATTGCTCTTTCAAGACTGAGCAGTTGGCAAATCTTAGACAATTTCCCTGTCATGTCTAGTGGAAAATGTGATTTTCTTACATTTTTCCTTATTATCTGCTCTGACCACATTCCATTTGGGCTCAGAATTGTTTTCCCTTTACCCTACTAAATGCAGTTTTTCCCGTGATTCTTTGCCTTCCCCTGCTTTTAACCATCTCATCCATTCTTATCATTTCAACATCAGCCCCTCTCCAACAGCCCCCCTTCACCCAGTTTCACATTACCCATCACCTGCCATACCTGTCCATCTGATTAGCCTCTGGCTTTCATAACAATAATAGATGACATCCATGTTTAGCCAGGGAAGACATGGGAGCTTAGATAGGTTATGATGCTTTCTAAAGATGAGCAATCTTTCAAGAGATAGATCCTGGCTTTATCCTAGGCCTTATAGCTCCCAAAGTCTATGTTATTTCTTCTATACTTTTGAGATACTTGTTGGGGTGATTTCTTGATGACTCCACATTCTATGTATTCAGTCTTCCCTGGCTGAGAACTCTACAAACTTCAGTTGTTAGTCCCATAGGTCATTATGAATTACTGCAAAGTGTTGGGAGCCCCCCTACCCCACTGGGCGGGATGGAAACCCTTTTTTTGTCCTTGGACAGGATAATTGCAGAGTGCTGGGTACAACCTGGCCCTTGGGCCTACAAGCTTTCCATTCATTTGATTCTAGAGATGTTCCAATGGTGAGGAGCCTTTGGGGACACAAACTTACTATCAGAGTCTGGGGGATAGGGCTGACACTAGAGCCAGCTAATGGATTTTTTATGCCTCTTGATGAATGAGGCTTCAGTCAGACTACCTGGCCAGCTGCCATAAGTTTGGCAACATCTTTGGCAGACCCACCTGGGCCTCTGTGCCAAATGCTTGTTGCCTGTTCTGTATCCTTTTTCTTCAAGGAAGATGCATTTGGTAAAGGGAGGTCTGCTTTTAGCTGGAAGTCAGTTCCATCCAAACCAAGGGTCAGTTAGGTTGTTGTTAAAGACACCTGTTGAGGCTCCTATTCTGTGATTTAGGGGTGGAACAATAATACCAGTGTCCCACCCTCTCACTCTTGAGAAGGGAGCTAGCTGGTGATTTCTTTCAGTGTCGTGTAAATAGAGGACAGACCCACAGCCTTCTGATGCTGAGAGGCTTCTGAGTTCTTTTTAATCAATTGGTTGAATCCATCCTCTGCCCTTGAGACTGTGTCCTCTTTGCACAGAGACTGATTTAGAGTCCCCATGGTAAGATGAAAGAGAGGCTGACTTCAGTCCTTGCCTCTCTCTCTAATACAGATTTTCTGTGTGACCTTGTCAGAGCACTTGACCTCTCTGGCCCTCAGTGTTACCTCAGTTTTAGTGTAGAAAATGGCCACTGTTATGCATCAAGTGCCTGCTGTTGGGGAAGTACCTTGTATAATGCCCTGTATGCAGTAGGCACTCTATAAATGATAACCTATTTTGCATCTCCAGCCCCAGAACATTACTTAGTAAGATCAGTGGAGACATTGATGTCCTCTAGAACATGTACCAAGTAATGCATTAAATCCTCCGTTGGACCTTCCAGGGCTGAGTAAGTTCTAGGTTCTTCATTTGGCATGCTTTCTCTCTGGAGCCCATGGGGGGAAGGTTATTTACTCAGGACCTCCAATCAGCCCCGACTTGGAGAAAACTCCTGCTCCTTTTCTAATTCTTCACCCTCTTTTCCTTCCTAGTGGAAGGCAGCTGACAGAGTGAGAAGGGTCCTGTCCCATGAGCTGGCTTTAAAGGAAACAGAACTCTCTCTTGACCCTCTACGACCCAGTCCTCTCACCTACAGAGTAGGGTGATAGTACCTTCCTTGCTGGCACTCCCCGAGGACAGCCTGTGCTCACACACTTGAGAGCATGCTGTAGAACACACATGTGACGTGGGGTGATGGATTCTTTCTTCTGTGAATTTTCACTTCTTGGCCTGGACCCTTCACCAATAGTTCTCAACACAAGTTTCCCAAAACACCAATAGCTCTCAAAACAAGTACAGTAGCTTGTTCAACAAGCTGTTTGTGGATGTCTTTCCTCTGAGCCTTCTTGATTAACTTGTTTTAGTAATTTATGTGTCTGTCTTTTTCATTGAACTCCAACGTCCAGTCTTGATTCCTCTGTATCCCTAGTATGTCACAGATGCTCCATCATTATTTGAATAAATAAAGGAAGGCAAGAGGAAATCAGCACTATGGGGATCTGTGTATGTAAGGCCTCGTGCTGTCCTCCTGCTGCCCTATGAGGTTGATGGTATGCCCACTCCTTAAAAAAGTAAATCAAGGCCCAGAGTGGTGAAGTCGCCTACTCCAGAGCACAGTGATTCACTGGTCGAGGAAGGGATGACCACCCTAGAGCCCTGGACTCCAAAGCTGTGGCTCACCTGCCATACTCTCCTTCTCTTCTTTTCATGTTTTATTTCACAAAGAATAACAAGAAAAAGTAAAATCAACTTCCATTGCACCACTTGTAGCATGTCAGCTGTTTCCATTTTTCCACATTCCCTATGGTCTCTTTCTTGCATGTTTTTTGTAACAGCATTGTTGAGATAGAATTCACATGCCATAATATTCACCCTTTGTAAAATTATACAATTCGGTGTTTATTTAATATGTGCACAGAGTTGTGCAACCATCACCATTATCTAAGTTTAGAGCATTTTGTTACCCCAGAAAGAAACCCCATACTCATTAGCAGTCACTCCCCACTCCCGACTCTCCCTGGACCCTGGCAGCCGCTAATCTACTTTCTCTCTCTACAGATTTGCCTCTTCTGGACATTTTATATAAATAGAATCATATCATATGTTGCCTCTGTGTCTGATTTCTTGCACTTAGCATAATGTTATCAAGATTTATTCATTATGTAATATGTACAAATACTTCATTCCTTTTTATGTCTGAATAATGCACGCACACACAACACATTTTGTTTATCAGTTGATAGATATTAGGGTTACTTATACTTTTTAGCAAATATGAATAATACTGCTATGAACATTTGTGGGATATATTTTTAGTTCCTTTGAGTATATACCTAGGAGTGATGTTGCTAGGTCATATGATAACACTACGATTAACATTTTCAGGAACCGCCCATCTGATTTCAAAAGTGACTGCACCATTTTACAGTTCCACCACCAGTACATGAAGTTTCCTTTTTTTTTTTCACATTTCCAACATGTTTTATTGTCTCTCTTTTATTTTAACCACCTTTGTCACTTTGAAGTAGTATCTCATTGTAGTTTTATTTGCATTTCCCTAACGACTAATGATGTTCAGCATCTTTATATGTGATTATTGCCTATTGTTATCTTTCCTTTGAAGAAATATCTGTTCAAATCCTTTGCCCATTTCTGTTCATCTGGGTTTTTTTGTTTTGTTTTTGTTTATTTGTTTTTTGTGAGAGAGAGGGACAGATAGGGACAGACAGACAGGAAGGGAGAGAGATGAGAGCATCAATTCTTCATTGCAGCAGCCTAGTTGTTCATTGATTTCTTTCTCATATGTGCCTCGACCAGGGGGCTACAGCAGAGCAAGTGAACCCTTACTCAAGCCAGCAACCTTGGGCTCAAACTGGTGAGCTTTGCTCAAACCAGATGAGCTTGTGCTCAAGCTGGCCACCTCGGGGTTTTGAACCTGGATCCTCCATGTCCTAGTCTGACGGTCTACCCACTGTGCCACCGCCTAGTCAGGGCTTTGCCCATTTCTTAATTGTTTTTTTTGCTGTTGTTAAGTTATGAGCTTTCTCCCTCTCTCCCTCTCTCGTTTTTTCTCTCTCTCTCCCTCTCTTCCTATATATGTGTATGTGTGTATATATATATGAGATATATATGATATATAGTATCATATATCTATGACACAAGTCACTTGATTGATATATAATTTGCAAGTATTTTCTCCCATTCTTGGAATTGTCTTTTCACAGTCATTATAATGTTCTTTGAAGCATAAAAGCTTTTTATTTTAATGAAGTCCAATTTATCTACTCATTTCTTTTGTTATTTGTGCTTTAGGTATCACATCTAAGAGACCATTGCTGAATTCAAAGTCATCAAGACTTATTCCTATGTTTTCTTCTAAGAGTTTTATAGTATCAGTTGTTACATGCAAAGTTATGATTCAGTTTAAATTAATCTTTGTATCTTGTTTGAGGAAAGGGCCAACATCATTCTTTTGCATGTATATATCCAGTTGTCTCTACACCACTTGTTGAAAAGGCTAGTCTTTCCCCACTAAATAGTCTTGGTACTCTTTGTTTCTATCCTATTGATCTCTATGTCTATCCTGATGCCAGTATCACACTGTCTTTATTACTGAAGCTTCATAGTAAGTTTTAAAATTGGGAAGTGTGAGTCTTCCAACTTTGTGTGTTCTTTTTGGAGGGTTTTTTTTTTTTAGATTGTTTTGGATATTCTGAGTCTATTTTATTTGTATATGAATTTTAGAATCCACTTATCAATTTCTAAGTAAAAAACTCCAGCTGGGATTTTTTTATTGAGAATGTATTGAATCTGTAAATCAATTTGGGGGTATTGCCATCCAAACAATATTAAGTCTTCCAATTCATAAACAAAGTATGTCTTTCTTTTTATATAGTGTTTTATAATAGTCAATATAATGCATATAACACATGTAAAGAAGTTTTTTACTTCTTTTTCAAATTTATTCCTAAATATTTTATTCTTTTCTATGCTATTATAAGTAGAATTGTTTTCATGATTTTATTTTTGGATTACTCCTTCCCAGTACATGGAAAACAAATGACTTTTTGTATGTTGATATAGTATCCTGCAACCTTTGCTCAACTGGTTTATTTTAGTAGTTTTTGATGGATTCATTAGGATTTTTCTATAGACAAGATCTTGTCATCTATGAGTAGAGATAGTTTTAGTTTCTTACTTTTTTGTAATCTGGATGCTCCTCCCCTACCTTTTCTTGTCTAATTTCCCTTGTTAGAACCTCCAGTACAACGTTGAATAGATATGGTGAGAGCAGACTACAGTAATACCTCTGGTTTCTTTGACTTCAGTTATTGTCGGTTTTGGTTTTCATCACTTTTTTCTGCGAAAATTGTGTCTCGGTTTTCGTCAGTTGCCTTGGATTTCATTGGTGTGCCCACGTGACCTCACTGCTAATTTTGTGAAAACAAAGGGCAACCCATGCATTTTCCTGCTCAGTGTGGCGTTGTTTCTTGTTGTGTGAGCATCACCTTGCATGTCTAGCCAAACAATTCCATTGCTTTCCAGTGTTTTTGTGCTTTATTTATTGATTGCAAGTGCTAATACTACGATTACATGTAAGTGATTACTGTGTACACAGTATTCGGTATAATGTGTTTATTTTGCGTTTTTCAGTTTCAAAATGTATGTAATGCACATAAGATAAAAATCACATGTGCTCAAATCTCATTGTCCCTCTTAAATATTTCCCTTGCTAATAAGTTAACCCTTTCCTTTTAGCTACATCATGGGAGCAAAGAAAGTTTCCATTTATTCTTTACATTAGTCCTTTATGTTCATTTTATATTAATTTCTTATTGTTTTTAGTATTAAATACTACATTTATTCTCTATAAAATGTGTTTTTGGTATGTATTTTGGAGTGTCTAGAACAAATTAATTGGATTTACATTGATTTATATGGAAATAATTGCCTCCGTTTTTGTCAGTTTTGGATTTCCCTGGTTGTTTTCGGACTGGTTATCGACGAAAACTGAGGTATCACTGTTCTTCTAATCTTAGGGGAAAAGCCTTCAGTCTTTCACTGTGAACTGCAATGTTAACTGCGGGTGTTTCAAAGATGGCCTTTATCAAGTTGAGGATTTTCTGCATTCATAGTTTGTTGAGTGTTTTTGTCACGAAAGGGTGTTGGGTTTTACCTAATGCTTTTCTGTGTCTATTGACAGGATCATGAGGTTTTTCTCCTTGATCCTGTTCATATGAAGTGTTACATTAATTGGTTTTAGTGTGTTACTCCCACCTGTTCTCCTGGGGAAAGCCCCACTTGATCGTGGTGTATAACCCTCTTGATCTTTGTTGGATTCAGTTTGCTATGGCAGCAAGATGGTCCATGTTGGGAGCTACCTGGACCTGAGTTCAAATCCCAGTCTACCCATGGCTGCTTAACCCTGGACAAATCATTTAACTGTTTGAGCCTCAGCTTCCTCGCCTGTGAAACAGAAAGTAAATATCTCTTGTTTGGGGTGGCTGTGATAAGGAAGTGGGATGATCTCTGTGACATCCCCAGGCATTTTGAAGACTGTTTGAATCTGAATGGGAACAAGGGAGCTCTGCTTTTCCACTTCCACCGGGGTTCCTGGAAGGCCAGAGACATCCCTCACTCATCTCTGTGCAGAGCCTACCACCACGCTTGGTATGGAAAGATATTCAGATGTTTCTACAGCTGAATTCACTTCTACCTTTCAAGTCCTTTACTCATTCCAAGTTTCTGATCAGGGCAAAAAGAATTGACTCTGACCTTTAGAAATATAGATCAATCAATAAAGAAAAAATATTTTAAAATCATCTCATTTTATATGTTTATTTTGCTGAGTAGGACAATCAGGATTAATCCATTTGGGCCCCTACCGAGGGAGCAGGCCGGGCCCACAGCTCCCACCTCCACTGGCCCAGCTCGGCGGCTCCCACTTCTCCAGCTCAGCATAGAGCAGCATCTTGTGCGTCGGGGAGTTAGAATGTCTAACCTGGGAGAGATGTGTCTTTAACGATGTTTTATAACCAGGGGTCTCCCAAGAAGAGAGGGGGGAAGGTTAAGGGGGACAAGAGGGACAGGAGACCATAGGAGCCACATGCCCAGGGCAAGGGCGTGGAGAAAAGGGAATTATACACTCAAAGGGTCCTGGGTGAGGGCACACATGATTGCAGCAGTCCTTGACACAGATTTAGTATAATCTGGGCCCAAATTTGCTTCTATCTCCAGTCTGGTTTCCATACTTAACATCACTGCTTCTTATGTTCCTATCCAGAAGGGGCGGGGACAAGCTAAGGGACTTAATAAAGTCAAGGAGCCAGGCCCTGGAGCAATGATACTCACCTTGCTGAATCTCTTACTAGTGTCACTTACTGGGTACCAGGCTTTGGGACAAGTGAGACAGAGATCTTCCCTGGAGCTGCTCACCCTGGGAGACAGCCATGCAGGGAAGAAGGAAGGGCCTTTGGAGGCTGCAGTGACTCTGACTGGAAGGGGTGTGGTGAGTGGAGAGGAAGATTGACAAAAGCTGCAGAAAGGAAGGGGATATTTGGTGTACATCTAGAAGGGCAAGAAAGAGTTCCACAGACAGAGAAGAAAGCAGTAGGTATTCTGGCAAAGGGAAAGTTGGCACCAAGCCTCTGAAACCCGGAAGGGCCTGCAGACCAGGAGAAATGGGAAGGTCAGTGTATAACGGGAGCAGTGAGTGAGGAGCAGGAGGTGGGAAGACGGGTTCTGGCTGGGTTAGGAAGGGCTCTGTAGGCAGGACTGTCAGGAATATGGACTTGATATTCTGGGCAGTGGGGAGGCAAGACAGAGACCAAGTAAGGTCCTGAAATAGCGCTGCATTAATTCACCAAGTAATCATGTATGGAGCATCACCGTGTGCTCCCGCCTGGCTGGGCTCTGGGGATCCAACAGTTCAGAAGCAGACTTGACCCCCAGGAAGCTTACACTTCATGTCGCTGCCTGTCTGTCTCTTAGCGCCATCTCATCTGCTGTCCCTCAGAGACGTTGTGCTCTCTAAGGTCTATGTTATTCATCTTCTGCCTGGAGCACTCAATCTAAGAGCTTCTGGGTAGAAAGTGATTAGGAAACAACCCTGAAAATGAACCTATTAGTTCTGAGACCATCAGAATGGAAATCCTCCAGCAGTGGTGCCTAGCAAGGGAGTCCCTAACATGGGGGACTTTTAACTTGAAGGGTCCACACTCTGTCCCTAATACCAAAGTCTGAGGGCACTTAAAGGGTTCAGCCACAGGTGTGTGTCTAGGGGACTGTGTGGGTGTAGAGGCATGTGAACATGTCTACTCTGCAGACATGTGCATCTGGGCCCCATGTGTCCATGTTGGGTGCATCTGTGTTTCCGGGCCAATGCCCTTGCATAGGTCTGGGCATGTTGGCCCTCCTGTGTGCTTTCCCTTTAGGCTCTGTTTGCTTTTAGATGGATGTGGAACCCCTGTTTCACCTTGAAAACAATCCTGCTATTTGTGATTTCCTGATGGCGACAGTGTCACCACGCCCACCTGTCACTTGTACACATGCACAGACATCCCCAGCTCAGTGCAGAAGCCACTGATTCTAGGAATTCTTGAGAGACTTCCACAGGCCACTGAAGTGGCTCCCTGGGCTGGCTTTCTTCCTCGTGGAAGTGGTCCAAGAAATATTTCTGGAAGTGAAATTTCGGCATCAGTTTAACTTCAGTAAAATATAATAAAGATGAAGTGGCAAGGATTTGGGGACTACTGACTCCTTTTGGCAGGAAAGTTCCTTTAGTGTCTGGAACCTGGGAAGAGATTCCTTCTGTGAGGTTCTTGGGAACTTTCAATTAGGCCTTGGTCTTTGGTCCTGAACCTTTCATCACAACGCTGGCAATAAGGCTAGTGGCCTTGAAGGTGCACCTTGGCAGGTGCTAGAGAATACTGTAGTGGACAGTCCTGTGTCACTTTGGCCAGTCTCATTTCCAGATGGAGACAAGTTGCTTATAACTGGGACTAGATCAGTTGTTTTCACTGACGCCACTTCACTTATTTCCTGATGAGCGAGGTGGCTATTCTATTGGGCGTCACCAGCTCCGAAGGCCCCTGCTGGAAATTCTTGTTGGAACAAACTGTGAAAATGAACAATTGAATGACATCATTACCCACTGTTCACCCCGTGTTATGACCTGGTCACTCACATTGTCTCTCAAATTTGCTTTCTCTTTTTCTCTTCTCGGGGTCCATTTGCAAAACCAAGAAAACCTTACCACAAGATACTGTTTCTGGCAGAATTAGCTTTTCTTGCCCTCTTTGTTTTGTAGAGAGGAGGTTCAAGACAACTGAGCTGAAACTTCAGCTGGAAGGCATTTGGGGGCCTCCTGAACAGGAACGCATTCAGTTTTTTTCTACCCCTTCCTCATGTCCCACCATGGTCTTTCTAGGTTGCAATTCTGGGATGGGATGGTCAGAACTGGAACACAGGCAAGATATGCAATTCAGACTCCAAAAGTCAAGGTTAAAGTGCCTTTGGGGTTCCTTCATTCATATTCCTATTTTCCAGATAGAAAAACCAAGGCTTAGAGATGCTTAACCAGCTATTCCAAGTTGCCTTGAGAGGAACGTCAAAAGATTTTCTGCCTTTATTGAAGCAAATAGATCTGACAGCATGACAAAAGCCAAGGACTTGGTGTCACCAAGACCTGATTCCAAACCTATCTTTATATTGACCAGCTGTTTGTCAAAGGCCAGTGTCCTTCAGTTCTTTGAGCCTCAGTGCCCTCATCTGTAGAATGAAGATAACAGTCCTACCCTTCTCATAGGGCTATTGTAAAGGTTCAATGAAATCACATATTTAGAATTCTTAGTAGTGGCCCTCGCTCAGAGTAAATGATCAACAAATGGTAGTGTCCCCTCCATCTGGAAGCTGACAAATTCAATCAACCAGAACCATCCCACCCTCATTTCCCAAGCCTCCCCATTCACAGAATCATAAATCTTGCGTTGGAAAGGAGCTCCATTAATCATCTGGCTCAGCCCCTAGTTAGCAGAGCTCTCAGTGTATTTGGCTCATTGTGGTCCCCCGTCTTCTGCTGGCTCAGCCTGCCTCACTGTAAGCAGAAGAATTCCCACCAGCACAGCCAAAAAAAAAAAAGGGAATGATGCTGTCAGTGGATTTCACGAAAGGGCTAATATTAGCCGGGCAGGAGGATGGGGGCTGTGCCTATATTTAGAAGCAGTGTCTTCAGGCCTTTCCTGAAGCAGCAGAAGTCAGGGGGGTGGAGGGGAGGTGTGGTTGCTGCCAGCTGACCCTTCCAGGCAGCAGAGCAGCTGGGCCAGTTCTCCCCTCCTCACATTGGCTGGCTTCCTCCCTCCTCAGGAAGTTGGGGTGCAATAAAGAAGGCCCATGGGGAAGGAGGGAGACCCCACAGAGTTGCAAGGAGTATGATAGTGACAGAGGTCTCCAAGGGTTCCCATCCCCCCAGAGTGACTAGAACAGGGAAGTGGGGTGGCCCAGAGGGGCAGGGTCTGTAGCCCACTCTAAGATGGTGTCCACCCAGGGTTTTTCCTAGCCTGCTGCTCCTAGAGGTGCCTGAGATCAAGGCTCAGGTGTCCCGGGGCACTGGGCTGAGGCCAACAGAGGGTTATGATACTCCAATTCAGATCCATCCCTAACAGTGGCTCTTGGTGCATCCTTGGTCCTCAGAGTATCTGTTCCCTTTTTCTCTGCCTGATACACTCACCCTGGGGCTTGGCTCCAGTCCTTCCCCTGTGCACATGTCCTGTTCCCTGGAAGTCCTGCTAGCCGTGGCAGCACTTTTGTGAGAATTAGACTAAGATGCTCCTCCTCCAGGCAGGCACCAGCTCTGCACCAGGGCACACACTGGGCGAGCAGAGTAAGAGCCAGTGTTGAGGTCCCATTCACTCCATGGTGGCTGCTCTTGTGCAGGACACATCCTGAACAAATCACATATGACAGCCCTGATCCTCCTCCTACATGCAGGTATTGTCCCCACATGTCCTCTCTTACTTAGCCCAGTGTGCTGTGACCAAAGGAAGGTGACAACAGCAAGCTCCAACTTTAGAAGCTGGAGGAAATGGCCAGTGTTCTGAGGCCTCAATTAGTGGGATGATTCCCAGCAAGAAGCCTTTCCACACTTGGACTCAGTTTTCCCATCCTTAAAATGGGTCAGATAAATTCAATAATCTCCAGGGCCTCTTTCAGCTTTCCAATCTATTCATCTACTCAGTTTTTGGTGGCATAGTGAAGCTATAATTAGAAAAGCAGGTGAACGCTACTCTCCCTCCAAATAAAACCCATGTGATCCCAAGAGAAATAGAGATTATGTTGTATTTATTCACCATCTGCCTTTTTTCTCATTTGTTCCCCTCTGCTGGAGTCTGAGGCTGGACCAGAAGGCCTGTCTGTGCAGGATGCTAAAGATTACCCATCACCCATGGAGAACCAGCCTCCTGTCTTATTTGCCCTCAGGATGAGTGTACAGCTGTGGCCTCAGATGGGCCTCTGTCTGGAAGTTTCACCCAGTGAGACTTTGGAAATTGTACAAGTCTCCAGCCCCTTCAACACAGCGTGTCTAGCATCACATCACAGTCTTGAAATGGTTGCTGGGCTGCATTTTCTATCTTCCTTTTTCCATCTTGCAGAGACAGGCAGGAATCAGGGAAGGCCTGGGGAATGGAGGCAGGGCCAGCAGGAGAATTAGGAAGCCCAGGTTGTGGGTACTTGCCTGGTGGTGCTGTGTTTCTCTCAATTGGTTTGCTTGTTTGCAAGCTGCGGGACAGCGGTGTCTTCCCCACCTGCAGAGTGCAAAGCACGCTGCAGACACTGGGCACAGATGCACACTGGCCCTGCTCTGCCTGCAGGCCTTTTGTGCTCATAAATAACTTGAGAGAAGCCAACTTTCCAGGTGAAATGTTTGTGTGTGGTTTGTGTCTGAGAGCAAGAAGCATAAAAAAAAATGTTGAAAAAGGAACAAAGAATGTTGAAGGATTAAAACACACACACACAAGTGCACGCTCACACAAACTCAGCACCTTGAGATTTCTTTTGGTACTATTTGTTCCTGCAAATAGATTGCAATTTGGCAATTTTTAGAATCAGAGAACCTCAGGACTGGAAGGAATATAGGAGATTATTTAGTCTGGCGATTTCAAACTTTTATTGGCTGCAAAAGCTTGTCTTCAAAGGAGATTTTACTGGGACCCAAAATGTCTAGAGGAGAGAGAACTGCTCTGAAAGAAGGGGAGGGGAGATCTTACAATCCCCTGAAACAGTGTAAAAGCCTCTGGGCCCTCCCTGCTCCCTCAAGGAAGCTGAGGCCCAGAGTGAAGCATCCTGGCCAACGTCGCATGGCGAGTGAATGCTGGGACCTCCAAGGGGGCCCAAGCCCAACCAGGCCGGGGTCATTTCACTGCTGAACTGGGATGGAAATGCTGCTTTCCTCGGTGATCTAGAACCAGCCAGTTTTCTACTACATCATGTTCTTTCTTTTCCTTTTTTCCCCTTAATTTATAGCAGAATCGTTGAATGCCACAGCTGGAAATGCCAGCTCAGTGGTTTTCAGTGTCTCCCCTTCCCTGCGCTGGGGTTTTGGCAGAGGATGGGCAATGTGTGTGTGAGGAGAGGTCTCTGGCAGTGGGTGGCCTAGTTTTCTACCCTTCACTTCCTCAGACTATCTCCTCTCTTATCCGTTTTCCAAAAAATTTCAGCGGGAAAAATAGGGAAGGAAAAGTCCTGAGAACCTCTCATTAAACACAGGCTTTCTCAGATGAGAAAAATCAGTGACCTGATTTAGTTGACTCCATGGAAAGAAACTGAACTTTCTAAGGAAGCAGAATTATAGGAGCAGACCTCTGTGTCTTAAATCTGCAGCGCCAGCGTTTGTCATCTCAGCCTCAGCAAGCCTGACAGAGCAAGAGTCCCAATGCCTCCCACAAAAGACCTTCACACCAATTTGGGAGCAAGGTGGGGTCCCCATGGCTAATGAGGGACCTTCTGCCTTTTAACCTTTTGTCCTTCATTCCTGTCACCAGGTAGGTGTTTACATTGGGCCTGTCAGTTTCGGGCGTTTATGACCTCAGGGGGCTTCTCCACACTTTCAACATCCTTTCTAATAACCCCTCAGCCCCATTTGCCAGCCCCCAGCCACTATGGGTCCTCAGACCCTTCTGCATCTCCTCCTCACAACTGGGTGTGCTTGAGGGATTGTGAAGCTCGCTGCTGCTGTGGAGGGAGGAGGCTGGAGTGCTTTCTTCCCTTCAACAGGATATTGGCTTGAGCAGAGCTATGCAAACCCCTGGCTCTACCAGCCTGCCGCCCCTGGAGAGGGAGGCTCTGCTCCTCCTTCAGATCTTTGCAGGGGTCTCCTTAACCTGTTGTTTGCATGGTTTGTTCCTGGCATTAAATTTAATAAGTTCATGCCTGCTGGTTTGATCCTGAGCTTCTTTGAGGAGCTTAGGGCCTTTACAGAGCATTAACAAGCTACTGCTGACAAGGCTTTGGGAGCTTCCACCAGCAGCGGGAGCCCAGGCCTTCAACAACGGCGTGGCTGCTGGAGGCGGCAGGGGATTTGCATGGCTCCCGGTCCAGTCCAGGCTCTGCCCTGTGCTAGCTGGGCAACTTAACATCTCCAAACTGCCATTTCTTCCTCTTCAAAATGAGGAGTATAGTAAATAAGATTGTTTTGATGAGTAATTAAAATAATGTAAGGAAAGGAGCTAGACCATAGTGGGGACTCAATGAACAGTCACTACTCACCTTCCAGGGAAGCCTGCATCTTGTGAAGCCAAGTATTCAACACAAATTATTGTTCATCATCACTTACCTATGAGTTCTGGTTGGTCACTCACCAGGGGGCAAGGGAGAGCATTTACCACAAGCTCTTGACTTAAAGACATAAATATCCCAACATTTAAACATCTCTGAAATTGGGCTGCATCTTACATGTCAAAGGGATGTCATAGCTTAACAGCATTGTTGTTGGAGCTCTTTCCCCTTTTGCAGTGACTCATAAAGTTATGATGTTTCTGATGACTAATGCAGTTGTAATTGATGACACCTTCAATTTGATGACATTGTGGGTTAAGCACTCACAAAGTGCTAGGTGTTGTTCTAGATCATTTCACGTCAGTTGTTTCATTTGTGCATCTACTATGCAAGGTAGGGATTAATAGTTCTATTTTAAAGACGGGAAAAATGAGGCTCTGAGAGATCAAGGGACCTGACCAAGACACAATTATACTAAGTGGTAAAGTCAGGATTTGAACTGAGGTCCACCTGACTCCAAGGTCTGTACTCTTTTGGGTAGGTGTATAGAGAGGGGAAGCTGGTTTCCCTTTGCTGTCTGGGATCACCCTTGAGAGGATCCATGTCCAGAGCCTGAGGGTGTTTCATTCTAGTGAGGAAACTCACATACATTTGCAGGACATCTGCCATGTACTGGGGGCATCCTAGGCATTGGAGGTTCAGTGAGAAACAAGATATATATGGAGCCCTGGGCAGTTGGCTCAGTGGTAGAGAGTCAGCCCAGTATTGTAGAAGTCCTGGGTTCGATTCCTGGCCTGGGCACACAGGAGAAGCACCCATCTGCTTCTCCACCCTTCCCCCTCTCCTTTCTTCTCTATCTCTCTTTCTCTCCCACAGACAAGCCTCCATTAGAGCAAAGTTGGCCCCAGGCACTGAGGATGGCTCCTTGGCCTCCACCTCAGACACTAGAATGGCTCCAATTGCAGCAGAGCAATGCCCCAGATGGGCAGAGCATCACACATCACACCCAGTTGGGTGCATGCAGGAGACTGTCTCTCTTCCTGCCGATTCTCACTTAAGAAAAATACAAATATAAATCTTTTATATATATATATAATATGGAGCATAATGTGCAAGGAACCCAAGAAGTTACAACCCATTTAATACGGTTTTAATAGAATTCTACAGAATCCTTTGGGAATGCATAGGAGGGGTCCTTACCTTGGGCTAAAAGGACCAGAGTGAATTTCCAGGAGAAAATGACCTGATTTGAACCTTATCCCAGCAGGACCAAAAGGCCATTCTTACAGGTTTGAGGTAATAATTCATTGTGGTTTTAATTAGCATTTCTCTGATGATTAGTGGCATTGAGCATCTTTGCATATATCTCTTGGCTATCTGTATGTCTTCTTTGGAGAAGTGTCTATTTAGTTCCTTTGCCCATTTTTTAGTTTGGTTGGTTGTCTTCTTGGTATTGAGTAAGTTCCTTACAAATTTTGGATATTAATCTCTTATTAGATATATAAATGGCAAATATGTTCTCCCATTCAGTGGGTTCCCTTTTTAATTTGTTGGTGGTTTCTTTTGCTGTGAAAAAGCTTTTTAGTTAGATGAAGTCCCATTTGTTAATTTTTTTTCTTTGTTTCCCTTGCTGAAAGAGATGTATCTTCAAAAATATTGCTATGAGAGGTATCTGAGGTTATACTACCTGTGTTTTCTCCAGGATTTTTATGATATCATGACTTACATTTAGTTCTTTAATCCATTTTGAGTTTATTCTTATGCATGGTATAAGTTGGTGACCTATTTTTTTTTCATGTGTCTGTCCAATTTCCCAGCACCATTTATTGAAGAGACTGTTTTTATCTCATTGTATGTTCTTGCCTCCTTTGTGAAATTTTGATTGAACACAAAAGCATGGGTTGATTTCTGGGCTCTGTATTCTATTCCATTGATCTATATACCTGTTCTTGTGCCCATACCATGCTGTTTTGATTACTATGACCTTGTTATATAGTTTGATATCAGGAAGCATGATACCTCCAAGTTTGTTTTGCTTTCTCAAGGTCGCTAAGGCTATTCAGGATCTTGTGTGGTTCCATATACATTTTTGGAATAATTGTTCTAGAACTGTGAGGTATACCACTTGTATTTTAATATGAATGGCATTGAATCTGTAGATTGCTTTGGGTAGTATGGACAATATATCCAAAGAAATTTAAAAACAAGCCTAACCAGGCAGTAGCATAGTGGATAGAGCATCGGATTGGGATGTGGAGGACCCACGTTCGACACCCCGAGGTTGCCAGCTTGAGTTCGGGCTCATCTGGTTTGAGCAAGGTTCACCAACTTGAACCCAAGGTAACTGGCTCGAGCAAGGAGTCACTCGGTCTGCTGTAGCCCCCCAGTCAAGGCACATATGAGAAATCAATCAATGAACAACTAAGGAGCTGCAACGAAGAATTGATGTTTCTCATCTCTCTCCCTTTCTGTCTCTCTGTCCCTATCTGTCTCTCTCTCTGTCTGCCACAAGAAAAAGAAAAGAAATTTAAAACAATAATTTGAAAGAATATATTCACCTCGATGTTTATTACAGCATTATTAACAATAAATAGCCAAGGTTTGGAGACAGCCCAAGTGTCCATCAGTAGATGAATGGATAAACAAGTTGTTCTTCATTTATACAGCAGAATACTATTCAGCTATTTTAAAAAATGGAAATGTTACCTTTAGACAGTATGGATGGATATGAAGATCTCACTTATATGTGGAATCTAATGAACAAAATGGAAACAGAGGCATTGGATACATGGAACAGGCCACAACCATCAGAGGGGAGAGTAATTGAAGGGCTGGATTGAAGAACATGAAGGGATTAAGCAACAAAAAACATATATAGATTATAAAACACATAGACAGAGTCACCAGTTTGGTGATAGCCAGAAGGAAAGGGGGATGAGGGGTAGGTGGAGTTGGGCAAGGTGGGGGGGGGGTGGTGAAAAGAAACTTTACCTTGGGCCATGGGTGCATGATGTGCTTAAACGATGGTGTGTTGTGAAGCCTTATGTTTTGTTAACCAATATAACCCTAATAACTTAAAAAAAAAAAGAAAGCCCAGGAAAGTGGTTTGGGGGTGGTGGAGGCCAAGCTCCAGGCAGAGGGAAGGTAGAGGACATGAGGTAAGCTGGGGGAACTGAAGGAAGCTCTAACTCTGCACTGTCCCCTGGGATAGCTAACAGCCCCATGTGGCTACTGAGCACTTGAATGTGGCTCATCTGAATTGGTATGGTAAGTGTAAAATACTCACTGGCTCTCAGAGACTCGGCATGAAAAAATAATGTTAAATAACCCATTAATGAATTTCTTAGACTGATTCATCTCTTATGTTTCTGATAAAGAAATATACTTGTAAATTAAATAAGTGAAATATATTGTTAAAATTAAGGACACTTGTTTCTGATTACTTTTTAAAGTAATGAGTACTTTTTTAAAGTACCAAGTACTAGAAATTTAAAATCAAATATATGGCCACATTTGTGGTTCACTTCATATCAGGACATAACACATTAGGAAGTGAGAAGCCATTGGATGGTTGTGACCTGGAGAGAGAAGGGCAAGGAAATAATTAAGAAGTTGCAGAATTCCAGTACACGTTCTGTATTAACTCATTTAATTCTGAAAACAACTCAAGAGAGAGATTTTTAAATTCAGGTGTACAGCTAGAGAAACTGAAGCTGAGAGAGGAGAAGTGCTTAACCAGGGGGACCCCACACGGCCCTGCTCTGTGTATGGCCATCCTTAAGCAGTTCCGAGCCTACCGTCTGACATTGCCAGGGTCATTGTGGGAACCCATGTCTTCTGAGTCCCACCTGGCACCCTTTCCCACTCACTATATCCCAACTCTGCCTGTCAGCCCGGGGATGACCATGCAGCTCAGGACACTAACACCTAAACAACTTTGATCTAAACTTTTCACACCATCTCTAGGATTGGGTTTCCTTTACAGTTGTTTTCCCTGGTCCCTTACTCCAAGCCATTAGCCAAGATGTGATACCTGGTAATCATTGCCCTGTAAATGAACTAGGAAGCCTGGCTAGTTTCCAGCTTTACTATGGATTGTTTAGATCAATGTTTTTCAATCCCTGATCCACGAACCTGTCCTCCAGAAATTTCCTGCTCATCTGCGAAAGAGTTAACCACCCTGATGTTATATGAAGATTATAGACCCAATGACCTTAGTTGAATTTGCTTGTGCTCAGGGTGATTTCTGCCTTAGCCATCCCCAAAATAATTCTCCTATTTTCACCAATCCCTAAGTGTAAAAAGGTTGAAAGCCACTGGTTTAGATCATAACTGTTTTAAGAAAATGTACATTTTGAAAGAATATAGAGCACCCTCAACGTTCATCACCACTTGTAGAAAGATTGTTCTGTGCCTAGCACCCACCCCCTTAGCATGGACATATAACACAGTCCATCACCATTAGCACCATGTCCTTGTTCACCAGAACCCACCGGACTGAGAGGCAGCTGAGCAGAAACACAGCAACAGTTCCAAACTCACCAAAGGACAGTTTTCTGGGGAGCAGAATTTTATTTTCATTTTCTAAAACCAAAGATATCCTCACACATGATTACAAAATAAAATAGTGCAGATGGTGGTTCGTAAAAAGAAAAGCCCTTCCCCAACCTCAGCCACCATCTAAAACAACCCACATTTAACTACTTTTGTTTGTAGTTCTTCTTGTGGTTGCTCCGTATCATTAAATAGTATTTGCTTAAACTGCTCCAAAGTGATGTATCAGCTTGCACAGTATCTATTGCTTTCCTGCTGGGTTCTGAAGGCTTTGTATTTAATACTCATAGCAACTCTGTAGATATATTCTATTGCTCGTATTCTCCATATTGCAGACAGAAAGATTTGAGACTCAAAGTGATGTTGTCACTTGTCCGTGGCCATTCCACTGTTAGAACAAGGGCATGGCCAGGTTACCCTAAAGGTAAAGGCTTTGCTAGACACACCATTGCATTATTCTTGAGGTTCAGGAAAGGTTTACTGGGACCAGGAAGCTACCTTACAGGGTATCAGTGAGACTTAGTTCACTGATACCCTGCCTGTACTATCTCCTTCCAGGGTGCACATGCAATTAGGAGTCACTACAGATCACATTCGCAGTTCTTCCACTGGTCACCTTTATAACTCTAAATAACACACTTTTATGAGGCTGGCATTGCTCTTATTCCCCTTGATGCAGTTCTCCAAAGATTCCCTTCCAGCCATGAGAGACCTTTCTGCGGAAATGTTCCTTTATAGAAGAGATTGTTATATAGCACCTGACAGGTACTTGCTCTTAATATTTGGAGGTGAGTTGCTGTCATTCATTCTTTCTCATACTTTGCATTGTAGACAGCGCTGTGGGAATCACAATTTGCATGACTATCTTACCGGAAGAGCCTCACTCCTGACGCTACTATCAAAATAGTGGTGACTGCAGGGCTGTTGGGCCATATCTTGCCAAGTTTGGGGTTGTGGTCCCTTATTTAAAAAATAAGTAAGTAAATTCTTCACCAGAACCTTAGAGGTCCTCTGACCTGATTTACAGCACATCAGAGCTTTAGTTGTAACCTGAGAGTAGTACTTTTTTTTGAAGAACCAAGGTATAGGGAGATTAAGTAGTTGTGATCAAGTTAATAAGCTACTTGGAGCACAGGGCCTAGAAGCTTAGGTCTGCCAAACATGGTCCAGAAGTGTCACATTTCCATCCCATTACCTTGCTCCTATACCTGGAACTCCAGAGACATCTACATGCCACAGAAGGGTCTAAGGGTGGCACTCAGTCGGTTGAAGTGAACTTTCTGCCTAGGCCTGGAGTTAACCAGGGTTATACTGATTCCATGAAAATAGCAACAAAATGTTAGCAAGAACAGTATTGCCTTGTACCTTGCGCATATGTTGGGGGAGGGGGTGCAGAATCATTTTTGCTAAGCTTAATTGTTAAAGTATTTGTCTTAATTTTTAGGAAAAACAATTCTTCATTTAGTTTCCTACAATATATAGGGCACTCTGCTGAACACTGAGGATACACTGTGAATATTTAAAATATTCACATATTTGATAAAATTTTAGTAAACAATGTCTACATGCCAACTGTCACAAGGGCTCAGAGGATATAGTGATAACCCCATTATGGCCTTCCAGGAATTCACTGTCTGTTTGGGGCTGGACACACGATGTCCACAGAGAGACAAATCACCATACCAGGCACAATTAACTAAGAAAGAATGTGGACTTGAGGATCAGACACATTCTTACTCTGGTGCTCGGGAGCTGGGTGATCTCGAGCAATCATGATACCTCTATGTGACTCATCTTCTCTTTTGTGTCTGTCAGGTAACACATGCTTCATGCAGTAAGTAGTATAAGGTTAAAGTGAGATTAAAAGATGCAACACCCTAGCCCGAGGCCTGTGCGTAAGTTAAGTTCTCTTTTTTTATTACCCCCAAAACCTAGATCCCAGATCTGTGAGAGGAGTTTAGAGGAAAAGGTAATCATTTGTCTGCGCTGGAAGGGACAGGCCTCCAGGGGCTGCATTTGAACTGAACCTTGCAAAGTGAGAAAGAGAGGGAAGAGCCTGACCAGGTGGTGGCGCAGTGGACAGAGCGTCGGACTGGGATGTGGAAGACCCAGGTTCGAGACCCCAAGCTCGCCAGCTTGAGCGCGGGCCCATCTGGCTTGAGCAAAAGCTCGTCAGCTTGGACCCAGGGTCGCTGGCTTGAGCAAGGGGTTGCTCGGTCTCCTGAAGGCCCGCGGTCAAGGCACATGTGAGGAAGCAATCAATGAACAACTAAGGTGTTGCGACGGCAACGAAAAACTAATGATTGATGCTTCTCACCTCTCTCCGTTCCTGTCTGTCTGTCCCTATCTATCCCTCTCTCTGACTCTCTGCCCCTGTAGAAAAAAAAAGAAAGAAAGAAAGAGAGGGAGGAATCCAGGGTTTGGGAAGGACCTGAGCCCGGGTTTGGCACTACAATGCCTATGACACATGGTGAGGAAAACATAGCTATTCCTAGGACCACACTCAGAGGCGAACTTACACTCTCCAATGAATCACCTTTGTTTTTGTAAGGTAGCTACCTGGTCCCAGGAAGCCTTTCCTGAACCTCAAGAGTTGTGCAATGGTGTGTCTAACAAAGCCTTTGCCTTTAGGGTAACCTGGTCATGCCCTTGTTCTAACAGTGGAATGGCCACAGACAAGTGACAACATCACTTTGAGTCTCAAATCTTTCTGTCTGCAATATGGAGAATATGAGCAATAGAATATATCTACAGAGTTGCTATGAGTATTAAATACAAAGCCTTCAGAACATGTCTGGCATACAGTAAGCACTCAATAGATGCTAGCTGCTTTTAAAGAAATATTTGCCTTTCTTCTTAGTGTGTATCACTTTCTGTTGAAATTAAGGCTTCCATCTGTCTCCTGAGTGGCCTGTGACTTTGAGAGAGTAGGGCTATGCCTTGATTATCTCTGACTCCATGGACCTGGGGGTCACATAGAGTTGGCTCTCAGGAAGAGACTAGTGGATGCAATAGAACTTGCATTGGCTGAGCCTTGTGACGAGTAGACTCAGAGTGGAATGAGTCAGTTCTAGAGACCAGGCGACATAGGTGGTGGAAAAGCACCCGGGCTGTGGAGTCTTGAGTCTGAAAATTCCTATTTTGCTACTTACTCTTTGGCCTTGATTTTGTCATCTGAGAAATGGGGGTAAAAACTATTACCTCCTGGGGTAGTTACGGGAACCCAATGAGATAACCCATGTTATTGTGTTCCTTGACTATGAGTTCTTCGTGTGTGTGTGACAAGGTCTGTGATGCGGGTCTATATGCTTCTCATTCTCCCTCTCCTGGAGTTGTGGAAGTTAGGTACTTGAAGAACTAGTAAGGTTTGTTACAAGGTGGTCTCCCAGTAGGTGACACCTGGTCACACACTACCTCTGCTCCCAGCCCTGGTGGGAAGCCGTGGGCAGCTTGTATGCTGAGGAGCCCACGTTGGTGCCACTCTGGCACATTCAGGACTGGGGAGAGCAAGTGGAAGCCTGAAGAATTGGGTTCCACCTGGCTGTACCACCAAGCAGTTGGGTCCCTTGGACAGGGCCTGCAGAACGGACTGGACCTGGAATCCCCCTTTGCAAAATAAGGATGTGTGCTCGGCAAACATAGGCTGTCTACCCACTATATCACTGCGGGTACAAATATGAGCACAGTTCACCCCTTCTTCCCGAGAGAGGCCATGGAAATAGAAGGGACTATACATAAAACATTCTAGCATGGTGTGAAATGTGCAAATAAATGCACAGAAATGGGAACCTAGAGAAGCAAGTGGCTTTACTATCTCAAAAGTCCTTAAGAAAGGCAAGAGAAGCATTCTGTATGTATACACCTATCTTCTAGTTAACATCCTGCAGCCTCTCCCAAGGCGGCTCCTCCTGGGAAGGAGCTTTGTCAGACAGGTCAGAATGACTGGCTGTCTTCAGTTGGGACAGTCCCCTTCCAGCTTCTCTCACTCAAGATCTCAACATTCTCTTTGGCCAGAAAGGTATACAATTACCTGCAGCTCTTTTTATTCTTGGACCGACCTAACTCTATCATGAAGGAGTCTCAGTTTCCCCATCCGACAAACACAGTGACTTGGAACAGCATTTCCAAACCCTCTGTGACAGTGGAAACTTTCTTTAAACAAATACTCTCATGGAATTCTAATACATAAAACAGGACGAGGAAGAGGTGCTTCCAGTTCAAAGGATGGAAGCTGTTCTCTCTTCTGATCCACTGCTGCTGCAAACCTGCTCTCCACTGGTCATGGAATCTGGCCTGTTTCCTGCCTGGAGCTGTCTAGTAGGGGAACTGCCCTGCAAATTATACAAATTATATAAGGGAAGCATAGAGAAGCCGTGTGAGTCTGAGAAGAATCTTGACAGGCTTCCTGGAGGAGGTGATGCCTAAATAGCCTTGAAAGCTGAGTAAACATTTGTTAAGGAAGGAGGTAAGAGGCCAGATGCTCTAGATAGAAAGGATATGAAGAGCAAGCAAAGCTAGACTCTAAGTGAAGAGAGTGCTGCGATATATATGGGAACTGTAGTCAGTGGGAAGCAATGAAAAGAGGTAAACTGGGGAAACAGAAGGACCTAGAACTTGAAGTTTGTCTTTGATCTTAAGCAGATGATGCCACATCACTTAGGAGTTTTGAGTAAGAAAGTTTGGTAATTAGATTTTCAAAATACAGGGGTGGGCAAAAGTCGGTATAAGGCTGTTTGTATGGAAAAAAAGACATGCAGGTTCTGATCATTATAAGAGTTTTATTACCTCCAAGTTTCATGTACTCATAACTGTAAACCTACTTTTGGCCACCCCATAGCAGATTTATTTGGCAATAAATCACATACCAAACAATTTGGTAATCAGAATGTGGGATTAGAAACTAAATCACAGTGGGCACAAAGTGGCAAAGGGGATAGACTCACTGGGGACAGTCTATGTTGTACACTCGTCCAGGCACTAAGCATGCTTCCTGGCTCATTGCTAACAACCCACAACCCAGGTCTGCCCCACATGCTTGCAAAAGGGGTGGGGGATCATCCAAGTTGTGAACAACTGAGGAAAGCAATATTGGAGACCTTGCATGTGGCCAGGCAAGAAGAGATGCTGGCCTGAAGGGTAGCAGTGCTGAGTGCTGGGGATAGGGGGCTGTGTGGACAAACCCAAGAATCACTGCGTTGTCATGGCTGGCCTGGCTATGCAGGCCTTTGCTTTTCTGTAAGGCCCCAAAAAATCTGGACTGGAACCTGCGGTAGGTAGGGGGTGAATGGGGGAGAGAGAGTGAGGAAAAATGACACCCACAGAGCCGCAGGGAGAAGAGAAAGCCCAGAAGCAGTTAATCCTCTGGTTGAATTGTTTTTATAAACGACACTCTAAAATCAAATGGATGCACTAAAAACACGGTAGCCTTTTCATTAAACATGCCACAGAGGTCCCTTCTTCAGCAGCCGTTGTCAATCAGATCCAGACCATTGTCTCTTTCCCACCCTTCACCCCCCCCCCATAATTGTCATCTGTCTGAGAGAAAACAAATAAATACCAAGTTGGCAATTTAACTAGGGCAACAAGGAATGGGGGCACTGCTTTTCAAAGTCTGCTGAGCCATCAGGACGGGTGAGGGTCCTGAGTCAGCCTGTCCTTTCCAGGAGGGGCTCAGTGGCAAGGCACCAGTAGGTGCAGCTTCCTGTTGCCCTCCTTCAGAGGAGATGCTTTCATCTTTGCTCAAAATCACAGCTCCAGAGAGTACTGAACTCTGCTTTCTGTCTGCAGAAGCCCCCGGGAGACAGGCAGGAGGAGGGCTTTATTTTTGACATTTTGTCCTCAGGAAGTCAAGGAGAAAAGATATGGACACATTCTCTGGCTGACTCTGGGTACAACTACTTAATTACAGCAACACAGCATTCTTGTTAAATATATAGAATTAAACTAACATGGTTAATCAGTAATAGCATTATTGCAGCAGGAGGAGATAAGACTCTTGTGATTAACTAGCAATAATAGCCTAGTCACAGCATTGAGAGTTTTATTATAGCATTATTGTTAGCAACAGCTTTGGACAGCATGTTCATATACAGGTAACTCATTATTCCCAGAAGTAATGTTGTATAAAATAGCTGTGAACGCCGATTTTGTGAAGACAGAACCACCACTCCTAGGAGAATACAGAGTTAGGGTCCTGAGCGCCTCTGGTCACAACATTTTCATCAGCTGAGCAATACAAAATCTTTTTTCAGGTGTGTTTATGTTTAAAAGCACTCTTTAAAATATATATTGTTGATACATTAACCTTGAACTCACAGCCAGGAGTTGGTATAACTCATGCTGAACAAAGCTTACCTAGCACACATATTTTCTCATAAGGCACATCATAGCCTCCTCGCTTAGGAGCACTAGACAGCACTTCAGCACAGTGCTTGGGACCATTTTAAACAGCAAAATCACCAACAAAAATGTGAAATGTGACACTAAATAGATTGCGAAAAGAATTGTGTTTACAGTATGGGAGCTGGAAGAGGAACACAGAGCGTCGCCTCGTGCGACCTCAGCCGGGAATGTGTGCATCAGGAAACTCATCTCGCATGCCGGGCGTGTCCATGAGAGACTGCGCAAGTGCACTATTTATTTGGGGATTACAAATACATTTTAGTGAGTCATCAAATTTGCAAATATATGTTCTACAATGAGGATTGACTATACTTTTTTTTCATTTAGTTCTTACTCAAGCCAGTAACCTCCATCTTTTGGTACGGAAAACCAAGTTTCAAATATGGTGAAGAGACTGTTCAAAGTCAGACAGCTGGAACATGGTTGATTACATGACACTAGGGGTCAGATGACAACAGCCCATGGGCCAACTACCTGTTTTTGTAAATAAAGTTTTATTAAAATACAGTCAGACACATTTGTTTGCACGCTGACTGTGTAGCTGCTTTTGTGCTGCGGCGGCAGAGCTGAGAAGTCCACAGACATCGTATAACCCGCAGAGCCTGAGATCTTTATAACCCAGCTGTGTAGTGAAAACTTGGCTAACTCCTCCGTTTTCCCAAATTCTCTCTTTGAGTTCAAAGTTCTTCCTGATCTTAATACCAGAATAGTTTTTGCTTTTCCTAAACACTCTGTTTTCTATCTTGAATACCAGGAATTGTATAGCAGATTGTGTTTCTTTCTTTACATTGATATTAAAAAAGCTCAAGGCCTAAATGAGGTGGAGCTTCCTGGTGCTCACACAGTAGGAACAGAAGGCATCTTCCATCTCAGTTACACTAGAAGGACTTTGATTATCTCAGCACAGTCACAGATCAATTTTGGAATGGTTATAAAGGCATCTGGAACTTTCTAGTAATGAAATATTTCATCTGGAGCAGGACAGGGATTCTATATAAATGGTGGTCTTCCCTTAAGAGACAAAGACCTACTATCTGCTAATAATCTTTTCAGTTCCCTTAGGAGACAAAAACCTACTATCTGCCAATCTTTTCAGCTTTCCACCATTTGAGAACTTATGCTGAATTGAGTTAGTGCTATGCCTTATATTATGTATTCTCTATGGCAGTGTTTTTATATAATCTATTGGGCCTATTATCTTTATACATCAGGATGACTAACTCTTTCACAGACCAGCACAAAATTTCTGGCAGACCAGCACCAGACTATAGAGCAGTGATTGAAAAACACATTCTGTAGTATATAGTGGGCAGACAGAGAGTCTATTCCACAGAGCTAAGTATGATTATCTCTTTTGACAGGTGTTACCTAATTTAAACTGAAGATGTTAACTGATTTGTCATTGGTCATAAATCAAGGAAATGACAGATTTGAGATTTGAAGCCAGGTGTGTCTGACTCCCAGACTTATTCCCCACACTTCACTTCATCATTCTAGATAGCTTACCCAGCATCAACCTCTGTCCTTCCAACTCTCAGAATTAGGACTGTGGGCTGCACAGTGAGGCGCTTCTGACATTCTTCTCATGTTAGGACATTTATCTTTGGATTTGAACAGGGTAGGGGGCCTCTGCAGAACATTGGGCTGAGCTGAGGATGGAAACCATGGCAACATTTTACACATAGAGACCAGTGAGGCTTCACAATAGCCCAGGTGCATTGTGGAAGTGGGCTGGGCACTGGGGCTGGCAGGGGGGATGGAGAGACATGTATAAGAAGTAGAACTGACAAGATACAATGCCTGCCCACATGTGGATGGTGAGAAAGCAATAAAGTTGCCTCCCACTTTCTGGCTGGGTTGACTATGTAGATGGTGGGCTCATTCCCTGAGATTGGAGAGCAGAGCTGGTTTTGTATGGGCTGAGCTTATCACTCCCACAAGGCATGATGGTCGCCTCTGTCCCATCCTGCATCATATCTCATAATACATGTCTCTCCCACAAATTTCAGGGCTACTGAAGGGCAGAGAGCCTTTGTTTAATAAATGCAATGACGTCAACTTTTTTTTTTTTAATGGTTACTCTTTCTAGAAGATTCTGGAAGTCTTTCCAATCTCCTTGGTCACTTCTGCTGTGCCAATAAGAAAAGCGAAAGCCATGCTTTGGTCAATTCAGAGCCTCTTCTGTCTCTGTCAGAACCAATAAATACCTGCTGTCTCTGTCAGAACAATAAATACCTAAACCCTTGAGTATACGACCTATGCGAGAATTATAAAGACTCTGTTAAGGAACTCCCTAGTGAGACCAGTAGCTCTGGGGGCACAGGAGCTTATCTGCCTTCCTGTTCCTCCCCCCGTCGTTTCTCCTCTCCAGCTACAGTGTTTGGGAATATTTATTGAACATCTGGGCATCAGGAGGTTGCCAGGTACTTTCCAGCACTAGCATAGCAGCCTGTGAGACTGACAGACTTGTCTGCATTGCTAGCTGCTGTATTCCCTGTGCCCAGACTGTGCTTTGTATGCTTGATAGGTAGTAGATGCTCAGAAAGTATTTGTTGTGGTGATAAAGGAGTGAATAAAGACACTTCCCTTTGAAGAAAATCCATCCATCCATTTACTGAGCACATTGTTGGATCCTGTCAGGCCTCGGCTACACAAAGAGTAGACCAGCCCTGTGCTCAACAAAATTATGAAAGAGACCGACTGGTCAAAAGGTCACAAACATTCTTTGGAGAAGCATTACAATAGCAGTATGAGCTGAGCTCTGGGAGAGGAAAACAGGGTGCTTCTGACTCTACCTGAGAAATCACAAGGAGGGCTTCCCAGAGGAGGCAGCATTTAACCTGGAATTGAGGGATGAAAAAGAGTTCCCTAAGAGGGAGATGAGAAGAGCATCCAGACAGAGCAGACAGAGGAAATTTGAGGCGAGGGAGCTGAGACAGTTGCTGTGGTCATGTACAAGGAACACCCGAGGTAGAGGGTAGGAGACGGGAATAGACAGTATATCTTTCAAGCCCTAGAGAAAGACTAGTTGTTGTTGATTTTCTCAATCCCTCCTCCCTCTCCATCTCTTGTGTGATCATTCTACTAGAAGATGAGGAGGAGAAAAGAGAAGAAGATAGATTTTATTGGAGAAAAATGTTGAAAAAAATCACTCAAAAGGAAAACATGGGTACATACATGAAAGGGAAAAAAAACAAAAGCATAGTATCCTGGGCTCAGGCCAGCCCTTTCCAATAGAAACATAATACTTAACGATTTTCTGGCAGTCACATTAAAAAATGAAATGATACATGTAAAATTAGTTTTGAGAATATTTTATTTAAATATTAAAATATATAATTTTAGCGTTAATATAAAAATGTATTAATGAAAATGTTTAATTCTTATTTTCAAACCTATTCTTTGAAATGTGTTATGTGTTTTACCCTGCCAGCACATTCCAGTTTGGACCAGGTATATTTCTTTTATTTATTTTTATTTTTATTTAGACAATTAAATTTAATGGGGTGACATTGGTCAACCAGAGTACATATTCCATATGAGTAGTATTCCATAGTATATATGTTCTATGTCTTCTTTATCCAATCTTCTATTGAAGGGCATTTCAGCTGCTTCCGTGTCTTTGCAACCATGAACAATGCTGCGATGAACATGGGGTTGCATGCGTCTTAACATACCAGTGTTTTCAAGTTTTGGGGGTATATACCCAGTAGAGGGATTGCTGGGTAACATGGTAGTTCTATTCTTAATTTTTTGATGAACCAACATACTTTCTTCCATAATGGTTTTACTAATTTACATTCCCACCAACAGTGAATGAGGTTTTCTTTTTCTCTGTAGTCTCTCCAGCACTTGTTATTACCTGTCTTATTGATAATAACTAATCTAACAGGTGTGAGGTGGTATCTCATTGTAGTTTTGATTTGCATTTCTCGAATAGCTAGTGAAGATGAGCATCTTTTCATATATCTGTTGGCCATTTGTATTTCTTCCTGGGAGAAGTGTCTGTTCATGTCCTCTTCCCATTTTTTTATTGAATTGTTTGTTGTTGAGTTTTGTGAGTTCTTTGTATATTTTGGATATTAGCCCCTTATCTGAGCTGTTTGAAAATACCTCCCATTTAGTTCGCTATTTGTTTTGTTGTCAGTTCCTTTTGCTGTGCAGAAGATTCTTAGTATGATGTAGTCCCATTCATTTATCTTTGCCTTTACTTTCCTTGCCTTTGGGGTCAAATTCATAAAATGTTCTCTACTGCCAAGGTCCATGAGTTTAGTAACTATGTTTTCTTCTACGCAATTTATTGTTTCAGATCTTATATTTAGGTCTTTGATCTATTTTGAATTAATTTTTGTGCAAGGAGACAAACTGTAGTCACATTTCATTCTTTAGCACATGGCCTTTCAATTTTCCCAGCATCATTTATTGAAGAGGCTTTCTTTCCTCCATTGTGTGTTTTTAGCTTCTTTATCAAAGATGATTTGACCATATATATGGGTATGTTTATTTCTGGGCTCTCTATTCTGTTCCATTGGTCTGTGTATCTATTTTTCTACCAGTACCATGCTGTTTTGATTATCGGGGCTCTGTAGTATAGCTTGAAGTTAGGTATTGTAATGCCTCCAGCTTCATTATTTTTCTTAGGATTACTTTGGTTATTCGAGGTTTTTTGGTTCCATATAAACCTGATGATTTTTTGTTCCATTTCTTTAAAAAGTGACATTGGAATTTTTATGGGAATTGAGTTGAATTTGTATATTGCTTTGGGTAATATGACCATTTTAACTATATTTATTCTTCCTATCCACAAACAAGGAATATTTTTCCATTCCATTGTATCTTTTTCAATTTCCTTTAATAATGCATTGTAGTTTTCATTATATAGGTCCTTTACATTCTTTGTTATGTTTATTCCTAGGTATTTTGTGGGGTTTTTTTGTAACTGTAAAAGGGATTTTTTTTTAGTTCTTTTTCCGAGGTCTCATTGTTAGCATATAAGAAAGCAATAGACTTCTGTATATTAATTTTGTACCCTGAAACCTTACTGTATTGGTTAATTGTTTCTAGTAGCCTTTCTGTGGAGTCTTTTGGGTTTTCTATATACAGGATCATGTCATCTGCAGAAAATGAAACCTTTACTTCTTCTTTCCCAACATGAATGACTTTTATTTTTTTCTCTTGTCTGATTGCTCTGGCTAGAACTTCCAGAACTATGTTGAATAGCGGTTGGGCTCAGTAGCCACATGTGGTCAGTGGCCACCATTTTGGGCAGTGCAGGCTGAACTCCTAAACTCTTTAGTACACAGTATGAAACTGAAGAATCAAGCACTGTCTGGGGTTTGCCCCTTCCTTATTCATACTTTTTCATCCACTCATTCATTCACCCATAGAGTGTGTATTGGATGCCCACTCTGTGCCCGGGGCTTCTGATGTGAAGTCAAACAAAAAATGGCATGTGTCAAATAAGTGTGCCGTTTCCTGCATCACTGCCAGTGAGCTAGCCACCTACAGGGGACTGGAATCTACTTACTAGGCGCCTCAGACTGGGGCCTGCAGACTGTATGTGGCTAGCAGATGCTTTGGATTTGGCCATTTGATTTTTTCCTGTACAGTCTCTTAAAATCAATATAACCCAGCAGGTATTATGCTCAGTCTCAAGACAGTTTAGCATCTTTACCCCATACCCGGTCCACTTCCCCCCTTAGGTTACCTGTGGGTCCACTGCAGACGTTTGTGTTTGAGAACACTGGGTCAGATATCTCTAAGAAATCCCATGTGTGGATAAGACCAAAAGTAGAATTGACCTAGAGAAAGACCAGGTCATGGTTGGCAATACCTGCTTATGTTCTAGAATTTAGAGCACTTTTTAAACATACCATTTCCTGAGCCCCATCCTCAGAGATTTTGATTCAGTTGGTCTGACATGGGGATGGTGACCAAGTACTTTTTAAAAGCTCTTCCAGTGATTTTTGTTAAGTTTCTTCCATCCTATGGCTGAGAACCAGCAGCCCAGGAAGGCTGTTTATTTTGGCCAGGGTCACAGAGTATGCCAGGCTTCTAACTGCCAACCTACTGCTGTTTTCCCCAAACAACACTGAGGGCAGAGGGGCCCTTGGAACCTTCCTGAATATTCAGGAGGCATTCTGCTTGGAGCAGGGGGCAAGAATCTGTAAGTGCTCTGTTGCCTCTTCAAGAACAAAGCCCTTGTCTCTGGGAAGATTGCCAGGCTCAAGTATTCATAATAATGTCTTTGTTTTTTTTTAATGCCTTATAATTGCAAAAAGAAAGCTTACTTTCTCTTCTTTAATGGTAATGAGGTTTATGTGACTGATTGGTCGATTCATAATATTCTAATTCTTTCCTGACAAAACAGGAAGGGTGAATGATGGATGGTAAGTAGCCATCCCAGCCATCGTTTAGCTGTTGCCCTGGTATCTCAGGGAGAAGAAGGCTTCTCTGCAGTCAGATACTGATAAGTGAAGGCGATACTCAAGTAGAGGAAGCAGGGCCTGCATTTTCCTGAAGGGATATTCCTAAACACTCTTTTCCTCACATTCCAGCATGTCCACCCTTTTAGGACTCATGGGAGATGTTTCTCTCCAGTTTTAGTACCAGTAATGGTTGCATTCGGTTAGTATTGTACATACACCTGTAGACACTGGGAATGGCAAGATTGACAGTGCTTGCTGCTTCCCATTGGCTGCTGATAAACTGAGAGCCAAATATGTGTCCTACCGACAAGCCTAAAGTTCTCAGCATACAACTGGTGTAATAACAGCAGTTTACGTTTGTTGATTATTTACCATCTGCATGGACTCCTTGTACCTTACTTTCTGAAAATTGCATGTTCCTGAAAAACTAGACTGCAGATCCCTTTTCCAAGTAAAATAATGTTTTTAATACCCTTGGGGAATAAGAGAACTCATTTAAATTGGAGTTCCTTGTGCGAATAATGACCTCTGTAAGGCCAGTATTTGCCACCTTTGTGGACATTCACATGCGGGTTCCCATTGAATTAGGGCAGATGATAAAAAAAACAGTGTAGCCAAAAAATGGTGGGACATTCCATTTATTAAAGCCTCACACCAACTGACGAGCAAACACACAGGGAAAACACTTCCCTTTCACTCATTCAGAGCTCCCAAAGCCACTGACACATTCTCCTGTTTCACAACCAGGAGAATCTTCTCCAGATTCTCCTAGAATCAAAGGCCCCACCAGTCTCAGTAGGGCTCACAAAGACCCTCACCTCTGGTTTCCCATCTGCACTCCTTCTCTTTCCCTGACAACATGGCTTCTTTCTTCTTCTCCTCCTTCTCTCTCTTCAAAAACTTTCTCTCAGGAAAACCTCCCCTCCAGCAAACATTAGCAAAACAATGGCCCTTCCCAAGCAGAAAGGTAATTTACAATTTCACAGAATCACATATACCTGGCACTGCCCAGCCCCCAATGTAAACTACAAGTGAGCAAACATAAAAATCATATTTACAAACTTATTTGACCAACATTCCACCCCTTTTGCTTGCTTTGCAATCCATACCACAGGCATTCCTGTGCAAGGAATGAGGTACATTATACAAACAAATTACAGTAACAGTACAAGTCATACAATTTCAACAATTACAAAGGTGCCCTTCACAATGTCATGCTGAGCAATCTGCCCAAGGCACAAACTGGAGGCCCCTCTCCAGCCTCTACTCCATGGTAGATTGGAGGGCCTCAGGGCCGTGTGCTTGGAAACCTTACAAGTGTCCTTGGTGCATTCCAGTGCAGGAGGGCCTCCACCAGAGCTTCCCTCCCCATCAGGGTCTGTCATATTATCCAAAAGCCACATGTCCATCCAATGGGGAGCTGGTATCCCCTCTGATCTCAGTGCAAGAGTCATTCCACGCACATGGGCCCCTCTCATTCCTGCCATCTTGGCAGCTCTTAAGATGCTGCCCCAAGAAGGAGCTGTGGCAATGGTAGCCAACATTTCCACCTCTGCTTGAGAGAGCATGCTCTTATCCACCCTTATATCCCACAATCACAGCAAACTTACCAGGGGCTTAGTAGGTACTCTTTGCTGCTGGGCTTTTACCTTCTGGAGTCTGAGGACAGCAACTTCAGAAACGTCTGCCCCCACCAACTCAGAGCCACTCCGCTGGCACGGCTCTATCTTAGGCTCCTGCAGCTGCTAGCTTTCATGAAGCTGAACCCACAGTTGTTTCTCCAACAACTGCTTCTGCCAATGTTCAACTTCCAGGGCAAATCGCAACTCACAAACCCGTGCAGCCTCCTTCTCCAGTGCTTGCTCCAATTCCAGGATCTGCATCTATCTCTTTCTCCTATGGCCATTCCAACTCTTTCTGCTGCTCAGTTTGCAGGCCTCAGGTAGCTTCTTCCATAGCCCTCTCGGTTTCCTCTCTCAGGGCTATAAAAATCAGCCATACCATGGTCCCCAAAAGGACAGCCATGAGGAACCATAACAACAACCAGTCCTCTACCCCATCCCTCAAGGGTAGTGGCAGCTTCATACCAATCTGATCCAAATCCTGCCACAAACTATGCCAGATGTAAGGCCAGTAGTTGCCACCATTGTGGGCATTCACATGCAGGTTCCCATCAAATTAGGGCAGATGGTAAAGAAACAGTGGAGCCAAAAATGGTGGGACATTCCATTTATTGAAGTCTCACACTGGCTGATGACCAAACACACAGGGAAAACACTTCCCTTTCACTCGTTCAGAGCTCACAAAGCCCTGACATATTCTCCGGTTCCACAACCAGGATAATTTTCTCTGGTTTCTCCTAGAATCAAAGGATCCACCAGTCTTTGTAGGGCTCCTAAAGCCCCTCAGCTTTAGTTCCCCATCTGTGCTTCTTCTCTTTCTCTGCCAACATGGCTTCTTTCTTCTTCTCCTCCTTCTTCTCTCTCTTCAAATATTTCTGGCAGGAAAACCTCCCCTCCAGCAAACATTAGCAAAACAATGGCCCTTCCCAAGCAGGAAGGTAATTTGCAACTTCACAGACCCACATATACCTGGCACTGCCCAGCCCCAATGCAAACTAAAAGTGAGCAAACATAAAAATCATATTTTACAAACTTATTTGACCAACAACCTCCTTACTCCACTGTGTTTTGGGTGTCATTTACTGGTTACCAGACTCTCTTGACCTACAGAGGAGGACAGCTGGACTCGGCTGCTGCCTCCCAGTTGGCTGTGAACTTCAACTTTCTTCTCCTGAGCCCAGACCAGAAAAACAAACAAACGAACAAATAAAAACCTGCTCTAGCTTCAAATCACAATGCTGGAGTCAGACCCTGATGGGGGCCCACAGTGTGGATGGCTTTGCACTTTCACTCACTGGCCCAGAGACAAAGGTAAACAGGAGGACTTTTATTGGTCACTTACCTTCTTGCAACAGTCTCCTGATAGACAGCAGATGGAGAGATGTGGGAGTTAATGCGGTTGGCCTTCTGGCCTAGTGATTTCCATTTCCTCTCATCACTGAACCCACTGGAAAAGAATGCTGCACTGAGCAGGCAGGTTGGGAAGAGTTAGATATGCTGAGCTTTCACAAAAGGTGTAGGGGGGGCAAGTAATAGTATGTACATCCATTCAATTCAGTGAGTATTTATTGAGCATCTTCTATATTAGTCATTTTGTGTATCACCCTACATTTTCTTCAAAAATACCCTTCCCTGTAGTTATCATTGTTTCTATTTTATGGCTAAGCTACTTAAAAGACTCAGAGATGTCAAGTAACTTGGCCAAGATCACACAGCCAGCCTAAAATTTAGCTGGGATTTTAATCTAAGTCTATCTCTCACCTGACCAGTCAGTGGCGTAGTGGATAGAGTGTGGGACTGGGGTGCGGAAGACCCAGGTTCGAGACCCTGAGGTCGCCAGCTTGAGCGTGGGCCCATCTGGCTTGAGCAAAAGCTCACCAGCTTGGACCCAAGGTCGCTGGCTCCAGCAAGGGGTTGCTTGGTCTGCTGAAGGCCCACGGTCAAGGCACATGTGAGAAAGCAATCAATGAACAACTAAGGTGTCGCAATGGCAACGAAAAACTAATAATTGATGCTTCTCACCTCTTTCCATTTCTGTCTGTCTGTCCTTATCTATCCTTCTTTCTGACTCTCTCTCCCTGTAAAATAAATAAATAAATAAATAAATAAATAAATAAATAAATAAATAAATAAGTTTATCTCTCTTTCTACGTAATATACCCAGCTCCTTCTCCAAGCAGTTCAACCACTCTCTGTGTTACACTCTGCTTTTTAAATTGTTTTCAGAGTTACATCTTGAGGTCTCATTTCTGATGCATCTCTTTTTGTTGTTGTGAGGAAATGGGGGTGGGAAAGAGACTGATCTTCAAAGCCTTGAGGGAAATGGATGAAACGCAAAGTTTACACTTATAAAAATTTGTTTTCAGTTCTAGCCAGGGGTAGTAGTAATTTAATCGTTAGGGCTGGCATCCACTTCCTTGGGGGCTCCCTGCCCCGAGCCAGATGTTTTTTGTTGAATCTGGTAATTTTCAAAGAAAGGTCCAGATTGGAGTGTCAGATCAACAGCTGGTCTCTGTGAATAGAGCTCATGGAAGGACATGGGAAACCGCCAATAAACTGTGCTACGCTGCACTTTCCGACTCCACTGCCTCTCCATGCTTGAGTCTCTCAGCAGTGCCGCAAGGCAGGCATTGATACTGGCCCCATTTTATGGGTGAGAAAACTGACCCCCCAGGACTTTCCCTTGTCCAGTGCAGAGCTGGGGCCCAGCATGTGGATGAGGGTGCCAGCCTGCTGCCTGGCACAAATGGGTGCTCACAAAGCAGATTCCTAACTCAGAGGCTTTTTTATTTCATCACACCATCTCTGCCTCAAGAAAAAGTCATCTATCCTGAAGACTATTTTTCTCAAAATATAAGAAAACTCTTGCTGGGCTGTGATTTCATGTTCCCCCACAGGCCGCTATGGCGTCTCCACAGATCACCACATGACTTGCTTTCATCCATCCAGAGGCTATGAGAAACTGAATATTGGCAGCATGACATCTTTCTCTGGAGGAGCTCAGAGGCCTGACCCAGTATTTGTCTCTGGGAGTCAGGAAAGAAATTTGAGAGGCTATAGTGGAAGAAGCTTCTTGCTTTCTAATTTTTTTGGTCAAGATCTATATTTTTTTTCAAGTTTCATCCCCAAACCCATAGCATCCTTCTTCCTAAAGAAATAAAAGTCCTAACAAATGTGTAAGCCGGCATGTGGCATCGTGCCCACAGCTTTCAATTTGTGTATTTTCAACCTGTCCCCCAGACCTAGTGGAGAGTGGAAAGACCTGTTCCCCAGGATTACTGTTATGGAGCTCAGGGAAGCTGAGGACGGGCTAGGAGCTCAGACACGAGCCACACAAAGAAGGAAAGGCAGATGGGACTCTGGAGGGACCATCACATGGTTGAGAGTATGTGAATTCCTACAGTTAAGGGGACCCATCAGAATAGAGGGCATGGGGTGAGGAGCTGGGTGCAGGAAGGGCACACTAGTGCTTGGTGAGTGCCCATTATGTGACAGGTAATCTCCATACATGTTTTCCCGAACTACCCAATGAACTTGCAAGATGAAGCTCAGAGCCCAGTAACGTGTCCCTGGTCCACAGCTTGTTGGAGAGCAGAGGCCAGGTTTCTAATGCCAGAGCTGGAGACAGGGTGAGGAGGAGCCAAGCTGGCTGACGGAGCAGCAGGCAGTCCTCATGTGTCCAGCCCAGTACATGCTGTGGTGTATGAGACATGTGATCTTGAAGGAAGGTTGGATTTATTCAGACATGCTGTATGTGTCACAGGTCTAGACCTGTGCTGTCCAATGTGGTAATCACAGGCTATTTAAACATAGTTAAAATAAACTATTATTCTAAATTTTACATGCGCCACAGTTCAAGTGTTTAATTTTACATGTGACTAGTTTCATATTGGACAGCATGGGCTTACTGATCGTTCTGTCACTGCAGAAAGTTATTTGGACAGTGCTGGCCTAGAGAGTTTCAGATCCAGCCAGACAAGAAGGTGTATGGTTTAAATCACTTCAGTGTCTTGAACCCCAGCCGAGGCCTGACCCAGAGGGGGTGTGAACAAACCTTGCCCCTCCATCAGGTGCTATTAGATTCCAGTAACCTTGTTCATGTGTTCAGCACTTTTAGTTTCCTCTCTGGGCTTGTCAGGATCGGCTCTGTGTCCTCCAGCTTCCCACTAACATGATCCCTGATTTCCTGATTTCAAAGTCATAGTTCATTCTGCTGTGCCCTTTAGAACATTTAATCCCAATTATTTCATCATGAATATGTCCAGAACAGAGCCTAGCACAAAAGTCATAGACATTGGTGAAATCATAGATTGCTCTTTGAAGAAGACAGACAAATCAACAGTAGTTAGAGCCTTCTGATCAGTGTTCATAACAGACATGCATCTATTCATTCATTAAGAATCTGGTTCCTACTATGAGCCATACTCTGTGGATACAGAGTGATATTCAGGAGGAAGTGGCCATGTCCCAGGTAGGCAGGGTGAAAGTAGAGATAGAGTCAGGCATGAGCAAGGTTCCTGGGGCGCATGCTCTCAACTCTGTGGAGTCAGGGGTGCTTCCTTGGATGCTGAGAATCATGAAGGTCACCAGCAGGGCCAGCATGCATCCAGCATTCAAGGCCAGAGCACAGCCCTGAGACAGTGAACAGAGTGCTGGGCCAGGCCTATACAGTGTTATAACGAAAGGCAGCTTCAACAAGGTCACCTCTTCAACGCTTTCATCTACAGATGGTGAACCTGACGCCCAAAGAGAAACGAGAAACACTGGGACTCCAAGGCCATCCAGAACCTAGGCCCCTTCGTCCCCTGTCTTTTATTCTTAGTCGGCATTCCTTCGTATTCTGTGACTTGGGCACTCACCATAGGGTAGCTGTAACCCCAGCTGTCTTACAGAATTCAGGCCTCAGGGACGAAAGGCGCAGAGCAGAGGTAGTGGTAGTGAGACAGGATTCAAGGGAACCCATTAGACACAGTGGGTAGCGTTTGTGAGAAAACCAGGGCTGGGATCCCAACTCTGCCACTTGCTTATTGTATGACCTCGTGGGAGTTAACTTCATTTCTCTGACCTTAGAGGCTGCATGAGCTAATAGTACCTATCTTCTAGCGTTGAGGTATGAAATAAATTATATCTGGAACCTTTAGTAGAGTGTCTGGTATATTATAAGCATTGTAACTGTGTTAGTGTTGGATTATTATGATTTCCTCCCTGTCCAGACCTGGACATGTTCTCTGACATGTGTACTATGGGGAGACTGGGCAGAAGATTGGCATTCACAGAGCAACTTAGACAACCTCGAATTCATGATCTGCACGAGCCATTTCTGACAAACTCAGGGCTGTGGCTTCAGTTTCCCATAGTGCACTTACCTTTTCTTTCTACAGTTTAGATAATTGAGTATTTGGCTTCTCTTCCCTATTAGAAAATAAATTAGGGTAAACTACATTTTATTTAGTAACTGACTCAGACATTGAGTTAGAAAATACGGATTCAAATAATTCAGTAATTCTCTCAGTGATGATATATCTTTTCTTCTCTCTCTCTCTAATTGAAATATGATTCACAAAGCATACCATGTATTATTCAGTGATTCAGTGGCTTTTAGTAGATTCACAGTATTATGAAACCATCACCACCATCAATTTTAGGACATTTTCATCACTCCAAAAAGAAAGCCAGACCTATTTTCCCTAGCACTTCATGGGACTGTGGGGTGATCATTAAACGAAGGAATACGTGGGAACAGGCCTTCGTGTGGGGTCAGGAACACAGGTGGTGCCTAATTAATGTCTTTTCACAGACCCTGACACAAGACTTGGTGAAGGCGTGTGGGGTAGAATGATGCAGCCTCCCCACCCCAGACACAGGAAGGAAGTTCCGTTAGCTCATCTCACAGAAGCCCAGCAAAGCGAAGCTCCCTTGTGGAGGCCCAGCACCCAATATGCCATTATGCTCAGGTGGGAAGGTGTTGGGCACAGGGTTCAGCAGAGGGAGAGGGATTGCCCAGGGAATTCCCCATTGTCACTCAGTTATGGACACCTGAGAGCACAGGTGATTCCAGGCTGACTTGGCTGCTTTCTAAAAGTGACTCCATTTCCTCCCTTCTATTTTTTTCCTTTGAAGAAACAGAAATGCCAGAGTCAGAAAACATCATTTTCATAGCCCAGTTGTCCCTCTGATCAAGAAGCTTCTGGGGAAAGGAATAAAACAGCTCAGAGGAGGACTGGGTAGTATCTGAGTTTTATATCTCTGTGTAGGAGCAGGGGGTCCAGGGAAGGAGTAAGGACCCTCTGGTAATAAAGGGGACAGCCTCGCGAGCCTTGAGCCAGCACCTGGAGGCGAGTTATCTGAGGAGGAAAAAGGGAGCTAAATGAAAGCAAGTGGTGATTCACTGATTCTACAGTCACGTGTCTGCTACATAGGGCACTCAACTGCACACTGGGTCACAAGAAGGACAAGTCACCTGGCCCACCCTGAGGGGATCTCTGGTCAAAAACAACTCTGGATTTCATGGATTTCATGATGTTATCATGTCAAGTAAATAATATACTTTCTGTAACCTCGGTTTACTCTTCTGTAATATGGGGCTAATCATATCTGTTTTTGTAAGGTTAGTATAAAAGCTAAGTAAGATAATTGCCAGGTATTGTAAAAGCTAAGCACATTGCCAGAAATGTGGGTGTTTATTAAAGCGCTGCTCCTATTATACTGCCCATGATGTTGAGATGTAAGTGAGGCACCAGTAGTAAAATGTAAGGTGGCACTGACTGTCAGGGTTGTGCCAGTACAGAGTAGGCACTTGAGAGTGAATACCTCCTTAAATTTTTCATCCTTGGTGCCTCATTGACCTTACCCATGTTCCAACCTTGGTGTTATGTAGTGATTGAAAGTTACTATCTGTTCGTTGATGCCTTAATGAAATTATATTTTTAGTTGTCGCAATATCTACTCTCTCAAGAAACAGTTGTACACTATATGAGGCATAATATTTGTTTAGTCTATAGAAAATTCACAACCCTCCACATAAAGCCTCTGCCTTCTGGCCACCTAAAATCCTCCAATTGGTAGTGCTCAGCCTGTCTCATTAATCTGACTCTTAACCATTTCCTGTACCACAGGGGTATTTAACTGGTATATCTAGGAAGTAGCTACAAGAGATGGAGAGAACCATGGATCTTGCCTGGGTAACTACAGTGCATGACAACTAAGGACAGTTCTTATTTGTTTTCTCTTTTAATTTCTTCCTAGTGGCTAGGGCAGTGATGAGTACAGAGTGGGTTTTTGATGGAAACTTAATAATTGAATTAATGGGTATAGGAATAGACAATGGATAGATGGGTGAATGGATGGATGGATGGATGGATACAAGCTTACCTTTGAATAGCACTCTACAGTTCATTCTTTATTTAATCAATCTTTAGCCATCCTATGCTGTTGTCTGGGCAGGTGCATAACTTACCAAACCCTCCTTTGGGCCAAGCAGTATCTTCACATATCTATTTCTGTCCTAGGAACACCCTCCAACTCCTTTTAGAACTGTGAGCTCACCCAAGCCAATACTGAGCACAAGGCCTTACACCCTAGATAATCTATACGTATAAACCAAATAAGTTAGATAGAGGTCTCCAAATTGTGGCCACCTGAGGCCATTTATCCGGCCCCTGCCGCACTTCCAGAAGGGGCACCTCTTTCACTGGTGGTAAGTATATGGAGTACTGTATGTGGCGGCCCTCCAATGGTCTGAGGGACAGTGAACTGGCCCCCTGTGTAAAAAGTTTGAGGATCCTTGAGTTAGATCATAGACATTTGGAATGGACCAGAGAAAGAGTGATACTGTCCCTGGCCACAAATCCTGGGAGTGGTGGAGCCAGAACTGAGACTTGGCTTCAGATTGCTCATCTCGGGCATGTTTCAGGTCAGGAGCATGAAAATGATTCGGCAGCCTGGGAAAGCAGGGAGCTCACAAGAATAAGTGACAGTCCCATCATTCTAGGAGCTCGGGAGCCAATGGGGGACACTTGCTTTAAAGTAACAAGCAGGTTTTCCTGGGTCTGTCTGTTTGAAATAACTGCATCTGCCTAAACCCCTGGCTCCGTGAACAGACAAGGATTATGTGTTGTGCTCCAAAGCCCGGCCACCTATTGGTATTAAATGGAGTCTCTGCCAGTAAAGATTCGCTGGTGCAGGAGGCTGATAGGATTTAGAGATACAGGCAGGAAGCATCTCACATTTTAGGACTGGTGTTTGACAAGCCAAAACCATTTTTGCTTATTACAAACTTGACCATTGTGAAATAAAACCTTGTCCTGGTCCTTACCAGTCCAAGATGAGGGGTTGTGTAAAATTGTTGAAGGGGTTTAACCTTTGACTTTGCAAAGACTTGGGTTCAGATGTGGGCCCTGCTGCCCGCTAGCCTGAGGAGGCAGGAAAATGGAAGGATGTAAACGTTTTCTGAGCACCCAGTTTGCACCAGGCCACTTGTACTGATGTGGAGGTGCATTAAGTCATTTCATAGCTCTGAGGGGTGTGTAGTCATCTACATTGGACACATGAAGAAACCAAGGCTCAGAAAGGTTATGCATCATGACCAAGGTGTCACCACTGGTACATGATAGAGAGACCTGTTTGACTCCCAAACCCCTTCTACCTCAGCACATGACAAACCACCAAGCCCCTCTTCCTCCTCATTAATACAAGGGGGATAATACCAAATTTTCTGTTCCACTTAGCCTGTGCCACAAATCGAGTGACCCATCACCTCCCAGGTGTTTTCAGGAAGAAGACTTGAAGTCTGCCATCTGAGCAGGTTCTCATTATGCATGCTATTTGCACCCACGATACTGGCAGTCTCAGATGGCAAGCCTTTTGAACATTTGCCAATATCTCAACCCTTCTAATTAAAAGCACATTATCTGTGATGATTCTTAAAGACAGCATTTGTGGAGTTGGGATACTCTTTAGTCTCAAGTTTAGTTTGAAGTTTTCCCTCTTGAACAGCATGTGCAGTGTAGTGGTCAGGTGGAGATGCTGTCTGACCTGCTGTGAAAGGTAGCCTGTATATTCTCTTTTATTCCAGAATTTACTCCTCTATGTGGGGAGGCTCAGCCTGCCTGGCAGATGGTCTGGCAACCCATTTGCCAAAGCCATGTGTCAACTTTCCTAGTGAATTACTTTTATTGTATTATCTGTGTGATCCTCACCCACTACCCTTCGAAGGGGTTGGTGAACAGAAGCAAATCGATCAGGATTTGCTAGCCACGGCTGCTGTCAGGCCCTTGGCCCCTCCCTCTTCCTACTGAGGACCTTTATACCTGCAAGCTTGGTGAACTCAGGCCCTCAGTCCAACCCCAACCTGAAACTGGTAGAGATTAAGGAACAGCATCCTGAGTGATAGCTTTATAGGAAGTCATTGAACTATTTACTTCTGAATATGTTCAAAAGCATTTTGTTTATTTTTTTGATTGACTTGAGAGAGAGTGAGAAGAAAGGGAGAGAGAGATCAACCCGCTGTTCCACTTATTTATGCATTCATTGGTTGATACTTGTATGTGCCCTGACTAGGGATCAAACCTGCAAACTTGGCATATTGGGATGACATTATAACCAACTTAGCTACTTGGCCAGGGCCAAAAACATTTAAAATAAGCTCTTTAAGAAGGTGCAACAGCTCTTTGGGAAATAGCATCAGTTCTTGAGACTGCTTTTAGGCTGCATAGACCCTAGGCCCTAGCTTTATAACTTAGACCTAGTTCCTTACTACATTGAACAAGGGCCACCATGACCTTTGTGTGCTTGTCCAGCCCACCTCCTACTATGTGGATATACTCTGTGCTCAGAGATGCACAGAAATTTTGGCATTCTATGCACATTAACCATTGCTCAGATTACCTTCTCTGCCGGGACTGTCCCTACCTCCCTCACTGCCCTGCCTCCTAGACCCCTACTACACTAACTCCTACTTACTCTTTACAATGCAACTCAGGGATTGTTTTCTCCAGGAAGACTTTGCCACTGATCTGGCCTAGTGAGGGGATCTCTGCTGTGCTCACACTAAACCCTGTGCACATCTCATTCCACAGTGCATGACTGTCAACAGTGGGTGTGTCTGGCTACCTTACCATGTCTCACTCATTTTTGCACATATGGCCTGGAAGAGAACAGTCCCCTGGTAACTGGTGTGACCACATGGATGGATGAATGAAGGCAGAGAGAGTTGATTAGTTACCTAACTGGGCTTCCTTCTCATTCTCAAACCCCATTCCTAGCAAGTCCGATAGCCCAGTGGAAGTCATGCAATCTGAAGGTGGCCAATGTGAGGCTCAGAATCTAGGAGCAAGACCTTTAGGATTTGGAATCCATGAGACAAAGTAATGGATAAAAGACAAGATTCCTACCAGTTCCAAATACATCTGTCATGAACAGTCTTAAAAACCCAACCTTCTAATTCTTTCAACTCTAGGTTAAAACCTTCAAAGAATTCTTTTGCAGTTGGCATCAGTGTGCATATGCTCACTGATTACTTATTTCTTAACACTATAATCAAGTTGTCAGCTCTCCAGGCTTTAGGGCCGGACAGTCCTGGCTTGAGAGTCTGGTTCTTCCAATGCCTAGAGTTGTGGCTATAGGTAAATCAGTTATTCTCTGAGGGTCTCTACTCTTCTGAGAAATGAGGACACTAAATGGGACAGGGAGTGGTGAGTTCAGGGAACTGATAGCACACACAAATGTGGTAATTGATGAAAGTTTTATCAAGGTCAGCTGCCAGAAAACTAACAGAGGATGGTTCAACTCCTCAGAATTAACACCAGCAAGGAAGCATCAGCATCTATGGGCCTAAAAGGGAAGGCCTGGGAGTAATTACCGAGAGCGAGCTATTGTATCTGTAGGAGAGGCCACTGGACAGGAGCCATGTCTTTGGAAGAAGAAAGAAGTCACCATGAACTCACAGCATGGCCGGAGATGTGGGGGGGAATGAATAGCAGCCTCCCTTCTTTCCTGTCCTCTGAAGCTGGTGCCTATTGTTGGCTAAATCCAACCAGAAGTCCTAGGGAAAGGAATATTATTGAAAATATACCCAAAAGGTCAGCCTCCTGGGCCACAAAACTGTAGAGAAAGGAGGTGGAAGGGCAAACAGGAATTACCCTGTCCAGCCCTGTCCTGACACAAAGTAGGTTCTCAGTGAAGACCACTTCCTTCCGTTACCTTATTAACACCCCAACCTCTAAAGAAAAAGGACAGAAGAGAAGACTAAACAAATCTGAGCATTCCTCATAGGTCCTCACAAGAATGTGTTAGGATAAAGTTGAAATGGAAAGAAAGAAGAAAGGATTTTTAATTTTGATTATCTGTGGATTTCTTTTATCCACCTTATCTCTTTCCACCAGTAGCTGGGATAATTGAAACCTCATTGCTCTTTCCTAACTGCAGCTGTTCAAGGTGCTGAATGCACATCAAAGCTGTTTTTGTAAGGAGCTATATGCTGTGGTTTTTAATTAATTTTAATTTTATTTTTACACGTGATCTAATAAAGGCAAATGAATCTTGGTAGCTCAGCTGTCGCCTGACTGGTGAAGTAGGTCAGCCTTTCCAGAGGACTTCTTTGAACTTCTTTGCATACATCATACATGATTAACTTCTACCTGCAGACCCTGGCCTAAAGAATACTTGGCTACAGTCTTGCAGAGATCTGTGTGAGATGCTAACCAGGCATCAGGAGAATGAGAGGCCAGACTGAGCAGATGGTGTCAGCATCCAATTTGTTCCCCAAATAGGTCCTACTGAGTGCCAGTACTGTACCGGGATGCTGAGTGGTAAGAGAGACAGAGGGGTTGCCTGTGCTTCTCAGCTTGGAATTTAGTGGGAAAATAGATTTAGACATCTGAGACAAAAAAAAATGACAGGCATCTTCATTTTTCTTCCTCTACCTCCCACGGTGCAGGAGGATTTGCACCATGCTAGCCTCTCCTCAGTGGCTAAAGCCCCATTGGTGTCCTATCACCAATGGGGCTGCTGCCCCTGCTCCCCATGCTGGGGGGACCCTCTCATGGGTTCCTTCCTGCTTCTGTCTCCCTGTCACCTAGGAAGCGCACTATGTCCTTTCTATACTCCAAGACTTTGCTTCTGTCCCCTGCATGGCTCTCAAGTCTGCATATAAAACAAAAATCTATCCTACTCTGACATCCACTGTCTCCTTTCCACCTCCTAAGCCCCAGTTTCTTCTTTTCTGTTGTTCCCAGGAAAAAACAACTCCCACTTTTTTTTAAGTAAGAGGAGAGGAGATAGAAAGACTTCCACCTGCGCCCTGATTGGAATCCATCTGGCAACCCCTGTCTGGGGCCAATGCTCTCATCAACCAAGCTATTTTTTAGCGCCTGAGGTTGACAGGCTCAGACCAACCAAGAGCACCTGGGCCAATGCTAGAACCGGTTGAGCCACTGGCTTCGGAAGGAGAAGAGGGAGAGAAGGTGGAGAAGGAGGGGAAGAGAAGCAGATTGTTGCTTATCCTGTGTGTCCTGACCAGGAATTGAACACAGGACATTCATACACCCAGGCCAATGCTCTATCTACTGAACCAACTGGCCAAGGCCAACTCCCACTTTCTAAAGAAACTCAGGCAAAGGATTTCATCTCCTGTGCCATGTTCCTTCTTCAACACAGGGCTGTTTCCACTCGTGTGAGCAATCTCCCAGTCTTGGCTGTGTTAGTCTCACCTCATTTACCTGGCACTTGAATGCATTAAAATCAACACATAATATAATAAGCTGTAACATTTACTAGATTTTTAGTGCATGTAAGGAAAATAAAAATGGTCTTCAATGTCACTACCCAGATAAACTCCTGTTAAGAACAATAACAAATGGATGTGCACTGTCGGAAGTGTGTAGTAGAGGAGGAAACAACAAAACCCAGAGGCCATCTTAGTTTCCCATCTGCCTTTCTGCAGAGATGACCTCTGTAAAAGTTTCTTTTTATTCTTGCAGAAAACAAAATGTAGACCCACATTTTATGTACACCAAAGGTCATTTTCTCTACATCCTGCCCCTGTGTTTTGCCCTTGACAACATATAGAGGAGGCGTTTCGCTCTCAGTCCCTAAAGAACTAACTCACTCTTGTTCATTGCTGCATGTTCTTCCACTGTTTGAATGGACTGTAACTTGTTAAGCTTGTCCTCTGTCCATAGACAATGAGCTATTTTCTAGTTTCTTTGCTATTACAAATAACTCTTTAGTGAATTCCTTATATACCAATCTTAGTATATTTTGGGATGAGTATAACTAGAGAGTAAAGTCTTAAAAATAGGATCAATAGCAAAATATATGTATAATTAAATTTGGGGGCTATTGCCAAATTGTCCTGGAAAACGTTATTATACCTGTGCTCCTATCAGCAGTATATAGATGTACGCCTCTCCTAGCAGTAGACACTGGAACTACGCCTTTCCTAGCAGTAGACACTGGAACTTCGCCTCTCCTAGCAGTAGACACTGGAACTTCGCCTCTCCTAGCAGTAGACACTGGAACTACGCCTCTCCTAGCAGTAGACACTGGAACTTCGCCTTTCCTAGCAGTAGACACTGGAACTACGCCTCTCCTAGCAGTAGACACTGGAACTTCGCCTCTCCTAGCAGTAGACACTGGAACTTCGCCTCTCCTAGCAGTAGACACTGGAACTTCGCCTCTCCTAGCAGTAGACACTGGAACTACGCCTCTCCTAGCAGTAGACACTGGAACTACGCCTCTCCTAGCAGTAGACACTGGAACTTCGCCTCTCCTAGCAGTAGACACTGGAACTTCGCCTCTCCTAGCAGTAGACACTGGAACTATGCCTTTCCTAGCAGTAGACACTGGAACTTTGCTTTTCCTAGCAGTAGACACTGGAACTACGCCTTTCCTAGCAGTAGACACTGGAACTACGCCTTTCCTAGCAGTAGACACTGGAACTACGCCTTTCCTAGCAGTAGACACTGGAACTTCGCCTTTCCTAGCAGTAGACACTGGAACTTCGCCTCTCCTAGCAATAGACACTGGAACTTCGCCTCTCCTAGCAGTAGACACTGGAACTACGCCTTTCCTAGCAGTAGACACTGGAACTACGCCTTTTCCTAGCAGTAGACACTGGAACTACGCCTTTCCTAGCAGTAGATACTGGAACTTCGCCTTTCCTAGCAGAAGACACTGGAACTACACCTTTCCTAGCAGTAGACACTGGAACTTATCAAACTTTTCCATTTTTGTTAACTACTGGGGGAAAATTGTGTTTCGTTGTTATGCTCATCTACATTTCTTTAATTATCAGTGTGGGCAAACGTCTTTTCCTATGTTTATTAGCTATTCGCATTTGTCCTTTCCTAAGGAGACTGTTCATAGCCTTTGTCTATGTTTCTCTACTGGACCAGAAGTAAATTTTTAAAGGTTTTGTGAAATTAAAGGCAGGATCATAATCTCGAGTATTTTAATTTTATCATCAATTTTATTTTTGTGTATTTTGAGATGGTAAATCTCAGGGAGGAGTGAGGATCTGAACATCTTTATCCTCTGCTACTTGGACAGGGAAGCCTCTGTCACCTCTCAGAAAGCTCTGCTTATTCCTGCTCCAAGTAGAACAAGGCAATTAATTATTTAGCATCCCAGTGGTTTGGAGGGGGAGCTACACCCGTCAAACCTGCTCAAGCAGCTGCTAAGTACCATGCTCTAAGACACGGATCAGCTGTGGGACTCCGTGTCATCCATGTAGATGAGGCCTCCATTGACTGCCTATTGTGAATGTCCAGAGGTCATATTCTTGACACCGTCTGCTAGACCATGAAGATTATCAGCATGCCTGGAACCTGCCAGACTGTGATTATTTTCCACTCCAGTGCAGGTTTTTCTTCCCCCTGCTATAAAGGGGATTCATTTTCTGGGCAAGCTCTTTGTGCAGCAGACATCTCATAAAAGAAAAAGTAGCCTCTTTGGGTTCATTTATGAGATTGTCCTGGCCTGAAGGTGGTCAGGCCCTGAGTGTGAGTTTGGCTAAGTGCAATTAATGATTTTGGCCCCAGTAGATGAGTTCTTATTAATCTGTTCATTCATCCATCCATTGACCCAATAAAACATTTGTTGAAAGCAGTTTGGTGTAGAATTGGAAAGTGTGGGCTCTATAGACAGAATTAGCCTCAGTGCTGGATCCTTCTGTTATGTGACACTGGGCAAGTTGCATTACTTCTTACTTCTTGTGCCTCTGAGTTTCCTTAACTGTAAAATGGGACAACAATGCCTACATCAGCATTGTGAAGTCCATTGAGATAATATGGCAACTTTTGCCACAATCATTCTGCATTAATAAGCCACTCAAGCCTGACCAGGCGGTGGCACAGTGGGTAGAGCGTCAGACTGGGACGCAGAAGACCCAGGTTCGAGACCCCGAGGTCACCAGCTTGAGCGCGGGCCCATCTGCCTTGAGCAAAAGCTCACCAGCTTGGACCCAATGTCGCTGGCTCCAGCAAGGGGTTGCTCGGTCTGCTGAAGGCCCGTGGTCAAGGCACATATGAGAAAGCAATCAATGAACAACTAAGGTGTTGCAACGTCAATGAAAAACTAATGATTGATGCTTCTCATCTCTCTCTGTTCCTGTCTGTCTGTCCCTATCTATCCCTCTCTCTGACTCTCTCTCTGTCCCTGTAAAAAATAATAATAATAAGCCACTCAAAAATTCAGTGGCTTAAAACAATAATTTATTTTGACTCATGCACCTGGGCATCAACTAGGTGTCATTTGATCTAAACTGCACTCACCTGGGTTTGGCGCCACTCTGCAGGTTGGCTCCATGAGTCTCTCATTCCCCAGGGATGAGTAGGTAGCTTTCACAGTCTTAATTCTGCCTTTAGTAGGAAGTTCTAAAGTAGTATTATAGTGGAAAAGTTCAGGGAAAAGGGCATGAGGTGAGGGATGAAGAATTAGGAGCAATAATGCACTCTTCCACTCTGTATAGTTTATGTTCCTCAGTAGTCGGCCTGATTTCCTGGCTGACACAATATGACTAAGTAGAACTGCTTGACAGAGCACCATACTCCCCATGAATGACTGCCGGGTCTTCCACTTCTTTTAATCCATTGACCCGTCTTATTTCTTAATTCTCCAGCTTCCCAACAATTGATCTCCTTAAGAAAACTAAAGGAAACCAATACTCAGAGCTTTTACAGTTGTTTGGTTGGTCGGTTTTAGTTTGTTTTTGCCTTTACCATTCCACAGTTTCATGTTAGTAATCACTTTTGGAATATTCTCAGCTATTATTTCTTTAAATATTCCCCCTTCCCCATCCTCTCTTTTTGACATTTCTATTAGATGTATGTTCGAACTTCTAATTCAAACCTCCTTTGTTTTAACATATCTATCCTATTGCTTCATCACTCTCCCTGGGCTGCATCATGAAAACTTTCCTAAAACCTACCATGGAGTTCACTATCTCTCTCTTCAGCTATACTTAACCTGCTGTTTCCTTTAGTCTCTGAATGTTACTTTTAATAACTGTGTTGTTTTTTGTTTGTTTGTTTTCATTCCTTAGGTTTTATTTGGTTCTCTTCCAAACTTGCCTTTATTTTTTCATAGTGTCTGCTGATATGGTTTTTTATCTCTTCGTTTATCTTTTCAGTCATTTAAATACGTTATAATCTGTCAGTAGTATTTCAAGGGTGTTAGGCGTCCTTATTGCCTGCTGGCGAAGCGTTCTCTTGGGTAATTTTAATATTTTTCTATGCTATTCTTCAGGTAATATGGGTTCTGTTGTTATTATTGATGTATTTTTTCCCAGTGGGACTTCCCTGCAGTCAAGTCTATGGAGGGGCCCTTACTGAATCTAGGGAGTTATTTTGTGCCTATTTCAACCAAGCAACACAGAGGTCTCACTGGCGTTGGGTGACTTTTTACATTAATTTCTTGATTTAGGATTCCTGAAACACAAAGATGGTATAAATTTGGACTTGGTACTTGTATGATAGCATGACAATCATTTTTTTGGGGGGGCGGGGGGGGCTGTTTGTTTTGTTTTGTTTTTTTGTCTAAAGCCCTGAGCAGAAATAAGCTCCTTAGCCTCCTCTATAACTTGATAGGCAGAGATCTTGTTGGTAAAGAAAAGAGACCCTTCTTAGGTCCTGATCTTGGGAAGGGGTTTGGGGGGCCTGGATCGATGTCTTCTTCCCCCACACAGATGTTAAAACCCTGGACCTTAGCTGTTGAGCTCTATGTTTGTGTCTCATGAACTTCTGAGCCACTACAACTTCAGCTTTTTCCCTCATTGCTTTAGTTAAATGTTTCTTTTTTATTTTCCATTTTATTTGGCCCCACATAGCTATATGGTTTTGTAGGAAGGAAGAGCCCTTAAATTCAGTCTGTTGTATTGCCAGAACCAGAAATCCAATGCTTAAAGCTCCTCAAAAATAATAATAATAATAATAACCCACTAATGGGTCCTTTTATTTTAAACTTCTTCTCAGGATATAGCCTAAAGAAATGCATGTTCATTAAATAATTAAATAACCATAAGCTTATTGGAGTTAAAAAGCGATTAGAATTAAAGCTTTTGCCTAGCAAGTTGCTATCTAGAGTCGCCTTCTATTGACTCCTGTAATAATTAGAATTTCAATTATTCATTTTCAATTAGAAGCATGGCATAATGATCACAAATGTCATTAAGAAATTGAATTGTGTCTAATGTTGGATTGATAGAGGGCAATATTTCCTGGGACCACTCCTTTCTTTTATGCCAGGAAACCAGACAGTCCAATTAGAAGGACATGAGTTACTGCAGAACTTTGGAAGGATGCAAAAAGGCATGTACGGCAGTGGCACTGGCCGTCAGCAACTTGGGAACATGTGGCTCTCCTCCCTGCTTGGGGGTAGGTTAGTCTCCACTCTAATTACTCCCAGGTACAGGATTGGAAGTCCTCAGATGTGTATTCAAATTCTAGCTCTACCACTTGCTACCTGGTATTCTTGGCAGGTGGCCTCAGCCCCAATAAGAACAATGGCCCTGTAGCCAAAAAAAGTAGCCTTCAAGGGGCAGGACCAGCACCAATTATGTGGCAGCCCTGAGCCTGGCATTCTGCTAATCCCTGCCCTTAGACTGTCTTATCAGTTTTATAAATGACTTCCCAGGCATCCTTTTAGGTGGAAATTAGTTCAGAGCACAGACAAAGTGCTGGGAATCATGGATGCACAGTAAGTGTTTATATCATGAATGAATAATGCCACGACTACTGCTAATAACTTGACATCCAGCTCCTACTAGGTGTCAGTTACTGAAATAGGCACCTTACATACATTTTTTAAATTTAATCTTCGAAACCACCTCCTGAGATTACTTCTATTTTAACTGCAGGTGGGAAACCATCTTGGAGAAGTTATCAGGGGTCCCCAAACTTTTTACACAGGGGGCCAGTTCACTGTCCCTCAGACCGTTGGGGAGCAGCCACATACAGTACTGCATACATTGTCCACCAATGAAAGAGGTGCCCCTTCCGGAAGTGCGGTGGGGGCGGATGAATGGCCTCAGGGGACCGCATGCGGCCCGCAGGCCATAGTTTGGGGACCTCTGAGTTAGATAAACCACCCCACAGCTAGGGAGGGACAGATTTGGAATTCAAACCCAGATCTCTGATTTTAGACGAACAGTTTATTAACATTGTATATAGAGAAAGGAAAAGCTGTTGAGGGAGTATTTTTCAAATAAATAGTGTGTGACTGTTTTATGTCTGAGTGGCTCTTAGACTTCTTTTTCATTTTTCTTGTTTCTCAGAAGTTTCAGATAGCTGAGATTGCTGGGTAGATATATTTAAAATAAGACCCAGTATGGTGCCAATCATATAGTAGGGGCTTAATAAATATTTAATGATTCAATCATTTCATTAATGATTTAGCTACTGGCTGAGGTTTATACTGTCATTTCTTTTGAAAGGTATGCTAGGTGCAAGGTTGAAAATGCATGAACTAGGTATGGAATCAGAGGAACTCACACTGAGATCTTGGTTTGCATGCTTATTAGCTCTGTGCTTGCAGGCAAGTGGATTCATCTCTCTGTGACTCAGTTTTTTCATCTGTAAGATGGGGATAATCTTAATATCTGCATGGTTCCTATAAGAATGAAATAGGCTCACACTTAGAATACTCCCTGCAGATGGTAAATCAGTGGTTCTTAACCTTTTTTGAGGTACCGAACCCACCAGTTTCATATGCGCATTCACCGAACCCTTCTTTAGTGATAAAAAAAATGTGATCTTTTTTCTAAATTCAAGACATAGGTATATGTTTTTTTTACTGGTGCACAAAATGAGCTGTGCATGAACATCACCTTGCTCAAAGAATAAAACCAACAAAGTGCATGAACTCACAACAAATTACAGTCTTACTTTATTTTGGCCTCCGCGGCAGAGGCTTCTCCAAACCCCTGAGACTGACTCATCAAACCCCTAGGGTTCGATAGAACCCAGGTTAAGAACCACTGTGGTAAATACTATAATTTTTATTGTAAAACCTCAAGCAAGCGGGAATTATTATTAACAATTGCATGCTACTAGGGTTGTTATTAATGATGCTGAATAAAACTGGTGAAAAGCAGAGCATTGCTGAAGACCACATGAGAACACTTGGATCCCACAGGTAGGCAGCCTCATCAGAATGGTGGAATTCCAAGGACATTTCTCCTCTGTTCTCACCTCCTATAACACTGGTTACCAGCTTCTGCTGTCAGAGCTCTGACCAAGGGAAATAATACTTCAAAGGGGTGGGGTGGGGGGAGAACTTGTCTTCTCACAAAAGGAATAAAAACAACCCATTATTTAAAGTCTTTGTTGAAAGTGGGAAAAAAAAACCTGTGCAGAAAAGTTGACCATATTCTACACAAGATGCTGTAGTTTCCATGGCAATTAATGGTGTTAAGTGCACTTCCTAACTCAGAGGTCTCTAGTGGAGGTGAAGGAAACGGGAGAAAGGTAGGTGTGGTTTTATAAAAATAGTATTTGAATACTTTGTTTCTCTGAAAATCTTTTTACTGCCTCTATCGGGCAGGAGTTTTATTTTCAAACCATTGGAAAGATGTACAAAATGACTTTAGGGATAGAATTATAGATGTGATTGAAACATCAAAATAGGTTCTCCCTGAGGTGTGGTAGACATTTCTGAAAGAATCTCCATACCTTGCAACAGCCAGCAGCATGCCTCCTCTCCCACCCTGGGGCCCCTGACCACAAAGGGAGGGTCCGCTTGTTATGATTCCCAGAACTGTGTGAACTTTCGGGTGGGGTAGGTTTGCAGGACCCCTGCTTTAACACCTGAATCATCTACACCCCTCAATGAAAACTCAGTCAACAAGCATTTATTAAAACACCTAGTGTGTGCCAGGTACCGTGTTGGTAGCTTTGCCCAGGGATCTCACCAAATGCTGAGTGAGCATGATATCCTCACTTTGGAGGATCTGGGCCTCAAAGAAGCTCAGGGGAGTCCCACAAGGTCACCTCAAAGCACAAGAAGAGCCATGTTACTTTAAGCTCTTCAACAATACAGGTGGTTGGGCAGAGTTTAAGCCATCAAGGTAAACAGGACCTCTGTGCCCTCTATGAAGAACCAGCCAAAGGCACAGGCCTCTCTGCATCTCTCCAACCTTTTCCTCAGTTTTTCTTACTTATAAAACAGAGGAAGAAGAATCATGTAATCTTAAGGCAGGCCCTTCAATGTTCAAATGTTCTGGAAGACTAGAAAATTCCTGGGTTTAGTTCTGTCTTTTAGTTTACCAATCAGTGTGTCTAAAGAGTGGGAGTCCAGTGTGGAAGGAGGAGGCCATGTATATAATGCAAATGACACCAGGCCTTGATGGGGACCAGACTGGCGGTGAATCTTGGCTTTTCTTCTCTTGGCCAGAAAACAGGAAAACTTTCACATATTTTATAGCTGTAGAAAATAATTTTTGACGGTTACATTGGGAGCCGTCATAAGGATTAGGGATAATTAGTATAACCACCCAGCCGGCAATTGGTAGCCATTGCGTCCTCAAGTGGTTGGTCTTTTGTTGACGCTTTCTGCCATTCATCCAGTCACTGCTCAAGGTCTGGAATAGGCACGCGGTTCTGCTGAATTCCATTCTGTTTTGGTCTTAAATGTCTCACCTGTAGACTTTGGAGGATATTCTGGGGTTCTACTATAAGTTAAACCTTATTTTCTTTGGTTTGGAATCTTCAAATATTTTATTGTAAAATACAGTACACATTCTGATAAGTACACCACACATATGTACAGTCCAACAAACAATCACGAAGTGAACACCCATGTCACCACCAAACCTAACAATACTCCCAAAGCCTTCCCAGGCCCCTCCCAGACACTACCTTGTCCCTCTCCCCTTCACCACCACCCCCAGGTGACCCCTAACCTGACTTGGTGAGAATCTCAAGCTTCCTTTTATTGTATTGGCAATATTACTTAGTTTTGTCTGTTTTTGTATTTCCTATAAATGGCATCATGTAAGCAGTGTTCTTTTGTATCTGACCCTCTACTTAACATGGATTTGTGTGTGTGTGTGTGACAGAGACAGAGAGGGAGACAGATAGGGATAGACAGACAGGAAGGGGGAGAGATGAAAAGCATCAATTCTTCGTTGCAGCACCTTAGTTGTTCATTGATTGCTTTTTCATATGTGCCTTAACCAGGATGGAGGGCTACAGCAGAGTGAGTGACCCCTTGCTCAAGCCAGTGACCTTGGGGTTTCAAACCTGGGTCCTCTGCGTCCTGGTCTGGTGCTCTATCCCAGGTGTGGCCAACAGTTTTTGCCCTCTGAGGCAGATTAGAAAGAAAACTTTTTTCACAGGCCGGACAAAATATTAAAATTAAGAAATGTTAAATATAAAAACAATTCATTTAAGTAAATAAAATTTTATTATGTAATTTGTTTATGAATAAATGTGAGTGAAAGAAATTTTAATATACAATATTATTTTAATAAAAATATAATTACATACCGTATAAATATCCAAATTGTATTGCAATCAATCAAAACAATATTTAATTAATAGAATGAGCTTCAAGGGGTTATATCACAAATAAAACAATTATTTCGTTTTACAAACAGCCTGGATACGTTTTCAGTTATCAACTGCAGCTATTGTCTATGCTACAGTGCCACTTGATTCAGCACACTTGACCACAAAAATAACGAATTGTTTGACCTTGGGTGCGCCCTGGCGAACTCCACCTAAAAGAATGTGGGTTTCATATCGGCGCTAAACGTAAAACAGTTCATTTCGAGTACAGACAAGTACAAAAGTTGTAAATATTTATAATGGAATTTCTTTAAAAAAATAAAGAAGTATAGTGAATTTATTCGGCCAATTATTGGAAGTTAACCGTAGATTAGTTGCACGTGGAATTATTTTTTGTGTATCACTATCTTCTTAAATATCTCAATTTTCAATAATCAAAGATACATCTGCTTCTGAGTAGCTGAGACTTTAAAGTAGCAGAGAATATTAAAAATATAATCGTGGGCCGCATAAACTCATTACACGGTCTGGATTTAGCCCACGGGCCCGTATGTTGGCCATGCCTGCTCTATCCACTGTGCCACCACCTAGTCAGGCTCAACATTATGTTTTTATGATTCATTCAAATTGTGTGGTGTTCAAGTTTGTTCATTTTTGTTGGTGTATTATATTCTGTTGTGCAACTATCCAGAAACTGCCTCTTTTACTGTTGAGGGGGATTTGAGTTGTTTCTACTATTTGACTTCTTAGATTCCCTAACAATGCTACTAGAGACATTTTTGTTACACACCTCTTGGGTGTGCCTATCTATTGGTTGTGGAACTGCTAGGTCATAAGTCTCATATCTTCTATTTTACTAGGTACAACAAAATTATTTTCCAAAGTTTTCTCACTTGCCTTCTCATTAACTTAAGCTATAGGGTGACAGCCCTGCTGGTCCCATGTAGAGATGGTGAAGTTTCCTCCCATGTAAAATCTGAGAAATAAAAATCACCTCACAAGGCAATTATAAAGATAGAATGAACTGGCATGTATGTGCTTAGCATGCCTTAATTATAGCTAACATTTACTGAGCACTCTGTAAATGTAGTCCGTTTATTTGGACCCTCACTTAATCTTTCCATGCATTTATCTGTAGATTTGGGAGTGAAATTATGTAAGAATTTTACCTCTTGCACTTCTCTCTCTATCTCTCTCTGTTTCTCTAATTTTAGGTATCCTATTCTACTGACTTGATTCTTTCTTTTTTTCTTTCCTTTCTTCCTTTTTTCCTCCCTCCTTCCTACCTCCCTCCCTTCCTTCTCTCCTTCCTCCCTTCCTCCTTCCTCTTTTATTCGTTCTTTCTTTAAGGCCTATGCTATGTACTTTCATTGTGCCACCTGATAACCTTTTCAACTATGCCATGTTGTCAGTTCTATAACTATCTCTGCTTTCCACATAAAAAAACTGGGGTACAGAGAAGTGAAGTGACTTGCCCAAGGTCCTCCAGTCAGTAAGTGGAGCCAGGGTTCATATGCCAGCCTTTTGCCTCCAGGAGGGCACACAGCGGGGACTCAGCATGAAGGGATATACTTGATACTAGTTCCTACCCTATTGACTTTTACCCACTGACCTGCTTCCTAGTTTGCGTTTTGTGAGTTCAGCCTGGGCTCTTACAACCTGTGACATCTCCTCCTTTAGTTCATACAGACAGACATGGAGACTGAGAAACTTCATAAAGTCAGTCAGTCAGTCAGCTAGTTAAGCATTCAGTGGTCACAGGGTCCTGATGTACTTACTGTAAGGACTACAGCACACAGGGGGAAGGCTCTGGAAATGAGCGTGCCTGGGTTCTGCGCCAAAAGGTGTATTGCCACAGGACAGCAGTCATGGCCATAAAAAGATGACATATAAGAAGATGGTTTTCTATGCTCAGAGGCAAAGGTATAGGGCCATGTATTTGAGGGTACTTCTGTCAGGAAGAAATCAAGGAAAGCTTTCTAGGGGAGGTGACCTCCAAGGACTTGTTTCCTCAAGCTATCTTCTGCTCTTACTTAGTCAGGCCACCTGTAAAGAAGTATTTTTCCCTAGGCAAACTCTCTGTCTTCCTTCAGCCTAGAAAGTTCTTGTTTAATAAAGGTTCTGGGCAAAGATCTTACCCCTTGCTCAGTCTCCTTCCCTGTCCTCCCTTCCCCTCACTCCCGCCACTAGGTTGCTGCTGATACAGGCTTGTGAAAAAGAAACTGTTTGTTTTATAACAGGAGCTTAACATGATTCACTTCAGATCCCCAAGGACTTTTGTAAAGTTTGGACTGAGTCATAATATATTTTTTTATTAAACTCCAAGACCCAACAAGCAGGAAGCTCTGTTCGACAACATAATATAAGTGATGTACTGCAAAGCAGGCTTTTTTATGGTTGAGTCCTCAAGCTGCCCCAGAAACCCTCTGGCCTTTCTTATCACTGCCTTGTTCTGGAGGAAAATTACAAGGGCTTTTGAGACTTGTTGTATGACTCCCAACACACATACACACACAAACACACACACTCCTCCTAATGCCATCGCCGAAAGCTCAGGGTCTCAGGACAGAAGCAGCGCCTCTTTGCAGTCCACCTCCAGACCTTCTCAAAACAAAGGCCTACTGTGTTCTGGAGAAAGGCCCCAAAGCAGCGTGTGAGCAGGCTGAGAAGTGCCCCTTCCCACGCCAAGGGACTTATGGTACAGGGCAGGACGCTCAGAGAATGGAACCCAGACCAGCTGCAGTAGCATCACCTGGAACTTATATAAAATGCAAATTTTCACCTATGTATGAAATCATGCTGTTCTCAGTTTTTCTTTTTTTCTGATTTACTTATTTCACTCCGTATAATGTTATCAAGGTACAACCATTTTGTTATAAATGATCCGATGTCATCGTTTCTTATGGCTGAGTAGTATTCCATAGTGTATATGTACCATAGCTTTTTAATCCACTCGTCTTCTGACGGACACTTGGGCTGGTTCCAGATCTTCGCTATTGTGAACAATGCTGCCACGAACATGGGGGCTCATTTCTTCTTTTCGAACAGTGCTATGGTGTTCTTAGGGTATATTCAAAGTGAGAATATGAGACATGGACAAGAGAGTGGTGGTTATGGGATGGGGGAGGGAGGGAAGAGTGGGATAGGGAGGAGGGGAGGGACACAGGGAAAACCAGATTGAAGGTGACAGAGGACAATTTGACTTTTGGTGGCGGGTATGCAACATAATTGAACGATAAGATAACCTGGAGATGTTTTCATTGTACATATGTACCCTGATTTATTGGTGTCACCCCATTAGAATTAATAATAATAAAATATATATATAAAAAATGCAAATTTTCAGGCCCTATCCTACATCTGCTAAGTCACAAATTCTAGAGGTGGGGCCCAGCAACTTATCTTTTACAAAACTCTCCAGGTGATCTGATGCTCGCTAACATTGGAGAACCACAGCGACATGGCCTTGTTACTCCAGGTGTGGTCCCTGGACCATCCGCATCCCCAACACTTGGGCACTTGTTGGCAATGAAGAACCTCAGGCCGCATCCACAGACCTGCTGAGTCAGAAGCTGAAGTTTAACAAAAGCTTCAGTTGAATCTCATCCACATTAAGGTTTGAGAAACACTGCTGTAGGCAGGACACCATGGAATCTAACCCAAGCTGGTCCTGATTGACTTCTCACTCTGCCTCTCACTAGTTGTGTGATCATGGCTGGATACGTGACCTCTCCAAGCCTCTGTGCTCCCACATTTATGAGAATGCTGCCCAGAGGCCCAGGTCCCCAAAAGGTGCTCCGAACCTTCTTCCTGCCTCTCCCTGTGAGCACGTGACCACCTGCCCGCTGACACTCACCCTCCCTGGGTGCCAGCAGCTCTGTTCTTGCATCCCTGCCTCCTCTTATATTTCTGTTGTTCTCGTGATTCAACATCCCCCACAGCGTTCAGTTAGAGCTCTCTGATTCCGCCTGTAGAAAAGTTCACGTGGTTTCCCCTTTGAAGTGCTTTGTTTTTTTCTTCAAATTCAGTACTACCCTCTGATCAGGGCATGTCCAGTGACCTCTGTAGCACAAATCAGACACAGAGCTTCTCCAGTGTTATCCAAAACAGACCCCAAAACCCACTGTGTGAAGATGCATTTGAGCACAGCAATTAGACTTGTGTAGCAAAGCCTTCTCATGCACATGAGGTCCTTTTAAAAAAAAGAACAAAACAGGATACATTGAGCCTGACAAATTGCCGAGAAGTACCAAAAATGACCTCAGAATCCCAGATACCTCCCTCATACCCTGTCTTTTACTATGTCAAGGATCCTTGATGGAAATGAGGAACACACAGAGCCCTCTCAGTGTCCCCAGATGAAAGGAATGAAGCCAGACACAAGGGGAGGGGACAAGGGGGGAATGGAAGTCCACTGACCCATCCTGGGCCCACCACCAGGGAGACAGAATAATCAAAGACCTTCCTAGACCCCAGACCTCAGACAAATGGTAATCCCCATGCCTGAGGTGTAGGGCTTTAAAAATGCAGCAGACAGGGCTGCCTGTGTACCCTGAGGGGCCCTCACAGGCCTGCTGGTCAGGAAAGCAGTTTGGCAATAAGATTCAAGAACCTCAAAACAGTTTTCTATACCCTTTGACCTAGTAATGCTACTTCTGGGAATCTGTCCCAAGCAAACAATCTGAAACTCAGACACAAATGTATACACATGGTTGTTCCCTGCAGCTTTATTTATAAGAGTGAAAGATTGGAAACCACTTTAGGCAGTTGGTTAGGTAAATTATGGTTCATTCATAGAATGGAATATTTTGTAGCCGTTAAAAATGATGTTTGCTAAGCTTTTAATCCTGTGCAGAAATGATTATGGCATACCATTAAATACAAAAGGCAAGATGTAAAAATCATACATGCCATGAGATCTCAGCCATGGAAAAACAATTAGAGAAAACTTGCGGAAGAAAAAACCCACACACAAAAACTGTTAACAGCGATTGGCTCTAGGTGGTGGGACAGTGGATGATTTTTCTCCTTTTCATTCCACCTTTCTGGTTTTTATTTCTTTTTCTACATTTGGAAATGATTGCTCATCAGCTTTGGGAAATGTATTTATTTAAGCCTCACAGCCGATGGAGGGGAAGGTGAGGGCTCTGACATTAGTGTGAGGTCTGGTGAGGGCTCTGACAGCTGTTTATTCTTCCCACACATATATTGTTTTTGAAATCAGAGAAAAATTAAATAAACATTATTTACCAAATTAAAATCACATCCAAATAAATAAATAAAGCATGTGAGATCCTGTTGAGGAAGGCCTCTGCTTCCCCCAGGAAGCAATTGTCTGTTTCTGGTTTATCATTTTTCAGGGATCTTATAAAACCAACCACTGTGAAATTGACTTCTAACTGATCTTAATTGAGATGGGGCCCTGCAAATCCATGGTCACTGATGAGTCCACTTGGGGGTGTTCCACAGTTTTAGGCTCCACTCACTGCCTTTCATGGATGACTCCAGGGTCCATCCACCCATTAGCTGGTTTTCTGTTGTTGTTGTTGTTCTGTTTGTTTGTTTGTTTTTGTTTTACTAGCTCAAGACTGAGTAGGGGTTGATTTTTAGACTCCTTGGGCCTGCAAAGATTTTTAGAAGGCTTATGGTTTAACATTTCATCCTCAACTTTACCAACATTCTCCTTCCCAACTGCACACACTCGCACATGTGCACACACATTTCTGCATAAATGTATATCATTTACCTCTGGTCTGCAGTGAGCAGGTACCATGTCCAGCAGGCATCAACTCTGTAATCCCCACAGTGACCCTGTGAATTATCATCAAGTCTCATGTTAGAGTGAAAAACTAAACATTCTTTCCTCTGTGAAGCGTGTCTGATTTCAGAGCCTTGCTTTCTCACTGGGATTTCCCCCCAGCTCTGAGTGACCAATTGTCTTCATGTTCAAGCAAACAGCCCAGGGCCTGACCCACAAGTTGCAGGGGGCCCAGGGATCTCCCTAGTCTCCTTGGCCAACATTTTCCTGCTTGCCACCTTGGTGCTGGAACCACTCTCCCTGTCCTCCCCTTTGGGTCTGGTCCCTCCAGGACCCCTCTCCCAGGAGTCTGCTGTCCGAGTCATTCAGTGCTTTCTTACATAGAACAATATAATTCTTCTCTGTTTAAACCCAGGAGGCCTCCCATTTCAGATTCAAACAGGTCCATTATGGTACTCTTCCTTTGAGTTCTCTCTCAAAGATATATTCTTACTTATTTTCAAGCCAAGCAGATTTGACTGTGGCCAGCACTTGAAAATAATGTTGTGTGTGTGTGCGCGCATGCACACACACTTGTGATTGCTGTAACACAGCTATAGCACTGGAGGACACCTAATATTCACACGAGGAGAACTGATATATGAGGAAGGAAATAAGGCAAGGGGTGAGATTTGAAATGGTGACGATACAATGCACTGTTGTACTCTAACTCATTTGAAAATCTCCATAGGCTAGGCTCTTCTCTGGGAAAATGTAAATTACCCAAACTGACTCAAAAAAGTAGAAAAGCTTTAAAAAGGTCATATGCAAAGTGAACATCAAAAAAGATTTTAATGGAATGCTTCATTTTGAAAAAACCCTATCTACATTAAGATGACTAATTGCTGAAATTTTCCAAGTTTCAACGCACAGATGATTGCATAGTGGACAAGCTCTGACACCAGAGGGTCTGAGCTTAAATCCTGATTTACCATTTAGTAGTTGCATGACCATGGATGAGTTACTTCATCTTTCTGAATGTCGGTTTTCATAGGAATTCAGCCAAGGAAGTGGTTGTGGTAAGACAGAAGGGTCTAGGTGGGCTTTCTGGAGGACCTGGCCTGTGATGGATTTAATTTACCAGCTGTGCTTCCCAATAGCCTTTCACATTCTTATTCAGACCCCTTAAAATGTAGGAATGGACTTGTGAGTTGCCTTGCCAAAGTTATGGTAAAGTCCATGTTATGGACGTACTAAATATCCACAGATCCTGTTATTATTTCTATTTCTTGGACATCTAAAGCAGTACTTCCAATGCTGCTAATGAAGACCTAAATGAAGCATTTCCCTTGCCCAGAGAGGATGCTAACTGCTACTCTCAGTAGCCCCCTTAATCCTAAAAAAAAATACCCTGTGATGTAGATGCTATTATTACCCCACATTAAAGATGAGGAAATAGATGCTATTATTACCCCACATTAAAGATGAAGAAAGCAAGACAGTCAGAGAGAGTGCCTTACCCTAGGTCACACTATTAAACACAGATGTATGGTAAGACATCCCCCTGCCTAAGTAACTCTCTGTCTACCTACGAAACACACAGCACATGAGCACAGCTAATGTGGCAACAGTTGCACCATCACCTGTCCCCAGAAAGTTGGTCCAGGCCCCTTTTCTGTACCCATCAAGTCTACCACCTTCCAGAAGGCTTCCCAATCACTGCATCCCATGGGGATGTCTCACCTCTCTGTTGTCCTCTAGCCCTGATGCTCCTTAGCACCCTGGTATTCCTCCTTAGCACCCTGGTATTCCTCCTTAGCACCCTGGTGTTCCTCCTTAGCACCCCTTTGCTATTTTCATTTGCATGTCAGGTCTTAACTTGTTTTGCATTCATTCAGGTCAGGTCTACATAAGTGTGTATTTCTGGCAATGATTTTAAATGTCATTTTGAGATAGGGATAGCAACACCGCCATGCTTAAACAGTCATCCTGGAGTGAGAATATGTGGAAAGGTACCTTATCTCTGTCGGGCCTTGCCCCTTCCTCATTCCTCACCATGCCTCACTTTCCTCATTCCTGGGATGAAGATAATGATGCCCAGCCCACAGGGCTAGGGTGAGGATGAACTGTGCAAAGCACTCAGTGCAGTACCCCACATGTAGTAAGTGCTGAGTGAATGTCAATGAGTAGGTATCATTACTGCAGTTATTGTTATTAAATGACTGTTACTCCCTTTGCCCTTCTTGAGCACAGAGGCATGTATCTTATTTTGTTCTGTCTTATCCAGTCCTTATCAATGCATTGTCATGCCAGAGTGAGTAAATGACATGTGTACAGGACAGAACATGGATCCTACATTCAAGGCATCTAGATCTCTGCCCCCTCGAGTTGGTCCCACATTCTATGATTGACTGAAGCTCAGTCTTCTCATCTGTAAAATGAGGACGATAACATCTTCCTCACAGGGTACTTGGGAGGCTTAATGATGTCTGATTTGTAATATTCAGCAACAAATCTAACTTCCTTTCCCTTCGTTGATTGTATTTGTCATGGAACAGAGCCATATTTTTGACAGAAACCAGACACATGGCAGAGTGTCTGTTGTGATTTTTCTAGCAGGACATTTAAAGTCTGGTCTGATGAGAAAGTGTTAACTGAGCACCTACTGTGAGCACAGGGCTTTGTGGGGATACATAGAAAGTATAAAATGTGCCCCCCACCCCGAGGTTCCTGTGATGTTTTGCTGTGGTTTAATGGGATCCAATTCTAGTGTAACCAGAGCTGTCTATACAGAGTGTATTCACTGGGGAGCACCTAATTTTGGGGTCCCATCCCTTTGCATCCTCACCTCAAGGACGACTTTCAAGGAAATGTTTATTTTCCAGTAGATAGAGGGATACAAACCAGACAGCACTCCCAAACTGCTGGCTGCTTATTAATCTGCAGGGACTAATATCATAACATAATTAGTATAACAGTGCTCCCAGCTTAATTGAGAATGTTGCATATGAGGGGCAGTGAATGAGAAAGGCAAGGTTTGATGATTCAGAGCTGCTGAGATTTAGCGGTTTAGTGGGTGTAGCAAGGAAGTGTTGGATTTATTTCCCTTTGCTATTTTCTTTGTACATCTGGACAGGAAGAGGTCTGAAAGGAGTTACTAACAGTGTGTATGGTTAGAAAACTTTGATGATCTGGAAGTCCCTCAGCTAGTTGGAACCCGGCAGAGAGCCAGCCCAGCAGGAGACAAGAAAAGCCTCTGTGGCGATAAAACACATTTTAGTTTGTGCACTGCAGTCTTCTCGTTTTTCTGATAAGAAATCCTTTGAACCCATATCACCAGCTATTTGTTTATTCTCACTTTATACAAGATCTTAATAAGCTAGGTGATCTGATTTCCCAAGCATTAGCAAAATAGCAGTGGTGCATCCTAGCAGAGATGGGCGGGGCCCCGGGAGGTGCCTGTCTGTTCACCCCCCTTATCTTAGTCACCAGGAAGTGGAGGTCTTAGAGACACAAAGTATGATTTGGCCCAAGGAGAGATGAAGACATGTGAGAATCTCTGCTCTTAAGGAGCTTATAGGTTTTGGGTGCAGAGATATTGTCTAAGTCAAGCTTCTTAGCTTCACACAACAGAATCTACTCTGGCTAGCTCAAACAGAAAAGGATTTAGTATGAGATATTAGGTGGCTTGCAAACTTCACAGGAACGCCAGGGACCTAAGCTTGGATGGCACAGAACCAGAGAAGTGCCCAATACTGCACAGGCTTGTAATGGAATCCCCTATATCCCTACATGTCGGGACTCAAAACTCCAGGACCATACAGTAGAACCTACACCAGTACCACCCAGATAAACACTTTGGCCACCGTGTGTTAGAGGAGTCCTGACTCACCCGAACACAGCCACCACCTGCCATGACAGCATTGCCCTCTATGATCCTGTGGGTGCGTTTGCTCAGTAGAATCTGGGGCTAGCCTCAAGGGAGTCTGTGTGTTGTTTCTAGCTGTTCAGCCTTGTGAACAGAAAGGCACGCTGGCAGGGGGTGGACGTGGGTGTGGAGAGAGCCAGTCTGCAGTGTCTGCTAGAGCTGGGGCCAGATAATTACAGTCTAGCGAGCAATGTCCTGTTATAGAGTTGTGTTCCAAGATCTCACTCACTGTCCGGCAAGGAGAATGACAAGCATGACAAGGTGAACACAAAATGACATGTGAGCGCAGACAGTCAGGGAGAACACAGCAGCATGAGAAAGAGGGAGCGTGGAAACTTCAGAGGCACGACACGCCAGGCCATTTCACTCAGCAGCAAATACCCCTCCTGTGGCAGGGGTCACGAGTGCACCAGTGTTGGAGCTGAGTGAAAGGACAGCTGTGCGTGATCCCTAGCCTTAAGGAATATTTAGATTGTGTCCAGGAGACTGATTAGAGAACAGGAAGGCTTCTGAAGGGTTTCCACCCGTAAAGGTATGCATCTCCCCCTTAGTATTTGTGCAACAGGACTGAAGTGTAGAAATCATGAGCTCCGTGTTTTCTGTGTTAGTATTTATCACATAACTTTTGTTCCAAATTGTATCAGGTACTGCAGATATTGTGGCAGCATCAGAGCCCTGACTTCTGTCCCCACAATGAGTGCTGCATGAGGCCTGACCACGAATCCCAAGTGTCCTTACTGGGGGAAAGTCATCCCAAAACAGAAATGCAGGCACCTTCGGAAGACTAGCCTGTGGCTGACAGGGTGGCGGCAGCATCCTCCTGTGTCTGATGGAATATAGAGAAGGGAAGAGTTTCGACCTTAGACACTGGGGAGGGGGAAAGGAATTGGTCTCAATGGGCTAACAGGTTCAGCTAGAGAACAAAAGTCAGATTGATGTCCTCATTCTTATCCAGAAGCTGTGGCTTAACCTCCAAAACAGGGGTCCCCAAACTTTTTACACAGGGGGCCAGTTCACTGCCCCTCAGACCGTTGGAGGGCTGCCACATACAGTACTCCATACACTGACCACCAATGAAAGAGGTGCCCCTTCCGGAAGTGCTGCTGGGGCAGGAATAATGGCCTCAGGGGGCCACATGCTGCCCACAGGCCATAAGTTTGGGGACCTCTGCTCCAAAAGCTAGAGGGGGGAGTGGGGAGGGAGGGTGGGAGGGAGGGGCATTAATCAGAGGAGAGTTCAGGCACGCCCCCTTTTATTGCATCATGTTACTACACTTCACAGGTGTTGCTTTTTCCACCATTGAGGGCAAGTTCCCCCTCCGGCATAGTGATCACAACATTTCATTATGGCAGCCCGGAATCAAACCCGCAATATCTCCACCGTAGGCCTGTAGTTGCTACACTACCATAAGCCAGTGATCAATTTTTGAACATGACAAGCCTAATGTATATTTCTTCACTTATATACTTATTTGTATTCATATATGTATGTAGTATTTGTTGGCACTAAGGCCTATTTCCCCCACCCCCTGTCCCAGTTTTCTGTTCTGACGAAGTCTCGGTCTTTCCAAACATGCCTGCCCTGAGTTCCACTTAGTCCACCATTAATAGGGTTGTTAACAACACTCTTGCTAACTCCTAACTTGGTTCTTCATTAACAAGAGCATTAGCAATAATGCTAACTCATCGTTGTGTTATTATTAACATCCCCACTTCCCTCTCTTGCATGTGCACCGTGTCAGGCCCGAGGACGAGAGGGGCGAGCAAGGCTCCCTCTCGGGTCTCAGCTCCGCACCTCTCTCTTCCTGCTCTCCAGCATGCCCACCCTGCCTCTGGGATTTAATTAGGATGTTTGTCAGGGAGACTTTGCTGGGATTTTGAGTCTTCTCTTAGTGTCATGATAAGGCTGTGTGGCACCTCTGAGCCTAGTGCCGGATAGTTGGTTCTGGATATCTGAATGTGTCATCAAGAGTGTCTGCCTTGCCTGTCCTCCCAAGCTCAGCGCCTGCATCCAGGGAATGGCCCCCACAGAGGAAGGGCACAGAGAGGCTTCATGCGTGCACTGCGTCCATTCCTCGGGGAGGCACTGACCCTGGGAAACAAAGCTGCCTCCATTCCCACGTAGCAATTACGTTTCCAGCAGGTGTCACTTACAGGAGTGAAACCATTAAGCATTCAATTGAGAAAGAGAGGAGGAACCTGTGAGAAGGCCTGGGAAAGCCTCTCTTGGCAGAGGGGAGAGATGCGTACAAGGGACTGGTTCCTGAGCACTGGCCACTCGCTTTCCCATGAGTGAGTGAGCTGCAGCCTAAGGACAGGCCTCGTGCAGAGGTTACCAGGCCCTGTCTGAACGGGTGCAGAAACTGAACTGGGAGCCCTGCAGGGAACTGCACAGGTCACTCGGCCAGGGAGGGTGAGCTGACACAGGTGTGCACATTTCTATAGGGAATAGCATGTCCACAGCATCCGTGCTTCATTTGAGGGCATAAAGGGCCAAAGCCTTGCTTAGAATATTTCCTAGCTCTCAGTGCCCAGCAGAGATCAGTTGCCCAGTGGGTACCTGTTGGGTTCCTTACTGGCTGGTTTTCTCCCTATTGCTCAGGATGAATGAGGTGTCCAGAGGGAAAGAAGATCAAAGGGAAGAAAGTGCCAGGTATGTGCCAGCTTCTCTAAATTGACATTCACTTGAATACTTTTCAATTGAAATTGGAAAGTATCGGTCGCAGGATTTAGATGAAGAAACAGAGGCTGAGAGAAGGGAAGGGACTTGGCGAGGCTGCTTGGCTAATTAGTAGTGTGATGCCAGTGACTGAGGCCAGGCAGGTTCAGATTGAATTCAGGCAGATGGTAGAGGAACTGTGGAGCCGGGAAGCATCAGGCCATACCCGTTTATTATACGATCTCAGAGACAGGTGAGCGAATAAACAAAGGAAAACCGCTTTTCACAGTGGAGAGCAAGGGATCAGGAACTCTGCCCCTCACGGCAGCGGCTGAGGGAATCAGGAAACTGCACCTTGCAGTGGCAGGAGAATGACTTGGGAGAATTGCCCCCAAGGGAAAGCACCCATAGGTTTTCATAGAGACACACATGTGGCTTTTTGCCACATGCTCATGCACAAATCGTGCAAAGTGCTTGCAGCAGGAAACCAGTGAGCAAGCCTAACACAGCTGTTTTCCCCACAAGCAGCAAGCCCAAGATTCAAGCCTCATGTCGCAGAGGTAACTACATGCTCCCCTTGGGCAGTGCTGTGTGGGTGTTGAGTTCAGGGCCATCAGACTCTTCAGTGCAGTCATATAGACAGAACCCCTTCCTCATTGGTAAGACCCCAGACTCTGTGCTGAATTAGAAGGGCCTTCTGTTTGCTCTTATCATGCAAATCCTGTCTTGGGGTCATCTTAAACAGGCCTGCCCACTGGCGGTTCACAAAGGGCTACCTGGAGGCAGGTAAAGAATATGCACAGGCATACCTCGAGATGATGTGGGTTTGTTTCCAGACCACCGTGATAAAATGTGTATTGCAATAAAGTGAGTCGTAGTCCTTTTGCTGGTGGTGGGTCTTGCTGTCCATGCAACACCTAGAAAGCCCAGTAAAAGCAAAGCACAATAAAACAAGGTCTGCCTGTGCTGGCGCTCCAGCAGTTCATAGCCTGCTTTCTTGCCAATGAAACCAGACTCACTATATATTTTTCCCACTCATCATCCAGTATGAAGATAACCTACATCCCTATCTTGCCTAAATGCATCACACTCTACTCCATCTGAAAACTGGGGGTCAGTCACCCTGCACCGTTTCTCTCACCCTTTCATCTCCATCAGCTTACCAGGGTCTGCCCAGTCCTTCTGACCAGCAGCTTGAACCTTGTGCATCCTTCCCTTGCCCCGCCTATGCCAAAATCTATACTCTTCTATACATCTATACATAATCTATACTATTGCACCAGCCTCTCCAGTGGTGTCCTTCATATCTCTCTTTCTACGCCTGCCTTCCCTATATTACAGGTGAGCTTTGTAAAACATTTACTTTACCCAGCCGACCTTCCATCCATCCAAACAGTATTTGTGAGCGATAGAAGTGTTCGGCATACATCGGGCTTCACACCAGATTCGGGAAGAAGTCTCGAGTGGTGTGAAGAAAGAGAAGTAAATGACAGGACAGTGAAGGGATGCCAAAGAGGCGGTCTGGCTCCCTCGGCAGCCTCACTGGAGGCTTCAGGAGCTGGTGTGGGATCAGGATTTTTAAGGTGAGGGCTGGGAAAGACGAGACATGCAGACACAGCGACTGTGCACCTACAAAGGCATGACTGACCCTGCATCGCACTTTTGAGGAACTATGAATACCCAGCAAGGTTCAAGAGAAGGGCGGTTGCTGGGAAGTTGGAAACCAAGCCACGAAGTCCCTTGTTCTGGGAGTCTGGAATTTCACCCTTTCGGCAGTACAACACCATGGATCGTTTTAAATATGGGAGCAACTTGAGCAGAGAGCTGTTAACAGGCCACCCTCCACCCCCAGCTGGGCCTTCTGGGAGCTTTTGTCCAGGTTCCGTCCTCCAAGCACATCACTGATTAGGCATCTTTTCTGGCTGGTGGAGGTTCTGGCTGAACAGCACTTGTATTCTCCCAGACATGCTCTCCCCTAAGCATTCTGAATCACAACTCAAAGCAATTCCTTCTTATTCTCGCTCTGTTCTAGACACTGTGTCATGTGTGTTAGTGCAGTTCTCTGGGCCCGTGGCTGTCGAGTGTGTGGACAGTGGATTGTTTTGGGATGCACTCAGCATATCTTACCTCACTACATCTGCCCATCACTCTGGAGTGCTTGGGAGAAGCAGGTAATAAACAGGGAAGCTGCCACCTCCTGCTTTTCTTATCTATCAAAGAAATGGAAAATCCGTTCTCTGGCGTTGCTGAATGCAGAAGGGGTCAGCAAGCATATGTTCGGTTTAGGAACAAGTAAGAGGAAAGGCTCAGGGTGTGGACCACCCGGCACAAGACGTCTCTGCCTGAAGAATCTGCGCTGCTGGTCATTGTGGCCCCATCTGGCCCTCTCCACTTCCCAGCGACCAGCATCTGTACCACCTGAAGTGGTGCCCGCAACTGTCTCTCTTCAGGGCTCCTTACACGTTCCTGCATGATCGAGAAGAAATGGGTTGGAGCTTTGGGCTCTGTGACCTTGGGCAAGTTATTTTACATCTCTGAGTTTGGTTTTCCCCCTTAAGCTCAGACCTGATGCTCCCTGCCTTGCTAAAGTTTCAGAGCCCCATGAAGCAAGGTGTTATCTTGGGTGAAAAGACATTTGAATTGTCACAACAAAGCTTAGAGCTGTTAAATAACTTGCTCAAGGCCACACAACTGGAAAGTGGATTCTCTGAAGATTCCTACGGCTGGGGATCATGTCCAGCATGCCTGACATTGTAGCTGGAACATAGTAGGCACCAAATAAGTACTTTTAAATGAATGTCTCCAAAGCATTGTAAAAAACAAAAAAGTTACTAATTTATGTGTAGTCCTATTTGGTTTTTTTTGCTGTAATTTGTATTTCTTTGATTACTAGAGAAACTAAACATTATTTCTCTGTGTACATCCACTTAATGGACTTCTATAACATGTCGTGTCTGTCCCCAATTTAGTTATTGGGATCCTAAATTTTTCCCACATCAATTTGCACCAGACCTATCTTCTGTGATACAAATATGTTGCCAGCTTGATATCTTTTTTACTCTTTTCCTTTCTTCTTGCACAAAATTCTTAAGTAAGATTAACTTCCATTTATGTTAAGTTGTATAATCAACATGCTAAAACCCTAGGCAAGGTTTGGGAGCTAGTTTCCCCGGGCAACACATACCTTTTCCCGACCCCAGTGCGTCCTGGTGGATTGAAACAGGCATCAAAGGCAGACTGGAAGGTAAAGGCAGTTACAAAAGTGCAGCCCTCAGCCAAAGGGCCCTTGCTAGTCTCAGCCTGAGGGCAGATCTTTTGTAACATAAACATATGACTGGCTTATATGTGTGTTTTACTGTAAACACTTGATTTTGATGTTAGTCCAAAAGCCCAGCAACTTGTTTTGAAAGTTTTACCTGGAAGCTAATGTCCCTGCTCCTACCTGCTGCTGTCCACGTTGATGATGAGCACTGGAAGGGCCTGGCCTGCATGGAGAGCTCTTAAGCCATGATTCCTCAATTTCTGGTGGGCTCTTTTCTCCTTTGTTTCCTTCTTGGTCCCAGCCGATGCATGTTTATGCCTTTTTTTTTTCTTCTACCCAAGTTCTCTCTTAGCAACGAAGACTGCCTGCTTCTCAGCTGCTCTCCTATTTATGGTTCCTGCAGCTGTGTAGTAGGGCTTAAAGAACGCAAGGCCTGGGTTCGTTGTTGGTGATGTCAACAAAAGTGCTTTAGATCGGGCTTTATAGATGAGATAAGTGCTTTTCCTTCACGTTTCAGTTAGCCCTTACAACAACCTCTAGTAGTGGAGTAGGTCATAATATTACTTCCATCACCTGCTGAGGGAACTGAGGCTCAAAAAGGCTGTCCATGTCTTCAAGCTAGCCACCGGCGGAGGTGGAGCCTTCTCTCCCAGTGTCAGGGCTGCTGTTGTTTCTGTCTGGTCAAGTTCGTTCCTGAGGATGGTCCTGGCCTTCCAGGAATGGAGCAGGGGCAGTGGCCAGAGTGAGAAACCCCGCTCTAGAAAAAAAGGGCCTTACCCTGCCTAGGAGCTCTTAGATCTGAACTTCTGGAGAAGAGCTTGCGTGATATACTTGTCTGTCCCTTCCAGCCACATGGCAGTGCTACTCTGGAGAGTGCAGGTGACATCCTGAAAGAAGGAATAGTGGCTAGTGATTTTCTTGGTTTTCCCATCTCTGAAAGGGACTCTTTCTTTTCCAACTCGGTTTCTCTACCCACAAATATTTTCAGCTTCACCAAGTTAGAAATAAGCACGCAGTTTCTGTGTAGGTGGGCACATGAGGTTAGAAAAGGTGGCAGGGACGCTGAGGCTGGGACCCTGTCCATGCAGAAGCCTCAGCACTGCTTCCCTCTGTGAGACCAATAGCAGTTTCCAGCATATAAGGCATGTGGCAGTTCATTAACAGCCCTGCTGTCCCACACCTGGCGGTCTTGCTAGTTCCTGTGGGGGCCATTGGACTGGAACACTAGAGTCAGTCAGCAAAAGGCCACCTGTGACAAGGGCCTTAGCAGATGCAGAAAGCGAATGCATCATGGGCCCCAGAGTCCTGACTGTGGGAGGCTGACCTCCTACCAGGAGACTTGCCCAACACCCTAGGGGCTGGCTTTCATGGACAGCTGGCAAGCCATTTTCCCTCAACTTCTGGTGGACTCTCTTCTCCTTTGTCTCTTTCTCGATAGCAGCAGGTGTGTCTGTTTATACTTTTTCACATCCAAATTATTCCTTAATAACCAAGGATGCTCTATCTCTAGCATTCTAGAGTTTTATCCCTGCCTCCACCCTCTCTCGACAAAGGATGGCGTTCCCCTACTCTCTGAGTTTGGATGCTAACCCTTTACAGTTGTAAGTGTCCACCCAGACAACATTCAGACAAGCCACATCACATTAGGGCTTAAACGTCTCACTAAATCTACTGAGAGATGTTTGGCCTGTCCCAGTCTCATTAAACTCCTAGCTTCCCTACCAAGACACAAGACATCCTAATGGGCTAAGGATTTTGAAGTTTTACAGCTGAGCTCCTTGGCATCTGCTGCATTCATGATTGGTTTTTCTCAGTCATTAGTTTTCCAACTGACGTAAGAAGTCACATTCAAGCTGGATAGGCTCATAAAAAAAAAGCAGAGACCTGACGGTGTGTCTCTACCCTTCCCTCGATGGCTGCCTCCCCAACCTCACTGGTGCCTCACCTATTACTTATTCCCTCTTGAACTTGTCTGCAGTGGTCAGTTCTGCACTGGTCGCCTACACCAGCCCAAGCACTGCCAGTCTTTGTGTGGCTGTTGTACCAGGGGCTGCAGGGTGGCCTTCCACTGCATATTCTTTCTAGGCCCCTCTGTCCGTCAGTCTAGGCAGGAAAACAGAAACTAGTTCATGTCTTCCAACAGAGGGAACTGAATGTGGGGAGCCAGTCATGTGGTCCAGGAAATAGCTAAGACCTCTGAGGCAGCCCGGAGACCAGCAACAACAGGGAAGCACTATCACTCCTAGAGAGGAGGGGGAATGAGAGAAGGTAATGTTTCTAGAGCCCAGAAGCTGGACAATCCAGCAGAAGCTAGAACCCTTATGTACGGTGCCTGTCAGAACCTGAAGCAACAGAGCTTGTGTGGCTACTGCCAGGGATACTGCCTAAGACAAACAAGGGAGAGATGTATACCCCAACTCCTCTCCCCTTCTCACCTCCATTTGCCAAATGAGGGAGACTCTGAGCATCACAGTTCCCTGTGAAATGAACAGCAAGTGCGGGGGTTGGGCAACCATATGGCCCTCTTACCTCAGACCACCCTTTTTGTTCAGACTGAGTTGGTCCCCACCCATTCCAGAAAACTCTTGGTCTTTTCTAATGTATCTGCTCAAGACAACTGGTGGCTTTTTGTAGGCATCATGGTTATATATGATCCCCTAAATAGGACAAATAAGGAGCAGTCGGGATCATCCTATACTTGGGGCAGTGAACTCTATCTGCAGACATCCAATTCTGATCATGTGGGTAATCGCTGTTCCTAGTCCATGGGAGGAGGGTGGGGTCTCTGTTCTTTTGTAAGGTCTTCAAGGTGGAGTGGTTCTACTCATTCTCACAATGGTGACAGCCTCAGAGATTCAACTACACATTGAACAATTATCTCCTCTGTAAGACCAAGCTCATAGCCCGCTATCCTGCCACAATATACCCACGAGGGCCTGTGTCTGTGGTTATTCCCCAGAGCGGGTGAGTTGCTTCCTGGGACCTCCAGCTCCTGTCTGAGACAGTTAATCCTTTCCAGCCTGGCTTCCCTCAAACTGCCCCTCTCCTCCTCTGCTAGCTTGTTTCTGGCGTGGGAGCTCAGACAGGAGGGAATGTGGATAGGAAGAGTCCAAGGGCACAACAGAAGAAACAAAGGCCCCTAAGTGTGTGCAGCCAAGAAAATAACATGAAACGAAATGAAGGATTTGGGCTGGACTTGTTTTGTTTTGGAGCATTTCAAGGGGCCAGGCATGCAGTTGTGTTTGGATTGGGAAGAAAGGCATAACTGAGCAGGAAAAAAACCTTTTCCGATTTTATTCGGGCTGTTACTGGATTAAGGAAAACACCAGGAGGATTAAACTGCGTGAATGTATGAAGCTGTTGCACCCAGAACGAAAGGGACTGTCTCCTCCTGGGATGTGTTTGGACAGAATTTGGAAGCAGTGCTTGCAGATCTGTCCGTCACCGATCTAGTAAATTCAACATCAGTTGGAGCCACTTACCATGATTACCTTTTCTTAACTTTAATGATAATTATTAAATATTAATAACAGAGTTAGGACTGTTGGTTCAAAGGGGCAGCAACTGCAGAGTTCACTGACTCAAAACAGAGGGACTTTTACTGCTGCCTCGTAAAATCTAAATTGTTGAACTTTCCAGCCAGAGTGGATGCAGAGGTAGAGGACTGGGATCAGGGCTTTCCTTCTGTTCTCTGTAAGTGTCTCTTATCTGCTTCCCTTCCACTTGTGAGCTCCTTGTCCTCTCACCAAAGACCAGCTACTCCCACCCTCCACCCCGTGTTCGTTGGCCAGGACTTCTGGGACAAATGGAAAAAAGTCTTAAATGTACTGTACTGTCTTACAATTCTGGAAGCTCCACGTCCAGGGTCGAGGTGTGGAATGGACCACGCTCCCCCCAAAGGGAAGGCACTAGCACAGGCCTCTCTCCGGGCATAGTAGCTCCTTGGCTGGTGGAAGCATAACTGAAATTCACACGGAGTTCTCCCCACGAGCATGTGTGTGTCTATGCCCAAATGGCCCCCTTTTGAAAGGACTTTTACTAGGTTAGGGCTTACCCCAGTGACCTCATTTTAACTCAATTACCTATCTCCAAATAAGTCCTATGCTGAGGAACAGGAGTTTAGGACTCCAACATACCTTTTTTTTTTTAAAAAAAAACACAGTTTAGCTCATAACACCCCCAGGGCCACTAATAGCTCTCAGGTTTTTGCATCTGCAGTCTTCACTACTGTATTGGAGACTACGTTCTATTTCACTTTCTGTTTTCAAATATCCCAGGGGAGAATTATAACTGGTCCACTTTTGAACAGGTTCTGCCCTCCACACAGGCAGCCAGGGGACCCAGAACTATGATTAGCCTGGCTTCATTAGGGTGCCCAGCCCAGAACCAATCAGTGATGGCCAAGGAGGCAGGGTCCTTTAAGGATATCACAATTCTCAGAGGACCCATGTATCTCTCAAATCAGCTAATTAATGTTGGGTATGAATCACTTCCAACTCATAGTGGCTCATAGCAACAAAGGGTTTGTTCTCTCAAAGTCCATGCCTTCCCTGGGCAGTGGGCTGGGAAAGGGATGGGGTTTCTCATGGCCCCCACAATCCAGGTTGATAAACTATCCCAAATGTCAGTCACCCTGCTGATGTGACTGAGGGCTCTAGAGGGTCCTGCATCAGTAATTAAATCTTCTACCTGGAAGTGGTACATTTCTGCTCAGGACCCATAGGCTCCATCTAATTAGTGGCATAGCTCTTGTTAGGGTGTGCCATCCCACCTGTGCCTGGAAGGCAGAAAGCTAGAAATAGTTGCTAAATAGCACTGATGACTCTTACAACCCACACGATGGGAGCAGTGGAAAGAGTGGTTCCCATAGTCAGGGAGCTGCTCCCCCAGAATAAAATGGGCTGTTGCAGGGTAAACTGGTAGATAAGCACTTGCGGGGCCTCCCAGGCCCCGGAAAAGGCAGCAGGGAAAAAGTGAGGTATTAAAAACGCCTGGGTCAGGCTGGAGCATAGAGGGCCTGAGGGGAGAGTGGCAGGGGACTGGGCTGGAGAGATGGCCAGGCTGGGCAGCAAGAGAACTGCTTGATCTAGGGAGGGGTTTGGATTTTGTCTCAGACAATGGGGACCAACAAGGGATTCAAGCCAGGAAGAACAGAGTCAGATTTACATTTTAAGAGGAGCACTGATGGTGTGATAATTTGAAGGAAGGAATGGAAGAGCACTAGACCTGTAGGGAGATTGCCTGTTCCCAGAACTCAGTGGTAGAAGCCACTAGACATGGTGACTGGCACCGGAGTGCAGTTGCGATCAGTACAACAGAAGTAGCTTTACGGAAATGCTGGCATCTGCACTGTCTCCTGAAAGAGGAGGAGCTGGCGGATGAGGGAGGAGGGGAGGCTTTGCAGGTTGGCTGTGCAGCTAGCTGAGCAGAAACCAGGAGATCTGGAAGCACTCAGGTGGCTGAGAACAAGAATTTATGTTTGTGCTGCACATTCAAATCCGAGAATTTTTGATGGGGTTGCTTGAAGTGCTTAAAGATGGACACTGGTTAAGTTTCAGAAAATTGAAAACCCCTCCCACACTAAACCACAAACCTTATCATGTTGCTTTTCAGCACTAGTGCCTTTTTCAGAACCACTTCCTCCCTGTCCATGTTTCCTTTTGTGCCATGTCTTACCGGCAGAGTTCCTGCACATCCTCGCAAGCACATACTTCTTCTCTGGTGAGAGCCCAGTATCTTCCATCTCACCCCCAGTCCCTTGGTTGCTGATGTCAAACATCCCTGCAATAGCAGTGGCCCTCAGTCCTTTCAAAGACAACTCTCCACATGGTGCAGATTTGGGCAGCTCACCTGGGAAGGAAGCACGAGCCATGCTTGCCATGCTAGCACTGAGAACCACTTGTGAGTACACACAGGAGGAGCCACCAGAGAGAACACTGAGCGGAAGCCTGCAGACAGCCTGTTGGCCAGAAACTGGCAAAGGAGCTCCATCAGCCCTGTGCGACAGGTCTGGCTGGGGCTGGCTGGCCGGACCCGCAGAGGACCTGTAAAAAAAACTCTTTTAGGCCTTCATGAATGAGGATGCCTAGTTAAAAGTTCATAGGAAGATTACATAAAACCATCTGCTGCCTTTATTTCCCCAGGTGTGCATTAAAAATGTGCAGCTGCTCCACAGGAAATGTTTCATTACACTGTGTGGCTCGTGGGCTAGTCTTGGATGTTGGGGAGAGAGGAGGTGAGGTGTGAGGAGAAGTGGGGTGAGCATGCCCGATTCCACCACCCCTCCGGATCTGAGTGTCTCCAGCAGGACGATCCAGATTTCTCCACCCAGTGACACTCAAGGAGGTGTCATTCTATGTGTGTAGTTTATTCTTTCAGTGAGTTTATGTGTGTGTGTCTGTGTACTTTCTTTTTCTTTTTAATCAGAAAATTGGTCTTCAAGTTCACAAGCAGCAGCTGCAGCTGCTATAATTAAAATGAAATAACCTGCTTCCTTCAGTCCGTCGGGAGGACAGCTTTTAAAAAATCCATATCCTAAATGGACTCAGGAATGTGGTGAATCTTCTTTCTCTCCTCTCCCCCTTCACTTGCAACAAGTTTTATGGCTTTGCTTTTCTCTGGAGTCCAAGGAAGAGAAAGGAGTTAACCTTAGCTGAGTACAGACCCCAGCGCGAGGCACACTGTACATGGTTGTCCCACCCACCAGCTAGGATTGAAATCCAGTTCTGAAGCTTCATTTTTGTGCCCTCTGCCATGTGTCCTTTTATCCTGTTAGAGCCCACATCTCTCAGCGTGGTCTGATTCTGTCCGGAGACCTGGAAGGTTTGGCGTTATTAAGATGTTATTGGATAGGTTGGCACTTATAATTGGCTTGGATTAGAAACCAAGGCTTTTAACGGAATAACAAGGTTAAGTATTCTGTTCTAATGATTACATGATAATGAGAAGGTTTTCAGAGGATTGGATGTGCTATTGAAGATGTTGCTCAAAAGTCATTCTTAAAACCGGGTTGGGAAAATAAAATTCCGGAAGAACTGCAGTCTGTGGTTTTATGTGACTCTCAGAACAAGGGAACTAAAGGAGAAAAGGACAACTACGTGCTGGGAGCTGAGGATACAGCAGACCTGGTCTCTAGGTGCTCCCCAGTGGATAAGCAGACACGATCTCCAGGTGCTCCCCAGTCTGCTGGAAGAGAAAGACATGCCGACAAATAATTGTAAGACACCAGTCGTAAGCATTAGGCATGAACAACTTACTATCATTTCAGCATGCTTCCTCCAAAAACTCATTCATTCAATTGATAACTGTAGTGAGCGGAGTAACCTCATTGTGGGAGCAATGCCCAGACTGTTGAAAATAAAAAGCTAAGAAAAAAAATATTATATGTTCTTATAGATATATAAGGGTCTGGCACTTTTTCTAATCCCTTATGATTCACATTTAATAATGAAGAAATTTAAAGAGCTCAGTGGTTTGCCCAAGGCCACACATGCCGGTCATTGGGCAAAGCAGATTCAGGTCTGTTCTGTCTGCTTCCAAACTCCCTGCTTTCACCAGGGCACCTCTACAAGAAAACCTTCCCTGCTCTTGTTAGATGTGTAGTGCAGCTATCATCACAATTTGTGTTTAGAATGAGGAATTGTTTTTCCCCTTGAACAAACCAAGTTTTAAAGCAGGTATCTTGACGGGAGTCAGTCACAATTCTTATCTCTGGGCTGCAGGTGTGACCATCCAGTTTGAGTGTATTGACCTCCAGAGAATCCTCCCAAAGAGTGAAGTCAGCCAAGAGCATTGGACCACTAGAATGTCAATGAGAAAACAGATTCCTGGCATCCAGAAAAGAGGACCTAACACATCCCCTGGGTCAGAGTTCTCCTCTTCCAGATGAGGAAACAGAGGCTCAAAGAGGGGAGCTAACTTGCTAGGGGTTGCAGTGCAATCAGCAGGAGAGCCAGAACCAGAACTCTCTGTGTAAGGGATACACTGCACTTGAGCAGAACCTGGCGACTGCTCCTGCCTCATACAGTTCCTCTTGATCGAGAATAACGAGAATTTACAATAAACATATGAAATGCAGATGAAGCTGGAAACATTTCACACTTTGGAGAAATTCATTTTTAATGGAAATCACCCATAATTCCTCTCCTTAGAAGACATAATAGATGTCTCTTAGCTAGGACCCTTGGTTTATTTGGCAAACATGTATTCAGGGAATTTCCCAAATAATGACTTTTTGCCTTGGATGCCTGAGTGTATTTGTCATGCCTTGTAATTTAGCCTAGTGGGTCTTTTATATACAAAGACATTTGATGGTGTTTTCAGTGGACAAGTGTGGTCCTTGGTGCAGAACAATCCCTAAGGACTTATGTTCCAATCCCAGTTCTCCTTCTCTCAGTGACCAAAGCAAATGCCTTAATACCTTTGAGCCTCCCCTCACCCTTCTTTGAGTGGTTTTGGATTATTTTTCATATGTTCATTTCACCAACCGTGATCATGTACAGCTATCTCCTTAGGCACTGGATATCAGAGATGAATCAAATTCAATGTCATAAAATTCTAGGAGCAGAGAAGACCTCAGTCATCACCTGGGTCAGAGTTTTCCTCTTCCAGATGAGGAAACAGAGACTCAAATAGGGGAGCTGATCCGGCAGGGGTTGCAATGCAATCAGCAAAAGGGTCAGAACCAGAACTCTTTTATATAAGGGACTATGTCTAGAGGTCTCCCAGCACTCTCACAAGGCCTATCACAGGGATGTTCAGCCCACTTTAGAGGGCAGGACATGAAGGCTCAATGAGATTCAGTGATGTGTTTATTTTCCTGAATCGGTGATAGAACTATCATTGCAGGGGCCAGTGCATCGGCCATAAGCTCCATTCCCTCACTCTCCTCCTCAAAACCCAATCACAGAAGATAGTCAATCCTTATTCCCAAAACACTCAGTTTCTATTCTGCTCCAAGCCCTTGCTGGGCACCTGGGCTATAAAAAAGCCTGACTTGCAGTCCCTGCCATAGAAAGGTTTGATCAGCTTGAGGAAAGTCATGTGAATAATTGCTATCAGATAAGCCCCTTATTCCCCCACTCAGATGAGAAGGGAGAACAGGGAGACTCACCAGAGCCTCCCAGGAAGGCTGCGTAGAGGAGGTTTGTGTGAGGTTTGCACGGTATTTAGGACCCCATTTTCTGCATGGCTAGGGGACTAGGAACAAACCCCAACTCCCCAGTGCTCTGTCTGCAATGACTGCTGGGGAGGGATCTGTAAGAAGGGGTCAGGGTCATCTTGCCACCTTACTAAGTTGGGCCTGTTCTTTGCTTCAACAGAAAGGACCCCGCCCCATTCACCAGGATCTCATGGCCCAAGGACACTGCTGACTCTTCAGAACGTGCTGACATGGAGCCAGGTCAGTCCCCTTGTTCACTCTGATTTTTTGTGTCCTCAGCTGCAAACCCATGGTCTTGATGAGAAAGCTCATCTTGGAATTTGAAACCATGATTGTTTTTGGTTGAAGGCTTTTGCATGGGTGGTGAAAAAGGTCAGGCCAGAGTTCAGGTGGCCTATTTGGAGAGCAGTTGCAGTAGGAGGACTCATAGGTGCTAGAACCCCACCACCAGCCAGCAGCCAGCATGCTTGGAGGACAGCGCAGGCATGGGAAGACACCCAGCTGGAATGTGTTAGGGGAACTGGCAGCCAGGAGTCACCTTGCAGACTCAGAACCACATAGGCTGCTGTGGCGATCAGAGTCGTTAGAGAGTCTAGAGACCAGGAGCAGGGTTCAGAGTTCTGTGATTACATTTCAAGCTGAGTTGGAGTGGATCAGAAACATAGTTGAGAATGGAACAGGAGGAGGTGAATGACTGGCTTCCCAAAGGACAGGTGGTCTGGAGGTCAGGTCCAGCTGGCCAGAATATATATCTGGAGGCTTTTCTTTGTATTGCCATGCAAAGAGCAGTGACAAACACAGTAGAAAGCACCTTGGCTGAGTGTAAAAGTGAAAAGATGTTCCCAGCTAGAGAAGGAGCATGGTACAGTACATAAAAAGTGGAAATGGAAATAGAGGCTAGGTCACAGGGAAAGGGCTGAAGGAGTAGGACTCAGGACCCAGGAGCAAGCCCTCTGTTGAAAACCTGCTGTGAACCAAGCACTTTTTTCTTATCCTCTAAGCCGTCTTGCAAGGGAAAAGTCTGAATCTTGCTAGGCTCAGTTATGTGGCAATAATAAATTTACTCCATAATCTTAGTGGCTTCACATAGCAAACATTTCTTTCTTGCTCATGCCACCTGTCTAACTGACATGAGTGGAGGGCTCCACTCTACCTAGTGACTCAGGAGCAGGCTCGGCCATATTTTAGGTGAGCCACCTGGCACATATGGCCGCCTTGGGCATCTGCGGCTGGTAAGAGAGGGCTGGAAGACTGAGTACTGGCTCTTAAATGCTTCAGTTCCAGAGGTGACACACAGCCTGTGGGCTAGAAATAGTCCCATGCACCTGCCTGACTTCTGGGGCTCTGGGAAATGTGGGAAAGACATGCCTATATGACGAGCAATAACTGCCTTCGCCACAGTAGGTATTGGTTCCGTTTTACAGGTAAGGAAACTGAGGCTCAGAGAAATAAACCATCTTATCTGAGGTCTCCCAGCCCAAAAGCACTGGAGCCTACATATTGCATGACCTGATTCAATTATTTATTTAGCTTATTCAGCAAAGACGTTGAAGAAAAACAATAGATTCAACACTATGCTAGGCTCTGGGGATTTAACAGGGAACAAAAACAGGCAGGCTTTGCTCTGAGCTCAAGAATGTGTAACTACAAACTGGGATGTGTGCTTGGCAGTAGAGACACATGGTTCTCTGAAGAGATCTGTTAAGATTTTTAACTTTTCATATAGAGGGACAGGTAAATGGACTCATGTTTATTGCAGCATCATACCAAGTACTTGGTTTATGTATAACTTCCACAAGTTCCATTTTTACTATAGGAAAAGTGAGGTTCACTCATTGCAGGGAGATAACTAAGTTGAATCTTTAACCCCCTCCATGCTCACTTGTGATGACATGAAATGAATTCCACCCCCCCCCACACACACACACACTCAAAATCCATCTAAACCTAAGAAAAGTGGTCTACTCTTCCTGCTCTAAGTCACCCATCTCGGGACTTTCTTCCTCTGATCCCCCTAACATCCTGTGGGTGTCACAACATGTGAGCACAACCTTCACTGACAGTGGGAGCTTTTTGGAGCCCAGACACAGTTTCCTCATCCCCATGTTGTGCTCCCCATATAGTTGGGCCCAGAGGAAGGCTTGCTGAACTAAAGAAAAGAGGGAGAATATTGTGGAAGGGTAGGTATCCATATCCGAGTCTGACAGGATGAGGTAGAATCTGAGCCTTGGCAAAGGTGGATTATTCTGTCTAGAATGTGGTCCCTTCTCTGTCCGGCCTCATGTCCTCCCATCCCGTCCCTTACACTCTGGGCTATATTTACTCTGGCCCTAATCCCTTCTGTCCCCGCCTCAGCACTTGGGACCACTTCCTCTGTCCTTGCACTCTTTCAAGTTACCTTCTCAGACCGGGATAATCGCAGTGGCGCTCTCATGAGACCCTTCTACCACCCCTCCTCCCAGACCCATGGGTGTGTTTTCTGCTCACAAAGCATCAGGAGGCCGGGGATGTGAGCCAGGGAGACATAGTGGAGGTGAGAGCAGACAGCCCTGACCACCCTGGACAATGAGTGGTCTTCCCAGCCCAGTTCTCGCTGTGCCCTCTCCCTTTTGATCTTTCCAACAGCAGCACACTTATTGCCGACTGGTGCATTATATATCACACTGTAACTTTACTGTCTATTTTGCCTTCCACCTTTAGAATGTATGCTCCACAATGGCAGGGACTTACTTTGTGTTGTTCCCTGCAGTGTTCTTATGCCTGGAACTCTGCCTGCCACTCAGGATAGATGCATTGAATGAGTAAACAGAAGAGCAAATGATTGCAGAACAGATTCCTAATTGTTACTTGCTTATACTCCATTGTTCATAGCATCCTTCCTTCACAGATGCTGTTCCCTTTCCCTGAATGTCCCCACAGCCTTTCTCTCTGCACTAGCTCCCCCTTTCTTTCTCACTCACTCTGCCTGCCTGTGGGTCAAATGGGGGGAGTCCCTGCAGTACTCAGCCCAGGCATTATGCGCCCATCCCTGTGAGGCTGGGGGCTTCAAGGGCAAGCCCAGATTGTCATTCCTCAGTCCCCAGAGCCTGGTGCACAGCTAGGGCCCAGTTACTGAGCGTTGTCCTGAGCCTAATGAACCAGAGTACCATCTGGAATTGCAGCCGAGGGGCCCAGTTCTCTTACACTGCGTGTCCCCTGCACTTCAGCCAGGAATCAGGAGCCTGCTTGTATGGCTGCCTCAGAGAGCAGGAAGACGAGGCAAATGGGACACTAATGAAATTCAGAGAGAAAACTAAATTGGGAGGTGTAGTGAACACTGTGGAGGAGGGGGATGTAATTGGGAAGGATCTCGGGGGGGGGGGGAGTGGAGACAGTGCTGGAGAAGGCATTGCCCAGGCCCCCCTCTGACACCTACATGGTGGGTGGCCTATGTGGTCACTTCAGGGGCTTCACTGTTACCACTTCAAATCAGGAACCTTTCCATTTATTGACTCATTCATTCATTTATGCCTTCCAACCAACTTGCCAAAAAGATATGAGTGGGTTAACAATTATAAATTGATTAAATAGTTAAGACCAAGAACATTTAATGCAAAATTAAGGTAAAAAAGTAAGGGGGGAAAAGGGAAGGAGAGAAGAACAAGATGATCAGAGCCACCCAGGAAAGGGGTTCCTGAGAAGTGTCTGAGGGCTCTTGTGATGAGCAGGTGGGGCCATGAATGCTAAAGCACTTTAGGGATGGGAAAGCACTGGTCAAATGGTAGAAATGATGCACAGTGTTTCAGCAAACTTTCTGATCTGTTGTCCATTCCTTCAGTTACAGACATTGACCATGTGCTGCACGCTAGAGTGCCCCCCATGGGACACCCCCATGGGACATTCTATCTCATTGAATGTCCACAATACCCTCCAAGGTGGTCATTTAAAGCTCATTATAGAGATGAGGTGACTGAGGCTCAGAGACGCTGAGCCATCCCTTTAGCAAATGGCGCTGGGGCAACTGGACATGCACACGTAAAAGCATACAACTGGGCTCCTTCCTCCCATCATATAAAAAAATTAACTCAAAATGGATCATTGACCTAAATTTAAGAGCTAAAACTCTAAACCAGTGGTTCTTAACCTGGGTTCTATTGAACTCTTGGGGTTCAATGAGTCGGTCTCAGGGGTTCAGGGAAGCCTCTGCCGTGGAGGCCAGAATAAAGTAATACCGTAATTTGTTGTGAGTTCATGCACTTTGTTGGTTTTGTTCTTTGAGCAAGGTGATGTTCATGCACGGCTCATTTTGTGCACCAGTAAAAAATCATATACCTATGTCTTCAATTTGGAAAAAATAATCATATTTTATTTATCACTAAAGAAGGGTTTGGTGAATGCGCATATGAAACTGGTGGGTTCGGTACCTGAAAAAAGGTTAAGAACCACTGCTCTAAACCCTTAGAAGAAAGCATGGGCCTAAATGTTCATGACCTTACAGTAAGCAATGGTTTCATACCTACACAAGGGGGGGGGGGATAAAACACATAAATTAGATATTGTCAAAATTTTAAAAACTTGTTCTTCAGAGAACAGCATAATAAAAGTGAAAAGACAACACAAAATGAGGGAAAATATTTGAAATCATCAATCTTATAAGGAACTTGTATTCAGGACATATAAGGAGCCTTTATAACTCATTAATAAAGGGGCATATAGCCTAATTTAAAAATGGGCAAAGAGTTTGAATAGACATTTCTCCAAAGCAAATACAGAAGAGTTCAATAAGGACATAAAAAGACACCCAACGTTTTTAGCCATCGGGGAAATGCGAAGAGACTTTGAGTCATTTATTTGGGCCCTGCCTTTCTGACTACAGCCTCCCTGAGCCTGGGGAAGAGCACACAGCTAGGAGAGAAATGGGGCCTGGACTGCTGATGGGGGTTCTCACCAGGAAGGGAAGGAATAGAGAGTAGTGGGCAATACAGAAAGGTCCAGGCAGGGACAGACTGCCCATGGGCCTCCTTCCAGCAATGGGCAGAAACTGCCACCTGAGAAGGGCCAGTTGCACACTTTGTGGCCTTCTGCCCAGTCTTCATTGTGTCCTAAAGCTGTGGTTCTCACTCGAGTCTCAGAGCCCTGTTTTACTCTTCAAAATTATCATAGACCCCAACGGTTTTTTGTTTACGTGGAGTTATATCTATCAAAAGTGAGATACTAGTAATTAGCACTGACAAAAATGCAAAAATTGTTACTGATAGCTTATATAAAATAATGACAATAAACCCATATAATACCATAAATAACACATTTTCATAAAAATTGAATTTTCCAAAACAAACAGAAATGAACGGGTTGATATTGTTTTACATTTTGGCAAATTTCTTTCACATCTGGCTTAATAAAGATCTGCTTCTGCCTTCAATCTGGAAGACTGGAAGACTTTACTACATACTCAGAACAAGGATAAAGAGGGCAGATACTGGCATAGATTATTATAAATATCTATGACCTCACAGATGTTCTGAAAGGATTTCTGGGATATGCAGTGGTCCCTGGGCCACACTTTGTAAACTGTAGGTACAAGAGGTGAGATCCTTGCTACAGAGATCAGCAGGGAGTGGGGGAGAAGTCACAGGGAGTCTAGAAAAGAGGAATGAGGGATGGAAGTGAGGAATGTCTTGGTGGAGAGGGAACAGGCTTCTCCTGGAATGGAGCCTAGCTTCCCTGAGGAGAGTGCCCAGAAGGCTGCCTGCCAACTTGGCTTACTTGTCAAAATCCTCCTCATGCTTTAAGGTACATGTAGGTGGAGCTGCCTCTGGAAAGCCTTTCTTACCATCCTTAACATCCCCAAGTCTGGGTGAAGCCCTCCTCCACACCAGCACCCTTGTGCATGAGTATTGCAACAGAAGAGTGGTTGGCAGGCTGAGGCCTACTGGCGGGAGGCTTGGGATTCCAGGCAGAGGAGCTGAGACTTTTAGCTGTTCTTATTTAAAAAGTGAGAAAAAAGCCCTGGCCAGGTTGCTTATTTGTTAGAGCACCATCCCAGTAAGCTAAGGTTGTGGTTTTGATCCCTTGTCAGGGCACACACAAGAATCAACCAATGAATGCATAAATAAGTGGAACAAATTTCTCTCTCTCTCTCTCTCTCTCTCTCTCTCTCTCCCTCTCTTTCTTCCTTTCTCCCTATCCCCCTCCCTCTACCCCTCTCTCTCCCTCAATCCCTCTCCCTGCCCCTTTCTCCCTCCTCCCTTTCTTCCTCTCTCCCTTCCTCTCTCTAAAATTAATACATAAAAATTAAAAGGTAATAAAAAAATTTTAAAAGTGAGAAGAAAGATGTTGAAGGCTTTTGCACAAGTACCTGATTGAGGTTATCAAATTAGTATGTACAGAGGACTGTGGTCACCAACATGCAGATAAAAGTCATCCACTACTAATTCTAATTCACTAGCACTCTGGTTGGCAAACTGCACCTCACGAGCCACATGCAGCTCTCTGGCCCCTTGAGTGTGGCTCTTCCACAAAATACCACGTGTGGGCGCTACCTCGATAAGGAATGTACCTACCCATATAGTTTAAGTTTAAAAAATATGGCTCTCCCATGAAAATCAAAACAGCATGGTATTGGCAGAAAAATAGACACTCAGACCAATGGAACAGAATAGTAAGCCCAGAAATAAAACCACATATATATGGTCAAATAATTTTTGATAAAGGAGCCAACAACACACAATGGAGAAAAGAAAGTCTCTTCAACAAATGGTGCTGGGAAAACTGGAAAGCCACATGCAAAATAATGCAACTCGATTACAGTTTGTCCCCTTGTACTAAAATTAATTCAAAATGGATCAGAGACCTAAATATAAGATGTGAAACAATAAATTACATAGAAGAAAACATAGGTACTAAACTCATGGACCTTGATTATAAAGAGCACTTTATGAATTTGACTCCAAAGGCAAGGGAAGTGAAGGCAAAGATAAATGAATGGGACTACATCAGACTAAGAAGCTTTTGCACAGCAAGAGAAACTGACAACAAAATAAACAGACAACCAACTAAATGGGAGATGATATTTTTAAACAACAGCTCAGATAAGGGGCTAATATCCAAAATATACAAAGAACTCACAAAACTCAACAACAAACAATCCAATAAAAAAATGGGAAGAGGACATGAACAGACACTTCTTCCAGGAAGAAATACGAATGGCCAACAGATATATGAAAAGATGCTCATCTTCACTAGCTATTAGAGAAATGCAAATCAAACTACAGTGAGATACCACCTCACGCCTGTTAGATTAGCTATTAACAACAAGACAGGTAATAACAAGTGTTGGAGAGGCTGTGGAGAAAAAGGAACCCTCATCCACTGTTGGTGGGAATGTAAAGTAGTTCAACCATTATGGAAGAAAGTATGGTGGTTCCTCAAAAAACTAAAAATAGAGTTACCATATGACCCAGCAATCCCTCTACTGGGTATATATCCCCCAAAACTCAAAAAACATTGGTACACAAAGACACATGCAGCCCCATGTTCATAGCAGCATTGTTCACAGTGTCCAAGACATGGAAACAACCAAAAAGCCCTTCAATAGATGACTGGATAAAGAAGATGTGGTACATATATACTATGGAATACTACTCAGCCATAAGAAATGATGACATCGGATCATTTACAACAAAATGGATTTTTACAACATTATACGGAGTGAAATAAGTAAATCAGAAAAAACTAAGAACTGCATGATTCCATACATAGGTAGGACATAAAAAAGAGACTAAGAGACATGGACATGAATGTGGTGGTTACGGGGGTGGGGGGAGAAGAGGGAAGGAGAGGGGGGAAGGAAAGGGAGGGGCACAAAGTAAACCCGAGAGAAGGTGACAGAAGACAATTTGACTTTGGCTGATGGGTATGCAACATAACTGAATGACAAGATAACCTGGAGATGTTTTCTTTGAACATATGTACCCTGATTTGTTAATGTCACCCCATTAAAATGAATAAAATAAAATAAAGAAATCAAGTAAAAAATAAAAATTTGGCTCTCAAAAGAAATTTCAGTCATTGTACTGTTGGTATTTGGCTCTGCTGACTAATGAGTTTGCCGACCACTGAAGCAGATAAGGTATTATAAGTTATCCAGTAAAGAAGGGGAAATGAAGAGAAGGAGGAAAGAAAGTAACAGCTAATTAGCCCTAACTATGTGCCAGGCATTCACCATATTATCTAACCATCACAGCAGTTAGGTGGTGTTTTCTCCATGTTACAGATGAATAAACTGAGGCATTTCCCCCCACCCACCCACCCACCCACCCACCCAAGGATATCTTGCTAGTAAGTGTTAGGGCTGGGATTCAAGAGCAAGCCATTCTTCTTCTAAAGTCATGATTCTTTTTCTAATAATTCCACATGACTTTGGCACCATTTATTTGACCTATAGTGTTCACTGCTACATACTACTCTTTTTAAAATGTGTTTCTATCATGTCTTTCCAAACATACACTTTATCTCTTGGAAACTTGGACAGGAACACCAATTATGCTAATTTGTTCCATCCTCCTGGAGTCTACCATGGCAGCCTTTCTGCACACAGAAGACAATCAATAATCTCCATTTCTGTATTGCTTACTTTTCATAGAAGACATGGCCACAATCAACGTATTAACCCTGAGTTACTATTAACTAGAGTTATTATTGACTGACATAGAGATTATTGAGTGTTCAGCCCCCAAAAGGACTATCCATCCTCATTGGTGATGGGAACCTGGGAGGTCAAAGGGCTCCGGACAGACATTATTTTTGTCTAAATCAGGTTGAAGAAATGATCTTAGATGGGACACCCTAGTTTTTACATAAATATTGAGTAAGGCAAACAATGCTTATGAGGCTAAGACTGTATTGTCATGTATGTTGCCTATTGTGTCAGTTAACGATAAATGAACATTTATCGAGCTCATACTGTGGGTTAGTATCTGTTATAGGTATATTGCATGTTTTACCACCATGAAAACCTGTATGATTTTGACTCTATGAGATAGGAATCTCCCCGATTTTCCAGTGATCAGACAGGTGCCTTGCTCAGGGACAGAAGTGTCCTAGTAGAAGGTGAGCTGCTCCTAGTAGAAGGTCTGTTTGGGAGCACCACACTGTCCTTCCCCAAGAGAAAATACTGAGTCAGCCCCAGTGGCGCACTGTGTTCTGACTGGTGAGGTGCAGCAGCTGAGCACTGTTTTTGTGGCCACTGATACTCTTGGCTGGTTTCAGGCTCTTTTCTTCTCAGACCATTTGTCTGTTCTCCAAGGTTTCATTTCCCTCCCTGAGTTAGCAGCTTCACTCTTCACTTAGAGCACCTGGAATGCCCACTACCTTCCTGGAACTCCACCACCTAGTATCTGCTTCATCAACATTCCTGGGTTGGTGAACACACCATGGTCTTAGGGAGGAAGAAGAAAGAGTAGGTGACCTCAGATAGATTCCAAAAGTGCCAAAGATTAAGCTTGAAACCCAAGAGTTTCCTATTTGCTCAGAAAAGGATCCCGGCAAGGGAACCACATATGGTTCCAGCCTCCAATGCTTTGGAGACAGGTATGGAACTTGGTCCTTTCCCAAGACTGGCATGGTTGGGGTTGGCAGAATGACACAGCCACTGCTGTGGATGTCACTTCCCTTCTGACTCTTATTTACCTATTCCCTGTCCTTAGGGTGGTACTGCTGTGTAGCCTTGGGAACACAATCTGATCACAGAGCCAATCTGATCACAGAGCCATTTAAAGGCCAAATGTCTAATTAATTTCCAAATGGGGATGTCAGTGCCATTACCCTTGGTGGATTCAGTGACCAAATCCTCATAATGGTCAGGCTTGCTTCCTGTCACTAACTGCATCTTCAGCTGCACATATTGGTGGCCAGTTGTGCCAAAGCAGTCAAGTTCATGGCCTGAGGGCCTTTTTCTGAGTGTGTGGACCTGTATCCCTCTATTTGCCTTGACTTATCTGCTGTGAAATGGATACACTTAGATATCTTCCACCCGCCACTGCTTTTGTGAATGCTCCCTTGGTGGGGGGAAAAAAACAACAGTGAGTCAACATCAATAAGCACAGAATCCTGTGCCTCTTTGGATTCTACCTATGGTGGAAAAGCTGAGTGTGCAGAAAACACTTCACATGGGTGAGAACAGACATTTGTTGAGTACCTATTACATGTCAACCACTGCGCTAGGTATTTCACAGTCCATTTAACCCTCACATCTACCAAGGAGGTAAGCTCTGTTGTTTCTGATTCACAGATGGGGTCGTGGAGCCTCAGAGAGGGTCAGTGACTTAAAGCCATGCAGCTGGGAAGTGGGGGAGCCTGGAATTGAATCCAGGTCATCCACTGAAACATGCAACTTCTTCCCACTGAGTTGAAAATAATCACAGAAACAACAGCCACAAGGACCACATGCCTGATTTTGTATTAGCACATTTAATCCTGACAACAATCCACTGATGTTTAGTACTGTTATCTCCATTTTACACATGAGAAAACCAAGGCATAGAGAAGTGCTTTTAGAATGGAAAATTTTCCAAAGAAATGGGTGTTCGGAAAGTCAGTCCCAGCAATCTGTCATTGTGTCCTATTCTGTCATAAATAGATCTTGCCTAAAATAAGCACGGCCCTTGCTCACAGGAGGTACTTAATCATATTTTTTATTGATAGTTAAAACTTCATGGTATTCTTGCCATGCCCCTAGAAAGGGTATTTTGGTTGCTATTAACAGTTTATGCTAACCATGGAGTAGCCCTTGCTGTGGGAGACTTCTGATAGGTCAGAGTCCTAGAGCTGGAATCCCAGATGTTAGGAGTCAAGCCAGTTAGAGGAAATATGGTGCAGTGGGGCAGAGCCAGCTTTGCAATCAGACTGATGCAGTCTAAGCCTGCCATACCAGCTCTGGACTCTGGGCAAGTTATTTAACCTCTCTGTGCTTCAGTATTCTAATATGTAAAATGGATATAAGGGCCCATATCACAGTGCGCTAATTGCAAGGATTAAATCATATGAAATGCTTAAAATCAGGCTTAGCGCACACACAGAAAAATGCATCCAGTTGATGTGATCTGTTGTATTATACACTACTGGTTTATTGAGTTGAACTTATGAGGTATCTAGTTCTACCCTCTCATTTGGAAATGAGGAAAGTAGACCCAGAGACAGGCAGTGATTGGCCCAGGTCACACAGCATTTTAGTCCTTTGATTCCAATGCCAAGGTTCATTCTGATACTGCTGACCATATTTAGCACAGCCTCAAGAAGCCTCATTTCTAGAAGTTTTAGTTGATTATCTTTCAATCTTTTTTTATCTTGCTTATACTTTCACTGCATATCTATATCTATCTATCTATCTATATACATATATATATATTTATGATGTAATTATATATATAGTGTACACATTTTATTTCATGTTCTGAATCTGATCATTTTAGTACTTGTAGTATTCATAGTTATTATTTATTTGTCCATTGTTTCTCCTGTCTCTTGCTCATGGTGGCTTGTTTACCCACATGTTCCATGATTATTTTAAATTGTGGGTTTGTGATTGTTAAAACTCTGTGGGACTTCTCTGAGGAGTTGAAAATGCATTGTTCCAGGCCGGATTTTCATTAGCTTTGGCCAGGTGACTGGAGGACCACCAACTTGGGGTCACTTTAAATTAAATGCTCAGCTTGGATTTGACTTTTTTTTTCTGGCAATATGTATTAAATTTGGAGACCCATATAAGGGCCAATTTGTGATTAGGAATTCCTCTCCACCCGCCCTAGGGTCAAGTTTTCTTACTGTCTCCTTCTGTGGGGTCGGATTTATTTTCCCCCTGAAGTGAGAAGTGGGGCTGGGGATAGGAGGCAGGCAGACAGACTTCCCCATGCGCCCCACTTGGATCCACTCAGCATGCCCCACCAGGAGGCGATGCTCTGCCCCTCCTAGGTGTTGCTCTACTGCAATCGGAACCATTCTAGTGCCTGAGGTGGAGGCCATGGAGCCATCCTCAGCACCCAGGCCAAGTTCGCTCCAATAAAGCCTTGGCTGCAGGAGGGGAAGAGAGATTCAGAGAGAAAGAAGAGGGGGAAGGGTGGAGAGCAAATGGGTGCTTCTCCTGTATGCCCTGGACGGGAATCGAACCAGGGACTTCCACACACTGGGCCTACATCAATCGCTAAGCCAATGGGCCAGGGCTGGGAATTTTTTTTTTTTTTTAATTCACCCTTTCAACAAGGTAGAAATGTATCCTTTCAGAGTTCTAGGACAGAGGGAGGGAGGGTCTCAGGTTGAATTCCACCTTTTGAAGGGCTTTGTCTTTGCTTCTTCTATTGGCCCTTTTACACTAAAAGCCCCAGAACACCAAGGGCTGGCAGATGCCCCAGGACTGTCGCCCACTCAGTGCTTGGGAACCTGTATGGATTCATGCTCCCTAGTGTTTATTGTGACCTCTGAGGATTTCCTTCTATTCTTGAAAGCTCAGCTCTATATTAAAATTAAGGTTTTTAAAAAAAATTTATTATTGATTAATTTGAGAGAGAGAAAAAGCAAGTAACATCAATTTGTTGTTCCACTTATTTATGCATTCATTGGTTGATTCCTGTATGTGCTCTGACCAGGATCACACCCACAACCTTGACATATTGGGTTGATGCTCTAACCAATCTAAACACCTGGCCAAGGCCTATGTTTGTTTTATTGTTTTTAATGTAGTATTTTTTCCATGTCCTGAATTAGGGGAATTCCTTAGAGTGAGTGGCAGCCATAATCCTGAAAATAGAGCCAAAGTGACCACTACTATCCTTCCTTTGTATGAACATGGGGTTTTATTAGCTAGAATTTTCCTGGTTATTAATCTTTGGCAGTTTGTCTTATTTTTGCTTCAAGGTCTACCCAGTATGTCTGGAGAGCTGAGGGGAAGTTTTCATGTGATAAACCAAGTTCCTGTTTCTCTGTGTCCCCACCATCACCCTTCCCGGTTCTCAGCTTGTGCTTGTCTAAGCCTCACAGGGACTCTGACCAAGCACATTACCTAGTTTTGTTGCCATATGAAAACTCTGGTATGTAAAACGTGCCCGAAGATACCGCATTCTGAAGGCTTGCCTACATGTGCTTGCTATGATTCAGCCATCTGAGGCGTAGTCCTTACCTTCATTTGTCCATTAGTTCACTCATTCCACAAGCATTTACTGAGCACCTACTACCTGCTGGGCCTGTTACGCTAAGGAATACAGAGATGGATAAACCACAGCCCTTATTCTTGTGTACCAGGATATTCCTAAAGACAATAAGCATTGCTTTTGCAGAACAGAACTGGAAGAAAAAGAGGCTAAACCATCCTCAGGTGGGAGTATCCAGGCAGGCTTCCCATAGGAAGTGGCAAGTGAATCTAAAGTACAGTGTGTCCGTAAAGTCATGGTGCACTTTTGACTTTTGACCGGCCAAAAGTGCACCATGACTTTACGGACACACTGTATAAGGAACACAGAGCAAATCTGGAAACAAAAAGATCACAAATGACCAGGCCCTCCAAAGAAAACATGAACATACCACTTGAGATGAAACGGGCCCACTGATTTTCCTTTCCTGGTCCTGGTCTGTGGGCCAGCATTGTCCTTTTTCTCGCTAGGTACAACACATTGAGAACCAGTGATATACAGTCTGCGTTTTCAACAAGGATACTGTATCTCAAGGGGGAAAGATTGGTTCTTGGGGGGTTGGAGGTAAAAAATCTTAGTTACTATAATATTTTGTGGCCCTCCAAAGGGCTACAGTACCTAAATGGATATGCAGTATATTTTCAGTATTAAAATTTCATAGGAAGGGGAAGAGTTGGACAAATAATGTCTCTAAAGGCTTTTCAGCAGAGGAGAGGTGAGTGGAGTTGTAATGAAAAGAAAGGTTGAGAATCATTGATGTAACTGAACGAGCAGCAGCATCGGATCTAGATAGACCTAAATTCAAAGCTACCTCCTTCATTTAACAATCTGTATAATTTTGGACATATTAATCTCTCTGTGCCTTAGTTTTCTTTTGTTTGTTTGTTTTGTTTCTTTGTTTTTTTTATTCATTGACAGAAGGTGAGGCAGAGAGACTTCCACATGCGCCCTGACCAGGATCCACCCAACAAGCCCACTAGGGGGTAATCTTCTGCCTATCTGGGCTGTTGCTCCATTGCTCAGTAACCAAGCTCTTCTTAGCACCTGAGGTGGAGGCCATGGAGACATCCTGAGCACCCAGGGCCAACTCACTCCAATTGAGCCATGGCTGGAGGAGGAGAAGAGAGAGAGAGAGAGAGAGAGAAAGAGAAGCAAGAGGGTGAGGAATGGAGAAGCAGATGGTGCTTCTCCTGCATGCCCTGACTAGGAATTGAACCTGGGACAACCACACACCAGGCCAACACTCTACTACTGAGCCAACCAGCCATGGCTATTTTTATTTTCTGTAAAATAGGACAATTACACTTCCCCTCACAAGGTTGTTCAGAGGATTAAATAAAATCGTACATGTAACTATACACTGGCATTTAGTAGATACTAAATAAATGTTATTAGATATGAATTCCCTACCCCAATCCAGCCCAAGACACATCTGTTCAGAAGGGGGTCCAGAACTGATGACATTCGCTGAAGGGGTTGTTTTCAGGCAGTCATTGCCATGAACAGCATGTGTAGGAGGATTCTCCTCTCTAGGACCACCTGAATGTGTAATGTCCCAAGAGCTCTTGGAATTATCTAAGAGAGAGATCAGGTGCTCGATCCATTTGCGTTATCAAAGAGCACATTTTCTGGTGCTTCCTTCGGGGACACAATTAATATTCAACCTGTTTGGAGCAATTAATGTTAGGGAAGCTGAGACATCCAGGTGTAGTTAAATCCTATTATTGATTGTCTTTTAAGGGGAGAGAGTGAGATTTTCCCAAGGCTTGCAAGTTAATTTGGGGGCCTCAACTCAAGCGTCTCTGAAGTGCCTGCACCACCATTTAGGAAAGAAACTGTTGGCCTAGGGCCAGCCAGTTGTAGAGGGGAGTCACCTGGGAAGGGAGGCATGCAGGACAGCAAGGAGAGTCAGGAAAGGAGGGTCGGGTGGCTCTTCTTTTTTACCCTGAGACTCCATGCTCCCTTTTGTCACAGTCCTCCCTGTGCACCTGTGAGGGCCTGCATAGATTAGAATAATGCCTGGCATATGACAGACCCTCATGTACACCTACTTGTTTGGAGACAATGATGTGAAATGATTAATTTACTCCCCTCCCCAGTAATTATAACTAACATTATTGTTAAATGTGTTATGTGTTTTACTAAATTATTGCACTTAACCCTCACAAATATTTTTTCACTATCATCCTCATTTTATAGATGAGGAAACTGAGGCTGGGAGAAGTTAGGATGTTGCCCCAACAGCTCATCTGTCTTCACTCTGACCCTGGGCTCATACCCACTCTGCCGTTACTGAATCTGCCGGAGGCCAAGGTCAGAGTCTGGTTCAATTCTGAATCCCAGTGCCTGGCACAGGGAGAGGGAAAGAGCTGTCTCCCTCCTCCCACCATCCTCCCGCCATTCTTCCAACATCTCTGTTGCCCCAAGTCTTGTCTGGGCCTATCCAAGTCAGGTGTGACTTGCATGTCACCACTTCCATATCCATGACACACGGATGGCAGCACCCAACACTGTGAACCAGAAAGCACTGTTGTGCTATGCAGAGCCAGATAGAGGGGCTTTGTCTCTGACACCCACTTTGTGTCCTCACAAGGCCTGCCTTGTGTGGCAAGGAATGGTGTCTGAGCAGGTTCATTATCTGCTCAGAACATGTTGGGGTATAGGCCCAGCAAAGCCATACATGTTCTAGAGAAATGCTATGCACCTGCCAGGCCACCAAAGGGGACACACACACACTACAGGTTGTTGGGAGGCACTGGAGATCAACTAGGTTAAAAATGGTAAGATAGTTTGCCTGACCAGGCAGTGGATAGAGCATTGAACTTGGATGCAGAAGACCCAGATTCGAAACCCTGAAGTTACAGCTTGAGGGTGGGCTCATTCAGCCTGAGCGTAGGCTCACCAGTTTGAGCATGGGGTTGCTGGTTTGAGTGTGGGATCATAGACTCAATCCCATGGTCGCTGGCTTGAGTCCAAAGGTTGCTGGCTTGAGCCCAAGGTTGCTGGCTTGAGCAAGGGGTCACTTGCTTTGCTGTAGCCCCCCAGTCAAGGCACATATGAGAAAGCAATCAATGAACAAATAAGGTACTGTTGCTTATTTGATGATGCTTCTCATCTCTCTCCCTTCCTGTCTGTCTGTCCCTCTCTCTGTCTCTGTCACACACACACACACACACACACACACACACACACACACACACACACACACAGAGTAATTTCTCAATTTGTAAAACATGTGGCGGTTGGCCAGTATTTTCCTCTATGTTCTGTCATGGCTGCTGGCGTGAGGGGTGCAGGCGTGAGGGTGGCTGTTGCCATCCCCGCTGGAGAGATAAGGGTGGTTCTGCCTGGGTGCTGTGGGAGGAGTCTCAGGGCTGGAGGGAATTTGATATTTTCTCATCCAAACTCCTCCCAACCTAGGTTCCAGGAGACACAGAGCTTTCTGTAGCTCACACTGGTAACAAGTACAGAGCCAGGGCTTAACCCGGAACCCCCTGACAACAAAAGGCCAAGTTCTTCTCCATTGTGTGGGGATGTCTGAGAGAGGCAGAGGCCCTGGACAGCCTCTGGGCCCAGAGCATTGGCCAAATCTAAGAGCCTCAGTTAAGACAGCATCCTTGTTTGGGGAAATACTAGCCATCAGGCTTCCTGGCGCTTGCTTGTGGTCTTTGAGGCCATTGATGGGTTCAGATCTAGCTGTGCCCAGTGCAGGGTTGGAGTGGCAAGGCAGAGCAGAAGTGGGCAATGTGGAGCCTAGTGGGTCTGGGACATTCTGGAGAGATGGTGATTCCTGGGCTGGTTTAGAGATCTCACCAGGTGCCTGTAATCATGGAAAAGGGCATTGCCTGATCCTGCAAATCAAGCTTAATATTGGCCCATCCAAACGGCAACTTACAAAATAAGGAAGAAGCTCAGAAGAAAGCAATAAAACTAAGCAGTTGGGCCTTCAGAGGTGTTGAGGAGGGTGCTCGGGGTGCCCTCCTAGATAGCATCCCTTAAACAGAAGTCTGCTTGTGACCCAGTATTCTTAGTGATATTTTCTGTGGCTTCCCTTTGTCCTCCAGAGGAAGCCCAAACTTCTCATTCCATCCCCAAAGGCCCTGTGTTATCTTTTTCTCAAAAGAGGTGATCATTAACAGCACAGACATGGTCTCTGGGTTCAAATCCTGCCTCTCCTGATTTCTGAGAAACGTCACCTGCAGCAAGTGTCTTGACCACCCTGTGCCACGTAACTTGGTGTGTAAAACTGACATGAGGGCTTGATGCTGTTAGGCTGCAGTGAGATAGTGCACATAAAACTCTTGGCACAATGCCTGGCCTGTAGTTAGTGCTCTCAGCCAAGTTGTGATACTGTTATTAGCAGCAGCAATGATGCTAGCTGTAATTATAGTTCTTCCCGACCCCTGGGCTTTTCCGAAGTGCTTTTCCAAAGGCAAGAGGCCTTTGGATATGTTGAACCTGTCAGAGTCTTTCTCACTCTCCCAGAGCTCTGCAGCAACTTGCTCTACCCCAGGCTATGGCCTTGTCCTTGACTCTCTCCCATGGGGAGGAGTCACTGAGCCCCCACTGGCTTCTCAGCACACATTGTAGCTCTCTGGGCACATAGTGGCTATTTCTGAATGTCCCATCTGAGACCTACTGAGGGCAAGGTGTCTGAGTGACAGGCAGCACCCCCAGGCTTGTAGAACAAGTCTGTCACTGCCTCGTGCTCCGCCCAGAACTAAGAAATTCATAATTGGTGTTTACAGGGATTTGGGCAAAGAAGGTTATTAAGCTGTATGGGCAGGGTGTAGGAGACACACAGGAAGCCCAGAAAACACCTGTCTGTCCTGCACCTGGCAGCAACAGGTAGTATCAGGGCCTCATTATCCACCTACTGGCAAGAGGATTCCCAAACAGAATTAACCTCAAGTAAGAATATTACTTTTCTGTTGCCTTCCCTGGCACTCTCTGTTCCAGCGTGATTCAGGCAGCCACTCGGCTGAAATTTTGAATTTCTTTCTGTCTCTCTTATGCACTACCGCATTTTCCTCTGTCTTCTTTGTGATTTTTATTTGGGGTAGCATATTCCTACACCTGGACTTTGGAAAGGGCTTTGCAACCAAATGGGGAATTCTCCTAAGCGTTTACTCCACAGGCTGAAGCACTTGGACAGGGTTCTTGCATCCCCGTGAGGCTTAAGGCATCCAAGTTGATGCCCAGGCCCCACGTCCCAAGCACCAGAGCTGCAGGGGCCCAGAACCTTGGCTTCAGATGTCACTCTGAGTACATTGGAAATCCAAGCACCCACCACACAGTTGAAGATTTAAAATGTTGTAGATATTGCAATAGTCCCAAACTGAAATTAGTCATGCCTTTCAAAAAGAGAATGGTGAGACAAACTGTGATATGTGCATACCGTGGAATACTATTCAGCCATAAAAAGGAATGACCTATTGATCTCTGCAATGACTTGAATAAATATCCAGGGAATTACGCTCTGCCAAAAAAGCCAATCACAAAAGATTACATCGGTATGATTCCATTGACATAACATTTTTGAAATTACATAATTTATTTTTCTTCTTCTTTTCCAAGTGACAGGAGGGAAAATAGACAGACTGCCAAATGCATCCTGACTGGAATCCACCCAGAAACCTCTGGAGTCAGTGCTCTGCCCATCTGGGGCCATGCTCACAACAGAGCTATTTTTAGTGCCTGAGGCAGAGGCTTCACAGAGCCATCCTCAGTGTGTGAGGCCGATGCACTTGAACCAATCAAGTCATGGCTCCAGGAGGAAAAGGAGGAGGAGAAGGAAGAGGAGAAAGAGAGAGAGAGAGAGAAGGGGGAGGAGTGCAGAAGGAGATGGTCACTTCTCCTATGTGCCCTGACTGGGAATTGAACCAGGACATTCACACGCTGGGCCAATGCTCTACCACTGAGCCAACAAGCCAAGGAAAATTACATAATTTTAAAAGTAGAAAATCGAGTTAGTTGTTTAGAGGGCTTAGGGACAGGGCATGGCATAGAAGGAGCACCGAGGGTTAGATTATAAAAGGGCAAAGAGAAGGAACTGTTCAGTATCTTCACTCCAATGCTGTCAAGGCTACACAGGTGATAAAATTGCATAGAATTTAACACATGCACATGCAGATACAAGTAAAACTAGGGAAACCTGAATAAAAATAATGGATTGTGTCTATCAATATCCTGGTTGTGATAGTATATTACACTTTTGCAGGATGTTACCTTTGTGGAACACTGGACAAAGTATATAAGAGCTGTCTCTGTATTATTTCTTATAGCTGCATGTAAATCTACAATTATCTCAGTAAGAATTTTAATTAAGAAAAATAAAAGCGCCCTGGTCGGGTAGCTCAGTTGGTTAGAGCATCATCCCAATATGCCAAGGTTGCAGGTTTGATCCTGAGTTGGAGCACACACAGGAATCAACCAATAAATGTATAAATAGGTAGAATGACAAATCGATGTTTTTTTTCTGTCTCCCTATCCCCCTTCCTCTCTCTCTCTCTGAAATTAATAAATTAAAAAACATATAGATAATTCAAGTAACTTCTAAAAAGAAACATGATAGCCTGACAGGTGGTGGTACAGTGGACAGAGCGTCAACCTGGGATGCTGAGGATCTAGGTTCAAAACCCTGAGGACACCAGCTTAAGTGTGGGCTTACCAACTTGAGCACAGGGTCTCTGGTGTGAGGCCTAACGTTGCTGGCGTGAGGCCCAAGGCCACTGGCTTGTACAAGGGGTCACTGGCTAGGCTGGAGGCGCCCTCCTAATCAAGGCACGTATGAGAAGCAATCAATGGACAACTAACGTGCCACAACTAAGAGTTGATGCTTCTCATCTCTTTCCTCCTGTCTCTCTCTGTTGCATGCTCTCTTGCTAAGAAAAAAAGAAAGAGACATTATTGATATAATTGAAGACTCCAGTGCCCCCAATCTCATTCCTTTCCTTCCTCAGAAGCACCCAGTATGCGGAATTTGGTATTGATCATTCCCATCCCCGTTTTCACACTTTTACTACGTATGCATAAGTAGTGGATAGTATTTGGGGGGTTGTTTTTGAATTTTGTAGTCACTGTATTTTGCTGTAATGTACACACTTTGTATAATCCATTGAATCACTGTATCAGAGTTTATTTAGTCTTTCTCTTGTTGATGGACTTGGTTATTTCCAGCCTTCTGGTGTGAGCTGTGTTGCCATGAACCTTCTTGCTCATGCCTCCTGTGCCAGGTGCAAGAGTTTAAGTGATGCCCTGGGGCTATATGAAGTAGCTGGGTATCTTCAGTTCCACTAGACACTGCCAAATTTCTTTCCAAATTATTTCTATGTACTTATTCTCCCTCAAGCAGTATATCAAAATACCTGGAAATGTGCATCTTTGTCAATGGGGTAATGCCAAACTTTAAAACTTTTGCCAACCCAGTGAGATATAATAGCATCCTGTTGTTTACATTCCCTTGGCTTCTTTGTCATGTGCAAATAATCATCCTATCTCTTCCATCCAGACTAGGAGCTCCTAGTTACAGCTACCCAAATATATGTGCCTAGCATATACTAGGGGCTCAAGATTTATTGAAGGAATGAAAATAATAATTCTAGATGCTTCCACTTGGGAGGATCATGGTTGTTTTCTTCTTTGTTTCTGTATTTAATATTCATCTATGGTCTTTTGAAAAATAACATATTTAAGATGTAATTCACGTCTCATACAACTCACAGTTCAACTATATAATTCACTGAGTTTTGGTGCATTTACCACAATTGATTTCATTATTTTCCAAAACACCCTTACCTTTAGAGTCAGTCCCTATTTCTCCCTACCCCACAGCCCGCGGCAACCACTAACTCCTTTCTGTCTCTGTAAGTTGTTGTGTAAACTGAATCATACAATACATGGCCTTTTGTGACAGCTTCTTTCAGTAAACCTAATGTTTTCAATGCTCTTTCATGTCGTAGTATAGATCAATACTTCACTACTTTTTATTGCCAAATAATATTCCATTGTATGGATATACCACTTTTGTTCATCCATTCATCAGTTGAGGGTCATTTGGGTTGTTTTCACTATTGTGAATAATGCTACCGTAAACATTCAAATTTCTGTGTGTGTGTGTGTGTGTGTGTGAGCATGTTTTTATTTCTCTTGGACATGCACTTAGGTGACAAATTGCTGGATCATATAGTGGCTCTGAGTTTAACCATCTGAGCAACTGCCACACTGTTTCCAGAGTGGCTGCAGCATTTTATATAGCTCTATCATGGGCTTTTGAATTAAGCAAAATGGGCTAAAATCCCAGTTTTGCTGTTTTTGAGCTGTGTGATTATAACTTTTCCTTTCATTTTCTTCCTAAGTAAAAGGAGATTATAATACCTACTCTTTAGGATAGTTGTGAGGATGGATTAACGAAAACAATTGGCTTTATATAGCCTTTGGCACAGTGCGGGGTGCACTTCTCCTTGGAACAAAGTGACAGTGACAGCATATCATCATGAGCATCCTCTAGTCTGTGGCCTTTCCGCCTGTGTTGCTGTCCAAGTCACCCAGAACTTCCGTGAACACCTCCTCCAAGTGGGCTGGGAACTAAATATTTGAGTGAAAGGCCCAGACAGTGGCCTTTCCTTGGTATCCAATGCTCATATGCATGCCAGAATAGTTCCATTGCAATGGCGATTCCCAAAGCCTCCAGGGGCCACCCCTGTGGGCTGCCCCGCCTTGGCAGGGTCTTACAAGGCACCTTCCCACCCTCCAGAGGTTATTAGGGCAGAGCTCCTTATTAGACTTCAGTTTAGGATGGCTTAAATTGGGTCTGAACCACTTGAGTTTATTTAAATAGGTATTTTTCCTCTGTTTTTCATGCCATCATTTTTGCAAATGTCACAAACATTATCTGTACAACCCAGCCTTGTATAAGAAGAAAAAAAGGTGATTTCTTGCTGATTGCTGTTTGTTTTGGAGATGACTCCCTGGATGAGAGGGATGTGGCTGCATGTCAGGGGCAGAGAACAGCAGAGCTCAGCTGTGCCGTGGCATGGGCAGGGCAGACAGGGCCAAAGTCCCCCATAGAGAGGGAGACCAGGCAGTGAGACTGAGAGTGGCTCCCAGGACGAGGTATCTGTTCATGGCAGTGTCACTGTTGGTTTGTACACAAGGCACAGCCTCGTTACCTCTACTCCATCCCCTTTTTCTGTCCTGCCTGTCTAGGTTGGTGACCAGAAACCTGGTCTCCACCTTGATTTGGCACCTCCTTTGACTTACATGTCTAATCTCTGAAGTGCACCCACTTTTCTCCATGATCTCCCTGCTGGGTCACTGCAGCAGCCTCCACACCGCCTCCCTGCCTCTAGCTGTGCCCCTCCCAATGATGCATTCTCCAGCCCACAACCATCTTCCCATAAAACAACCTAAGACCCCAGTCACTGTCCCCCTGAAAACCCTTCAGTGGCTTCCCTTGGCCCTGAGGATCAAGTCCACTTGCTCCTGCTCTTCTCCATTCTTCTACAGTTTACTGTGATCCCCGCACTGACTATGAGTGCTTCATTCACCTGTCTTCTCTGTTTACCTCCAAGGTTCTCTGAGGTCAGCAAATCTGTTTTGTTCATGCCAGTATCCTGACATCAGAGCTTCTGACTCATCGTAGGTGCCCAGTAAATGTTTGCTTCCCCTTACACTTGAGTAGTCTTTATAATTTCTACAACTCTTTTGCTTTACAACATTCTCTCTTTTACCCTCACCACACTGAGGTACAAACAGTAGTTGTTATTCCCACATTACAGATAGAAAATTCCAGGCTCAGATGATAACTGATGGGGATACAGCAGGGAAAATGGCAGATCCCTACAGGCACACAAGGTTACCACAGGAGCCATCACTAGAACCCCATACGGAAAGCAAGGCAGGCTATGCTTTCCCATGGTTCTCAAATTGTGGTTCCTTGGCCACCAGCATCAATATCACTGTTAGAAATGCAAAAATTTGGCCCCACCTACAAGATAATAGAATAGCAAGTAGCCAAGCCCAAACTTTCCAGCCATCTTCTAGCCAAGATTATATTCTGTGTTTTCCAATGTCCCTCTTCTGGGTGTCCTCATGCCTTTGAGTCCTAGTGGTGCGCTCTGCGGCACCAGATAGAATGACAGCTCTCCTTCCTATAGGCCATTTGTAGCATGGCTTTTCCCCATAAGGTCAGAAAGCTTTGTGGGGCATAATAGTGCCCATCCTTTAGGCGTACTCCCTGCCAGAACTGATTAAGCCAGGCCTGACAAGCATGTCTCCTGGACAAGTCTGGGTACTTAGGCAACCAGAGCATTACTCACTTGCAATGCCTCAGGTAGAATTATTTCCAAGGCATGATAATCTCCCAGTTTAGACAGAAACTACTATTGGCAGGCACAAAATTCAGAGGCAGTGCTTGCGCCTGGAGGAACAGCTTTATCCTCTCCTGCCCCTGCCTTGACTTTGAAACATTCTGTCAAGAACGATCAGCCTGGAATTGAAAGGTGCTCATGTGCCAGCTGAGCAGAGAGGTGGAATGCAAATAGAAATTACCCCAAGTGATTTTTTGGGATGCTCATGTCACTCAAGGGTACCAAGCATGGTCACACAGTGATAAGGGGTAAGCCCGAAAGGCCTGGTCTGCATCACTCTGATGTGTGAAGTTGAATGACCCTTGCCCTCTCTGGGTCAGATCTGTTCTGATGCTAAATCACAGCACCTTCCAGCACTGATGTGGCACCTATGCCATGTTCTATGAGACTCTGGCTACAATGGGAGTCTGGCTGTCTCTCTCCTAACTTCACGATGGGCTATAATCTGATACCACAGGACATCAGTCAATCCAGAGCTGTTTCAGCTAAAATTGCATAGTTGTGGCCTCTAAAAGGAAAGGGGAGAGATCAGTGGTTTGTTTTTGTTTTTGTTTGTTTTTTAATTAGTGCCTCTGGTTTTGAAAGGCTGTTAAAGGCCACCTTGTCCTTTCCAGTCTGCCTGCCTGTTCCTATCTCCTCAAGCCCAGAGGTCCTCAGGCTTCTTTGTACACCAGAGTCATGTGCAGGGCTTGTGAACACAGGGTGCTGTTTCTGATTGGGTAGGGCTGGCATAAAGCACCGAACGTGCATTTCCGACAGGTTCCCAAGGTGATGCTAATGTTGTTGCTCTGCCTCACTGGGAGAATCACCGCTCTCCATCAAGGGGTGCGTAGGCCACCCTACCTCTGCTCTCTCACAACCTGAGGCAGCCCTTCCACCCTCGGGCAGTCCTCCTCAGGAGGAGGTTGAAACCCGTCTTCCCTGAGGCTTCTGCCCACTCTTCATAAGTCTTCCCCTTAGAATCCATGGCAGGTATGAACACTTGAAGGTGAGAATAGCAGTGGCCTCCTGACAGTCAGAGGGCTGAGCACTTGACATAGAGCATCTCATTGATTCCCCCAACCATCCGGGAATAGAAACATTCTCCCCACTTCACCAAGACGCTGATGTGTAAAAATCAAAGGAGTTAACAGACAGGAAATAACTTTGCAACTGTATACACTGTGCAGAGCTTTGTTTTCAAGGCTCATATTAGTTTGGGCTACTGTAACACAATCCCACAGACTGGATGGCTTTAAACAACTGGAATTTTTTTGTTGTTGTTGGTTTTTTTATTTCATAATTCTGAATGTAGAAGTCTAAGATCAGGGTGCCAGTGGGTTGGGTTTCTTCTGAGTTCTCTCTCTATTTGGCTTCCAGATGGCTGCCTTCTCACTGTGTCCTCATTTGGTCATCACTGTGTTTGTGTTGTCTTAATCTCTCTCCTTGCAAGGACACCAGTCATATTATTTTAAGGCCCACCTACATTACATCATTTTATCATAATCACTGCTTGAAAGTCCTTATCTCCAAATACAGTCACATCCTGAGGTATTGGGAAGGTGGAGCCTTATAATAGAAATGGGGAAGGGGAGGGCACAATTTACTTTATAACAAGCCTCTCATTGGAGCCTGATTCATGACCATATGCGTGACTAAAGAGAAGTCACCTAACCTTTCTGAGCCTTGCTTTCTTCTTCAAAGCCCTACTTGTAGCAATTCTAGGCCCAATGAAAGGACCCAAATGTGGAAGAAGAGGGCAGGATTTGAACCCAATCTTTCTGAAGCAAAGCTTTTGTGCTTAACCTCTATGCTATACTCACATTATAACACTGCATTGTAGGAGAATACTGAGTGACTTAGGAAAATACCTTTGATGAGAGATTCATGAAACAAACAAAAATAAGCTGTAAAATATACTATCCTCATTCTATAGCTGAGATGTGTGTGTGTGTGTGTGTGTGTGTGTGTGTGTGTGTGTGTGTGTATTATATAGAGAGGGAAGTTAGAGGAAGAATAGACTAAAATCAGTGGTTATTTCTGGGCTGTGAGATTACCTTTCAATGTTTTTTATAATACCTAGAACAAATATGTTACATTTAAAGTCAAAGGAAAGTGGATTTTTTCAAAAGTAGAAACAGAGCAAAAGATTTAGAAGGAGACATGCATGGGTGAAAATCCTGGCTCTGGCTGTCCCCAGCGTCTGGAGCACCTGCCCTGTCTCTGGGTTCTTCTGACGAATCAAGGACTGGTGGGCACAGATAAGGCATGAGGCAGCGCACCTGATTTGTGTTCCATTTTTGAAGAAGGCCTGCACTGCATCCCCCAGAGACAGAGCACAGTGCAGTTCCCTGAATAGCCACTGCTGTTTTTAGAGGTCAGCAAGAACTGCAACCAAAGAAAGAAGTGGAACAGTGACTGGCGGCTCTGAAGACCCTGTGGGTCCTGGGCTAGATCTCAGTCTTTTTCTTCAAAGGTGCCTCCCTAAGAAGTTCCCCATCAGCCTCCCTGAGCCCTAGGTCAGTGCAGCGGGGCTGCTAGCATCCCTTCTGCTGTGAGGGCAGAGAAGGCTGGGGTGTCCACCTTAGGTGACCACTTCACTCTTGAACCATGTGCTCTTTACAAGTGTTGTCAGCTCCTGGGGCACAGGAGGTGTCTAGACTTGATATCCCTTTGCTATGGCTGGAAAGCAGACAGGATAGGACTGCTGTCTGGGAGCAAAGCTTCCAGGATGTATTTGTGAAATTTTTAGAGATGGGCAGAAATCGTTGGAGATTAGAGACAAGTAGCATCTTGGATTCTGAGTGCAAGGGCACCTCACCCAGCTGCCCTGCTTGAGTGTCCTGAGCAGCCCTGTGCTCGCACTTTCCGTGAGAGAGCCCTTCCCACTTCTGGAGAGTTGGTTGTTTACAGATTTATTCCCAGAAATGTCATATCCTCTGCCCAGCACACATAATGATTCAAGATCAATAATGGAGATGATGAACTTGGATTGCCTCCTTACCACGTTATCAGGAAATGCTGGGAGTATTCCACCTGGGCGTTCTCATTTAATCTTCACAATAGCAGTCTGAGTTAGATGCATAATTATTCCTATTTTGCAGAGAAGGAGGCTGAACCAATGCCTAGTACATAATAACAAAGATAGCAAATGTTTGTATAGTACTTAATGTGTTCCGGGCACTCTTCTAAGTGGTTTACATGATTAACTAATTTCATTTTAACAAAACTCTTAGAGGTAGATAGTATTATCGTCATCATCTCAGATTTGCAGATAGGGTCACTGAAGCACAGAGAGATTAAGTATGTAACCTTAAGTCACAGACCTTCTACGTGGCGAAGTCAGGATTTGAACCCTGTCAAGTTCCACTGGCCATGCTTCTAACTGCCATGGCCACATCATTCTTCCTGTCGCTTCATGAACATTTGTGTCAAGAATACCTGACTTCTACCTGCCTATTATCTCTCACCCTGATCCGTTCTTCTCCCTCTCTCTTCGTTCCACAAACATTGTCCATCTTTTGGTTCTTCTAACAACCAAGCTCGCTCTGATGTCAGGGACTCCTCCAGACTGTCCCTTCTTCTCCTGGCTGCCTCCTCCTGGCCATCCCCCTTCAGGATATAATTTTATTGTCACTGCCCTGGAGGGCTGCTCCAACCTCACAGACCAGGTCAGTCTCCTGTTAGCCTTTCTCACAGTACCTGTGCTCCTTCTTCAAGGTCGCACCCTCCCTCGTCCACTCAGGATGACAGCCCCATAAGGGCAGGACAGTGCCACCCTCAGCTCCCTGCGTCCCCAGCATCCGCTCAGTGCCTGACACAGAGCAGGAGCCTCATAAACACTTGTTAGCTAAGTGCATGGGAGCTAGCACACGGGGCAGCACCAGCTCCTCCGGGAGGCAGGGGTGTGGCTGACAGCACGTTGGGTCTCTTCCCATCAACTCACCACACTTTAGTGAGAGCGTGGTTGTGTCTGAACTCCTGGCGACTGTCTCCTCACATAACCTCACCCATTGGAGAGGGGGACTCTGAGAGGGGAAAAGGGAAGGGAAGGATGGAGCAGAGGCTGTCAGTGCGGGCTGGTCACTGGACTCACCAGGAAACTTTAGTAACCCACCCTGGCCTGGGCTGACTGGGGCCAGTGGAGCCAGAACTACTGAGGGAGGAGCCTGGGTATCAGCACTTTGACATTTTCTGTTTCCTGAGCCTGATCTAGATTTTGTGTTGGAGGCCAAGCCATCCAGAGAGAAGAGTTTCTTAGAGGACCCAGTCTAGTCCTCACTGCTCATTGGCTCTCCAGCACATCACAGCCTAATGGAAGGGCCTGGCCGTGCAGAAGCCAAATATCGGAGTGGCTGTTGGGTAATGGTCATCCTCAGCATTTAGTAATAACAGCTACTACGTTTTGTTTTGTTTTTGAGTAGACAATGTGTGGGGCCTTTTGCACCCTTCCTCTGACCTAGTCCTCACATGCTTATAAACTGGGGTGGGGGGGATTGAGGGTGCTGGTGTTTTCTAGAGGAAGACCCCAGGTTCAGTGTTCAGCTGAGGCCACATGGCAGGGACGTGGCAGAGCCCCTAGCCTGTGCTCCTGGTGACCTGCACAGCCCATGGCTTGTCAGTCCCCTATCTCAGCACAAGGAGCACAGTGCAAGTGCCATGGCTTCTGGCCTAATGACTAACAAGACTGGAGGAAAAATCCTGATTGGAAGCCTGATACATTGTTTGCTAAGATTTAGAAGAGAGAAAGGCAGTTTCCCCCGACAAAGTCCCCCAGCAAAACAATGCATTTTAAATGGCTCCCAAATTGCTGAGCTATTTCACTGCTGCAGAGGAGAAATAGCTTGGGGGAAGCTATTGGCCCTTTATGCCCTGAACATCAAAACAAAATGCCAAATGGGAAAATGCAATCACAGGAGGCTGTGAGAAGTGACGGGGATTACATGGGAATGGTTTGCTGTTGAGGTGTAGGGAGAGTGTCAAACCTGGATTCTGAGTGGCCCCCTGGGAGGCTAGGGATGGTTTTGATCCTGGGCTCTGGGATCAGATGAACCTGGTTCATACATCAGCCTAGGACTTATTCTCCCATGCTGAGGTGCCCATGGGGATTAAGTGTATGTAAAAAGGCACCTCTTAGGCAGAGGCTTCTGTGTGGCATTTTGGAACATGCTGGGGTTGGCCCAGGTGGAGGTGGCTGTTACAGGTGACTCTAGTGACCAACCAGGGCTGAGAACCTCTGCCTCCCTCCACCTTTCCCCCCCCGTGAATCCTCCTGTCCCCTTGCAGCCCAGTTTCCTGCCCTCACACACGGTTGTGATGTGTTATGAGGAGACAATTCCCAGACCTGCTGGTATGACACAAAACTGCTGTCAGTACACTGGGTGAATTGTTGGAAACAGACCCATTTTCAGCCACGCCTTCTCCTCTGGGAGGAGCACAGGGGACCCCTGGGGAGGGGCCTGCGGCTGGCAAGGGGAACTGAGAATTCAGAGCCTCGCTGCCATTTGCTGACAACCCGCCATCCCCTGCATGGCATCTGTTGAACACTCCACGTACACACATGACCGGGCTTTATGGGGAGGAGCAGTGTGTTACTTCCAGGACTGAGGCTACTGATACAGGCTGTCTCCATCAGGCTGGTGAAAAGGTTCTAGAAAGGTAAGGTAGCCTGCTGGTGAGGCGTGTGTGTCACAACAGAGATAATTTCCCAGGTCCTAAGGAGACAAGAAAAGTAAGTTTTCCAGCTTCCTATTTGCTGAGCAACATAGTAGGGTGGGAAACCTGAGAACAGGTGTGACTGAGGCCATTTTAGAAAGAGAACACATCTCCTTAGAAATAGCCCACAGGAAACATGGGGAACAATTTCTGACCTTTGCAGTGTGTGCTCATGATAGCAATGTCTAGGCTGTCATTGACGGAGCACTAGCCAGGGCTGGACTCATCAGACATTGTCACCATTACACCCCCACATTGCTGCCACCACCACCACCACCACCACCACCACCACCACCACCATCACCACCACCATCACAATCACCACCACAATCACCACCACCACCACCACCACCACCACCACCACTATCACCACCACCACCACCATCACCACCATCACCACCATCACAATCACCACCACAATCACCACCACAACCACCATCACCACCACTACCATCACCATCACCACCATCGCCACCACCATCACCACCATTACCCCCACCACCACCATCATCACCACCACCACCACCATCACCATCACCATCACCATCATCATCCTCACCACCACCATCACCATCACCATCACCATACACACACAACCCTGGGAGACAGGGGTGAGGATCCTGACTTCACAGGCAGAGAAAGTGGGGCCCCAGGGGACACAGAACTAGTAAACTATGAGGCTCAGACTTTTGGAAATTATAAGCTGCAACTTCCAGACCTGTTTTCTTATTTGATCTTTTCAAGAAGCCAGTGAGATGGGCAAAGGAGAAATTGTTTCTATTTTATTTATGTATGTATGTATATATGTATTTATGTATTTAATTTTTAATTGAATTTTTGGAGTGACTGGTTAATAAAATTATATAGGTTTTAGGGGTACAATTCTGTAATATAGCATTGTATATTTATTATATTGCTTGTTCACCACCCCAAGCCAAGTCTCCTTTTATAACCATTTATCCCCCCTTTCTTCTTTTCTACTTTCCCACCTCCTTTCCCTATAGTAATCACCATGCTGTTGTCTATGCCTGTGATGTTTTGAGGGGGTTGCTTAATTTATATAAGGTAAACTGAGGCTCAGAGACACACAGTGATTTCTCCAAGTGTCCCACAGCTAAGGGGCAACAGGATCTAGGCACAGGGCCAGGCCTGTTGGGCTCCGATCAGGGCTCCCTCCCCTTAACCCAGGCCTGCAGCTTCCTGCTAGCCACCCATCACGCCCCCCTCTGAACGCCTCACCTGTCGGGCTACCCCATGCTCCCAACACTCCCATCCTTCATACCCCTCCTGAAACCCACCTCAGTTGGTCTCTCTCCCTGTGTGAGCTTGAACAGGTTAATTACACCCTGACCTCTGTGAGCGTCCTTTTTCCTGCAAGGTAGTGCAAGAACAGTCTGTTGCCCGGGACTACTGTAAGAGCAGTTGAGGCGACTGTCCAGGCCCCATCCCTTGCGCAGAGACCTCTGCTGGTGTGGATAGATGCTTGCTGGATCAAATACATTATTTACCTGTGTGGGAATTCACACAGGAGTTACCCAGCCCAGCCTTTTCCTCACAGAGGCAGAAACTGCAGATGAAAGGAGACAGTGGACCTGACCAGCATCACACAGCAAGGCGGGGCAGGGCGAGCTAGCCAGCTCTCAAACCCTTGTGTCCTGATTCTCAGTCCACTGTTCCATGTGCCATACCAGACAGCCCCTGAGGACCTAGGGAAAGGAGAGATGAGGGACTAAATCTCACAAAGATCTCACCACCTTCAACCCCTAAAATCTGCATGGTCTTGAGGGGCAGCTGCATTTCAGTGGGAAGGAACATCGGGTTTGCCGTCAGATACCTGAGCCCCACCTGGCTCACCCTCCAGGCCAGGGTTCAAATCTATGAAGTGAGGGTAAGGAAGAGCTGCTCCCCATCATTCTGAGGTCTTTTTCTTGCTCCGCACATCCCAAAAGGAAACGGTGGCATTTGCAGTGGAAAGCAGGTAGAAAAGCTCATTGTCCCTGGCATCCAGCTCTCTCACTGCTCAGGTGAGGTCCTGGGAGCAGGAGGTGTGAGAGGAGAGAGTGGGTCTGAGGCAGCCTGTGGGGCTCCTGCTACTTTCTGCAGGATCCCTGACCTTGCTTGGAAAGAGCCACTCTCTAGGGACTCAGAGCTGATTGCTAAGAAAGGCTGTTGCCACTGCATCCCTGTAAAAGAAAATACCCATCTCCTCTGGATGATTCTCCAAAACATTTTCTTTTATGCCTGAGACACTCGGATGCAGACTCTGTACTGAAATCTGTTTTTAAAACTGTAATTATAGTTAAACCTGCTTTGCAACATGAAAAAAATTCTCCTAAAATTGCACCACCTGTTCCAATTATTTACATTTTTATGTGATTCCTTCAATATTTATTCACCCACAGGCTCTGTTTGGAGGGGCAGGCTGTATTAAGGTCTTCAGGATATTTGGTGGGAAGGATTGGGGGTAATGCTGGCAGACGTCTGACATTCATTCATTCTAAAGTTAAATACTGAGAGTTTTCTCTTAGCCAGGCTCTATACAAGTTCCTTGAGTGAGACTTGGCACTGCTTTTCAACGAAGGAAAAGAAAGAAAAAATAAAGGCTTGCCATTTCTGAGGAGCCTACTTTACACAAGGCCCAGTGCTAACCACTTTACACACTTCATCCCAGGTAAGCCTCTTGCCAACTGTGAGGCAGGCATTCTTATGCCCATTTACACGTGGAATCTGGGACCAGGAAGGTAGTCAGTACCATGGGCATTTTAACTGGGAGCTGGCTAGACACAGAAATGAGAGCTTGTGCTTGTGTAACTGGAAAACATGCTCATCTTTTTAAATACCCTAATGGTGTCTACCAAGTAAGACAAACATGCAAACAGAGAACTACCCTGTAATGGTGTTGAAGCTCTGAGATTTTTTTCTCTCAAGCTATAGTAGAAGCACAGAGAAGGGAGAGGTCAGTGTCGCCTGGACTGAAGGATCAAGAAAGCTGCCCAAAGGGGATAGCATGTCAGTAGACTAGAAATCATCTCTTATATAATCCCTGCTAGGGGTGAGAATGCTAGCCTCCGTTACATTAAGTGAGCAACTGCCTGCTGAAGCATTTCCTCTGCCTCACAGTGGCCTGGAGATCCCACAACCCTCTGTGGTCTGACATCAGGAGCAGGACCATCAATTGAGTCTGCCTAGAGCAGTCTGGACTTGGCAGAGCCATTAGGACCAAGCAGTTTCTAACACTGTGCTCAGGTCTCTCTCTTCTATTATTCATGCCAGCTATGGAACCCAGTCAATGTTAGTTTTGGTTCTATTGCAAATCAAAGTAAAATCCATTTTGCAAATATTTATTGAGGCCCTACAACTTTTCATACAGGCACTACTTACCCAGGGTATAAAAAGATGGGTAAGACCTAACTTTGGACTTCAAGAGACTCGTTCTGGGAGAGAGAGGAGAGCTAATTAATATTGCAAGAGCTGTCATGGCACTGCAAAAGTGTTTGAAAAAGAAATGGTTGATGGGTTTATTTGCCCTTGTTTAATGAGCACCAACTCTGTTCCAGCATGGCGCTAGGGCCTGAGAGCCACACAGGAAAAAGAATATAGTCCCTGTTCTTACGAAGGACACACCCTACTTCCCAAAATTTAGAAAAATCAACACAGACTTTTGAGAAGGTATTTGTGAGGTGGTGGAGAAGAGAAAAGTATGGGAACTTGGCAGAGGGTTAACTGCTAATGGAAGTGAAGAAACCCCATGTTTGTCAAGTACCTGCTAAGTGCTAGTGCTTTACAGGTGTTACATCACTTCTCTGTTGTTCTGAATAGAATTCTTTGTATAGATTTGAAAATTGAGACTCTATAATAGAGTTAAAGTAATTTGCTCAAGATAATAAATGATGAGTATATAAAATTTTGTATTCTATTCCATAGTATATTCATAGTGACATTCATACAAAGGAATGTTTTAAATGACTTGCTAATGAATAAAATTTATACTCCATTGAGATTCACATATGTACCCACTGCTTAAACTCAGTTTGAGAAAGAAGCAAGAGGGTTCAATAGAACAAGATCAGGAGCTCTGGCTGGATAGCTTGGTTGGTTACAGCATTGTCCCAAAGGGCAGAGGTTGCCAGTTCCATCCCTGGTCAGGGTACATATGGGAACAGATTGATGTTTCTGTCTCTTTCTCTTCCTTCTTCTTACTAAAAGCAATAATATATCTAATTTATTCCTTTTATATATATCAGGAGAAAATATACAAAAACCCTTAAATGTAATTTTACCTTCCCTAAAATTCAACAATAAAAAAGAAATCCCATTAAGGAACTGTGCCAATTACATTTATTTTAATACCTGTGGATTTCATACTAATCATTTTCATGAGCCCCAGGAACTCTTTAGGTTCCTTCACAATTTCAATGAGATGTTTAAATATTGATTTTGCATGCTTCCAGGTATTACATGTGCTAAAACTTTCCCACAGCTGGACCTCCAAGTATCAGCTACCTTTCTGAGGTCAAGACTTGTATTTGCCAGCTGCCATATTCTTCCATGTCAACCCAGCCTGGACCAGCCACAGACAGAGCCTGCCCTCCTCCCTCCTCTTTCCTCCCCCTTCCTTCCTCCCCTCTTCCCTCCTCCCTCCTCTCTCCTCTAATCTTTCTCATTTTCATTCTCCGTTCTCCCCTCCTCTCTCCTCTTTTTATCCTCTTTTCCATCATCATTCCCATTCTGCTCCCCTGCCTTCTTCTCTTTTATTTCCCCCTCCATTCTTTCCTTATATTTCCTCTCCTCACTCTTTCATCATCCTTTCTTTCCTTCTCTGTCATTGTCTCTCCCATTCTTCCCTCCTCCCACTTGCTCTTTCCCTCCTCTCTTCTCCCTTCTTTCTCCTCTATCATCTCATCTCTACCAGAACTTCACTGAAGCCTTCTACTCTAGGGATTCACAAGCTAGAGTCCCTGATTCCCTACAGGATCTGTGTGTAAGTTTCAAAGCATTGATTAGCCCTGGAAAAAGAATTCAGCATTCTGGGTTTGTGGGCAGGGACGGCTCTCTGGGGGAGAAGCTGGCCAGCACTTACTAGATGCTCAGATTCCTGGACTTGGGCTCACTGGTCTTCTTTCAATTCTTAGTCTCCAGTTTATTGTTTCCCTAACTTCCCACAGCAAGTTAGACTCACAGTTTACTTCAAATAGATTCAAGGATATGCTATTCAGAAAGCAAGTGCACAGAAAAAAAGAGAGCTCACTGTTAGTGAAGCACGGGTGTCCCCAGCAGTGGTGTGGATTAAATGAGATCACACAGGTGAGTGTTCAGCATGTAAGCATTCCTAAATTAGTGTTTCCATCTCTCCCAATCCATAAGGAAACACTATTCTTTGTGGATGAATAAAATTGTTTCCAGTTTGCTGGGGCTGACATAAAGTACCACAGACTGTGTGGCTTAAACAACAGGATATCATTTTCTCCCAGTTCTGGAGTCTGGAAGGCTGGAAGGCTGAGATCAAGGTGCCACCAGGGTTGGTTTCCTCTCAGTACTTCTCTCCTTGGCTTGTAGAATGGCTACCTTTTTCCAGTGTCTTTCTTCTGTGTGTGTCTTTGTCCCACCTCTTCTTCAAAGGACCTCATTTTACCTTATTACCTCTTTAAAGACCTTTTCTCCAAATAAAGTTATGTTCTAAGGTACTGGGAGTTAAGACTTCAACATGTGAATTTGGGGAATGGTACAATTTGGCCCATAAACGAGTTGGGTGGAATCTCTTCCCTCACAAGTGCCCTGTGTAAGGAGGCAGGCACAGGGAGGGGAGAAATGCTCAGAGCCAATCAATTGAAAACGATTGCATTTAGAACTTGGTCTTAATTCAAACCACTATTGACAGAAGGTTATTTAGGAAGCACTTTCTGGCTGAGCAGGTCCACCATTAATTATTAAGGATCCATTCCCAGCCTGGGCAGGAGTTGTGGACACCACCTGAGTAAGCAGCAGACCCACGTGCTTGCCGTCTCTTCCTGACAGATGGAAAGAAGTTGTGTTTTATTTATATGTGCAGCTATTCTTAACCTTGTACTTTTTTTTATCCCCAGTGGAAGGGATTATTGTAAGTATCTTGAACCCCTCTCATAGTCAGATTAATAGATGGGGTTCAGGTCATTGACCTGGAGTTCAAGAGCCAAGGTGTATTAACCCAAATGCATTATCAGATCGTTAGAGCCGTGTGCGTAAAAGTTTAACTTTAGAACAAGAAGTGGAGGGAAGGATGGGAAGGGGGGGGGCATGGAGTTAAGAAACATGTTTACATGTCAATATGCCACTCTACTGTGAGGGTTTGGTTAACAAAATCCTTGTTATAATATCACCTGCAATAAAAATACATAGTCAAAAAGAATCTTTTTCCAAAACCACTGACCGGAGAGTCAGGCTCCGAAGGGCTAGTCCAGATGCAATCAATTATAGTTGCATGCTTAATAACATACATTGGATGCAGGTGAATCAATAATCTCAGTGCATTCAAGTATAGATCCAAAGTAGTTTATTTCAGGAACAATAAATAACCCATGCTATTTATTTGCATAGCTCTATGACCTTAGGCAATTTTTAAAGAGAATTTGAAGCGGTGCATCTTTCTTCCCTCATTGTCCCTCCCAGTCCTCCAGTATTTAATTTTGCCAGAGTGCCTGTTGCCTGGATAGTAACCTCATTTATAATCTCACCACCCTCCGCTTTTCTCTGTTATGTAGACTGGCTGAGGTTCCTGCCTGAGATACTACAACAGGAAGAGGAAAGTGTGCCGCCGACTAGCTGATTTGCTTTAGCACACCATTACTTTTCTGAGCTCATTGTAAAATGAGGATAATATACCTGCTTTAAGGAATTGCTATGAGGATTAGAGACAAAGCATGTGAAGTCATCTCATTGTTGCTGGTATGCCAGCTGCTTGGAAAATATGTAAATGCGAATGTCATTACAAGTTTCCATCAATGGCTTTAAGGGATGAAAGGGGTGCTCAGGACAGGCAGTACCCTGGATTCCTGTCTCTTTTCTGTAACACAGGTCACTTCCACTTTGAACAATGTCTTCAAGTCTAGAAACTTCAAGGCTATCACTAGCTTAGCCAGCTACTAGAATGAGGCTTGGAAGGATAATAGCATGCATCCAAGACATGGAAATATAAGTAAAGACAATGTGGTAAAGAAAAAAAGAAGATAGTTTTCACAGTTAAAGAGATCTGGGTTCAAATCCTACCTTTGCCACTTTACCTTGGGCCCATTACCTCATTTCTCTGACCCTCAGTTTCTTGATCTTTAAAAGTGAGATAAAAACCTGACCAGTCAGTGGCACAGTAGATAGAGTGTCGGACTGGGATGCAGAAGACCCAGGTTCAAGACCCTGAGGTCACCAGCTTGAGTGCGGGCTCATCTGGTTCGAGCAAAAGCTCACCAGCTTTAGTCCAAGGTCGCTGGCTCCAGCAAGGGGTTACTCAGTCTGCTGAAGGCCCGCGGTCAAGGCACATGTAAGAAAGCAACCAATGAACAACTAAGGTGTCGCAACAAAAAACTGATGATTGATACTTCTCATCTCTCTCCATTCCTGTCTGTCTGTCCCTGTCTATCCCTCTCTCTGTCCCTGTAAAAAAAAAATAATAATAATAATAAAATAAAAGTGAGATAAAAATATTTGCTTGTAAAGATTATTGGGACAATGAAATGAAATCATCTGTACCACCTTCAGTTCCTGGCACAGATAAACCCACTCACACCTGGTGACTGCACTGTTGTCACCACCATCATCATGGTTATGAATCAAACTTGGTAACCACACTGTTGTCACCATCAGCATCATGGTTATGAATATTATCTCACTGGCACCTCTTTCTGGGGGTTGTGTGAGACTCTGTTAAGAGGAATTTTGAAAAAGGAAGAGTTCTCAGCAGTGTTCATGTTCTGCTTTGTTTTTCCCTAAGCCAAGACACTTTTTCTAAGGACTTCTAGGTTTATTATCTCAGAAGAATAAAAAATTTGATGATGGGCATGAACAGTTGCACCCCAAACCTTGGGCAATAATATATTGCCCTTATCGTCACGTGGTCCAGACATGTGAAAATTAAATGGCGTATCCAATACTAATGGTGAATGGGCATTCTGTGGGAAGTTCCACACTGATTGTCTCCTTCTGGCACCAAGAGTCACGTGGCACCAAGCCAGTTGCTGGTGATGCATTATGAAAATTGACTGGCCATGTAACTGGATCAAGTCAACCTCTTGGGCACTGCCTCAGATAGGAGGCCAGAAACTTCTCTTCTGACACTTTTCAAACTATGGGCCAAAGAGTAAGGACTCTATAATTTTTTTCATGTATTTTAAAAGTTTTTTTTTTTTTTAATTTCAATGAATCTTGTAGATTGGTATGGCCAGAATATATAGGGTGGGGCAAAGTAGGTTTACAGTTGTTTGTATGGAAAACACTACAGTAACTAATAATTAATAATACAAGAATAAGCTTTGTGTTTCACATACTCACAACTGTAAACCTACTTTTGCCAAACCCTGTATGTAAGACATCATCTGTATCTGTCATTTATACCTTAGAAGGGAATATTAAAGGTCTTGTTTATTTTTTAAAACTTTAAATTGTGGCAAAATAGACATAAGATCAAATTCACCATCTTAACCATTTGTAAGTGTACAGTACAGTGGAGTTGAGTGCTGTCACCTTGTTGTGCTGCCGTCACCACCATCCATCTCCAGAACTCTTTCCACGTTCCAAACTGAAACTGTACCCATTAAATAACTGTACCCACTTCCCACCCTCCCCCCAGCCCCTTGCAACCACTGTTCTATTTTCTGTTGGTATTGACTAGTCTGGGTACCTCATAGAAGTAAAATCATATGGTATTCGTCCTTTTCTGATGAACTCATATCACTTAGTATCATTACTTAGCACCAATAAAATCTCAAATTTTATTTGTATTGTAATGTGTATCAGAATTCCCTTGTTTCTTAAGGCTGAATAAAATTCCATTGTATGGCCCTGGCTGGTTGGTTCAGAGGTAGAGCGTCGGGCCCAGCGCTTCGGGCCCAGCATGTGGAAGTCCCGGGTTCAATTCTTGGTCAGGGCACACAGGAAAAGCAACCATCTGCTTCCCTTCCCTCCCACTTTCTCCCTCTCTTCTCCTCCCACAGCCATGGCTTGGTTTGAGCAAGTTAGACTTGGGCACTGAGGATGGCTCCATCACCTCACCTCAAATGCTAAAATAATCCAGTTGCCCAACAATGGAGCAGCGGCCCCACATGGGCAGAGCATCTCCCATTAAGGGACTTGCCGGGTGGATCCCAGTTGGGGCACATGAGGGAATCTGTTTCTGCCTCCCCTTATCATTTAATTTAAAAATATCCATTGTGTGAATATGCTATATTTTCTTTCTTCATTCATCTGTTGATAGACATTTGGGATGTTTCCACATGTTGGCTGTAGTGAATAATACCACTGTGAACGCGGGTCTCCAGGTCTCTGTTTAAATCGCGGCTTTTAGTTCTTTTAGGTGTATACCGTGAAGCAGGCTTGCTGGATCAGATGGTAATTCTATTTTTAATTTTTTGAGTAATTGCCACACTGTTTTTCACAGCAGCTTCATTATTTTACATTTCCACCAGCAATGCACAAGGGGTTCCAATTTCTCCACATTTTGCCAATCATTTATTATTTTCTGGACACCATCCTAATGAATGTGAGATATAAAGTCTTATTAATTTATGTATGTATTTATTTTCTCTCACTCTCTCTCTTTTTTAACAATAAACTATTTTAAAGCTGTTTTGGGTGCACAGCAAAATAGAGTGGAAAGTATAAAGAGTTCCCATATACTCCCTGCCCCCACACAGGCACAGACTTCCTACTGTCAAAGTCCCTCACGTTTGTCACAATCCAGGAACCTGTATTACACATCATTATCCCCCAAAGTACATAGCTTACATGAGGGTTTACTCTCGGTGTTGTATATTCTGTGGGTTTGGACGAATGTACATGACATGTATCCACTGTTAAAGCATTGTACAGCATAGTCTCACTGTCTTAAAAGTACTCTGTGCTCTGCTTATAAATGCCCTGAATAAATGCCCTGGCAATCAATGAATTTTTGCACTGTCTCCACAATTTTGCCTTTTCCAGAACATCACGTAGTAAGAATCATAAAGTATATAGCTTTTTCAGATTACCTTTCTTCACTTAGCAATAGGCATTTAAGTTTCCTTCATGTCTTTTCATCTCTTGATATCTCATTTCTTTTTAGCGCTGAGTAGTATTTCATTGTCTGTATATATCACGGTTTATTTATCCATTCACCTACTGAAGCATCTCGGCTGCTCCGAGGTTTTGGCAATTACGAATAAACCTGCTATAAATATCCCTGTGCAAGCTTTTGTGTGCATGTAACTTTTCAGTTCATTTGGTAAATAGCAAGGAGTACAAGTACTGGATCATATGTTTAGAACATGTCTTATTAAGAACTGCCAAACTGTCTTCCGAAGAGGCTGCACTTTGCACTCACATCAGCAATGAATGAGAATGCTTGTTGCTACGCATCCTCAACATCATTTGGTGTTGTCAGTGTTCCCAATATTGGCTATTCTAATAGGTGTGTAGTGGGATCTCACTGTTGTTTTAACTTGCAGTTTTCTCATGACATATGATGTTGAGCATCCTTTCATATGTTGACTTATCATCTGTATATCTTCTTTGATGAGCTGTCTGTTCTGGTCTTTTCCATTTTTTAATTGGATTGCTTATTTTCCTGGGAATTTTAAGAATTGTATGTATATTTTGGACTCTAGTTATTTTTTTTCTTTTTTCTTTCTTTTTTTTTTTTACAGGGACAGAGAGAGAATCAGAGGGATAGACAGGGACAGACAGACAGGAACGGAGAGAAATGAGAAGCATCAATCATCAGTTTTTTGTTTTAACACCTTAGTTGTCCATTGATTGCTTTCTCATATGTGCCTTGACTGCGAGCCTTCAGCAGACCGAATAACCCCTTGCTCAAGGCAGCAACCTTGCACTCAAGCTGGTGAGCTTTTGCTCAAACAAGATGAGCCCGCACTCAAGCTGGCAACCTTGGGATCTCGAACCTGGGTCTTCTGCATCCCAGTCCTATGCTCTATCCCCTGCGCCACTGCCTGGTCAGGTGGATTGCAGTTCTTTATCATCTATGTCTTTTACAGATACTGTCTCCCACCATGTGTCTTGTCTTTTTCATTCTACTGACATTGCTCTTCACAGAGCAGTTTCCATTTTAATGAAGTCTAGTTTATCAGTGATTTCTTTCATGGACCCTGCCTTTGGTATTGTATTAAAAAAGGCATCACCATACAAGGTTTCTTGGGTTTCCTCCTATATTACCTTCCATGAGTTGTACAGTTTTGCATTTAGGTCTATTATCTATTTTGAGTTGACTTTTGTGAAGTATATAAAATCTGTGCCTGGATTTTTTTTTCCATGTGGATGTCCAGTTGTTTTAACAACATTTGCTCCACCATATTACCTTTTCTCCTTTATTAAAGATCAGTTGACGACATGTATGCATTCCTATTTCTCGACTCTCCATTCTCTTCTATTTCTCTGTTATTCCATCAATACCACACTGTGTTCATTACTGTAACTTTATAGTAATTTTTGAAGTTAGGTAAGTAATGTCAGTTCTCTTTCTTTTATAGTATTAAGTTGGATATCATGGGTCTTTTTCTCTTCATATAAACTTTAGAATCAGTTTGTTAATATCCACAAAATAACTATGATATTAAAAAGCAGCAGCGAGTGGGAACATCTTGCCTTGTTTCTGAATTTAGTGGGAAAGCTTAGAGTTTCTCACCATTAAGTATGATGTTAGCTGCAGGGTTTTTGTAGATGTTCTTTATCAAGTGGAGGAAGTTCCCCTCTATTCCTAGTTTGCTGAAAGTTTTTATCATGAATGGGTGTTCGAGTTTGTCAAATGTTTTTCTACATCTATTAATTAGATCATGTGATTGTTTTCTTCTTTAGCCTGTTTATGTGATGAACTTATTTCATTGATTTTCAAATGCTTAACCAGCTTTGCATACCTGGAATAAGCCCAACTTAGTTGCAGTGTAAAATTTTTTTATGCATTGTTAGACTTGATTTGTTAATATTTTGTTGAGGATTTTTATATCTGTGTATATTAGAGATAACCAACTGTAACTTTCTTATCACATCTTTGTTGGTTTGTGGTATTCTGGCCTCAGAGCAAAATGAATTAGGAAGTTTCCCTTATGCTTCTATCTTCTGGCCGAGATTGTAGAGAATTGTTTTAATTTCTTCTTTAAATGTTTGGTAGATTTTACCAGTGAATCCATCTGGACCTGATGCTTTGTGTTCTGGAAAACTATTACCTATTGATTCAGTTCGTTTAATTGATATAGATCTATTCAGATTGTCCATTAGTCTTATTTATTTTTAAATGCATCGTTACAAAAACATCAGGATGGCACAAATTATAGAAAACAAAATGAAGCATGGCGATGTCTAACCATCACAACTACTGTATGTTAAGTGCTCCTACAGGCCTGTGAAGTTGTGAAGCATGAAATATTATTCTCACTCGACAGATGAGAAACCTGATGCTTGAAAAGGTTTAAGGACCTTACGAAAGCAACACTGCTAGTTCATATCAAAGCCAGATCCAGTTCTGCCTGATTGCTCGGCCAGTTCCCAGATACTGCACTGTTAGGCTTCTTCGATCCTTAGGGTAGTTTGTATGTGTCACAAGATTCCTGTGAGGAAACTCAGGTCTGATTCCACGCATCGATTGTCTATCTCAAGGCCACATTCCTCTCATGGAAACTTCGGCAGCTCCATAGTCAGACATACACAAGTCTAGGGGTCAGCCATGAATATGAGGGAAGTTCTGGTTGTCCCCCCTATTTGTTTTTTGGCCAAAATGCATTTTTAGTACCATGATAATGGCACTTTTAAAAGCAAAATCAGTGTTTTCCCTTTCCTTGTTTTCTCGGTTAATGATAAGCCTGTACCTAAACCTATTCACAAAATATGGCACCATTGAACCTACACAGCAAGCCACAAGCTCAGATCTTAGCCTCTCAAGTCAGAGGAATCATGAGTCAGCTCCAAAGCTACCATTTGCTCCCTGGGTGCCCATAGGGGAGACAATTAATCTCTCTAAGCCTCAATTTCTTCTTTGGTAAAAGGGGCCAGGATTAGCATACTGAACTCATTGGAGGGATCTGTGAATTAAATAAGATAATGCATATAAAGCCCTTAGCACCACTCTTGAAACAGGCTAGCAATTCAGTAAATGTTAACATATTAGTTTGAACCATTTTGAGTACTTACTATATGTCAGCTCCTCTATTGCATCACCTGCTTGATCTTCAAGCTTTCCTCATTATCTCTCCCTAACAGTAAATGGTTTTTGACTACACATTCTCAGCATTTTCATTTTTATTTATAAATTATATCCATAATTCGCTCTCAATCCATGTTTACACATGAGGACAGTTCACTGCTTCCTTTCTTACAATTAGAAAGAGAGAGAGAGAGAGAGAGAGAGAGAGAGAGGTTTAAATATTTTCTTCCCAAATACCAATAGGCTGTCCTGAGCCTGTTTTTTTGGGAGGTATCTGGTTTTGCTTGTCTAAACAAAGGTTGCCAAATGTTTTCTGGAAAGGGCTAGATAGTAAAGATTTTTACTTTGCCCAGTCTCTGCTGCAATTACTCAATTCTGCTATGTAGCACAAAAGTAGCCAGAGCCGATATGCAAACATTTGGGCATGAGCCAATAATACTTTATTTATAAAAACAGGTGTTGACCACAGATGCGGACCTCTGATCTAAGACAACTTGACCTACTATTTAGTTTTATTTTTCAATAACAGTTACATTCAGTATAATTTTGTTTTAGTTTCAGGTGTACAGCATAGTAGTTAGACAAATACTTTACAAAGCATACTTCCCTGGTATTTCACACACCCACCTGGCATTGTACACAGTTATTACAATATTATTGATTATATTCCCTGGGCTGTACTTTACATCCCCATGATGATTTTGTAACTACCAATTTGTACTAATCTCTTCACTTTTTTCATCCATCCCCTAAATATTTCTCTCATCTGGCAACCATCACAGTCAGTTCTCTGTGTTTATGAGTCTGTTTCAATTTTGTTTGCTTGTTTATTTTGTTCTTTAGGTTCCACATATAAGTGAAATTATATAGTATCTGTATTTCTCTGACTTATATCATTTAGTACAATACCCTCTAGGTCCACCAATGCTGTTGCAAATAGAAAGATTTTATTTGTTTTATGGCCAAGTAATATTCCATTGTATATATGTATTACAGCTTTTTTTTTTTTTCTTTTTATTTTTTGTGACAGACAGAGAGAGACAGAGAGAGGGACAGATAGGGACAGACAGGAGGGGAGAGAGATGAGAAGCATCAATTCCTCATTGTGGCACCTTCGTTGTTCATTGATTGATTTCTCATATATGCCTTCACTGGGGGGCTACGGCAGACCAAGTGACCCATTACTCAAGCCAGCAACCTTGGGCTCAAGCTGATGAGCCTTGCTCAAACCAGATGAGCCTGCGCTCAAGCCGGCAACCTCAGGGTTTCAAACCTGTGTTCTCTGCATCCCAGTCCAGTGCTCTATCCACTGTGCCGCCACCTGGTCAGGCATACTCCAGCTTTTTTTTAATCCACTCATCTACTAATGGGCACTTGAGCTGCTTCCATATCTTGGCTATTGTAAATAATGCTGCAATAAACAGAGGAGTACATATATTCTTTCAAATTAGTGTTTTGGGTTCCTTTGGATATACACCCAGAAGTAGAATCACTGGGTTATAGGCTGTTTCGTTTTTATTTTTTTGTAAACCTCTATACTGTTTTCTATAGTGGCTGCACGAATATGTATTCCCACTAACCGTGCATGAAGGTTCTCTTTTCTCCATATCCTCATTTGTTGTTTGTTGATTTATTGATGATAGCCATTCTGACAGCTGTGATGTGATATCTCATTGTGGTTTTAGTTTGCATTTATCTGACAATTAAGGACATTGAGCATCTTTTCATATGTCTATTGGCCATCTGTATGTCCTCTTTGAAGAAGTGTCTATTCAAGTCCTCTGCCCATTTTTAAATTGGATTGTTTGTTTTATTGTTTTGTTTTGTTGTTTTGGTGTTGAGGTATATGGTTATTTTATAAATTTTGGATATTAACCCCTTATTGGATATATCATGACTATCATCTCCCATTTGGTGTGTTTTCTTTTCATTTTGTTGATAGTTTCCTTGGCTGTGCAAAACCGTTTTAGTTTGATGTAGTGCCAATTGTTTATTTTTTCTTTTGTTTCCCTTGCCCAAAGAGATATATCAGAAAAAAATATTGCCATGAGAAACGTCTAAGATTTTATTGCCTATGCTTTCTTCTAGGAGTTTTATGGTTTCCAGTCTTCTGACCTGCTATTTAATACAAGTTTTCCTTAAAAGACTAAGGCCAGCAACACTTAAAAAGGTCATGAGCTAGCTGGCAAAGAAGAAAAGGAAAGTGATACATATGATAGCTCCTTCTGAAATGTGCAGCATATATTTTATCATTGTTATTAAAACATTTTCCCAGACACAGGTGAGCAAAGGCCTGACTTCCTTATGCTGGGCTTATGCAGGAATGGCATGGAGTCTTGTGTAAACAAGGGCAGCCTTAGATAATACTTTAGAAATAAGATATATTATTTAATTTTATTTCCTCTTCTACCTTTTTGTAACCCCTTCACCTCATCCAGATACATACACATCTCTTCTATGACAGTGTTGTGGTCCATGAACAGGGACGTATAAAAGACTGTGGCTACATGAGGGAAATGGCTAATCCTTTAAGATCTCTTCCTTATTGCCTGCTGTGTGCCGAACACTGTGCTAGACATTGAGGTGGCACGAGGGATACAGATGTGAATTAGAGGTGGTCTCTGCCCATGAGGAACTCCAGTCAGACTTTTTCCCCCACCACTCTAACAACATTGCCCTTGTCAAAGTTCCCAACAATCTCCATGTTGCTGTATCCATTGGCCATTGGCATTCCTCATATAACTGAGCCATTTTACAGGGTGGATTGCACACTCCTTCCTAAGCACTTCCTTCACTTGTGCACAGGAAACCGTGCTCTCCTGGTTCTGTTAGCTCACAACCCACTGCTTTATCCCTTTTTCTCCTCCTCCCATGGCTAACCTCCAAGCTCTGGGGTGCCTCAGGGCTTCAGTCCATGGACCTCTTCTTCCTGCTCTACACTCGCTGGGAGATCTCCTCCAGGCTCATGGTTTAAATCCATCTATATGTGGAGGACTCCCAGCTTTAGAGCTCCAGCTCAGACCTCCACCCAAACAGGCAATATACTGGGTTTCTCAAGCCTAACATACCCAAACCCATTCCTGATTTCTCTATCCCTCTCACCAACCTGCTTTTCCTGCTGCAGCTCCATGTCTTGTTTTGCTCAGGCTGAACACCTGAGAATTTCTTTGTTTGCTCTCTTTCTCACACATCTCACATCCCACATTCAATCCATCAGCAAATATTGTCAGTTCTACCTTCAAAGCTATGTCCTGAATCAGACAACTTTCCATCACCATCACACTATCATCCTACTCATCTCTTACCTGGATTATTGCCAGAGTCTTCTCCCTGATCTTCCTGCTTCCTCTTTGTTCCCCTTCCTGTTCATGTCACTTCTTTGCTCAAAATCTTCCCCATCTCAGAGAAGACACAGTCTTTATAATGTCCCACAGAGCTCTACACATCTGATACACTCATCCCAGTTCAGCTACGCCGACCTCCTTGCAGCCCTGCAAACATGCCAGGCCCTCTTCTACCAGAGCCCCCTGCCTGGCTGAAGCTTTCATCTTCCCAGATACCTGTAGGTTTGGTTGCCTTGCTTCCTTCAGGTCTATGCCCGATGTCACTTTATCAGAGAGCCTTTCTGCAACCTAACTGTATGAAATGGACCACTCCCATCACTCTCTTTCCTCCTTATTTCCCTCTGTTTTTCTCCATAACACTTATCATCACCTAACATGGCATGTTTGTTTGTTGCCTGACTTCCACATTATATTCTAACACTCTGAAGCAGTTCAATGCCCTGAGCTTCCAGCAATACTCACAGGGGCTCAGTGAACCTTCAAAGAGAGGGGAGGAGTGAGAAGAGGTCTGGAGGAAGAGCTCAGCCCTGAAGTATTTATGTTTGAGATGATATGTACACTAGATCTGGAATCTTTTGGAGTCCAAGTGGGCTACAACGTCTCACCTTTGCTTTAATTAGAGCAGTTCTTCTTTAATCTGTTTATATACTGAGTGCATATACACACATACACATATACGTACATATATATGTATATGTTAGTAGTTAAATGGTTATTTAAGAACAACTGTTCTAGGCAGTGGGCAACCTCTGAGCAGATGGGTGGCTTGATTATGTCTGCATAGTATGTGATGAGTTCTGCTGGGGTATGGGCGTTAGTCAAAGAGGAGTGAGAAGCAGAGCAGAGAATACAAAGGCAGAGGCCATAGCAGGGTCGAGGCTCAAGCTGAGGATAGTATGAACCTCTTAAGCATGAAACCAAAGGAACCATAGCAAATTCCAGCTTCCTTCTTCATTCTAGTAGATTGATGATAGTAGCATCCTTCAGCCCATGCCTTCTCTGCCTGGGTGAATAAGATGAATGGGATTGTATTTACAAATACTAAATTCTATGTTATTATTACCAAGTGTATACTGCGGAGCATGCATTGCTGTATACTCAATCCCATGGCCTCGTGCAAGTACAGGAAGTTATTGTCACACACATACAGCTTCACCTTGGCTAACTGGTTTCTCTGAGTTCTTTGGAGAAGGAGGTAGAGTTAAAATGAACAAGTAAATACTTAGGTATCAAATGATTGAAAGTACTGGTGAGAAAAAATGCCTTTTAAATATTTCTAATTGGGTTTTTAATCTGACTGACTTGGAAGGTAACTCTCAGAAGATGGTGTTGATTGACAGGCTGTATAGTTATTAATAACATGTAGTCAATCTGCTAGGAATATATTAAGTGTTCAAAAGAGAGAACCTCTGAAGTTGGCTGCCAAGGATCAGGGCGACAGTCTCGGTCTGGGCCACGTGGTTTTTCTTGGTGGAGTGTCAGTGGCCACTGCACAGAGCTGGTGTGCTGGTGTTGGTGATGTGGAGAACAAGATCCCCTGAGACCCTAAGCTTTTGCAGCTCCTTGTTGAAAGGTCAGCCACACTGAGACCAGAATCCATCATAAGTGATTGGTGCTATACATGGGCAGTGCATTCAGCAAACAGTCTGTAGTCAGAGACCAAAATCTTAGGAATATCACATCTCTAAAACTGGGCAGGGTGACTTAAAAAAATTTAACACGTATGTCATGTTTGCTCATTTAAAAATTACACTTATTCATCCTGAGAAATTTAGAAACTACAGAGAAGTAAATGGAAGAAAATAAAACGTATCTATTACCCTACTTTTTAGAAATAAATATTATTGCTCTCTCTGATCTGTAAACCCACATATACTTGTGCGTGCACACACACACACACACACACACCTCATCCTTTTGTTTTAATTTCTAAAAGTAGGCCTATACACCATAGTGAGTTTGATGATCTGCTTTTTTCATTTAACAATACATAATATACTACTTTGTGTCATTAGATATTCATCAGTAGAAAGCATCATTTTGTAAGGTAGTATCCTATCACATGAAATGGCGGAGTTTATTTACATATCTCCTGCTCCTAGATATTTATTTAGATCACGTCATACTTTTTCTTCATTTTTCTGCCTAATGTTGTAATAAGTCCCCCATTCTGGCATCCAGCCCATTGGTGCTGATGCCGCCTGCCCTGTGTCAACTAGTGGGTACTTGTCACAGTCATTAAATATTATTAATATTACCCTAGGAAACATCTTTACATATATCAATGGATTCCTTGAGATATTTTTTAGAACTATTAGAATTTCTGGGTTATTAGAATCCAGCATTTTTACAGATTTTTGCTATATTTTGACAAACTGACCCCCAGAGAATAAGGACTAGGTAATACAGGGGTCCCCAAACTATGGCCTGCGGGCCGCATGCGACCCCCTGAGGTCATTTATCTGGCCCCTGCCGCACTTTCGGAAGGGGCACCTCTTTCGTTGATGGTCAGTGAGAGGAGCACAGGATGCATCCACACCCATAGTTCCCATTGAAATACTGGTCAGTTTGTTGATTTAAATTTACTTGTTCTTTATTTTAAATATTGTATTTGTTCCCGTTTTGTTTTTTTTACTTTAAAATATGTGCAGTGTGCATAGGGATTTGTTCATAGTTTTTTTATAGTCCGGCCCTCTAACGGTCTGAGGAACAGTGAACTGGACCCCTGTGTAAAAAGTTTGGGGGCCCCTGAGGTAATACCTACTTGTACAGTCCAGGATGCCCTTCTCAGCTCAAACCTTCAGCGGTATTTCTTCACAAGTCACGAGGAAAGGAAAGCGAGATCAATTTGGAGTCAAATAAAGATAGACGTAGATATTGACATAGAGCCACAATGTATTAAACCGGGTCCTCACAAGAAACAATTGCATTTTAGGTGGGGAAATTAAGGAGAGTGTGGTGAATGGACTATTCCCAATGTGTGGCAAGATTAGGGGCAAGGACAAAGGTTGGTGAAGCACCCTGACGTTAGCTATTGCTGTTACCACCCATAGGTCTGATGAAGCAGAGGGAAGGAGCAGGTACAGAAAGCTGAAGGGACCTTGAACTACATTATAGCTCTCACAAAAGACTGCCCAGAAAGAGTTGTACCCTCCCACACAAGAACACAGCTACCAGCCACCCACAGCCAAGCAGGGAGACTGCCAGGGGAATAAATACCCCAACCGCAGCGCACTCTCCTTCCAACCTTGACCTCCTGCCAGAGCTCCCACTGACCAAACCCAGCAGAAAATCAGAGGGAGCCCATTGATCTGGGTTAAAGAGTGACCCCAAGGGCATCGAACAGGCTGGAGAACTGCAAGAAGTGTCTGGGCAGTCATACGGAAATACCCCGCTGGCACAGCCCCGGACATAGGCACAGACATCAGTCTTTGCTTTCCAAATCAGTGTCTAAAAACCGAAAGAAGGATGTATTAAAGTAAAAGAAATTAAAGATAATGAGGAAACAAATTTGAAATTCCAACCTAGTCTTTTGCTTCCTATTGGAGTATCCAAGAGATAGGGAGGTATGAGTCAGTAAATCTCTCCAAGAGCACCATGAACTAGGTTTCACCTTGCCATCTCTTGCAAGCCACGCCCAGCAGATTTCTGAAGGTTTTCAGTAGTCTCTTGCAAAGAACAGACAAAGGGAGGATGAGGTGGGAAGAGGGGAGGAACCACAATGTTCTTATGTAATTTACATTCTTCTTATGAAAACTTCTTTTGGTTTTAGAAGTGCTATTTATGAGTTCTCCAGAGGGTTAAAAAGCGTAAAAGATGTTTTGTTTTGATGCGATGTCAATCTCTTCGCTCCTGGAGTAAATGATGCTTTTGTTTTGGCTTTCTGTTCATCAAAAAGGCCATCTGTTTTCATAAACATAAATGAGAATCTCTAGCCACCTTTTCCCTTATAACCCTCTGTCTCTTGGCACAAATGACAATATTCCCTTCCTGATTCATTCCTGAAGACATTCTTCTGGGCTAAATGCTGCTGCTGAATTTGTCCTTCAGTTTTCACTGAGTCCCACATGATCCTCACTCAGCCAGCAACTGCACTGTTGCAGCTTTCATTTCTCGAGTCCCAGATTGTTATCCCCTCGGGTTGCTGGTGGCTCCGTACCAGGCTTTATGCATTCGATTTATTTTATTTTTCAAGAGATGTTTGGGGGCTTTGAGGGAACCCAATAAATAGCATTTCTATTTCCACCTGCATTCTGAACAAATTGAGAAATAAAGAGTGGCAGATGGAAGCCAAATACCATGTTTATTACTGATAATGAATAACTTGGCTTGGCATGAGAGCCAAATCAACTTGATAATTGGATCCAGGATTAGGCAGACTGTCCCACTTGGTCATGGGCAGCGCAGGATGGGGGCGGAAGACCAGCCCTCAGAGAAGGTAGCAAACAATGTTACTAGCTGACAAAAGGAAGAAGAATAGGGTTTAACTGAGTATGCCTGGTTTATTCTTCCTTATTTTACTACCCATGTAACTCACTCTACTACCTGTAAGTAAAGAGGCAGAGAGAGACCAGGAGCGACCCTCATGGGGTTCTCTTTACATGGAAATAAATTTCAGGATTTAGGATGACTACCAACAGTAACATGGGTTACACAGAAGCTAGAAGACATGCCTTGCATGAACCTGGTACATAAAAAATATATATATTCAGCAAACACTTGCTGACTTTGTGTTCTTTCTTTTAACAAATGTTTATTGTGCAAAGTCATAGAGCCAAGGTAAAGAGTTTAGCTTTTTTATTCTCAGCATGGAGAGCTGCTAGAAGATTCTGAGCAATGACAAAATGTGATCTCATTTACGTTTTTGAAAAATTACTCTGGTTGCCTTTTAGATAATGGATTATAAGACCAAGTGTGGAAGTGGGGAGATGGATGAGAAGACTCCTTTTGTCCAAGTGAGATATGATCATGCCTAAGACTAGACTGAAATCAGAGAAAGATGCAAACATACAAAGAGGGAGGCATGTAATTGGCAGATAGACTTGCAGGGTTTGTGGCTGGATTGAAGTAGGGGAGGGGTGTCAGTAAAGAGAAGAATTGAGAGTGATCTGTGTTTTTATTTGAGCAGCTGAATGGGTAGAGATAAAGTAAACAGGGAGGGCATATTTGGTGTAAATGAATGAATGAATGAAGCCTCCTTTGGAGGCTTGTAGTAGGCTGATCATACATCCCTGTTTTGGAGGCTTTTAGAGCTGCTTTATACCTTCGTACCCAGTATAATTATTCAGAATGTTTTCTTTCACCCTCAAAGTGACCTGCTTTACATGACCAGGGAGCTGGTTCCCCTAAGAGAGAATTGTTAGCTAGTAGAGAATTACTGGAAATATTCTTTGACATGTGAAAACACTATGTAAATGTAACATATCAAGCAGCATTAGTGGTATTCATGAAGATTTGTCCAAAAGCTGAATCTTCTTTGCTTGTTAGCTTACACAATTATTTTAGGTTACATTTGCTTTCCCTGCCATGTGGCTCCCAAACCTAGAATGGACTCTGTTTCCACAACCTCCACCTCTTCCTCCTCCTCCTTCTCCTCCTCCTCTTTCTCCTCCTCTTCCTCTTCCTCCTCCTCCTTCTCCTCCTCCTCTTTCTCCTCCTCTTCCTCTTCCTCCTCCTCCTCTCAGCCTTTTCCCTAATTCCTAGCAATTTATAAAACACCACAGGAACCCAGTGGTTAATGTTTCTGTAGTCAAATGCTTTGTTAGGTGCTGAACAGTGGAGCCCTGCTCTTCAGCTTAGTCTTGGCTGGATTTTCCTAAAGAAAGACTCAGTCTTGAAAAGCAATTCTCAGACAATCCAGTACCCTGGATTCCAGATTACTCTGTGAAACTGAAAATACCCACTTTCCAGTGCCTTCCCTTCCTGAGAATGTCTAAATATATGGTTGTGCTCACATGGTCTCCCGCATTTCACCCAAATGCCACAGCTCTGTGTGTTTGCTGGATGAGGAAATTTGGAGAAAGACATTTGTAAGTGCCCAGGTTCAGGTCCCAGCTCCACCTCTTAGTGGGACACCAGCAAAACTACGTCCCCTCCTCACCTGTGTAATAGGGGGAGGGGTCTCTCGGATGTTTGGAATTGCTTCCAACTCATTGCTTATTTTCATTATGTAATGAGGGGAAAAGTGAGTGAATCCTGATACTTGTGGAGCCAGGAGAATTATATCATAGTCCTTATGTCTCAGGTCAACTTTAAATTGACTTGAGCCTATGCACATAGCTTGATGCATGTTCTGATTGTTCTTGTATAGTTTCCCTGTTTTGCTCCCTTCCCCAACTTACCCTAAAACCAAGGACATTTGCACAATAGCCCTGCACCCCTGACACACACAAAAGGTCTCTCAGACTCCACCTCCTGTATTAGTTTCCTAGGGCTGCCATAACACAGTACCACAGGCTGGGAGCTTAAATAACAGAAAGTTACTGTCTAGGGGCTGAAAGTCCAAGCTCAGGGTGTCAGTAGGATCATATCCTTCTGAGGGCTGTGAGGCAAAAGCCGTTCTGTGCCTCTCCCCAGCTTCTGGCTACACTGTGCTGGCAATCTTTGCCATTTGTTGGCATGTAAAAGCATCACTCTAGTTTTTGTCTTTATCTCCACATCTTCCCATGTGTCCTTTTTATAAGGACACCAGTCATCTTAGATTAGGGGCCCACCCTGCTCCAGCAGGGCCTCATCTTAACTAGTTAAATTTACAATGACCATATTTACATATAAGTCCACATTCTGAAGTTCTGGGGCTAACAACTTCAACATATGAATTTGGGGGACACAGTTCAACCCATAATAACTCCCAAGTGTGGGAAACTATTCTCTCCCACCCACTGCTGTAATCATCACCATTTTGCTCATGGCCAACCACTGACCCATGGCCATCTCTCCAGTGCTGGTCTCAGTGAAGCGGAGTCTCACCTGGCCAGCCTCCTACCCAGCCGACATGACCCTTGGAAGGAGAGAGGGGCCTTGTTGGTGCTAAATGTTTCCCGTGATGTCTTCCCACTAGATTTCAGAGACCACTAGGCTCCTTATACCATTCTCCTCCCAACACTATCGAGTTCACACCATCTCAGAGGTGTTCAGAACAGCTGGGCAGGAAGAGCATGTGGGGATGCAATGAAGCCAGCCAACTCTCTTTAGGAGCAAGGGTGCTTAGACATCAGAAACAAAATCCTGTTCCATTCTCCCTCAAAATAAAGGGGAAAAACCTACATTTCTTCCAAATTAATGTAAGGGTCCCCTGCCTACTAAAGATGACTTTCTTGTTCTATCAATAAACAGGACTACAAGTTAAGTTCCCCATGGGACATCCTGTTGCAATGTATACAGCCGGTAAATGTGTATTGAGCAGTTACAATGCACTATATTCACTGAATTCAAAGTCGGACACCCCATGGCTCTGCTCTCAATTTATGGTCCATGTTTTAAATAATGAGTTGACCTTCAGTCTGTCAAAGAAGGTCAGTAACTTGCCCAAATTTGTGCAGCTGGTACGTATCAGAATTAGAATTAAGTTTGAGGTCTATTAGCTTAGCTCCCAATTCGTTTTCAAAGTCTGTGTAGCTTTCAACCTGGTGTCGGGAAGCTCTGAACATGTCTCTTGCTTGACAAGCACTGCCTTTGACCATGGTGGGACTGGCTGTGGCTTGTGGTTAAATGTTGGTCTCGTCATCCCTCGGGTGAGAGGGAGCACGTCACATGGTCTGACACTAGATCTTGTAAAGAAAACCATCTCAGAAAGCCAGAGCATGACCAGAGATTTGTTAAATTAACAGTCCCTGGGGAAGCTTCAGTTACTGCAGCAGAAATGTGCCGATTAAAGAAGCAGCTTGGTGGAAGGGGCAGGATCGGGAGGCCTGGGTCTGCATTTGGTTGCCAGTACGCACTGACTCTGTGATACTGAGCAGTTACTTAACCTCTCTGAGGTTAAGAACCTAGGCTTCATTGCCAAATGTACCAGTGTATCTGGTACCTATTGCTGTGTAACAAACTACCCAAAATGTGCTTTAAAACAACCACTATCTATTCTTGCTCCATATCTGTGGGTCAGTGGGCCAGTTCCGCTGATCTACCTGCAGCTTGGCTGAGCTCACTCATACATCTGAGACTAGCTTGGGGTGACCATCTATCCTCATTTTCCTGGGACTGAAAGGGTTCCTGGGGTGTAGGGTATTTAGTTTTAAAACTCAGTCCCTTGCTAAAGGGGATGAGTTGGTCACTCTAGGTCAGCTGGTGGATGGGCTAAGGGCTGACTGTCATGTGGGGCAGTAGAGGTTCAGGGTGAGTTGGGGTAGGGGGACATGGCATGCCTTTTGTCATCCAGTAGACTAGCCTGGGCTTGACCACCCAGCTGCTGAGCAAAATTCCAGGAGAGCAGGAAGGCATGACGAAAGCCTCTGGAGTCCTAAACTCAGGACTTGCACATTGTCGTGTCACCTCACTCTGCTGGTTAAAACAAGTTATAGGTCAGCCCAGATTTAACAGATGGGGTAATGGTTGTCATCTCTTGATGACAAAAGTTGTGGTCCTTTTGGAAAGGAATGTGGATTTAAGGAGGGAAAGAATTATGTTAATTTTTAAATTGATCTACTGCGAACACTAAGAGCTCTGCTTTCTGTAGCAGTCAGACACCGTGTCTTCCATTCCCCAGGATACCAGGTACTGTGAGTGTGACCATGAAACAGAGTAGGCCTTGGTCCTCTTTGTCTCCCCACTCTCTGCCCATGTGGAATACCCTACCTTCCTCTTTGCCTGGCTATCTCTTCTCTTTTGGAATGCACATTGGTAGACACTTCCTCCAGGAAACCTGCCCTCACCTCCCAGGCTGGTTTAGCATCACCTCACCCTCCACGACCCCCACGCCATGTTCCTATAACCCTCTGCTTCCCTGTAGCACATCACTGCTCGTTGCATGGCACCTTGGAGGCTAGGAGCTCCTTGGTGTCACGGGTGGTTAGATTCATCTCTGCACCCCAGCTGTCACTGAGGGCATAGCACATAGTAGTTGCTCAGAAAATGTTTCCTGAAGAGGTAGCTCAAGGTCACTGCTTATTAAAGGTCCAACTGGAATGAAAGCCCAGGTCTTTCTAAGACTCAAAGTCGTTGCTCTGCCCCCTCCACTCAGCCCCTGCCAGCAGCAGACGACAGCATCACCCGATTCCCATCTGCCAGGCAAAGAGAGTGATCTATCTAACTACGGCCCCAGCTCTGCAAGCCAGTTCATGCTTTTTTGGGCCTTGGCATTGCATAAGATGACAGTCTGCACACAGAATGACAATAATGATGTGTCATTGTGCAAGTCAGACCTGCGTCAGCCTCTGGCTACACAGTGATCTGACTCTTTTTTCAGAGTCCCTGCAGGTACCCAGCATTGGTGCTCTGGCCACAGTCCTGCAGGCTTTGTGAACGCAGGAGATTGGTTTAGGGAGGGGGGAAAGTCCTGGATTTTCCTCCACTCATTCCTCATCCCAGACCCCACTGAGGCTAGGCTCTGACCACGTCTTCTTCTTCCACCACAGCTACCCACCTTACAGGGGGCTCATCAGCAGGATTCGGGTATCCACTGACCTGACCTCCCTGCCTTCATGCTCACACATCCACCTTGCAGACAGAGTGCTCTTTCTAAAATTCAGGTTAAGAGCAAGACTCAGGAGCCAGACCACCAAGTTTCTGCCACTCCTGGCCTACTGTCTCAAAGCTAGAAAGGAGACTTGCCAGAGCGTGGAAGCCCCACAGCAGACCAGGTGGGTGATTGAGCAGCCAGGCAGGTAGAGCCGAAAGACTCAAGGGGTGCCCACAGACTCACCATTTTATCTCCCTAGGCCTTCTTTTCCTCTTCTGCAAACATGGTTAATGGACAGATTTAATAAAAGAAGTACTGGGATTGCCAGAGCAATACCCCTATTTCTGGTCTAAATTCAAAATTAATTGAAGCACAGGGGAGTCAGACAGATAATAGCGAATACTTACAGAGTTAAGTTCTCACTTAATGTCTGTGGATTGGTCTGTAACTTTAAGTGAAACAATATATAATAAAACCAGTTACCATAGACTAATTGATATAAACAAGAGATAAGCTCTTATAGAATCTCATCAATGTTACAACAAAATGACTTTAAAATAAACAATGTTATTTGAGGAACTAACACATTTAATTTTTTTAATTTATTGATTTTAGAAAGAGAGGAAGGAAGGAGGGTGAGAGAGGGAAACATCCATTTTTTGTTCCATATTTACACATTCATTGGTTGATTCTTGTATGTGTCCTGACTGGGGATCAAACCCACAAGACCTAAGTTTATTTAGCATTTATTTTTTGTCAACCTCTGTTCTGAGCACAATATTAATTAGTTCATAATATAACTAATTTTAAACTCACACAATTTGATAAGGTAGGTGCTATTTTTATCCCCATTTCACAGATGAACACACCAGGGCACTGAAAGTTTAATTTGCCCCAAATCGCACATGGCAGTCCAGGATTCAGTGCTGGGTGTCCTGGCTTTAGAAGCCATGATCTTGACCACTCCACTGCTCCAATTACAATGAAAAATCTATAGCCAAAAGGGTTTGCTAACACTTCACCCAAGAATTAGCCTTATCCATTCTGTGGTGGAAGAAAAAGGTTGGCTTTCTGTAAGCTGTCTGGGAGGCACGGGTGTTGGGGGAACAGTTCGGGGTGAGGCAGGTCCAGTTCCATCTTCCCAGCCCACTGTTCCCATCACTGTCACTCCTTTCACAGCGCACGTTCCTTTTCCAGGGCTGGGGCAACAAACTGACATGTAGTTGCTGACTTAAACACCAAAAATTTATTCTCCTGCAGTTCTAGAGATTAGGAGAACAAAATTGAATTGTCAGCAGGGTCGATCCCTTCTGGAGGCTCTGAGGTAGAGCCCGCTGCAAGTCGTCTAGCTTCCTCACGATTCCTTGGCTTGTCCATGCGTCACTCCAACCTCTGGCTCTGTCTCCACATCGTGTTCTCCTCTGGAAGAGTTTGTTCTCTTCCATCTTTTATAAGGACGTTCTCATTGGATTTAGGGCCCACCCTACTCCCATATGATTTCATCTAGACCTCTTCCTTGTGTCTGCAAAGACTCTAGTTCCAAATAAGGTCACATTCTGATAGTTCCAGCAGACATGAATTTTTAGGGGACACCGTTCAACCATGACAGAGAAGATTAGGTAAGGGAGCAAGAGAAGCTCTATAGGAAGCTTCTCCATAGGAATTAGGATGCAGAAGATTCCTCCGGTGTTAGTAGGTATGGGCTTGGCTGATGTCACAGAGACCAGAACAACTGTGGCCAATGCATAGCAGATGTTTGTTTCTATTGCACATAAAATTTCAGATGGGAAAATAGAGAAGTCTGGCCTCATAAAGTTCTGCAGGAACAGAGGCTTCTTCTGTATTGTTGTGTGGCTGCCCCCTCAACCCTAGAGGCAAAGACGGCTCCCTAGAGTGCACTGTAATTTAGCCTGAAATTAGTTAAAAAGAAAGTGGTAGAAAACTGAGTAAATGAGTGAAGTAGTTAATCAGTGAATGAATGAATGAATGAATGAATTTGTGTGATGTTCAGTAAATGAACAAGTGGAAATGCATGTGAATGCATGAGTGAAAAACTGTAAATGAGTGAGTAATGAAATCAGTGATTGAATCAATGGATGAGCAAGCCAGCAGCTGAATTACTTTTCTGAGTAGATAGGATTGGCAGCAAGATTAGAGTTGTAGGGCTGGATTGGCCTGAAGGCTCAAGACTAGGGTCAGCCATGCTAGCTCATAGCTCCAGTATTCATCCAGCCTTCTTCTAAGGGCACAACCAAGAAACTGCATATAACAACTCTGCTCACACCCATTGGTTAGAACTGGCTGGTCACCCCTTGCTGCAAGGGAATCTGGGAAACCTAGTCTTTTAATGAGAAGTCATGTGACCAGCTAAAACTTAGGGGATTCTATTTCTGAAAGAAAGAATGAGAAAGTAATCATTAAGGGACAACTACCCTAAAGTACGGAAAGTACCTGGCACATGGTAGGTGGTCAGTAAATTATGATTTTATCTTATATCATGACATTACAACTTTCAGTAAATCTCTGCATTTGCCATTGACCCTGTTACCTGTCATTGCAGAAACCTAAATCCAGATGGATTATGACTCCATAATCCTGAAAGGAGCCACTTCTTTTCACGCTCCTTAGCCTGACTCACAGTCCCCGTTCTCCCGGCCTGCCTCCCTCTTCCACTCATCCTTGGACCCCAGGTTACAAAGCCCTGCATGAGGGAGGCTGTCCAAGTCCCCTCCAGCTCTGACTGCCAGGAATCTGCCAGTGTCCTGGAATCTGAACCCCCAGGCACGACACGCCCTGCTCAGGCCGAATGGCTGCCTCTCTCTGTGTGCAGGAGGAGTTTATGGAAAGAATTTTCTGGCATTAGAGGGTGAAAGTCAAAACAGTAATTACAAGAACATCTGTTCCTGAGTGGAGAGCATACCCTCAGCACACCAGGACACATGCCTGCACAGTTCAGCAGGCAGCAAGTTCAAGTGGAAGAGAATGTTCTGGGAGTGAGGACTAATGGACCCAGCCATGATGCTGGCTCTTCTTCCTGGCAGGGGGCTGTGCTGGGGGATAGGGAGGAACACATGCAGGTGGAGGGTGGGGGCTGAGGGAGCCAGTGTATGAAGAGAATGCATGAATGTGTAAGTGAGTGAATGAAGGAGTGAATTACTGATGAGTAAATGAAATAAATAAACAATATGTGAGTGAGTAAATAAATGAAGTTAATCAGTGAATGAATAAATGAGAGCATGATTTTGAATAAATAAATAAGTGGAAATTTGAGGAAATGCATGTGAATGCATGCGTGAATAACTGTAAGTAGAATCAGTTATTGAATCAATGGATGAGCAAGCCAGCAGCTGAATTACTCTTCTGGGCAGAGAGGATTGGCAGCAAGACTGGAATTGTAGGGCCGGACTGGACTGAAGGCTCAAGATCAGGGTCAGCCATGCTAGTTCATGGCTCCAATTTTCCAAGCCTGCGGGGCAGACTCTAAAGTCGCTTCCTGAGCAGCGAATGGAGTAGAGCCAGAGCTCAAGCCCGGGTTTCACCCCTGGAGCCTGTGCATTGAACACAACCTGGCCTGTTCCCTGGCCAGGGGAGAGCCTTGAGATAGTTCTTCTTTCTGCCAGCACAGTTGCCTGTACTTTTCATATAACTAAAGCTCTCCTCTTGTAGGGAGAAACTTAAAAGCATTTAAAAATTTAAATATTTTTGAAGCGACATTAGTCCCCTGCCAGGCTACCTGTAGGTAGGATGGGCTAGTGGAGAGGTGTGGGCCAGCAGAGGATGAAGAGGAGTCATGGGAGTCAGGGAACCCCATCTGGAGGCAAGTTCAGCAGCTCAGATATGTCCCCCAGATGCATACCTGCATGCTTATTCCCCATATTTCAAGAAGAAAATTAAGGACAATGTACTCTTAGAGTAAGAAGGAGGAAGAAGAAGAGGAAGGGTTAGGGAAGGAGGCAAGTTAGTGAACTTTACTTGGAAACAAACATCAACTATTATTTAAACATAAAATATTATTAAAGAAAAAACAAAAACCAAAAAACCCACATTTCCAGATCACTACAGAGTCTATATGGATAATTTGCTGTTGCCTGGGGTTAATATGAAAAAATAGCATTCTTAAGTACTCATATTAACCTGTCTGCTGTTCTATGGACTGTGCTAGCTGCATTTTACATCTTATTGGCTAACCATTTATTTCACACAGTCTCCCAAAAGGCATGTTGTAACCCATGAATTGGGTAGTCAAGGCCAGACGCTTTGCCCCAGAATCAGGTGTTAGGGCAGAAGCTCTAAGTGGGCTGCATGCCAGTTCCATTTACCCGGATCACCTAGTTCTCTCCCGTTTCCTCATCCTCGTCTGCTTTGCCTCTCCAGGCCTTCCGTTGGGCTGCTGTGCTCTTGCAGGAGAGACAAGTCACTCCCTTGAATAACAATAGTTCAGCCAAAGTGGCGAGCGACACATGTGACACATGGAAGGCCACCCAGTGCAGGGGAGAGTCTGTGAGAGCCAGAGACCAGCAGCAGAGGAGAGACCCAGGTAGACCATCTTCAGAGGAGAGGAGGGATGTGAATGGGGTTTGGGAAGATGATGAAGAGTGAACCTGATAAGAAGAATCCATAGTACCAACCACATGCCTGGCCTGTACTAAAAACTTTAAATATATTATTTAATCCTCACAACTCTAGAAGACACAGTTGTTATCCCTTTTTGAATCAGTGAAGAAACTGAGGCACAGAGAAGGGAAGTCACTTGCCCAGGGTAACACAGCTGAGGAGTACAGCATCCAGGCTCAGACTGGGTAGTCTGGCTCTAGCGTGTGGATTATGACCCTCTGCTGTATGTCCCCCGGCACATCTTTTAGTGGGATTTCATCCCACAATATTAACTGAGCACTTACTCTGTGCCCGTCTCTAGATGCTAGGGATACATCGGTGAATGAGGCAGACATTGTGTGCCAAGCCCCCCATCCCACAACATCCCCGGAGGACATCCTGGTGAACTGGTGAACCAGACAAAAGTGGGCCCTGCCCCATTCTGTCTGGGGGGATGGAGAGTAATGAAATAGCGCTTCCCTTGGCTTGTCATTACAAGTGCCCTGGAGAATGTGCAGTAGAGGGAGCAGCCCTGGACTGAGGAGCGAGGAAGCACTTCCTGGAAAGTGACTCTACATCTGTGCCAAGACCTGAACCGGGAGTAGGTACTCCTGGAGGAGGAAACAGCATTTGCTCCTTGAGCATAATGGCCTGAACGATCACTGGTGTGCATGGAGCTCAGGAACAGGGGGTCCAACAGGAAGATAATGGGTCTGAGTGGGTTGAGAACAGTAGAAACTTTATGTTTAGTGAAGGGCAAGAGGAAGTGCTTGAGGCATTTGAACAACAGTGACATATTCTCTGTTGTTGGCCCTGTCCCCAGAATTCTTCACATCTGCCCTTTTTGTGTGAAAGCAGGCTGGTGAAGCTGGCAAGTTTGGGGTTCTTGTCCCAGTCTGACAGATCAGAACACTGAAGCTCCTCCAAAATGATCAGAGAGCCCTGGTCTTCCTGCTCAGGTGCTGGTCGGAGGGGCTGGGGCAGTGTAGAGGCTTTACAGGCCTGCACACACTGTGCGTGACAGCACGATGTGGCAATGTGGCAGGCTAACCTCGGGGGGTTTGGAGAGGAGCTCTGATGAGAAAGTGTCCGGCACTGTGCCTGACTCATGGTGATGTTCAGTAAATGCCCATCCCCTTCCTTCAACTGGAGGAAGCATTGCTTTGGTTTTGCACGTAGCTTGGCCACCATCTCCACCTTCTCCATCAGAGAAGGTGTTCTGGTGGCCGTTTGGCTGGTTTTGGTGCGGTGCATGAGATAGGAGGCGAGCTCCTTGCCCATGTCAGGATCCCTGCTCTGTAGCTCCAGAATGAATGCTCTGCAGAGAGATCTTGTGAGAAGTGAGTGGGTTTGCCTCCGCCTGGACTCTGTGGAGAGAAACTCGGGGGTGGGGGACAACTTCCCAGGTTCTCCCCTGCCCCACTCCTCCCTGCCTAATGCAATATTCCTTATAGTGCTTTGGTTAGAAAGTTTCTTTATCAGAAAGAGCTACTTTGGAAACTTATTCACTCAATAAGAATCACTAACATTTAGCCTGATCTGTGATGGTGCAGTGGATAAACTGTCAGCCTGGAATGCTGAGGACAACTCTTTGAAACCCCGGGTTTGCCTGGACAATGCACAAACGAGGAACAACTATAAGTTGATCCTTCCCACTCCTCCTCCCTGCCCTCCCCCACCATTCTCTCACTCCCTCTCTTCTCTCTGAAATAAAAAATAAAATCTTAAAAAGAAAAGAAGAATCACTAACATTCATTTACAAAACATTTCTCTTGTAATTCCTCATTTAATCTTGTGAGGTAGCTACTTATTTATCAACACTTCTGTTTTTTCTTTTTTGAGAGAGAATACAAGAGAGAGAAAGACAGAAGGGAGAGAGGGGTAAAAAGCATCAACTCAAAAGTGCTTTCACTTTAGTTGTGCATCAATTGCTTCTCATATGTGCCTTGACAAGGGCCGTGCCCGCGTCCCCTTACTCAAGCCTGCAGCAACCTTGGGCTTTTCATGCAAGTGACCTTTGGGCTCAAGCTGGAAGCTTTTGGGATCCATGTAGACAATTACAATGAAAAGATCTGTAGCCAAAGGGGTTTGCTAACACTTCACCCAAGAATTAGCCTTATCCATTCCGTGGTGGAAGAAAAAGGTTGACTTTCTGTAAGCTGTCTGGGAGGCACGAGTGTTGGGGGAACAGTTCCGGGTGAGGCAGGTCTAGTTCCATCTTCCCAGCCCACTGTTCCCATCACTGTCACTCCTTTCACAGCGCACGTTCCTTTTCCGGGGCTGGGGCAACACACTGACATGTAGTTGCTGACTTAAACACCAAAAATTTATTCTCCCGCAGTTCTAGATATTAGGACAGCATTCTGAGTTGACACTTTATCCACTGTACCACCACCAATCAGGCTACCAAAACTTTGTAAAAGGGAATTGAGATGGTTGTTTTCATGGCACATGTAAAACAGAACCCACAAAGAGGTTCTCTGTGACCCTAGTCCAGTCTTCTTGTAGCTGCATGACAGCCTCTCTTGGTTCGAGCCATTGGTATTGGCTGCTCACAGGCATCATAACAGACTTTTGTCTGCCGTTGGGATTCCCTGCTCCTCCGAAGGGTGAGTTCAGATGTATTCCTGGTCACTGGAAGGATGAGATGGGCCTTTTCAGAGCCATGATTCCCAGAAGCCACACTTCCTAGTAAGCTCTGTGGCGCACACACCAGACATCAGCAGTTGGACACCAGCCAGCATGAAAATCATGGCACTGGAAGGGGCCAGAGAAATGCGGCTGGCTCTCAACCCCTTAGTTTCCTATTCTACTGGAAAGTTGTGTTCATTTGAGCATTTAAACCAAAAATAAATTATTATAATCCATATGCTAATTATACCAGGCTAAAGTTCTAGACGCTGTAAATTGCAGCAGTGATATATCTACATGAAGTTTCTGGGGGTTTATTTTTAGACATTCAGAGAGCACTCAGTTTCCTAGAGGCTTCATTTGCAAGTCTAGAAGGGGACAAGGAAACTGCATCTGCTCACTCCTTGCCCTGTCACTGGGATGGAGCCATTTATCCTCTGCGGCCCTCCACTGTAAAAGCAGGTGGTGGGAGGGGCTGGTTTGAAGCCCTGGCTATCATCAAAGCTCTAACTCTTATTTCCTGACTATGGAAACCAGAATGTGTCCAAACATGGTCTTTTCCTGCTGCCAAGTTCATTGTGCAGAGTGTCAAAAGCTACCTCGCCAACATGTAAACCGTGGAACAGAGACCTTCGGCAACCTCAGCCTCAGTGGATTCATGGTTCCCTTTTTCTGATTACTTTTTTTTTTTTTTTTGCAGGGAGGAAGAGGTAGAAGAATTTTATATGTATTTTCTATTTAACACCTGCTGTGTGCATTACACACTGCTGGGTATTTGTGTTTGAGTGATGTCTGGTAGCCGCCCCCATTCAAGGCTGGTATCATCCAGCTTCAGTAGGTCAATCAGTCATGGGTATTTGTGTGCCAGACACTGCGTATGGTTCTGAAAATTCCATGAAAGTGAAGTGGGTGCATCTCCCAACATGAAGGAGGCCAGAGAGGGAGAAAGAGCATGAAATGAATATGTTGAAGTGCTTTTTGAAATGTAGTATGATCCATGGATGATGAAAATACTGAAAGTCATCAGAGATATATGACAGATACATTATAGTGGGGTAACCGGTTCATTCAGGCCTGCTGGGTGGGGTGGGGGGAGAATTAGGGAAAGCATCAGGGATAAAGAGATATTTGAACTGGCTTGATATATAAATAAGATTTAGAAATGTGGGGATTGGTTAGGGAAAATCAGACAGACCTGGTTTGGTAACCTTGGAAACCTCCCTCACCAGATCACAGTGATGGCTGTCCCTGGCCCGTCAGCATTCACAGTGCCTAGCAGTGCACCTTCCTTCCCATACATCATGACCTATAGCAAATTGGCTTTATTTTGACAAAAGTATGAGGTATTTTTTCAAAGGGAGAGCATTAAAAAAGTCTTTGAAACAATTCCTTTGTTTGGAGGATGCTTATACGTAGACTTCTGGATTAACATTCTACTGTGTATTTCTTAGGTGGACAGATGGATATGTGGTCAGAAGGATGAATGGATGATTTGGTATCTATGTAGAGTTGCAAGGAGATGAAAACAGTTCAACGGGCTGGGATGGCAGGTCACTTAGGTGAAGGGGGACATCGGAGCTGGACCTTGAACAATGAATAGAATTTTCTCAGCACACAGTGCAGATAAAGACCTTTCATTCGGAGGGAAGCAAAATGGAAGCATGAAACCCATGACCTTGTGGGAGGATGGAGAGTCACAGAAGTCAGGGTTTAGGAGGGTAAAATAAGTCATTGGGTGGCTGAGAGCAGAGGCTTTGAATTAGACAGATGGTTAAGTCCCAGCTCTGCCTCATGGTAGCTGAGTGATCTTGGGAAAATTACATTTCTTTTCTTAGCTTTTCCTTTCTCATCTGCAAAAGTAAGAATATTAATAATACCTACCTCAGTGGTTATAGTGAAGAATAAGTGAAATAAAGGAATATTTAGCACAGGGATTAATATACACTTAATAAATAGTATACTGCTCACAAAAATTAGGAGATATTTCAAAGTGAATATGAAGCAATAAAAAAAGAAGCATTTGATTTTTTTTTACAGGGACAGAGAGAGAGTCAGAGAGAGGGATAGATAGGGACAGACAGACAGGAACAGAGAGAGATAAGAAGCATCAATCATCAGTTTTTCATTGCCTTTGCAACACCTTAGTTGTTCATTGATTGCTTTCTCACATGTGCCTTGACCGCGGGCCTTCAGCAGACCGAGCAATCCCTTGCTGGAGCCAGTGACCTTGGGTCCAAGCTGGCGAGCTTTTGCTCAAGCCAGATGGGCCCACGCTCAAGCTGCAAGCTCAGGGTCTCGAACCTGGGTCTTACGCATCCCAGTCCGACGTTCTATCCACTGCGCCACCGCCTGGTCAGGTGCATTTGATTTTTTTTTTATTAAACAAGTACATCAGAAAAGCAAACGACAAGTCCAAGAAATTTGTTTGATTATGCAAATGAGATACAAAACCAACTTTTATTTTGTTGGTGAAAATGTACTATAAAAATGGCTGAAAGTTGCCTGACCTGTGGTGGTGCAGTGGATAAAGCGTCGACCTGGGAACACTGAGGTCGCCAGTTCAAAACCCTGCACTGGTCTGGTCAAGGCACATATGGGAGTTGATGCTTCTAGCTCCTTCCTTCTTTCTCTCTCACTCACTCTCTCTCACTCTGTGTCTCCTCTCTAAAATGAATTTTAAAAAAAGGCTGAAAGTACTAGAGTATCTTCAACTTCCCTGGTCCCCTAATGTGAGCAGTGTAGTTTATGATTGATTCCTATTTTATTGAAGCAATTCTAATTAACTTATGAAAATGCCATTTGAAAATCACAGAATTTAAAGAGGGAGAGAGAGGGTGCTCTTTATTCTTTCACATTTAAGGAGAAGGCAGAGAAAAAGGAACTAGCAAAAGAGACAGAGAAAGCCCTTGAAGGAAAACAAGGTGAATCAGGCGAGGTGGTGTTATAGCTGCTGAGGCAGGAGAGCTTCCAGAGGAGGCAGGGACCCTGCTGGCAGGTGACCCAAAGAAGCCACAGAGGATTGAGAAGTCTCTGGAATTTGCAGTGACAACATCATCATGATCTTTAAAAGAACATTCTGGAAGCCATCCTGCAGTGATTTGGGGGTAGGGGACTTGGGATTGGAGGAAGCAAGGGTTTGGATGACTCAGTAATTCTTTCTAAGAAGGAGAAAAGGACTTAGAGTGCCTTGAGGTCAAGGGCATAGGAGGAGTGTTGTGCGAGGGGAACTACTTGAACTAAAGTAGCACAGAGTTTCTCTACCTTCCTAAACACATGCCTCCAGTTGATAGGCAGAAACATCTCTCTTTCTTCAAGATTCTGATACTCTTAACCCACGCCCCAACCCTTAGCCTTAGCTCAATTTTGGGAATTGTGCCTGCCAAGCAGTTCTTCTCTGGATTTACTCCTTATAGTTGTATTTTTAAAAGAGTAAAAATTTAATAATATGTTGGAATAAAGCAGGTAAGAAATGGTGTAAGGTGTTTGAGGATGATAACGAGGATGGATTTGTAAGACAGGAAGTAGACTGAGCTGAGTGGACGTGAAGGGGGTGAAGAAGTAGTCAAGGAGGACTGTGGGGTTCTGGCTCAGAGCACCGAGTGAATAACCACACCAACTGGAGCGCATCCCTTCTCAATGTGGTTCCTCACCTCTACCTGTCTGGGTGACACCTCATGGTTTGCTGAGAGTGAGAAACCAAATGGCACACATGATCATTGTTTGGAAACTCAAATGCTTTATAAATGTAGAGTATTATTATTAATATTGTTATAAGTAAGAAATAGCACATCTGGCTTTCTTTCTCGTGCACTTCCCTCTGTTTTTGTCTGCACAGCCACTATGTCACTGTCATTCTAAATGGCAGGAGGGAGCTAGTATGTATTGCTTATGTAATCTTTAACAGATAAGGAAGTGGATGTTCAGGGAGGTGGGTTTACAAAAATACTAATCCAAGATTACACCCAACAATTGGAAAATACACATTCTTTCTGAGCACAATGGGACATTCACAACAATTGCCTGCATCCTAGACTATAAAATATGTCTTAACAAATTTGAACGGATCAGTATCAAACAGATGATGTTCTTTTTTTTTTTTCTTTACAGAGACAGAGAGAGAGTCAGAGAGAGGGATAGATAGGGACAGACAGACAGGAACAGAGAGAGATGAGAAGCATCAATCATCAGTTTTTTGTTGCTGTTGCGACATCTTAGTTGTTCATCGATTGCTCTCTCACATGTGCCTTGACTGCGGACCTTCAGCAGACTGAGTAACCCCTTGCTGGAGCCAGCGACCTTGGGTCCAAGCTGGTGAACTTTTGCTCAAGCCAGATGGGCCCACGCTCAAGCTGGAAACCTCGAGGTCTCAAACCTGAGTCCTTCCGCATCCCAGTCCAGCGCTCTATCCACTGTGCCACCACCTGGTCAGGCTCAAACAGATGATGTTCTCACATCGCTGTCCAATTGAGGTAGAACTCAGTAAGAGAAAGATGAGTTTTTAAAATACACTGCTCACAAAAAGTAGGGGAAATCTTATCTCTACATATTTGTTTTGAAATATCCCCTAATTTTTGTGAGCAGTGTATATATGTATATCTCTATCTATATTTTGCAAAAACAATTTAATTCATGGGTCAAAAAGGAAATGGTAATAGAAATTATAAAACACTTAAAATCTAATAACAACAATAGTAAGTATTAAAGTTGCGGACCATAGCCAAGATAGTACTTAAGGGAAATTTATGACCTTAAGTGAATGTATTAGAAAAGAAAAAGGGCTGATAATTAATGAATGGGCAGAGTATCCAACTGAAAAAGAACAGTAAACATAAATAAATAAGTTAGCACAGGGTTGTGCAGTTATAAGTGGTAGATCTAGGATTTGAACATAGATATGGCTGGCTCCACACCCTCACTCTCTCCTCTACATCATGAACATTTCTCTGTGCTATTTTCCATACTATGCCCAGTACCTAGAAACTCTGTTTCTCTGTAACAGTCAAAGAAATGAGCCTATAGGGTAACTCCCTGGATCAAAGGTTGAGGAGTAATCTCATTCATTTATTCATCCACCCTTTCTTATTCATTCATTAAATATGTATTGAGCATTTGCTATGTGCCAAGTGCTGTGATCGCTACTTTAGGTGCCTTTTCTCTGAAGTTCCAAATCCAGTCTTCAGCCTGGGGCCAAAGCTGCTGCTGCTACCAACCCTTACCCCCACCCCTCCAGCTGCCTGAATCTTATCTGCTGCTTGTCAGAACAGCATCTCATCAAAAATGACTGATTTCTCTCTTGTCTCTTTCAACAGGTAGACTGAAATTACCATGTGTCCAAATTAAAATTGCATACTTCAAGGATTATTTGAAGGACTATTCTTAGACCCTTTTAAGAAGATTTAAATAAAAGTGAGTTAATTTTTTTTTTTTTACACTTCAGAAAGTATTCATGATTTAAGTTAATGTTATGGGTGCTTTTTTTCTGTTTTTTTTCTTCAATATGCATTAGTAGGTAGACTTTATCTCTACTTATTTTATAATACTTTTCCCCCCTAAGAACAATGAGTAGAGAGTACAAGATTACTGTTTGTCTTTCCTGTAAGATTTCAGTATATTTCAAAGCTTGTGGAACCTTTGAATCTTTCAGGAACTTAGAGGCATGGACCATTTGATGGATGGATAGACAGAGGGATAAAGGCAGACTGTAGATATTTGGCCTGTGCTTGAAAACATCCAAGGACTGATTAAAACTGTGGTCTTTCCCCACATTTAGGATTTTTGTAGAGTTCTCCCCTATTCTGAATTTGAAATCTACTCCTCCTCACATCTTGCCAAGCCTCTTCTTTACTAGACAGTCCTGAAAATGGTTGAAGACAAAGACCATGTCTCTTTCTAAGACCTTTCTTTATCCTTTGTTCCTCCAATTACTTCTTATAATTTGGTTTCAAAAGCAGCTTCTGCCAAATTCACCTTATTTCTGATATTGTAAATGTGTCCTTAAAAAGAGGTCTCAGCCTGGAGCACAGACAAAATTCTACCAGTGTCCTTGGTCCCCTGAGATCTGGGAGAGCCCAAGGAAGGGAAACCCGGGAACCAGACCTGAGTTCCAGTCCCCACTCTGTTCTTGCTGTGCTCTCAGAACAGTCCCTTCATCTCTGAGCTCAGAGAAAACAAGAAGGATGGGACAGGATGGTCCCTAAGGTGTCACCTACCTCCAGAGGGACAGTGTGCTGACTTGGAGTAACGACATTACTATTTCTCACTGTTCCAGGCACTGGAGGGGGCCAGGCCTTGAGGATCAGTGGGACCTGAGTCCCATCCCAGACCTATCATGTGCTGACTGTGTAGCCATAGGGCTGTCACTTCTTCTCTCTGAGTGTCTCTTTCCTCATTTGTGAAATAAGGATATTAAGACACATGGTGAAGAATTCGTGGTAGAGGTGGGGCCGGGATGTGTACAAAGCATGTGGTAGCTACCTTGCTGGAGGTGTCCAATGAATGCTAGTCCCTAATAATGACAGGGTGTCTTGCCTTTAGCAAGAGGAAAAGGCAAGAGACGGAGAAGACTAATAAAGGGAGAAAAGAGAAAATGTGGGCATGCTTATTAGGGACAGGGGAGAAGTGTTACTCTCTCATAAACTCTCATGCAAACACAAACCCAACTCTGGAAAGTTCATGAAATTAAAACTCTACTCAGAATCAGGTAAGGAAGACTTGGTTGCTATGGAATATACAATTAAAGGGGAAACTTTTAGGATGAATTTGAGGACCTATACAAATTCTGCCAACCTCTGGCTGTTGCCACAGCTACACTCTTGAGTAGTAGAATTGGTGTCTCCAGAAATAAAGGTCTTGGACCCCCACTGGACCTGGGGGACCTTGAGAGTCATCAAATATTTATATATGCTCAGAAGGTTGGTTGTGAGGGTCAGATGAGAGACGGAGTATAAAAGGGATTTATAAACTGTGAAGTGCCCTGCGCATACATGTATGTTTGTATTGTTTGTGCGTTATGGATTATTTCAGTACTTTGGAAATCAGGAGATAGGATAAAGCTCGGATGAGCTGAGGATGTAGTAAACTGGTAGAGTCCACATGAGTAAAGCAGCATGTGTGTGTGCATGCATGGACATGCCTGTGTGCCTGGTGGGTATTTCTGGGTGCATATGTTTGGGGGGGGGGTAGAAAGACAAAGATTGACAGAGACAGTGAGAGAAAGAGAGAGAACCTTTCAGCCCTTTGGATGTGGTCACCACTCTTTACACAGTGACTGGTTACCTGGAAAGAGTATAACATGAAAATGAAAACATAGGCCATGAGGTCAATGACCCTCACTCTGTAACTGACCTTGGCCACATTTTTTATAGTTTCTACAGTCCCTTTCTTCATGGAATTTGAAGTTTGTGTACAGGGCTCCTCTGAGGAGTACGGAGGGTACTACACAAAAAATACCTCACACTGAGATAGCGCTCAGACATGTGTGTGCACTTCTCTTGTGGTTAATGGATTTGGTGGAAGGTCGTCTTGGCCTGTTAGCTACAAGGAACCTCCTGAGGTATCTCTGATTCCACAGGACCATTCCCCTGAGGGAATGCAGCCTTCATGGGTGAACACACACTCTAGCCCAGCTCAAAGGACTAATTCCGGAGGTGTCCCTACAACTCAGCTATATACTTCTGTGTCCCCTCCCTCGGTCTGGGCTGCAGCTGGCAAACTGTACATTCAGGAGAACAGGAAACTATGTTGTTATTTAAGGTGTGGAACAAGGATTATTTTTTAATTTGGAAATTAAATATAGCGAATATAGTGGCCTTTGTTCTCTGGACAGCTGCTGACTACCCGTAGAGGGGCGCTGCTCCAGGCTCATGCTGCTGTGGATGCCACTGGCCAAAGGGGCCCCTTTTGGGGGTATCCAGACCCCTGCAAGACTGCATAATCATGTCTACAGTGTTTTTAAAACTGTGTCTTGTTATCCATCAGTGGGTCATGAAATTAATTTGGTAGTTTACAGTCATCATGTATTTAAGTGAAACAGAGTAACCCAATATTCCATAGAGTGGGTGAAGATATTTATTTACATTATATATAGTCAACAATGATCTCATATCCAAAATATATATAGTATGAAAATAAAAGAAAGAAAGGAAACTTCTACGAATCAGTAAGAAAAAGACAAACTAATAGAAAAATGGGCAAAAGGCTCAAACAGTTACTTTACAAATGAGGATTCTAAATATCCAATAAACCTGTGAAAACATTAGTTATCAAGGAATTGCAAATGAAACCTACAATGAAATCCCACTGCACACCTATAAGAATGGCTAAAATGAAAACGATGGCAATACCTAGTGTTGACAAAGCTGAGAAGCAGCATACACCATGGGTTGAAGTGTAATTTGGTATCATGACTTTGGAAAACTGTCTGGCAGTATCAACTAAAGCTCAGCACATCCCTATCAGCAAGTCACTCCTAGAGACACACCCATGACACTGTCACACACTTGTCTTCCAAGACACATGGTCATTGACAGTGGAATAGAAAAATATGGTATATCGACACAATGAAATACTGCATCCTGCAATATCAGTGACCCTCACAAACATATTGCCAAAAGAAAAAGCCAGGCATGAAGAAACTTTTTGACTCTATTTATGTAAAACACAAAAACAGACAAAACTAATTTATGTTGCAATCCAGTCAGAACAGCGATTGCCCTTGGGGAGGAGTTGGTACATGGGAGCAAACAGGAGGAGACTTTAAGGTACTGGCAACACGCTGTCTTTTGATCTAAGGGCTGGTTTTCAATTTGTCAGAATATATCAAACTCTTCATTTCTGACATGTACAATCTACCAATGTCATGCTTTCATAAAAGTTTAGAAAATGAATTTTAAAAAACCAGAAATATATAGCTGGTAGCAAGGAGAAGCCTGAGCTGCATGTGTGTGCTGCTATATGTGAGTCAGTCCAAAATAACTGAAAGCCTCTGATTTGATCTAGCCCTCTTGCTTGAAGCTGAGGAATCTGAGACCCAGAGAAGGGGGTTCAAAGCAGAGCTGGGAAGAAGACTCAAGGTCTCCTGCTGGCTCTGTGTCTCCCGTTGCTACCCCTGGTGGGTGGAATGGGCATTCAGTTGAGTAAGGCTCAGTCTGGCACCTTAATCTCTGGGAGGCGTCTTGTGCTTTTGGCCCAAGGGGAGCGATTGTTTTTCCACTCACAGACTGTTCTGCTGGAGGCCCAGACACCTCTGCAGGGTCCTGGCTCCAGCTCCCCATCCCCTCCCTCCTCCTTCCTGCCTCTTCTGCCTGACCTGCTTCCCTCAGACCTCCGGAAGCACCATTGCACTCAATCGTGTTTTCGTCTGTGCAAAACGACTCTCATGCCAAAGCTGTTTTATGGTTGTAGAAGTTAGAAAACTGTGAGGAACGTGCATTGGGAAAATACGATCTCACAATGCATACTTCGGTTCTGGCTTTGTGCTTTTATTTTGTTATTAAAATATGAGTCCACCGAGCAGACCTGTCCCGCGGGAGGAAGGGGCTGCCGGTCTCTGAGGGTGCGACAGAAGCAGGCAGCAGCCCTGTTCTTGCCGGGCAGAATATCGCAGTGGAGGAGACAGCTGTGTGGGTTTTAAAAGGTTGAGTGTGAACCTCATACAGGACCTGGGACTAATTTAAATAGGCGGGTTATATAACATCAATGACTTTCCGCTCTTTTGACTATAGCCCACGGCACAAAATACATGGGGTGTCTTCACGCAGGACGCTTGCGCACTACACAGGGAGGCAGGTACAGTTTAGAATCTAACAGGCCAGGCTGCCAGGATGGGCACCTAGCCCAACCTTGGGGATGGGAGCCAGGGGCAGCTTCAGAGAATGTTCATAGAAGCCAAGAGGTTTGAGCTAAGGATTAAAGAAAGGGAGACCACAGAGGCGAGATTGCTGGGAACTCAGCATGGGAGACCCACCTTTAAAAGAAGTTGTTGCATTCTGGAAACTGTATGAGTTAAAGTTAAATGAATCCCAGCTCTATCACATCTTAGCTAGTTCCTTGGACAACTTAACATTTCTGTGTCTGTAAAGTTAAAGTTAAAGGAATGTGTAGGGAGGGTAGGAGTGGATCCAGAAGAGGTGGTCAGGGGCAGGAAGTGAAGGGCCACATCCGTGCCCTGACACGGAGTGTCCTGGGTGAAGAGAAACCAGCACCTAAGATTCGGACAGGTAGGAAGTGGCTGTAGCCTTGGAGCCAGGGTGAGATTCAGACACAGCTCTGCATGTTGGTGCAGTGCCAGAATTTTGTTTGCAGTATGCACTGGTGCCCTTCCAGATAAATAAATAAATAAGTAAGTAAGTAAACTTTCCGAGAAATACTCTGATCTGGAGTGATGAGTAAGACGAGAGAGCCCAGCCTCGAAGTCCTGCCAGTGGCCTGACAGGTCAAAATCGAACACAGATTTGACATAGATTTTCACTGCTTCTTTGGCTTCTAATTTCTAAACATCAAGTGACAAGTTAAGGGTTTTTTTTAAATAAAGAATTTGAAATCAAATTCGTAAAATATTTGACATAGTAGTTGTTATGTTAGGGTAAAATGTCCCAAACCTTGTTCTAGGATACACCAGCCTACAACAAGTTATTTTTAAGGAGCAGGGTCTCCTTTTGAGTGATCCGCTTACTGTGCACTGAGTAATTCCTGGTAGACATCACTGCCACTAGCGCTCTGAAGGCTCTGAGAAGTCCTGCAGTGAGGGTGCCGACCTAACATGTCCCAAATTTATTTGCATGCCTATTCAATCCTTCTGTTTTTCAGAATTTAAAAAATTCCATCTTAGAGAACAGCCTGAGGTTGGTTGGGAGTTCTGAGGGAGGACAAACGGGCTCTCCTGTGAGAGCACAGGGAGAGCTTCATGGTGAAGGGAGACTCTTGTATACGTCATATGAGGCCAGTCTGAGCCTAGCACAGGGTCCGGCCCCTAGCAAGTGCTCAGTAAATAATTACTATTGAAGGAACATCTATAGTATTTGCTGGCGAGGAGAGTCCAGCCTTCTCTGCAGAGCCTGGAGACAGAGGGTACACCATGCAAGTGTGCCTTTGGCAGTTCAGCATAGGGTCTCTTTTCTCCTACTTACCCCCTCTCTTGACTTTGTTTTTGGGAAAGACAGAGTGGTTTCCAGTCACACACAATGGAGCCACACTGCCTGGGCGTGAATCCCAGCTCCATCACATCCTAACTAGCTCCTTGGACAACCTAACATTTCTGTGTCTCACTCAGCACCATCATCTATAAAATGGCCTATAAACAGTGCCCAGCTTAATAGCACCAGGATTAAGTGGTAATATAGGCACGGTCCTTAGGGCTCTGTGGGTGCTAAGCACCACATAAGCACCAGAATTTGTCGGTGTCTTCAAGTGATTACCTCCCAGGGCCTTTGTCCGAGTTCCCTTTCCCAGTGCTCCCAGCAGTCTGCAATTCTCATATTCCAGAGCGATGGTACCTGCACATTTGTTTTCCCCATTAGTATCGGGAAGGGCCAGGGTAGTGATGCTTCCTTATTTACAACCATCAGGGCTGTGGGAGGTAAGGCTCAGGTTCCATTCCCGGTTATTGGAGCTCAATCACTCTGGCTGGGTAAATGTTTCTGAGGGAGTTCAGCACATCGATTATGAATGTACTGCAAACAGTTGCTTTACTTTCCAGAATCGCTTCTGCCTGCAGATATTCTTGTAGGCCATGCGGAGTTCTCCTGACCTTAATACTTTTCATGGCATGTGGTGTCAGTCAATCCCTCCTGCCTTGGTCACCCTGGGGAAGACGGACAGCTGGGTGAGCAGCAGACAAGGGTGCACATTGGAACCTGTGGGATGCTGATAATGGAGCTGGAGAAATCTTGTTCTTTGTACCTGCTACTTTTAGCTTCACACCTAGATTATGGGCCAGAAACCTGGTGCCATCCTTAAGAGCACCTTCTCTGTCATGTCTCTATGTCCAATCGGTCACCAAGTCCTAATGAGGCCATCACCAAAACCTCCCAGATCCAATCTCTTCTCTCTTGTACTGCCACCGCTCAGCGGGTCCATCTTCCCAGTCCCAACTTCCCTGGTCGCTAAACTAAATCAGAACCGCTGCTTTGGGTTCCTATAGAACCGGCTCCCCTTTTGAATCACTTTGAATCTTTAAATTACCTTTCCTGGTCTGACTTCTCTGCTGTGTATTCCCATGAGGGTAGAAACCAAGTTCGTCTTGGTGATGGTAGTTGACAAGTAAAAACCTCCTCTGAGGTAAGGACAGACAAGAGTGTTCTTTTCTTTTCTCCCTTCCTTCCTTGCTCCCTTTTTTTCCCTCCTTTCTTTTTTGTAATTACATTTGAAAGGGGACTAGATGATTACCTAGTCGAATTGTGTTCTCTAGAGGAACCTCATTGTCACTGTGGGAGGAATGGAAGCAAAATACCAGGACCCTGAGCCCCTGGCCCCTCACCAACCCAGAGGCTAACTTATCTCCCTGAGACATTAGGATTTTACTTTAAATTTTTGTGAGGGATAAAGAAAAGTGGTTTTTCTATAATAGAAGGTTTCAGAAACACTGATCTATTATCTTTTTTTTTTAATTTAAGTTGAATTTATTGGAGTAACACTGGTCAACATAATTATAAAGGTTTCAGCTGCCCAATTCTACAACACATCTCTGTACACCATATTGTGTGTCTGATCTGTTCTCGTATTCTCATTTGTCAGTGCCAAGTGTTCTGCATATATTTACTCATAAATAAAGAAGGTATTATCCTTAATTTATAGATTCAGAAACTGGTGGCCAGAGAAGTGAGGAAACTTGTCCATGGTCACACAGCCAGTGTGTCCAGAATCCCCATCCAAGATTGTCAGACTCCATACTCTTTCCACTGTCACCTGCTGCCTCCCAAACACCTGGCCTCCAACAAACAGTGACTTCCCGAGCCAGCCTCTCAGTCTGGCCCAGCAACCAGAGACAGATTCTTGGGATTTAATTGGGCACCACTTGCTCAGAGGGACAAGGCTTCATGCCTAAGGTTTCCTGGCTGTGAGATGCTAATTAGAGAGAAACAATGTCCGTTTAAGCCAGAGAACGAGCTGTGCTGCTTTATTTCTAAAATAATGCTATCCGGGCTAGGGGCTGTGGGTCCCCAATACTTTTAACACAACGTGAGTTTCCCTTCCCATGTGTCAAGAATTTCTCCCAAGGAATCCTAGACAAAGTAACAACCCAGGAAAAGAAAAGTATGCTCTAGTCTAGATTGTACAAGAAGACAGTGTTTGTTTTATTTTGAGCTTCAGGGTGATTCTTGTCTTTCCTTTGTCCCGAAGCCCAGATTATTTTGACATTAACTTTGGGGTAAAATCTGGCTTATTTAAACCTTGCCAAGACTAGAATGGAAACAGGAAAGCTGAGTTCTTATCCTAATTCCCTCAAGAACTCACCGTATGACTCTGGGCACTTCACATGGCCTCTGTACAGCTCAGTCTCCTCATCTTTAAAATTAGAGTGTTTGGACCAGATGAGCCTGCCCATGATATCAAGGGTAATTAAAATGCTGACTCCTCAGTGTTTTAATTTGCAGCATTACTTTCTGAGTAAATCTCAGCTTCACCCCTACTGCTATGTAATCTTGAACAAATTGTAGTCAGTTTTATCATCTGCAAAATGGGAGAATGGTAAAGGTGATCTCATAGACGTGTTGTGGAGGTTAACAAATAAAACACTTAGAATAATGCCCAATGCATAGTAAGTTATTTAGTTACTTACAGTGGTCATTATCACCTCCATTCGTGAAACCATGTCTGATGATTCTACACTTCTTATTTTCTAGAACATCTCCAAATGTCCCAATGATTAGTATTTATCCTTTCAGCTTTCATTGGTTGAGAAAATAAATAATGACAGAAAGTTTCTGTGGATTCAGTAATGTTTGAACTCAATGTATATTCATCAGAACAGTTGCTAAGTACATTGTGTGAGACATCAATTCAGTTACAGACAGTGTGTGGTGAGCCAACATACAGGTTCCGGGTTCTTCAGGTAACAATATGTCCCCCGGTTAGAAACATCTGATCTGGATTATTGCTGTTTCCTTCAGCATGGTCATGGCCCATGATAGGCACTAAGTCTGTGTTTGAATAAACAAGCCCCTGGATGGATGAAGGAGTCTGCTTTACATTTGCCTCATTATTTGAGCAGAATAATAACTGTGCATCTGTGTTAATGTGTGTGTATCTATGAACATTTGCAAAGAAAGCCCCAGCTCTTTCTGCCCCAGGGAAGAAGATGGTCATAGTTTAATAGTTTGCATATTCCCCCATGTTTTAGTTTACAAAGTCATTTTCACTGGATTCCTTTCAGCTGTCTGCAGTTGACAAAAGATAAGCATTCCTTCTGCCTCTCCCATGCCTTCTACCTCCAACAATGAGGGCTTTGTGCTGGGAAGATTGCTATGGATGCCTCTTTCCCAAGGCCCCAATGCCTTGTCTGGCTTCCATCAAAAGGATTGATGGGGGATGGGACGCAGACGGGGGATGGGACGCGGATGCTGCGTCCCATCCCTGAATTCAGGGAGCAGTGCCTATGGCCTGGTGCCAACTCAACAAGTCAGGCTGGGGTAGATCATTCAATATCTGTCCTTGGATATAGGCAGCGTGATTACCTGAGCTGGTTTATCCAGCTATCTGCAGCCAGTGCCCTGGAAATCATCAAGCTCTAATATCCCAGACCTTTTCCCTCAGGGCCTGGGAGAGGATGGGTGGGAGATGGCAGAGGATGGGTGGCTTATCTCCTGGTATGGAGAATTTCACCCCACAGGAGCAAAGGGCTGCTGTGGCTACTGAGTCTCAAGGCTTCAATCTACTAATGAGATTAAAATGCCAATGGCCTGCCTCTATACGCACTTACTTAAGAACACAGGCTTGAGCTGCTTAATGAGTGTTAGGAACCTAAGAAAGGCCCAAGCGGGCGCCTGGTGGATGCTTTGTTGATTAGAATACTAAATGTGTCACCCTTTGAAAGTCAGCAATTGCTAGAGAGCAAACCCACGACTGAGATTTCCTGGTAACCCTTACATTCCCACTATTCCCACATGTTTAGAGATCAGTAAGCCTACATGGATAAAGAATGCTTCCGAGGATGATTTTAATTGGAGGCAAAGACAACAATGACGTTTATTGCAATAATAAACAACAGTTATCACACCTGGCTGCCCGCCAGACACACCTCTGGGTTTCTTTGGGGTTGTTTTGTTGTTATTTTGAAAATACAGGCTCCTGGGCCCTACTGGTTTCATTTCTCTAGACCTGGACGGAGAACCAGGAACCAATATGCTTAACAAATATGCTGGATTATTCTGAAGTTCCTAGCTGAGCCCATGCTTTGAGAACCACTACTCTGAAAGGTGAGGGCACGTTGGAACCAATTGATATTTATCACTTTCTAAACTGTGGGGCCTCATGCCTCTTGCTTAGCCTTGCAATATCAGATATATCTTTTTTAAAAAGGGGATTGGTTGGCACAGTGGATAAAACAGCAACCTGGGATGCTGAGGTTACCTGTTTGGAGCCCCAAGCTTGCCCAGTCAAGGTATACATGAGAAGCAACAACTACAAGTTGATGCTTCTCCCTCCATCCCCTGACTTTCTCTCTCTCTCTACCCTCTTTCTAAAATCAATAAATAAAATCTTAAAGAAATAAAAGGGACTTAGGTAAAATGCTCAGCCATTATGGTAAACAGTATAATGATTCCTCAAAAAATTAAAAATATTATTACCATGTAATCCAGAAATTTCATTTCTGAATATATATTGTAAGAATTCGAAGCATGGACTTAAAGAAATATTTACACACCCAGTCTCACAGCACCTTTATTCACAATAGCCAAGAGGTGGAAGAAACCCAACTGTTCATCAACTAATGAATGGATAAACAAATGTGGTCTATACATACCTTGGGATGTTAGTTAGCATTTAAAAAGAAATTCTGACACATGCTGCAACATAGATGAAGCTTGAGGACATTATGCTAAGTGAAATAAGCCAGCACCAAAGAAAAAATCCTCTATAATTCCACTTATATGAAGTACCTAGAGTAATCAAATTCATAGAGATAGAAAGTAGAATGGTGGTTGCCAAGTCTGGGAAGAGGGGGGAAAGGGAGTTACTGTTTAATAGTTTCAATTTTGCATGGTGTAACGAGTTCTGGAGAGGGATGGTGGTGATGGTTGCCCAACAATCTGAATGCTTAATGCCACTTATCTGTACACTTTAAAATGGTTAAGAATGGTAGATTTTATGTCATGTGTGTATTTTAGAACAATTAAAAAAGGGATTAGGTGACATCTTCTGTAAAGCTAATAGGCAAGGCCATCATCATAGCAGCCTGGCCCATGCAGGTTCGCATTTGATTCGGACAGTTGGTAATGAAACAACAGAGCCAGGAACTGGTGAGCCATCAGCTTTAATTCTAGCTTGCACCCAGCAGGCTAGCAAAACACACACTGAGCTCCAAAACCCACTCATTCAGTGCTCACAAAGCTACTGACTTATCCGAGTTTCCTAGCATCGAAGGTTTCTAGCTCACCAGACTTACTCACTTCTGTTTCCCATCTCCTTCTCTCTGCACAAACTCTGCACAAACTGGCTTTTTCCTCAACACTCCGCCATCTTGGCTGCTTCTCCTCTCCTCCACGTGGCCTTAATCTGCTCTCCTCTCTAATGTTAACCTCAGGAACAGAGAACCAGCAAGCTCCCGGTCTTCCCCACTTTATAGTGTAGAAATCCAAACCTTTAATCCAAACTACAAACAAGAAAGTCTCTGATACAAAGTCACTTATCTGAGGCATAATGGGAGGATTCCTCATGAGAGTGCACCACCCCACATCATCCAATCAGTCAACAGTGTGGGGAAAAGCTTACTTTTAAAACTAAGCCTTAGGCTATAACGACCTGGCCTGCTCACAACCTGTCCCCCAACACACATTAATATCAGCAGACTTGAACGTGGGCAGCACCATTTTTAACAAAGTGAGCATAATATATTTATCTGCCCAACATCTTCCCTCCAGACATTATGTAGTGTCTGCAAAGGGCCCAGCACAATGCCTGACATACATCATCAATGTTTCTATTCCCTTTGTCATTTAGCAACTCCTTTTATAATCTTCTTCTCCTGGGGCTTGTCATCTATGTTCCTTGCAAAGCTATGTCTGAAGGGAAAGGGGAAAGGGAACTAATGTTTGTTGAGAGCTAATTATGAGTGATCCCATTTGACCCTCACTTATCCTTGGGAGTTGGATATTCCCATTGTACAAATGAAGAAACTGAGGCTTACAAAGGTCAGATGACTCACGTCAGACCATAAAACTAAGTAAGGCATAGTGAGACTTACCTTACCACATCCTTATAAATGGCTTTTGACTGAGAGATGACAGGTGAAGGCCACTGCTCTCCAGGGAGAAAGAACTAAAAGCTATACTTACTGATTGATTTTAATGTCATTTGAGGCAGTGGAAAGTTTGATTGGGCATATTCTCCAGAATCTGCCAAGGAAGCAGAGCCTTGACTAAGCCAAGAGTGTGATTGACCCTCACCTGGCACTCAAAGCCAACCACCTGAGAGCCCTTCTCATCTGAGTCACTGTTAGGCAAGACCCACTGATGCTCACAGCCTAAATGACAACCTCTGCTAGAGACTGGGCTTCTTGGACATACCAGGACTACACATCAGCCTTGCAACTTACCCAGTTGCCCACTGGGCCCAAGCAGGGAAGATTTATACCACTCATGTACAAAGTAATGCAGATTGTCCTCACAGCACATCTAACATGTGCCTGGCTCAGAGATGAAGACCAAGCTGATGAAGGAGAAACCCGTGTGGATACAGTGTGGTCAGGATGCCAGGGATGTGTTTACTGCCAAAGACAACATTAAGGGTCCCCTTACAAATGTGTGAGCTGAATTTTATAGCAAATTGAATAGCTGCATTATCAGCATCAGCATGGTAACAAAATAAGTAGCTCCATTGGATAGCTAAATAAAATGGTGGTGATAATGATGGTGGCAGTGGTGGTTATGAAAATGATAAAGGAAACTCTAGTAGCTGACCTGGAGAGTAAAATTGCATCACCTAAAAAATAAACAATTTTACTGATATGTGGATCAATGCTAAGTATTTTACACAAATTTTCTGTTTCCCCCCAAATCCGTGAGATATAATCATCTCAGTTTTACAGGTAAAGAGACAGGCAAGAGGACCACACATCCAAGGCAACACAGCTGATGTTGATCTGGAATTGGTTCTGAGTTCTACCTAGTCCCAGACAATGTATTTTCTGACTCCAGCAAATTTACTGTCTCGTAGCTAAATAAGGGTTGATTATTTGTTTTCAGAAACAGAATCATTTACTTGTTTTACAGCAAGAACCCTTTGAAAAGCAACTCTCACATGGTGCATATAGCATTAAACCCTGATGATAAAGATGCAAACGGGGCAGATTGTTTTTAAGAATAATCCTTCCCATCCATGTGGCTATACTATTATTTCAGAGCACTGTCACAGGTATTATGTTAAATACCAACTTGACTTAGACATAAGCTTGCCATTCTTTTCTCTTTGACAGTACCTTCTCTTAGGTATCTGTCAATTAAACAAACAGGATTTGGTGTGAATTTGAATCCCAGCTTTACCACTAACTAGCTGTGTAAGTTGTGTGAGACTTAACCTCTCTGAGTCTCAGTTTCTTCATTTGTGAAGTAATCATAATAATTGGGGATTTATACACAATGTATATTAAGCTCCACTCATCTATCTCTCAGTATCCTTACCTTGATCATGGTGTTTTGGTGTCCTGAGTAGGTACCTTGGAATGCCCTAATAGAAAGAGCATTTGAGGTCAGCTAGAAAGTTGGCAAAACTTACCCTCCATCTCATGCTAGAAATCTTCAGGACCAAAAACAGTTGGGTATTGCAATTGGGATTTCAAGTAAGAAAGACCAAATCAAGTTTATTGAAATGATTCATGGGAAATGAAAACCCAAGATAGTCCATTATAGTGGAAACAGAAGAAAAATTACTAAGGTAGAGTCAATATAATGTTTGAGGGTTAGAGAAAAAGATAAAGAGGTGATTCAAAGTTGACTAAATGCTAGCCCCTTCCAACCCATTCCTCTGTCTACCCCAGACCTCTCTGTGGCAAACCTCACTGTGTATTGTAATTGTCTGTGTACGTGTTTGCATCTTTCACATTTCCATCACCCAAGTGCTTGTCCACTTCCTTTCAGGTCCTAAATCTAATAATGGGACCCCCTCTTCCACCCTCACTGACTCCCTTATTTTTTCTTCATAGCACTACCCAATGTAGATAATTATTGGTTGATTGTGGGTCTCCCCAACACTAAAGCTCAGTAGAGAAGGGATTTGGCCTGCTTTGTTCACAGCTATATTCCTAGAGCCTAGAAGAGTGCTCAAGATGCTCAGCGACCATTTGCTAAGTATCCCCTGGCTATCCATATATGCAGGCTAAACACATCTAATTCTCATAGTGTGGTTCCCTAACCATCCTGACCACAGCCTGAAGACCCTCACCTGATACAGCAATGTCAATGGTTGCTGGCAGAATTGTTCTCTTCTGAATAATTGGGCTGTTGTTTGTCTTGATGAAGACACTCTGGTGAACAGGACCAGATACATAAATTGTGGAGGCCAATGCAAAATTAAAATATGAAGCCCCTTGCCTGACTAGGCGGTAGCGCAGTGGATAGAGCGTCGGACTGAGATGCAGAAAACCCAGGTTCGAGACCCCAACCTCGCCAGCTTGAGTGCGGGCCCATCTGGCTTGAGTAAAAGCTCGTCAGCTTGGACCCAAGGTCGCTGGCTCCAGCAAGGGGTTGCTCGTTCTGCTGAAGGCCCATGGTCAAGGCACATGTGAGAAAGCAATCAATGAACAACTAAGGTGTTGCGACGGCAACAAAAAACTAATGATTGATGCTTCTCACCTCTCTCTCTCTGTTCCTGTCTGTCTGTCCCTATCTGTCCCTCTCTCTGACTCTCTCTCTGTTCCTGTAAAAAAAAAAAATGAAGCCCCTTGTTGAAAAATTACTCAGAATTTCAAGATGGCCATAGCATAGCATTCAACCAAGCATGGGCCCTCTGAGTACAGGGTCTTGTGTCACTACACAGGTCACAAATCCATGAAGTTGGCCCTTTGCTAGGGACCAGATCGTAGAAGGTTGTAAATACCAGGCTTCAGGTTTCTATTTTGTGTAGAAAATAAGGAACTATAGATAAATTTGGAACAGAGGTGACAATGAAAGTTTACTTCAGTTTTTCCTGACTGTAAATTATACCTATAGTGAAATTTTGCACAAATACAAAAGGTATAAAGCCTTGTAAATCACCTCCTTCTCCTTCTTCCTCATGCCCCATGGGTCCCAAATCTAAAAGTGACCAGTGAACACATGGTTAATTTCCTTCTCCTGTTCTGAGTTTCCATTTTTTTTTTAATGTAGTATAGTTAAGATCATACTTCAGCTACAACTTGGAGTCCTGCTTTATTTTTCCTGGCATTGAAAGAGGAGGAGAGGGACTCCTTAAATGCGTGCTTAGGAAGATTGGTGAAGGGTGGGGCTTAGAGTGGTTGGGGTACAGGGTTGGCAGCAAGGATTAAGATGGAGGCAGACAGACTAGGTTCTAGAATTAGAGAACCAAAGAGGCCCGGGTCTAAGGGTTAAGAGTGGAGGAACAGTTAGGGAGCTCAAGGCACCCTGATGGGAGGTGTCCCGAAGAGAAGGGTAAGGTCTGGCCACGTCTTTCAGGGATTCTGTGGGTGACAACATGCACAGTAGTCATTTCTCAAACACAGCTCTTTGGCTCCTCCTCTCTAAGGCTAGACCAGTCCTTCCTCCCTCTCTCCCCTAGGCCTAGTCTCTGAAAGCTGGCATCAAGGGATAGACAACCTTTGACAATAGGAGAAAGCAGGCCTGGAGGGCTTCAGGGTTCTCATTGTCAGGGCAGAGGCCTCAGGGTTTAGATTGACCCATTGTGTTGATGATCCCCAGTGCCTGGGCCAGCAAACGGGAGAGTTAACTTATCATTGGATCCTTAATTATGCGTTTCATGAATTTTCATGTTTCCGCTTGCAAACTTAGTGTTGCTTTCTCAGTGAGTTATTTTTTTGTACTTGAGCATAAGAGCCTTATAATTACAGAGTGCTGTGGATTGCAGAGAGTGATTAAAATGGATTTCATGAAACCTGCAGCAGCCTCCTCTTACACACACACACACACACACACACACACACACTCACACATGCACACGCGCGCACACACCACTACCACCAGTCTAATAGGTGGGGAGCAACTCAGACAGAGTCCCCCAAAGTTCAGAAAATCAGGATATAAAGGACATGAATTTTCTTTTCCATGTTTTATCCTTTGGGTCTTGGACCAACTCCAAGACAGCCCTTCCCCTTTTCTTCCTCTGCCCACCCTGCCTCCTCTTCGCTTTCCTGAGGGAAGTCTAGCTGTATCCCTGACCCCAGCCAGCTCTGGCTCCTAAGGCTGGCTGCTCTATCACTCCACAGACAATAAAACAAAGACTAGATTTTCATCTTTGCTTTTGTACTACCATTTAGTGTGTTTCATTGACCTTTGGTAAGCCCACACTCCCATCTGAGAGGGTCATTCAGTTTGAATAGCGGCCTGAAAATGGCTGAATTCAGTGGTGGTATAAGAATTCTATTTATGGAGTGGTGCCCTCCTAAGACAAATTGGTGCTTGATGGAAGCAAGATCTTCTCTTCAGCTTATTCTGCAACAGCTGGCCGGTGCCCGGAGTGAGGATGGGGTAGGGGCCAGGGTGGCTGGAAGGTTTCCTGATGGAAGTGAGGCACTGACTTGAAAGCACAGGAGGACCTGGTGGGGACCCTAGGAAAGGCAAGCAGAATGGTGGGGAGTCCAGTGTGCATGAACCAGATGTTCTTGCCTAGGAATGCTCCCCCTTGACCAATGAGGAGCTTACCTACATGTGCACGTATGTGTAGTGGTAATGCTGGAAGGGCCTTGGGACCTCACTTAAGCCAGTTCCCCATTCAAAAGAATCTTTGATTACCACAGCTGGCCAGTCCCAGCAGAGCCCCAGGCAACCCCTTTGCCAGGTGAGCCAGCCCTGTAACACCCCCACCAGCTGTATAGGTGCTTGTGCAATGAACAACCTGCCCAACCATATGCAGTATCACCAGATCAGGGACCGTCACCAGGTCTCTTTTCCTCTGTTCACCACTCTCCCTTTGCCCTCTACTATACCCGAAACCCTACCATAATCCCCGTCATACTAAACTGTACCTGAGTTTCTGAGAATCTCCTTATATCTTGGAGCTCAACCACCCACATTCTTGAACTGATCATATTCTCTATATAGAAGCAGACACAGGTATGCTCACACGTGTGTGTCTCCCTGAGCATTCAAAGATGGTACTGCTGATGGCAGAACATGTTCATGGTCGGACAGAAAAGACCACCTCTCTGCACTACCATCCCCCCCATAGCAATGAGGCAGGCTGAAGCTCATTTCTGCAGCTCATCATCCACCCTGCCTCACTCTGCTCACACTTGCTCTCCTGCTGGGAACCTGAAGTCCCACATAGACAATATTTTTCATCATTTTGTATCTGTCTATGCTGATCCTTCTTCTTCCTCGAGTGTTTTTCTCCCACTGATTCCATCACACAAACTTCTTCAAAGCCATGCTTCAGCCACATTTCTCTGAGGTCCTCTTTGACCCACCCTCCCACCTTTCTGTCTATGACCCGTGTCCCTGTGCAGAGGCATCTGTCTCCTGTGTGGCACCGTATTGTATGTGGGTTTCTATGAAAGTTTCCATACTGGAAAGTGGGCTGTTGGAGCAGGCTCCTGTCCTGCCCATCTCCCTGCCCCCTGTGCCCAGCGCACGTGCTGGTGCATTGAGAAAGCCCTGAGAATGCCTGTTGTTGAGTGGAGCTGACACCCTTTTGGTGAATGACCTAGCCCTGAAGAGAAAGGGGGCTCCTTCTCAGCAAGGTCCTGGGAAAGAGCACGACCTAATCTCCTGGGAGAGTGATGTTAAGTGCTTTACTGACAAAGGGCATGTCTCTCAGATACTCTGTCCCCGGTTTCAGTGTCACTTTCTAAGACAGACACATCTCAACCATCTTCCCAGACAGCCTGTGGATAGAGCAGGACAACCTCTTTTTTTGGAACTCACCTGAAGTGCACACCCTATAGACCTGGTTGGGTCTGTAGTCTCTTCTGCTTATGGATCCAGAAGCCCAGAATAGATAGTCCTTTTCTGTCCTAGCCCAGCACGGTCTGCTGGTCCTGCTCAAACTGTTGGCAGGGAGAGGGGGCAGCTGCTAAGAAAATCCCCATGATCCATCTCTCTCACAGCAGCTCACATTCACTTTCCTGAGTACTCAGCCAAAGGACTCTCGGCACTGGATGGGGTGCTCAGCATGCTGCGAGTGAGTCACGGTGAAGCACAGGCGTCGACCCTCTGCTCCCAGCTGGTATGGAGGGGCTGCTGTGTCAGACCACACTTAGCATCTTCTCTGTGGGCTGCGCAGCTATGTGGCGGGTTTGCCATGATGGATAAAACCTTATCCCACCTTGAAGGGGACAGAGGTGAGAGGGTCTCCTATAACGAGGGTGGCCATTAGACCATGAGAGTGATCATGACGGAGATGTACCAAATATCTCAGCCGCAGGGGTGGGGAAGTTATTATTATTTCTACTCAAGAGATCAGGGAAGACTTTGCAGAAGAGGTAAGATTTAGGACCAGCAGGAAATATCTTTTGGGCGAGACTATGGAAGGAAGTGAGCAAAATATAAGGGAAGAAATGACAACAAGAACAATAATCACAGCTACATTGGCCACCGATGGATTCTCTTATGCAGAGCTGGCTGCAACCCTGTGAGGATCCCCATTTCACAGCTGAGGCAACTGAGGCACAGAGGTTCAGTGATTGCCCAGAGTCACATGGGTAGTAAGTCACAGAGCTAACATTCAGAATTAAGCTTTGTTCCACCAAGAAGCCAACCTCTTATAAACATTAAACTGCAGATAGCCAAGTGCCTATTATTTGCAAGGCACCAAGCAGCATTTCCCAAATGGGTACTTTATTAAATCCTCTCACTGACCCTTTGAAGCCCTCATGCCCATGGGATGTTGTGGGGGAATGGAAGCTTGTCCAGCTTACTGGACTGGCTGGGGATGTGATCCTGGGCCTCTCCATCCCACCGCACAGCCAGCCCCTCAGGTTCTGTCAGTCTCTTGTACCCCTTGCTTCCTGAGAGGGCCTCCTGGGCTCATGCCGTGGGCACGTCACATGACACCCAGTGCCTGAAAAGCCCCTAGGTGAGGCTGTTTCACAGTCAGGCTGGAGGAAGCTCACTGCCCACGGCTGCCTGGGCCCTCAAAGCAACCAGGTTGTTGCACCAAACCTGCCAAGACTATGCTTCATAAGTAATGTGTGGTTGGCCGAATATATTGGCAAGCTATATTAATCACATTTTAAAAATAAAATAGTGAAATAAATAATAAGTGGCCATGTTCTGCTCCCATGAAAACCACCTGCAGCTCAGGAAGGTAGCTGGCACCTTACTTTCTCGAACTGTCACACATCCCTGCTCTCTGCTATAAATGTTAACATCCCTCCTTAGACAGATAACCAGCTCCAACAGGCATCCACAGATGTATGCAAAGGGACTCGCTGCTACTCTAGCTTCATCAGATTGAGGCAATGAAATTATCCAGGGCCTGCTGGGTGGTAGAGAGGAAATGATCAACTATGGATGTTTGCAACTCTGTATGTGATTGCCGCGGGGGGTGGGGTGGGGGAGAGAAAGGGAAGGGGAGGGGTGCAGAGAAAAGAGGACAGACAAAGCAGATCCTCATCTGAACACATTCACCTGACATGAGTCCATTTCTGGATCAGGTGCATGATGGTGACCAGGTCCCGTGGCCAGTGACATCGTCGGCCTGGAAGCACCTAAGGGAAGAGGAGAGATCTCTTTCTATTACTCGATTAATATATTCCCCTCTTTCCAACTGCAAAAGTAGTACTACTTAAATGATTCTCTGTACTTCTGAGGATGTAATATTTGAGGGCACAAGCAACCCTTTTACTTCTTAATGGTGATATTTATTGTGACCACTGGGTTAAGATGGTATATCAGTCAGGGTTGTCCAGAGAAGCAGAGCAAATAGAATACGAAAATATATAGATATAGATATAGATATAGATATAGATATAGATATAGATATAGATATAGATATAGATATAGATAGATACAGGTTTATATAAAGGAATTGGCTCAGATGGTTATGGAGCTGGCAAGTCTGAAATCTGCAGGGCAGTCAGCGGGCAGAAACCTCAGGCAGGGGTGGATGCTGCAATCTTGCAGTAGAATTTCTTTTTCTGGGAAATCTGTTTTGGCTCATAAGGTCTTTCCACTGACTGGATGAGGCTCATCCCATTAATGACAACCTGCTTTCCTTAAAACCACCTACCTGATCATGGATATCAACCACACCCACAAAACACTTTCACAGCATCACCAGCTAGAGTTTGATTAAATAACTGGGTACTATCGTGTTGCCGAGTTCACGCATGAAGCTAACCATTGCAGATGCTTTCCAGTAGCTTGCATTGCCATTTCCCCCCCTCTGTAACAAGTGTTTTGCAGAGAGATACATCGACTATGTAAATATCCTGTTCCTCAACAAATTTTCTCCTCCTTCGGTTTAGCATCTATTACTGATTCTTGCTGAAATCAGTTTATTTTTTTTTCTTTTTTAGTTTTCTTTTTTGCAGTTGATTTCCAATTTCAACCATTGTGTTCAGATAATATGCTTGGTATCATTCCAATCATATAGTTGTTGAGACTAGTTTTGTGCCCCAACATATGCTCTATCCTTGAGAATGTTCCGTGTGTGCTAGAGAAGAATGTATAGTCTGGTGTTGTAGGATGAAAAGCTCTATAAATATTGATTATGTTCATTTAATCTAATGTGTCATTTAAGGTTGGTATTTTCTTATTGATTATCTGTTTGAATGACCTATCTATTGCTTTCAATGAGGTAGTTAAATCCCCTACAATAATTATATTTTGTCAATTTCTCTTTTTAGGTTTGTCAATAAGTGCTTTTTTTATAGAAAGGCTTTATTTTATTTATTTTTTCTTTAATTTTTTAAAGACTTTATTTATTTTAGAGAGGAGAGAGAGATAGAAAGAGAAAAGGAGGGAGGAGTAGGAAGCATCAACTCCCATATGTGCCTTGGCCAGGCAAGCCCAGGGTTTTGAACCAGCAACCTCAGAGTTCCAGGTCAATGCTTTATCCACTGTGCCAACACAGATCAGGTCAATAATTGCTTTATATATGTTGATATGGCCAGCTTGGTTGAATATATATTGAAAAGTATTATGTCTCCTTGATGTATGAAGTCAGTTTTTACTATGACAGTTATGTAAAGAGCTTTCCCTCAGACAAGGGATTTGGGATCTTGGTTTCAAACCTCAGCTCTACCACTCAGTAGGTCATGTGGCCACACACAAGTTACCCAACTTTCTCATGCCAGTGTACTTCTTGCTAAAATAAGGGTGACAGTGTTTATGCCAGTGGCATGGGGTGCTTAGTAAATGCAGTGACAGGTACCAAGAAGATACTCCATAAATGGTTGTGGCCTTGAGGGCCTGAAAGACACATCCACATCTCAGTGGAGTAGTAGCTGACCTTGTCCCTGTGCACCATGGATTAGCAGAGCAATATGACCACTGAGAAAATTCCTTCAACAAAATTGTCATCTTCTCCTCATTGTGGGAGGCAGTGTCAGATACCACTATTCATATTGACCCAGGAAACACTGACCAACTATGACAGGAGACATCTGAAAAGTGTTCCCAGAGCTGGTGACACTCAAGCTGAGTCCCCAAGGACGAGGCTTGAAGTCAGACAAGAGAGAAGTATTCCAGGTGAAGGGAGCGGCCTCGGTAATGGAGATGAGGGAGAAGAATGGCTTTTGGAAATATGGGTAGGTACTATTAAGTTTCCCAAAAGAATCACAAAGGAAACTATTTGTTTTGTTTTTAACTTTTCCTGTTACTACTATTATGATTAGGAGTATCATTACTGTTCTCAAGTGATGTATAGGTACATGGTAGAGAGCAGTTAGTTCATTATTCTGAGTGAGATGCGGCATGGCACGGTGGTTATGATGTGGACTCTGGAGCCAAACTTCTTGGGTTCACATCGGGCTCTGCCAATTTGTTCATTGTAGGACCCTGAGCAAGTTCATTAACCTTTCAGTATCTCGGCTTCTCCAGCTGTAAAATGGGGATGATAGCAGTAGTGACTTCATCACACAGGATTATAAGTGATGATTAAATGAGTTTATGTGTCGTATGGCCTTAGTTATGACTTGGCAGGCACAGAGTAAGTGGTGGATACTGACTTTATAAATAAGAAAATATATTTTAGACAGTTACTCTTTGGTAAAAATGTATTGCTTTCCTTTAATCTCCCAAACAACATATTATTAATGTTCTCATTTATTTCCACTCTACTTACATTACAGTTTACTTGGTTGCTGCCCTGAAGAGGTATTCATTAACCCCAGAAGTCAGGTGATGTGAGTCCTGGCCCCACCTTTGTCTGAGCCTTGATTTGCTTATCTGTAATTTGCGAGAGTTGAGTCAAATAATACCAAGGAGCACCTCCAACCCCAGTCCCTGAGGTTGTTGACCTGCACACTGGCTTTCATTTCAGGGACAGGCAGGGAGGGAACTGCTGTCCATGAAGCACTTACTACATCCCAGGCACTGCTGGGCCCTCTCAGTGCATGCAAATGCCGCTAGTCCTCACAGCAGCCACTTCGGAAAAATGTTACATTCTCACATTACAGTTGGAGATGTCAAGGCTCTGAGAGGTTAGGTGGCTAGCTGGTCACTCATGTGATGAGGATCAAAGGTAGGACTCTAGACTACTCATCTTTCCATCAGGCTAGGCTTCCTCCCCAGCAGCGATTCAGAGAAGATATAATGCAAGAGTGAGTGAGTGAGTGAATGAATGAAGCATTCTTGCTTAGTTATGCTTAGGCAATTCTTCCTGCTCCTCCAGACAAAGACAGCTGAGAATCCTACCTTTGAGCCTCAGTTTCCTGATGAGTTCTTTCCTTGTCCTAAACCTCAACAGTTTCATCTGTAAAATAAGCCTGATGACCCTGTCCAGCCAATCTCTCGAGGCTATTGTAAGGATTAGGTGTGGTAAGGGATGGATGATGATGTGCTATTTACATATGAAGGATCAGCACCATTGTGATAGTTGACTGTGATGAATTTATTTGAGACCAGAGCTGGGAGGGGGAGAAAAAATCGTATTTTACACCCTGGCCAGTTCGCTCAGTGGATAGACTGTTAGCCCTGTGTGTGAATGTCCCAGGTTTTATCCCCAGTCAGGGCACACAGGAGAAATGACCATCAGCTTCCCTCTCCCTCTCTCCCTGTTCTCATCCTCTTCCCCTTCTGCAGCTAGTGGCTCTGTTGCTTCAAGCGTTAGCCCCAGGCACTGAGGATGGCTTGGTTGGTCCGAGCCTCAGCCTCAGGTGCTGAGGATAGCTCAGTTGATTTGAGCATCGGCCCAAGATGAGGGTTGCCAGGTGGATTCCAGTCGGGGCACATGTGGGAATCTGTCTCTCTATCTCCCTCTCAAAAAAAAAAAAATCATATTTCAATGGTATGAACCCTAGAGCAGTGGTTCTTAACCTGGGTTCTATCGAACCCTAGGGGTTCGATGAGTCAGTCTCAGGGGTTTGGAGAAGCCTCTGCCGCAGAGGCCAGAATAAAGTAATACCGTAATTTGTTGTGAGTTCATGCACTTTGATGGTTTTGTTCTTTGAGCAAGGTAATGTTTATGCATGGCTCATTTTGTGCACCAGTAAAAAAACATATACCTATGTCTTGAATTTGGGGGAAAAAATCATATTTTATTTGTCACTAAAAAAGGGTTTGGTGAATGCACGTATGAAACTGGTGGGTTTGGTACCTCAAAAAATGTTAAGAACCAGTGCCCTAGAGGATGGTTAAGTCTATATTTTCACACATTATTTGTTCCCAGGTTTCCATATTGTAGGCTTTTACCCAATGTCAGACTGGATTTGTTTTGGGACATGGGTAACATGAATTGTCAGGAAGCAATGACAGAGAGCTCCAGATGAGCCAAATGATATTCATTGGTTTTATACTAGCTATTAAATAGTTGAAAAGAAAAAAATAGTGATTTCAGCCTTTTGAACTGAAATTGGAGTGGATTAGTGGCTTATACTTGTGCTATGAGTGTGGGTTCAGTCAGGTAAATTACAGAATTTAATGATAAATTGCACTTTACTGGCTGTGCATGCGTGTGTCTATATATTTCAAGATGCAACCTTTCAAGATCATTCAACCTTCAAGATAGGTTCATTTTTAAAAATAATGTCTTCCATAAGACTCTACGACTAAGCCTGTAATGGTTTAGTCACTAGCTCAGGGCAACTATTTAGATAGGGCATAGAACCACGCAGAGTGCTTGGCCAGAGTGCCAGGCCTGAGGGATTTTGTAAATCTCTCCAACAAGGCAGCAGCTGCCCAATGGACGGAGATGGTCCTGTCTCCTGTCTCTCTCTCAGACCCCTCTGAACCTTGCTAGGAGGGTTTCTCACCTGAAAAGTAGCCCCATTCTCACTGTTTACCCAAAGTCCCATAAGTAGACAATCATGCAAAGGTATTTGTACAAAGGTGCACATTGCAGCAGCACTGCTTGTGACCACAGAGACCTGGAACAACCTAAATGCTTCCTGCTGGGACTGCTTAAATCCACCAGGGTTACTTCATCCAAGGAAATAACATACCCCTCTTTAAAACAGGGCCAGCCAGCTATATATGTGGATGTGAGAGATACAGATGATGTAATAAGTGGATAGGATAAAACAGATTACAGTGCAAAAGAAATAGACAGGTTGCAGCTTTTATTTTACATATGTTTTTGAAGTGACTGTTTGAGCATATATGCAGAAAATGTCTGGAAGGATAGCTGTGCACAAAGATGTTAATTGTGGTTCTCTGAGTGGTAGGGACACAGGGAGTCTGCACTGTTTTCTTTATGCTTTGCTGTACTGTGTGAGTTATAAAAGTTCCTCGAGTACCTACTCGATAAAATCCTTGCTTTTGAGAAACTTAGAGTCTTATTGGGAAGAGACAGAGAATAAAAGAATAAAGAAATACACAATTACCATAACTCCAAATGCTGATAAGTACTGGGAAGAAAATATGGTAGTTAATTTGAGAGGAACTAACCCTAACTCTAACCCAACGGGAGAGGGTGGGTCCACCTTCAGCTGTTCTATAGAGGGGACGTGCACCCAGATGAAATCTGGGAGAGGTATGTTCTAGGAAGAAGGAACAGCTAATGCAAAGGCCCTGAGATGAAAAAGAATTTTGTATGATTACCATGTATTGTTTTTATAATCAGAAAAACATTTTATTCAAATATCCACTTTATCTATTCAAAAAGGATGGGACACATCTGTACCCCACTGTTCTTGGGGCCAAAAACAGAGCAGTTCGAGAGAGAGAGAGAGAGAGAGAGGAGAGAAAGAGAGTGGCACTGAGGAGGTGCCCTGCGTGAGCCACCCCTGGAAGACTCTCTTGAGAGGCAGCTCCCAAGAGACCAGCTCATAATTCACCTCGCTGTTTTAAGCAATTTTTCCCCTTTACATTTTGACATTTCTGAAATAAAAAAGCCTCTTGCAATCGATGTGTCATTAACATATTGTGCTTTGTTTTCTTTTCTCAAAAAGGCTCTTACTGAATCAATGATGCATCTTACGATTGCTGGCATCTTCGGGCTGATAAAATGCAATTGTGTATGCCAGTGAGGCTACAAGGACCAGCCTCGGGAAGCAGATGGGCCTTGGTGGCAGTCAGTGCCGCCTCCTAAAAGGGAGCAGCATGGGGTCACGAGAATGGACTGACGGACCTCCGTGCACTCCCAGGCACCAGCCAGGGCCAGCCCTGTGCAGGCCACTGGCATACAGAAATGCTGATGACATGTCCCTGGTTGGTCCTCAGGGAGCAATTAGAAAGGGGGCCAGGCCAGTGATCAGTCAGGTACAACCTGCTAGGTAAATACCAGAGTGAGAAAAAGCTCTGGAGGTGGGAAGATGAGGTATTTCCCATACCCCTGCTTAGATGGGAAGAAGCCTGAGAAAGCTTCCTGAAGAGGTTGCCAGGCAGACAAGAAAAAAAGAGCATTGGAAACAGAGGGCTAGAGGTGCGAGCCAGTGTGTGCAGGTTCCAGAGCGGCGGCTACAGGGCAGACTGTTCACAGGCAGCACTCTCCTCTGGGAGTATGCTGGGCCCTGGATGTGCGTCAGAGGGATTGCAAACCTGGAAAGATGTTAAGCCAGGAAGTGACGTGCCTAACTCACTGTGTTATTCAATATGGTAGTTACTAGTCACTAGTCCCAGGCCACTATTTAAATTAATTGAAATTGAATAACTTTTTTAAAAGCCATAAAAACACATGAAAATAAAGTTAAATTACTTGGGGAGATTACTTTGTAAATTATACAAATGTCTAACCACTATGCTGTGCACCTGAAGTAATGTACTGATGTCAACTGTAATTGAAAAAAAAAAATTAAGGAAAAATAGTTAAATTAAAATGTCAGTTTCTATGAGTCACACTTGCCATGTGTGATAGCCACAGGTGGCCAGCTCCACCCATGGACAGGGTAGACACAGAACATGTGTGTCATGACATATTTCTTTTGGACAGTGCTGCTTTAGAAAGATCACTTAGAGGACAGGTGATGGACAGACGAAGGAATAGCAAGGGCTAGAGTGCTTACTGTGTGACAGGCGCCATCTGAGTGTTCCACATGTTATTCCTTGGACCTTTGTGACACCCCACAAATTCGCAAACAGGTCCACTGCGGGGATAAGACTGTGAGCCATTTGTCAGCATTTGCCAAGCCTTAATCTAGCTCAGATTTTGGCTTCTCCTGGACCCAGGATTCTTTTGCTAGGTGATTTTGAAAGGAGGATATGGGAAGTGTTAGAGCTTTAGCTTTGCTGAAAGTGTTGTCATTTCGCCAGCCCATAGTTGGCCAAGAAGGCATAATGGGGAATCCTCCAAATTCCACAATGAACCATATGCAACCTTGCACTGAATTTTTTCTAAATGTCTAATCCAGCTTTTGAACCGATGACTGCAATTTTTTCTTATGTTTAACTCTTCCCATACTAGGTACTATTCAAGCACTTTACATACTAACTCATTTATTTCTCATAGGAGCTCTATGGCATAGCTACTATTTCCACATAAGAGAACTGTATGAGTCTTGGAGAGGTGACTCAACTTGCACCAAGGTAATACTTGATCCAAGCTTGCAAGCACTGGTGCTAGAATTCGAACACACGCTATTTGGCCCCAAAGTCCAGTTCGTAACCATGGCACTATACAGACTCTTATCATAAATCTTGTGGAACAAGAAGACAGCTGCTAAGTGTACTTTCCACCTGTTTTGGCTGGAGTGGTATGAGAACTTGATTCTGTTCCAGAAAACCTTGGCTGAAAGTTATGCCCAGTCATAACACAAATGCCTCCCATTTGGGGGATACTTTATATCATTTTAAGAGTACTTTTCTGCCAGGAGTAGTTATGGTAATAGTCATCCAACAGTTACACCATGTTTTCTGGTTTACAAAGCACCTTCATTTACATGTTCTCATTGAATCCTCACACTGCCTGAGAGGAAGGTGAGGCAGAGAGCATAGTTTATTCACATAACACAAGGAGCCCAGAGAAATGAAGGCACCTGTTCAGGATTACTCAGCCCCTCTGGGATGCAGCTGTTTCTTGAATTCTGCTTCCATTGATCAAAAGCCTCTCGGCCTTGTCATTGGGTTGCAAAGTCAAGCCAAGGTAAGGGTTATAAAGCCATGACCCTGTGTGCCAGCCCTGGAGTGTGCCGAGGTCAAAACACAGCCCAATAAAGAGAAATCAGTTCAGAGTAACCTGAGACTTCCACTTGACATTCCTCAAGTGTTATAAGAGACACCAAACCCATAGCCAAACTTCTTGAAATCTGCTTTTTTTCTGTGTTCCCTCTGCTGCACTTACAGAATCAACTTCTAGATCTCCTTTAAAATATTTATAATTAAATATTTTTCATAATAATAATCTTTCATGGTGAAGAGCATTTATAACAAATGTGTGCATTTTAAAAACTAATCTCCCTACCAGCTAGCTTAAGAAAGAGAACATGATCCTGCCTGGCTTTGAAGCCTGTGGGACCCCAGTGCCACCCCCATCCCAGGTAACTACTCCGGTCCAGCTCCTTCAGCTCGGGGTGTTGAAACAGAACAGCACTGACTGGGTGGCTATAAAGAACAGAAATTTATTTCTCTCAGCTCTGGAGCCAGGGGTCCAAGCTAAAGCACTGGCAGATCCAGTATCTGGTGAGAGCTGGCTGCCTGGCTTGTGGGTAGCCTTGTTTTTACTATAACCCCCCATGGCAGAAGGGTCTCTGGGCTCTCTTTTATAGAGACACAGTTCCCGTTCATGAAGGCTCCACCCTCATGGCCCAATCACTTCCCTGAGTCCTCACCTCCGTAGCGCCACCACACTGGGGATTAGCTTGCAATGTATGAATACTGAGGGTCATAAACATTCAGTCCATGACCTAATTCTGGGCTACTTTTCAATTCTCTCCCAGCAAAATTGTCTCCCCAGCCAAGCCCACATGCTTCTTGTGGGTCAATCCTAGCTCTTCGCCCAATGCTGATCTGATGTGACCATTTCTAGGGAATAGGATAGGGCCAGGAGGGGAAGAATTGAGGACCCAGGAAGAAAGGGGAGTGGAAGGTCAGGGATACTCATGTACACACATTGGGAGGAAATAGGGAGGGTATCCTTTTAAGCTTATTTCCAGTGCAGTGTGCTGAAATGAAGTGGGACTTGCATAGACTGGGGCTTTCTTAAATCGCAATTTATTCTGCAGTTATTTTCTCAGCACTTAATTATGTTCCAAGCAGTGTCATAGGTACAGAGGATATCATGTGGGATCTTTTCTGACCCTGAGGAATGTGATGTACTGTCAAGGGGAGGTCTTGACCCTGCTTTACCTCCTCACTATTAAGAACCTATTCACCTTTAAAGGTTGGCACAGGGGTAAAATCAGATGATAATATGGAAGTGCTTGGAAAAGCTGAGGCAGATCCTGGCTGACATTTCTTAGAGGACACACGCTAAGCCTGAAATGAGGTTTGCTAAGCGCGTGCATCTGGAGCTTTGGGTACTCACACCTGTAGTTATCCTGGCCTGCCACTAGATGTCAGTTATGTACAGGAGGGGGCAGGGAGCTAAGGGTATGAGCTTTATGACAAAGTTGTGAAAAGTGCAAAATAAGGGCTTATTGTGTGCTAGATGTCAACCTAAATATATGAGTTATGTCCTTCAATGCTCACAGAAACACTATGATTTAAGCATTGCAAACAAAACCATCCTCCTTATTTTACAGATGAGGAAACTGGTGCTCAGGAAGGGGAGGAATCTACTTGGCAGTCTACCCTGCTCCATCTGAACCAGGCAGGGGTTGCTAAGGAGATTAAAACAGCCCTGGTATAAAAGAACATTCAACTAGAAGGCACTTTACTGCTACTGAACTGCTATGAACAGTGTCTCCCTCCTGGGGCAGCATGGCTGCACAAGTACAGGGAACCTCAAAAGCTCTGTAGTCATTAAAACCCCTAGGAAGAACTATGAGGTTGTGGTGCAGGTGTTCATTAGGTAGATACAATGGTTCAGCCAAACGACAGTAGAAGGACTGGCTGTGCTCTCTTTCAGGTATGTTGGAAACAACGGTGGCTATTGCCAACTTGGGCTCCACATGAGAATTACAAAATGGTCTCCAAGCCCTAAGGAGCACATAGATGCACAGGGTGTCAGCTATGAAGGATTCTAGTCTGTCAGCTATGAAGGATTCTAGTCTGGGCCCTTTTAAAATAATCCCTGAGACCCTAGCAAGGTGGCTCAGTTTGTTAGAGCGTCGTCCTGATGGGCCAAGGTTGCAGATTCAATCACTGGTAAGAGCACATGCACAAATCAACCAATGAGCACATAAATAAGTGGAACAGCAAATTGATGTTTCTCCCTGACCCCTTCCCTTCCTCTCACTCTCTGGAGTTAATAAATTTTTAAAAAATTAATTATTGAAAAGCTGTGCTGAAAAGTTAAAGGGGAAAGTGGAGAAGGGTTCACTCACAGTCAAATTCATTTGGTAAAAATATCTGCATGTAATTGTTCCAATGGATAGTTTTTCTCCCAGCAGAACAAGTGCCCATGGGAGAAAAAATGACTAGGTCAGGATCACAGAGTCAAAAAAGACACCGAGTCTCTAACCGAAGTGTTCACAGGCCTTGAATTTATGCCATAGGGCATGACAAGGCAAAAACCATGACCTGTGGGATGGGGTGCTTTACAAAAGATTGCCTTGCAAAAAAAGAAAAGGGGGGGGGCTGGTGCAAAGGCACTGAGGCTAGATCTCCAATGAAGAAAATCCCAGCATCGTTCCCTCAAATGCAGCCCCTCCCAAGAGAAGAACCAAGGTGGTGCTAGAAGCAAATCTAAGACTTCCTCACTCTCCATAATAGCTAAGGGATGAGGCTGCTTGGACAGCAGGAGGGAAGGCCCAGAAGTCCTGATGGCAAGATTAGAACATCTCTGTGTGATGTCTCAGGTACCTACGGCCACAGGGTGAACTACCAGCAAACTAAATGTTTGTATTTGTACCAATTATGCAGTTCATAAAGCCGTTTTTATACATATCATCTCATTCAGTCACCCTTTGAGGAAATTTTATACCCATTTTACAGATGAGGAAAGTGAAGGTCAGAGAAGTTCACTTATTTCCCCACATTCTGGAGCTGGGATTGGAATACGGGTGTTTCTGGCTACACCACTATCTTCTTTTTACACTGAAATTGTCCAAATATGACAAGGGTGATGTTTATGATTTTGTCTATGGCTGTGAGGTAGGACTTGTTAGCCATGTTTTGCAGATGAAGGCTTCTGAAGGTGCAGACATAGGGGTGCTGGCAGCTCAGCCTGGGGTAGCAGACAGTTCTAGGGCCAGACGATTCCATGAGTTGAGACTATTCTCTGCATCTTGATAGTTATGCTTAATTCTTGGTAGACTTCACCAGTTACAGGATAAACCCTTCTCTCCTTCTCCCTGGGTTAAACCTTTATGTGACCATTTTAGTTCATCTTGGGCCACTTTTCTTTTTTTCATTGAATTGCTGGTATATTTTCATGTTTTATTTGCCTATGGTGGTTTGTTAGCTTGGAATTCCAATCCAGGCGATGTTCATTTATCAAGGCCTCTTACCTGTTTCAGAGTCTGGTTTTAAAGAAGAACCATGTGCGTGTAAGCTCAATGAGGAGTTTTGGGGTGAGAAATGCCACCTACTGTATCCCCAAGGTTGCCAAAGCGTGTAGAGACAGATCTGCATGTTCACTATTTTGTAACGTTTTGGAAATGCCACCCTGAGTGTTGATTTTCCTATTCTCAGCTTACAGGGTAAAACGGTTTTCACTTTTTCTATTTATTTTTGGAAAACGTTCAGGGGGGGGGGGGGGGGCGGGGAATTCCTTTGGCATATTTTGAAGAGGACAAAAATACAACCTAGCTTTTGTATGATGAAAATATGGGGAATTTTAGTTTCCAAATATCTGTGCTGGAGGAAGCAAGCTGAACTTTGAAGCATGGCAACCAGGTTCTGGGCCCAAAGGGGTGATGCCTGGCAGGCGCTGGGCAGCCCTGGAGAGTCAGGGACTGAGTCACGTCAGAAAGTGCCAGAGCGGTTTCCGGTCTTTCCCAAGCCTCCAGGTCATGAACTCCAGCAGTGAAAAAGAACCTGTCTTTGTCAACATTATATTCCTGAAGAAAAGAAAATGTGCTCAAGTGGAGGAAACCTCAGCAGCTGGTGACCCCTTCAGCACAGCTGCAGAAGGCAGCCCAGGAAAGAAAGTGGGCTCCCAGATGCCGGGGTCTTCAGATCAACTGACTGGCAGCCTGACCTTCACAAGTCCGCCTACCACTGTTACTTCATCTGTAAAATGGGGACAGTTGAGTCCCTATCTCAAGGGTTGTTGGAATAATGAGATGATGGCTATAATAGCTACTTCTTACTTAACACGCACTAAACAAATATTAGTTATTACTGGTATTAGACTTGTCACTGAATATGTGTTTAACCATACACAGGAAAAATTAAAATTGTGTGTGTGCATCTGTGCTCACATGTGCCCACGCAAGAATTGGTCTTTCAAGAAAATGGATTTAAGTGTGTGAGAAAGGAACAAGTTGTTCCCTCAGAGACTGGGATATCCTGGGAAAATGTCTATAAGTTGCTAAGACTCTCTTCTTCTTGCCAGAAGTATTCAAGGAACAGAGGAGAAGTTAGTCAGTGATCCAGCTGTTGACTCTACTGGGTTGTGGGTCCAGATGTTGGGCGGGGTTTATCCTTCTGGCATCCCAACCTTGGAAAGGCTGCCCTGGGTAGCCTTTCAGGCAGCTGCTTTGCTGTCCTGAAGAAACAGCACAGGGGAGGTCTGAGGCATACCAGGGGAAGAGTAGACTTGGCGCTTTCCTGATTTGGGTGGGCCTTGGAGGCAATGGAAACCAAAACTGCAGTGGGTAGAAGGGATCCCCTAGGGGTCTGAGCTATTGGACTGACTGCCCGGGCTGATGAGTTCCATCTGGAAATCTTCCCCCTATAACAGCAGCACCAACAGTTTTACCCAACACTTTGGCAAGACGTCATCCTGCTCCATCTCCTTGCCAATCCATCTTCTTGTTGATCCATCTCCTTCTCTCTCTTCACTGACCGCGGACTCAGCGTTAGCCCCATGTTGCACACCACCAAAGGACCAGGGCAGTCATGACAGTGAATATTTGCTGATTGCTTCCCATGAGCCAGTGTGGCGCTAGGTGCTTCTTGAGGGTGAAACATGTCACAGTAGGTCTCGGAGGTAGGTAGACAGTATCCCCATTTTTCAAAATAGGAAACAGAACCAGAGAGGTTAAGTTACTTGTGGAAAGTCACAGAGCTGGTAAGAAGCAGCACTGGGATCCAGACCCAGGCTGTGACTCTATAAGCCACACTTGGAACCCTACCATGTGTATTGTTGCCTTGAAGTGAGTCACCACCTGGCAGAGAACCAGAGATGGCAATCATACTGCATATTATAGACCCTCACTGGGTGGCCCAGGCTGACCCATGTTAGAGGCTAGATGCTGCGTGGGAGCGCAAGGGGTTAGAAGCGAATACTGCCAGCTTGCGTCTTATTATTATCATGAGAGCATTAGCCTCTTTGGGCTTCTGCAAGTAAAATTTAAATACTTACTTGGCCAGGCTACTGAGAGAAGTTGTGATAACTGGATGTCCTGGTTCCTCCAACATGGTTGTATTTAAATGGCACTAGCATTATGATTGCTGATAACTATGAGAATTAGAGCTTCGGTGAGCAGTGGGGGGTTTCCTCCCCTCCCACTGGGAAGTCATGCTAGTCATTGTAGGGCCTCAAGCTGGAAGAGACCTCAGGAGGTCCCTGGGCACAGGGCTGTCCTGGCAGGCTACACACCCGAGGTTAGCCTTGGCACGGAAGCCCATCCCGATTTACAGACTTTCCAGGGAAGAGTGATACAGTCTCCTCTAGCACTCATTTGAGCATAGGGAAGAAAGTAAAGGAATGTCTGCTTTCTAGTAAAGATAGAAGTAGTAAGTTTCATCTTTCTTGGTCAAGGAGAGCTTGCTGAGTGTGCACTTCTGCCCAAGGAAGCAGAGTCCAGAAGCGGTGTTGGTGTCAGACCTGGGTTTGAACCCTGTCCTGCTGCTCACCCCCTGGGCACAACACTTGCCCTCTCTGAGCTTCCACTTCTGCCTATGAAAAGGGGCGGGCTCTAGCTCCCTGAAAGGGTTGTCATGAGGCCTGAAGACTGCTATAGGTAGGGCTGCCTCTCCAGGCAGTTTTCTGACTATACATTGTGGGCACTCAGAATGTTCTCTCCCCCCTTTCTCCTCCCTCAATTCAAACCCCAAGGTTGTCTGACTCCAGACCCCATTATCCAGAGTGGCCTGGCCTTGTTACTTCACCCCCTCACCCCATCTCCTATCAGGCAGGACCAAAATTGCCTAGGCTGATCCAAGAGCTTAGAGTTGGACACATCTGCCAGGCATGGCTGACTCCACACTTGCCGCAGAGAAGGAACAGATCTGACCCCAAGCTGGGTCTGGCCTCACATCTTTTGAGCCATCGCTGGATGAATGGACAGCTTGGAGCTGGTGTGGGCACTGATCTGGGACAGTCTGGAGCCACCAGCAGCTTTGTAAGTCAGGCCCGCCTGGCCTTTGAAGCTTCGGCAGCTCCATGGGAAGGCCTAGCAGTCTGATCTTCCCACAGGAGGAGCTCCTCCCCCTGGTCTGGAGCCCCCAGGAGTGATGGCCTGATTTACAGAGGCCTCTGCCAACAGCAGCCCAGCTGGGGAGGGGAGGCCCCAGGGAAGAATGAGTATGCCCTATGACAGTCAGAGCTACCCTGGAGAGGGGACCACCTTCCTCTGGGCCTGTGCAGGCAACAGTCCCCACACCCACTGGAATTTGAACCTCCTTGCTGAAAATGCTGGTCTCTTCCCTTCAGAGTCCCTTCAGAAAATAGGGGAGGAAGTGCCCCCCAGCCTGGTCCCCTGGTGGAAAGTGCATGGTAGACGGATCTGGGTTTGAAGTCAGGCCTCAGTCCCTAGCCCAGCCGTTTCCCAGGTGTGGCTTTGGACAAGTCCTTTCACATGCCCAAGCAGCTTCAACTTCTTTATCTGTCACATGGGATTAATGAACTGGCACTGATATGGGGTGGGTGTGAGGAATAAATGAGCTGGCAGATGTAAGGCACTGTGGCCAGCCCATTGTGGGCACTCAGAGAGTGATCTCTGCCTTCTTTCTCCTCCCTCAATTCAAGCAACCAGGCTGTCTGGCTCCAGACCCTGTGCTCAGGTCACTGCACAGGCTCATGCTCTGCCGGCAGAGATCCACGACTCATTCATTCTCTGATCTTCCCAAGCTGCTGGGCAAGCACTGTCCATTAGTTTTCTGCTGTGATGAGAATGTTCTATGTCAGCACTGCCCAGTATAGTAGCCACTATTCACGTGTGGCTTTTGTAGTTTTTAAATGTGTCTAGTGTGGCTGAGGGATTGAATTGTATTTAATTTTAATTATAAGTTTAAATTTAGCTGCTTGTGGCTAGTGGCTACCATGTTGGACAGCGTGGGCCTGATTTAGCATGGCATTGACTCAAACACATGACCTTGGGCAAGTCGTGTCACCTCTCTGCACTTTCAGTTATCTAAATTAAGGGCAGTTGGTAGAACTAAAGGAGGCAAGAAATGTACCTCATTCAGTAGACACACACATATTTAATGTGATTACTGAGTGCTTATTGGGTTGAGAAAATGGAGGTGTAAAAGGAGAACGCATAACCCTGTCTTTGGTACAACTGAGCAGATGAGATTTGCACCTAAGAAACAGAGACACAGGGGTACAGTTCCAACCCCTCCCCCACCTTCTTCCTACCTCTAAGACATTCCTGCTATGGCTTGGGCCTCCCTCTTCTTTGCTCCAAAGACTTTCTACATGGAACTGTTTTCAGGATCAGCATCTCCCCCTACTTTCCCATCTTAGCAGCTTAACCTCAGAGCTTATTATTAGACAGCATCTGGTTAGAAGCTTGCAGCCACCATGAGGGAAAAAGGATGGGGCCTTGAGTGGTACAGGTGCCTCAGGAGTGGGGGAGTGGGAACGAGAGTAAATCCACTCTACCATGCTTACAAGCTGATTTTTAGTTTTTATACCTGTCACTTCATGGTCCCAAGACAGCAACCAGAACTCACATGTTCCCATCACATTGAAGACAAGAATAAGAAAATAAGGGGAGTGACCTACAAAGTATTCCCAAAAGCTCCCTGTTCATCTTATTGGCCAGAACTGGGTCACATAGTCACCACTGTGACCCAGCTGCAAGGGAGGCTGGGAAATGTAGTATCTGGCAAAGAGAAGACAGCTGTGTGTGATTGCCTTAGCCAAATCAAGATTCATTCCCCGAGACTGAGCACATTGATTTTTCCAAACAAAATTGGGTTTTCATTAGACTGGAATGGGCAGAATATGTCTTTGGGTTGACCGCTGATAGTGCCTGCCCGGATAACAATTGCACCCTCAGTATAGCACTCTGCAGTTTACCAAGCACTTTTGATTTATCATTCTGTTTGAACCTCTCAAGTTGGTAAGAGAGTGCAGGGATTGTCATCCCCATAATACAGATATAAAAAGTGGGGCTCTAAAGGTAAAGTGACTTAGTCAGCTAGAAAGCAGTAGATCCCAGTTCTCTGAATTCTTGAACTGGCTCTTTGAGTTGAAAAAATAACTTCAGCTAGGGGAAGGGAGAAGAGTCATTTATCTTTATATCCCAAACATCTAGCTCCACGACCTGGCATAAGGTAGATGGTCAATAAATGTTACATGGACATAGTAATTAATGCATTGTTTTAATTGATTATTCCTCATGCCATCACTGAGAACTAATTAATTTATGAACTTCACCCCTGGAGCACAGGATGGGAGTAATTAGAGTTGGCTACTCACTACTATTTCCTCTTCTTTCAAAATGAGGAAGCATCATTCTTTCCAGTCCTGGCTGGCCTGAGCATGTCATTTCCAGGCACTCACACTAGCCATGGGAGAAGACAGAGGCCAAGCCACGAGGAACTCCTGGCCAGGAAGTGGTGAGTGGAGCTGGTTCACACACATGACTCAGCCTGCTGAGAACTCGTCTAGAAGCCAGGAGTGCTCCCTCAGGGAGGCAATGAGGAGGTCTGTTGGGAAAGAGAGATGAAGGAGGGGGAGCAGTGACCATTTTCCTAAAGAGCAGAGCCACCTGCTTCCATTGACCTTGAAAAATTTAGCTCAGTAAGCATCCCATTTATTGCCACCAACCTGTATCCAGAATGTGTACTTGCACTCATTACTTTGAAAGCCATTCCATCCTACCAGACAAGGTGCTTCTTGAGACAGACTCTGAATTCTGTTTGTATTCCCAGTGACTGGCAGCACTGGAGTTGGGGTGGATGAATGGATGTAAAGAAGGAAAAGGACTGTCCCTTGATACAGGACTCATCATCTTTTGAAGGCAACAGACACCTACCTCAATGACAGACACCAGTTCCAGAGCTCTGAGCTCTCTAATAGACATGCAGTTACTGGGTTGGCTGAAGAAGGGATGGGGTGATGGGACCATGGCGTCAGGTGGCAGATAGGAGGAGAGGAGGGATTTAAGAAAGCTCCTGAAGGATTGAGTCCGGCTTCCAAGGAGGGAAGGAATTATAGCTGACAGCCAGAGAGAAAGGATATTCTAGGTTGAGGGCCTCATGTATAGAAAGGCTTGGAGACAGGAGAGGACAGAGGAGCAGGGCAAACTGGCCTGGATATGAGACAGAACGAGTAACAGCAGGTATCAGGGCGTGAAGAGTCATTTGACATCCTGCAGTCCTGTATGTCTCAGATCAATGTCATCTGAATCACCTGGGGGTCTAATGGCAGATGCCTGTTGAGCAGGGCTGGAGTGGAACCTGGGATTCAGATTTCTAATAAGCTCCAGATAATGCTGATGCCACTAGTCTCTGGTTCAAAGTCACAGTTTGAGTAGCAAGGCTTTAGCAAATAAGGAGCCATTGGAATGTTTTGAGCAGGGACGTGATTATAGTTTAATTTGCTTCTTAGAAAAATCACTCCAAAAGCTGTGAAGAAGCGTTAGCTGAGTAGTAAAATGCAGACAGGGTGAGAGGTTTATTTGTGCTATATCTATAGCACCTAGGATGGCATCTGGCTCAGAAAGGATATTCAATAGATATATGTATAGGAATAAATTAGCCATTCATGATAGACTTCTTAAGTAAAAAACAAACAAACAAAAAAAGACGGGAAGAATGGATGAGTCAAGTTATCCCAGGCTAAGCCAATAATACATAAAACACTACTTCGGGCCAACAAAGTGAGAGTATGTCTTAAGGCAGTGGTCTTTTAACTTGTTTTTGGCCAAGGATATGATTTCCTAAATGAGATCCTAAGTGAAGATTTAGTACGTGAGTCAGATAAAAACAATTCCATGCCTGGTTAACGCAGGGGTTGGGGGCCTGGTACCTGACATCCTCCTCCTTCCCCTCCTCTCCTCCCGCATGAGGGGCAGACTCCCACTGCCTCCTCCAGACTCTCCAGAGCATCGGGTGCCCCCAGAAGCCAACCTGACTGACTCCTCCCCTGCTGCCAGGCTAGGTGAAGCGACCGGTGCACGGGACCTTAGATGAGCGTTATCTGTTTTTGGCTCAGTTTTCCCCAGGAGGCAGAGCAGTCCTTCCGGATAGCACCCTCAATGATGAAAGAAGACCATCTTGGACTCCTCATGCTCAGCCCAGGGATACAGTTAGACAAGGGACTCAGGGCAGGGTAATGGGCAGAGGTGGATGTGTGAACCAGCAAGTCCCAAGGGAAGGGCTTGCGTTCCCAGAACCCCAGACACACATTCCCTTTCTAGAAACACAGGCAGTTAGTTGTGCAGCAGAAATGTGCAGGAGGTGGAACTGAGTGAGATCTTCAAGTAAAACATTTCTGGGTTCAGATCCCAGCGCAGGCACTTACTGACTGTGCAAACTTTCCTGAGCTTCTCTAGGCCTTGGTGACTTATCAACGAAATAGGAATAACCAGCCCCCCCTTGAAAGGGACGCAGCGCAGAAGGAGGGAGTTACGGAATGCGAGTGTTGCTTTCTGACCTGTGCAGCCCTCTTCACGCTGCTGCCACCACTGCCAGCTCCCAGCCCGCCCTGCTTCTGCATGAGTGTCTGTACATTGTGTGTAAGCAGGAAACATCAGTCACGCTGACAAATCTCTGTGCCCCGAGGTGGTGTTCCTAACCAGTTAGAGGTTTGGCATTTCTTCTCAACTGCTTGTTATATTTTTCACATAGCCAAGTATTTAAATATCATTAGCCTGAATGCTCCTGTAGATCTGTAGCCCTAGTCCTGCAGGTGCTACAGATGGCAGCTGTGGCCTACTGGAAGGGACATGAGGCATCGGAACATTGGGATCAAGTTCTAGCTCTTCTCTCATCCAACTGGGTGACATTGGACACCTCACTTCACTTGTTGGAGCCTTAATTTCCTCAACAAGAATAAGAAGTATTTGCATAGTGCTTCCCAGTGTCAAAACCACATCTACCTGCCCCTGTGGCACGCAAGCCTCTGATTATAGCTGACCTTCATCACCTCCATGATATCATTCAAGAAATTGAGACTCTCCTTGTGGAGTTAAGCATCCCAGCCCCTTAAAAAACTGTGTGACTTAGAGCAAATTCTTACCCCATCTGAGCTGCAGTTAACATAAAACGGCAACAATTTGACAAATGAAGTCTCATCAGGCACATACCGGATACCCAGAAAAAAAAGAGCCACTCTTTGTGTTTTCCATTTGTATATTATTGTCATTTGCCTAGGGTCACAAAGCCAAGTCTCAAAGTCAGCTCTCCTGAGCCAGAATTCCATGCTCTTGCCTGCCTGCCTGCCTGCCATGCTGCCCTGAGGTGATGAGGACATAAAGCCTGCTCTTCGGGGCAGGGGAGGGACAGGGCTAGCATGACCGCAGTCCTGTGTCAGCCACAGAGCCCAGGTGCAGGGAAGGCCCAAGCATTACATTTTCTCGATGCCACCCTCAGGGCCTTTCCGTTCAGGAAGGAAAATTTAGTTGCTTATTATAGATCATGATTTTTAAGCCTGGACTTTCTCTAGATCAGTGGTTCTTAACCTTTTTTGAGATACCGAACCCACCAGTTTCACATGCACATTCACCAAACCCTTCTTTAATGATAAATAAAATATGATTTTTTTTCCAAATTCAAGACATAGGTATATGTTTTTTTACTGGTGCACAAAATGAGCCATGCATGGACATCAGCTTGCTCAAAGAACAAAACCAACAAAGTGCATGAACTCACAACAAATTACGGTATTACTTTATTCTGGCCTCTGCGGCAGAGGCTTCTCCGAACCCCTGAGACCGACTCATCAAACCCCTAGGGTTCAATAGAACCCAGGTTAAGAACCACTGCTCTAGATTGTGCTGAAAATTATTCTGCAGGCCCTTTCCATGTGCTTCTTAGCTCAAGGCTCTGATTTCAACACTCTTCTCTTGCACCCTTTGGATGAAAAGAGGAGGAAGAGGCAGCAGGCTCCCCCCAACCCACCGCTGTCATGCTAAAGGGCACACAATTCTGGAAGGTCAGGCAGATGGAGGGTTTCCAGCCTCCTGGCCTGTCTGTGGGGCCCGGCCCTCCTGGGGGCTAACCCCTGCTTGACAATGTTCCCTAGGAGCAGGCACAGAGCCTAAGCCAATTAAAACGCTCTCTTTGAAGAGGGTTCAGGTTTCTCAGAAAGCAGGGGCCTTCACAGTGACTGACCATTGCATGGGTCATTACTTCAGGGACTGATCACCTCTCCTTCCCCACTGGCCAGAGCTGGAGGGGGCCAGGGCTCTGGTCTGAGAAGGCTGTATCACGTGTCCCCTGTCCCGACCCCCAGACAACCATGTGGGTCTCCTGGAGAAGCAGGACAACAGGAACATAAATAATACCCAGTCTTACAGATGAGGGAAGTGAGGCCCGGAATGCCTTGCCCACGGCCCTGCCCTACTAAGTGCAGGGCTGAGATTCCAAGAGGAACAAACCTCTTCAAAACCAGTGAGTTTTCTGTCTTTCTGGGACAAGAACCAAACCCTTGTCAACTTGTATCCCAGCACAGGTCTAAGCACATAGTAGGTTCCTACTACATATTTGTTCAGTGACTAAATGAATGAATAAATAATGCTAAGCAGGAACATTCATGTTTTAATGCAAAGGTATGAGTGGGGTGCAGAAACCTAGACTCCATCTGGGCCTGAATCAAATGTACCTTGTAGCAATAATAATAATAATAATAATAATAATAATAAATGGCCAAGTGTTAATCCTATTCTAAGTACTTTGCACATATTAATTCATTCAAACCTCCTAACAACCCTAATGTTAGGTATAATTATTATAGTCACTTGAGACAGGAGAGGTGGACAGGGAACAAACTGGATCACGGCAAAGCTGGGATTTGAACCGTAGCTATCTGGCTGTGGAGTCGGGGCACTCCTTTCTCGCTAGCGGGGACGCCCTCATCTATAAGCTGGGCGTGGTGGTGATCTGTTCTCTGCCTCTCTCACAGCATTTTGGGGTCTCGGTGACTTTGGACATGTGAAAGGGTTTTACATTAGAAACGCCGTACTAGACAAATCTGGGCTGTTGCCGGCTGGCAGAGGCCAGGTGGGGGCTGGAAGCAGTAACCCTCTGGGGTCCAGCCCTGAAAAGGAACAGGCCGCCCGCTCCACTTCCTCTCTTGGCTGGAGTAGCCTCAAAGACTGGTATAGTTAATGACCCCAAAAAAAGCAGAATTAATGGAGTGACAGGCAGAGTTTTTAATGAAAACAGATTTAGGACTACAGTCAAGAGAACAAAGTAAGGGTCTGGCCGGGAAGTCATACTGCAGTGACCCAGGTGTAACATTATCCTGCCGAGGGCCAAGGGCCAGAGCTTCCCCATGGAGAAGACAGGCTCGGGGGCCCCTCTAAGTCTGAGTAGCAGCTGCGGCCACTGAGCCCTCAGATGAGTCCAATCCGGTGCTTGGGCAGCCTGGCGGTGATAGAGAAGAATAGTGTCTCTCCAGTTCCTGGTGGCTGCTGGGAGGGCAAACAGAGCCTTCTCAGCTGGAGTCAGGAATTCTGGGGCACAGAGTGCCTAAGGGCATTCTGAGAATGTCACCTCTGTGTAAGGAGCAGCAGGGAAGGACCCGGTAGAGGGAAGGGGGCACCTGGAACAGGAGAACCCAGAGCTTGGCACTAACATCTACTGGTCCCTCGCTAAGAAACTAAGGAACTTGAGGCCTGGCCCTGGGCCGAGGGCAGAGCTGTTCAGTGTTCCTGTGTTTGCTTGGTGGTTTTGTGTTTGATTGGTGGTGCTCCCACGGGGATTTGGGTCTGGATGGTCCTCGTGGAGTTTGTGGTCACAGGCATCTCTGATCCCAAGCATTGAGGTTCACACTGCTGCACATTTCTGCTCCAGCTGGGAGCGTGGGTTTGTTTGGAATTCTCCTAGCATGGGATTGGCATTCCTTACACATGTGGAATTCATCCAACAGCATTCCCTCCTAACTGTTTGGTAGTTATTCATTTCCTTGTCTGTCTCCCCTCGGGATGCACAGAGAATTTAAGGCAGACCTTTGCACTTAGAGTCAAAAAACCTGGACTGCATCGAAGCCCACCACTCTTAGCGATGTGACTTTGAAACAAGGCACTCTAGCTCTCTGGATATCACTCTGTCTAATATAGGATCATGACATAGCTACTCAAGGGTGTTTGTTCATATAGTCACTTAGTCATTATTTAGTAAGTGGCTACTATTTGCAAGGCTTAAAGTTTGAGATTCAAAGCTGAAACAAGATGAACACGACCCCCATCTTCACAGAGCTTGGATCATATAATTAAGCAACTAAATATAAATATAATATAATGTTGATAAGTTCCCCAAAAGAGAGGTACAGGATGGTGGATCAAGTTGCACAATGTTGTGGAAGAAATGTATAAGCTCTGAAGTACTGTTTAAACATTAGGCATTACCCTTATTATCCTCATAACATTTCCTCTTATTTTTTAAGGTACTTGAGTGATCTGAGTCTCAGTTTCCTCATCTATGACATGGAAATTATAATAATACCTTTATCAGTTAGCCTTTCTATATAACATATTCCTGTAAAACATAGTGGCTTAAAATGACCGTTTATTGGTTCCTTTGTCAGTAATTTGGGCTGGACAGAGCCAGGTGGTTCAGCTATTGTCCTCTGGACTCACTCATGTCTCTGGGCGTTGGTGGGCTCAGGCCTATGTCTGCAGCAACAAACTGGCCAGCCTTCATTTAATGGATGTCTTCCAAAAACAACAAGAGAAGGCAAGCCCAAACACTCAAGGATTTTTCATGCTCTGATTCAGGTTTGCTAATGTTCCCTTTGCCCCTTGGCCAATGCAGGGCACATAGCCAACCTTGGAGTCAGTCTAAGAGACTACACAACAGTGTGAGTATGGGGAGGTGATATCAATATAACAATCTACCACCATCCCTAGCTTCCAGAGTTGTCCCAAGGATTTTGTATAGACACATGGTGGTGTTTATATCAAGAGTAGTGCCTGTACATAGTAGGTGCATAAGCATTGGTAGGTGAACATGAATCTCAGCAGCATGCTACCTTATTTAGGGAAATAAAGACATTATGTAGGAAATAAGTGATAAGCCATGCCCAAAAACAGCATATAAGGTATGACATCATAGCTAGAAATCACAAGATGCCACAGCAGTTTCTGATAATGAGACCGTTACTAGACTCCGGTTTTCAACCCTGGTGTTTGAAAGAGTGACATTGACCAAAAGAAACTTTTCCAGAGAATGATGACTGGATGGAAGCTAGGTGGTGGGAACCGAGTCAGAGGGAAGCATAGAAATACTTATTCTGGATAACAGTATAACATTTACCTCTATTGCTTATTGTTTATTTATGTATCAAGCATAGAGTTAAACATTTCCATCAGTTGTCTCATTTAAACCTCAACAACCCTGAAAAATGGGATACGTATGACCTCCATTTTACACAAGGAGATAAGGTCGAGGTTCAAAGAGTTTATTTGTCCAAAGTCACACTGAATGCACATGCTATGTTTAAGGTTCAAACCCAAATCTGCCTAACTCAAAAACCTATTTTCTGTATTAACACTTTTATTGAGATCATCATAGTTTCCATGCAGTTGTAAAAAAATAATACAGAGATATCCTGGCTACCTTTACCCATGTTTCCCCATTAGTAACATTTTGAAAAACCACAGTAAAAGAGCAGTTACAACCAAGATAGGAACATTGATAAATAACAGTCCTTTTATTCCGATTTTCCCAGTTTTACTTGTACTTAATGTGGGTGTTTACCTCTATACTATTTTATCACCTGCAGCTTAGTGTATTCAGTGAAGATAGTAACTCTCTCCTTCACCATGAGTGCCCCTCCCCTTCCCTTTTATTGGCACGCCCCCTCCTCACCTCTGTCCCATTAGCAATGACTAATCTGTTCTCCTTTTCTGAAACTTTGTCATTTCAAAACTGTTATATAAATGGAATCATAGAGTATGTGACCTTTTGCAATTGGCTTTTTTTGACTTGGCACAATTCCCTGGAGAGTCATTTGTATTAGTAATTCATTTCTTTTTATTATTGAATAGTATTCCATGGCATTCCACCATTTACTTAACCATTCACCTGCTGAAGGACAGCTGTTTGTTTCCAGTTCTCAGCTATTAGCAATAAGGCTTCTATGAACATTGTACAGGTTTTTGTGCAAACATAAATTTTCATTTCTGAGGGATAAATGCCAGGAGTGCAATTGCTAGGTTGTACAGTAATTGCATGTTTAAATTTATAGGAAACTGCCACAGTTTTCCAGAGAGGCAAAACTATTTTATATTCCTATCAGAAGTGTATGAGTGATTCAGTTTCTCTGCATCCTTGCAAGCATGTGGAGTTACCACTATTCTACATTTCAGCCATTGGGATAAGTGTGTGGTGATATTGTGGTTTCCAATGGTACCCCCCCCCCCCCCGCTCCCATTCTGGCTTTCATTTGCATTTCCCTGATGATCAGTGATGTTTTTCATGTGCTTATTTGCCATCTGTACATCCTCAGGAGTGAAATGTCTTCTTGTATCTCTTGGCCATTTTCTAATGGAATTGTTCGGGTTTTTTTTTTTTTTTTTTTTTTTTACTGTTGAGTTTTGAGAGCTCTTTATATACTCTGGATCTCTGGATCAGCGATTTTCAACCTTTTTTATCTCATGGCACACATAAACTAATTACTAAAATTCTGCAGTGCATCAAAAAATACATTTGTTGCTAATCTGACAGAAAAATAGGTATAATTTTGATTCATTCACACAGGACGGCTATTGTTGTATTGGCTGTTGTCATTTTTTTATTTGACAGTTTAAGAGAAAAGAGGTCAGTGCTCCTGACTAAATAGTCACGTTTTGCATGTTTTAAATATTCTTGCAACACCCTGGTTGAAAATTTCTGGGTTTGCAAATATTTTCTCCCGCTCTGTAGCTTGTCTTTTCATTTTCTTCAGGTTCTCTCACAGAGCGCAAATGTGAAATTTGGTGAGGTCCATTTTATTGATTATTCTCCTTTTGGGGTTGTGCTTTTAATGCCAAGCTTGTGTTTATCGCTGGCTTCACTGTTTCCTAGAGCCAGGGGAGCAAAGTTTTGTTCTGGGGAGGAGGGAGGAGGTGTGTTTGTGAGGTTCGAAAGCAGAGTTAGGGCCAGTGGGAAGGCTTTTGAAGGAAGCCAAGTCAAGCCCATTGGCAGGGCGAACTGTCTAAGGTCAATCTTAGAGTATGAAGTATGTTAGGAGTAAATGGAGATTGAGCCAGGGCCGGCTGGCATCTATCTGTGCAGACTCACAAGGGAGTCCAATTCTCAGATGAGGCTTGAGTGACTATGTCCTTTACGTTCCCAGCTAACTCTAAGAATCTGGAGAGTGGTATGCAAATTACCCCTGTCTGTATTGGTGTGTCTAACAATTATGTCCCCCAGGAACTGTCTAGGTTGAGAAGTTTAGAAAGACTTTGCCATTCCGACTGTTTCCAGTTTGGAGCAGGTTGAACCAGACTCAACAGGAGGTGGCCAGCAAAGCCACAAGATGCACAGTTGTCCTGCTAGAGGGATGAGTCACAGAGGTCAAAGGCCTGAGAGAGCTCAGTCTCAGTGGCTGGGCCACTGGGCCAGCTCCTCATTCTCTGTCCCCATCTTGGCGGCTGGTCACGTGGCTGCTGGCCCCACCTCCACCCCAGCAGCCTCTCCTTTTATCAGACTGCCAAGGAGAATCACTTTCTTTACGGCACTTAGGAGACATAATTACCGATGGCGAAGTCCTTTGAGGCCTTGGATGAAAGAGCTGGGAGCAGAGCAAGGCTTGATTAGGCATGTAGAACCCTGGGCACAATTAACTCTGTGAGAGAGCGGCCCTGCCTTTATCTGTCTCCAGTTCTCTGCAACTTATAGCAGCTCATTATTGAAATAAAAATCGCCTGACCACCCAGCTGCTGGAAAGAGGGCCCTAATATCTATTAAGTCTGCCTTTAATTATTGGAAATGGTGGCAGTTTCAGGCAATTAGGGTTTTCCCATCATTATGAGCCTTTTCCTCTACTTCTTTGAGGCTTGAGTACACAGCAGTGTAAGTGAAAGTCTGCCAAAGCCTCTGCGCCTTCCCTGGCCTTCCTCCTGGACACCTTTTCAGAGAAGCCTTGGAACAAGCTTTGCCTGCTGCCAGGACTCCTCCGGCACCTCCCAAGGTGCTTAGCAGTCATTGCACCTTACAGAACTGCTTCCTGACAGAGTGCTTTTAATCTAGTGTGTGTGTGTGTGTCTGTGTGTGCACGCACGTGCACGTGTACACGCATGTGTGTTTGTTTGGGGATATCAAGGCAGTCCCCAGGCATAGATTACACATGACCCCCTGACCCCATGCCACCCCACATTGCAGAAGAGAAAACTGAGGCCGTGAAAGGAAACACCATGAAGCTGATGGCTCTGGGGGCTGCCCTTGCCATGTGGCCATCACAGTCACAGCCTCCCAAGCCTCAGCGCCTGCCTCCATGCAAACACAACCCTGAGCTGTTCTGCAAGGGCACAAAGCAGCTGCTACCTTCACAAATCTGGGGGGCTCCTGTGGCTCCAGGGAGTCAGTGTTGCAACTAAGAGTCTCACCATTTACAGAAACCCTAAAGTAAGGCCTGCTCTCTTTGGCGCTGGCTGTGCCCTCGGGCTCTGCCTTCTCGCCCTTCACCCCTCGCAGAGCAGAGGCTTAATGCAAGAGCCCCAGTAATTGCAGATTAAGCCTTGGACACAGTAAGGGGTGTGCGATTAATCAGCCCAACTATCTCTCCTTTCCCTCTGATTATCTCATAATATAGTCCCAGAATAAGCCCATAGAAAATCAGAAATCTGTGTGGGGCCTTTGTACACTTTTTGCAAAGAATAGGCACTCTTAACAGCCTGGGCTTTGGGCTTGACCCTGGAATGGATTTTCTAGGGAGAAGAAAGGGGGTCCCTTTCACTGGGGGCTGAAACAGAACACCATTGCTCAAGCTTGTGTTCATGGAGAAACAGCCCCAGCAGACAGCCAGATCAACCAGAAACATGCATAGGTGTGCTTCCCAAAAGCCACATGGGGCTGGGCTGCCCTGTAGGAGTACTGTGTTGGGTGCCCAACAGAAGTGCATGGAGAATATTTCTACTGCACCAGGAGGTCCCCAGGCAGTCCCCAGGCATAGATTACACATGACCCCCTGACCCCAGTGGTTCTAGCCAACCCCAGGAGCGAGGCTTGTGGATGTATGTGAACACTCCTCTCTCTCTATCCCCTGGCTAACTCCTGCTCAGCTTTTCAACCTCAGCTCAGGTGTCACCTCCTTCAGGCAGCCTCTGATGGCCACCCCACCCAAGCTGGTTTACCCTCTCTGTTCCCAGACTGTCAGTTGCTTCTTTGTGTACACGGTGCTGCAGTCACCTGTAAATGTGTCTATCCCTCTGATTGCATCTGGTCCTACCCCATTGTCCTCAAACCTCAGGGTCTTACAAAGCCTTATTATACAGGAAAGAGGGAGCAAGAGGGACCATGGGAAGGTCACTAGAAAGGTGAGGCTGGAACACTGCAGGAGTGATGGTCAGTCTGATGAGAAGACTCAAGGACACATGGTCTGGCCTATTTTTAGTCTTGAAGAGCTATTGCCAGGGCACAGCCATTGGACTTATCTTCTGAGACCCCAAGGAATAGAGCTGACCCGACAGAGTAAGCTAGAAGAAGGCGGGTTTCCACATCAGGAAGTATGGTCAGAGCTGTCCCTGGAGGTGGTAAAGTCCCCAGCTTTAGCTATAGTGTGACCAACAGTATGAATGCGACCAAGGGGTTCAAATATTACGATATATGAACCAGCTGACCTTTGACGGTGCTTTCAGTCATACAATAATAAACACATTTTCTTTCTTTATTTTTTCCTCCTTGCCTGCATGTGCCCAACCGGGATCCACCCAGCATTCCCACTAGCATGGCTCCACTGCAACTGGAGCCATTCTAGCACCTGAGGTGGAAGCCACGGAGCCTCCTCAGCGTCCAGGCCAACTTTGCTCCCATGGAGCCTTGGCTGCGGGAAGAGAAGAGAGAGATAGAGAGAAAGGAAAGGGGAAGGGTGGAGAAGCAGATGGGTGCTTCTCCTGTGTGCCCCGTCGGGAATCGAACCCAGGACTTCCACACGCTGGGCCGATGCTCTACCACTGAGCCAACTGGCCGGGGCCAGTAAACACATTTTCTGACATCAAGCTTCCACCATTTGTAAAAGGGCATCAATGGCTTATAGGTCGCTTTGAGAGGGGAAGCATGTAGACGCAGGAAACCACAGGCCTCGTGTTACCTCCTCTTGGCTGAGGGCTTGCTGTGTCCCCGGTCCCATGCATGCTCATCCCTGTAAGGGGTCAGAGCAGCTCTGGCAAGGGCTCCCCCAGCTTGGAATCAGAGGAGCGAGACCGTACAGCAACCGTCTGCCCTTCAAAACCTGGCCTGTGACAAGCCCTCCAACGGCAGGGCAGGATGGCCCCTGTGGGCAGTAGCACCATCTGTCACCTGCCTGCCAGCTGCTGAGTACGGAGGTCCCCACAGCCAGCCTGGGCACACAGCCACACTCTGCCACGATCCCGATAAAGCACTTGCCTGGCCCTAGCACGGCCTCTCTGTGCAGGGCTCCTGTGGAGAAGCAGGGGGAAGACCCTCCTCCCAGAAGCCCGGCCAGGTGCTAATGCGCTCCGTCGGAGGAATTAATGCTGCTAACAAAACAAAGTGAAAGAACACATTGAACATTGAAGCAAATTAGAAGAAGAAATAACCTGGGTGGGAAGCAGTATCGGTTCTGATTAAAAGCATGGGCCTGGGGTCATACAGACCCAGGCCCTGCCACTGCCTTGCTGTGGCCATCTGGGCAAGCTACTTAACCTCTTTAGCTCCTCGACTTCATCGTCTATAAAATAAGGATGGTTTAGGGGAGTGGCGAGGATTAAATGAGGTGATGCGTGTAAAGACCTTGCCACAAGCCACCATTATTATAACTAATATCTCTCACTGTTTAAAAGGGCAAGGATTTCCTTACAGTGACAGGGACAGAGAAATGTATAACAGGGAGTACAGACTTGGAAGCCAGATTTTCCAGGTTCTAGTGTCAGCATATTGTATGACCTTGAGCATCACTTTGTTACTCTGAAGCTCAGTTTCCAAGTCTGTAGAGTGGGTATAATGATGCCTACTTTTTCTGGTGTGCATGTTCAACACAGTACCTGGCATGGAACAGGTGCCCCCTTCACCCCTGACATCCACCATCACATCACACAAGAGTCTAAAATAGAAGACTCAAAAGACCAAACTTTGAAGGACTAAAGCAAGAAAAAATGTATTACAATTTTACACACACATACTTCCCCTACAGAGCATGTGTGTTCTATATATGCTCTGAAATATTTATGGGTCCTTTCTGACACACAAAGAACTAAAAATATCACTGTGTGCTTTATGTTAAGACAAACTTCTAGACCTTCAGTCCAGTAGGAATTTCGTCAACTTCCTGGTTTATTCCTGGCTGTTTCTAAGATTTCCAGAAAACCCAGGGTGGTAACAGCCCCCGTTTTTCGGGAGGGCTTTGGCAGCGGCCGAGGTGCCTCAGCAGTGCTGTGCATCTGACGAAGTCTCCCTGAGAATGTTCTAGGCCCCTGCCCCTCATAAATATTGCTGGAGCCCAAGCAAAGAGCCCACGTTAGCTTCTTGAGTTTCTTCCCACACATCAAAAGCTTTGTTTCCACATCTCCCCTCCTCTCTATCAGTCCCACACCATTACTGTTCCTCTAGGCCAGATCCTGCCCACCCCATCAGTGCTGCTCCCGCCCACCAGCGCCCTGAGAAACAGCTGGACGACACTCCCCCAGGGGTCTCAAGATCAAGGCTTTCTGCCACATGCACGTTTGCATGTTTTTTTCCACTTATATTATAATCATTCATGGAAATTCCTTTCTTTCTACTAGGCTTCTCACTCCTCACCTCTCCAGCTTGATCTTGAACCCCTTGCCCTCCCCGGAGGCTGGACTTCAGGAATAACTGGGCCTGTCTGTTGCCACATTCTCTCACACCTCCAAATTTCATCCCTGCTGTCACCCACTGAAGTGTTTTCAAACTGTAGGTTGGCAATCCATCCATAATTCTATTTTAGTAGAATAGAGTAAAATAGAAAATATCAGATTTCATTCTGGAGAAAATGTTAGGCACGGTTTTTGAAATTTGTGTTTTAGTTAGAAATTTGTAGATTTCTGTTTGTACTAGCTTATGAAATAAATGTCTTTTTACTGTAGGTCAGAGAAGTTGGAAGGGCCATAGAGTTAGACTTCTTTTCTCTTCTTAACCTCAAAACTGCCTAGCTTAGATCACCTTCATCCGACACCTTATGGTCATGGTTTCTCTGGGCAATGGTCCCTGCTTGTCTCCTCCCCTCTGGCCCACAGAGCCTGCCTCAGGGAACTGTGGTGACCTTCTTCTGCCTCTCTCCCTATTTGACTCACCCACTGTCCTCCTGAAGCTCCAAGGAGTAGCAAGTTTGTTGGTCTTGTCCCCTGAGGACTCACACAAGACGGGGAGCACCAGAGAAGGGGGCTGTATTGTAGGGAGGAGGGGAGGCGGAAGAAAGGGAGGGAGGGGGAACAAGAGAGCCTTACGGTGTCACCTCCATACATCTTTCTCAACACTTAGGACGTAAAAGGTTTCTGGCAATTAGTTACCGAATGAATTAATCTACGGTGCTTGGTGTGGAATACCTTTCTTCAGGTGTAAACATTTTCTCTGGTTCAATCCAGACCCTGACATGTAATCTAGAATAAGTTACCGTCTCTTTGAGCTTGTTATCTCATTTGTAATGTAAGAGTAAATAAGAGAACATATAAAATAAGAGGATACTCTCTATCTGCACAGTTGTTGTAGGGATCAGAAATAATCTGTACAAAGTACCCGAAACAGGAGTAGGTATTTGACACTTTTCCTTTTATTGTCATTGCCTCTTGTTCTTTCTGAGATGATACCCTGACCATGTCACTACTCTTTCTCTCAGGCCTCCCCACATTCACATGCCTGTTCAAGCCTTCCAGATCCATTTAAGACTAGCTCCAGTGAAAAAAAAACGTAAAACCCAAAATGTGGATTTTAGAGTCACTGGGTTTAGGTCCCAGTGCTGTCACTTACTGGTGGTGTGACCCTAATCAGTCAACATGAGAAATAACTTAGGTTCTCTTGGGGAGGTGAGGACACGTGAAAAACAGAGCTCAGTGCATATATGTCTCTTCCTTTCTCTCGTCCCGGGGCCACGCTCCTTCCCTTTAGACAGACCAAGCTGACCCCCATGTCAGTTTTGGTCTTCTTAGCATGAGGAAAGCACGTAAAACTGCAGTTCATGCTTGATCAAAGTTCTTGTCCGTGTTTTCTGTGGCCAAAGCTCTTGTCCTTGTACCCTGTGACAGACACCCAAAGAGAAGGTGAGCTATCCTTGAAAGGCTGGTGTCCAGCCCAGTGCCCAGCACAAGACTGGTCTATAACAGGTTGTGGAAATGAACTCCTCTCTGCAGGCACCTTTGTGGCACTCGGGATTTACCTGGAGAAGGGTTTCAGCAAGCCACACCTTGAGAGCAGGCCCAAGTCCCACACATCATACACATGTGGTCTCGGCCAGCACCATCCCACGGGGCCACATGCCTTTTGTCTTGGTTGTGAACCTCAGCTGGGCCTTTGATCAACCCTTCATGCTCAGCCTGAGGCCTGCAGTGACTGAGCTGCTGGTCATGTCCTTCTGGTATGTGTTTGTACCCAGCTTCCCAGAACATACTCAATCGCTTGAGTTACTCTGTGTTTCAAGCAGTTACATGACTTTTTAGTTAAAAACAACAGCAAAGTAATAAAGATGGTGATGATGGCATTGATAGTAATAATTCTCCTATCCCATATGCCTACAGGTATGAGGTATATTATGATTCACAAAGCATCCTACAAACCCGGCGTCCTGGGATAAGGGGCTTGCCCAGAGTCACACAGCCTGAAAGTGGCTGGAGCAGACCAACTCCTAACCTGAGCTCATTTTGACTATTTGTGTGCATTGCAGGGGGTGGTAGGAAGGAAGATGTGGCAATGGATGGATCCAGCTCTTTTAATTTACTGATTGATTTTAGAGAGTGAGAGAGAGACATCAACTTGTTGGTCCATTTATTTATGCATTTGTTGATTGATTCTTGTGTGTGACCAGGGGTCAAACCCACAACTTTGGTCAGTTAAAGTATTGAGACGATGCTCTGACCCAGCTACCCAGCCAGCACTTGGATCCAGGCCTTGACTCAGTTCTTGCCTGCGTGGTTTTAAGACAGTTATTTAACATCTTTAAGCTTTAGGTTCTTCATCTGTAACATGGGACCAATACACAAACTAGAAACGGTGACAAGTAAATGAGATCATCTATCCAAAAAGCATTTTGCCAAGCACCTGGCCTACGGCAAAGCCTGAGTAAGTGATACCTGTTGGTGTTACTAGTTTGATGGTGAGGATAACAATAATTACGGATAGTGAGCCAGAGAGTGAGAGGGAAAGCTGCACCATAGGTGAGGATCCCCGCCGGATACAGAATGCAGCCCAGATGGTTTAAATGAACAAACTTTAATACAGGGACACAGGTGTGGGCAGGTGAAGGTAGCCAACCAGGATGGTGAGACACCCAGGATCTTTCAGCAGCAGGAAACTGGGATATTCCTGTGCCAGGACAGGGGAGGGCAGGAAAGGATGTTTGCAGAGCCCAGTAAGAACTGGAGGTCTGGAAGAGGAGCCACCTGGGGAGAGATGGAGAGGACCATTGACTACAAAGCAGGGAGAGAGCAGGGAAGCATCACTCTGCTCTCTCTCCCACACCCTCCTGCCCCCATGTCCTTCAGGTGCCTCCCTTGGGTGAACCCAGTAAACAACAAAGGTAGAGGCTCAGGTTGAGGCTGTCTGAGAACTGGCAGGCAGCTCTGCGTGACAGAAATAGAGTGTGTATCTGGGAGAGAGGCAATTTGGGATAGTAGGTTGTTCTGTGGGCTGTGAGAGGAAGTGGAGGGAGAATTGGGGAGGGTCGGACTAATGGATTTAGGGCCAGTAGGCAATCACTGCTCAGCAGGGTAAGGAGGGACTGACATGTGTAAACAAATGTGAGCTAGGGCTCTGTCCCCAGCCCATGGAATGGGTGGTGGCGGTGGTAGTGAAGTGCCAGGGTCTGAGCTGAGCTAGGCACCCTTCCCCAGAGCCCCTCCCCTCGTCCCCTCCTCCCACCAGGGTCTCAGCATCACTGCACTGCAGATCCTTGCTCTAGGGAGCTTTTCTCCACCGTCACGTCTCACATCCCAGCTCTTCTTTATCTCTAATAAAGGCCAGGCTGAGTGTGAACCATGACCAACCTCCATCTGTTCAAAAAAAAGTGAATATTTACTGAATTACTTTATTAAGCCTAAAATGAGGAAAAAATAAAAGGAAACGGGAGCAAGGTAAAGGTGCTCCCTGCCTCTGCTTTGTAAGTAACCATTTGTAGTTACTGAGTCTGTGCCTTGAAGCTAGTGTCTTCGGTCAACCGGCACACACTGATAAGAAGACAGTCATTCACCAATTAAACAGCCTCAAACGTGTCTTAGCCTTATTAACATATGTTTCTGAGGGGATGTTCCTTTTCCAATTATAGCTGACACCTAGCTAGAGACATATAAAGTGTGCCTTTTAGGATTAAGAAAAAAACAAGTGTGTGTGTGTGTGTATAAATACACACATATATATGTATATATACATACATGTGTATATTTGTATATACATGTACATATAACACATAGACATGGACAACAGTGTGGTCCTAGCCAGAAGCCAAGGCTGGTGAGGGGCAGGTGAAGGTAGGCAAAAGGGAGAACCATAGGGATGTGGGAGAGTTTGCTTGGGGTGATAGACACACAATGCAATGTGCCGATGATGGTTTGTTGAGCTACACACCTAAAACCTGTACCCCAATCAATTCAATTTAAAAAATAAATTTAAAAAATATCCAAGTATGCCTTTTAAAAATAAAATGTGGGGTTTATTTTCCTGATGATAATAACGGCTAGCATGTATTCAGCACCCATTATGTATCAGGGGCCATATGTGCCAGGACCTGTGTTAATTCATTTAACCCTCAGAACAACTTCAACAGGTTGGTACTACTTTACAGAGGAGGAAACAGAAGCACAGAGTGGTTAAATAATTTGTCCTAGGTCACACAGCTGCAAAATGGGGGGCATATACTTTAAGCCTAGGCTGCCTTTAAAATTAAAAAACAAAAACAAAAAACATGTAAGCAATGCATTTCATTTCATCTTAGTTGTATTTGGTTACATATTTACCGAAATTGAGACGTATCATGGGTTCCAAGTGTCTACTATAGAATTTCTTCTACATGTTCTCCATGATTTTAGAAAAGAGCAATCATTTATGATTTTATTGGTGCCTCATAATAACCATGAAGCATATGAGGCAATGATTCTCACTCACATTTTATACATGGGGCAACAGTGACCCAGAGCCATAGAGCCTCCTGCCCAATGCCACATGGTGAGTTAGTGGCAAAGCCAGAATTACTAAACAGACCACAGTGCCTTAGGGTTGTAACTAGAGCTAATCAACATGGGAAGGTCACACATTACTTAACACTGGTAAGAAGAAATGAAGTTCATGTGTTTATTTACCCAGCACACATTTCCCGAGTCCTGTGGATGCCAGGACTGCCGTCCAGGAATGCTGTCAAGGAGAGAGGCAGACGTCTAGTTAGTGGATATTCTGTGATGCAGCAACATGCAGACAGGGGGAGAGATCACAGAATGAATGTCCAGAAAGAGGCTCAGTGAGGTGGAAGGAAGCCAGGTCAGACATCGAACAGCATTCTGGTCATGAAACTGGAATTCACCCTGAAGGTTCTGCAGGGCTGCTAGCACGCATAAGCAGGGCAGTTTCACTACCTGGGCTCTGGAAGTTCATCTGGCACAACAGTGTAAAGGCAGTACGTCCTAGCGATTATATCCATGTGCCGAGTTCAACCACCGAGGTCAGAACTGTGGCTCCACCACTCACAGACTGTGTCACCTTGGGCAGGACACTTCACCTTGAAATTTCTCATTTGTGATTTGCAATCAATCATAGTACCTCTATCACTGGATTGAAGTGAGGATTAAACTGTTACCACATAGTATTAGTAAAAGTAAGTACTCAATAATTAACAGCTACTACTATTATTATATTGGTTATTAATACCATTATCAATATTAATAATTAGTGACTATTATTAGTAATGACTAACATAACTTCAGTGCTTAGTCATTATTCTCACCATCATGTCACTCAGGAGTATTGGTTGAAGGTAAAGGGTCAGAGGTCACAGGAACTAAACAGCAGTCACCATAAATCCTCATCCAATTAAGATCAGAGCAGTGTTTTGGGTCAAAAGCTATTATTGGGTCATGATATCAATACTGGGATTTATAATCAGCATTTTTTTTTTTAAAGTGAAAGAGAATGAAATAGGAAATATCAGAGTGCATTGCTCATCCTTCAGTAACTTTGGTATTGTGAATCTTATTTCCATTTTATATATTTAAACACACACATTCACATACATAAGTGTGTATTTCAGGTCACAATGTGAGATGCTTTTCAAATTAGGGATTGCAATGGAAAAGATGTTATAGGCTCTAGAGCAGAAGGTATCATCACCGGCCTTCCCTGTGCCCTCCCCTTGGGCACTCAGAGGATCGTCATCTTGTTAGTCCAGGTCAAGAGCTCAGAGCTATGTCTTTGGGCCCCAGAAAGATGATTTGATTTTTGTATATCCGTAACCTAGGTCATACTGCTGTCTCAACACTCGTTTCCAGGGGTATTTTAAGAATTAGGTCCCAAAAGTGTGACCTTCCCATGTTGATTAGCTCTAGTTACAACCCTAAGGCACTGTGGTCTGTTTAGTAATTCTGGCTTTGCCACTAACTCACCATGTGGCATTGGGCAGGAGGCTCTATGGCTCTGGGTCACTGTTGCCCCATGTATAAAATGCGGGTGAGAATCATTGCCTCATATGCTTCATGGTTATTATGAGGCACCAATAAAATCATAAATGATTGCTCTTTTCTAAAATCATGGAGAACATGTAGAAGAAATTCTATAGTAGACACTTGGAACCCATGATACGTCTCAAAACACCAAACGGTAACCTCAGACATTCCCTAGTAGGTCTAGCAAGCTCTTTAACTAGGACAAAGTTTGCATCGGAGCCAAGGTAAGGCCTGCCTAAGAGACAGCCTTTGGGGTCTTGGGAGGGAAGAGAGTATCTTCAGGCCAAAGGGATGGCTCAGATGTCCATGATTAAAAGCAGAACTTAGAAATCGCTAACCCTCAGTTATTGGCCTTTGCAGTGATTGGCCTGCAAAGTATTTTGAAATTTCAAAAAAATAATAATGGATAGCATTTAAAAATCATACATTTTATATCCAAGTCTAAATTTCCATCTTATCTTAAAAATTTATAAAACAACCTGACCAGGTGGTGGCACATTGGATAGAGTGTCAGACTGGGATACAGAAGATCCAGGTTCGAAACCTCAAGGTCACTGGCTTGAGAGCAAGCTCATCTGATTTGAGCACAGCTTACCAGCTTGAATCCAAGGTCTCTGGCTTGAGCAAAGGGTCACTCGCTCTGCTGTAGCCCTTGGTCAAGGCACATATGAGAAAGCAATCAATGAACAACTAAGGTGCCAGTGCTGCAATGAAGAATTGATGCTTCTTATCTCCCTTCCTGTTTGTCTCTGTCTGTCTGTCTGTCTCTCTCTCTCTCTCTCTGTCACACACAAAAGAACTTCACAAGACACTCTGCACTCCTACATCACAGCATTGGCAGGCACTGGGTGGCCACTGCCCACTTGGACGGCCCCTCCCCCCTGCCTGTCAGAAGCCTGACCCCCACATAGATCCCATGGCAGTACTGTAGATTACAGCGCTCACTCTGTGGTTTCCCGAATAGAACAGTTACACAGCGGAATGTTTTGTATTCCCATGTTGCTCTGAGAAGTGGAACAATGAAAGAAAGAACTGAGAAGTTTGTATGTGTCAAAAAACCTAAGCGTTCTCATTATACTTTGTGCAGGGTATTCTATTTTCTTTCTGTGCTGACCTCCTGGCTCTCATAGAAGGCTATGTTTGCTGCTCCAGAGCCAAAAGAAAACATTTGGAAGAAGGAAGAGGGTACTTTAAAAAGTCCTGGGTGTCAGCAAAAAGGTCAAAATGGGGAAAAAAGGAGACTGCAAGATTAGTAGCTTTCCACCAATCAGACATCCTGGCAACAGCCAGACATATGGGGCAGGTCCTGTCGCCTCCCCAGATGCTGATGGTGCCACTGATAAGGTGTCGAGTCTGAAGGTGAGAAAGTCCTCTCTGGTCTGCGTGGCAGTCAGAGCTAGCCCAACTAGAAGGACACTTTTGTGTAGTAAGAGTGAGAGGATGGGGACTCAAAGGGACATAACAGAGCAGGAAAATCTTAATTAAGCTTTAGAGCCAAGCAGACCTGGGTTCAGGTTCTGCCTTTGTTACTTACTGAACCTGTTTTCTCAACTGTCAGATGGGGAGTGAATGCCAGTTACTTAAACAAATGTGTATTAGGTGTGCCAGGATTCATGCGAGGTGCTATTAGAGATCACAAATGGGCAAAACTCTCATTGAATGAGCCCTTGCTCTCAGAAGCTTATGTATTAGTGGAAGACAAATAATATGCAAGTGATTAATTATCTGGTGGTGATAGTGTGGATTGGTTGTTTATACCTTAGCTCATTTGATTTAATGAGATAATATATACAAAGTGCTTACCTCAATGTCTGAGTATAGTCACTCATTTTACAAATTCTTAGCAAGCCACTGTTCTGTGTCAGGCCCCGTAGCAGCGGCATAAGTGATAGGTACAAACACGTCATTCCTATTTTAGGGGGATTGGGAAAACCAGTGCCCTCTGGCCTTCCTTAGCTCTCTTGACCCGGACCGCTGGAGGACAGATGGAGGTATCTTCATAGTGGAAAGGCAGAGGAGCAGAAAGAGACAGGATTCATCATTAGAGACTCTGGGTACTTTTGGCTGTGTGGCCATAGAGCCATGCCCTCACCTCTCCAAGCTCCAGGCTCTTCACAGCCTTGCAGGGTGAACCGAGGTCCAGGATGGACCAGGCTATTGTCTTTGTCTCCTGGGCCCGTGCTCACACTGCCCTTTCTTTGGGTTCCCAGCTCCAGACCGCTCAGCCCTAAGTGCAGCCAGGACCCTGTTTGTGGATGTGGAGGAGAGCAGGCCCGAGGCCATGGACGTGAAGGAGAGGAAGCCATACCGCTCGCTGACCCGGCGCCGCGACGCCGAACGTCGCTACACCAGCTCGTCCGCGGACAGCGAGGAGGGCAAGGCCCCGCAGAAGTCCTACAGCTCCAGTGAGACCCTGAAGGCCTACGACCAGGATGCCCGCCTAGCTTACGGCGGCCGCATCAAGGACATGGTGCCGCAGGAGGTGGAGGAGTTTGGCCGCACAGGTGAGGGCGGGCGGGGGCACATAGCTGGGGCAGGTGTGTGAATAGGTGTGCTCCCGGGCGTGGGCGCTGGGACCAGAAAGGCAAGCAAGGGCGCAATGGCAACACCAAGGCTGCTATTTTGGCACCTGCCCTGTAGTTCATTCTTAGTTCGTTCATCTTCATGCTCACCCACTTTGTAGGCGTAATGAGGAGGTGAGAAGCTGGGTGCCTGTCCTGTCAGACTGCCTGGGGTTGAGCTCCCAGCCCCAGGCTCTCCTCTAAGCCTCAGCCCTCATCTGTTCTATGGGCATGAGTAGTCTCTCCCTACTGCTCGGAATTGCTATGAGGACTAATGAGATGGCATGTTTAAGTGATAAGTTTGATAACACCAAAGAGTTGAGTAAGTCTTAGTTACTAGTTTCCTTATTTGTTTATATATTTATTCATTCTAGGGACACATCTTAGCAGCTTTTTCTGTCAAGCAATGCCCTGACCTTGAGAGGAAGCTGAGACAGACCTGAAAACTTAGTAATTTGGGGACTTTCCTGGCACCTGACTCCCACTCCTTCATTTCCTACATATAGTAGTCACTAGAGTCTATCCATCCTACTCCAGAATACCTTAAAAATCTGTCTCTTCTCCATCCCCTCTGCCACTGTTCCAGTCCAGGCCACTATCATCTCTCTGGGAAGGTTCACCCCAACTCTTCTTTGCCCAGTGCTGCCCCCGATGGACTATATTCTGCACAGCAGATGAAGTTGAAAAGGACTCCCCATTGCCCTTAGCCGGAGCTCCCTAACCTGGCTTACCAGGGCTTTTCAATATTCATTTGTCTTTTTGGACTATTTTATTACCTGACTCTCCATCTCATCACCCATGCTGCAGACCCATGGTAACTGTTTGTATCCCAGTGCCTCTGTGATTCCTCTCTTCTGCCTGCAGAGCCTTGAGCCTTCGTGGATGCCTGGTGGACCCCTACCAGTCCCTGTGTTCAAGCAGTCTTTCATGTTATGCCCTGCCCACGCCTCTTCTAAAGATAGGCCTAGCCAGGCACAATGCTGTGTAGTTTATATACACCTTGACATTATTATTTAATCCTTACAACACCAAGCTGAGTCATTTGCCCAAGATCATAGAGGTAAGAAGAGATGTGCATACACACACACACACACACACACACACCACATACACACACACACACACACACACATACACCACATACACACACACCCCATAAAAGCCAGATAGCCCACAGTGGGGTCCCTCACAGGCCTGGATCCATATGAATGCTGACTTGTTAGCAAGGCTGCCCCTCAGGCTTAAAAGAGGAAGGGTCTTCTGCTCTCTCCCAGCTTGGGTGTAAGAGCTCAAACTCCGGCATCAGACAGACCTGGATTTGAATTCTGGTTCTGCCACTGTTTCTTTTCTCAGTGTCTTCCCCTGGGCAATGGGATATCATGACGCCTCCTAATACAAGGGTGGTCAGAATGAATGACTGTCAATAAAGTACTTGACACAGTACCAGCTCAGAGCAGATGCTTCATAAATACTGCCTACTACCAACTGTCATCTCCGGTCTCCATAAGGGGAAGGGACAAAATGGTATCAGAGTTGTTCCCCAGCTCCATCCTATCTGTAGTTGATAGAACACAGTGAGCCCTGCCAAGTCCAGCTGGGCCAGGATGCCACCCGAGCACATGAGGCTGCAGAAGGAGCCCCTTCTTGTCTTTGTAAATAACAGACAGGAAACAATACCATCTCATAGTCAGGCATGGGCATTGTAGTTTATGAAGTACTCTCCTTCCCATTACCTCCCTGGATCCTCAAAAAGATTATCACCCCATTTTCAAAACAAGAACACAGGCCCAGGTGATGTCACCAGCCCAAGATTGACCAGCTAGATGTTGAGTGAGGTGGCATGTCAACCTGTATCCTGGGCTTCTCAGGAAAGAGGCCATAAAAACTTAAAGCAAATAGGAGGATGCCTTGTGTTTGGTGAACTAAATCTTCTAAACACACACATCAGAGGGGCTGGGCTGGGCTGGCTGAACAGGCTGGCTGAGCCCTTACAGTCAGCCCTCACCTTGCATTTCTCCAGGCCTGGGATGTCTCAGCTCACTTGTATTGGCACTGAATCTGGCTGCTTAAAAGGGTATGCAGGGCAAGCCATATGGAAATCAATGCAGCCAGGGCTGTTTATTGCAAATAAATTTGATTTTTCACTTAATGTAGCAGTCATTCTTCATGATGTGTGACTGGCCTCCCTTGAGAGGGTTGGCCCAGAGGAGCAGGAATATGGGATGGGGGTGATAAAGCTGGGGGCACGGTAGATAGGACAGGGGTAGGGGAAGGAGATCAGAGGGAGCAAACCAGGCATGCAGGAAGAGTGCTGTGCAGTGAGGGTGGGAAGCAGACGGAGAGGATTGAGGCTTCGGTTTGGAATTTTCTTCTACTTAGGAGAGCAAAAGAGGATGGCAGACTGGACTGTGACACAGAGGACTGATATTCAAAACATTTAACATCTGGTCTGGCCCAGACCCTGGCCAGAAAGAATGTGTTACTGGTCACTGAACAGCCCAGAGGCCCCCGCTGTGCTGAGGCTGCTGACTTTAACCTTTTAGTAACTGCAACATGGAGGAAATGGGAAGTTATCTCATCATGGTGTTTGTGGGGGGTTTTTTGCGGGGGAGGACTTGTAGGGAAAGGTCTGGAGTAGGCAAGGAAGAGGATGGGGGCACTGGCGTATGAGGAGGCTTGGGCATCAAGTCTTTACCAGGCAGTATGGAACTATTTCATGACATTAACCTTCTTGCTGACAAGCACCGTGCCCCCACCCCGACTGGAAGAGGAGACCCGAGGCCCTCCATTCAATTTTGCAGACGTTTATTGGGCTTTTCTAAGTCCCAGGTTTTGTTCTAGGCACAGACATTTAGGAAGGAGCAAAGTATGGTCCCTGGCCCTATTGAGGTCCCTGTCATCGGAGTGCCAGATGTCTGGGACCACAGACTCTCAGAAGGGCTTGGAGGAAGCACAGTGACTTGTACCCACAGTGTAGGAGTAGGGGAGACTTCACAGAGGAGGTGCCATCTGAGTTGGCCCTTCTTTAAAAGGTGTAGAGGAAAGAAGGAGCTGTCCCGAGGAAGAAAGGCATGGCCACTGAACAGCACAGGGAGGTCAAAGGACAGTAGCAAGTCCTGGGGTGGGGGACTAGGCTTCCGGTAGGGAGACCCCTCCTCTGCACCCTAACCAAGTTCACCTTTGTTTCCTCCCAGGAGCCAACTTCAGCCTACGTGAGCTGGGGCTGGGGGAGGTGACACCGCCTCATGGGACCCTATACCGCACAGACATTGGCCTCCCACACTGCGGCTACTCCGTGGGGGCCAGCTCCGATGCCGACATGGAGGCTGACACCGTGCTGTCCCCTGAGCACCCAGTGCGGCTGTGGGGCCGGAGCACACGGTCGGGCCGCAGCTCCTGCCTGTCCAGCCGGGCCAACTCCAACCTCACGCTTACTGACACCGAACATGAGAACACCGAGACCGGTGAGTGGTCTGCTTGGCCTGTGCCAGGCACCTGGGTTATAGGGCCCGGGTTTTAATTGCAACATTGATTTTATGCTCCATTGCTTGGGGCTCTGATGAAGGTGGTGAGAACTGCTTTGCTGTCAGTGGTCAAAAGTCAGGGCCTCTCGCATAGTCACATGAAATAACTACCAGTTGGTGGCATGACAGAGGTTGGGTCTCTGCTCTTTGCGGATTAGGGAGATGCCTATAATGTGGAGTTATTGCTTACAAGGGGCCTGAATATGAGGGAGCAGAGGGCCCAGGGGACGCTGCTAGCCCATCCCCCACAGCTTGTCTGGACTCCAGCCTCCATATGCTCAGCAGTCCTGGGCAATCACCTGTGGATACTGCCCCACCCCAGTATCTAATGTTGATCAAAGGATGACTTTGAAATAAGAACTGTCATGTTGGGGTAACTTAAGACTTGAGGCTTTGCTGTAGCTTTCCCATATATGTAGATTTTGGAAAATGCTGGCTGTTCTAGACTCTTATTCTACTCTCATCTCTGCAGCCCCTTCTTCCAAGGCCGCCGTTCTGTGCTGGAGGAGAGGGAGTCTGGTTTCGAAATATTCCTCCTCGCTGTCAGACCCGAGGGCTCCAAGTTAGCTGCAGCCCTGCAGTTTGCTGCTGGGGCTAGGGGTGGGAGGAGTCTCCCTCTCTGTCAGCCTCTGTTCCCCACCAATCCTGGCCAGCTCTGTGGACCCCGGTCTGCCTGAGGAGGTCCCACTGCAGTCTAGCAGTGAAGATTTAGGGAGGGTGGCAGAAGCCAGGGACAGCCTCTCAGAAGTCCAAAGAGGGGGTCTGCTAGTGCTTCCACCTCAAAGAGGGGATAGGGGATGTGGGGCGGGCAGTCTGAATAAGAACCGCAAGAGCCAAGCCAGGTACCAGGCCCCCACTGCTTCCCAGCTCCTGCTTCAGAGTTGAAAGCTTAGGCAGATTAATCGCTGAAGAGGATGTCATTCCAGCTGGGCTCCACAGGATATACAATTCCAGACTGGGGATCGGGCAGAAGAACAGGTGAAGTCATGGTCAGGAGGGAAGCTTATATCCTTAAAGATTCAGGTGCAGCCTGACCAGGCAGTGGTGCAGTGAATAGAGCGTTGGACTGGGATGCAGAAGACCCAGGTTTGAGATCCCAAGCTCGCCAGCTTGAGCGCGGGTCCATCTGGCTTGAGCAAAAGCTCACCAGCTTGGACCCAAGGTCGCTGGCTCCAGCAAGGGGCAGCTCAGTCTGCTGAAGGCCCGCGGTCAAGGCACATGTGAGAAAGCAATCAATGAACAACTATGGTGTCTCAACGGCAACGAAAAACTAATGATTGATGCTTCTCATCTCTCTTCATTCCTGTCTGTCTGTCCCTATCTATCCCTCTCTCTGACTCTCTCTCTCTATCCCTGTAAAAAAAAAAAAAAGTCAGATGCGGAAGAGTTCCACCTGCATTTTGCCACCCCTCCCAGATAGCTCGGAGGTTTTCCTAGGTGGCCTGTACACCTGTCCGCGGGATGGGGGACCAGCAGGTCCTGGATACTGGCTTGGCAGGGTTATCATCCCCTGACCCCAAACCAGCCCCCTGAGAGGGTCAATGAGCTCAGCACCTAAAGGAAATACCCCTCCCTGCAATGGGGAGCCATCCATGCTCCCTCACCCACCTTCCCACCAAGGCCCACGCCGAGCTAGCAGCCCCTCCTCTCCCTGTCACCACCATGCACTGAACCAGAGCACTGCCATGATGTATGAGGCCTGTACAGAGAAAATGGTGTCTGATTAACAGGATGCTTCTGTTCCATCAATGACTTGGGAGGTGGCACTGGATACGTTGGATACTTTCTCTGGACCCACCTCAGTTTCCTCATTACAAAATAAGTGATTTAAATGAAATCAGAATTTATTGTATTCTGAGAATATTAATAGTTCTTAGATGAGGGAGAAATTACTCTGTGGTCAAATAGTGTAGGAAAACTCAATTAAAAGAATTTAAATAAGTTTCTTTGTGCAGGACTTTTCAGAGCTTTTAAAATATGTTAATGTGCATGCTAACCGATAAATTACCAAAGCAGGATAGTTGCAACATTCCCCTAACTGAGCTGAGCATAGAACCCTTTATTCCTAGAGCATCTGCTGGGGTCAGTGTTCTAATGGACAGTTTGGGGGAATAACTGACTTTAATGATCTGCAGGCCATTCCTATCTAGGAGTCTGTAATCCGAAGTGTTTACATTAAGATGAGGGTGCAAAAGAGGAAAATGGTAATAACATTAATGTTTCATAGCTGCTGCTGATTATCAGACCCCAGGCACAGTGCTAAATGCTCTAGCTATATGATCACACTCACCCTACCATCTTTTGAAGTAGGTTTTATTATCCCCTCTGTGCAAAATAAGGCAACTGCAGCACTGAGAGGTTAAGCAAACTGTGTAGGTCACACAGCTAGCAAGATAGGATTGGAACTTGGGCCTTTGTGACTCAAAAATGTTTACTCTTGTAGCCCTAGTTATAGTGAATTTCCTCTGCAGGACAATGCTTGGGTTTGTTCTTTTAAAGACTTCTTGCCATGATGACAAATGACCCCTTTTCCATACAGTCATGACAGAGAGAGGTCCACATGGCCCACATTATTGTATATTCCCTGAGAGCAGAATTTCTGCTGAATGAAGCCGCTGTTGAGTGATAATGACATCATCCATGAGTCTGAGGAGCCTTAGCCTTTGATAATGGAGACAGGGAAATGGCTGTTTCCCCTGGCTGTCCACCCTCTCCTGATTATTCATTTCTGCACTCGAAGCCCCACGGTGCTCAGGGAGGATGGGCAGACAAGGGAGGTGGGCATGGGAATCTAACCGAGAGTCCTGGCCTCTACATCCCTTCCAGACCTGGACTCCCCAAAGCCAGACACCCCATGGGTACCTATGTGCTTGTCCACTTTCTCCCAGTTGGAATGGCTCCCTTTTATCCATTGATGAGGTTGACGGTACTCTTGCTCACATGGCTGTCTCCTCAATTCACAACTGAAGATGGGCTCAGGGAGGTGAAGGGCACAGGGGCCTCATCTTGTTGAGCAGAAGCCAGGCTCTCCTCTAGTCCTGGTTCTTTCTCTCCCTCTCTCTCCCTCCCTCGCTCCCCACTTCAGTCTTCTCTCAGTCAATCTACTGGTCCCAGATCTCCTTTTTCTGCAATGAGAACGCAAATCTTATCATCAGAACATGGAAAGCAACCCATCACAGTGTGGTCACTTTTCAGGGATAGAGGGAAGACAAACTGAGGACCTACTGTGTGTCAGGTCACTGCTCATGTGCGATTGATTGCCTTGAACCCTCTAGACAACACTATGGTATCTCTGTCTCCCAGAGGTGAGAACAGAAGCTTCAAAAAGGTCCACTGACCCATCAGGGAGTGCGCAGCTCATGAGTCATCAAGTCAGCAAAGCTCAGATTTGAACTCAGATCTCTCTGATTCTGTCATCTGAACCCTTTGCCTAGCTCCATTTGAATCAATGAGAGTGTTGGACTCTCAACAGAGGCCATCAAAAATATGTGACCAAGTTCTCAGAACTCCTTTCCAGATAAGAATACGAAGCATAATCACCAGCAACTTCCAGCCACAGGAACTCAACTCCGCCTCCACCCGCGCCCGGCCTTGCATTAGTCAATAGTAATTGTCAACAGTATTGATAGCGGTGGAGGCTTTTGCTGAGGTCACAGTGATGTTGCATGCAGCTGCCATCAATAATAACTTTTATGGGGTCCATTAAAGCCAATTTCTGCCCCTGAAGGTTAATGTCAGCAGCTTTTATGTCACTGCTTAATATCCAGAATAAATACAGAATTGACTGGGTAATGTAAACACAAATCTTCCTCTTCAGGGCCACCAGGCAGAGCCAGCCCCCCCGCCTGCCTCTCCTACTGAGGGGCCAGCCTTCTGGCGGGCAGGGAAGAGAAGCTGGCATCACACCAGGCACAATAGGTGGTATTTAATAAATGTTTTCTAGAAAGCAAAGGTTGCAATGAGAGCTTCATTTTCACCCACAGGGTCAGGTGGGCACAGTGTCCCTTATAGGTTCATTCTGTAATTTGTTCTATAACTACACCAAGCTCCTTGAGTGTGCCAAGCATTATTTGAGGATGGAGGATCTAGATGGGTATCCGGGAGGTGGTGATATGACAGCCTGTGACCCAATCTGTAATGGAGGGGTCACTGGAGGGGTCGCAGGCAGTGTCACAGAGTGGAAAGAACAGTGGTTCCAGAGTTTGTGAGGACACCTGGCCCTCAATTCTGGCTGTGCCATGTCCCAGCTCTGACATCTGGGGCGAGTGACCTCCTCTCCTTGAGTCCCAGTTTCCTAAAACGACTTGCCAGTGCTGACTAAGGCTGGGAGAGGGCAGAGGGGGGGAGCTAGTGTTTAATGGATGCAGAGTTTCAGTTTGGAATGATGAAAAAGTTACACAACAATGTGAAGATACTTAAAGCCACTGAATTATACACTTAAAAATGGTTAAAAGGGTAATGTATGGTTTGCCACAATAACAACAAAGATATCAGCACGTCATCTTTCTCCCTTGAAGTGTTGCCATGAGCCCATACTATATTTGTGAGGTATCTGTCCTGGTCCTTAATTCATGCTAGCTATTAGTATTCTTTTTTTTTTTTCAAGAGCTATGGGATGACAGTAAAAGGAGTCATTCATTTGCCCTGAGGGTGGAAAGGCTCATTCCTTCATTCCACTCAAGGTATGCACCTGGGCTTGAAGGCTGAGTAGGATTTCACTGAGCGAAGGGGATCTGAGAGGCAGTGCCAGTAGACGCAATTGCGCATGACAGTGCTTGGATACATGAAGAGGCATGGTGGGTCTGGGGAATAGTGAGATTTACTACATGCTTCAATTCCAGAGGCTAATTGAGGGATTCACTTAGAAAAGAAACAATGAAACAGAATCACAGTTACCCCAAAATTATCAAGCAGCCTGGTGTCAAAGGGGAAATTATTGGTTAACCTAATTAGGCAGCCGAATTGCTTATTCAGAGTCAGAAGATTAGGTGAGCATCTATCTCCAAAGCACGGTGAGAAAGAAGCTCATTACCAAGTTAACTCAATTTATCCTCTACTGTCCCTGGCTCCACGCTCATGAGACTTGGTTTTAAAAATCTATAAGAAGATCTATCCTGAATTCCCTAAGTGGCCAGAGTACTACAGCTACCCAGCCATTGTACTTCATCTAGGACAGGAAGCCAGGCTCCCTCAGCTGGGGCAGGGATTGGAGCCCCACATTTGACTATGCTTTTGCTTGGTGAGCCAGCACACACTCCCCCAGGAATGCCCGATACTTTCAGGGAGTTAGAATCTCCCACTGGACAGTGTTATCTGTGTAAGAGGGACTGAAAGGCACCAGGTTCCTAAAAGGACTAGGAAAGGGCCTAGTAGAGTCCGAGAATCTGGGAACTGGAAGAGCGCTTAGAGACATTGACTCCTAACCTTTTCCAGTTTTCTGCCAAGAAAACTGAGATCCAGAGAAATTAAGTGACTTGCCACTGATCACACAGCTAGTGCGTGGCAGAGCTGGCGTTGAGACCCAGACCAGCCTCACGCCAGTGCCCGTTATCTTTGTTGGGACCACTGCACTGTACAGTTTGTTCTGTAGAAACTTTTTTTTTTAATTAGCTTAATAAATACAATATATATGATCTGCAAGATGATTCTAGCTGTTTCCAGAACAGAAACTTTTGTCAATGTGCGAAAGTTCCAGAACCCATTAGAGTTGATCAGGAGCTAGAGGTCATACCAGGCCACTCTCATATTGTGATGTGCTGGAGGAAAGATTTTTAAAGTAGCAATTATAGAGGTGTGAGGGGGAAAGTCCAGCCTGAGAAGGTTTCACGAAGAAGTGCTGGCCCCTGGGCTTTGAGGGTTGGGGAGGACTTGAACAGGTAAAGAGGGGGAAGAAAAGGGATTCTCTGTGAACAAAAGCATGGAGGTGGGCAGACGTAAGTTGTGTCTCATGAGGTTGGAACATCGGGTGTGACCGGGACCGTGAGGACAGGTCTTGCTGGGAGTTAGGTGGATTATCTGTCATTTAACAACAGTTTGTTGAGCACCTACAGTGAGCCAGGTACTATTTTAGGTATTGGGGTTCCAGCACGACCAACACAGACAAACCTGCCCTCTCATCAGTGGGGAATGTGATGATAAATTTAACACCTAAATTATATAGGATGTTTCAAAATGGTAAGTGTTACAGAAAAGGGGACAGGGTATGCCAGTATGGGAGAGGGCTTGTAGTTCTAAATGTGGTGGCCAGAGATGGCTTCGCCGACAAGATGACATGTGAGGCAAGCGAGGGGAGAGTGCAGAGGGTGTCTGGAGGCACCGCAGTCCTGGCAGAAGGAAGGACAGGTTCATGGGACTTACAGTAGGAGCATGTCTGGCTTGTTTGAAAAGCGGCAAGGAGGCCAGTGTGGCTGGAATAGGGGAGGAGGTCCAGGGTGATGTGGGGAGGGTCGCATGCAGGTCATTGCCCAGGGAGCCAGGGGAGGGCTCTGAGCTGAGGATGTCAGGGTCTGATCAATGCTTGCACAGGCTCCTCTTGGAATCTGTATTGAGCTCTAGTGGGCTATGTCGAATTAGGGGGCTACTGCAGTAATCCCGGAGGCAGGACAAGGGCTCGGGCCAGGAAGAGACATGGAGGCAGTGAAGATAGCCTCAGGACCTGGTGAAGGGATCAAGTTGACTCTCTCCTGCTGCACCACAGGGCCTCCTTAGCAGTGAGCGAGACCTCAGTACTCAGATTCTGTGACCAAAATGGGCTGCCAGGTACTCTTAGGGGAAGGGGCACATCTGATTCCTCTTCTGACCTCGCAGCTTCTCCGGCCCAGTGTCAGAGGTCTTTAGCACTGGTCTGTCCCATGCCTCATCCCATACTCTCTCTCATCATTCACAGCCCTGGTCATGAACCACACCTCTGGCCCTGCGTCCTGCTGCTGATCACCTCGGTTTCTGATCTGGCTGCCTAACATCCACCCCCAGCCTTGCAGTGCCTCCCACAGGAGACACTTGGCACCATCTATTTTTTTGTTATAATCTTGGCTTCCCTTTGGCTGTAATTCCAAGACTTCCTTCTGCTCACTTGCCTCACACTGCCTTGGTGAAGTTTGGCCTGTGGCCCACTCTCCATAGCACCACCTCTGCTGGAATGGCATGATTGGGCAGCCAGTGTGTGATGGCCACTGGCACTGTTGTTCCTGTGGTTCCTGGGAAGAAGACTTGAAGTCCTGGCAAGGTTTAGATGTTTCCCAATTCCACTCCCCAGTGGTGAGCTTTGTTGCTCCCCCTGGTGGCAAGTACGTACTAGTACAAGAGCACCCTGTTTCTGTACTGGGAGAAGGAAGAGAGAGCCAGGCAGAGAGAGTCAAAGCTACACTAAATTAGGATAGATTGCATTCTTGAAACTAGGTTAGGACCTGCTGTGTGTGCACAGAGGTGCAGCAAACCAGTTTTGCTTTTAATTTGAGCCAACATGACTTTCAATTCCAGTGGAAGCAATGATGTGCACAATGTCAAACTTCCTACCAGAAGACATTTGTGAGGCATTTTTTCCCCATCAGTGAACTCAGCTTTGTCCAGGGAGAGTGAAACCTGGGTGTCTTTCAACTTCATCTAACCCAGGATGACTTCGGGGAAGAACAGAATAACTGATGATGGAAAAGCAGCTTTCTACCCACCAGAGCCGAACTCCAGTGCTGGGTGGAATGAATCTTGGGATGAATCTGGTTTCAGTTTGGGGCTCTGCTATCAGTCCCAGTGTGACCTGAAGCAAGTAATTTCTCTTCTCTGAGCATTAGTTTTCCCACCAGCCTAATAGGGTCACTGGAATCTCAGGTAGCAAGGTAATTCTGAAGGAGCATGGACTTTGTAAACTCAGAATTCCAGCTCAGCCACTCAGGACTTGGGTGGTTTTGTGCAAATTATTGAATCTCACTGAGCCTCACTTTCTCCATCTGCATCATGGGAATGAATGATGCCTATCCTAAAGTTGTAATGAGCTTGGAAGGCAATGGAGCTCATGAAAGATTCAGGAAGACATTACCTAACTTGTTGATCGTAACTGATCCTGAAATCAGCACTGTGGCTCTGCGCCACCTTTTAAAATAATAAATGGAACAAAGCAGAATAGAATTGAGTACGTAGCCCATAGTATTATTTTGTGAATTTTTATTTTAGTTATACTTTACACACAGCACCTGTACTAGGTCACTGCATATAGTCTATTCCTTACTGCGGAGTTCAGTTAAAAACAAATGTTTAAAAGATGGTACCTGGCATATAGCAGAACCTTGTGACTGTTAATGCCTTTTCTTCAAGAACCCCTCAGTTTATGGATTCTATGATTCATGAATCATGATGTCACAGTCTTATCTGAAACTATTGCCATAGTATGTTTAGGGTCCCTACTGAGAATGAGTGTATCTCTGGGCAGGTGCCCACGGCTCAGCTGAAAGAGTTTGGGCTCTGGGGTCAGATGGACTTGGCCGAGGTCATATGGCCTGTGTAATAACAGAACTAGAATCCCTGTTTCAGAGAACCTGGCCATTTTTCCTCCTCTCTTCCCCCAGTTACTCCTGTCTAAATGGCCACTGGAGGGACTGAGAAGCCTAGGGTTAGTTAAGGGCTGTGAGAATAGCAGGGAAAGCACCCCCAAAGAGGAGGAGCTGACCTAGGAAGCTAGAGGGGCTGGGAGAGCTCTAATCTCAGTTCACATTACCAACTGACTCTCTCCTCTTAGCACAAAGGCAGTTGGAGAGGAATCCAGGACAAATATACCTGAGCACCACATGCAACTAGGATGCCCCCCAAACCATGGATCTTCACCACAAATCTAATTGTACTCTCATTAAGCCAGGCAGACTGACCACAATTTAGAAATGACTCTTTCCTTGGACTTCAGGCTGGAGGGAAAGGAGGTGCAGCAAGGTGTGAGGAAGGGCTGCTGGGAGTTCTATGGGTTTGACACATGAAGCCTAGTGTGGGGAAGGTGACCAGGGTTACCCATAGGCTCTTTGGAACCAGGCTCAGTGTAAACCCTACAACATGCCTCTTTTGGAAAGAGGTCTCATATCCTCTCCCAAACTCTTCCCAAAGTGACAGGCCCAGCTCCTTCTGAGGGCAGGGAGCAGAGATGGTGAAGGGAAGGGGTGTTAAGTAGCAGTTGGAGGCCTTGGCTGTGACTCCTAGCTGTGTCAGTGGTGTAGGGAATGCAGAGGCCTATAGGGCTGAAGAGGAGATGAGGCCAGAGACGTAAGCTGGGCTCCGCCATGGCAGAGAACGCTTCTCAAATGCTGGTTCGAGAGTTCAGCCTTTCTTTCAAGGTCGTGAGGGTCCATAGGCCAGGTTTAAGCAGGGAGAGGTCAGAGGTGGCAAATATCTTCCCAGATTCAGATGAGGAAACAGTCTTTAAAAGTTTGTTTTTCCCATTTTATGTGATGAAATTGGGACCCCTACTATGAAGAGAGTTGTGTAACTCCTTGAAGTCATATGCCAAAGTGATAGACCCTAATGTGATGACAGTAACTGGGAAGGGGGCCTGTGGGAGGTAATAGAGGGGGCTCAAGGTGGAATCAGTGCCTTTCTAGGAAAAGGAAGAGAGAGAGCAGTCTCTCATCAGCCTATCAGGAAGAACCCTCACAGACCCCAGTCATGCTGGCACCCTCCAGACCTGGAAGAAAATGGGATTCTGTGGGTTAAGTCACCTAGACATGGCAGCTCAAACGAACTAAGACGGGCCCCAGAAACAAGAAACTTACCAGCCAGGAAGCCACCAAGCTGATATCTAACACAGGGATGTTGTGATCCAAAGCTCTGACCGCAGTCATATTGCCTCATGGAAATAGGCATGCAAAACAGTTTGGATGAATGACTACCAATGCAGCTTTGGGTTAAAAGGCCAATATGCCAGACCATCCCCTCAGAAATAAAAAAGAAAGGAAAACGCTTAGTAGCTCACACTTGTGAGTACAGACTCTGGCGCCACCCTGCCTGGGTTCTTATCTCAGCTTTTCCACTTAGGAGCTGTGTTACCTGGTGTTGCACAGTCCTGTTTCTTAATATGCCCATGCCTCAGTTTCCTAAACTATTAGATGGAGTTGATTCTACTGTCTACTTAATAGTGTAGTTATTAAAATTACATGATCTCGCCTGACCTGTGGTGGTACAGTGGATAAAGTGTCGACCTGGGAACACTGAGGTCACCAGTTCAAAACCCTGCACTGGTCTGGTCAAGGCACATATGGGAGTTGAGGCTTCCAGCTCCTCCCCCCTTTCTCTCTCTCTCTTTCTCACTCTGTGTCTCCTCTCTAAAATAAATAAAATAAAAAAAAAGAAAATTTAAAATTACATGATCTCGGGGAATTAAAGCACTTAGAATAGTGCTTGGCACTGAGGAAGTACTATATATAAGCATGTGCTGCTGTTATTATTCATTGTATGGCATTTTGTGATTCACAAGGTGTTTTCACATTTTTTTAACATTTGTGACAACCTTTGACGTAGACATCAATCTCATCGTTCTTTGGAAGTGCTCTGAAATCACACAGCTGGACAGTGGTGGAGGTGGGATTCCGCCTGAGTCCCTCTGACCCCACACCACATACAGCTGTCCATAACTCTGTCTGACAGCCAGTCTGCCTGGCTCTTTCTGCCAAAGATGACCTCCCAGCTAGCAGGGCCCAGTGCGAAGAGACTCCACCAGGCTTGATGTTCTTCAGGCCAGTTTCTCCTAGTCTTTCTGGGAGAAGTATGTCAGCCCAGACTGTCTGTTCAAGAAGATGCTTCTCCAAATAAAGAGCCAAACCCTTTCTGTTCCAAACACTGAAGAGGACTTTTCTTCCCATCTCTGCTCAGCAGCCTGGCTCCTCAGTGGGTTTGCCACACTCTGCATTGTAGGACCTTAGCTACAAAGCAAATTAGTTTCCTGAACATGCCTCTAAGAAGGAAATAATCATATGGAATCAACCAGGTCCAAAGTGTGGTATAAGCCCTGGGAAACAGCTGGCCAATCCAGCTGCTTCTAAGAAGGGAAGGAGGGGAGCTCGCATTCGTCAGTGTGCAGTGGGCTGTGAGAATGCAGGGGAAGGCCCTTCAAACAGGAACCAAACGGGCCCAGTCAGAAGCTGGCACATTAGGAGTGAGGTATCCTGGGCATCTCTCCTGCCCTGCAGCCTCATTTTGCGGTGAAAAGGGGGAAACTGCTAAAGCCTGAAGGATGCACCTGTCTTTCTGCCTGCACTCACAACTTTCAATAATTTATTGCCTCAGCTCTAGAGGTAGTAGTGCTAAAAGGTGTATTTTATTCAGGAAAATCGTGTGTGTCATTTTTTTTTCCCCTGGCTATTCTGATATTGGGCCATTATTATTCACATTTAGACATTTAGGGACCATGTAGTAGCTCACAATGTCCTTTAGTGCCCAACATTTTATAAAAGATCCCATCATCTCCCTGGCCCAGGGCACCAGAGCCCACTCCCTGACTTTGAATGGCTCTTTGCACTGGAGAGTGTGTCAGGGGTGTTTAAGTCTCAGCAAGTCACTGCAAAGACTCACAGGAGTCAGCATATCATGGGACTCAAGGGAAAGATTTATTAGTTGAGCAAAAAGCAAGCCAGCCAAGGGGAAAGGTGCAGAGGGCAGAGTTTGGAGGAAACCAGGCACCAGGTTAAAAGGTTCCTGCTTTGGCAAAGTCACACAGGATGCCTCCAGCAGAGTTAGGATGCAAAGTACTGTCTTCCAAGGAAGCTCAAGAGAGACCCCATGCCCAAAGATTTTATCAGGGGACTAGTCACAGAGCTACCTTTTGTCTAACACATGCCAAAATTCCAGACTCTCAGAGGGAAAGCAGGTATTTAACATAAACCTCATCATTTGCACGCACAGTCTAGACACAGCCACTCCTACCACTCAGGGGAAGTTTTATATCAGGTAAGGACAGCCAAGTTCCCAGGTGCCACCCAAGAGCCAATTTTGCTAAGGTGGCAGTCTCAGGCCTGCTATGTTGACTCTTTCCTGCACAAGCCTCTTTTCTTTGTTGTTGTTGTTTTATTCAGTCAGAGGAGGGGAGGCAAAGACAGACTCCCACATGCACCCCAACCATGGTCCACCCTATAGGCCCACTAGGGGGTGATGCTCTGCCCATCTGGAGTGTAGCTCTGTTGCTCAGCAACCAAGCTCTTCTTAGCACCTGAGGCGAAGGCTATGGAGCCATCCTCAGCACCTGGGGCCAACTCATTCCAATTGAGCCATGGCTGCAGGAGGGAAAGAGAGAGAAAGAGGGAGAGAGAGAGAAGGGAGAGGGCAAGGGGAGGAAAAGCGGATGGGTGCTTCTCCTGTGTACCCTGACTGGGAATCAAACCCAGGACTTCCACATGCAGGATTGATGCTCTACCACTGAGCCAACTGGCCAGGGGCACAAGCCTCTTATACTGTCCTCCTGTTTAGTGAGTAACCCTAGAAGACAACCCAGTGTTAAACCTCTCAGCTATAAGTTCTTTCTCCTTTTTGTCTTTCATGTGATAACTCTTATAAAATTATTATAAACTTTACCTATAAGAAATTGCTTGATAAAGAAGGCTCACCATTAGTGCTTGGCAATAAAGAAGAGAAAATGAGATGATGACTCTTATGCAGAGAAAAGAAACACATTAAATGATGTCAGAGTGGAGCAACACTACTGGTCTATAGTGACGTTGATAAATTTTGGTTGGAGGAAGGAAGCTAAGGGACTGAGTAGGTGCCGAGTACATGCACATATTCATTCAGTAACATTCAGCCTCATGAAGCTGCATGAATGCTGAGGGGAAGCAGGCGTGGTCTCTGGCCCCAGGGGTCATGATATATTCAGGCAGACATATACCTAGGCAGTATCCTAGAGTGTTATGTGAGTGCTGTGAAGAACCATGGGTAGCCAGTAATCAGAGAATCAGCACAAGGAATCTAGTCCTGCTAAAACAACTGAATAAAAGGATTCCCAAGACTCCTGTCCAGGGAGAGCTGGGACAGGACCACAGGAAAAAGAATGTCTACCACAATGGCCTCTCATGCCTACCAACGCTTAAACACAGTTTTCTGGAGTTCTGGTGGCAAAAGAGGAGGCTGTGGGTCCAGTGTGCCTATTTAATACAGGAAGTAAGAAAGGGGAGAAAAAGCTTTACGTGATGGACAGGTGTGGAAAAGTCACAGACCTCCTATACCCTAAATTGGCCTCTCTGCTAGGGCAGGATGACAGTGAAATCCTTTAAGGCACTCCAGCCAGAGACTACCAGGAACTTACCTGTAGTTGAACAAAGGTGGGTTTATTGACTCCTTCCAAAGGTGAAGTTGAAGAATGCACACCATGGGGAGGTCATTGGTGTCTCAGTAAAGAGTATTGGAAAAGATATTCAGGGCCCTGACTAGCTGGGTCTGCAGATAGAACATTGTCCTGGCACACCAATGTCATAGGTTCAATCCTGGGTCAGGGCACATACAAGAAGCAATCAATGAGCTCACAACTAAGTGAAATAATTAGTTGATGCCTCTCTCTCTCTCTCTCTCTCTCTCTCTCTCTTCCTCTCTCTTCTTCCCACCCTCCCCCCCCCCCCTCTTTCTCCCTTTCTCTCTCTCTCACTCTCAAATCAATGAAATTTTCTTTAAAAAAAAGACATTCAAAATTTTGCCTTGTGTTAAGTGATTTGGGAATGGGTTCAAGGAAGTGGAGCTTTGTTCTGGATTGAACACTGTCAGGAAGCAGGGGTTTTTCTGTGCTTGGGTGTCTTAATAAATATGGAGGAGGAAGAATAAAGTGAGGTTAAAGTTGTAATTGGAAAAGAGGGAGCAATCGCTCATATTAGCCAGGATAGGAGGATATTTGGTCACTCTGTGGTTTGGACAATGTCCTTGTTATCTTCTGAGTTCAGACATGATTGCAGAATGGCCTTGCCTTTGTCTCAGTTCATTACGGTGCAGAGTTGCCTGCCTGTCTAAAGTCGGTATGTGAAATTGCTTATATTCCACAGGAAAAACCACCACCTAGCTGTAAGTGCCAGGCCAGCTCCTGGCTGTCAGAAACCGCTTTTCTTTTTCTCATCCCAAGCCAGAGTCAAAGGAACACACCAACTGTACCAGGATGACAGCTGGCCTCAAAGGACCCATTGACCTGCACCCATGATAAATCTCAGTGTGTTGAGAAAATAACTTAATAAGTACTATTATGTTAATTAAGTCCTATTACATAGTTAGTTTTAAAATAATATATGCTCCATAAATAATAAAAGATTTTTGAATATTTATTATAGGTTAGGTACCAGTCTCTTGTAGTATATTTTATACTCTTAATATTTCTGCCCGATTAGGTTTTTTTTTTTCAGATAAGGAAATAAAAAACTCAGGTTAAATAACATCCCTAAGGCCACTTATCTAATAAGTAGTAGAGGCTGAATTCAAACATGATCTGCCTGACTTCAAAACCTGTTCTTTGCCTACTGCTCCTGGCCTCTGTGACATGTAGATACATGTGGTCACTGCGAGAAATGGCTTGCCAAGCTGTGGTTAAGACTGGTTTGTCCAAAGAGCATGACAGCTCTGAGACAAATCCAAAGTGTGTCCACAGACCTCAGAACATCATGGGCCTCCGGAGCCCAGGCCCTGGCAGGACGTGGTGGTTCCCGAGAGCTGCCCTTGTACCTCTAGCAAAGCGAGCCCATCCTGTAATCCCCAGAGAGGGAGGGGGAGCTGAATCGATTTTTTTTTTCCTGTGCAGTTGGCTAATTAATATGAAAAAGAGCTGCCCATTATTGATTAACTTTTTCTTTCACCACGATGATGTCTTAATGAAACTCAATATCTATAACTCAAAAGCTGGGGTGAATCTCTTAAGTAGCAGTGATGGTTAACCTTGCCATCCCCTTCTGAGATTCAGCAGGTTTAATGAGTTGGGTTCAGGGCTGGGGCAGAATTCAAGGACCTGCTTAAGTTGATCCCTTGGCTAGAGGCATTTCTTTTCTTTCCATGGTCCATTTTGTATGTATCTAGAAATGTTTTCACAGATCTGTGTAGCTCTAGGCAGGACTGTGGTTTATTTCTCTATCTCTGTATAATCAGGACGTGGCATATGAAATTCTATAAACACATATCGCTTAGAATGGGTGTTCAGTGTATCCTGATGAATGAACATGCCCGTTCACGCTCATTCACGAGGCTCAGAAAGAGCAAGCAAGAGAATGAAACTAGCACTCTTCACTCCTCGATGCTGTGCTTGTTCCCAGAGCTGCTGTAACAAAGTACCATAAATGGGATGCCTTAACAAAAGAATATTGTTTCACAGTTCTAGAGACTAGAAGTCCAAAATCAAAGTTTCGTTGTTCCCTCTGAAACCTGTAAAGGGATTCTTCCTTGCCTCTTCCTAGTTGCTGATGGGTTGCTGGCAATAATTGGTGGTCCTTGGCTTGTAGCTGCATCATTCCCCAATCTCTGCTTCATTGTCACATGGCATTGTCCCTAATTACATGACTGTGATTTCTGCAAGATAGCAAGGGAGAGAGAGAGAGAGACAGGAACATTGAGCTGTTCCTGTATGTGCCCTGACCGGGGATCGAAATGGCAACCTCTGAGCTTCAGGACAATGTTCTAACCAACCAAGCTCTCCAGCCAGGACACAAGGCTGTTTTCCTATAAGGATACCAGTCATGTTGAATTAGGGGACCATCCTACTCCAGTTTTACCTCATCTTAACTAATTACATCTCTAATAACCCTATTTCCAATTAAGGGGTCATTCTGAGGTGCTGCAGTTTAAGACTTGTCTTACTCTGTTCGGGCTGCTGTAACAAAACTCTTTTAGACTGGTGCCTTAAACAATAGACATTTATTTTTCACAATTCTGGAGGCTGGAAGTCTAAGATCAAGGTGCTGGCAGATTCAGTGTCTGGGGAGGGCTAGTCCCTGCTTCTTACTTTGTCCTTACATGGCAGAAGGAATAATGGAACCCTCTAGGGTCTCTTATAAGGGCACTTATCTCCTTCATGAGGGCTCCACATTCATCACCTAAGCACCTCCCAAATGCACCACCTCCTAAGGCCATCACAGTGGGTGGCAGGGTTTCAACATATAAACTTGGGAGACACAAACATACAGCCTATAGCAGACTTTAACATCTTTTTTGACGGATGTCATTTAATCCACAACAGATACCTATTTGGTTCCAGCCACCATCCCAGGCCTTTCTCCCCTCCTCCCACCACTCAGCAGTCTGGCTCTTAAGTGATTTTGCAACTTCTTAGTGCCATAGGAACTATAAACAGGAGAAGCCCTTTCAGTCAGAATGACATGACAGTTGTGACTCTTCCTGCTGCACTCAGGGCTGCTGGGTCCTGCCTACAGCCTCCCCTTCCTCTCCCTGGCACACATACCTCACAGCCGAGCAAGCCAGCTCAGGGTACCAAATCATAGGCCCCTTCTTAGCGAATGAGCCCCATCAGGGGAGATGTGAATGGATGCCACAGAGAAGATTTCTGCCTGAGACCATGTAGGTGACCCTCTTGCCTTGCCTATAATATCAGAGGTGTAATGTGTTAGAATATGTGTGTGTCTGTGTGCATGCATGTGGCTAAGTACAAATTTGAGTGTGTGGGGATTTAGGAATGCATGTGTATGTGTGATTCAGGTGCACAATATACTTGATGGGATATGAGTTCAGCTGTAAGACAAGTCAGCGTTATTTTATTAGAGGGGAATAAATGTGGGAAGGGTGTGGGGAGACCCTGAATAAGGGTGTGTGGGTTTGACTGCACATGAGGCTGTTTGTGTGTACTCGTGCATGAGTGAGGACTGGGTGGGGATTTCTGCCAAATACCTGTTGTATTTTAGACTCAGGCATCAGGCAAAGGTGAAGTCTTTCCTTCCATTAAGATGGGAAAGAATAGCTTTGGGGGCCTTTTTTTTAACTTTAAAAAAAAAATAGTCATCATCCAGTTAGTGGTTGTTAATTAGGAACAGGTCCCAGGGAAGCTGCTTCTGTGGCAGCACCAATAAATCACTCATTAACTGTCCATGGCTGCCTGCCTCCAAGTCTGGCTTCTATGCAGCTGGAGTTGCCTTGGCAGCCAGGCCGGGGCCTACCCACTGTAGACTTATCCTGCTGGGGGGTTGCATATCTCTCAGTCCCCCTCCTTTGAAGAGCATTCCCAGGATGCACTACTGAGGCCCCATTTACGGTTTCATGAAATCAATTCCAAGTTTCTGTGCACCAAGACCCTCCGCATCCCTCCCCCCTGATCTCATTGAACTCATCTCTCACCATTCTTCATGGACTCAGGTTTCAAATCAAGTGTTCCCTAACCATAGCCTCTCTCACAGCCTTGTGCATGCCTGGAAGAGCTATTACTGTGCACCTACCTGTGCCTCATACAAAGGTGAACATGCAGTGTATACTCGGGAAATAAATTCTTGCTTGACCCATCAATTTTCTCACCAAAGCAATATCCACCAGTAATGTTTTAGAGTGTTGAATTTAGCTAAAACCACCCTAGACTTTCCCAAAGGAGGTGAGAAAGGGAGTGACTGCTTAATAAAGATGGGGTGGGCTTTTTTGGATGGGGGGTGATAAAAAATATTCTAGACTAGAGTCATAATGGTTGTAGATCAACCATTATGACTCTAGTCTAGAGTATACAAAATACCACTGAACTGTACACTTTAAAAGGGTTAAAATAGTAAATTTTGTATTGTGTGTATTTTTCTATAATAAAATACTTAGAAAAATAAAAACCAACCTAGAGCACCTTATTCCTCCATTCCTTTAGCACACTTGGACTGAGTGCATCCCTGGAATTCGGTCCCCGGGATACAGAAGGGCCTGGGATTAGGGAATGCAGACAGACATGCCACAGATAGACACTTCCTGTCTTAATGCAGTCATCTGTGTAATCCTCAAAACACTAGCAGGCTGTACTTTTTGCTCCTGCTTTATACATGAGCAAACTAAGAATCCCAGAAGCAGGGGACTCGCCCCAAGTCCCAGAGCTCCTAAGAGGTGGAATAGGATGATTCTGAGTCTGTCTCCTGCAAGTCTATGCTGTCCCCATGTACTTCCTCCAAGTTTCACCAGCTAATTTAAGAATAGCATAGCTAGAGACCAGGGAACCACGCGGATGGCAAAGGAGACATTGCCAAGGACAGTTTCTCCACTGGCTCTTTTGGTTGAGGGCCCTACCATCTCTCCTTCCCAGGCTCCAGACATCCAGCCTCCCTCCCACCCCTCCTCAGCACTTCCAGCATGCTGATCTTTCTAATCTGATTAGCTGGATGCTCTCTGCTGGATGTTTGTATGAGTGCCCTGACCTTCTTGCTAAGCAGTAAATTCAAGAACCCCTGACTTTGGAATGACATTCTTTATGTTGGTGTTTATTTTTGAAAGTATATAAAATCAATCCAAATCTCACAGCCTCTGCTTCTGTGCTTAACTGAAATGTGTTGAAAGACTTAAGAATGCTTCCTGAATATTTCCCCCATGTGTCAAATGACATTTGGTCTAGTGAAGCCATTATTTGACCTGGTGGAAAGGATTATTAGAATAGAAGCCTTTGGTACAGGGAGTTTAGGAGTCCCCATCTTTGGGGCCAAGTCCAGATGTAACCTTGGAAACATAAAGTTCAAAGACAGATTATGAACTGGTGGAAAACTGGCCAAAATATGTCACTGGCACCCTTTCTCTGAACACTGAGGTATTAGCCAGGATCTGCATATAGTTTTTGTTGGTATCAATTCAGAGATACTTCAGCGAGAGGAATAAAAATGTTAAATCCTGCCTCTGGAGCCAGATGGAGATAGGAAGAGCATTCCACTAGTGAAGGCAAAACGGTATGAGGGTACTTATTATAGGCTATTTTCTTTGGGCTCCAGATTTCATGTTCTTCTTCCTAGGCCTCTTTGTTCGTTCATTCATTTCTGCATTCAGTAATTCATTCATAAAATGTTTATGGAGAATCTGATATTTCCAGGATCTGTTTTAGTGATTATAGACAGAAGTAAGATTTCTATTGTAGTCAGTATAGGTTCATTTATGTTGCGTTAACAAACAATTCTGATATCTCAGTGACTTAAGTTTCTCATGTTATGCACTCAACATGCTTTTGTGTGTGACTGGGGTAACAGTGTTGATGCAGTGAGGAAACGCTGGAGTACATTTGTGGAGAAAGACAAAATGCCAAGTGTTAGACATGGTTGAATCTGAAGTGCCTGAGCAAACTCCAAATCAAGAGTTTCTTGGAACTCTTGGATATTAGGGCCTAAAGTTGGGGAAAAGTCTGAGTACTCTAAAAGCTTTATTCTTAGGTGCTCTGAGCACCCTTCTGAAGCATCTAAGAAATTAAAGGTGTGAGGTTATCTGGTGCTGAGAATAGCGCTTTCCTCCAGGGATCTCAAATTACGCATCTGTTGATACCAGAATTGCTTTTTAAATTGTGTTTCACTCTGAGTGCTTTCAAAATAGAGACATTTCCTGCTGATCAGCTTCCTCAGACCCAGCTTCCCTAGGCTCTCTGGCCTCCCCCAGACCCACTGCAACCCCCACCAAACTGTTAGCATTGTTCAGCCCAAGTCTCTGGAGGGCTAGTACTTGTTCTTCCGGCCGGACACCAAAGTGCTCAGTAAATATGTCTTGAAAAAATGAATGAACAAACTACAGATTATTCAAAATTTTTGGGTCCCTTGTGAGCACATAACAGTATTTCCATTTTCCAAATGGCTTTAATAAATTATAAGTCACCAAATTAAACTCTTGTTTTAACTTCCACCAACCGTCTTTGGAGGATTTGACTAAGGTGACCAGATTTTAAAATTGGTAAAGCAGGACACCATTGACCGGGGGGGGGGGGGGGGGGGGCGGGGTTGTTGATTAAAAATTTGGTCTATATGGAGCAAAAAAAAAAAAAAAAAAAAAATCATAGAATGCAAAAATAGCCTGACCAGGTGGTGACGCAGTGGGTAGAGCGTCGGACTGGGATGCTGAAGACCCAGGTTTGAGACCCTGAGGTCACCAGCTTGAGTGCGGGCTCATCTGGTTTGAGCAAAAGCTCGTCAGCTTGGATCCAAGGTCACTGGCTCCAGCAAGGGGTTGCTCGATCTGCTGAAGGCCCGCGGTCAAGGCACATGTGAGAAAGCAATCAATGAACAACTATGGTGTTGCAACAGCAACGAAAAACTAATGATTGATGCTTCTCACCTCTCTCTGCTCCTGTCTGTCTGTCCCTATCTATCCCTCTCTCTGACTCTCTCTCTGTCCCTGTAAAAAAAAAAAAATGCAAAAACACTATTGTAATATATATTTTTTAATTTCAACATAAGTACAATTTACAAATATAATACATTATAAAATATGTATAGTATTTTATCCTTTGGCGTATTTCTCATTTGAGTGATTTTTTTTTAGTAAATTGCTGTCGTTGTTTAAAAGGTCATGAAATTTTTCACAAGAATTTGTTAAATTATATTTCCCACATGAAATGGCTTTCAAAGTCTCAACACTTAATTGTGATTTTTCTGATGTCCACATTTTATTTACTGTAGAAAAAACGCGTTCAGCCGCAGCATTAGTTCCTGGTAAAAACAGCGCGTATTCCACAATTTTTAGTGCATTATTGTATAGAACATGGTTTGTTTCAAAATGATGAAATATTTCTAACCATTTGTTCTCTATTGTGATTTTTGCTGATGCCCAAGATTTACCTTTTCCTTATCAATGTGTTTTTTTAATAATGATACCTCATTAAAAAGATCATTTTTGGAAACATTACTATATGGGGAATTTTGAGTGAGAGGGATCGGGTTACATGGTCCCGAAACCGATGGCGGAGCTGCATGAGCACTCCCCATGTCCAGCCCTGCCGCCCGCTGGAGACCCAGCACCTTGCACCTCACGGAGCCCGGAGCCGCACGCTGGCGTCCAGGACATGGGCCTATGGATAGTTAGGGGACTTGACAGCCACCGCCTGAGCTGGTACATCCCACCAGAAGTTTTTTTGTTTCAGGCCCGCTCGGGGCAGCCAGCTCTTGCGGCAGTGCAGGCACTTCCAGGTCGAGGCAGGGTCTCCCCGCCGAAAACCATATATTCCCTTCCTGTTCTCCTGCCATTCCCTAGCTTTTCGTGCATTCTTTCCAAAACTCAGGACTTTTTTAAAATGCCGTGGGACATGGGACAAATTGTTAAAAATCAGGACTGTCCCGCCAAAAGTGGGATATCTGGTCACCTTAGATTTGACACCTTTTCATGTTCAAGGTGTTTTCAAAACAAGAACCTTCCTCCAAAGCCTCCTTTTTGGAAGTTGTAGACTGTAAACAGATACAGAAATATATTAACATTCACAGGGGAAGATGCCTCAGGCTAGTTTTGAAGAAAACCTTTTCCAGGAAAGACAAATGGTTTCTTTGATTTTTTTTTTTTTTTGAGTGCCTTTAATGTGCCCAGAGTTGTGTTAAGGGCTTCGAATATGGTCCCTTTTTCTCTCAATATTCCTGTAAGATAGATACTCTCATGTTGATTTAGAAATAAGAAAACTGAGACTGGGGAGATAGAGTGATTTTCCCCACAGACACATAGCCAATAAGAGGGTGAACTGGAACCATTTTTAAGTTCTTCTAATTCCAGAACCAATAACCTCCCTTTTGCATCATTGTTTCTCAACCTTGTCTTACAGGTTAATATCACTAAGCACATACATGGATATAAACCCTGGGGCTCCATCCCAGATTTTTTGCATGAAACTCTGGCAAGAGATGCATGGACCTCTGCATTTTAAATAAACTTGCCAGTGCTTCTTTTACACGCTGAGATTTGATAGCCTGCAGTTTATACCCTTTATGGGCTCCTAAAACATAGAGAGCATTCTGTCTAAAAGGATGAGAGAAAAAATAAAGGGGGAATAACTAGGCCCCAAACATTGTGCGCCTTCCACCGGATGTGGCGGATTCGACTTCCTGTACGCTGAATGTGGCGGCATCTCCTGACCCCACACCCCTGCCGCCTTTCCAGGCTGTGTTGGCTGAGATGGAAAGTTTCCTCCATTCCCCTGCTTTTTCATGGCAAGCTTGGGTGATGTTTTCTCTTCACTCCATATGGATTTTGAAATTAACTCACTAGAAAAGTAAATCACAGGGTGCCTGGAATAATAAGTGCCATGAATACCGGGCCTCAGCCAAGCAGACTGGGACTGGATCCAGAGCGTGGCTAAGGGTGCTGGGCTGGTGCAGGGAGGAGGCAGGAGGCCAGGGGCCGGTGGCTGCTGCTGGAGGCTGGACAAAGACAATAGATGAAGAAGGAGAGAGGACTACTGTTTGAGCTGGTTGAGACTGAGCGCCTTTTGATATGTTCAGCATAATGCTCAGTGTTTTACCTTCTTTTTTTGAGAGAGGAAGGGAGGAAGGGGGAAAGAGAGAGAGAAGCATCAACTAATTGTTCCACTTAGTTGTGCCATTGATTGCTCCCCATATGTGCCCTGACTGGGGCTTAAACAGGTGACCTAGGGAATTCAGCTGGTGCTTTCAGGGTTAAACAGGTGCCCTTGGACGTGAGCCTTGACTAGGTCTTGAACTTGCAACCTCGAGATCTAGCCAGTGATCCCATGATCAAGACAGTGACCCTGGGATGGAACCAGCAACCTCGTTGCTCCAAGACGACACTCTGTCTCCACTGTGCCACTGGCCAGGGCTGTTTTACATTTTTTATCACCAATTCCACACAACTCTTTTTTTGATCAGTTTTTTGTTCCAATTTTACAGGAAAAGATATTGTGGCTCAGAAAGACAAAGTCACTTCCCAACTTCCCACTTCTCCAGGAAACCTTAATTCCTTCTCACTAACAGTAATCTTTTCTTTCTCTGAGCAGCTAGAGTAGGAAGAACTTCTTATAAGCAGGAAACCCTAAGGGCAGCTGGGGACAATGAGAGCTGATCTGAGAAACCTGGCTCTTCACCTGTGAAATGGGATGGCGACTGCTTATAGGCGTCAGGTCTATCCTGAATCTGACCTATGTATTATGTGGGAGCGCTTCAGACACTGCCTGGCACACAAGCAGGCCCTTGAAAGCTGTTCCCCTACTACCTCCACATTACTCAAACCATTTCCTGCCACAGAATGAGTGACACTTCTTTCAAAGGTAAAACACCTACCTGGGTTACATAAGGAACAGAGAGACATTCATGCTAGCTCAAAGAGTGGAGTTTATAGAAGGGTTCTGCCTAGAATGATAGAGCAGCTGGCCGAAAATCAAGAACAGGTGCCAGACCAGTGTGCTTTGGATTGGACTTTGCTCTGAACTGGAGCTAAGTGAAGGTCCTGGATTCAAGGACAGGGGTAATAAGTCTTCACCCAACTTTCTTGCCTTCTAAGGGGCTCTGCATGTTTGGGCATCTTTCTTCTGGTTGGGTCATGTCCTGCTTCTGGTTTCAAATTCTAAGAGAAAGAATCTGATTGGCTATGCCCATCTTCACATGTGAAGCCATAGGCCAAAAATATGAGAGTGGGGTCAGGTAGGGCAGAGTCCTTTGATAGACATCTTCACTATGTAGGGTGACCCTCAGCAGAAGTCTTGGACATGCTGCCCCCTTCTGAAGGGTTCATGGAAGTCCAGTGCAACATGATTGCTTTGTCCAAGTGGCCCTGTCAGGACTTTTCACTCCAAAAGAAGAAGAATTTTGTCTTCTCCATATTTCTGTCCTCTTATGCTGGGCCTGCATTCGATCCTCAGGAAAAGCTTACAGGATTAGCAGGGAGAAGAAAGGGAGTCAAGGGGAATAGGGGTTCTATTTTCTCTACCTGCCTACAAACTCTTTACGGAAATGGCTTAACCAAAACTCTGGGTGCCTGAGGGACCCTGCTGAGGGAGTCCTGCCCATCCGCTGGTAAATAGAGTTCTTTTCTGTGAAGGAGCGTCATTATCCCTGTGATGTCCACATCCAAGCTTGTATTGTTTACAAGCCAAAAGATGTTTTCTCTTCTTGCCTCTAGAGCCTAAAAATAAAGCTGGCTTTTTTTTTGTTTCTCACAGCTTTCTGAGCAAGAAAGACTGTGATACCTGAGCCAGGTGGACAGTTGATGTATGGGAAAGTCAGGGCTGGGATTTATCCTCTGTTTGGTGGCCTTCACTCTGCCGTCCTCATGGCTTCAAAACCCATCGGGGTTTATAAGGCAAGTGAGCATGACACAGCAATGTACCTAGAACAGACACTGGGAATCAGAACACCACTTTGGTTCTTGAAAGGGTTTAATGGTTGTTTCTTTGCCTACGTAGAAAATAGAGCAAAGAAGGCAGGATTTAAAAAGCTGGTACAGTTTTCTAAGCTAGACTCAAGAAAGGATAGGGGCACTATTTCCTCTAGAACTCTTGGAGAGAGACCGTTCTGCAATGATGGCAATGTTCTGAATCTGCACTGTCCTGGAAAGTAGCCATTAGCCACATGTGGTGATCTAGCACTTTAAATATAGCAGTGCAGCTAAATAAATTAATTTTTAATTTTATTTAAGTTTAAATCTAAATTTAAATAACCATAAATGGTTAATGGCTACCATATTATACAGAACAGCTCTAGAATCAAGAGCCCTTTTTCAGCTCTGTGAGGTCAAGGAATATATCTTGTACCCATCTCCCCAGTGCACAGCACAGTGGCAACTGTTGGACTCAGTAATATTCAAATGAATGAATAAAGTAGCCCTGGTCATGATGACATGGAGAAAGTATAATGGAGAAGGTAAAGGGTTTAGAATTGGTCAGACCTGAATTCAAATTCTGGCTCTGACATTTACTTACCTCTATGACTATGGGGATGTTACTGACATCCGTAAGCCTTTCTTGTCTGGGAAATGGTTACAAAGCCCCTCTCTCTCATAAAGTTACATTATGAAGAATATATGAGTTACATAGACAGAGTGAGCAGTGCAGTACCTGGCCCAGAAGAAGCCCCTGGCATAAATAAACAGCTTCATAGAAAAGATGGAGCTTTGGGCCTTACAGGACCTCTGGTTGGGACGGTGTGGCCAAGTATACTTGTTATGTTTTCCTTAGAGATGCCCCTCCAAGGAAGACATCTTAGATTGAGGCTGATTTCAAACATTGGTTCTTCCGCTTAGAGTCATTTTCTAGTACAATTGTTCTGATCTGATTAGGAAAGAACAAAATCTTTCTGATGATTCTCACACAGGTCAAATTCATGATGGATGTATTATACATATACAGGGGTGGGCAGAAGTACGTTTATAGTTATAATACAAATGATACAGTAATTAATAAATAATAATACAAGAATAAGCTGTGCTTCATGTACTCACAATTGCAAACATACTTTGCCCATCCCTGTATATTTAATTCCCTTGCATTCTCTATTTTTAATGTCCTGATGGATTTGAATGAAAAGTATAAATGTGTACACTGGCCTTCTTGGACAGATTTTAGTTATTTGTAGGGAATGAAATAGATAGATGATAGATAGATGATAGATAGATAGATAGATAGATAGATAGATTAGATGGTAGATACTATATACCAGGGGTCCCCAAACTTTTTACACAGGTCCCAGCTCACTGTCCCTCAGACCATTGGAGGGACGGACTATAAAAAAAAAAAACAAAAAACTGCCTGACCAGGCGTTGGTGCAGTGGATAGAGCATCGGACTGGGATGCGGAAGACCCAGGTTCGAGACCCCAAGCTTGCCAGCTTGAGTGTGGGCCCATCAGGCTTGAGCAAAAGCTCGCCAGCTTGGACCCAAGGTCACTGGCTCCAGCAAGGGGTTGCTTGGTCTGCTGAAGGCCCACGGTCAAGGCACATGTGAGAAAGCAATCAACGAACAACTATGGTGTCACAACGGCAACGAAAAACTAATGATTGATGCTTCTCACCTCTCTCTCTGTTCCTGTCTGTCTGTCCCTATCTATCCCTCTCTCTGACTCTCTCTCTGTCCCTGTAAAAAAAAACAAAAAAACTATGAACAAATCCCTATGCACACTGCACATATCTTATTTTAAAGTAAAAAAACAAAACGGGAACAAATACAATATTTAAAATAAAGAACAAGTAAATTTAAATCAACAAAATGACCAGTATTTCAATGGGAACTATGGGTGCGGATGTATCCTGTGCTCCTCTCACTGACCACCAATGAAAGAGGTGCCCCTTCCGGAAGGAAGTGCGGCGGGGGCCAGATAAATGGCCTCAGGAGGCTGCATGTGGCCTGCGGGCCATAGTTTGGGGACCCCTGCAATATACAGTCATGGAGAAGAGTCACATCAGCAAAGAAATTTGAGACACGTTTGTCACTTAAGGAAGGGTTGCTCAGGTTTGGGTTAAGCTATTCTCTAGTTGCCAATAGCTTTAAAAAAATGAAGCAAAATGAAATAAGGTGTGCTTAACTGCAGAAACTGCAAGGAATTTGTCTTCCAGGCTCTTGTAATGTCACTAACCAAGCAGAAACCCCAACTCTTTGATTTTAAGAGAGTAGCTGGAGGGGAATTCTTATTAGATAATCCAGACCAAATTACCTCTTAAGGGACTGCCCTTCTGGCACAATCCAGTGCTGCGGTAGGTGGCAGGAGGCTGTCATTTAAGACCCACCCACTCTGGGTGTGATTAGCTGTGTTGTTGAAGGAGCCTATGAGCAGCAGCTGATGGCAGGAGAGCTTCCTACAGGGCCACACCTGAGGCTGGAGTGACAGGTGAAGAGAGCAGGGACCCCAGTTTTCCCATCCCTCCCTCAGGCTCCATCCCTCACCTCTACTCAGCTGCTGAAACGGACTTCACCAGGCCAGCTAAATCTGGGTTTTTCAATCTTGCTGTGCCTCTTTGGGGTTCTCTCCCCCTCTAGGGTTAAGACCTCCTCTTCTGTTTCCCTTGGATCTCTTTTGATCAAGCAGTCATGCCACACCTGTTGGGAGTCTGGCATATGGTTATTATGTCTTCTGTTCTTCTGGATGTTTCTTCCCTGCAAAAAAGACCTGAATACTTTGTGGTTGTTTTTTTTTATTAGTATAGAACCTAAGTGCCCAAGAAATCTACACCACCAGTTACCCCAAGTCTTGAGGGAGACTTGTGCATCGGGCTTAATTACAGACAATCAAGGAAAGGCGACGATGCGGCACTGTAGAATAGATGGGGTGGGGGCTATTACAGTTTATACAAGCCAAGGAGGAGAGTGCGGACCGTGGGCAGACATGTGACCTGCACCTTGCTCCTCAAGGTGGACCTACAGTGTGAGGAGGTCAGAAATGCAGAGTCTCAGCCCGGCTCTGCTGAATCAGGACGTGCATTTTAACAGGATGCCCAGGCGGTTCCTACACACACTGAAGCTGAGAGGCACTGTCCTAAATTTTTACAAAAGTTGATTTCAAACACTTCAGAGAAAATGCTAGTTTTAATTTTAAAGCCAAACACTTTGATAAAAATGATTCAAAAGGGTTGAGAAACAAAACGGTAGGGATAGGATCATTTTTTATGTTTTTAAAGATCAATGTAATATGGAAATAAATAGGAAAATGTCTGTAAATATAACATTTAACAGTAATTTCCTCAGGAAATGAGCGGAATGGGATGGGAAGGAATGAAGGAAGACTTGTATTTGTGTTCAGCTTGTTTCTGAATTGCTTGAATTCGGATACATGAATACACGTTAGTATTATTTTGAAGATAAAAAGTATGCAAATTAACTAATACAACTAAAGGAAGAAGGAGGTGTGATTTTGGTAAATGTAAGTTTGACAACACAGCAGAGAATAACCCCAGGAAGCCATGCCGGCATTTCTCACAGATGAGCTTAAATTGAAAGGGAACACATTCACAGCATAGTTCCATGTGGTGGAATTGTGGGAATCTTTTTGTTTTGCTTCTGTTGTTTTCTTTCCCCTTCTTCTTCTGTTTTTTTTTTTTTTTTTTGGTCTAAATTTTTAAATCTTTAGCATTTGAATGTGTATCACTATATAAGAAAGATCAACCGAAAATGTCTTAAGGAAGAATTATAAAAGCAAGACGAAGAGACACAAAGCCAACACGGGCACAACAGAGTGACACAGAGGTGGGAGGCAAGTAGCTATAACTGATGCTGAGCTGAAAATTTTTTTCAACATAAAAGATAAAAGCAACAAACGAATGCTTTAGATGGTCCTGCATGTCATTTCTTGAGCCTCCTCTGTGTGCCAGTGTATGGTCCATGAGACAGGCACCATTGCCACAGTACAGCGGAGGAGCTGGAGGTTGGGAGAGGTCAAGTACCTGGTCTAAGGTCAAGACACGAGCAAACTGGCAGTCAGACCTCATCTTGTCCCTGTGCTCTGGACCCCTTGGTTCAGAACAGTGAAGCCTTTGTTGAGTCTGAAGATTAACACAGAAGGTAGAGGCCATCTCAGAGGCCTCTTGTCTTCATGATTTTCCAAGTTTTAGGGGAGCTGCTCTGCAAGGAATGAAAGGACTGTCTTAGTCCATTGGATTTCTGTAACTGGGTGATTTAGAAACCACAGAAATGCATTGTTTACAATTCTGGAGGCTGAAAGTCTAAGATCAGGGCACCAGATGGCTGTTTGTTGGTGAGAACCCTCTTTGTGGTTCACAGCCAATGCCTTCTCCTTGTGTCCCCATGTGGGGGAAGGGGCAAGGGAGCTCTGTGGGGTCTCTTTAATTCAAACACCAATCCCATTCATGACAGCTTCACCCTCATGACTTAAGCACCTTTCAAAGGCCCCTCCTCCTAATACTATCACATTGGACATTTAGGGTTTCAACACTTAAACTTCAGGGGACACAAACATTCAGACCATAGCAAGGGTCTCAGCTCCAGCCCTCCGTAGCTCCTGAGACATCCTGCAGGAGCCTTTGCGATTTTGCTGAGCACTATGTGAAAACCAAGTTCCGAGCAGAGGTTCTGAAAGTTTGTTCTGTGAATAACTAGTTTCCCAGATGCCCTGAAGAGCAAGGTTTCAAGATACATTTGGGTAATTCTCCCTGCCGGGTCTGCTCTCAGAGCTATACTGCCCATACCAGCATGGCACATGTTCCGACATGTCCCACAGTGATGCGGCAGCCTCGCCATGCAGGCTGCTGGACCACAGATTACTTTCTTAGGGAATGCCATTAACATCTCAGGAAAGAGTGGTCCCGTAAAACCACATTTGACATGCTTTTTTAGGCCCCATGAAGACCTAACATATTTTTTTTAATTTTTAAAAATTAAACTTTCACACTATTTTCTGCATAATAATTTAGGACTATTTTTAAAGAACATTGAATATTTTGAAGAAATATTTAGAGAGCTAAAAATGTCTCTTATCACACCCACAACGAGAGCAAGATCTCTAGCGTATGCCTCTGAGGACACGGGGTTAACAAGGATTACCCGTTCGGGAGGCCCTGGAACAGTGTCTGGGGTTACACTCACCTTGCCACAAGTAACGGGGTTCTCTCAGCGCTGTCAGGGAGTGGGAAAGGAACAAGGCTGAGCTCAAAAGCTGATACTCGTGAGTAGTTCTAGCATTAAACTCTATTCTGGATGCCGGTTTATATTTTTAGCTTTTTTAATGTGCATAATTAAAGCTTCTTTGAAATCAAGTGCTCACAAGTGAACATAAAATGCCAACATTTTCTCCACAGCTATAATAGCTAGTGCCTCCATGTTGCTTTGCAGTTTGCAAAACTGTTTCTCAAGCCTGAGTCCTTAAAACAGGAGAGCTAGTTGTTATTGCCCCACTTTACAGACAAGAAAACTGACAAACCGCTAGTAAGTGTCAGGATGTGACCATACCCTGCTCCTCTTACTCTCTATTCTATGTTGTTTCCATTATACTAATTTGTCTCCTTTTGTTAATGGTTATGGCCAAAAGCTACCTTTCCTGGAGTAGATCTGATTTCAGGGAATTTAAAAAGTAAAGTTGATTCATTAAGTGCTTAAACAGAAGGTAATTTACTTGTACCTTTGTAGGACTTTCCCAATAAATAACTTCATAAATCTTACGTCCATAAATCAAATTGGTTTATTTACTATTTACTTGTTTATTGATTTAGACTTAAGAATAAACTTCTGTGCTCTTATAGCAAAAACAGCTGCTTTTTTTAAATGTCTGTGTCAGATATGAAAACATCATGAGCTGACACTCTGATGTGACAAATTCCTGCCAATCCAAGTAGCCATCATCAGGGTTTTATTGAAGCACCGGCAGTACATTGTTTATGCAGCAAGAGATGACTTGGTAGACCAGGAAAGTTTGTGCTTCGGTGCCCTATTGTCCTGGGTCTTTGAATGTTTATTTCCTTATCAGTGAACTGGGGACAATAATACCTTAATTACTAGCTTGTCAAGAAGACTAAACCTGTATCCATAGTGCCCTATGCATAGTAGGGGATCAGAATATTGTAGCATCTTTCCTTCTTTGATAGAATATAAACATTAAAACAGTATTTAGTTCTCCATCCCCACCACACACACACACACACACACACACACACACACACACACACACACCATTCCCCCTTGATATGCACCCTCTCCCTTGGAGTACTACTTCTGTTTTACTTTAACATGTCAACAAGTATTTATTGAGATCCTGCCATATGCCTACCCCTGGGCCAGGTATTTGGGACAGATCTCAGTGCATTGGAAGAGACAGATGAGTTTATTAATATATCAGGGTTCTGGGATGCAGGGGTCAAGTGGGTGCAGTTAGTTCATCCTTGAGGAGGGCATTAGCAATGCTTTAAGGAGTGGGTGATACAAAAATGGAGTCTTCAGAGATGACTGGGTAGATGAAAGATAAAGGGCAGCGGGAATTTTACTGCTCTATGGCTTGTTAAATTACCCCATCTCCCCGGCTGAACCTTAATTTTCACTCCAAATGAGCTAGTCACGGGCATGTTCTTCCTGGACAAATGAATAGCAGCTTTTTGTCATCAGAATACATCTCAAAAACCTGGGGTGTGGGGAAGAAATATTAATGCCTCTTTCTGGTGCCAATCTTTTCTTATTTCCTAATACCACCTTTTCTTGAGACAATAGGGTGGAAATATCTTGATTATTATTTATAAAGTCACCTTGCTCTTTTGGTCTTTGGGGCCTGCCACAAATGCTTAAGGACATCTTCAAGCAATTGCCTTCCTGTGGAGGGTGAATTACTCATCAAAGCCATGGGCTCCCATCAGAACTTTCTAGTGGGCTTTTGCTTTTTTAGCCTCAGGTGAGCTGTACCTGATGACCTGAACATTTGAAAGGCTTTCAAAATGTCACTTACATGTATGGCATACTTATCAGTATTGCTAGAAACAGTGTTTAGAAACTTGAGTCACAAGGCGTTCTTTCTCATGGAAAGAGCCCTAGGCTGGCAATCTAGAGATTGGGAGTCCAGGCCTGGTTCTGCCACTCACTCACCATGTGACTCTAGACAATTCATTTGTCATTTCCCTCTTAGGACCTCATTGTCTTCATTTGTAAAAGAAGGCAGTGAGACTAGTTGTTCCTATGACCCCTTCCTGTCCTAAAACCCGAATGTACCAATTCCAGGAGGATAAAGGAGAGTCAACCAGCATTGAGCTCCCCTGTGGGTGCAGTGTTGGTGACTGATTTGATCGTCAGGCCTCTAACTGGTCCGCACAATGAATTATGTTCACATTGGTTTTCTCTGGTTCCCACACTACTGTTGTCTGTTTCAAGGGGAAAAGAATCAATGTGACAGGTATATGTTTTCACCTGTCAGGGTTCAGTAAATCTTTACTGATGGTAGGGATCTTAACAATGGTGACTAAACTGCCTCAAAATGAGACCTTAGCCTCAGGATCATGAGAAGGGCAGTGGTGTTCCTAGGTAGCTACAGAACAGGGGTTCTCCCCATCACATTTGGGCCGCATGCTTCATTGTGGGGTCAGTCCTATGCACTGCAGGATGTTTACCAGAGTCCCTGGTTCTACCCACCAGTTCCCAACAAGAAGCGCTCCTTAGTCATTACAGCCAAAAGTGTCGCCAGACATTGCCAAATATCCACTGGGGGGTCAAACCTGCCCCTGTGAAGACCACTGCTCAAGATGAAACTAGAAATAGCATTCACTCATGTTTGCCCAAAAGCGCTAAGTCTTAAGACAGGGTGTGTCCAGCCCAGCACACCCCTTTACAAAGCCTCTGAGCCCACCTCACAAATCACACTGCTCGTTCACGGGTGCAGTCCTAAGCCCCTCACCTTGACCCTCTTATCCCCAAATCCTGTTCTCACTCATTTATTCAGCAAAGTTGCATGCCTGGATTCCTGCTAGATTCTGAAAAAGCAGTGGTGAGCTCCTCTTTCAACTAGTGATTCCCATTCCCACTCTATCCCAGAGAGTGAATGCCTGCTACTGGCTTCCTGCTGCCTATTAGAGGGTTTCTTTCCTCTCTGATTTTCTACCCTGGCTTTGAAGTCCCAGGTCTTAGCCTGGACCTCTCTGATTGGGCACAGCTCTAGGTCCTTAGCCCTCAGCCCTCAACACTTTCTTCCCTTGGAAGACTTACTGGGCACATGTCCTAGAAACTGGGACCCCTGCCTTCTCCTCCAAAATAGTGTGTGTGTAGTGTGTGTGTGTGTGTGTGTGTGTGTGTGTGCCTGTGTGTGTATTGGTTATTGATACCCTGAGCACCTCTTATGTGCCAGGACTTGTGGTCTCTGTATTCTGACATCTCTTTATTTTTAACTTCCTTCACTAAGAAAGTTAAAAGACATACTTGCAAGCCTGTCCTATATGTCAGGCACTGCTGGGTGCTAAGGAGACAAGAGTGAGCAAAAGCAGATGTGGTGTCTAAAGCATGGTGGGAGGGGCAGGCTTTCATCACATAAGTAATCACCCATATAACTGTCCGTTATCCACCTCTGTGTCTCCTTTCTCTGTCTTCCCACGTTCTCCCTGACTCTTTCCTTTTACCTCTGTCTCCGGTCTCTCTCTGGCTGTGTCTGTCCTTTGTCCATGGCCAGCAGTGTCCTTGGTTGGGGGCCAGCCAACAGACCTCTCAAGGGTCCTGGATGTGCTTGCACATCTGCCACCCCAGCTTACTTCTTGTCAGAGAGTCACTGTCATTTAAGGGTATCTGCTGAGGCTGTGTGACAAGAGTCAGCCAGGCTGGGTTCTAAGTAAGAAGAATCACTCTTTCCTGGGGATGGGAGAGGGATATGAAGCCTATAAATCATCTCTGAGACGGGGCCCCAGCACACAGCTCTACTCAGCTCTGCTCTGCTCTGCTCAATGAGCCACTGAGGGAACATTCTAGACATGGAAAGGGACAGAGGGCCAGCACTCGAAGAAGGACAGGCCACTGATACCCGTGTGGAAGCCGCTTCTCTTCCTACCTGAAAGGGAATACCTGCCAAGGGTATCTGTCCAGCTAAAATGCTTCTTTAGATTTTTGAAAGAAGCACAGCCTTCCCACTCATAGGCCAAGGTGAGAGAGAGTTTCAGAGACTTTCTGATTTAGAGTGAGTCATTTAGAGAGACTTGGGAACCCAACCTGGGCTCCACATGCTTGCCAGGTAAGCCTGCACAGGCCCCTTTGTTTCTTTGAGGTTTATGTAGAATGGGAGTAATGTTAGATGCCACAACCTGGTTGGAGGAGGAGTCTATTTACATAATACTTGTAAATGGCTTAGCACAGTAGCTGGCACGTAAGTGCTCGGTCCATGCCAGCTCTGGCCCCCATGTTGCTCTCTCGGCTCCCTTGTCTTTCTCTGGGGACATGCCTGACTGCTGAATGCAGAGGCGGAGACAGGAATCGTGCTCTGAACCCTGGGTGCATTCTGATTGCCTCCCGTAAAGGATGTGGGGCTCTGCCTATTTCCTCTCCATAAATTTTTCCATGGCCCTAAACCTCCCTTTCTCTCACTAGAGTAATGCAGCTGTTTAACAGCTGTTAACTTTACTCTGTTCAGGAGATCAAGTTCACTGTCCGTGATATGATTTCTCCCCATACAGGACCTGGGGACTTCTCAAAATGAAAGCTATTACCAAAGAGAATAGTGTTATTAATAGGCCTTCCTGGAAAAGAGCCCACCTGGATAGAGAAAGCTACTCGCCACAAATACCAAATCAGTCTTGTCCCGTTTTATTCCCTCCCCCTCTTTCCTTTGCCCTTAGACTTTGGGAAGCACTTTCTTTCTTTCTTTCTTTTTTTTTCCAGGGACAGAGAGAGAGTCAGAGAGAGGGATAGATATGACAGACAGACAGGAACAGAGAGAGGTGAGAAGCATCAATCATTAGTTTTTCATTGCCGTTGCAACACCATAGTTGTTCATTGATTGCTTTCTCACATGTGCCTTGACCGCGGGCCTTCAGCAGACCGAGCAACCCCTTGCTGGAGCCAGCGACCTTGGATCCAAGCTGGCGAGCTTTTGCTCAAGCCAGATGGGCCCGCGCTCAAGCTGGCGACCTCGGGGTCTAGAACCTGGGTCTTCCGCATCCCAGTCCGACGCTCTATCCACTGCGCCACTGCCTGGTCATGCAGTAAGCACTTTCTAAATTACGATTCCAACCATGAAGGCCTTTCTGGGAATGGGACTGAGAAATGTAGAGGCCTGTTTTCAAGGAGTTCTAAATCACCTTGTTCTCTGGACCCTTCTGTTCCCACGAGGACTCTTGGACATCAAGGCAGCCAAACATCTAAGATGAAGTAGATTTCTGTATTTGAACAAGAGCAATTTAAAGATCCAGAAAGTGGAGAACATGGACAGAGGAGAAAGAAAACAAGCCATCCACTGCCCTGAGAGAGAGAGAGAGAGATAGAGAGAAACTGATTAAGGGTAGGGGGAGGTAGCAGTCTCAAGCAAAATAAGTTTGCAAACTTCATAAGTGCACTTGTTATGGGCTCCCAGTAAACAAATCTGAAAGCAAGGGAATCTAGCAGGCAGAGAGGAAGCTAGGGAAAAGATTGCAGCTCTGAAAGATGCCTTGTATGTTACCTCTCCGCTAGAGCCTGAGCTCCTTGAGGGAAGTGGCTGGGGTCTTCGTATCTGTATCCACAACAGGTAGTGAAGATACAAAGAAAGGCAGCCGGGCTTCTCACACTGAGGTCTGGGCATCCTTGGCCCTGGGCGGAGGTGATCAGAAAAGGTACTAATGACCTATATAGTTCTGAAGACATGACAAAGAGATATTTTTGTATTAAAACAAACATGAATACATCATGAAAGATGATGTAAAATTAGAGTGCCTTTCTTAAGGTGAAATAAGAGAATTGAATGAAATATCATGCAAGCAAGTGGTCACTTCAGGCCAATTTCTTAAGATTCTTTACGGCTTTGGTTCTCAAACTTTAGGGTGCACACCTATGGCCTAGGCTGCTTGTTAACCTTGCAGAATCCTGGGCCCCTTACCCAGAGATTATGATTGACCCTGGCTCTAAGCCGCACAAGAACTAGTGCCCAGGCCACATTGATGCAACTACACTAACACAATTCCTGCCTTGGCAAAGGGAGTCACTTACCCTTCTGCTTCTCTGGGTGACTCTGGGTGCTGTGGTTCCACCCAGATGCCCCAAGACAAGGCATTCATTTCCCCAGGGAGTGTCGGCAGCTCACTGTCCACAGCTCCTACTTTCTCAGGGAATTGTTTTCCTCTGAATAAGCCGCCTGGCCTAGCCCAGATGAACAGATGAACCTGGAGGCAGCCTGCATCCCCTCCATAGGGAAGGGTGAATTATAGAAAGGCCCAGACACCTGCATCAGTCTGAGACAACTCTGAAAGGCCAGCTCAGCTCTAGAGCTCTCAATGAGATTGGCTGAGGCCAACGTTGCAACTGCATTGAGGTGCAAGTTCTTGCTTTGCCCCATCCTGCTTTCCTCACTCCTTTAGAGGAGGTGATCTTGAGAGCAAGAAACCTCCCACCAGCACACCTCATCTCAGAGTCTGTTTCCTGGGGAACCTGGCTTGCCTAACACAGGCAAATTTGAGAAACATTAGAAAGTGGAAAGTGCATAGTGTTGAGAATCAGGCAACCTGATATGTAATAACAACAATAGCAACAGCAACAACTACTATGTTACTATGTTCTGAGTGCCTAATATTTATCTTTTCTCTAAATCTTTAGAACAACCCTATTACTATTTTAATTTCACAGGTGAAGAAAGTGAGGCACAGATAAGTTAGGTAACTTGTCAGGGTCACCTAGCTACTAAGGGGCAGCACTGGGCTTCAAATCCAGACTGTCTGGATTTACCACTTCCGGGAGTTAAGTCCAGGCTTATCCACGTGCTAGCTGTGTGCTCTCCATACAGGTGAACCCAGCTGAGCTTCAGCTTCCTACTCTGTGGAGTAGGGTCTGTGGAACCCATATTGCAGGGCCGTAATGGGGTGGAACCAAGGCTCCGTCTGTGTAATGGAGCTGATGAGTGCCCAGCAGGTACCAGGTGAGCAGGTAGGTCTAGTCTGGACTGAACAGGCACTCGAGAAGTACTTTTCAGTGGCTACACGAAGGAAGTGGGCTCTCCTGCAGGAAACCCTGAGATGGTCAAGGCTCAAAGTGTCAGAAAAGAAATAGTCAAGGACCGGAAGGCATGGGCTTAAGGGTCCATCAGTGGACGAGTGGATTAAAAGGCAGTGGTACATATATACAATGGAATACTATGGGGCCATGAAAAAAGAAGGAAATATTACCTTTTGCAACAATATGGAGGGACCTGGAAACTATCATGTTGAGTGAAATAAGCCAGGCAGAAAAAGAAAAATATTATATGACCTCACTCATTTGAGGAATCCAATGAACACTGAGAACTGAGGAAAGGCATTGAGACAGAGGAGGGATCAAAGGGACCAGAGGAAAAGAAGACAGAGGAGGAGGGGAGGATAGGATGGGAAACCCTGAAGGGAACGGGGAAGGGCGCTGTAGGGAGGGAGGCAAGAGAAATATGGAGGGAAATATGGGAGAGCGGGGATGCAGTCAGGGTTACCCTAGAATATGTAAACACAATTAATTAAATTAAAAAAATAAAAATAAAAAAAGAGAAGATGAATATGTGGAATAAGACTGAGGAAAGGGAGGAATAAGCTATAGCAGCACACTAATCTGTAACCGTTGAGGAGGTGGGAATATCAACTCAAGAAGCTGAAGAGGCAACTGAGAATTCTTGTTGATAGGTCTTTAAAGGAACAGTGACAAGGAAGATTCCAGGTGTTCTGGTGGGATTCAGGAACTGTGGCCACCCAAATCATGAAATCCTCAGCCAAAAACTACTAGACTATGACCTGAAGATTTCTTTTTCTGAGTTAATTATCTTTCAAAGAACTTTAAATTTTATGTTTCAATTACAGTTAACATTTAATATTACTTTGTATCAGTTTTAGGTGTACTGCATAGTGGTTAGATAATCATATACTTTACAAAATTCCCACCAACCCCCATATTTCCAATAACTTCAGGACACCAAATATAGTTATTACAATGTTATTAACTATATTTCCTATGCTGCACTTTACATGTTTGTGACTATTTTCTTTTCTTCCTTTCTTTCTAATTTTTTTTATTAAGTGAGAGGATGAGGCAGACAGGCAGAGAGACTGACTCCCACAAGCACCTCAACTGGGATCTATCCAGCAAGCCCCTACCAGGCGATGCTCTGCCCATTTGGGGCTGCTGCTCTGTTGTTCAGCAACCAAACTATTTTAGCATCTAAGGAGAGGCCATGGAGCCATCCTCAGTGCCCTGAGCCAACTTGCTTGAACCATTCAAGCCATGGTGGTGGGAGGAAGAGAGAAAGAGAGAGAGAGAAGGTGGAAAGGTGAAGAATAGATGGTCACTTCTGTGTGCCCTGACTGAGAATTGAACCCAGGACTTCCATACGTGGGGCCAAAGCTCTACTACTGAGCCAACCAGCCAGGGCTTGTGACTGTTTTCTAACTACCAATTTGTGCCTCTTAATCCCTTCACCTCTTTCACCCAGTTCCCTAACCACCCTCCCCTCTGGTAACCACCAGTCTGCTGTCTGTGTCTAAGAGTCTGTTTCAATTTTGTTTGTTTTGTTCTTTAGATTCCAGATATAAGTGACATCATATGGTATTTGTCTTTTCTTGACTGACTTATTTCACTTAGTATAACACTCTCCATGTCCATCTGTGCTATTACAAATAGTAAGTTTTTATTCTTCTTTATGACTAATATTTCCTTGTATATATGTACCACAATTTCTTTGTCCAGTTGCATATTGATGAGCACTTGAGTTACTTCCATAGTTTGGCTATTGTAAATAACACTGCAATGAACATAGAAGTGCATATATTCTTTTGAATTAGTATTTTGGACTTCTTTGGTTATACTCCCAGAAGTAGAATTGCTGGGTCATAATGGCAGTTCCATTTTTAATTTTCTGAAGACCCTTCTTACTGTTTTCCATACTGGTTGCACCAATCTGCATTCCCACCAAAAGTGCATGAGGGTTCAATTTTCTTCACATCTTCATTGACTCTTGTTGTTTGTGGATTTATTGATGATAGCCATTCTGACAGGTGTGAAATAATATCTCATTGTGGTTTTAATTTTCATTTTTATTGAGCCTCTTTTTATGTCTATTGGCCAACTGTATGTCCTCTTTGTAGAAGTGTTTATTCAGGTCCTCTGCCCATTTTTTGATTGGATTATTTGATTTTTTTATGTTGAGCTGCATAAGCTCTTTATAAATTTTAGATATTAGTCCCTTATCAGATGTATCATTGCTGAATATTCTCTTACATTCAGTAGATTGTCTTTTGAGTTTTATTTTTTTATGTTTTTGTATATATCTATCAAATTTCCTAGAACTACTTATTGAATAAACTGTCTTTAATCATATTGTATATTCTTGCTTCCTTTGTCAAAAATTAATTGAACATATAGGCATGAGTATATTTCTGGGCTCTCTATTCTGTTCCTTTGGTCTGTATTTCTGATTTTATACAAGTACCATACTGTTTTGATTACTGTAGCCTTGTAGTATAGTTTAATATCAAGTAGTGTGATAACTCCAACTTTGTTCTTTCTTAAGATTGTGAGGCTACCCAGGGTCTTTTGTCATTCCATATAAATTTATGAATTTTTATTCTAGTTCTTTAAATAAAGCAATTGGTATTTTAATAGAAATTGCATTGAATCTACACATTGCTTTAGGTAGTATGAACATTTTAATGATAATTAATTCTTGCTATTCATGAGCACAGTATATGCTTCCATTTATTTGTATCTTCTTCAGTTTCTTATAATTTTTTGAGTATAGGTCTTTTACCTTCTTGGTTAAATTTATTCCAAGGCTTTTTTTCTGCATTTGTAAATAGTATTGTTTTCTTTCTCATTCTGAAAGTTCATTATTGGTGTATAAAAATGCAGCCAATTTCTGAATATTAATTTTGTATTCTGTGACTTTACTGAATACTTTATCAGTTCTAGTAATTATTTTGGTATAATCTTTAGGGTTTTCTATATGCAGTATCATATCATGTGCAAATAATGATAGTTTTACTTCTTCCTTTCCAATTTGTATGCCTTTTACTTCTTCTTGTCTGATTGCTATGGCTAGGGCTTCCAGTATTATGTTGAATAAGAATGGTGAAAGCAGACATTCCTATTCTGTTCCTAATATTAAAAGAAACACTTTTAATTTTTTCCCATTGAGTCTGATGTTGGTGTGTATTTGCCATATATGACCTTTTATGTTCAAGAATGTTTCCTCCATTCTCACATTGCTGAGAGTTTTTATCATAATTGAGTGCTAAATTTTGTCAAATGCCCTTTTTGCATCTATGGATATAATCATATAATTTTTATACTTTATTTTGTTTATATGGGGTATCACATTAATTGATTTGTGGATCCCAACCTTATATTCTAAGAATAAATTCTTCTTGATTATGGTTTATGATCTTTTTAATGTATTGCTAGATTTGGTTTTCCAATATTTTGTTAAGGATTTTCACATTTGTATTCATCATGGATATTGGCCTATAATTTTCTTTCTTTGTAGGGTCTTTTTGTGTAGGTTTGGGAATTAGGACAATGCTGGCCTCATAAAATAGGCTTTGGAGTCTTCCCTACTCTTGAATTTTTGGAAATAGCTTGATACTAATAGGTATTAGTTCTTTGAATATGTGCTAAAACTCACCTGTGAAGCCATCCAGTCCAGCACTTGGGTTTGATGGAAGTTTTTTTATTATTGCTTTAATTTCATTAATTGTAATAAGTCTATTCAGGTTTTATGATTCTTTATGATTCAGTTTTGCAAGATTGTATGTTTCTGGGTATTTATTCATTTCAGCCAGGCTGTCCAATTTGTTGGCATATAGTTATTTATAGTATTTTCTTAAATCCTTTGTTTTCTGTGATGTCAATTGCTACTCCTCTTTCATTTCTGATTCTATTTCTTTAGGCCCTCTCTCTTTTTCTCTTTATGAGTCTGGTTAAAAGTGTATCAAATTTGACCCTGATTGGTTGGCTCAGTGGATAAAGCATCAGCTCAGCATGTGGATGTTCCAGGTTCAATTTCCAGTCAGGGCACACAGAAGAAGTGACCATCTGCTTCTCTTTCCACCCACTCCCCCTTCTCTCTCTCTTACCCTATTGTAGACAGTGGCTCAAATGGTTCAAGCATCATCTTTAGGCATTTAGGATAGCTCATTTGATTTGAGCATCTGCCCCAGATAGGGGTTACTGGGTGGATCTTGGTTGGGGTGCATACAGAAGTCTGACTATCTCCCTTCCTCTCACTTAAAAAAATAAGTTTATCAATCTTGTTTATCTTTTCATAGAACCAGCTCTTGGTTTCATTCCCCTTCTGCATTGTTTATTTAGACTCTATTTCAGTGGTTTTCAACTGCCAGTCTGCAGACTGATACTAGTCAGCCAGAAATTTTGTGCTGGACCCAATGATTATAGACTCTATAATCTTTAAATAACATCAGGGTTATTAACTCTTTCATAGACCGGCACCAAATTTCTGGCAGACTGGCATTGGTCCATGGACCAGCAGTTGAATACCATTATGTTATTTCATTTTTTTCCACTCTGATATTTATTATTTCCTTTCTTCTGCTCACCTCAGGCTTTGTTTGTTGTTGTTTTTCAAATTCTTTTAAGAGTAAGATTAGATTGTTTATTTGCAATTTTGTTGTTTCTTGAGGTAATCCTGTATAGCTACAAATTTTCCTCTTGGAACTGCTTTTGCTATGTTCCATAAATTTTTATATTATTGTATTTTCATTTTCTTTTGCCTCAAGGTAACATTTGATTTTTTCCTTGATCTCATGGTGGTTAACCCAGTCATTGTTTAGTAACATGTTATTTAGCCTCCATGTTTTTCTTTTTCTTTTTTTTTTTCCTCTTGTAATTGATTTCAAGTTCCATACCATTGCAGTGGAAGAAGGTGCTTGATATGATTTCAGTCCTGCTAAATTTACTGAGACTTGTTTTGTGTCCTAACATGTGGTCTATCCATGAAAATGTTCCATGTGCACTTTAAAAGAATGTATATTTTGCTGCTTTGTGATAAAATGCTCTGAAAATATATCTGATATAGTGTGTCATTTAAGGTAGCCGTTCCCTTAGTGATATTCTATCTAGAATATCTATCCATTGATGTCAATGAGGCGTTAAAATTCCTCACAATGACTGTATTCCTATCAGTCTCTCCCTTTATGTTCATCATGATTTGCTTTTATGTTTAGGTGCTCCTATGTCAGGTGCTTAAATATTTATAAGGGTTTTATCCTCTTGTTGGATTGATCCCTTTATTCTTATGTAATGTTCTTTTTGTCTCTTATTATAGCCTTTGTTTTAATGTCTATTTTGTCTGATGTAAGTATTGCCATCCCAGCTTTCTTTTCATTTCCATTTGCATGAAATATCTTTTTCCATCATTTGACATTCAGTCTGTATATATATTTCATTCTTAGGTAAGTGTTTTGTAGACCACATATAATAGGTCTTGTTTTTGTTGTTGTTATTGCTGGTTTTTAATCCATTCAGATACCCTATGTCTTTTGATTGGAGTATTTAATCCATTTACATTTAAAGTGACTATTGATAAGTGCATATTAATTGCATTTTATCCTTATAATTATATTCTTTTTCTTCCTCTTTTTTCCTTCATGTTAAAGAAGACCCTTTAACATTTTTTGTAATATTGGTTTGGTAGTAATTTTCACTTAAACATAAAATAAATGCACCATGTGTAATTCTTCTCAGTACTAGGACTGTTGCCCTTCATTTCACACCTGGCCAGGCACTGTCCTGAATTCTATTCACAAATACTGTGATCACTAACACCATTACCCTAGGCTCTTAGTGCAGATGGAATGGAAGGCTATGGGGTCTGGGAATATTTAAGAGATCTGAGTGGGTCCATTGTATTTTTGTCTTAGAAAAGACGGGTAGACACACAAACTCCCGTACAATTACACTCATAAGCAGCATGCACATGGCCCAGAGCTCACCAAGAAGCTCACTTGCAGACTCATTTTCCCTGTAATTGAGAGATAGGGTTTGTTTCTGCTATTTCTGTTAAATTCCCAATTAGCCTTTATTCAGCTGAGATGGTTGTCAACCCAACAGTGTCTCATTAGGGCATTTAACTCCCAGCTTTGGGAATGTGGATCCAGGCGATCTGGCCCTAGGTTGAAATGCTCAGTCCTAGAAATCAAATCATTTGGTTTTAAACAATGTTACTACCCATGTAACCTTAGGCAGGTTACCTTCTGGTGCCTCAGTTTTCTTATCTGAAAATAAGGGATAATAATAATATCTTTCAGAGAGTGTTGTTGCTAAGGATTAAAGGAGCTATTACCAGCAAGGGTTGCCACAAACTCAGTAAATGTCCATGATTTATACTGCCTCTCTGACCTTGAACAAATCTCTTAAACTGAAATGATAATACTTGCCTTGCAGAAGTGTTTACAAAACTTCATAGATATAGGGAGACATTGCCATTAAAAAACACAGACCATTTTCAGAGACTGTGAGACCATTTCTGCTATTTGAAAGCATCAACAGGTCCCCCAGTGTATTAACTGAATCACTCACTCATCCATCCATTCATTCATTTATTCATTCATTAACGTATGCCAGATCATTCTAGGTATTGGTTGGGGGCAGAGGTTACACATTAATATGACCCAGACTCTGGCCCAGGGAGCTCTCAGAGATGTACTTAAATAAGCAAGCGCTATGATAAGAAGTGACAATTCTCTGAACTGGAGGAAGTATAAAGATCTACCTATCACTTTCTCTTACTCTGGTGTCTTCCTACGGTTCCTAAAGAATCTATGACAACTCTCTAAATGATGCCTCTGGCAAGTGTTTCCAAGGGGTGCTCTGTCTTCAGGAGAGGCAGTTACGAATGTCTTCTTCCCTCTTTGTAAGGAGAACTTGCTCCCTCTTTTGAGGGCTGAAGACTAAATCCTCAACCTAGGACAAGAAGCCTGGTGCCAGCCCAGCTCCACTGCTTCCAGGCTATGCAGTCCTTTACCAAGCTGTTTGGCTTCTCTGAGCCCCGGTTCCATCTGCAGGAAATGCAGACAGTATTCAAAGTATAAGTATTGTTCAAGGTGACTTCTTGGTAATACATAAAGGCACCATAACCTATGGTGAAATTACTTCTCATAATAACCCAATCAACAGTATACATCGATCCCTCTTCATGCCCTGGGTTGTGCTGGGGCCTTCGGGGGCTGAAAAGCAATCAGATGACAGAATCCTGCCCTCAAGCTGCTCACCTTGTGATTAGGAAGAGAATGAACAAAGATGATCTAGGCCAGAAATGAGAGAATAGAAGGAAACAGATCTGGTTTTAGGGTGTAAACTAGATTTCTAGATCTTGTATCTGATTTCCATTGAGTTACGTATTTACAGCAGAGATGTGTTGTCTTGGACGTGAGTTAATTTGTAGTTTCCTAAGTCTTTCTGTTTAAGCTATAAAGAGCACCCACCTCCCACCCATGCCTATTTCTCTCTCTCTTGGGATTGTTTTTATGATCAGATGAGTTAAAGAATAAGTGAGCAATCTGTAAAGCAGAGTCTTAGAAGTCTAGGGAGACTGGAAAGCAACCCAAGAAATCCCACAGACCAACCACCTCTCCTTTAGGTGAAAATCCTGTGGCACAGACAGCAGAGGTATTGCAGACAGCTTCACAGTCCAAGTCAGTGACAGAACCCGGTCTGGGCCTACTCCAAGTCCTCCACTGTTTTTCCCTTCCCACTACAGGAGGTGGGAGGGTATTTCTATTTATGGCAACTCTTAAGTAAACTACAAACCTCACAGACAGATATAGTCAAATCTTAGTTTCCCCACTTAATAACTGAATGACCTAGAGAAGTCATTTAACTTCTCTAATCTGTAAAATTGTTATAATAATGCTTAATGCTTCTTCCATGGAGCTGTTATACAAGTTAAGTATCTGGCAGTGGCACTCAGTAAACACCAGAGAATAGAGTCTCCGTTGCCCATCAAGCCACCGAAGGGAATGGCAGTGCAGTGGTACTGCCCAGTTCTTCAACCATGTTGTCACCCAAATGTTGGCCCAGCAGTATGGGCCTTTAAGAGCTCTTCCTAGGAACCACTCATCCTGGTCCACTGGGTCCTCTGCCTAGAGCACAGCCTTCAGTGAAAAGCAAGACAACCCTTCTCCTTATCAACAATTTCTGAGAATCTTTTTACTACCATATTTATTGGCAATGAAGCAGGTCATTGATGGTAGCTGATGAAAGTTCAAAAATCACAATTTGGGGGGGTTTTACGCTAGTTTTTGGGAGCATTTTATGATAATAAATCTTGATTTGAGTGTAATTCACCCTCACTTTCATTTATCTCTAATACAAGGAAAGAGGCATTTTCTTGACAGATTGGAATTAGGAAAGTCTAACAGCTTTCTTAAGTGTACCTGGGACTATATAAGTATTTTGAATAGATGAATGATTTTTTTTAAGTGAGAGGAGGGAAGATAGTGAGGCATACTCCCACATGAACTCTGACTGGGATACACCCAGTAACCCCATCTGGGGCCGATGCTGGAGTAGCAAGCTATTTTTAGCACCTGAGGTAGTTGTGCTATGCCGGAGCTATCCTGAGTGCCTGGGGCCATGCTCAAACCAGTTGAGCCACTGGTTGTGGGACAGGAAGAGAGAGAGAAGGGGAAGAGAGAGAGGGAGAGAGCAGATGGTCACTTCTCCTATGTGCCCTGACCAGGAATCAAACTTGGAACATCCATACGCCAGGCTAATGCTCTATCAATTGTGCCACCAGCCAGAGCCAACTTTTTAAAAAATAATCAAAGAAATGGAGGAATAAATTAATTAAGTAGATAGAGAAGGGGTTATAGGTATAGGATTGGATTATAGTCAAGCAAAAATTTCTATCAGTCCCTTTCCATGTCTAGCATTTTCACTCTAGCAGGTTACTCCTGAGATTCAATTCCTCATTTGTTAAATAGGGATGCTAATCTTCATCTTACAGAATGATCATGATAATCAGCAATAATGTACATAAAATGCCCAACACAGTAACTGACCCATGTAGGCACTCAGGAAATGGTAGTTGCTGCTGTCATCATCATCATCATCATCACCATTATCTTCATTATAATCACCATCTCATTATATTCATCATTATTATCACCATAATCTTCATCCATCATCATCATCGCCATCCTCTTCATTGTCTTTGTCATCTTCATCATTTTTCACAAAGCTTTATGAACTTTGATCAAAGCTAAACTTTGCCCTTATTGGGAATATCAGTTTCAGGAAAACAAGAGGCAATTTTTTTGCATGTCTTTTAGAAACCTTTTATTTTGAAATAATTGCATTTCCAGACAGAACCCGTTATTGTGCAGTCTGCAAAATAATGCTCCCGCCACCACTGCACTGAGAGGCTTCCCAGGCCATTGGAGTGGAGGGCTGTGTGAGAATGAGGACAGCTCTTTCCCTGGTCCTGGGACTGATTATCTTGTTTTCTTGTTTGCCTTTAAATCACAAATCAGTGCAAAAGCCCTCTGCTGGGCCTGTTTACCACATAGCCGAGCCCAGTGGCACCTTCTTTGAAGGCCTCTGTATGAACAGCTGTAGAAAAGGGCACCACGGGGTCACGGAGGGAGAAAGACTCACATTCCCACCTCGGTTTTGCATTTACTGTTGGGCTTCTCTGAGCCTCAGTTTCTTCACCGGCAAAATGTTTTGTATAGTATTTTTTATATTTTAATTTATTGATTGATTTTTAGAGAGAGAAAGAAAGGGAGAGAAACATGGATTTGTTGTTTCACTTACTATTTCATCCAAAGGTTGTTTTTTATATGTGCCCTGACTAGAGATCAAACCCACAACATTGACATATCAGGAGGACACTCTAACCAATAATGAGTTAAGCAACCAGGGCTGCAAAATGGTATTTTTATAACATCTTTCAGGGTTGCTGTGAGGATTAAATGTTATGAATTAATGTGTGTGAAGAGTACAACACAATGCCTAACACAAAACTGGGGGCTGGTAAAATGTCAGATGACTTGATGGAGGCCAAAACGGTGACTGGATCGCCCTAGCGTTTCACGTTAGGACTGCAGCCCAGCCTCTCTCCAGCATTGTGGGTTATCTCACCGTCTCACCACCAGCACCCCCAGGTTTCTCTGTAGATCTGCTTTCGTACAAAAATAATTGAACAAACCAACTAGGTATCTCATACACCCTCCTGTCACACATGTGCCTCTTTTACTTGTTCAGTCCAAAGACAAAAGCACTTTCTCCTAAAGACGGTTTGTACTTTATAGGCCAAGTGGACATGTGGAAGCACGACATTCTAGAATGATCAGCTGCCTTCTAATCCTAACATCCAGATATATGATGAATGTCCAAATCCCACACTTCCCCTTTGGATGCTGTGGGGGTCCCATGTCATCACATGATCATAATTCCTTATCTGCAGCTGCTTCATTGAGTACCCCCTTTCTACCCCCTGTTCATTGCTGTGCAGTCACCCCAATGTCTAACTTTACTATTTTTATTTTTCCCTAAGGTCTTTCTGGCTTCTAAAGCAAACCAACAACTAACAGGCATTGGTGTATAAATACCCTAGTTTCCTGACTCCTCAAGTGGGATAATTCAGAGAATGAGCCCGTTATCAGTGGCCTTCTCTTCCCTGTTTCACAAACCCTGTCTTTCAGACTTTGTTTCTGAGGAAGCAAATAGTAGAACACAACCTTAATATAGGAAAAAGCACTAGAGGAGACATGACCATTCACTTGACAAAAATTTCTGGGAGATCCATGAGTAAATTGCAAAGTGGCCTCTTCCTTCAGATGTTTACATTCTTGGAAAGAGGCTTAGAAATGTTCAAGTTCAGTGTGATGAGAGCTGGGTAAAAAGAAGGACTATGTTCTTAGTTGCTATGAGGTGTCAGTAATATATGTAAATTCTAAGTGAGATTTTAATATTCAGCAAGCCTTTGTGTGTCTGTTGTGTGCTAGGCTCTGGGCTGGTCCAGCAGAGATGCAAAGATGAGTAAGACACATCCTCTGTCCTGAAGGGGATAGAAGCAGGAAAGGTCATTTCAACATTTTGCTGTCTATAATTGGTGGCAGTGTTCAGCTGCAGGGCATATTGTGGGATCTCAGAAGAACAAGGCATGTGATTAGCAATAGTTGTTTTTCTTTCCCGATGGAATTATCTTTTTGGACTTAGGTCCAGGTCAGGGCTTGGCATTAAGTAGCTGTTCAGTTGATACTGGCTAAATTGAACTGATTGTTTCATCATGAGAGGAAGAGGCGTCTGACCATGTGATTCCTTTGCCCAACCGAGAAACACCTTTCTCCTTTGATCATTGATCTTGAGGCCCAAGTGGTTTGAACATTGTCAGTCATAGTAGACAACTGGGTCAAAAACACAAGGGTTTTTGTTTGTTTGTTTGTTTGTTTGTTTTCTGTCTTTTTATGCCAGGGGAAAAACATCACAAATTTTATTCTAAGCTTTAAAAGCATTTAGAAGTGACGTGGGGAGGAGGAATCAGAGCTGAAAGCTATTGTTCACGCTTGGCTGATGCTTAATCAGTTGGTTGGGTTGTAATTGAGAATACAGCTCCAATGACACATGAATTCCACTGATCAAGCCAAAGCCAGTGAGTCTTCCTCATTATTTATCTTACAGTAGAAATAACCTTTTCATTATTGAAATATAATTGCCAAATGTGATAGTCAGTATTAAAATAGAATTAGCAACATGAGCTCAACATTTGGAAAGACATTTCTAATAGCTCTTTTTATGCCTGTAAAACTAGTGTTCAGTGTCAGTCTTACTGTTGCTTCAATTGATGGCTGAGGCTCTGGGAGGCACTGGTGCCAGCTTTCCTACTCTCTAGCAAGAGGGTCTCTTTGAACCTTATGGATCAGTGATATAACCTGTTATTGTGTGTGCCTAGAAGACAAGGAGCTTTGTTTTACCCTAAGTGTGGGCCATTGTTGATCTATTTTGTTTAACCAAGATGTGATGAGTTCAGAGAAAAGGGTAGGGAATATGGGGGCATGAACAGAGGAGTGAGTCATACAGTTCCCACAAAGCTAAAGCCTGGCAGGCTGGTAGAATATATGGTAACAGAATACCAGGTGCTCAGGTGGCCTGCACATACCTTTATCTTTCACCCTTGTTCCCTACTCCCCAACCACTCGATCCACCCCACCCCCACCCCACATCTACTTCAGGCTTGTCTTTCAAGATGCAGCTCAAGATTCAACTCCTCAGAATTTTCTTTTGAGCCTTGTGGCTAGTTTGAGCCACCTTCTTCAGTGACATGTTGTCTATGCTTTCACCTCCCTCAATCCCCTTCTCCCAAGATGGGGAACTTAAGCATAGTGACAGTGTCTTATTGGTCTTTGAATTCTGGGCTCGTAGCACAGAACCTGTGCATAGTACAGAACACAGTAGATAGTGGGTGACCAATAAGTAGTCACTGAAATATAAAGAAATGAGGATGGAGAAAGTGCTCTATGATCAAAGTAAAGTGAGAACAAAGTAAAGAGGGCTTTCTAGAAGAGGTGACATTCCGACAGAAACTTGACACGTAGGGAAGGCAACTGGAGCCCGGCCCTGGGTCTTAGCAAAGGATCTAGTCCTTCCTGGGAGGCGTCTTCTTCCTTTAGGACAAACAGGCAATGGCACTGTAGCTGAAGGCTGTGGCTTTCACAGTCAGGGACATGTGCAGGGAACACAGGGGGTCCAGAAAACGCTTTTGGATTTTTGTTTGTTTGTTTTTGTTTTTGTAGAGTGCTTTGTTTCCCAATGAATTACTTCCAAACTTCTGGCACTGGATAGGGAGTCCCCCAGAAGACACCCAACTAATGTGGGGGTATAGAGTGGGAGTTAGAGTTCCAAGTTTAGGGCCCGGGCAAGCCCCTTCCGTCTCTGGGCCTCAGCTTTCCCCTCTGTGAAATGGGGTTGTACTACTGTCTCATCTCCAAATTCCTGCCAGTCCTGTCATAGTAAGAAACTCTAGCTAAAGAAAGTCAACAGAGAACATGTAGCTTAGCTTGGCTGGCATAGATCTCCTCCATTTCTCACACCCTGCCTTGCTCAAATCATATTTCACATATTAAACCCATTCTGAAAATAAGGGGAGGGAGAGGGTCTCCGGGAGGCAAGGAAGTCTGTTCCGAATAGTCCGTCTCTGGCAGCTCTTACCTCTGGAGACAGAGATAAGCACGTTGTTTCAATCAGGCCTGCATTCCAGTTTTTTATCTTAAAACTATCTTCTGCCACATTATAAATAACCAGCTCACCAGTGAGCCAGGCCAGGCATGTGTGTGCACACACACTTGTGCTCGGTGTATTGGGGGACTACTGATGAGGGCCAGGCAGTTGCCTTGATCCTTAAGCAACCCAAGTGAAGGAGGTATCTCCTGCTTTAGGCGAGGGCAGCCATACAGGCTGGTGTCCAAACTGGGAGACTCCTCAGAGTGAATGGGACTGCTGTTAATAATTCCACCGGGACAGCAGGCACAAACCAGAACCAGCCCAGGCCAACTGGAACACGTGGTCATCTTTGCTGCAGAGCTCTGCTGTAAGAGACACCGAACTCTACACAGTGCCAGCATTCTGCCAGGCAACAAGATTTTATTTCGAGTTCATACAGTTCATTCTCCCCCAGCACGTGCTTGAAGCTGTCCCACAGAATTCAACTAGGCAGTTTTCCCAAGGATGAGGACAACCATTTCCACCCATCAGGACCTGCCATTTCATTTTTAGAACCAGTGCAAAAAAAAAAAAAAAAGCAAGGCTCTGCATACAAAGATTATTAAGAATTTTAAGACAGTAACAGTAGGGCTTAACTTGTTTCCCCATACGTTACCTCAGACTCCTGACACTGGATAGAGAGTCCCCCAGAATCATCCAAGTAACATGGGTGGGCGGAGGAAGGAGAGTGACAGAGTTCCAGAGTGTGAGTGAATCAGAGGTAGGAACTTCTGAGGCCAGGGCCCCATCTGACCAGCTGCACAGGCACCGAGCCCATGAAGCCAGCCCTGCCCCCCAGGCAGCCTGCGCTGGGTCTGAGCAGCTCTGATTCTGGGCCTACATTCCTTCCTGCCTGCATGATTGCTTGCTTCAATTATATTTCTAATTTAACTTTTTGAATATAAAATATGTTCAGTCGGTTCAAAAATCAAAGAAAATAAAATGGTATACCATTTTTTTCTTTCATTTCTTTTTTCCTTCCTTCCCAACCCAATTCCCAATATCCCTGTCCCCTTCTCACAGGTAACCACTTTTTAATTTCTATGTCTCTTATCAGGATTTCTTTATGCAAATATAAGTATATAGTCTTCCCTTCCCTCTTTTAAAATCCAAATGTGGCATATGAAACTGGTCACCTGCGCCTTGTGTTAGGACATTCTTCCTGGTATCCACTGGTGGTTTGTCTCACCCCCCCTCTTTACAATCACAAAACAAAGACAATCCTTTGTCCCTGATGAAACCTTTCAGAGATATGAAAATGTAAGCCCATTCTCCACCCACTCTACCTCTTCCAACCTTAACTTCTTTTTTTTTTTTTAATTGTATGGCCAATTCACTTTCTTTTCTTTTTTTTATTATTATTAATTTAAATGGGGTGACATTGATAAATCAGGGTACATATGTTCAGAGAAAACATCTCCAAGTTATTTTGACATTTGATTATGTTGCATGCCCATCACCCAAAGTCAAATTGTTTTCTGTCACCTTCTACCTGGTTTTCTTTGTGCCCCTACCCTTACCCTCTCCCCACCTCTCCCTCTCCTTCCTCTCCACTACCCCCAGTAACCACCACACTCTTGTCCGTGTCTCTGAGTCTCATTTTTATTTGTCACCTATGTATGGAATCATATAGTTCTTAGTTTTTCTTGATTTACTTATTTTACTCAGTATAACATTATCAAGGTCCATCCATGTTGTTGTAAATAATCTGATGTCATCATTTCTTATGGCTGAGTAGTATTCCATAGTATATATGTACCACATCTTCTTTATCCAGTCATCTATTGAAGGGCTTTTTGGTTGTTTTCATGTCTTGGCCACTGTGAACAATGCTGCAATGAACATGGGGCTGCATGTGTCTTTACGTACCAGTGTTTTTGAGTTGTGGGGGTATATACCCAGTAGAGGGATTGCTGGGTCATATGGTAGATCTATTTTTAGTTTTTTGAGGAACTACCATACTTTATTCCATAATCAACCTTAACTTCCTTTATCCAGATTATTCCTTCAGTCTTTCCTCACATAGTGTGGGATATGGACCACTCTGTTCATCTGTGGCTTTCTGAGTGTGTGTGGCCCAGAGTCAGCCAACTGATCTACTAGGGGTGGTCTTCCCTTCTCAGAGCAGAGAGAAATTCATCTCCATCATCTTAGTCATACGACCTTGGTAGATCCAGCTTCAGGGTAACAAGTGTTCCCACTAGAAACACACATGCACCTGCAAATATCACTTTTGCCCTTCTGGCAGCTATGAGGTAGGCCTTATAGTCACTACTTTACAGATGACACACAGGAAGCACAGGGAGGTAACCCAACAAGGAAACAAGAAAGGAAGCATCCAAAGTCAGGTGCTCTTGACCACCTCCCCTCTCAATCACCTTGAGGTCTTTTCGTGATCCCAGTATAGGGCTGGCAGCTGAATACTTCCCCCAAAGTCTTCCTCCCATTCATGATATTAACTATGAAATTTTATTCAACTGGGTTTTCCTGGGCATGGAAAGCAGTGTCTATTTTATTTATCTCTCTTATCGTTTAATGACCCCTCCCTTAACTTTCAAGGTGATCTTGTTCATTTCTATGCCTTAAATACCAACCAGATTTTATCTTTAGCCCAGACCCCTTTTCCAAACTCCACCAAGCTGCACTATAAGTTTTATTACCTGTTGCTCTAATTGAATAGGCTTTTGCACTGTGGGAGAGTTGAATGATAAATATGTCTCTTAGAATATACATCCATACTCTTAGTGGGTTTTTTCTCATGCAATCAGCAGCGTGACATTTCCCCATGCATTGGTGACATGCACATGAAATGGAAAAGGGCTGCCACCAGCATTCCTGGCACCTACAGAGGCAGTGGCGCATCATTTGATTCCAATGGTTTCTGGCACCAGAAGTGCAGCAAAAGTCTTTGCTTAGACCAAAGACTCTGGACCCAGACTTCCTGGGTTCAAATCCCAGCTCTGCTTAAATTCTTCATCTCTACAATGAGGTAATAAAAACAGTACCTACCTCCTACTGTAGTTGTGAGGACTCTGCATGTCAATATGTGTAAAGTACTTAGCCAGTGCCTGGCAGGCAGTAAGTGTTTAGCAAGTATTAGCGATCATTAGCATCATTACCATGTGCTGAATTGTGTACATGTATTTTCTCCCGACAGACTGATGAGGTATTTTTATTTTAGTTCAGTTCAACAGACATCTCCTGTGCCCTTCCACCGGGACCTGGTGATAAAAGAATGACTCAATCCTAACGGGACTCCCAACTTTTGGGAGTGCCAAACAACTGTTGTAGATTGAAGCAATGAAATAAGTGGTGTCAGAGTGTGACTGAATAAGTCAGAGTATAGGCGAGTATGTATGTCAGTATGTCTGCATGTCAGAGCATGTGCAAGTATGTCAGTATGTGTGTGTCAGCATGTGCGAGTATGTCAGTATATAAAACGTGTCAGAGCATTGTGTGTCAGCATGTCCATATGTCAGAGCATGAGCAAGTATGTATGTCAGTACATCCACATGTCAGAGCATTGAGAATATGTCAGTACTTCATATGTCAGAGCATGTGTGAGTATGTCAGTGTGTCTGTGTCAGCATGCGCAAGTATATCAGTATGTGCAAAGATGTCAGAGCATGTGTGAGATGTCAGCATGTTCGGATGCCAGCATGTGTGAGTATGTCAGTACATCTGTATGTCAGAGCATGTGTAAGCATGTATGTCCGTGTGTCCACATGTCAGAGCATGTGTGAGTATGTAAATATGTCTGTATGTTAGAACATGTGCGAGTACATGTGTCTGTGTCCACATGTCAGAACATGTGCGAGTATGTCAGTATGTCCATATGTCAGAGCACATGTAAGTATGTTAGTATGTGCAAAAAAGTCAGTATGTTCACATATCAGAGTCTGCCTGAGAGCATCAAAGTATGGTTTATGCCCACAGAGGGGCCATTGGTCCCATAGAGAACTGCCTGCAGACCCACCCCCGTGCCTCCCAGATATAGGAATTGTTCCACCTGGTCACAGCTGACTCCACAGAGAGCTGCCTGGAGCCCCACTGCCCTTACCTCTTAGACATAGGAGTTGTGCTGCCTGACTATGGCCAACCCCATGGAGAGCTGCCTGCATCCCCCAGACATAGGAGTTGTGCTGCCTGGCCACAGCCAACCCCACGGAGAGCTGCCTGCAGCCACACTGCCCTTCCCTCCCAGACATAGGAGTTGTGCCGCCTGACCATGGCTGCATTAGGGATCTCTTTTCCATCTTCTTGTTTCCCAGAGCCACTCTCTCTGTGCTTATAATTCAATTTATACATGATAAGCAAAAGGCAGTTCTTATCCCCTAAAAAAGGTCTTGTTTACTCTTTACTGGGACCTCAGATCAGACTGCCTCTCACTCCCTAAGAAGAGCCCTGGTGGCCACTGTTGAGTCAGACAGTTTGGGACCTAATGAGGTGAAAAGGCAGTTCCCTGCCCTGGGCCCGGGAGTGCAGCAGTTACTGGCTGCTGAAGGCAGACATTAGGAGAACCATTTTAATTGATTAGAATGCGCATTATGCTGTATTGGTTTAGTTTGAGGGCATTTTGGGACAAATAGCGCTGTCATTGTAGGCCTTAATTAGATAATAAATTAATAGATAAATGGATTCCAAAGTTCTAGTGGCTTCCCCCTCTCCCTTGCCAGCTAACGGCAGCCCAGAGACAGAGGCCTTCTCTTACTCCACTGTGAGCCGCGGGGAAGAGAGGACAGAGGGGCTGGGCGGGCTCATGAGTTCTCTTGGCTTGGGTGTCCTGTAGATAACATCTAAGTTAGATGCTGAGGTAAAGGGCAGCTCTTCATTATGGTGGAAATGGCATACAGTGGGAGCCCTAGACTCCTCCTTTGCTATCAATTCTTTCAACAAATACTTAAGGACTGCTTACCCTCTGCCAGGGCCTGGGCTAGGCACCGGGGCTACAAATAGCAAACACGCTCCTCTCATGGACAGAAAAGTAAGATTGCCATAGAGTATGTTAGGTAATAACAAAGACTACAAACAAAAATAAAGTAGTAAGGGCAGACACTGGTAATATAAGCTATGGAGATCAGTAGAAAGGTAGGTTGCAATGTTAAATAAAGTGGTTAGAAAAGTAACAGAAGAAGTGACATTTGAGCAAAGAATTGGAGGTGGTATGGGCTGAGACAATGGGAGAATTTTCCCAGCAGAGGACGTGCCAAAACAGAGACCCCGAGGCAGGAGCGTGCCTGGTGGGTCTGAGTGAGAGTAAGGAGGCCTGGTGGTCGCAGCACAGGGAGAGCAGGGGTGAGGAAGCCAGAGGAGCTGTAGTCACCAAGCAGTTGGATCATGTGGGACCTTACGGCCACTGTTGAGATTTGGGCTTTGACTGGGATTGAGGTGAGGAGACTTTGGAGTATTTTCTCATCGGTAATTGATCAGGGTGCGTTTGCCTAGGACACATGGCATGCATATAGCAGCTCCCTCCTCCCATCCCCTGGACAGATAACACTAATTGATCACAACCCCTTAACAGTGAGCCTTCTTTGGCCTTGGAATCTTGCTCACCCAGCCATCCAGGAGCTCCACCAATGCCTCCAAACCAGTGCTCCAGAGGAAGTGCTAGGTTCCAATCACTTCCCCAATGTGTCTGTACCTGGCCTGCCCTGACAGAACAAGTAGGTGGGCATTGGGCCTGGCATCTGTCTCAGAGAATTCAGCGGAGGAGGCTGGTGGGGAAAAATAATAACAACAGGCCTGACCTGTGGTGGTGCAGTGGATAAAGCGTCGACCTGGGAACACTGAGGTCGCCAGTTCAAAACCCTGCACTGGTCTGGTCAAGGCACATATGGGAGTTGATACTTCCAGCTCCTCCCCCCTTTCTCTCTTTCTCTTTCTCTCTCTCTCTCTCTCTCTCTCACTCTGTGTCTCCTCTTTAAAATGAATAAAATAAAAATAAAATTTTTAAAAAAATAATAATAACAACCGGACAAGTCTGATAAACACTATAGAACATGGAGTGATAATTCTGCCCTGGGAGAGCTTCCCCAAGGAGGTGACATTTGAGGGTAGCATGAAGGACAGGTAGGATATTATTAGTGGGGAGAGCATAGGAACCTGAAGAGGCATCATGAGAAATCCAAGAGACTGGAAAGGAGTGGGGACAGTCTGCTGTGGCTGCTCTTTGTGAAAGTATAAGAGAAAGAGCTCAGGAAGCACTTAGTAAAAGCTGTGTGTCCCCTGAATGTTTGCCATGCCCTGAATGTCTACTTTGAAAGGCACAAAAAGATAAACCACATAAAGTATACCAGTTATGGTAGGAAACCCCACAATTTCACACTGAAGTAAATCCTTCTTGCCCATGTGTGAGTCTGATACAGGGTTCCTAATGGGCAGGCAGCATTTCCTTGTTCTGACAATGATTCAGGCTCCTTCTAGCTCGTGGCCCTTCCATCTTCTGGAGCTTCAGAGTCACCTACAAAAGGAGAAAGAAAAAAGGTACAGAAGGGAGACCCACTTCCTAACCATCTGGGCTAAGAAGATGTTCAATTCCATGAGTCAGATCCAATGCCATAACTCCTCCTAGACACAGGGGGAGCTGGGAAATGTAGTTCTTGACTGAGGAGCCATTTTCAGCCCTAATTCCATACTCTGGATGGGAGAGCACATGGGTGACGGACCATTAGCATCTCTCCTGTACAAATACGACCTAAACTCAACCAACACTATCTTATACCTTCTCTATCTCATTCACCACAACAACCTAAGAGTTAGCATTCTTCCTGTTTTCAGGAAACTGTCACTTCTCAAAAGCTTAGAGATGAGTTCAGGTTGATAAGCACCTACTTTATGTCAGACTCTTCCTCAAATTCCTTCTCTGGAAATAGGGTAAATTCTTTGTTCAGGTCAGGGTCATTACAAGGATTTAAATGGAGAACTGCCTGGCATGTGAACTGTCACAGTGAGCACCAGAATTAACCCCCTTCTTCCAAGCTTTTCCAAGATGGATCCAGAGTCAGGTGTGACGGTCCGGCAGCCACCTCTCCTTTAGGGTCCTGGCTTGAAAACCTTACCTCACCAGAAGGCAAAGAATCTACTTGCAGGGATGGACCCACTGGGGAAGGGTGATTGCATAAGGGTTAAAGGCTAGAGGTAATCCTAACAAATAGTTGAGTGAAAGATCTGGAAACTTCACTGGTAGAATTCAATTTCAGGTTTCCCAGGACAGAGGAGTGGTCTCATTTTTCTGGACTCACATATTGTGGGCCTTTGTGCTCCATGCTCCTCCAAGGGTGGGTGGCTTGGATTCCTAATTATCATGAGGGCTCCAGCAAGCCACTTGGCTGCTGCCAGCCAACTTTTAAATGATACATGAAGGTGGGAAATGAGCTGTGGACCCCCATCCAGGAGAAATAGGTTATCTCTCAAGGAAGAACACTGAAGGAGACTCTGATCAAACTTAAGTTTTGTGAATCAGAATGACAGTTGGAGTCACTGGATTTTTGATAAGGCAGTACACAGAGGCGGTCAGGGTATGTTTCCCAAGGCAATTGTCTGCTCCACTTCATGAGCAGCTGCTGGGTTGGTGATTTCAGTTGTGATAGACTTCTAAATTGTATTCATTTCTGACCATAAGTTCCTTTCAACTGTTAGGGATCTAGGTCAACCCCTGGAGGTTGGACACGGCAAGGGGGATTCAGACCCCATCAATGCTCTGACCAGCAGTGGACTCTGGGGACAGAGGAGGATGCAGGCAGAAGATCTGGCCCCAGATTCCACAATTGGGAATCTGGTCACAGGGGCCAAGGACCTCAGGGAGGTCAGTCTTGGTAGTTGATCTTGGAGAAACAAGGGACTGGCCTGTCAGGGTCTTGGAAAGGTAACCAGAACAGGCACCCAGAAACAGGACTGTATTAGCTTCTCCAAAGAAACAGAACTAATAAACGTACTTTTGCCCAACCCTGTATACATGAAAAGAGATTTAATGTAAGGAATTGGCTCATGCAGTAATGGAAGCCAAGTCTCACGATCTGCTGTCTGCAAACTGGACACCCAGGAAAGCTGGTGGTGTAATTCCAGTCTGAGTCCAAAAGCCTGAGAACCAGGAGCACCAGTGGTGTAATTCCCAGTTCCTGCGCAGGAGAAGACCAATGTCCCAGATCAGAAACTCAGGCAGAGGGAGTGAATTATCCCTTTCTTTATCTTTTTGTTCTGTCCATGCCCTCAATAGACTGGATGCCTGCTTTACTCAGTCTCTGAATTCAGATTAATCTCATCTGGAAATACCCTCACAGTCACACCCAGAAATAATGCTTAACTAAATATCTGATCTTCCCATGTCAACCAAACAAGTCAACACATAAAATTAACCATTGCCAGCCACCAAGGCCAAACAGGTTTGGGAACTGTGGGTGAGAAACTTTTATTAAGAGCTTGTTGGTAGAAGGAAGGCCCTTGGAAGGACATAGAGGCACTGTGATTCTGACTCAGGGAATAATAACTGAGGGGCCCTATGGTCAAACCAGTAGAGCCTAGAATCAGTACAATGCTTAGCCAGAAGGGAGCCAGTAGGGGGCAGAGACAGCTCCCTCTAAGTAGCAGTGCAGATTGGAGCCTGAAGTTGGGCCCATCTGTGGTAAAATCTCCCAGCCAGAAGCTAGAAGATAAGGTAGTAGCTACTGTTTGTCTGTTCCAGATTCAGGGAAAGTTTTAATAAGAGAAGATTCTAATTGAGCTCAATAAGGATGGGGCACACCCTAAATAAGGATGAGCTTAATAAAGAACACACCTGCTGTGTGTGTGTCAAACATTCTACCATGTGGTTCACTGATTTCTCACAGGTAATTCTGTAATCCATTGTAGAGAGCAGAAAACTGAGACCCAGAGAAATAAATTGTCCAAGGTTCCACAGCTAGTCAGGGGCAAAGCCTGACTCTAAAGTTTGTATTCTTTCTCAAACCACTGTGGTCGAGGTGTCAAAGAGGATCTTTCCATGCTTTGCTGTCACCTGGCTAACTGAGGGAAATTTGCCCAGGGCCATGTGAGTCAAAGGAAGACTTGTACCCTGGTCTCCCCAAGCCATCTCCGAGCCCCAGTGGCCCAAAGTGCTTACTCTTAAGTTCCTCTGATGACTTCTACTTTTCTCCTCATTGACTAGGGAGAAAAATATGCAAGAACTGTATTTTTAACTCCATGTCCTTGGCACATGCAAGACATCATGTAAAGGTAGGCAGGTAGGTGAAAGGACAGGAGAGAATGGTATATAAAGAAACTGGAGTTGGGAGCAGGAGACTTGGATTCCAGACCAGCCCTTCCATTACCTTGCCGCAAGACCTTAGTCAAGTATCTGGGCTTCAGTTTTCTCTCACTGTAAAATAGGGATGTAAAATATTATAGATGGTTGATAATATCCCCCCTGCAACAACATTGCTGCTGATCCTATGGCCTAAGAGTCAGAACTCCTGGATTCAAAGACTGACCATACTGCTCTGTAGAATTTAAGAACCTGAATCTCAGATGCTAGAGCTATACCTCCTAGTAAAGGGCATTTATTACCCCCTGCCTTGGACTCCAATCATGGCTGTACTTGTTTTACTTCCAAGTAGGCTGAAAACCAAGTAGGCCATTTTACTCATCTCCACTCTGCTCTCCAAGGCCTGGACACACATGGTTAGGCTTGTGGGAAGAATCCAATACATATTTGGAAGCCTGCAGCTGCATCTGGGCCCAGCAGAGGCAGCTCACATACCTAACCAAACCCCCCCTGCCAAAAGTTGGTGCCCTGGAACATCCTTGGAGTGCTACTGTACAGCTATATATGATAACTAGAAGCCCACATATGTCCAGCTTTGGATTTTGCTTAAAACTTTGCCAAGAATAACAAATTGGTTATATATATATCAGATAATCTTTTCTATAGTAAACAGAAAAACACTAAGGTTCCAGTAGAACAAAAGAAATACAAACACAAATGATACAACATATTCAACCTTACCATTAATCTAAAAATGAAAATTACAACACAATGAGATGGCATTGTATACTTTGCAAATTTGCAGCCATGTTGAAAACCAAAGATCTCAGTGTTGGCAAGAGTGTGGTAATATAGGCATTCTCATTTAAGGTCTATGGACTTGTAAACTGATCCCACCTTTGTGGAAAGCAAGTTGACCAAATGTATCAGGCCACTTTAAAATAGACATCTCTTGGTCCAGTAATTCTTCTAGCAATCTATTCCAAGGAATTCATTGGCAATTTAAGCAAAGCTTTATGTTCCCAGATGTTCATGGTGTCATTATTTATCATAAAAAGAAGATCTGAAAACACTTCTATACCCAAAAATATGGAAAATAGTGCTACCACTTGATGGTATATCTACCTAATGGAATTTTATTAAGTTACTTAAAATGAGGTCTACAAAGCAATTTTCATGACTTCAGAATGTTTCTCATAAACTGCTTAAACAAAAGTTACAAAACTCTATGACAGCTATGTCCAAAATATGTCAAAAATATATGTGTGTGTATATGTAACAAAATGTTGACAATAGTATTGAGTGGATGATGTCCTTACAGCTTATTTTCTTCATTTCAAAAAATTTTTTATTTTATTTTTAAATGTATATCTTTAAAGAATGGGATGAAAGAAAAGTTTGCTGGCAGCCAGAGCCAGCAGGACCCATTTGTCTTTGCAATCACCAGACCGCCTGCTAAGGAAGCCCGTTAAACCCAGGGTGGCGAGCCCCCATGCTCCGATCACTTTGTCTCTGGAGCATATTTTTTCTTTACTGAGGAAATTGCTTTCCATAAAACCAGCTCTCTGACACCTCCGAGTACCAGGGAACCATGCAAGCCCTCTTTCCTGGGGACATTCTCTAATGGGGAACTCCATCACGTTCCAGCTTGGTGCTTCCAACAAATCCCAGCCAGCCATAAAAATTGTTAGCTCCCTGTATGCAAGACTGATTGTGTCGGCCTCATAAAAACCCCATTCACTGAACAAGAGTGCAGGTCTAAAACTCTCCAGTCCCCTGCTGTTTTAAACCCAGTGTTGTGGCACATTGCTAAGTGGTGCCTCGTAGAAGTCCACACAGCAAAGCAGGACTGGATCTGGGGTGGAACTAGCAAAAACAGGAAACAACGGCCCTGTGCAGAATGTGCAGTGTACAGCCATGACAGAAGGCCTCCTCTTTGCTGCTCTTTTGTAGGCAGGGCTAGTGGATTTGGCCAAGCAAGGGAGAAGATTAGGGTGATTAGGTCATCCTTTACGAAGGAAAGAAGGTGAAAGGGGTACTGTGGAGGAGAGAGTGGCAGAGGCATCCTGCCCCCATACACGCACTTCACCTCACTGGGATGGGTGCCTAGATGGGAGCAGGAATGCACAGGCTGCTCACCATCCCTCTGCCCTCTGGGAGGACGTACCTTACTCTCCACCACTGGGGAGGTTTCAGCACCCCTCCAGCAAGTGACCAAAGGACTTAAGTTTGGGTCAGGTGCCCATTGCCTACACACAGCTGGCTTTTTTTCAGTGATTGGGCACTGATGTCATAGATAGCTGTTCCTTGCCACATTCACTGGGGTCTAAGAGGCCTGGATTCCAGACCCTGCTTAGCCCCCCAGTTTGTGTTGTCACACTGGACGAGTCACTGATACCGTCTGTCTCTCAGCTTTTTTTTTCTCAATGGTAGAAACAGAAAGATAAATTCCCATCTTTCCCCCTGCCACTTCTCACACACATCTTTTCTATCTGCTGTATTAAAATGTCATAAAAATATTCAATGTTCCAATCTAGTAAAATCTTAAAATATCACTTAAAAACTCAATCTTAAATTTTTAAAAAAATGTCAGTGTTCTATATGCTTCTTTGTATGGAGCTATCTGCAACTCTATTCTCTGTAACAAAAGGTAACAGCATTTCTCTCTAACGTAGGTCTCAAGGCCTGTGCCATATATCTAAATTTGGTAAATTCATATCCCAGTCCTTACATATCCTGTGTGGCTTTGCGTAACTTACTTAACCTCTCTGAGCCTCAGTTCTCTCATCCATCAAATGAGACTCATGCCTACCTCATAGAGTTTCGGAAAAGATAGAAGGGGTAATATATTAAAACACCTTGTATAATACTTGACCCAGGTTAGGAACTCAGTCAGTGATCCTTCCCTGCATCTCCCTGAGTATGAATTAGACTTCTGAGTATTGCTCAGAACACCACATTTATTTATTTGTATATTGTAGCTATCCTATATGTGTTTAGGGTGAATACTCCCTATTTATGATTTCTGACACTGAATGTCAGCCCACTTAAAGGTTTCCCAGGAGGGTGGTGCCACACATTTACTTGGGGATGCAACTCCTAATTGAATGGAGAGAGAGAGAGAGATTGATTAGAGCAGGGGGAAGAGAATCAGTGCGGACTGCATTCTGACTTCCTCTACAAGTATTCCCTTCCCAGGAAAGGAACAGCTACCCCATGGTTACTGAAGGCCACGCTCTGCTAAACAAGGAAAGGGAGGAAGAAGCCTCGTATTTCCTTTTGTTGTTGATTTCTAATGCAATAAAGAAACACAACTTTTAAGATTTTAATCTTTTTCTGTTTATTGATATTTGCCTTATGGCCTAGCATATGGTCTGTCCTGGAGAATGTTCCATGTTTGCTTGAAAAGCATGTGTTTTGCAGTCCTTGGGTAGAGTGTTCTATAGATGTCTGTTAGGTCTAGTGAATTTATTATGTGGTTCAAGTCTTCTGTATTGTTACTGATTTTCTGTCTAGTTTTCTATCAATTACCGAGAGTGGAATATTGAAAATTATAATTATTATTGTCAAGTTATTTAGTTTTCTTTTACTTCTGTCAGTTTTCGATTCCTGGATATTGAGGCTTTGTTGTCAAACATAAACTCATTTATAATTTTATTTTCCTGAAATATTGACTATTTTATATTTATAAAATACCCTTCTTTGTTTATAGAAATATTTCTTGTCCTAGATCTATTTTATCTGATATTATAGTAGCCACTCCAGTTCTTTTATGTTTTCAGTTTTTATTGACTATCTTTCTCATTTTTTTTTTCTTTCAATCTGTTTGTGTCTTGCAATCCAAAGTATACCTCTGTGGAGAGCATATATTTCGATCTTGCTTATCTAGCCTAACAATATCTGCCATATCATTGGTCCATTTAGACCATCTATAGTTCATCACTTTTTATATTATATTTTCCACTTTGCTATTTGTTTTCTATGTTCTTTTTATTCCATTATTCCTATTCTATTACTTTTTTTTTTTTTTTTTGCTGTTAAATAGATATTTCTAGTATAGCATTTTAATTCCATTGTTGACCTTTTAACCATATTTTAAGGATTTTTCAGTGGTTGCTGTAGGGATTATGATATGCATTTTAACTTATCACAATCCACCTTTAGTCAATACTATCTTAATTGCAATAACACCTAGAAACTTTGTTTCAAAATGACAAAATAGCTCTATTTTTTCCCCTTCATTATTCTGTTGTGTGTGTAAATTCAGTGTTATAATTATTGTTGTATATAACCTTACGTTTCTAAAAGATGTTAAGAGAAAAAGGAAAAATATATATATCGATATGTGAATTTTTTTTTTTTTAGTAACTCATGTACTTTCCATTTTCGATGGTCTTCATTTCTTCTTGTGAATTTCAGTACATTCAATACATTTCCTTTCAGCTTAAAAGACTTCATAAGGTAGGTCTCCTAACAGCATATTCTCTTCATCTTTGTTTATCTAAGAAGTCTTAATTTACCTTCACTTTATAAGGATAGTTTTGCTGGATGTAAAATTCTTGGCTGACATTTTTCTGTTAGCTTTTCTGGCCTCCATTATCTAAGATCAGAAGTCAGCCATTAATTACATTGATACTCTCCTGGAAACAATAAGTCATTTTTCTCTTATTGTTTTACAGGATTTTCTCTTTGTCTTTGGTTTTAATGGTTTGACTATGATGTATCTATGTATAGATCTTTTTTGCAATATTAGAGATGCATTGAGTTTCTTACATGTGTAAATTAATTGGGAAAATTTTAGCTATAATTTCTCTAACATTTTTTTTTCTGACTCTTCTGCTTCTCTGCTCCTTCTAGGGCCCTTATGTTTGTTGATGTGTTTATGTTATCCCACAGGTCTCTGAGGCTCTGTTCATTTTTCTTCTTTTGTCTCCTCTGCTTCAGATTGAATATTGTCTATTGTTCTACAATGTATTGAGTTTTTCTTTTGCCATCTCAAGTCTGCTTTTAAGTTCATTTTGAACGTTTGTTTTAATTATTGTATTTTAACTCTAGAATTTACTTTTTTAAAGAGTTTGTCCCCTTATGGAGATTCTGTATTGACAGGTTAATTTTTGCCATGCTTCCCTTTAATTTTTTTAGGCATCATTCTCTTTAGTTCTTTAAATACTTTTTTATTAGTTGCTTTGCGATATTTATCTTCTAATTAAAACAAGGGCAGTCAGTTTCTATTTACTGCTATTGTTTCTGATTATGGCTCATAATTTCCTCTTTCTTTTTATGTCTTGCAACTTTGTTGTTACTGTTTGAAAACTGGACATTTTAGTTATTATATTGTAATGACTCTGGGTTATAATTTTCCCCCGTGAACTTTTCTTTCTTTCTTTCTTTCTTTTTTTCTTTCTTTCTTTCTTTCTTATTTTCCTTTGTTTAAAGCATGCTTGGTTTAAATCTGTGAAATCTTTCTCACAGTGTGACCACTGGCGTCTCTGTTTGGTTATTTTTTTATTCTTTTAAGATTCTGTACATAGTTTAGTGGCCAGTCAATGATTGGATAAAGTTTATGTGCAAACACATCAAGCCAAGTGTTCTGCCAATGGAGCTGTGTATGGGGATGGAAGCACATTCAAAGTTCAGGTCATTTTAAGTCTGTTCTGACTATTGCTTTCCGCTGTGTCCTTTTGCATTCCTATATACCTGCTCACAACTTCATGGTTGACCAAGAGTGTGTTAATCTGTTGGACCCTCTCTGATATACACTGTTCATTCTCATGTCAGCCAAGAATATGCTTCCCCCAACCATGACCTCATCCTCATGCTAGTAGAGCCAGTGACTCTCCCATTTATGCCTGCTGCCAAGTATCATCACTTGCACTGGGAGTGCCACTGGCCATGGGCACCACTCATGGCTCCCGATCAACTGAACCCCTTCATTCTGACCAGTCAAGCTGCTAATCCTCATGGCGGCCTTACCCTGGCAGAACCTCTGTGCTGACTGAGCTAGGGAAGATGAGAAGAACACTGAGTTCCACTGTTCTTAACTAAAGTTCAGCATAAACACTTCTGAGTTTGTTGTATGCCTTTAGTCAATTTCCAGAGTGTTAAAATGGTTGTTTTTGTCTGTTTTGTCTAATTTTATAGTTCCTTTTGAGGGGGAAGGATTTTCCAGCCTCCTCACTCAGCCATAGATAGAAATACCTTCCATAGTTGCTAATGTCTTTTTATATCCATGGCCTCGTTTGATCCTGACAATGTCTAAGTGAGATAAGCAGAACACATATTCTTAGTCCTCTTCCAAAAATACAAAAAAGGATGCTCAGAGAGGTGAAATGACTTGCCAGTGTCAATCAGCTTGAAACTGGCTGAGCCAGAGATCCAGCTTGGTCTTTTATCTTTCTATATTTTCTACTATAATTGCCTGGGTAGGGCTCCATTAAGCAATGAGCAAGGAAGCTGTCTTCATTGGCTCTGGTTGCTATAACAAAATACCATAGACTCTTGGCTTAAACATTAGACTTTTTTTTTTTCTCATAGTTCTGGAGACTAGAGTCCCAAGATCAAGGTCCCAGCAGATTTGTTTCCTGATAAAGACCTTCTTCCTGGTTACAGAGAGTCACCTTCTTACTGAGTGCTCACATAGCTTTTCCTTAGTGCATTTTCACAAAGAGAGAAAGAGAGATATTTCTGTCTTCCTCTTCATAGAAAGGCAAACTCATTGTGAGAGTCCTAACTTCATGACCTAATCTAAATCTACCACCCGAACACCCTATCTCCGAATAACATCACATTGGAGGCTAGAGCTTCAATATAAGAATTTGGAGAGGGGACAGAGACGCAAACATTCAGCCCATCATAGGAGCCACCCCAGAACTTTCTCCTGCTGTCTGAGGCTTGGCTAGTTTCACTGAGTCCTCATATTCATCCAAAGCCAAACTTCAAAGGGAAAAAAAACAAAATAAAAACTCCAGCTGTGGATGCTGAAGCTCAGGGCCTTTCCTCTTCTTGCCATGACAGTGAGAGCTGATAGGGAACTTCCTTTCTCCTATAGCCACCTGACTAAGGGATGCTGCACTTCATTTGTAAGTAGCCTCCAAATTATGACTATGCACATATTTTGACCTGTATTAAAGTTGTAACTGCCATTTTATTTTTCCAGCTTTCTCTATGAAACTGTCCATCAGGGAAGGATAACATTTGCTTTAAGATCCAGGGATTTATAATCACTCCCCAAATCAGAGTATTATCTTTTATGCCAAAGATTTCCATATGCAAACTTTGGAGCTTGACAGGATTTGCCTGAGTCTCCAGAGAGAGTAGTCTGAGCTCTACGTTCTTGGGGTGACTGCCTCAGAAATAACTCCAGAGCAATCAGCCAGGGGCAGGATCTCATGAGGAGAAAGTGTTGGACTGCTCTGTTGTTAATATGCTGTATGACCATGGATATTAGGGCCAGTTCCCTGCTGATCCAGGCTGTTACATATTGAGCACTTAACATGCACCTAACCTTATATAAGGAGCTTTACATACAAAACTTGGATGTCCCCAGACCTTATTAGCCTATGGTCTCATTGATGGTAATATTCCAGATTTCCTGAATTTCTTTGTCAATGACTTGTGGAAGACCTCCAACTCACTCAAAGTTCTGCCCAGGGCTTTCTAGAAGACACTCAGAGCCTCCCATGTAATTAAAAAGTCTACTCTGGTTTCTTCACATCACATTCCTTGAATATACTCTGTGTGCCTACAAGTCACTGGGAAGGTGGCACCATGTCTCTGCCCTTAGGGTTACAGCCCACACGACCACTATACTTCTGCTCCATGGGCTAACCCTAAGAACTCCCAAAGCTGCAAACCCTCAAATAGTCACACTGTCTTCAGTACACCATCAACATTTTTCCCTAGAGAAAGAGGGAGAAAGACTCTAGTCCCCACTCTATGCTAAACCTTGGTCTCTAGGTCTCAAAGCAGTACTGGTTGGGTCCAGAGTATAATAGCTCCTCCAGCTTCTCAGTAAGGCTCAGACCTGTCCTGGGTGTCTGCTGCTGTGTAACAAACTACCCAAAACTCAGTGGCTTAAAATAACAACTGTGTATTATTTTTCACAATTCTGTGGCTTGACCAAACAGTTCTGTGAACCCTGATCCATGAGGTCTCTCATGAGGCTGCAGTCATATGGTGGCTAGGGCTAGAGCATATGAGGCAGCTTTACTCATATGACCTGTGGCTTAATGCCATTATTTGGAAGTCTGACACTTCTGTCTATTCAAGTGGTCTTTCTAATTGGCTAGGTTGGACTTCTTCTCATGATAGCTGGATGGTTAATTCAATTGGTTAACAGTAGTCACGGGGCCAACCAAGATTCAAGGGGAGAGAGAACAAAACCTACCTTCTGATGGGGTATCCTTAGTGCACTATCATCCTTAGTGCACTATCATCCCCCCAGTTCTTGAGGGTGTTCCAAAGGCAGTGTTGTCCTTGTGAGCTCTCTCTGCTCCATGTAAATCAGCTGAGCAAATGAACGTCTGAGGAGTTGATGAGCTGTGAAAACAAGCTCAGTTTAGGCTCAGTTGGAACCTCTACAGTGATCTCAAATGTGTCTTACTTTAATCCAGCAAGGTAGGTTGTGTTATTCTCTAATTTGTAGATAAAGAAAGGAACTGAAACTCAAGAGAGAGTAAGAGATTTGTCAAAGGTCACAGCTAGCAACGACCAAACCAGGATTCAAACTCAGGGCCGCCTAACTCCAAAGACCAGAAGCTCTTTTGGCTACGCCATTCTGCTTCTCATCTCTCTGGCTCTTGGTGCCTTCAGTGTAATTGTAGAGTTGAGTGAGGAACAGAATGATTTTTAAGAACTATTACAACTCTAAAAGTTCATCATTCTTTCCTTCCTGTCACCTTCTTGAAGAAACATGTCTTCACCTGCTGCTTTTCTGTGTCTCTGTTGACAAGATTTTAGCACCATAGGATTTGTGTGTGTGTGTGGTACTATTTTTATGAAAATCCAAGTGGCTCTTATAAAAAGGTCCTTCAAATTCCTGTTGGGAGAGAGTTAGTTAACTTTGAATATCCTTCCCGATCCCATAAACCCATCTTAAATATTCAGTACTTTTTCTGAGAGCTGCAAGGTATCACAGAGTAGAGTTTTCAGGTTATCACTCCCTTGCTGAAAAGCTTTCATGGCTCCCACACTGCCATTAGGATAAAATCTAAACTCTCAACTGGCACAGAGGCCCTTCCAGGTCTGATCTGCTCCTCCAGTCTTATATTGCCACACTGAGACACTGACAGTTTCCTGTAGATAACTTGTGTCTCTGTGCCTTTGTTGCCATTGTCTAAAAGGCCTCTCTCCACCCTTTTGCTCCTAGTTCACTCTTATTCATTCTTGAAATCACAGTGTATACAGATCATAAGGAAAGCTAGGTCTAAAAATCTGCCTCTCTTCTCCCAGAGTGCCCTAGGCATAACATTGTCATCTCACTCACTACTTTATGTTGAAAGTAACTCTTTATTTATCTCTCTCCCCCAAATACGATGAACTCCCTGAATACAGGAATTATGTTTTATTCTTCTTTATAATACCAACTTCCTGTACCAGCTCAATGCCTTGCACAGAGCAGGCATCCAGAGAATGGTTGAAATGAACACGGATCAGAACAAGATGTAAACTCCATTAGGGCAAGTCTCCATTTGTCTTATTCATCACAAAATCCCCAGTGCATAACGCACAGCAGGAGCACAATAAATATTTGCTACTTATGCTGTTTCTTCTGCCTGAAATGAGCCTCTTCATTCATTGTATTATGTCCAAATCATGCCTATTTTTCAAGAAACTATTCCATTCCTCCATTATCCACAGTTGCATTTTGACCATGATGGAGTAACTGGAAGTGAACTAACCATCTTAGCATAAACAATTGTAAAAACAAGCATATATGAAATTACTGTTTTCAGATATTGGACAAAAGGCAGCACAAAACTATGGTCTCCATGAGAAAGGAAAAAAATAACATGAGTCGGTAGTCGCCCCAGCTCTCAGCCTAGATGAATTTTATAAAACTGCAGGGAAGGCCTGACCAGGCAGTGGTGCAATGAATAGAGTGTCGGACTGGGATGCAGAAGTCCCAGGTTCGAGACCCCAAGGTCACCAGCTTGAGTGTGGGCACATCTTGCTTCAGCTAAAGCTCACCAGCTTGGACCCAAGGTCGCTGGCTCCAGCAAGCGGGTGCTTGGTCTGCTGAAGTCCCGCGATCAAGGCACATGTGAGAAAGCAATCAATGAACAACTAAGGTGTCGCAAGGAAAAACTGATGATTGATGCTTCTCATCTCTCTCTGCTCCTGTCTGTCTGTCCCTATCTATCCCTCTCTCTGACTCTCTCTCTGTCCCTGTAAAAAAATAATAAATCTGCAGGGAAGATGAGGACGGACAGAGCACAGCTTTCTTATTCACTGAGTTTAGTGCAACTGACTGGGACTGGTGGGACAGGGTAGTAAAGAGACAAATACTAAAATTCACATACATGTTCAGGGAAATACCCCATGAGACCGGATAAAGAACACCTACTGGGGAAAGAACAGCTACCAGGGAATTAAACAACTACCAAGCAGTTGTCTGCCAAAGCTCACAACAGGCTCAGAGATGTTTAAATTTCAACCATTCAGGATAGAAAGACCTAAGCTTTCATTAGAGACTCTCAAACTGCCATGCTTTAGGAATAGGGTTACTCTAACAATAAAGTCTATTTTAGGCCTATTCTAATAAAGGCAAAATAATCCTTGAAAGGATTGGCTAATCTGCAAGTAAATTAACTGCCTACCTACACAGAAGTTCAACACTTTCCTTTTTAAATGAAGAAAACAAAATCCAGACTTTGAATATTCTAGCATTTATAAAAGGCAGTGTACAATAAAAAATTACCATATATGTAAAGAAGGTGGTTATGGGACCTGTTACTAAGGGAAAAATAAGTCATTAAAAACAGAAATAACAGGATAATAGAATTAGCAGACAGGAACTTTAAAACAGCTACTATAAATATGTTCAAGGAGTTAAAGAAAAATATAAACATAAGGAGTGAGCAAATAGAGAATTTCAATAAAGAAATGGAACCAGAAGAAAATTCTTGAAATGAAAAAGAAATAATATCTGCAATAAAAAGTTTGCTGATGGTTTTAATGACAGAATGAATAGACACTGCAGAAGGAAAAAAAATCCATGAACTTAAATGTACATAATAGAAATTACTCAAACTGAAACAAAGGGAGATAAGAAAAGGAAAAAGCTGAAAGAAACGAACAGAACTTCAGTGACCTGTGGGACAAACTCAAATGGTTTAACATGTAATTAGAGTCCATTTGACATGTAATTAGATGTTCTTAGGATCAATAAAGGAGATTTAAGAAAGAGATGAGGACAGAAAATAAGTGATAAGGTAATGACTGAATTTTTTCCAAATGTGATATAAACTCTGAACCTACAGATCCAAAACTTCAACAAACCGAAGAGGAATGAACACAGAGCAGACCATAGTAAAAGTTCTGGAGATCAATTGTAAAGGAAAAAAGTCTTAAAAGCAACTATGAAAAAACACAAGTCCTTTCTGTTCCATGAATTGCTTTCTCCCACTGCGGTCCCTCCTCCTGCCAGCTTCCCCAGCACCTTCCCTTCAGCGCTCCTTTTCCTCTGCATTGACCATCAATTTGTGCCGGTGCCTCATCTTCCTGACCAGGTTTTTGTTTTTTGTTTTTTGTTTTTTTTTTTAAATTAAAAAAAATTTTTTTTTAATGAAAACATCTCCAGTTTATCTTAACATTCAATTGTGTTGCATACCCGTCACCAAAAGTCAAATTGTCCTCTGTTACCTTCTATCTGGATTTCCCTGTGTCCCTCCCCTCCTCCGTATCCCACCCTTCCCTTCCTCCCCCCACCCCGTAACCACCACTCTCTTGTCCATGTCTCATAGTCTCACTTTTATGTCCCACTTATGTATGAAATCATGCTGTTCTCAGTTTTTCTTTTTTTCTGATTTACTTATTTCACTCCGTATAATGTTATCAAGGACCATCCATTTTGTTATAAATGATCCGATGTCATCATTTCTTATGGCTGAGTAGTATTCCATAGTATATATGTACCATAGCTTTTTAATCCACTCGTCTTCTGACGGACACTTGGGCTGGTTCCAGATCTTCGCTATTGTGAACAATGCTGCCAGGAACATGGGGGCGCATTTCTTCTTTTCGAACAGTGCTAAGGTGTTCTTAGGGTATATTCCTATAAGTGGGATAGCCGGGTCAAAAGGCAGTTTGATTTTTAATTTTTTGAAGAATCTCCAAACTGTTTTCCATAGTGGCTGCTGACCGGGTTTTGAGTGACTTAGAATCCATCTCGCTATGAAACATATAGAAACATCTTGCCAATAGTTGTTACTCAATGAATGTTTGTAGAATGAATGAATGAAGTACATGAATGAATAAAGATAAGAGTGACACATGTTGATCATCAAATCCTGCACCTCTAACCAAACAATTTCTAAAAAGCAGTAGGGGCTAAGTCATCCGGTAAGAGAGTTATACCTCCCCTTTCAGAATAATATTTTAAACTACAATTTATTAAGTATTCACTGAATCAGGGGCACTGTGGTTAAGTCCTTTATACCCACCTAATTAAAGTCTTATAGAGAATACTAAGGGGCCAACAGTGAAGTAAATCACCTCTGGTCACAGAGATAGTGACTGAAGTTGCTAGGATTTTTCTCTCAAGATCAAATCAAGATTTCAAAAATTTCACCTCTTTGTTCTACTTTGTACTCATTACACATTTCTTAATAGATTTTTATGCTTTTGCTTATGCTATTACTTCTGTCTGTAATGCTCTCTCTCATTCACCTGATAAAGCTCTGTTCCTTGCTCAAGGCCACATCAGACACTGACTTTAGCAGGAACAATTAGTTCACACCCTACCATGAATCCACAAGGAAGAGCCCTTACCAAATGCCCACATTGTTTTAAGCCAAAGGAATCCTGAGATAAGTGAGATATGTTTTATGTCCTAAAGAAATATGGAGTCACATCAGAGAAAGACTCCTGTGACAAGTGAAATCAGTACTGGGAGAAGGAGCTCTGGGGAGTTGGAGATCCCTAAACCATCTGTAGTAGTCAGGGAGGGCTTCCTGCAGAGGTGAGTCTCAAGGATATAGGACTCCTGAGATGAATCTCAAGGATATGAAGACTGGCCAAAGTATAAAATACTATGGTAAGAAAAAATGCTTTGTTCCTTCATAGAAGGGCGCAATGGTAAAGAATCCAGAATCTTTGGTATGTTGGGGAGAAATTCTCTTAGAAGCTGCTCATTCCCCCCAGTCTCTCTCTCTCCAGCAGGCTTTTCTGCAGATCTCAGTTCCTGTTGTTTTCTTTCCTTTTTTCTTTTGAGAGGAGGGAAAATAGTGAGATAGACTCTCACATGCACCCCAACCAGATCGATCCACCCAGCAGCCCCTGTCTGCGGCTAATACTTGAATCAACCAAAGTGTTTTTAGTGTCAGGGGCCGATGCTCAAACCAGTCAAGCCCCTGACTCCCAAACCAGAAGACGAAGAGAAGGGCGAGGGGAAAGGGGAAAAGAAAGAAGCAGATGGTCACTTCTCTTGTGTTCCCTGACTGGAAATTGAACCCAGGACATCCATACACCAGGCCAACGCTCTGTCCACTGAGCCACCTGGCCAGGGCCTCCTGTTTGTTTCCTAAGAGAAGTCTGAAATAACTCTGATCCCTGCCTACCACACAACATGGGGCATTCAACTCCTTGCAAATGGATATACTTGAAGAGTGAGAAATTAATGGCTCACAATTTTTCAAATTTAGGGAAAATCCATAGTTGTCCCAGCTTTATAGCTTGGTGTTATTGGATAATCAAACACAACTATTTTCTGAAAATAGAGAGGGATTTCCTCTTCCCCATCCCCCTTGCAATTCCCAGCTGCCTCCACAGGCAGTGGCTGAGTGGGGGGCACCAGTGTTTTGCCTGGGTCCAGGCCCCGCATTGTTCTTTTTATTCTAGACTTTATAATTGGTTCTTGCAGACCGGGTTAATTTCCCGCTGTGAATTCCCTACCAAAACAGCATGAGTCCTGCGGGGAAAGCAGAGGAGAAATTGCTTCCAGGTGCCACCTGGCCTCCTGGCATGGTTGCGAGGGAGGCCATGTTGGGAAGTGCGAGGGGCAAGGGCTTTTCAAGGCTTAGGTACCAGGGTTAAGCAGACCCATTTCCTAGCCTGGTGCCCTTGGGCCAGTGTATAACCTCAAAGCTTTAGTCCACTCACCTGTAAAACAGGAATATACCACTTTTTTCACCATGGTAAGAGATGTAACAGGCTGGTTCAGGCTTAAGTGAGCAGGCATTCAGCAAATGGCCTTGCCTCCTGGTTGCTAGGTACAAACCTGTCACCATCTGCATCTTTCTTCCTCTGGGCAGTCTCCTTCTGAGATATTCAGGTAACCTACCTTCCACATGTTTCCTTTCAGTCAACAGCAGGTAATAATTCAATGAATACATTTTTTTTCTATCTCAAAGAAGATGTAAAGTTTAAATGAGAGAATAGAGTCTTTTTAAAACTCTGCATTTAAATATTCTACCAGTATTTCTTAGGGTTCCATTGACATTTGGGGTAGAACATTGTTAGCATCCCTGATTCTTGGGTATTGGGTACCAGCAACAGCTTCCTTAGTCATCATAACCAAAACCATAACCAAAAGCCACCTCCACTCAGCTCCAGCCACACCCAGCACATACATGCACAGTCACACACCGTGCCCCGTCCGAGAAACCATTTCTCTGAGACACCCTCACCTCATTTGTCCAGAGTGTATCATCTCTGTACTCTGGGTCTTAGAAGTATTCCTATGGAACCAATATTCAGACGTGGAACATTATTTTAAATGTTTATTTATTTTTAATATCCTTTTTTCCAATCATACAAGTAGTATATGGTACTTGAAAAAGTAAATCAGTAGAGAAGTATGACAAGTTAAAAAAATGAATACCCTTAGAATTAACATTTTAAACATTTATACTATTTTTTATTATAAGAGTAATAAAACCACATATCTAAAAATTCAAACCATGCTAAAGGGTATACAATGAAAAGTAAAAGTCTTCAGCATCCACTCCATCCTATCATTAACAATTTTATATGTATTTTTCTAGAAATTTCTATACAGAATCATAGGTCCATATGCCTTTTCAAACACAGATGGACTCACGCTCTTAACTACTGTTCTGCAAGATGCTGTTGGTTGTTTTTGCATAAATAATACATCTTACAAGATCACCCTTCAGCAGCACTTTCAGATCTTCCTCATTCTTTTTAACAAATATTGCATGGGTACAGGGCCCAGTTGTTTCTCTGTCTTCACTCTTACAAACAGTGCTGCAGTTAGACTGTCGTCAGCACAAGATGGAGTGCCCTCTCTCCACAGGGGATACTTCCCATCCCCAGTGGATGCCTGAAACCACAGAGTGCTGACCTCTATGTAGACTACTGTTTTTTTCTATATATACATACCTATGATAAAGTTTAAAATTTATATATTCGTCTCGGGAAGAGATTCACAATATCTAGTAATAAAATGTAACAACATCCTATAATAAAAACAGGTGAATGTGGTCTCTGTCTCTCAAAATACCTTAATTGAACTGTCCTCACCCTGTGCTGAAGAAGATACACGCCTACGTGATGAGATGACACAGGCATGTGAGGTAGCATCAGGCTACTGTAAGGGTGACTTAGATACAAGCACGGTGATGCCTCTACGGTCAATCTTATAACCTAGACAGCTACTGCGTGACAAGTGGGCGGGCAGCGGGAAGATGCCGAATAAAGGGATGATTCACAGTCTGGTGGGTCAGACTGGATGGCACAAGATTTCATCACACTACTCAGAATGGCACACAATTTTAAATTTATGAATTGTTTATTTCTGGAATTTTCCATTTAACATTTCAGACCACAATAAACTGCGGGTAACCAAAACAGCAGGAAGCAAAAGCACAGACAAGGGGGCAACTACGGTACCAGGCGCAAGGACCTCATGTTGTCCATAGTAATAGGAGGATGGAGATTCAGTGGGTCTGGGAGGATGCACCCAAGGCAGCCCAAGCTGAGCAGCAGAGACTGGGAAGACACATAAGGGGAAGCCAGATGCCAGGGTCCTGACTCAGCTCAGCCACTCTGTCACATGGGGACCTTGAGCGGGTCTCTTGGGGCCATCATTTACTCAGCTATAAAATTAGAAGGTAGCACAAAATTACTTGTACATCACCAATACAGATGAGTCTAGAACTGTGAAAATAAGTTCTAAAATGATGCTGTGATCCAATAAATGTGGTGGAAATGCGAAACCATCGTTTATGTCCTCGTGCGAGGCAGCTGCATTCATTAAGCACTACAGTTTAGAAGACAGCGAGCTTTGAGGGAGGGCCTGACGTGGGACAAAAGGACTGGAAAAACCCTCTGAGGTTAGTGAGGAGGAATGGAGTTGTTTAACCTGCAGATAAGAAGGCTGAGCTGCGATTTAATTACTCTCTGAATGTATAGCAGGGCTTCTCTGAAGAGAGTTCTGAATGCTTGTTTTTCGTGTCCTTAGAAGATGAAGCCAAAGAGAAGGAGCTGAAATGAAAGCAGCAGCACTTTGTGTGAGTTGGAGAAAGACTTAGTTGATGATTGGGATTAAACAAAAAGTTGAAAGCAGAAGCTGGCTACCAAAGGATATTGTGTGCATCTGTAACTCTGGGTATATTCAAGCATAGTTAAAACATCTGCCTGGAGATGGAAGGACCGTGCCCAAAATTTTTCTAGGTCCTTTCCCACATCATGTGATTCTTCCAGCCTCTAAATGCCAAGTTAACCTCTGGTTAATATTAACAGATTCAGGCAAATCTTGACATTAATGATTAACATTCTAATAGAGAGAGCTGATATTAAACACATCTGAATTATTGATGTGCTCTGGGGTTCCATAGGGCTAATTTATTAATAAGTTGCAGATTTTTATTTCTTCTTTGTAAGATTGGACATTGCTCAGGTTTAGAGGATTAAGTCTGGGAGCATACAACTTAAGTATGCAATGGCTGAGGTCTGGACCTTAGCTGTGTTGCATACAAGCACAAAAAAATGAAAAGCTAAAGGCAACTGTGTAGGCAGTGAGCAAATAAACACATGGCTGTATGTTGAGAAACAGGCACCACAGTTTTGGTCTTCAGGCAGGACAGATTATTGGCTTTGTGATGCCTTTGAGATTTAAGTATATCTGTGAGGGTTGCCCACCATTTAATCCAAATGACCCTTCTCTAGGACTTTACATAATAGTGTTCAATTGCTATGCAACAAATTAACCCAAAATTTAGCCACTTAAAACAGCAATCTTATTTCATGCAGTGTTTGTGCATCAGAAATTGACAAGCAGCTTCCCTGAGTAGTCAAACTTGGTGGCTCAGAAAGGGTGAGAGTCCTGGAAGACTTACCTGGGGCTGAAGGATCTGTTTCCAAGAGGGTAAACTGATGCTGGGTGTTGGCAGGAGATCTCAGCGTCTCCTCACAAGGATGTCTCTCTTGCTGTTTGAGTGTTCTCCCAGTGTGGCAGTGGGCCTCCCCTACAGCAGGCAACCTAAGCAAACACAGGGAGAAAACCACAATGTCTTTTAGGACATTGCCCTGCAAGTAGCATCCTGTATATCCACATATCCTATTGGTGTTCCCAGGTCAGCTTTACAATGTGGGGGACAATGACACACCCACTGGCACAAATACCAGAAGTAAAGTCCATCAGGGCCCACCTTGGAGGCTGGCTACCGCACTTTACATGGGAGTCCTTTGTGTGGTTAGGAGTTAATAGTACAGCCCTTGGAGACATACATATGTGACCCTGAGTCCTAGCCCTATGTGGGTGAGTGTCCTGAGGCAAGAACATAACCTGTCTTACCATCAGTTTCCTCATCTGTCACATAGGTAATAGTTCTTGCCTCTAAGAGGTGCTCCGTGCATGAGATGAGATAAAGTGTATGCAGTGCTCACACAATGCCTGCAGTAAAGGACTTGACCTGTGATCGTAACTACTATTCTTATTACTTCGAGTACATTCACGTTTATCATATTTTCAGATGGCATTTTGATTTGCCCTTCTTGAGAATTTTTTGAGGACTAATATGCATACATTAAAATGTTTAAGTATGTTAAGAGACATCTTACAGTGTAGCTATCCCTGTAGCCATAACCCAGATCAAGATACATAAAATACTTTTAGTAAACCCTCATGTACCTACCTGAGACAACCAATCTTGCAGCTTCTATGAATATTGCTTTGTTTTGCCTGCTTTTCAATTTTATAGAAACATACAGTGTATACTTGTCTTTTAATAGCTTTTCAATTATAGTTGACATACAGTGTTAAATTATTATATATATATAGTGATTAGACTTTTATATAACTAATGAAGTGATCACCCTGATAAGTCTAGTAGCTATCTGACACCATACATACTTATTATGATGTTACTGACTACATTCCCTGTACTGTACTTGACATCCCCACGACTATTTTCATAATAGGCAATTGGTACTTCCTAATCTCTTCACCTTTTCACCCACCCCTCTAACCCCACTGTCATCTGGCCACCATCAATTTGTTCTCTGTACCTATGGACTGTTTCTGTTTTGTTTGTTTATTTTGTTTTTTAGATTCCACATAAAAGTGCAATTATATGGTATTTGTCTTTCTCTGTGTAATTTATTTCACTTAAAATAATATATTCTGGGTCCACCCATGTTGTCACAAACAGGAGATTTCAGTCTTTGTATGGCTGACTAATACTCCGTTCTGCACATGGACCACATCTTTTCTATTTTCCACTGATGGGCCCTTGGATTGTTCTTCCATATCTTGGCTATTATAATAATGCTTTAGTGAACATAGGGTGCATATGCCTTTCCAAATTGCTGGTTTGGATTTCTTCAGATAAAGACCCAGAAGTAAAATTGTGGGATCATATAGTAAGTTCTATTTTAAATTTTTTTTTTTTTTTGAGGAACCTTCATACTGTTTTCCACAGTGGCTCTACCAGTCTGCATTCTCACCAACAGTGCAGGAGGGTTCCCTTTTCTCCACATCCTTGCAAACACTTATTGTTTATCGACTTATTGACGATAGCCATTCTGACAGGTGTGAGGTTTGAACTTTCATTTTCCTAATGGTTACTGGTATTGAGCATTTATTCATATGTCTAGGCCATACGTATGTCCTTTTAGGAGGAATGTCAATTCAGGTCCTCTGTCCATTTTTCACTTGGATTGTTTGGTTTATTTTATGTTCTTTTTATGAGTTTCTTATGTATTTTGGTTATTAACTCTTTATTGGATGTATCTTTTTCCATTCAGGATGTATCTTTTATTGGCAGATATATTTTTCCATTCAGTAAGTTGTCTTTATTTTATTGACAGTTTCCTTCACTATGCAAAATCTTTTTAGTTTCATATCCTCTTATATCTGGCTTCTTTCACTTGCTACACATGAATCTCAAAAATCAGTGAGATTCATTTATATTGCTGCATTTAGCAATAGCTTTTGTTAGTTGCTGTGCAACATTTCATTGTATTAATAAACTACAACTTATTTATCAGTTTACCTATTGATGGGCATTTAGATTGTTTCCAGACTCTTATAAATGAAGCTGCTATAAACAGCACTTTTATTATGTTATCATCACAGCAGAGTAGACTAAGAATATGAAAGTATCTAGCTGGAACCCCATATGGCTGATAGAGACATGATAGATGGAGAGGAAACCCAAAAAAGTTGTTGCTATTATTCTTGTTATTATTATTCTTAATATTTATTAAGCTTTTTCTGTGGGCCAAACATTAGACTATATGTTCTTTTCCATTTTTAATCCTCCTAGAACCCATAAGACACAACATAATTGTCTTCATTTGAGAGCTGAGGAAACTGAGCTCAGAGAGTTTAAGTTACTGGCTTAATCAAATTGACAGTAACCTAAAAAGCCGAGTTAAACTCTGCCCATTGACTCCAGAGCACTTACCCACTAAGCCAGGAGTCAGGGGACCTGCACTCAAGTCCCCTCATCCACTCACAGTGTGACAGTGTCCCATGTAATCTCCCAGAGTTACCACCCTACTTATGATCACTGATGGATAAAGCTCTTATGAGAATAAGATATAAAATCACTTTGTTCAGTGTCTGGAATATAGTGTATGATTAATATCAGTTTTCTTCCTTCTGAAAAATTAAAAATCTTAACTGTTAGAGATGTTTCTTTGAGTTATAATAAACTTACAAAAAAAAAACACCTTAATTTATTACTTCAACAAACAGCCAAAATTAGAATTTCCTGAGAAACTCCAAATTTTCATTCCCTTCTGTCATCCCGACATTTCTGTGTCACTACTCCAGGAGGACAAAGAACCCAGAGGAAAAGAGGGAATTACTCTTAGTGTATCCAAAATGAAAATTCAGTGTTCTGAAGGGATGTATTCTTCTGATACACTCTGGAAGGAGACCAGGGACTCGGAAAGAAAGAAAAAGATCTGTCACATTGCAGAAGGTCTCCTGAGTGGCAGCAGCACAGGGGTGCTGTCCCTATATTTTGTATGGCACTTCTGGGCTGGCCCTGAGACCCACAAGAGCCTGGGGAGGGCTGATAACAGAAAAACAATTCAAGACGTTGGCTGATCTTCACTGAACCTAGAAACCATACAGAGAAAGACCAAGAAATACCAGTTATTTTCTGCAGGATTAGGAAACAGCAACAATATAAACAATGTCCAAGGAAACTGGGAAAATATTTGCATTATGTAAAACATATTTATTTAACATACACAAAGGTTTACAATTAATAAGCAGGAAAAATAACCCAATAAGAAAAAATGTGCAAAGCTGTGCAGCAGTTCACAAATACATGAATAAAAATATCTGATAAACATAGAAAAATGCTCAAACACTAATAGAATAATGAATATTGAAATGAATTTAAGGTATTTTTCATCTATCAGATAAGCAGGATTTTTATGTTATTATTTTTCAGTTACAGTTGGCTACATTATTCAATTAGTTTCACGTGTCCAGCATAGTGACTAAACAGTTATATAACTTATAAAGTGATCACCCCGATAAATCTAATACCCAGCTGACACCATACAAAAATATATTATTATTGACTATATTCCCTATGCTGTACTTTACATCATTGTGACAGTTTTTATAACTGGAAATTTGTACTTAATCCTTTTACCCATTTCACCCATTCCCCAAACCCCCTCCAATTTGAGGACCATCAATTTGTTCTCTGTATATATGAGTTTCTCTTTTGTTTAATCACTTATTTGCTTTTTAGATTCCACATATAAGTGAAATTAATTATATGGTATTTATCTTTCTGTGCCTAACTTATTTAATTTAGTATAATACCCTCTTTTTTTTCATTGATTTTAATTTACTGTTTTTAAATAGATTCTAGTGTTACCCGGAATGCATCTACCCTCCCCCGTATTCCCTTCAACATCTCCCTTGACCCCCTCCCCAAAGCACCCTCTCCCCTTCCCTTGAGGTTTATCCCATCCTATCCTCCCCTTTCCCTCTGTCCTCTTTCCCTCTGGTCCCTTTGATCCCTCCTCTGTCTCAATTCCATTCTTCAGTTCACACTGTTCATTTCCTCAAATGAGTGAGGTCATATGATATTTTTCATTCTCAGCCTGGTTTATTTCACTTAACATAATAGTTTCCAGGTTACCACATGTTGTCGCAAAAGATAAGATTTCCTTCTTTTTCATGGCCCCATAGTATTCCATTGTATATATGTACCACAGCTTTTATTTTTAAAGATTTCTTTTATTTTTATTTATTTATTTTTTTACAGGGACAGAGAGAGAATCAGAAAGAAGGATAGATAGGGACAGACAGACAGGAACGGAGAGAGGTGAGAAGCATCAGTCATCAGTTTTCGTTGCTGTTGCTACACCTTAGTTGTTCATTGATTGGTTTTTAACATGTGTCTTGACCGCAGGCCTTCAGCAGACCGAGCAACCCCTTGCTGGAGCCAGCGACCTTGGGTCCAAGCTGGCGAGCTTTTGCTAGAGCCAGATGATCCTGCACTCAAGCTGGCGAGCTCAGGGTCTCGAACCTGGGTCCTCTGCATCCCAGTCCGACGCTCTATCCACTGCGCCACTGCCTGGTCAGGCTGTACCAAAGCTTTTTAATCCACTCGTTCACTGACGGACACTTGGGCTGTTCACAGATCTTCCCTATTGTGAACAATGCTGCCATAAACATGGGGGTGCATTTCTTCTTTTGAATCATTGATATAATTTTCTTGGGATATATTCCTAAAAGTGGGATGGCTGGGTCAAAAGGCAGTCCCATTTTTAATTTCTTAAGGAATCTCCATACTGTTTTCCACAGTGGCTGCACCAGTCCGCATTCCCACCAGCAGTGCAGGAGGGTTCCCTTTTCTCCACAACATGGTCAGCACTTATTCTGTGTTGTGTTGTTTTGTTAATGAACGCCATTTTGACTGTTGTGAGGTGGTATCTCATTGTGGTTTTAATTTGCATTTCTCTAATGATTAGTGATGTTGCACATTTTTTCATCTGTCTATTGACCATCTGTATGTCCTCTTTGGAGAAGTGTCTATTCATTTCTTTTGCCCATTTTTAGATTGGATTGTTTATCTTTCTGGTATTGAGTTTTACAAGTTCTTTATAAATTTTGGTTATTAACCCCTTATCAGATGTGCTGACGAATATGTTCTCCCATTGTGTGGTTTGTCTTTTTATTCTGTTCTTATTGTCTTTAGCTGTGCAAAAACTTTTAGTTTGATAAAGTCCCATTGTTAATCCTGTCTTTTATTTCACTTGCCCAGGGAGATAAATCAGCAAATATATTGCTGCGAGAGATGTTAGAGAGCTTACTGCCTATGTTTTTCTTCTAAGATGCTTATGGTTTTATGACTTACATTTAAGTCTTTTATCCATTTTGAGTTTATTTTTGTGAACAGTGTAAGTTGGTGGTCTAGTTTCATTTTTTTGCAGGTAGATGTCCAATTTTCCCAACACCATTTATTAAAGAAGCTGCCTTTACTCCATTGTATGCTCTTACCTCCTTTGTCAAATATCAGTTGTCCATAAAAGTGTGGGTTTATTTCTGGGTTCTCTGTTCTGTTCCATTGATCTATATGCCTGTTCTTATGCCAGTACTAAGCTGTTTTGAGTACAATGGCCTTGTAGTATAACTTGATATCAGGAAGTGTGAAACCTCCCATTTTATTCTTCATTTTCAAGATTGCTGAGGCTATTTGTATTCTTTTTTGGTTCCATATAAATTTTTGGAATATGTGTTCTATATCTTTGAAGTATGTCATTGAAATTTTAATTGGTATTGCATTGAATTTATAAATTGCTTTGGGTAATAAGAGTAGTGAAAGGGGGTACCCCTGCCTTGTTCCTGATCTTAAGGGGATTGCTTTTAATTTTTGCCTATTTAGTATGATGTTGGCTGTGGGTTTGTCATAGATGGCCTTTATCATGTTAAGGAATGTTCCCTGTATTCCCACTTTGCTGAGAGTTTTGATCATGAATGGGTGCTGGATTTTATCAAATGCTTTTTCTGCATCTATTGAAATTATCATGTGGTTTTTCTCCTTCCTTTTGTTTATGTGATGAATCACATTGATTGATTTGCAAATATTGTACTAACCTTGCCTCCCCAGAATAAATCGCACTTGATCATTATGCATGATTTTTTTTGATATATTGCTGGATCTGGTTTGCTAATATATTTTTGAGGATTTTAGCATCTCTATTTATCAGGGATATTGACCTATAAATTTTCTTTGTGCTATCTTTGCCTGGTTTTGGAATCAGAATTATGCCCGCTTCATAAAAGGAGTTTGGAAGTCTTCCTTCCTCTTGAATTTTTTGATACAGTTTGAGAGGGATAGGAGTTAGCTCTTCTTTGGATATTTGATAGAATTCACCTGTGAAGCCATCTGGCCCAGAGCTTTTGTTGGGAGTTTTTTGATAACTGTTTCGATCTCATTTTTTGTAATTGGTCTGTTTAGGTTTTCTGATTTTTCCTGATTGATTTTTGAAAGGTTATATGTTTCAAGGAATTTGTCCATTTCACCTAGGTTGTCTAATTTTTTGGCGTACAGTTCTTCATAGTATTTTCTTACAATCCTTTGTATTTCTATTGTGTCAGTTGTTATTTCTCCATTCTCATTTCTAATTTTATTTATTTGAGTCCTCTCTCTTTTTCTTGGTGAGTCTCTTTAGAGGTTCATCGATCTTCTTTACCTTTTTAAAGAACCAGCTCTTCGTCTCATTGATCCTCTGTATTCTTTTTTTAGCCTCTATGTCATTTATTTCTGCTCTTATTTTTATTATTTTCTTCCTTCTACTTCCTCTGGGATTTATTTGTTGTTCCTTTTCTAGTTCTTTTAGATGCAGGGTTAAGTTGGTTATTTGAGCTTTTTCTAGCTTCTTAAGGTATGCCTGTAATGCTATGAACTTCCCTCTCAGTAGTGCTTTTGCTGTGTCCCATAAATTTTGAGTTGATGTATGCTCATTATCATTCATTTCTAGGAATTTTTTTTATTTCTTCTTTGATTTCATTGTTAACCCATTCATTATTTAATAACATGCTATTTAGTTTCCAAGTGTTTTAGTATTTTTCAGTTTTTCTGTTGTGGTTGATATCTAGTTTCATGCCATTGTGCTCAGAGAAGATGCTTGATATGATTTCTTAAATTTGTTGAGATCCCTTTTGTGCCTTATTATGTGGTCTATCCTAGAGAATGTACCATGAGCACTTGTAAAGAATGTATATTCTGCTTTAGGGTGAAATGTTCTGAAGATATCTATTAAATCCAATTGATCTAGTGTATCATTTAAGCCTGCTGTTTCTTTGTTAATTTTCTTTCTTGAGGATCTATCTAGTGATGTTAGTGGGGTTTTGAAATCTGCTACTATTATAGTATTGCTGTTGATCTCACCCTTTATATTTATCAAAGTCTGCTTTATATATTTAGGTGCTCCTATATTAGGTGCATAGATAATTATAATAGTTATATCTTCCTGTTGAATTGTTCCCTTTATCATTATGTAGTGACCTTCTTTATCTCTTACTGTTGCCTTTGTTTTAAAGTCTATTTTGTCAGATATAAGTATAACTACCCCAGCTTTTCTTTCATTTCCATCTGCATGAAATATTTTTTCCAACCTTTTACTTTCAGTCTATGTGTATCTTTTGTTTTGAGGTGTGTCTCTTGTAGACAGCATATGTATGTGTCCTGTTTTCTTATCCACACAGCTACCTTATGTCTTTTGATTGGATCGTTTAATCCATTTACATTTAAGGTTATTATTTATATGTAGTTGTTTATTGCCATTTTATTCTTTGAAGCTGTATTCTTTTTTTGCTATATTCTTTCTGAAAGTTGTTTTCTGTGCAGTCCCTTTAAGAAGAATCCTAGGTCTGAGAAATCTCTTTCTCGCAAACAGTATCCTGGCTTGTTTTGCAGCTAAATACTGTCCATACACCTCATCTAGGTTCTGGGGCCACAGGCTAGGGCTTCGTTTCTGGGGCTCAGGACACTCCCCTCTCTGCTAAACTCACCTCCCGTCATGCAAGTCCCTCCAGGTTGCCATTTTATCCCAGGAGCTGGGCAGCCCTCTCCACATTTCGCTTTTCCTACCAGTCTCAGTGTGGCTTCTTCAGTGATTCTTGGTTAAAGAATCCTCTTAGTTTAGTCAATTTTTCCAGATGATTGTTCTTAAAATTAAGTTGTAATCCACTTTGGTTCTGGGAGGTGGAAGTTGGTATGTCTGCCTACTCCATCACCATCTTGCCTCCCCCTAATACCCTCTTAATATAATATGATCTATTGTATTGTCTCAGATAGCAAGATTTTATTGTTTTTATGGCTGAGTGACATTCCAATGTGTGTGTGTGTATGAGAGTGTGTATGTGTGTATACATGTGTGTGTATATACATCTTCTTTGTGCATTTGTTCATTGATGAACACTTAGGTTGCTTCTATATTTTTGCTATTGTGAATAATGCTGCAGTGAACAAAGGGTTGCATATATCTTTTTAAATTAGTGTTTTAGATTTCTTGGGATAAATACTCAGAAGTGGAATTGCTGGTCGTATAGTGGTTCTAGTTTTAATTTTTTGAGGAACCTCCATACTGTTTTCCATAGTGGCTGCATCAATTTACAATCCACCAACAGTGGACAAGAGTAACATTTTCTCTACATTCTCCCCAACACTTGCTTTTTGGTTTATTGATTATAGCCATTCTGATAGGTATTAGGTAACAGCTCATTGTGGTCTTTATTTTCATTTCCCTGATGATTAGTGGTGTTGAGCATCTTTTCCATGTATCTTTTGGATCTCTATGTCAGCTTTGGAAAAATGTCTTTTCATGTCCTCTGCTAATTTTTTAATCAGATTGGGTTTTCTGTTTTGTTTTGTTTTTTTATGTAGAGCTGTATGAGTACTTTATTTTGATATTAATCCCTTATGAGATATACCATTTGCAAATATGTTCTCTCATTCTGTAGGTTGCCTTATTTTGTTGTTGATGGTTTCCTTTACAGTGCAGAAGCTCTTCAGTTTGATGTATTCCCATTTATTTACTTTTACTTTTGTTGGGTTCATGTAGGAAACATATCAAAAAAATAAATTGCTAAGTTCAGTGTCAAGCATTGCCTATATTTTCTTCTAGGAGCTTCAGTATTTCAGCTTTTACATTTACTTCTCTAATCCATTATGAGTTTATTTTGTATATGGTGTAAGAAAGTGCTCTACTTTCATTTTTGCATGTACCTATCCATTTTTCCCAACACTATTTATTGAAGAGACTATCTTTACTTCATTGTATATGATTTTCTCCTTTATCATAGGTTAATTGACTACATACATGTTGGTTTATTTCTGGGCTGTCTATTCTATTTTACTGATCAATATATCTGCTGTAAGCCAGTATCAGGCTGTTTTGATTACTATAAACTTGTATATTTTGATATCAGGTAGCATGATACATTTGGCTTTGTTCTTTTTTTCTCAAGATTGCTTTAGCTATTCATGATCTTTTGTGGTTCCATATAAATTTGGGGATTATTTGTTCTAGTTCTATGAAAAAATGTCATTGGCATATTAAAGAGATTGTATTGAATCTGTGGATTCTTTGAGTAGCATGAACATTTTAATAATGTTAATATTTTCTATTCATGAGCATAGTATATTCTTCCATTTATTTTTATCTTCTTTAATTTCTCTCTTCAATGTCTTATAGTTTTCTGAGTATAAGTCTTTTACCTCCTGGGTAAATGCTATTACTAGGTTTTTTAAATACAATTTTAAATGAAATTGTTTTATTAGTTTCCATTTCTGATACAGCTAGTGCTTGACTTACGACCACGATTGGTTCCAACAGACCGGTCATAACATGATTTGGTCGTAATTTGAGTAGGCTATATGTACAGTACTGTGAAATGACGTTATAAAAATCTTTAAGTCATATTTTATCATAATTTTCTCTCATTATTGTTATATATCCTAATTTTCTTTGTTCATTTTATGCCATTTGTATAATCTCTACACCATTTTGTTTTTATTTTTACATTCGTTAGGTTTAAGTAAAACACTGCATTACCAGTACAACTGGTTTAGTATTTACAAAACATACAAAATTACAAAATACAGGTGCATACAAAAACTGCTCCAGATGCGGAGCAGTCGTGGCTAGCGATTGTGGTCATAAAGTTGAATGGTCATAAGTTGCATAGGTCATAAGTCGATCAATATCTGTAGTTCATTATTGGTATATAAAAATGCAACCTATTTTGGAATATTAATTTTGTATCCTGCTATTTACTGAATTCATTTATCAGTTCTAATAGTTTTTGATAGAATCTTTAGGCTTCTCTATATATAGTATTATGTTATCTGAAAGTAATGACTTTTTTGCTTCTTTTTTCCTAATTATAATGTCTTTTACTTATTTTTCTTGTCTGATTGCTGTGACTAAGTCTTCCAGTACTATATTGAATTTAAAAAAATGGTGAAATGAACATCTTTATCTTGTTCCTGATCTTAAAGAAAATGTTTTCTTTTAAACATTAAATATGATGATTGATAGTTGTGGGTTTGTCATATATGCCCTTAATTTTGTTCAAGTATATTCCCTCTATCCCCACTTTGCTGAGTTTTTATCATTAGTGGATGTTACACTTTGTCAAATGTTTTTTCTCTGTCTGTCAATATGATCATATGATCATTTTGTTTATGTGGTGTATCACATAATTGATTTGCAGAAGTTGAATCAACCTTTCATCCCAGGAAAAAAAGATCCCATGATTATTGTATATGATCTTTATAATGTATTCCTTAATTTGGTTTGCTAATATCTTGGTTCAAATTTTTGCATGTCTGTTCATCAGGGGTGTTAGCTAAATTTTCTTTTTCTGTATGTAATGTCTTTGTCTGGTTTTGGTATTAGGGTAATACTTGTCTCTTCAAATGAATTTAGGAGCCTTCCTTTCTCTGCAACATTTTAGAATAATTTGAGAAGAGTAGGTATTAATTCTTCTTTAATATTTGATAAAATTCACCAATGAAGCTATTTGGTCTAAAACTTTTGTTTGTTGGAAGTGTTTTGATTAGTGATTTGATTTCTCTGGTAATTTTCGCTATATTCAGATTTTCTGTTTCTTCCTAATTCAGTCTTGGAAGATTATATGTTTCTAGTCATTTATCCATTTCTTTCAGGTTGACCAATTTGTTGGCATATAATTGTTCATTGTATTTTTTATAATCCTTTCTATATCTGTGGTGTCAGTTATCACTTCTCTTCTATTTCTGATTTTATTTATTTGGGTTCTCTTTTCTTGATGAGTCTGGCTAAATGTTTATCAATCTTGTTTATGTATTTTTTTTAAATGCAGCTTTTAATTTTATTGATCTTTTGCATTATTTTTTTTTACTCTTTATTTTATTTTTCTACTGATCTTTATTATTTCCCCCTTTTTAACTCACTTTCAGCTTTGTTTGTTGTTCTTTTTCTAGTTCCTTGAGGTGTAAGGTTAGATTGTTTATTTGATACTTTCCTTATTTCTTCAGATAGACCTTCTTGTTATGAATTTTCCCCTTAGACCTGCTTTGGCTGTGTCCCATAGGTTTTTGAGTTGCTACGTTTTTATTTTCTTGTCTTACAATATGTTTTGATTTTATTATTGATCTCATTGATAACCCATTCATTGTTTACTGGCCTGTTTCTAGCCTCCATTTGTTTCTGTGCTTTTCAGTTTTATTCTTGTAACTGATTTTTAGTTTTATACCATTGCGGTGAGAAAAATGTTTGATAAAATTTTAATCTTCTTAAATTTATTGAGACTTGATTTTGGCCTAATATGTGATCTATTCTAGAAAGTTTCATGTGTACTTGAAAATAATGAATATTCTGCTGCTTTTAGGTGAAATGTCTTAAATATATCCATTAACTCCAGCTATAGTAACATGACATATAAGGCCACTATTTCCCTGTTGATTTTCTCTTTGGATGATCTATCCAATGTTGTCTATGTGGTGTTAAAGTCCCCTACTATTACTGTGTTACTGTTGATCTCTCCTTTTATGTCTATCAATATTTGCTTTATATATTAATGTGTTCCTATATTTGGTGTGTAGATGTGTAAGAGTTGTACCCTCTTGTTGTATTGATCCCTTTACCATAAAATGCCCTTCTTTGTCCCTTGTTACAACCTTTGATTTAACGTCTATTTTGTCTGATACAAGTATTGCTTCCCCAGCTTTTTTTAAATTTTCATTTACATGATATATTTATTTTTACTTTTTTACTTTTAGTCTTTCTGTGTCTTTCAGTCTGAAGTGAGTCTCTTATACACAGCATACATATAGTTCTGGGATTTTTATCCATTCAGCCACCCTGTGGCTTTTAATTGAGCATTTAGTCAATTTACATTTAAAGGAATTATTGATAAGTATGTAGTTATTGCCACTTTATTTATTGTTTTTCTAATTGTTATTGTAAGTCTTATCTGTTCCTTTCTTATTCTCTCAGATAAGCAAGGATTAAAAAGATACCAATATTAAAAAGAAAAATGTTCACCTTTAAAAAAGATGTGTGTTTTGACCATTGTGCTAGATTTCTCTCATTGCTGTTACTATTATTATTATTAGTTTTGCAAAACCATTTGTCTCTGCTTTATTTCAGGACCTTTGGCTCACCTTCTCACCCCTATAAACCTCCCTTTCTCTTTGTAAACCTACAGATAGGGTTAGAGGAACTTTGCTCTCTTTAAGCTTCACAGAGGAATAACTAGGAGCTCAAGCTTCTACTGGAGTCAGCTCCCAGGGGCTCCTTCTTGGTATTCCCATTCCCAGTCAGCTATGTGACCTGGGCCAAGTTGATTGACCACTATAAATTTTTGGGTTCTCATCTCTAATGTGGATAATAATAACAATTGATACCTCATAAGATTATTGTGACAATTAAAATTGATATATGTCTTGCAACGAGAAAGTCCCTTATCAGGGGTAGCTATCATAGTCATTGTTGTTATTAACAAGTCATTTATTCTCTCTCTTGCATAAAAGTCCTCTGAGAGCAAAATACTCAGTCATTTGGGCAGAAAGCCTAAGGGCAGTTTCTTCCAGAAAAGCACAAACTTATAGAATGGACTCACTTAACCTTCTTTGAACTTTTCTTCTCACATCTGCTGAATAGGGGTGATAAAGAAAAACTTAGAGAGTTAATCTGAAGATTAAGTAAAATAACATAAGTCAGTCTTATTAGTTGCCATTTTTGGAGCTCTAAGGGAGATTAGAGGGCCACCCATGTAACTATTGCTAATTTCCAGTTAAAGAGACCCAGAGAAGTTCAGTGGCGTGGTTCAGGTAGCACGCAGCCTTAGTTGCTACCCAATGGTGGGGTTTAAGGCCCAGAAAGGATGACAGATGCTAGGTTCTCCCAGGGGCATTTCTAGGATCTGAGCCCTGCCTCTGTCTCACTCATTTCTTTACCACTTCCTCTACCTTGACTTCAGATATGCCCAGCTGTTCATACTCATAGCTGCCCACTTTGGGCCTCTGCACATGCAGTTCTCACTGCCTGGGACACTGAAACCAGCCCACTTCTGTACACACACGAGCACATACCACACAGACACACCACATGCACACACCCTCAATGTCTCCTTTCCCTGGAAAACTGGTTCACCTTCAGGCTTCTGCTTAAACATTACTTCCTACAAAAAGGTGCTACAGAGCCCCAAGGTTCATGAACTCAGGGCATGCCCTCCGTGCTTCCCACTCTCACCATCTGGTTTTTCAGCCACTACAGTGATAGCTTTACAGAGGCAGGCAGGACCCAATCTGATTTTCCTGCATAGCTCAGTTGGGGTGCTGGTTGGAGTCCCCTGTCGGATCACTGAGAACTGAGCAGCCAAGGTCTGTTGCCAGGACACTCCAGAAGGGTACTTGGCCTTCTTCCCCAAGAGGGTGGCACTCGCCTCCTCTGACTGGTCCAGGGATCTGTGACAAACTACACAGACCCTGCCACCTGCCTCAGCCTCACAGACTGCTGAATTCTGTGAACGCAGCATGTAGGGTCTCCCTGTAATCCATGTCTTTCCTTGCAGGCACTTCTCTCTCGCCTCCTCTCCCCAACCACATGAAATCCGAGGCAAATGCAGTCCATGTGCCCACTGTGAAGTCATGGATGAGGCTTCTCAGGCTCTTCCCTAGAAATGCCTAAGATATGTTGTACTCTGGCTTTACCCAGTGCTCTCTCCTTTGGAAAGCAAAAAATCTCGTTTGCCAACAGGGATCAGACTCTGCTAGCCAAGGTGCAGGGCTAGGTCAGAATTCCTGGGCTTGGGATGTTGAATGGCTTTAGGCTCCCAAAATACAAACTCTTCTCTCTCCAAATGAGATTCTTTTGGTAAAAAGAAACAAAAACAGCCGACACCTTTATTTCTTTTCCAATTCAATGCCCTCAGTCAGGGTGACCAGACTTCCCAGGCAGCCTAGGCAATACAACCTTTATATTAGCTACTTGTGTTGATTTCTGGCTTCATTTTTGATGTCTGATCCCCTACCCGCCATGCCTGTGGTTGTGGCTGCAGAACAAGCATGGGTACAGTCTACCCACTTGGGTTCAATCCTGTTCCTCCTCTCATGGATTGAATGACCTCAGTCTTTCTGAAGCTCATTTTCTTTATTAGTAAAATGGAAACAATAGTATCTAGAGGTATCACAAGAGTTAAATGTGATGATGTTTGCAAAAGTTCCATTTATATAAATGACCACCAGCTAGAAAACCCCACACTTGCAAGATGGGGTGCTATGATAGACAGAATGTGGGCTTGGAGTCACACCTGGATGTTGGATTTACTACCTGTAGATCTAGAGTAAGTACTTGGCCTCTCCATGCCTTAACTTATTTATCTGTAAAAGGGGGCTTTTATAGTAAACTCCACATCACAGCATATGGATTGAATCATACCCCCCCCACACACACACACACATAGAAAAATATTTTCAAGTCCTAACCCCACGTATCTCAGAATACGACCTTATTTGGAAATAGGTCATTGCAAATTTAAGTTCACACTGGAGTAGAGTGGTGTCCTTATAAGAAGACAGCCATGTAAAGACAGACTCGTGTACAGAGAGAAGCCACATGACCATGAAGCAAAGATTGGAGTTAAGCAGCTGCAAGCCAAGTAACACCAAAGATTGCCAGCAACCCACTAGAAGTTAAGAAGAGGCAAAAAAAGGATTTTTGTACAGGTCTCAGAGGGAGCAGGACCCTACCAACACCTTGATTTTGGACTTTCAGCTTCCAGAACTATGAGCCAATAGGTTTCTGTGGTTTTAAGATACTCCTTTTAGGGTATTTGGTTGCAGGAGCCCTAGAAAACAAAAGTAACAGACAGGAACTTGACATGGTTCTGCCTCCTATTACATCCCCAGGATCTAACAGAGAGGCTGGCATGTTGGGGTTCCTCAATTACGTGTTGAGTGAGTGAATGATACTCGCTGTGAAGGGCATGTTGGAAAGCATGTGTAACATGATTGGTACAGTGCTTGACATGCAGAAGATACTTTGTAAATGTTTATTCTTTTGCTTTCTCCCATCATCTCAAAGGTTCCTTTCTGTACAGAATGTAGTTTGGCCTGAAAATAAGCCTGTATTTCTTCTGATTTTTGCCTAAAACATCCTAAATGGCCCGTGGCTTTGGGAACCGCCTTCAGGGGATATTCACAGTCTGAGGGAGACCCTGTCATGTGGGGGCAGCTTTGCACAGCCGTTTCTGTGCTGGTCCACTGTCCCCCTGTGCCTCATTGATTTTTTAAGACTGCTTTCCTTGATTTTTCAAAATTTCCTGGAGTGAGAGTAGAGGAATTTCTGGAAAGCTTAGCCCTTACTACTTTTGTGCTTTTCCCAAAGAAAGGTTTCAAAAAGCTTTTATAGAAATCTAATGAAAACAGAGGCCTTGGCACAGTGAGCAAGTTCAGGAAAGTGGTCTAGAATCAGGTCATTTATGGAGGGAAACAATGTAACGAAAATGCCTCTTATTATGTGCTTACTTTCACACCAAAGGGCTTTCTGGTTTTTTTGTTTTGTTTTTTTTAAAACTTTTGTTGAAATATAATAGATATCCAGAAAACTGCACGAATGATAAGTCTGCAGTTCGGGCTTTATTTTATACATTATTTTTATTATTATTATTAATTTTCTCCAAGTTAATCAATTACACTAACCTTTGATTTCCCCATTAAGATTTTATTAAAGACAGAGTGAGTTTCTGAAAAGAACTCTAGCTGTGGGCTCAGGCGGCTTGAGTTGGAACCCCAGCTCCACAATCACCAGCTTTGTGGCTTTGAGCAAATTGTTTAACTTTTTGAATGTTATTGTTCCCCTCCTATGGTTGAGAGATCAGGGAAGTTAAACCCTTGAATTTACAAAAGTACATTCCTGTATTTATGGCTATTATTCATTCAGATTATTTAAGTGAGACGAGGGTGGGCTTAGGGCCCAACAGAACAAGGCCCATCCTTGCAGTCACCAGCTGGATGACCCTGAGCAGGCTCCCTGTGAGCCTCAAATTTGGCATCCGTCCGTTCGAGAGATCCTAACGCCTTTTCAGGGGTATGGGGCTTGACTGATGTACATAAAGGGCCTTCCACAAGGCAGAGGTGTGGTAGGTACCCATTTAATATCAGTTCCCCTCCTTTTTCCTCCATAGGTCCCTATCTCTTGCCTCATTCCTCTGTACTTAATACACCATTATCCCCCAGTATCTGAGCAGAAATGGAACTTGACAATTAGGATGTGCTCTTCCTTTGTCTTGGGACCCGGAATTTTACAGCTGTGTAAATTGAGTGGGAGGAGGAAAAAATATATATGGAAGTAATAAATGACTTTGAAAACAGCTCTTTGGAAGCACTTTCTTAAGCAAATATCAGTGCAAAGCTCAAACCTTCCTGTTGAACAGAGTGCTCTGTGACCACAGACTGTTTAAGGCCGACTATAAATTTTGATTCCTCGTCGGTCATGCTGCCAGCAGATTTTGACAGGCAGAGATAATCCAGCTTACCTTGTGCCTTCCTTCTCCCCCACATCCCAGGGAAAGTGGCCTCTTCGTCCGGCCTAATTAGAGCCTCTGTCGGCCCAAATGGCCCATCCTAAACCCCTTTGTAGGTACAGTATCTACTTGCAAAGGGTAGAAGAACCTATGGAAACCTGTGGCTGCAGCTGACAACTGGAGCTTCATTGGCCTCTTATTTGCCCCGCCCTCATCCCCCAATACCTCTCTCACCACTCACCCCCCCTCCAACATCCCTGCCTCTCTCATATTACGTAATGCATTTCTGTCTCCTTCACCCCACAAGACTGGGCTCTCCTTTATTTAGGGTTAGTTCTGTGTGTTCAGTGCCCAGGCAGGGCCTCACACAGAGAGTCTATCTTGCCTATCAGTGCCTGGGACAAGGTAGTCACAAAATAAGTAATTGATAAGAGAATAAAAATGACAAATGACTTAATTTTTAAATGAGGACCTGAAATAGACATATCTCAAAGAAGATATACAAATGGCCCATAAGCACATGAGAAGATGCTCAACACTATTAGGCAGTGCCAATCAAAACCATAATGAGATACCATGTTACAGCCACAAAAATGGCTATCATCAAAAGTCAGATCATAAAAAGTGTTGACAAAGATGTGGAGAAACTGAAACACTCAAACACGACTGCATGTCATCAAAAATGGCTACGCGTGTCAGTGCTGACAGTATGTCATAGGTTCGCCATCACAGCCTTGGAGCCATCCTCAGTGCCCCAGGCCAACTTGCTTGAACCATCTGAGCCATGGCTGTGGGAGGTGAAGAGAAAGAAAAAAAGAGAGAGAAGGAAGAAGGGGAGTGGTGGAGAAGCAGATGGTTACTTCTCCTGTGTGCCCTGACCGGGAATCAAACCTGGGATTTCACACACTGGGCCAACACTCTACCGCTGAGCCAACCAGCCAGGGAAAAAGTTTATTCTTGTATTATTATTTATTAATTATTTTATTATTTTCTATATGGATATTTGAAAGACCTACTTTTGCCCACCCTGTACACTAAAAACCATTGAATAGTACACTTTAAATGGGTGACTTATATGGCATGTGAATTATATCTTAATAAAGCTATTATTGCAAAACAAAAAAACAATCAATGAATGTCCTCACTTAATAATCCTGTATCAAGCAGCAGACTCTCTGGTAAGCCATCCCTATTTGAAAATCTGAGAGACCAAGGTGCTCTCTCCAATTTCCTGGGCAGGCAGGTGTAGAATGCTTAAATAAAAACAGAAACGACCCTAAGAAACCTGTGAGGAGAGCTGGCAATCAAATGAGCTAAGCTTGAGAAACTTACAGTGTCCTATTTTCCAGAGACTACTTTCCCAACATAAGTCACAGAGACAAATGGCCCCAGACCTGAAAATAACCACTCTTGAGGAGAGCATAGTGGGAGCTGCCCAGCCTGAGGAGTGAGACCCACAAGATTTAATAGGCTGGGAAGAGGCAAATATGGACCCGGGAGCCTTCAGCGCTACGGAACTCATCCCATTAGGGATACAAAGCAAACACTGTCATTTTTGCTGCCTTTCTGTGTGTTTTCTCCTTCTTAAAATAGCTTTTATTGTCTTCTTTTAATCTCATTATCATTTTTGTTCCTAGAAAAAATTAGAAAGTATACAAAAATATAAAGAAAAGATATAATTCATTCATAATTCAGCTCTGAGGTAACATCTATTAACATTTTCATACAGTTTGCCACACACGCACACACACATATTTAAACAGCATCAGAATGACTTTCCTACAGTTTTTCCTCATGCTTTTTTTTATATCCTATTTTCTATATCCCTAAACATTTTTTACAAGCATGGTTTATAATGTCTGCATATTAACATTGTACTGATGCATCTTAATTTCCATAATTAGGCACTTTTATTTTTTTGTATTTTTCCGAATTGAGAAATGGGGGGCAGGGGAGGGGGGAGACAGACAGCAGACCCCTGCATGCGCCCAACAGGACCTGGATCCACCCAGCATGCCCACCAGGGGGCGATGCTCTGCCCATCTGGGGTGCTGCTCCACTGCAATCGCAGTCATACTCAGCGCCCAGGCCAACTTTGCTCCAATGGAGCTTTGGCTTCAGAAGGGGAAGAAAGAGATAGAGAGAAAGGAGGGGGGAAAGGGTGGAGAAGCAGATGGGCGCTTCTTCTGTGTGCCCTGATTGGGAATCAAACCTGGAACTTCCACATGCCGAGCGACGCTCTTCCACTGCACCAACCGGCCAGGGCTGGCACTTTTATTTTAAATGTTTTATTTTATTGACTTTAGAGAGAGGAAGTGAGAGAGCAGGAGAGAAATAGGAACATCTGCTCCTGTCTCTGCCCTTACTGGGGATCAAACCGGCAACCGCTGTGCTTTGGGATGATGCTCTAAGCAACTGAGCTATCCAGCCAGGGCTAATTAGGCACTTTTTAATATAAGGGTTTCTTTTCTTTTTAACGTTAAAAAAGAATAAGAAAAAATTTCTTTTTTGCTTTTTACTATTACAGATGATGTAATGAATATTTTTAAAAGTAAATCTTTTGAAAAGTCATGATCATGTTATTGGGTAAATTCCTGGAAGTGGAATTGCATAGTTAAAAGGTTTCCACATTTTAAAAATCAGTTTATACCAAATTATACTACCAATATCAGTGCATAAAATCTTATTTGCATTTAAAACCAACATCCATTTTAGTACCTACTCAATGCCAGATATGTTTACATTTATTATTCCATTTTCCCCTGAAGTTTTAAAAAATAATTTTAAAGTATAAAAGTAACTATTTGTGCTCATTGTAGAAAAATTTAGAGCCATAAAAGCATATTTTTTATTAAAAAAAACTGCCCATATCAGTGATAACCATTGTTCAAGTTTTTTCAGCTCATCTTATCTCCTATACATTTATACAAATTTATTCATTTTATAAATATTTTATGAGCATTAATGCTGAAGGAGCCTGACTTTCCATTGTAACTGAAATCATTTTTATCGTGTAGTTTTTGATAGTCTGTTGGAACACAAATAAACCTTAGAGTGTCCTAGTCTAACTCCCAGATGAGGCAGCTGAGGCACAGAAAGGTCTGAAGACTTGCCCATGATTCCACTGTGTTTTGCTGACATGTATCCAGAGCTTCTGACCCCTAGTCCATTGCAGCACACTGCAGCCTCTGATGTGGAGCTGAATCTGTACTGCCCCAAAGCAGGGTGGCCATATGATTTGTGTCCAAATCAGGACATTTTTTGAGTACAGGTGATGCAGTACTACTAAGTAACTAAGTACTACTAAGTAACACAGGGTAACAGATGTAAACAGTCAATGACAAACCAGAATGTACGGTCTTTCGAGCTCTCGGGCTCCAGAATTCTAGCACTTTGAAATGCTTTGCAGCAGTGTTTTTTCAGTTCATTTCAAATAGCTATAGGCATCAGTCCTGCAAACCTTTCTGAGTCAAGACTCTGAGCCAGGTCAGGGCACAGAGATGAGCAGTCTGTGGTTCCCATTGGGCAGGCGAGGCTGTTTAAGTGGTAAACGTGGTCACCCACTAGACTCAAAAGCACCACTGAGGTGGAGGCCCTGGTCTTCCTGCAGCCCCAAACCTCCATGCGAGAAGGAGATCCCCATAGTCCTTCATACCCATCCTCTGTTCAGAACTAGGATTTTACTTATTCAATGACGCAATGTGCTGTCCCATGAAGAATAAATGTATACGAAGTAGGCACATGAAAAGAGAAGGAATGCATTTGGTGTTAAGTGGAGGGACAAGACTATTTCTAGAAAGGAAACTCAGGAGATGAAACACAGCCAGCCTTCACAGGAAGGATGAATCCATCCGCTCAGCGTTCCATTAAGATGCAGTGCCTGTGTGGGTCTAAGGGTTTTGTTTCAGGGGGTTATTTTTCATTTTTGTTTTTGTGGGTTTTTTCCCCTAGCTGTCATTTAGTGAATAATTGCTATGTACTGGGCATTATATGAAGCATTCTTTCTAAATGCTGGCTTTTAAAATGCAGGGCTGCCAGGTAAAAGGTTATTAGGAGGCTCTTGCAATAATCCAGGGAATTGCCTGGGAAGAAAGTACACTTCTTACAGCCACCCTAGCACTCTAGTTTCACAAAGAGGGACTTGCCCTTCCCACTGTGTAAGCAGGCCAGGGTTTTCAGAACAGTAGCCTGGATGGGGTTTAATATAGATCGGTAAGGTTCTGTTTGGGCATTTAGATGGATTTCTTTGGACTGCTGAGAAAAGTGTTTTTTAAAAAGTGCATTTTGTTAATGGGCTTTCTTTCTTTGACAGAATAATACACTTGTGCATCACCTACCCCTTCACGCTTCAGTCTCATGGCATATCCCAAAAGACACCTCCAGATCCAGAATGCTGAAAGTCACTTTCTTGAGAACTAGCTTGCCTGTGGTACAGGTTATGTGTCAGATGCTAAGAAGAGCTACCATAGATTCACACAAAGGCAGATCTCAGAATTCCCTAGGCATATGTCCTTTTCCTATATCACAGCTGCTTCTCTAACACTTTTCCTCTTTTTATGACTTCAACAAGTAATACATATTAATAAAGGTCTTACTGGCAGGCTTATAGATCTGTAATTGTTTAGTCCCCAAACTGTCATGTTTTTGCTATGAAAGCCCTACAGCTGGAGGAATGGTAGAAGGAGTCAATGTTAATAGAGCTCTTCCCATGATCAATCATTGGCAACTGTTTGCAGTGGGTATTAGCACTCCATTTTTTAATTCAAAGGAGAAAACTTAAAAGTAGAGTGACTTAACCGAGGTCATAGACCAAGTGTGAAGCTGGGCTTTGATCCCTGGTTTATGTGCTGGGAAGCGTATGACCTTTCCATTTTACATATGTTTCAGTGGAAGGATAGGAATCGCCCTTTTCCCACTCCAAACCAGGAGTGGAATTAATTTAGTTTACATCACTTGGTGGAAATTGCATTATAGTTATGGATTCTTACCTGGATCCTGTGACAGATTACTTGACTTCTCTAAGCTTTCCTCTATTTGACCTTGAAAATGGGGATGAGACCCGTGGTGGTGCAGTGGATAAGGCATTGGCCTGGAATGCTGAGTTCGCTGGTTCAAAACCCTGGGCTTCCCTGGTCAAGGCACCTATGGGAGTTGATGCTTCTTGCTCCTCTTCCCCTTCTCTCTCTCTCTCTCTTTTTCCTCTCTAAATTAAATAAATAAAATCTTAAGAAAAAAGAAAATGGGGATGAAGTTTCCTGACCATAGGCTTGCTGTGAGGAGAAGAGCTTGTAAATCGCCTGGTCCAGTTCCTGGCTTTCAAGAGGAGTTCTGCAAATATTTCTTCCCGATCCACTCCATCCCCACCCCCACCATATGGGTTCCTGCACTTGTCACTCTGTTGCTTTCTGTCTCCATCCTTATCTACTATAAGCTAGAACTAGGTTCATGGAGACCCCTCTCATGAGACTTGAATGGCTGGCTCCCTTTCACCCTTCACTGGCCCCCTTAGTCATTGGGGTGGGTGTAAGGAAGTTCATTTCCATTGTCTTATCTCATTTTATTTTGTTTTTTGTTTTGTTTTGCTTTGTTTTTTACCATGACACAATGGAAAATTCCAGCTGATGATCAGGATACATGGGAAGGCAACCCTAAACTCTTGTTCCATACTATCATGGCACCAAGCATCCTTATTTGCCTAAATGAACACCCAGAAGGAAAGCCCAGATCATGTGGACTCTGAACATCCTGGCTAAGCTGAGCCGATTAGAAAGAAGATCTGGGTGGCTGAGCAGATGCTTTAAGTTTAAAGAGTAGATCCCTCTAAAGCACAGCCCTGGGTCTCGACATCTTCCTGCTTTAAAAATTTCCATGACTCCCTAGTTTAAGGTCTGATTTCCTTCCTGTCTTCAAGATCTAAACCTACTTGTCAGAGACTCATTTCTCACTATTCTCTTTACATAGAACTCTTGTTCCATAATCCAGGTGCTCTCCTTCCTTCCTACCTCCCTTTCTCCATTTAAACGACATTTACCAGTGTTTTCTGTGTACCAACACCATGCTAGGCACTGGTGAATACAGTAATGGGCAAGCCAGGCAGGTTAGTGGGCAGACACAGGCAAGTAAACACTACAGAGGGACAAGTGTTGCCACAGGGAAGGTAGAGGGAGTGTGGGAGCACTTAGACATCAGGGAAACCTCCCTGGGGATGTGACCGTGAGGATAACCTGAAGGATGAGTGGGAGCTAGTGAGACACACAGGATGCTAATAATGAAGAAAAGAGGAGAGGAGAAGAAATGCTTAAGGAGAAGGAACAGCAAGTGCAAAACCTCGGGCAAAACTTTGTGGTTGTGCTCCAGGGGGTACCATTCAGATAGATTCCATGTGTATGGTGCCATGGAGTTGTGCAGCTCAGCAAACTTGGCCAAAAGAGAAAGCAGTGAGTTCCTAGAAATGGGAGCAGGCTGGCATATCTCAGTAGTTTTGTTGAGAAGTTACTGGTAACTAATTCATGATATTTGAAAGGTATAGGGGAGGGGGAATGCTGGATAGCCGCCTTAAACCAGGTATTCCTCCCTCTGTCATGGGTGCTTATGCCCCCATCTCTTCTACTCTTCCCATTGGCATCCTTTATGGTTCCAGAAACCCTTTCCAGTTCCTCTGCACTGGGCTGTCTTCTGTTCTGAAAGGCCCCATCACTGCCTTTCCCAGAGCTCTGAGTGACTCTCTCTCCCCACCTAACTGCTTCTTTGAGGCTGAGTCTCTCACAGTTTGTATCACTCTCACCTTCTAGCCAAATCAGTGAGTGTTCAGGAAATGTCTGTGGAATGAAACAGTGTTTCTCATACTTTTGCAATCATATATACACTGCACTCATAAAAAAGAAAAGATGAAGAAAGCCAGTACCCCTCACTTTATATACACATATTTACGCATTGCAACATCTAACATTTATTAGGTGTTTATTGGCTGCCATACTGTTCTCAACATGTTACCTGTTTTAACTCCTTTCATCTTCAGTGCAACCCTGTGAAGTAGGTGTTCTTTTTTCTTTAATCTCCAATTTGTAGATGAGGAAATTGAGGCACAAGGGTGAAGTAACTTGCCCAAGGTCATATATACTGAGCTATCAAGTAGTGCAATTAAAGGTCAAATGTCCACAGTTTCTAAGATTTAGCACATACAAAAATAAAACTTTATAAATAAAAGAAAAAGAAGAACAAATGGCCCTGATTGGGTAGCTCAGTTGGTTAGAGTGTTGTCCTGTATGCCAAGGTTGTGGGCTCAATCCCCAGTCAGGGCACATACAAGAATCAACCAATTAATACGTAAATAAGTGGAACAACAAATTGATGTTTCTCCCTCTGTCTCTTTCTCTCTCTCCCTCCCTTCTTCTCTCTCCCTGAAATCAATCAAAAAAAATTTTTTAAGCCAAATATAGTTTCTCCTAATACAACAATATTCTTAATACAACCCTGCCCTGTTTCTGTAGATGTCAAGTTGGTAGAGCAATACATTTTATTACATATAATTCAAGCACTAATATATATTATAAAAGAAGCAATTAAATATCAGAAAAGGGTGAGATAAAAAATAAGTATTTATAATATTTTCATGAACCCAGGAGCATGGTTCTATATACCCTACCTTGGGACCACTTAAAAGCTGCTGATGAATAAGACAGAATTAACACGTTTCTAATAGCATCACACTTCACAGAAACCTAATGAGTCATTGTGTACCTACTAAGGGCCTGGCACCTTTGCATGTTAGGTTAGGGATATTCAGGACAACCTTGAGGCTTGAGGTGACTTGGGAAGACTGGACTGGATAATTCTGAGGTGACTGGGTGGAAGGGAGATGAAACAGGCCTGAGACCTGGCAGAGCACTGTGCTGACCTCAGCCCTGGGTCTCTGATGTTTGTGATGGAAGAATTTACTCAGTTCTGGAACTGTTTATTTCTTAAAGTTTGATAGGTTTACTCAGGAAGAGGACATAACAAATACCCTGAAACAACATATCACATTTCTTACCTTTTGTGTGAAATTCTGAAACTCAGCATGGTATGGTGCTGGTTATCTCAAGCTCATCAGAAGCTCTGATTGGAGATTATAAAATGTCTTTCATTGATAAAAGATGAGGAAAGGAAAGTATATTTACTTAAAAAATGCAGCCTGGTTGACAAAGTCTTCCCAAAATTGGGTCCAGTCATGACTAGGTTTCTCCATGCGTTGGTTTCATTCAATTTAATAAACATTTGATGAGTATTGACCCTGGACTCTTGCTTACTCATGCATACTGTATACTCATATTTAGTATTGATGGTCCTCCCAACATCTATATAAAAGGGGAAGGGTGCTCAACCCACAAATCAGGAACTGGAAGTCATTTTCCCAAGATAATAGAGCTTAATTAGTAGGCTAGGTCATGAGGCAAACCCAATTCTGTTGGACTCCAAAGCCAACTCTAAGAATGTACTGTACTCCAAGAATGTGCCATGTTATGTGCAAGACAGCTACTGCTAACTATAAGTACAGCCGGGCACATGTGATTTCAAAACTAAAGACAAGCCTGACCAGGCGGTAGTGCAGTGGGTAGAGCATCAGACTGGGATGCAGAAGACCCAGGTTTGAGACCCCGAGCTCGCCAGCTTGAGCGCAGGCCCATCTGGCTTGAGCAAAAGCTCGTCAGCTTGGACCCAAGGTCGCTGGCTCCAGCAAAGGGTTGCTCGGTCTGCTGAAGGCCCGCGGTGAAGGCACATGTGAGAAAGCAATCAATGAACAACTATGGTGTCACAAGGGCAACGAGAAACTAATGATTGATGCTTCTCACCTCTCTCCCTTCCTGTCTGTCTGTCCCTATCTATCCCTCTCTCTGATCTCTGACTCTTCTCTCTCTGTCCTTGGAAAAATAAAATAAAATAAGAAACTAAAGACAAAATAGAGAGAGGAATGATTACCCTGATGGTGACATGTCAGGGAAAACTCTCTCAAGATGAATTGGAAACACTGGTTTTGACCATTTTGAGGTCAGTGAAAGCTCATATTTTTAGGTAAAGGAACCAAAAGAGAGAGGGAAGTCACACAAATTGTACCATGGTCACTAATCGCTGCTGCCTTAGTTGCTCTTACTAAATCTCTAATACGAACCAGTCAAACAGTATACACAGCAGCTCTATAAAATGTCACATGTGCTTAGGCGCAGGGGTCAACATAAGAGCACAGAGCCTGCAAAATCCTGAAGAATATGATGACTATGACTGAGTGAGCTACTCCTGGTAAACCGACCACAAAAGTTTTTGTTGTTGTTGTTTTTAATTTCAACCATCAGCAGGTCTCTGTGTCACCTCCCCCTGAGAGCCATGCCAAATCTTATGATCACGTGACTGAGCTGCATGTTCTCTAAGATTCAGTCTCTTTTTGAAAAACTGGATGGTTCTGATTATGTTTTAAAACTTCCATCAGTCAAGGTGGGAAAAAAGAAGCAGCCCTTACTGTCGTGCGGATGTCTTGTACTGTATACTTTTATATGTCTGTGCTCGTGTCCTCTCCCTTGTAGCCGATGTACTGCACATGTCTAAAGGCCAGCCACTGATAGAACAGTAAATTGTCTGATCTCAAAGGTCTTGTCCCAAGCCATCACCTTCTCCTTCTGAAGAGTTGGGAGTGTGCTCACAGAGCTACAGAAAGCTTGGATTTTAGAATCATAGACTCCTGACATGTTAGAGACTTTAAGTTAGACACACTGACTTAGTGCTACTCACGGAATGTCAGTGTCCTAACATCACAAAATTGTTTCATCTGAGACTGCTAGAATGTAAGGATCCTAGCACGTTAGATACTGGGGATTTATCTACTTAGCAAATATTTAGTACCCAGTATGTGCCACACACTATGCTAGATTCTGAGGATACAGAAGCAGAAAAGATTGCTAAAGTTGTTGCTCTCAAGGAGTTTGCACCGAGTGCCAAGATTTAAAACATTTGTTTTAAAACTAGTCTTAAAATGTTCATTTCTTAGGAAAATAAAACATTAGAGTGTTGAAATCTTAGGGTGCTAGCAGTGAGGTGGGTCCTGAATCAGTTCTAGATTTCTCTCCCTTTTATAAGGCCCAGCATCTGTTCCAGGCATATCCAGTTAAATTCTCACTAATTAAGAACATCATTTTGGTTCCATGACATTACAGAATGGCTAGCTTGCACGACCTCTGAGATCACCCAATGTGGCTGCTCGTTTTACCAGTAAGGCCACTGAGGCACAGAGTAGGTTGCATTTGTTAGATAGATAACAAGGCCTGCCAAGATCAAACCCCGGGTTTTCTGCTCTCTGTTAGAGAACAGGCAAAGCAGAAAGGGCTTCCCCTGTGTTTTCAAGGATGCCGTTTTTCCAAACCTTGCTGACTTTTCTGCACCGAGGCCTCTGCTCTTCAGAGGAGTTTGCACCAACTTTCTAAACCAGCGGCATCAGCCCCGCCCCCCAGAGCTACGTGTGCAGTAGATCGCCCAGTGTTGGAAGCCCCGCTCCCCTGTTGATGCGTGTTTTATTTTACTCCCTTCCCCTCCCCCTGTGCCTTAAAACCAATTTTCATTATTTTTTTTTCTGTCTGTGTTTGTCTTTGTGGTTCGCAGGTGCTCCCTTGCATTGTTCATCCGCTTCATCAACCCCTATTGAACAGTCCCCCTCCCCGCCCCCCTCCCCTCCGGCCAATGAGAGCCAGAGGCGGTTGCTAGGCAACGGTGTGGCCCAGCCAACCCCGGACTCAGACTCTGAGGAAGAGTTTGTCCCTAATTCATTCTTAGTTAAAAGTGGCTCCGCCAGCCTGGGGGTCGCAGCTAACGGTAAGTCCCTCTTTCTTCCTAACTTTTGTGGGGGGTTATTTCCCCTTTCGTTGGTGATGCTGATTAATGTGCCTGCTTGGGCCGCTTGCGGGGGCGGAAAGGGCTGGTGCATGGGCAGTAGGGGTTGTTGGGGGCCTGGCATCTCTCCGCGGCACCGCAACCCGGGTCATGTGTGGCTGCCTGCCACTGGGGTGTGCACGGGTTGGGGTGCTGCCGTCCCTACCCACATGACAGACATCCGGTTCACAGAGCCGCATGGACAGAGATTCACAGACAGATAGATACAAGACAGAAACATCAGGTAGAGAAATAGACAAGCAAAAATTCAGACAAAGATGGACAGAGATAAAGAAAGGTTAAAACTAAAATGGTACCAATTGGCTACCTCCTATGTGCCAGGGACTGTGCCAGCCCTGCCACTTGTTGCTTCATTGGATCCTCCTCACAACCCTAAGAAACCGGTATGATAGTGTCCCAGTTAGCCATGAGAAAGCTGAGGTAAAGGATACTACCTGGATTCTAAGGCTGTCTTTGAAAGTTTTCAAGTTTTACACTACCCAGATACGGGGGCGCCCTGAAGTTCCAAGCAGCTGCAGGGCTGAATGCTGGCTGCAGAGAGAGCCATTGGGATTGGGCTTAAGCATACATCTGCCCATAATAAGCACTCTTCTAAGCACTGCTATGACTCTCTTAAGGAGAATCAGTAAGGGGAATTCTTAAGGAGAATCAAAAGGGGTAGGAGACCCTAATCAGGTGCTTGCTGTGTGACCTGGGACCAGGTGCTTGTCCTCTCTGTGTCCGGCAGAGGCCAGTCAACTTCTTTATATTTATACCCTGTAGGAGATACAAGCCTCCAAGTGGAGGATGGTATACAGCCTCTCTTGTCTCTGAAAATCAGAGCGGGTCGTGGCCGGTTGGCTCAGCAGTGGAGCGTCACCCGGTGTGTGGAAGTCCTGGGTTTGATTACCAGTCAGGGCACACAGGAGAAGCGACCATCTGCCTCTCTACCCCTCCCCCTCCTTTATTTCTCTCTCTCTCTCTCTCTCTCTCTCTCTCTCCCTCTCTCTCCCTCTCCTTCTCCCTCTCTCCTTCTCTCCCTCTCTCCTTCTCTCCCTCTCTCCCTCTCTCCCTCCCCTCAGCCATGGCTAGAATGGTTCAAGTAAGTTGGCTCTGGGTGCTGAGGATGGCTCCATGGCCTCGCCTCAGATGCTAAAATGGCTTGGTTGCCTGATCAACAGAGCAGAGCATTGCCTGGTAGGGGGCTTGCCGGGTGGATCCCAGGGGTGCATGCAGGAGTCTCTCTGTCTGCCTCCCTGCCTCTCACTTAATAAAAAGAAAAGAAAGATCAGAGCGGTCTTTGGCCTCGATAGTTCTCTTCTGACAGGATATTAGGCCCTGCATTCTCTTTGACCAAACCATCCTCCATGACCTTTTCCCAGTGCTTCCTGCAGGTGTTGTCCTCTTGGTGGTTGGGTGTCACTGCTCCTCTTTACCTTTTAGCTGCTAGTGTTTCAAAACTATGCACAGAAAAGGAACTCTGGACTGGGAGGGCAGGAACCTGTGTTCCAGTCCCAGCTCTGTGGCTCACTGGCAATTTCCCTGGCACATCACTGTCCCTCTAGGTCTCAGTGTCCTTAGTTGCTAATGATGGAGGAATCTCTAAGGTACTCTGATTTTACGAGTGTCATGTGGTGCTGACTGAGGTGTTCCTGCTAATCGTACTCTAGTCCTCTTAAATTTACTTGGCGGGAGTGGGATGGATGGGTGGGGGGGGGGAGAATATATATATATAATGAAATTCTTTGTTCATTTCTGATTAAATGACCCATGCAGGTAAAAGAGAAGGTAGATTAAAATCTTTAATCTCTCCCTTTGCTAATTAACTGAACAGGAGCAAGCACTTTGTTGCAAATTCTGCAACAAATTGATGACATTATTGCATTACTGATGTGCGGGGAAGATGGGAGGGCTTTGGCTCACAGCTTTCTGTTCAATTATGCTCCTCTGTGCTCCTGTTCTCCAGAGGACCTGAATACACTTTGGATTTTTTCCCTGGGGACTTGCTCTGAGTGTACCACTCCAAAGGTTTGTAATGAATGTGTCTGCTGCTCTGGGGTTGGTAGGTTATGAGAGTCTCACCCCACATCTAGACTCTCTCTGCCACCTTTCTGTCTCTCAACCCAAACTGAAGGGTCATCTATAAGCTAAAGGACCTGCTGGAATGGGCATGTGCCCAATGCTAGAAAGTGAAGATAAGTGGGCCCTGCTACATAGTGGGTCCAATAAATGTTTGTAGGCCTTTGTTTAATTTTTTTTTTCATGAACGAAAATGTGAAATTACTTTCGTGGAATTGTCTTTATTGTTTTTATCACTTATAAAAGTGACAATGCTTGTTAACATTCAAACAATACACAAAGGTAAAACGTGAAATTCTCTTGTAATCCTTCCTCTCAGAAATAACGACTTTTAACAGTTTGATGTATGGCCTTACAGATGCTTTTTATGTAGTGTGAACTGATAAATGAATGAATGAATGAATGAATGAATGAATGAATGAATGAATGAGGAAGCAGTACAAACTATGGGAGAACCACATGGTAGCTAAGAGAACAAAGTCCATAAAGTCAAAAGTTCTGAAATTGGGTCCCAAATATGTGACCCTGGGAAAAGTCCCTAATTTCTCTGATCACCGGTTGCTCCCTAAGTGAAGTGGGGGAGCTATTCAAAGTTGCTGAGTTAAAGTTGCTGACAGTGATTAACTTCCTTTTCTCCCTTCCCTATCTTCACACCCAGACCCTCTTCTAATTTAAGGCTTTAGAGACCAACCTGAAAGGATCAATTGCTCTAGTTTCTTGAGAAGCCTGCTCCCCTTGAGACTTAATTCAGTATGTACTTTAAATGACAAAGACGGCCCCTCTGGCTCCTAAAAGGTGAAAATGATGGGTTTCCTGTGGTGGGAGCTGACTCAGCACCCTGCATGCAAGGCTGACCCTTTGAGAAGGAACGGATCTTCCCAGAGCTCGGGCTGTGCTCTCCAGTGGCTCCCGAGAGGCCCTCTATCTGCAGCTGTGTCAACTACAGCCTGAGGCTGTGATTCCAAGCCTACGATGCCTCATGACTGCCCTGCTAAAATCCCCATGTAAAGTGCAAGGAGAACACGTGGGGCATTACAGAACCGCTCATTGTCCCTGGGGGAAATGAAAACAGGGGAAGTAGTTCTCTCTGTCATCAAAATCCTAATCCACCCCCAAGGATAACCATCTAGAAATCACTGATATATATATATAAAGAAAGATTTCACTAAAATATCAACTAGTCAAAGTTGAAAAGCTAAGGAAATGGTCAGGATTAAGTAGGTATTTGTCCCTTCCGCATTAGAAACTTACAGAATAAATATTAAATGTTCCGTGGATTGTTCTAATCCAAATTCCAAAGTAAAAGGTCTTTGAAAACTTGCGGGTTAATATTGAAGAGGGTCAGGGAAAAAATAGCAAATAGCTGAGAAAAAGTGTCAGTTTCTCAAAGCCTGTGAGGCGGGGGGGGGGGGGGGAGTTTATCTGTAATCAGCACCTTCTGTGTGTATCTTTTTTATACACATTATCTTATTTGAGCTTCCATTCATCTTCACTTCTTGGTGGGCCAGTGACTTGCTCATATGCCCTTGCTCTTAAGGGGCATGGCAAAGATTCACATGCAAGCCTGCTTGATTCCAGACCCCCTATTATCCTTTTATTTATTTTTCCCTTTTTTGATTTGTTTCCAGTACCAGATCCTGTGATTTCTATGTCTTCTCCTTAGTAGGAGGCTGAAGAAGATAAGAGGAATTCCACCTCCCTCCCACAAAAAAAAAAAAAGATGATTTTAAGAGAAGAATTCCAAGTTGTTAGATTCCTATTACTCACCCCACAAACCTTTATGAAGCACTTATGTCAGAGGTGTTTTAGCTCACTGAATCTCATTAAACTTCATTTTTTTCATTTTAGAGAGGAGAGAGAGAGAGAGAGAGAGAGAGAGAGAGAGAGAGAGAGAGAGAGAGAAGGGGGGAGGAGCAGGAAGCATCAATTCCCATATGTGCCCAGGGTTTTGAACCGGCGACCTCAGCATCCCAGCCAATGCTTTCTCCACTGTGCCACCACAGGTCAGCCCTAAACTTCATATTTGCCTTGACATAGCCATTTTGAGTCTTATTAAAGCAATAAAGGGCCAGAGAGGTTAAGTAAATTCCCCTAAATAGCATAGCTTCTAAGTGATATAGCCAGAGCTGAACCCCAGATTTGTCTGATACCATGGAGTGGAATTGTTCCATTGTGTTTTTGTGAGCACTGTAGGAGTTTCAAGTCAGACCAGATGACTTAGGCACTGTATTTTGGTGCTGTTTCATGAGAGCCGAACCCTGGAAGCTGGGCTGCCCATGACCTCTCTGTGCCCCCAGCTCTGGGCCTTCCTGCCTTGCACTACACACTTCTCAGGCTGGTCACACTGTTCAGCATCACTGCTGTTTGGCAGTTTCATTGACTTTCTCGGGTCTTAAGCTGCTGGGCTTATTGTTTTGACTTCCAAGCCAATGGAGGAGTGTTTATTTTTCTTTCTAAATGAGAAACACTGCCATGCATGCAAGCTGCTTCCAAAATGTGCTCTTAAAACAAAACAAAAAAATTCAACTTAATTTAGAACCAATCCAGATTCCCCTGGGGGATTCTGCGTGGGTCCTTTTAAGTTGGTTTGTGAAATCAGAAGGCAAAATGGGGCCTTTTTCCTACTGTTGAGGTCCAGTGAGATTTGTCTCCTTTCACTGTGAATTTTGTGGAACCATTGTTGCATGCCAGCTGCAAGGACTTGGGTCTGTAGATCTTCCAGGTTCCAAGAGTAAAGGACCTAATTGGGGTTTGTAAAGTTTTCAGACAATTTTGTTCACTTCTTTCTACTCTCTTGTATTAATAGACTCCTGATAGTCAATAAATTCTTATACCAGCTATGTAGAAGTTAGGTAACTTGTAGTATCAAAAAGAAAATTTTGATTTCTTGCTTTATGCATTCATTCATGATGATATTTGAAATATTTGTGGGTGTTTTCCTGAAAAATGAGGGGTGAAGGACATTCTAAGCAAAGAAACTCTATGAAATAGATATCTAATTTATGGGGTCAAAAATCCCCTCGATGAAACTCTTGGAGAGCTTTTCAGAAGTCAGAAATGTTCAGGTATAAGAAAGAAAATAGAGTGCATATGCTGTATTTTTTCTAATGTCCCTAGAGTGCTAGGATGGCCCACGATATGTTACTATGCATGCAGTGAAACGAATTACCGTTGTAAGACTCCGACTCCAAGTCTCACGTCAGTTCAGGTCAATGATCCTGAATTGTGCTTTTTAACAATGGAGAATATCAGGCCTCAGAACAGTTTAGTAACTTGCCCATGGTTACAGAAATAACTAGGAAACTTGATAACTAGGGGGCACAATACAGGTACAAGTCAGTAACTGGGAAGCTGTATAGAAGTGCTCGTTTATCCATTAAGACCATTTGGAAAGGCCAAGGGCCCTCTGCTGTAGACGTGGGTGCTCAGGAGGCCAGTGCCAGCAGGCTGACTGGCTGACTGACTCACAGGCCTGTGAATTCAGGAGAGTAACGGTCAAGTGCTTAATTCTCCAAAGTCTAGAACTCAGCAAGTGCTCTTTCCATCTTACCAGGTGCCTCCCTTAACCAGACAAGCCCTCACCTGAGGCCTCCCCCCAGGGACAGGAGATTGTGCCCCCATAATTGGGGGCAGTGGAGACAACCAAACACGTTTATTCATGTCTGTTTTTGTACAGTTTGCACAGCCCTGTTTCATATGTTACCTCGGGCAAACTCTGGTGACTAATTTAATTGCCACATTGGCTTTCTAGGAGGTAAGGCTTCTTTCTGACCTTGCAAAATAAACAGGTCACGTTTTGAATTAATGTAATCGAATGGCCTGGGAGAAACAGGGCCTTCTAATTAGTCACTCACGTGACACAATTGTAGACTTTTTGCAACTCCTTTTCTGCCTTATTTCCCTAAATACCATTGAATTAAAAGGTACAAAACTAACCTTTTTGGTGACTGGCTTGATTGGATCTAGGAATTCCTAGACCACCCTGCCTAGGAAGAAGGCACATTAGCCGTGTGTCCGGGCTTTTTCCATCTGTAAACTAAGCCTGGTTTGTGTCCACACTGAAACGTTAGTGCCCTGCTCCATAGTCCCCTTGTGGACATCAGACTACATCTTAAAGCATCTCCTGACACTTCAGGGCCCAGACTGTTGAAGAGGCATCTGGAAGGAGGCCAGGGAGAGTTTGGGACATTAGTATAGCTGACATTTGCGTAGCCCTTGTATTCCCAGAGCACGTTCACATCGGCGGCCATCTCTGGATCCGCAGCAGGGTGCCAGGAGGCTGGCCCCATGTGGTGTTTGTGAGTGGCTGCTGTGTGCTGGATGAAACAGCCAGAGGAAGGGAGGGAGGCAGCTTGGCCTGGAGCTGCTTCAGCCACACAGCTTAGAACCAGGTCAGTCTCACCAGCAAGACCCACTGCCACGTGTCTCGGCTCAGTGTTCCGGTCACAGCCCTGTCCTGGAGAAGCCTCACTGTTATCCAGCACGAGTTATCCTGGAGACCCGCTTGAGAAGAGACATGTGCCTGGGAGCAGCAGGCGTGGCTTCTGGGCCCAGCTCTGCCTCTCACCTGCAGTGTGACCTCACAGGAGCCCTGTCCTTCAGTCCCTTAGCTTTTTCATCTGGACAGTGAGAGAACTGTATTAGACCACCATTTCCTAAAGCTCGTTCCTTAGTGTGTCACCATCAGTCTGTACCAAGTACACAGCTATTTATTTTACTTCCCTTAATATGACCTCCTTTCTTGAACTTTATTTTCCTAAACAAGTTTATTTCTCAAGGAAATTGTATATTACTGCTGCAGGTCACTTGCCATAAATAAAAGGTAGCTGTAAAAATAAATAACAGTGAAAGCAGGTTATCACATTCTGGAGAGAGAATGCCTGCTCAAGGACACTGACCAGAGGTTTGCTTCTCTTTGTTAAATGGGAACATCGACAAGTGTTAGGTGTTAAAAACACACTAGTCCTGAACTGAGACTTGCTCCTCTACCTCATCAAAAGGCTGACAGAAAATGGAAGCTATCCTGTGTGTGATTCAGTGTGACTTAATGTCTGTTCACACTCACACCACTCAAAATCATGTCTGTTGGATACACAGCTCTGTGGCTTTCCTGCGAGTACTCGGTCTAGGCTTTTAATGCTACACCCTGCAGCTGGCTCACCATGAGAATAAACATCTCCTGCGGCTCCCAGAAACTCCCATTCTTTCCCTTCTTAAATGTAGTCTTTTCTAAATATCTGTTCCCACCTGCCCCCTTGTAGGGTCCCGCCCTGGGCCCCTGTCATCAGGTCTGAGCTGGGTGCTTTGAGCTCAGCTGGATCCCCCATTACTGGTTAATGGCTCCCAGTTTGGACCAGAAAACCATGTGGCTTTCTCTTCTTCCCTCCCTGCCACTCCTGTCTCCCCTCCTCCTTCTCCCTATGAACTTCCATTATTTATATAGGTGTTTGAGATTAAACAACTTAAAAAAAATTCCCTCAGCTTTAAAGGGCCTGAAAGGACTGAAGTCAGAAGAAAAACAGAAATGGCGTAATGTGGAGCCATGGGAGAGAAAGATAGGTTACAGGAGTCTACAAATCTCTGAGGTTTTGTGTGGCCATAAAAACGTTGCTTAACCTCTCAGGGTCTCAGTTACCTCTCCTGTAAAATGGGTATTGGTTTTAATAGTGCTTCACAAAGTTGTTGTGTAGATGTGAAAATACCGGGCAAGACTTCTAACATGGTGATCATGACAAAATAGGTGCCCCATGAGAGTCAGTTTCCTTAGTCCCCTTCTGGAACCCAGAAATTTTTGGACAGATTATCTCTGGAAGGAGGGCTGTTTCTATACTCCGCCCCGCCTCCACCCCACCCCAGACTCGGAGAAAATACAACAATTAACAGCTCTGTCTGGGAGTTCAGAGATTTAACCCCCCTCTCTCCCCCTCCCTAGTGATTTCCAGAGATTTGGGATGGGGGAGTAAACCCAAAGCAGCAGCTAAACAAACACAGCAGGAGTCTTGGAGACTAGGCGGCTGCCTTCTTGCCCAGGTTCCCTGCCTTGTTTCCATTCCCCGCACTTCCCAGGTGAAGCAGGGTGATGCCTTTTCCTTCGGGCCAGCTGGCCTCTCCACCCCCCCTCCAGCCCCCAGAGTTGAAAGGAGAGGAGAAGGACTGGTGATTCATTTACGCCTCACTCCCTCTCTCCTGAAGGGATCATATTTCTATAAATAACTGGGAAGCCGCTGCCCAGGCTAACAACAATCAGACGTATATCTGCACTTCCAGAAACCCCTCTTTAGCTGCCCTTGCGGTTCTGGGAGAATATACACCGATGTGAACCAGGAGTCCCTCCCCACTAGCTGGTTGACCTGGCCTGACCTCAGCTCCCTCACCAGAGTTGCCCTTCTGTATTAGGGGCAGAAGGAGAGCAGTCTGGGGCTGTTTCGAAGATACAATGGGAAAACATCTAAGACATTGAGGCTACAGTGGGTGCTCAGTGTTTGCTGGCCTTGCCTTTTCATCTTTGGCAGAGAGTGGGATATGTTTTCAGTTGACGAGGAGGTTATCTAATCAAAATTCAAGTTGTGATCACTTGCCTGCTATCTTCCTTAGGAGGAGCAAAGATGGAAGTTGAGCTGGTACTTATCTATTTGCTGGTTTTGTAAAATTCTGCGCCCCTTAACCAAAACATTTTCTACTATGCCTTTTCTCCTATTGGCCTCCCTGCCTCCCGTCTCCTTGTATCCATCCTCACACTATCCTAGGGTGATCCTTCCACAGCCCGATGCCTGTCATACAGCCCTGCTGGTGACTCCCGATGTTTCCCACGGCTTGGGGCTCAGGGCCTAAACCCCCTGCAGGGCTGCCACAGCCCTTCTTCACAGAGCCCTGCCCCTCCCACTCTCTCTAGCTGCTTCCTTTCGTATTCCTGCTAGTAGCTGTGGCCACAGCAAACTAACACAGTTCTTGAGGAGACAGAGGACATTTCCAGTGCCTGAGACAGGGCCTGTGGTTAGTATCTGAAGATAGTTAGGAGCAACGGCTTGCGAACATAACAAAATCATAGTAGTTTGAAATGAGAACAGGGGAAGGTCTTGCTGATGGACTGATACGGGAAGAAATGAAGCTCATTTACCCTTCAGATCCAATTCAGCGCATTGTTATTAAAGACCTGCTGTGTGTGCCAGGGCCCGTGGAGGACCGAAGGCAATCCGTTCCCTGTACAGTGTACACTGCGGGGCAGACAGACGCCCTAAATGGCTCTGCCCTAAAGCAGGAATCCATGAGGGGCACAAGGTAGGCAAGTGTGCCAGGGAATGGGGGTCTGCCGAGGCTTAATGCAAAATGAGAGGTTGTGGGGCCCTCCTGGAGAGATAGGATAACGCCCCGAAGGTTACATAGTCAGGCTCTGCCCGGAAGTGAGCTGCAGTTTTAAGGATCTATAGGGCTTCCAGGGATTGAAACGTGTCCTCCCAAAAGTAATATGTTAAAGCACTAACCACCTGCCATGTGGCTGTATTGGAGATAGATCCTTTACAGAGGTGATTAAGGTTATAAGAGGTCATAAGGGTAAAACCTCAATCTGAAGAAACTGGTGTCCTTATAAAAAAAAAAAGGAGAGTCGCCAGAGGTCACATGCTGTCTGCCTTGTGACACAGCAAGAAGATGGTCCTCTGCAAGCCAGGCCAGGAAGAGAGCGCGCACCAGACGCCAATCCCTGCTGAAACCTTGAACTTGACTTCCCAGACTCCAGAACTATGAGAAATAAATCTCTGTTGCTTAAGCCACTCAATCTATGGTACTTTGTTATGGCAGCCTGAGCAGATGAAGACAAGAGCTCTGGTGCAAGAAGAAGCATAGATGTTCATACTTTGCCTGTCAGTTGTTTGTGTGCAACCAAATTCTCCAGACTACGTGTGAGGTCTGACAGCATTTATTTCCTAAACATTCATTCATTCATTCTTTCAGCAGATTTTTTTCAAGTATGTGCTTTGTGTAGGGTCTTTTGCTATAGCAGTCTGATCAGCAATCATCTGTGCCCTCCACATGCAGCCATGAGTATAGGCACAAGTGAAGGGAACCCCAGGAGCTACTGCTGCAGGGGGCAGTGCTGGAAGGCAAGGCTATCTTCCTCTCTAGGAAGAAAGAGCTGGTATGGCAGGGGTCCTTCCCTCACACTCTCAGGGTGCAGCCAGTATAGAGGTCTTGATTTTCCTTGTGGTCTGGGGTGGGGGAGGGAGAGAGCAGCAGGGCCCCTGGGCAGGTTTGCTGCTCTGTGTCCCACTCACTACAGAGCTTATTGAGAGGGGTCGAAGGTGGCAGGGACAGCCTCAGGAACTGAGGAGGGCCTGGCACACCTTTGGATTGTGTAACAGAAGAACAGGGTCCATCGCTGTGCATCCACAGGGTGCCGGTGCTATGCTGGGTGCTCTGCCTTTCTCACTGGATCTGTACGGGGCGGGTTGGGGGGGTCGGGGGTCAGGGGATGGGGACTCTGGAGCAGAAGAATTCAGCATCGGGGTTTGAATTTTGGCTCCCTCACTACTAGCTGAAATCTTTAGCAAATGATTGAACCTCTAAATTTCCATTTTTCCTCATGTGTAAAATAGGGGTTATAATAATACCTGCCTCATAGGTATTGTTAGAATTCAGTGTGAAATTATATATGAGAAGTGCTTAGCAAAGGGCCTGGTTATTATAAAGTCTTCAATGGAAACTGCTTTTATTGTTATTATTGCTTTTTTGTTTACTGTTTTACCCAACTGAGTATAAGAAAGGTGCAGTAATTTGGCCAAGGTCACACAGATATAAGTGGCATTTTGCATCCCAAGTGTGCCTACTTCTTCTCGCCCCATCAGGCCCCCTTCTCTCCTCCAACGGCCATCACCCCCCCTTTTTTTATAACTCTAAGGAAGCCAAGATTCTCAGGGAGCCTCCCCAGCAGATCAGAGATTTCTTTCACCCTGCCCCAGCCTCCTGATGGGAGAGGGAGCTACATGCACACTTCAGCAGCAATCCTTGAGCCCTGGCCACAGTCCCCCGAATGGAAACTGCTGAGTTGCACTCTGGCTCTTTGCTCTTTTAAGTTGCCTCTGTTGGGTCCCAGTGTGGGTGACAGGATGATGCATGAGGCCTGGATAAGGAGCTTATTTGTCTGAGCTGGTGATGGCCTTTGTCCTGAGGTGGATTAATAGTAAGGGGCAGTGGCCCTTTAAAGCCTGGACAATGGACAGGCTTCTCAGGTCACCAAATCACTTAGCAAATGTCCTGAGCCCCTCGGAGCACAAGAGGCCCCTGCCCCTTCTACTCATAACCCTACTCTTCATCTACGGATGCTTTGCTCCCGCCTAGCAAGAAGAAACGCTTGGAATAATGGGGGAGAAAGACTCAAAGAGGATTGGAATGACAAAGGACTTCAGAGAAGGAAACTGAGACAGAGGGGGACAAGGGCTAATTCCTGACTCCCCTGAGGACCCTGCGTCCCACTCTGCAATGAGCTTTTCTAGCTGTGCTTTCTTCCCTCCTCAGCTGCATCAGCTCCACAGAGACCAGAGCGATTTTCCAACTGCACCTTTCACTAATGAGACCGAACACTACGTACAGATTATAGTTCCAGCCACCGAGGCTGGTGGTCAGGACCCACTAGGATGCACTGCTTTCCCTCTCGGAGCCTCTCTGACCTTGCCCAAGCCCTGACTCTAATGAGGCCCAGCACATCCTCTGGCCTTCACCACCTGCTTCAACCAAAGCAGCTTCCTTTGGTCAGTTTTCTACAGTTGCTTCTGAGTAAGATCCTATTTAAAGAACACTTTGCATATTAAACATTTTTTCAAAGTATGAAAGCCACTGGTTTAGTTCATTTAAGATTTTTATTACTGATTTTTAGAGAGAGGAGACAGAGAGAGAAAGGCAGGCAGTGGGGAAGGAGTGGGAAGCTCCAACTTGTAGTAGTTGCTTCTTGTTTGTGCCTTGACCAGGCAAGCCCAGGTCATCCAGCAACCTCAGCATTCCAGGTCCATGCTCTATCCACTGCGCCACCACAGCTCAGGCTGAAAGCCGCTGATTTAAATCAGCCCTTTCGCTGTATGAAGAGTAACAGAGCAGGATTTGAAGCCGGGCCTTCTGATTCCCAATTCCCACTTTCTCTCAGTGTAGGTACAGTGTGTCGACCGGTCAAAAGTGCACCATGATTTTACGGACACACTGTATTTGTTAACTTGTCCACAGAGATTTCTTGAGCACCTCCTGCATGCCAAACACTGAGACAAGCCGTGGAACCCTAACATGAATAAGACAAAGTTTCTGCCCTCAAGGAGGGGGTCTGCTTGCTCAAGCATGCATATGTGGAAAGTGCCCACCGATGGTGGCATCTAGATGGCCATTGGTGACTGCGGCAAGGAAGGATGTTTCCAGAGTATGGAGGCTAAACACAGACGGTGACTGATGGAAGGTGAGAGGACAGAACAGTTTAGGTAACCGATTCTATGAGGTCAGACTTCGCATCATGGATCACTTGCTAATTACAGTGGGTAAAGGTCCCTTTACGGTGAGGTCAGGACTCACTCATCACCTTCACAAGTAACCAAACATAGTGGCCAAATAGAAATGCATTCCATTACACATAGGAAGTGCTTGCCGAAAATGTTTAACCTGAGTCTAATCATGAGAAAACAATCAGACATATCCAGAATATAGAACAGTCTTTGGGGCAATTGGCCCAACCTTTCCAAAAAGGTTAATCTAGAGAAAAAAAAAAGGAATTGGGAGTCTTGTTGTAGATGAGAGGCTCCTCTAGATTTAAAGAGACTAAAAACACACTTAACAGACAAATGCAACACTTGAATCTTGATTAGATTCTAAGGTTTTTTTAAAAGACTATAAAGAAGATACATTTGGGGAAGAATTGGAAAGATTTTTAAATATGGTGTATGCTAGGTGATAGTATGGAATAATTGTTTATTTTCTTAGTTTTGATCATGATATTGTGGTTAAAAGGGAGCATGTCCTTATTCTTAGGAGATGCATGCTGATGTAAAGTGGTTTGATGTCCGCAACATTTTTTCAAATGGTCAGAAAACATTTTTTTATAGAGAGATATAAGGCAATTTGGCAGCCTATTATTAATAAACAGATTTAGGTGAAGAGCATATGGGTGTTTTTTGTACTATTCTTTCAACTTTTCTGTAGGGTTAAAAGTTTTCAAAATATAAAGTGGGGGAGGTTTGACATAGGTTGGAGAGAGGCTGGACAATAGCAACTCAGTTTTTGGAAGATTTCTTGGTACGGGTGAGATATAGTCAATTGTTTTAGCAAGATCTCACCCTCCCCCTCTGAGAGCTCAGACTATAGAAACCTTCGGTACCTTTAGAGAGAATTGATAGTTGAACAGTTGGGATAAAACAGACCCTTCCTGGGCGTGGAGGGAGCTTCAAGGAGGCACTGGAGCCAGTAATGGGAACCATATTGGCGAGAGTGTGCGGGGCCCCACCCCAGATACAGCCCTTCTGTGCTGAGACAGGACAACTGGAACAAATTATGTACACTCATACTTGTTAAACTACCTTGGCACCAGGAGTGATCCTCGTAACCTGAGCTTTACAGCAGCGCAGCCGTAGTTAAGGTTGGGCCAGCCTTGCCCCTGCACCCTCTCTGTTGAAGTTTTATAGCTAAAGCATAAAACAATTCAGCATGAGTTGAAACATGAAAAACTCCTCCGGATTGTAAAGACAAACCTTTTTGTTTAAACTTTTCTAGAGAGGTGGTGTTTGGGAATAAAACCTTTTCAGTCTCCTTATGCTTTTCCAACCCTTGGACAGGCTTCCAAATGATCCAGCCCAACCCCAACATTACTCCCCACCTCCAGCCCTGACCACAATCCAATCAAACACAGAAGCTGCTGCATTTTGTGGTTCAGGGGGTTATAGTGTGGCTGGGGAGCGCTGGGTTCTGAGTCTGAACTATGAAGCTGTGTGACCTTGGGCAAGTTGGTTCCCCTCTCTGAGATTCAGTTTCTTGGTTATTTATAGAACATATTTCTCACAGGGCTGCCCCCAAATGCATGTGTGGTCATTAGTGCATGGAACCTGTACACAAAATTGGTGCTCTGTAAATACTGTGTTATTGATTATATCAGACTGTGTCAAATACATAGAGGTCTGTAGAGAATAGTTGTTTTATTTGATCTGCAGAGAAGTTTTTCATAAATTACTCTTAGTCTTTTCCTAAAAGGGAGCCAAATAACAGTTCTTAATGGAAGAGAAATTACATGGAAAGTCACAGGAAAAGAATTTTATGTTATTCTATTATTAAGAATTTTTGGTATATGCCAGGATAAGATTTGAAGCCACATAGGCCAATGTCCAAATCCCAGTTCTGCCACTTACTGGCAAAGTGAGCCAGGCAGATTAGGAATCCGTTGTGAGCCTTGGTCACTTTGTTTGTATAATAGGGTCATTTAAACCAACCCAGCAGGGTGAGCGAGGAATCAGCACACTTTATGAAAAGCTCTTAGCCCAGCACCTAGCAAATGAAGCATTCAGTGAACAGAGCTGCAATCCATACTGAATCGAGAAGAGGAAGGCTTCTGACAGCCAGGCCTATCTCTCAAATGTTGTTCTTGAGCACTGGGAATGACAGCCGAAGAACAGCCCGCTGACATCAAAAGCTCTGCCCTTTTGAAGCTGTCCCTGAGCCTAGACTTACAAGCGGCTAGGGGTTTGATGGGTTGGGAGGATCCTGAGGATGAGAAGAAAGTTGAATTTGCTCATTTAAAGCAAGATAGGAAGCTTCTTCAGATAGGGCCAGCTGGCTTATGCAGAACCTAGTACCCAGACATTATGTGTAAGGCAAAGGAAACACCTTCTTCTGGCCTATTTCTTTGGGCACAAGTGGCTAGAGATGGGTGGGAAAGTGTGGGCCCAAATGAGATTCCTTTCTTTTTTCTGCTGGGATCTGGATGAAGAACCCCAGATTGCTTCGCCAAAGGCTCAGCATTTTAATTTGAACATGGTAATGGGTCACCGGTTCATCCTGGGTAGGTTTGTAATAACCTTGTGACACTAGGAAGTCACTCTGCCTCCTTGGTCCTCAGTTTCCTTATCTCAAAAGGGAGGATAAGACCACCTGCTCTGCTGGCCTCTCTTCCTGTCACGTGGCTTCTATGAGATAAAACCCTTGAAGGTATAAGAGCCCCACAAAGGGAGGCAGAGGAAGGCAGTCCCTGGAGCACACTCTCTGCTCTCTGGCCTGTCAGGCTGATCACCTGGTGCTCCAGGTGTTTCCCCAAAAAGCTATGTGCAGGCAGAGGATGTTATTACTAAAACACTTGGTAAATAGCACATTTAGTAAATGGAAACATTGTAAGCACAGAATAGGAGATGGTGAATAGTAGTATTTCCTTACATCTCTTACCTCTAATTTATTCTGGTTTTGGCCCGGAGGTCCCTGACTGTGTATTTTTGCACATTAAATAGCCCACCTAAACCAGCAAGGCTTTGCAGCAGGTCATCTGCAGTATCACTAGAGGTCTAGGTATATTTCTTTACTAGAAGAAGAAATGATTTTCAAATATGACTTTAAAAAATCGCCATCCTCTAGACAGGTGAGAATTCGTGAGAGGCAATTAAATGATGTGTACTTGCTGAAGGTGTTTCTCCTGCTTGAAGCCGAGGAAGTAATACGAAAAAATGGGGCAGACAAGGGTAGAAAGGAGCTGGGCACGCTTCCTGCTCATTTACAGGCTGGCTCAAACATTTCCAATCTCTGCATGCTGGGGGCTGAGCCTCTGCTGCCCACACCCACTCCCAACCCCTCAGCCCCACACCAGGGTTCCTTTCCGTTTCTGTCTCACTTTTTTCAAGAGTCAAGATCCTTCGATACAGGCCTCTTCCAGGACTGAAAAATTGCCCCAAAGTAGTGGGAGGGTGATATTATCCCCTTCCATTGGGGCCTCCTGCCCCAGGTGAGGAAGAGCTGAGTGTATGTTCTCTGAAAGGTCCCCCCTCTAAAAGACGCTCAGTAGGGGTCTTTAGCTGAATCCCCTTGTTTGGGGCCGACAGCAGATACACAATTCTGGGATGGGGAAAAAAGTCTGTCTTCAAGACCCTTACGGAAAGTCGTGCCCCCTTCTGACAAGAGAGTGGCATCAGATTGCTGAGCCTTGTCAGAACTCCCACTGCACTCTGAAGGCCAGAAGCACCCCAAGCCTGACTCGGAAAGGCACAGGCTTTGGAGTCAGCCAGAATGGCCTAGGATCACTGGGTAGCCAAGATGTAGCCTTATGCCACTGGAACATCTGTCTCCTCTTTTGAGTCTTATTTTTGCCTTTTGTAAGCTAGGGATGATCATTTGTACGCCAGGAAGCAGAGCACTGTTTGCAGGACACAGAGTTTCTGTGAGAAGATGGGTGGGGAGTCTGGCATGTGGTAGACACAGAAGAGTAGCCCTTTTGCCTGCAGGCTCGGGGGGGGGGGGGACTGACTTTCCCATGGCTGCCACAAAGTGAGTAAGGAGCCGGAGAAGAGGGAGGGGGTCGACCTTTGAGCTAGTGTAGGGCCAGCCACTCAGCCCATATGATACTCCCGGGCCATCCCGTGTGGCTAGCACCATGCATCTCCATATTTAAAAGACCTTACACATAGGTATGATTTTTTAGAATTAAATATTCAAAGTAAACCATTTTTAATTAAAAAAGAAAAAGACCTCATCACCCCGCGTCTCACCTCTGCTCAGAGATGGGAGTAGCCCCTACACAGGATTGTCGTGGGGCTACAATGAGCTCATGTGCCCAACAGTGTCGAGCACAGCACCTGGCACATAGTAGATGCTCAGAAAATGTTGACTCTTATTTAAAAGAAAAAAGAAACCTGGCTAAAGACAGGCCAAGAATGCAGTCTGTGTTCTGTCACAGTCAGCTCCCTGCCCGCTGTAGGGACAGCTTTGTGAGGTGAGAATGAGTCAGGGCAGCCTCGGGCTGCAGAGAGCGCCTGCTCTGGATTGTACAACACATTGACTGGGGTGGGTGCCAAGAGCCAAGCGCTCCATGTTCCCGTGTCTGCCCTGCCCCAGCACCTGCTTCTAGCGGGACCCCAGCTGGCGCCTTGCCAGGGCTTGCCTTCCTGCCTTCCAGCCCTGAGGCCAGACAACTTCCAAGTCACATCCCAGTGGGTAGTGCCAAGACCTGAGCACAGCAGCCTTTCCCTGCTGGACACTCCTGTCCCCACCCGCCCCTGGCAGCCTGGCCAAGTACTTAACGCAGGTCGCAAGGCCTTCACATGCAGGTCCACCTGCCAGCCACCAATGTGGCACTTTCTGTGTTTCTCAAATATGCCTGGCCCCTTGCACAGCTCTTCACTTTTCTACAGGAGCACCTTTGCCAGGCACATGTGGTCCTACATGCTTTTGTGTCTCTTGTTTTATTTCATTATCACAACAATTCTGGGATGTCAGCATTATTCCCCTTTCATAGGTGAGGCAGCTGAGGCTCAGAGGTCAAGCAATTTGCCCGAGGTCAGGTAGCTAGCAGGTGGCAAGCCCAAATCACTCTGTTTCCAAGGCGTGGTCTCTGCACCCCCATATCAAGGCCCGCAGGAAGAGAGGGCTCCGCAGCTCCCCTAGCTGGAGGGAACAGACCTGCCCAGGCACTCAAAGTGTGGGATGTTTGTTCATTCTTTCTCGGGACAAAGTGAGGCAATTTGTCACGCTCTTTTGGTTATTCTTAGGCCAAGCGGCTCAGGTGAAGACAGCTCTTGGCTATAACAGAATGGCTTAAGGATGCTATTTTTGGTAGGTCTGGGACCAGAGAAAGAAGGGAAAGCAGCTGTAGAGATTGGGGTAAGTGCTTGACTTGTCAGAAAGATAATCCCCCTACACCTGTGCCTTGGAAACACAATCCAGAGCTCTGAGAAGCACTGTCATCTGTCACCAGGGTGTCCCCAGGGTGACCTGCCCAACCGTATCCAAGCTGGTAGGGTTCAGGTTACAGGGCCCATTCTCAGGACCCTTGAGTACCAACAATGCCTGTTTGTCCTTTGGATCTGCCATCTCCCAAGAGGAATGTTAATGGGAGCAGAAATAGAGGGAGAGGGGAGGGGAAGAAACTGACTTCAGTAGTCTGAGCCCACTCTCAGGTCACCCTCCGGAGTGAACTCATCCATGGGAGTCTGCTGGTCCTTCCAAGAGATACTTAAACCAGCTCCAGGAAAGAGAGATATGCCTGCTTTTCTTAGACCATGCCCCCACTCCTGAAGGGGTGTGTGTTTCTGTCTGTTTCATTAGGGGTGTAGTCTGTCCCTTGGCAGAACTGGCAGTTCACCTCAAGAAATATTTTCAAAGGCAAAAAAAAACTGAAAATGACTTGGATGTTCATTAATACAAAGTTGGTCAAGATAACATCTCTGTCCATCTGATGAAGTTTTAGATAGCCATTAAAATCATGTGTTCAAGTAATATTTAAAGATACAGAACACTCTCACAGTCTAATGTTAATGGGGGAGATTGGATAGAAGCCTATCTATACAGTATAAACCTACTTTGATAAGTCTATGTTTACATATGTGTAAGGTTAGAAGGAAACAGACAAGGGACTGTTCACAGTAGTTATTACTGGTATTGTAGCTATGATAGACTTTTGTTTTATTTTCCTTTGTACTTCTCTACTTTATATTCTAGGAAAAACATTACTTGAGTGTCAAAAGAGAATGAATCTGTTTTAAATTAAATTTTAAAAACTTAATTTTTTAAAAAAATTAATTTCACTCCTAGTATACACCAGACATTCTGCTGTGCGCTAAGGATAAGAGATATAGGAGAACCTAGCCCCTAGCTTCTATGAGTTTATAGCCCAGTAGGGCATAAAAATACACAAGCAGGGTATTTTTTCAGATGTTGTTTTTAACAATAATAGCAGCAGCAACAATTATACTGACATATGTAAGTGCAGTGGAATGTTCTAAATGCTTTCTGTGTATTTACGTTTAAACCTTACAACTGCATGAGGTAGGTAGGTATTAAACCATTTTACTAATAGTTAGTTAATACAGGCTGTTGTAGGAACAGCGAGAACAGAGAGGTTAATTCTGTCCTGGGGGATCGGAGAGGCTGCCGTGGAGAGTTGGCACTTGAGCCGACTCTTCCAATATAAATGTGAGTTCTCCAAGCAGACAGTGTGGAGAAAGGGTTTTCAGGCCCAGAAAACACCATGAACAAAGACAACCAGGGACGAAAGAGCAGTGGTTAATCCCACACTTCTTGCTCCCGAATGAGAAAGGCCTTTGGGGCCACTTTGTGAAGCGTATAGATAGATAGAAGATTAGGCTGAAAAGTTTGAGCCTAATTCCATTAGGCAGTGGCGAGCCATTGAGGAGCCCTGACATGGTCAGCTCTGCATTGGAGAAAGATCTTTCTGGCCCCTTAAGTCCTGTGAAAGCTTAGCTGCATGTAGAGAGAGCAGTGTTCCTCTGTAGACCTAGTGTAGCAGGGAAATTCATCTTCGTTCCAGGAAAGGAGCAGAGAAGGAGAAAGGAACCGGCAGGAGGCCGTAAAAATGTGTGATTTCCCTTCCTCTTATCTGCGTATAGAAAGTCACAGCAGCCGTGTGGAATCTAGCCTCAGGATGACAGTCGTGTGTGCACCAAAATGTGTGTACCACCTAGAGTGGGAAAAGGTGTCACTGCTGGAAGAGACTTGGTTAATTCCAAATGGACTTTTGGTTTGGAATGCAATTTCTGAGCTTAATTAGCACGTCTGTTTTTGCCATAAAAACAAGAGAAAGTCTTGTGTGGCGATACTTAAGTGATTATATTCCATGCTTGGTTGGAGCTGCCTTTATTACAGACATCTCCAAGCTCCTCAGCAGAGAGCTGACAACGTGCAGGAAAGGGCCCTGCTTGGCTTCCTTTGACATGTCTTCAGCTAACATGGTTGTTACCAGCTGATGGTCTCTTGTGCTTGTCCACAGGGGTTCTGCCTGCAACAAAAGAGAAAATCAGAGGTGTTCTGTCAGGATTGTCTCTTATTCTAACATTGCCCTTCCTATTAAAAAGTCCCAGTTTTCAGTGAAGCAATGAGGAGTGGATTTTGTAATTTTTGCTTTTGACTTCTTAAGAAAAGCTTTACTATGAAATGCAAAAGTCTGGGAGAAATGCAAAGATGATTCAGTCATGGAAATGGCCCTGAGATACAATTGGTCATGAGCGGTAGGTAATCCAAGGTAGAAAATAATGACTATTGTTTGGCAAAGGCTGGATATTACTGGGACATGCTGGGTGGAAGGTGCACAGGAACTTTGTACTAATTTGGCAACTTCTAGATCAGTGGTTCTTAACCTGGGTTCTATCGAACCTTAGGGGTTCGATGAGTCAGTCTCAGGGGTTCGGAGAAGCCTCTGACATGGAGGTCAGAATAAAGTAATACCGTAATTTGTTGTGAGTCCATGCACTTTGTTGGTTTTGTTCTTTGAGAAAGGTGATGTTCATGCACGGCTCATTTTGTGCACCAGTAAAAAAACATATACCTATGTCTTGAATTTGGAAAATAAATCATATTTTATTTATCACTAAAGAAGGGTTCAGTGAATGTGCATATGAAACCGGTGTGTTCGGTACCTCAAAAAAGGTTAAGAACCACTGTTCTAGATGAATCTACACTTGTTTCAAAACAAAACTTTTTAAAAGACTAGCACTTAAGGGTGAGTGGTCAGGGGTCTAGCGGGTAGATGATAGGAGTAGGCTGGGAAAGTCACTGGCAGTTACGTGAGGGAGAAGCGTGAATGTCAAGCTAAAGAGTTCATACTTGGCTCTAAAGATAGTGTGGAGCCATGGAAGGTTTCTGATTAAGGTAAAGTATGGTCAGATGTCTCTACTAGAAGGATCACTTGATAATCAGGGAATGACTGATTGTAGTGAGTGAGCCTGGAGGCAGTTGAAATAAGCCAGGTAGGAGCGGATGGTCTTTAAAGTGACCCAGAGAGAACTAGCTCTGCAGGATGTTAATAGCTGCTATTGAAAGAAGGGTTCCATAGACAAATAAAACTTGGGAAGTGTTAAGGTGAAAGGGACGCCTTACTGCAGGAGTCCTCAAAGTTGTTAACTTGATCACATGCACTGTGATTCTCTAAAGGGAGGAAATGATATACAGCATTGCCCAAAGCTTTTTGACCATGGAAATTCTCACAGGACTTGTATTCAGAGAAATAAAAATAAAAAAACCTTTGGGGAATACTGGCTGGCATTGAAAATGGAGAAGAGCAGGTATTTTTAGCATAGCCCTGCCTTCTATATTCTGCAAACCAAAACCATAGCCTAAACATACTGGGATCCCTTTGCACTGGGGCAGTGGCTGCCTTCCAACCCTCCCCTACTTTCCCCATATGCCTGGGGTCACCACCACCCTTCCCACTGCACAGAAGGCTCTTCTGTGGGTTCATGAACAGCAGGAGAACAACAACATCATGAAGCCTAGGTGCATTTCCAACTGAATTTTTTTAAATTGCAATGAGAAAGAAGTCTATGTTTTTGTAAGAAGGGAAGCATTTTGAAGGATTCTTTAAATGTCATTTTCTAATTGAGTAAGTCCCTTAATTAACCTCTCTCTCTTTTTTCTGGCATTTGGATGAATAAATATGGTAGTTTTTCATCCCTCTTCCCATTATAAATGAACTCCACCTTGACTTTAACCTTGTGAGCCATCTTCAGTTCAGATGACCTCTTTTCCTTCCCCATTCTCTCACTCTACCTCGTAGTTAGCAACAGCATAAAGCGATCATTGAAATACTCAAATTGTTCAGCATTTTCACTGTAGCTTGGTCAACCCTCTATCTTCTCACACTAATAGTCTCTACCAGTTGTTTGACCTTCAGCAAGTTCTTTAACCTCTCAGAGCATCACTTTCTCATCTTCAGTATGAGAAAAGCAATTCCTACCTTTCATAGCTAGTGCCAAAGGGTACTGGGCACATGGTATATGTAGGTACTTGGTAAATATTCTCTCTGATGGTGTCTTTGCAGCGATTATCAATTCCTCAAAGATGCTTGTTGAGTGGACACAGGCACGTACACATAGCTGCCACTAGTCCAATAAAGACATGGATAAAGGAGCTGACTTTTAACCTTTGAGATCTTTATTTTCTCTTTGTCTTCCTTTCATTGAAAACACTTTACTTGGTGATGATCATAAACTGAAACAACACTGTGAGGTAGGTATTATCGCTCCTGTTTTATATACTTGGAAAATGAGGCTCAGAGTGAAGCTGTATTAAAGCTCAAGTCTTTCTGATTCTGACGTCCATGTTTTTTAATACTGCACCAGGAATGATAAGATCCACTCCTTCTCCCATTCTGCAGTCAGCTCAACAGTTATTGACATGTGCTGGGTGCCGACATAAGACACATTCCAGCACTCTAAGAACTCACCTTCTAGTTGAAGGAGATGAAACATGTACATGAAACTTACAAGGCAATGGGTAACACCTCATTCATCCCTCACTGGGGAATGAGCTGTTGTACTAAGTGAATTTTACAGATGGAATCACAGGGCTTTAGAGATCTCCTTGCACAACTCCATTGTTTTAAGGGAAAGAAATATTTAAGGACACTGGGTGACCTGCTCAATTGAGGTAGCTCTGTAGGACTATTGTAAAACCCAGACTGGAACCAAGCTCTTGATTTCTAGCCTAGGACTTAAAAATGTTAACCTTTTTTTTAAAGAGAGAGGATGTATTTTTTGGAATTTGTATCAGATAGGTGGCTTCCATACTATATGTTTTGGCATGTTTGGGATCTTTACAATCAGCATTATAACACTCTTCTAGAACACAGCAATTTCTGTGAACCCTCAGATGAGTGTGTATGGGATAGTTTGCTCCTTATGCTATGGCCCCAGGCAGTTCCCTTGACTCAAATTCATTAGGTGTCTCCAACCCTTAGGAGCATTTTTCTGGTTTTCTTTTTATACACATACACAGATAAAATTGAACAGACCCTGGGAACTTTATAGGTGAACTGATTTCTATTTAGCTGATTAGTTTTAGTTCAGTTATTTTATTTCCCTGAGCCTATTTTCTTACCTGTAAAATGGATGCAGCACAACCACCAATATGGGCTTGCCATCCAAGGAATAAAGGGTGCCTGGAGCTTAATAGGTGCTTAGCTCCCTTCTTCCCCTTCCTTTTCTCCAAGTGTTCAAGAAACTCTTAAAAGTTGCACACTTCCTCACTCACAAAGCACACAGTAATAATGAAATAGAACCAAAATAAGTGTTGGCCATGAAAAACAACCCCCTCCTGAGTAGTAAATCAAAAGCTCCTCTACTCCAAACAAACACATATACTATGTCTCATTTCTTCCTCCCAGGACAATAAAGAAGGCTTTAACACAAAGCATAATTCATATCATCTCCAGATCTTGGGCCATAGCACCTCATGAAAACTATTAACACATCTCCCACCGCCTACTTTATGAACTCATATAAAAGCAGATCAGGTGAGCGGAGGCTTGGAGAAGGGCCGAAATTTCCCCAGAACGCAGTCAGGGACTGATCTCAGGAGAACCCTCTTCTCATCGCATGGCAAAATGAGGAGGGACAATCATTATGGGTTTTTTGTGTGTGAGCTTTGTGCCATTGTTGTAGGACTCCGTTGCCCCTTTCTTAAATGAGCACATCAGACTCTAAGATTCTGTGGGTTTGTGGGAGATGAAGAGATAAGTATCTGAATGCACTGAGCCAGGTCAAAGCCCCTATGTCATGACTGCGACTGTAGCCCTGATTTGTCCTTCCGCAGACTCTCCCTTGGGAGCAGCTCCCCTGACAGCAGAGAAACAGGGCCTTTATTTGTACCAGATGGATAGTGTTGAGGACTTCGTCGATCCTGGAGCTGCCCTCCCTGGCTAACCTACTGCCCTGAATTCTTGCCTAAGTAATGGGTATTTTTTAAATTCCCAAGAGTAACTTACACAGACAGAAGATCTAATTCCCAGTGCATCCTTGCAGTAGGATACCAGCGAGCCAGTCTTGTCCCCTTTCTCCAAGAAGGTCAGTTGAATTGGTGTCTGTAGTTGGTAAACAGAAATAGCCAAATGGAAGGACCTAAGCTTTTTGCGAAGCAAAGGACTAGAGAGGAGCTCCTCACTGAGCTCCTATTTATTGAGCATGTGCTAGAAGCAACATGTTATATTTTCTCCAGAAGCAGGCATTTAACCTCATTCCACTGGGGTTTGGGTAGGCTGAGCGAAACCCTCCAGCTCGTGTCTGCTTGCCCTCCAAGCTACCTGTACCGCCGCCCCAGAGCAAACTTCCTTGGCCTCTTAATGCTTCTGAGATTTAAACTTCACAAATCGGAGCCGTGTTCTCCAGATTTAGTTGTTGCAAAATCTCATTGGCATTTAATGTGGTTGGGTGTTTGAGAGTATTTTTATGTCTTGCCCAGGGCTGGAATAAAAGTTACAAGCAGCACTGAAGACCAAACTAAAAAGAAAATGTGGGAAGCCAACCTTGTAACCTTAGCTAATCTTTAATTATGCTTTAATGGAGGCCCTATGGAGGAGATGCAGTAAGACTAATAGTAACATGTTGACACTATGCAGCATTTTAAATTCCTAAACTCCTTCACGTATATTATAATAATAATTGCTGCCATTTACAGAGCCCCAGCTGGGCCAAGGACGGTGCTAAGTCCTTTTATATATACTCTTATTTCTCTCCTCTTCTTTCAAGGGAAGTATTATCCCCTTCCTACAAATGAAGAAACCTAATCTTCCTTGTCCAGAGGAGCAGCTCTGGGCAGCCCCTTGCCCCAGACACAGTTGGGAGGCAAGGCAGGAAGCCTATTCCATGATCAATATATGCTTCTAATTTGTAGGCGCTGCTGCCTGACCTGTGGTGGTACAGTGGATCAAGCATCGACCTGGAATGCTGAGGTTGCTCGTTCAAAACCCTGAGCTTTCCTGGTCAAGGCACATATGGGAGTTGATGCTTCCTGCTCCTCCCTACCTTCTCTCTCTCTCTCTCTCTCTATTTATCTATCTATCTATCTCTCTTCTCTAAAACAAACAAACAAAAAAAGAATAAAATAAAAAGAAACATACCACTGCTCACTTATAAAAAAAATCTGATATATATATATAAATTTGTAGGCACTGTTACCTGTGACAATGGCTAGCTTTTATTAAGTACGTTCTGTGTCTGTGTGCCGGGGAGCCTACTAAATGCTTTACAAGAATTGTTCTACTAAATCCTCTTGTAACCCTATGAAGGTAGATATTACTTTTTTCTTTTTTTTTGACAGAGAGAGAGTCAGAGAAAGGGACAGATAGGGACAGACAGGAAGGTAGAAAAATGAGAAGCATCAACTCTTCGTTGCAGCTCCTTAGTTCAGTGATTGCTTTCTCATATGTGCAAGTGACCCCTTGCTCAAGCCAGCGAGCTTGGGCTTCAAGCCAGCGACCTTTGGGCTCAAGCCAGCAACCTCGGGGTTTCAAACCTGGGTCCTCTGTGTCCCAGTCTGATGCTCTATCTCCACTGTGCCACCACCTGGTCAAGCTAGATATTACTATTGTTATTGTCATTTGTAAATGAAGAAACAAGGCACAGAGGTTCTGTGAAGCTGCGTACGGTCAAAGAACTGGAAGGAGTGGAAATCACATTCAACCGAGGGGGGCATCCTGATCTAATTTCAGGACCCATCCCTGCCCTTTCCCATCTCCAGTAGTGCCTTTACTCCTCAGCAGCATGGTGACCCTGGGCCAGGCACTGAATCAGATACTCTATGTGGGAACAGTAATTCCTACTTCACTGGACGGATGTCAAGATTAATTAAGACAACAATTTGCCAAAAGCTAGTGGGTGCTGATAAACGTCTGTATGTGCCTTCCTTCCTTCTATATGGGATAAGTTGCCAGTAAATATTTTCTGCTTTTTTTTTAAGATGCCTTGATGCAAATGTAACACCCACGACCTCTTTCCTACTGCTCATCTTTTATGCCTAACAACTGAGAAAACTAGTGCTTTAGGCTGCTTGTTTTAGAATCAAGACAACCCTCAGCCCCAGCTGACTACCTTTTACCATGCCTCCTTCCAGAGCAGTGACTATCCTTTTAATTTTAATTTAAAATTTTTTTTTTTTTTACTGATTTGAGAGAGAGAAATTTCTATTTGCTTCCTTGGTTCTTTCAGACATGTGTACTGAAGGGATCGAACCCACAACCTTGGCTTATTGGATTGATGCTCTAACAAACTGAGCTACCTCGCCAAGGCTGAAAATTCTTTGTAATATGTTTTGGGGCTCCTGTTAGGACTCAGAGGGAACACACCTTGAAAAAATACTGGCTTCTGATGAGAGAAAGAAAAGAGGGAAGAAAAAAACCTTACAAGCCACATCAGGAATTCATGGGCAGGGCACTTCTGCATAACCTGTTTTGTAATTTTCTTCATGACTGGTGGACATAGAATTCATGTGCATCTGGCACCTTCTGGGCTGCTCAAAAAGTGCCCTACCCTCCCTCAAAGGGAGAGATCGCAGGGGCAGGAGGGGGGCAGGAGTTGCTGGCGGCCATCAAAATGATGAAGTGAAATTTCAAATTACATTAGATGTTTGCTTAAGGAACAACAGATGAGGCCCTGTGGATTCTCAAATCCTCTTGGCAACACTGCAAAATGAAAGCATAACCATTTGAAACCCTTCCCCTGGACCCTATGAAGTCTGGGCTGAGAAGATGACCTTTTAACGATAGCTTCCTGCCTCTGAAGGGTTAGAGTATGTCGAATTTTCCTTTGCTAACAGCCTGGTTTTAATCATTGCCACAGTCAGAAGAAAGAGCTCATATCCACACTGTTCACTTTTTTTTTTTTAATCTGAGATGTTCTTCAAGTTGAAAAATCAAGAATTTTTTTGGATAAGGTTCCTGTCCTTTTCCTGGTAATATTTAGAATCTGAACATTGTCACATTCAACAAGCATTCACTTAGAATCTACTGTGTCTCAGGCCACGTCACATAGGTGGGTGAATTTAATTGTCCCAAGAACCCTCACACTGAGGCTTTGCATTTTTCTTATTTTATAGATGAGCAAACTGAGACTCAGAGAGGTTAAGTTACTGTCTAGATCACACACAGCAAATGGACGAAACATTTAGCTCAATGGAGAAGGAAGAAAAGGTGTTTCAGGCAGAGGGACCTGTCTATGTATCCAAAGACTAATTCCAAGTCCCATATTCTCACTACACTACAGCTAGCTCTCTAATTAGAAGGAAATGGAACTGTATTCAGTGGGCAAAGGGAATCACAGAAAGTTTCTGAATAAGACATTGGTAGGATCAGAGCTTTGGAAGATACTCATTTGATCTGTTATCTCTCCTTTCTTCTTTTCTATGTCAATCACACTGAATAATATCAATGTTAATCATCATATTATAACCATATAAGCAGTGGTGGGATTCAAATAATTTAACAACCAGTTCTCAGCCCTAATGATTGTTTTAAGTATAAAGAAATGATATACCAAAAGATAGTTTATTATTTCATACATTTAATACTTAAATAAGAACAATAAAGAGGTATACAAAACTAGATTATTATGAATTTTAAAATATTAATGAAAATATATTTAATAATTCCTAACCAAAAAAAAAAAAACCAATAAAACTGTTATTTAAGATATTTTCATATTGCTTCTTGATTGACGTCCTCACTTGCAATTTTTTGAATGAACATTACTATGGGCGTTTAGAATTCACTGTTGCATAGGTGAACGCTAAAAAAGAGTAAGGAATGTAAATTTGTGATTTTCACATTGAGAAACTGTGATTAAAAGTGCCATTTTAACAACTGGTTCACCGAACTCAACAAAAAATTAGGTATCAGTTCTCTGAACTGGTATGAACTGGCTGAATCCTACCACTGCACTCTGAGAGAGGGTACACATTGTTCTGATACGGATAGTGAGGGCTACAGAAGTTATATAAACTGTCCAAGGTCAAGCATTAAAGGTTCACTGATAGTCCTTCTAGAGCCATTTTCCTTTGGGCAACACCACCTCTGCAAGCCCTTCTCTCACCTGCAGAAGCCACTCTTGTTTGTAAAGCTGTTGTGGTAAAATAAAAACTAGTCCAGAAACGAGGCACAGAGCCGCTCCCATCTACGGTGGTTAGTCTTCTCTCCTCTACTCCACCCCCAAGCCCACAATTGCAATGGATTCTATTCTGTTCAGAATCTAAGTTTAATTAGTTTTCAAAGAAACCTTTACTGGTAAGATGGGCTTCCAGCAGAGCAGCCTTTGTTTTCAATGTTTGGTGGCGAAAAATGGCACATTTCATACCAAAATGACAGTCTGGGGGTGGTGAACTTTTGACACAAGGAGAATAATTCCCTCAAGAAAAAAAGTCTACAGCCACCTGAAGCTTGGTTTAGCTGTATTTATGCAAATTAGCCCAACCCCAGCAGGATATTACCAACTATTATAACAGGGAACCCTCTCTGCCTCCTCCCCCAAGGGGCTCTGAGCCTCCACTTAAGTCTTATATTTCCATAATAAAGGCCACCATCTTCCATTTCTTCACTTACTCCCCAAGGGCCATTTAAAGACCTAGGCAGCCCCATTGTGAGAGGATTTCTGCGGGTCCCCTTCTGTGCCTCTCTCCCTCCAGTTGCTTTTGAACCTGCTATTTTTTCCAAAGGGGAGATTAAATCAGTTTCAAGGAGCTGTTTAATTAAACTTTCCCCCTCTCACTTATAAAGTTGGACTTCTTTTGACTTCTCCTTCACCAGGCCTCATCACTGTAATTTAGCAGATTCTGTAATCAGCTGCCCCACACGGAAGTAGTTTGATGGCTGTTTCTTTGTCCTGCCTCTTTCAACCTCAACTGACAGCTGAGTGTACCCTCAGAGAATGTCTAGAATATCCTGGCAGGCGGAGTGATCTGAATTTACAGGCAACCTTTAAGTGGGCCAGATTTGTGGACAAATGGGCCGAAGATGGGAGTAATGAGCGTTCTGAGAGTAAGGGGCTTCTCTGCGTGGTGACCTTCCAGGCTGCAGGTGTAGGTAAGCACCTGCAGGTGCACCTACCAGGATGGGCTTCAGCCATCAGCTTCCCAGTTCTCACTGCTCTCAGTCTCCAGCCAGTGAATTTTTCATTCTTCAAATTGCAAACACATAAATGTAGGAAGATCTTTATATCCGTCAAGGTAGCTATTCTCTTCATTTTGTGGATGAGGACAGTGAGACTGAGGCTTTCCCACTCAGACGTGGCACAACTGGATTCAAATCTGGCTGGCCTCACACCAAAGCCCCACCCCACCCAGTCTGTGCTCACACCTGGGTGCCTGTCATTGTGCTAAGTGTCTCTCTTCTGTTTTCTTTTTTAATCCTTACAGCAGTAATTTATTACCTAATTATGTAATTTATCACATAATTATAGACTAGGCTAAATTATTTCCATTAATGAGGAGGAAAATGGGATCCAAAAGTTAGGCAACATGTACAAAGTCATGCAGCCAGCAAATGGGAGAGCTGGAATTTGAACCTACGTGGATCTGATTTCAAAGCCCACACTGTTACCTTCACACTTTACTCTCTCTCTTATTTTATTGTGAGCTCTCACATATTCTGAGATAGACTGTGGAATCTATTCAGTCAAGGCCTTGCAGATTTTTTGAACTATTTGCACACCATTTTAACTGTTTTAGCTTTCTCATATATTTACATATCCAAGTAGTTGAGAGAGCTGTTACATTAGAAATTTGTGTCAGTGGTGTTTTTCCTCCCAGGCGAGGGGGGAGAATTATTTTTGCTTCTTAAAGCATAATGTTGCCCTCTTTTTTTTAATGTCTTGACTTTTAGAGAGAGAGGAAGGGAAAGAGAGAGAAAGAAAGGGATCGATTTGTTGTGGCACTTACTTATGTATGCATTGGGTGATTCTTTTTTTTTTTTTTAAATATTGCTTCTTTATAGTCATTCTTTTTTTTAATATTTTTTTTATTTTATTCATTTTTTAGAGAGGAGAGACATAGAGAGAGAGAGAGAGAGAGAGAGAGAGAGAGAGAGAGAGAGAAAGGGGGGAGGAGCTGGAAGCATCAACTCCCTTATGTGCCTTGACCAGACCAGTGCAGGGTTTTGAACTGGCGACCTCAGTGTTCCCAGGTCGACGCTTTATCCACTGCGCCACCACAGGTCAGCATTGGGTGATTCTTATATGTGCCCTGACCAGGGATTGAACCCACAACCTTGGTGTATGGGATGATGCTCTGATCAACTGAGCTACCCAGCCAGGACATAATGTTACTCTCTTTAAACTTTCCAGCTAGCTGGGTGGGACAGCTGCTACTGCAGACCTCATTTCTTCCTGGGCCTCCCAGTCTCCTTCCAGGAAATACAAGGTACACAGCTTCAGCAGTGGAGAAGGCTAGGTCTAGAAAGCCAGCACACTGAGAGGCTGTGAGGAGGGAGACGGTCCTGGGGCCCCAACCCTCTGCTTGCTGAGATAGTATAGGTTGGGTGGTGATGATGGTGACAGCTTCAGAGAAGTTAGTGTCCCCACCACAGGACCCTGTTTTTAGAAGGCAGCAACCAATGGGCAGAGAGACATAGGTCTGGTGCTCTCCTGGAAGAGGCTTCAGGGATCCCAGCGAGACAGACTTAGGACACAACACATGCTTCTGGGTGTCAGAAAGTTGGAAATGAAAGTTCTGGCAGTCCCTAAGGGTTGCTTTGAATTAAGGATGATGAAAAGAGAGAGAGAGAATAGAATGTTTTTCTTCTTTGTGGTATGGGAGGGAGTGGGCCCTGACTGCATGCCAACTGTCTAGCAGGTTCTGTGCTTTGATGTGGTCTCTGACTTGAAGGACACTGATAACAGAAGAGGGCAGAAAACTTTACACACACCTGCTAATCCTTAAAAATGCAGAGCCCTTCACCTGTCAGTTGTACGCATCTGGTTGACTTGGGGAGACAGCTCCATCTCCTATATTTTGAGTAAAATCTTCTATAAGAAGTACTTCTGGGAGCCATATTAGCCCCTGTTAAAATTCTATTTGCTCCCCCAAGATATTGCTTTCATTATATTTTATTTGTAGTAACTTTTTCACCATTTACATCCTTTACTCTGCGATGTTCTAACGTTTCTTGACACCTGTTTAATTATCTTTAGTAGAAGAGTGAGGAAAGGAAGTGGGTCAGAGCCAGCCACTTTTCTTACAGATTTTCTTACAAATTTGTTAGCTTTTTTTTCTAAAAGTAATATATCATTGGTTCTTTTCTTTGAAAATAAACTGGAACAAATTCCTATGCAATCCCTATAGACAAAGTGAATATATCAGTAAAAAAAAAAAAAAAAAAAAAAAAAAAAAAGCCACACAGCAGCTAGCAAACTATTTTGACTTTAAATCAATTCCTATGCTAGTAGCCACAATGCACACAGGCATATAATTCATCAGAAACAAGCTCCAAACGTAGAGCAAAATAATCCACGTGAAAAAATTCCAACATCATGCTCACACATGGACTAAAAGCAGAGGCTTCACTGAATATTTTGCACTGTAAACAAACAAAATAATGGAATGGTTTATAGGAAAAACATGTTTTGGTGAATAGCAGTTCTTGATAACAAGCAGCAAAAATATACAGTATCTTAAAGGTTTAATCTTTATCCCCCCAAACCTAGAAAATCATCATCTGCAAAGCCAGGCAAGTCAGCATTCCCAAAGCCTGCAAAAGCCCACATCATTGATGGATTCCAGGTGATTCTCCTAATCACTGGTGTTCACCACATCAGAAAGTGAGAGATCTGTAAAATACCACCCTGCAGCTCTGTTTACTGTGTCCTTTCTCAAAATGAAACATTAACTCTAACCTAGTGTTATAGCTATCCCTCTATGGCTTACTAAAAATCTCTTTTAGGCCCTGGCCGGGTTTCTCAGTGGATTGAACTTTGTCCCATTGCACCAAGGTCTTGGGTTCGATCCCCAGTCAGGGTACAGGCAAGAAGAGCCAATGAGTGTACAACTAAATGGAACAACTAAGTAGAATGAGTTGATGCTTCTCTCTCTCTCTCTGCCTCAAATCAATGGAGAAAATTTTCAAACTTTTATATGTCATTACTTTTACATGAAAATACATACATAAAATTTTTTAAAGTTAAGTTTTAGGAAAATGTTTGTAATAAAAAACAGTTGTCCCTTGTCCAGCCCACTCCACTCCCAGGTCCCACTCTCCAACAGACAACTCTGCCTGCTTCCCCTGTTATTTACCTCCATGTTTCTAATTAACATGTATATCTTAGTATTTCTTCATTTATCAATTTTAGAGATTTTTCTTTTGACTTCTTGGAATGGAAAAATTCCCACTCTATTGTTTCTGTTGCTTTCCATATCCCCACAACACGAGCATAGTTGTTAGAACCATTTTTGATTAAATACATAGTCATTTTATATCATTATGATTATGTGAAACATGGGCTTTTGGAATTGGTTTTTGTTTTTCGGCTCCTGAGCCAAGTAGCACACTATCACCATACCTCTTTTCTTAAACATGCCTTCTTTTTTCTTGGTGTTGTTGATCACCTCTTTTCTTAAACATGCCTTCTTTTTTCTTGGTGTTGTTGATCACCTTTTGCCTTGTTAGAAAAATTGCAAATGGTCAGTGTGGCCAGGATAGGATCCTTATTATAAGGGATATGGTGATGGATGAGTCTGTAAAGAGATTGGATCTTAAAGAAACTTGACTGTTGAGCTAAGAAACTTGGAATTTATCTTGAGGATATCAAGGAGCCATAGAAGGGCTATGGGCAGGGAAGTGGCCTTCTGAAACATTCCTCTTAGAAAGTGTGAGAGGACTTCATGAAAACAGTTTCCAAACTGACATGGCAGTGTGTTTGAAAGCATCCATATCCTTACCATATTTCCACCATAGCTGGTGCTCTCACTCTTTAGGCAACTCTCTCGCTTGTCAGGTTCCTAATAGACCCCAGATCTCCTCCATTTTCCGTCCCCACAAATATCTATACATTTTAAGGAAGGATAAAAATCATCTATCTGGCTGCTTGCAATTAGAATTTTTCCAGATTCACTTGGAACTACCCAGCCAAAAAGTGCTCTCAGTTGTGGGTAACAGGAAAATTATTCCTTCCCACAACCCCTGACCCCCACATTTTAAACAAGTGAAAGTAGGTACAATACTGATGGATAGAATTTGTGCATCATCCATCACCAATGAGTTAGAATTTATTCTACACCCAAAATGTAGCCCTTAAGCTGAAATCACACACATCTCAGTTGGTACTTTCTGTATTATTTTGTTGGGGGAGAAAGAGAGACAGGCTGAAGTTTTTGAAAAGAACAAAGAACACAGAGTAAGAATTAAGATTCAGAAGCCTACTCAAATAAAAATAGAAACTTGTGTTTGTATCAATGGCAATGGTTATGAAATCATTTTTAATTCTGCAACAACACAGCTTTGCCATCATTAGCCTGTGTAGGTGAACCCTGTGACTGGTGTTTGTAAAGAAGCCCCGCTGTGATAAGCGATCTGGGAATGGTGGGATTTCTGAGCGAGTTACTCACCAACTGCCTCTCTAATGTGCAAAATGATTGAATTTGTTTATCAAGTTATTTACGTTTTAGTAGTTATACATTGATATTTATGCAAAAAAAGAAAAGAAAGATTGTTTTAAAAAAGGTTCCTGCTGCTTTTATTTACAGTTGGGAAATTTAGGAACACATAACCACCTCATCACCAGGAAATGCAGTGGTAGATATAGCCATCGATTAGGTCCAGACATCATCATCATCATAATACCTATCTTTGATCGAGCCCCTGCTAAGTGCCAGGCACTGTCCAAGCATCTTCGCAAGCATTACCTCCTTTGATCTTCACTACAGTCTTATAAAATGTGATTACTTGCCCTCATTTTCCAATGGAGGAGAAAAAGTGGGGCTTGCCCAAAGGCATACTGTTGGTAAGTGGCAGAATGGGGATTTAAAACAAAATTGGTCGATTCAATGTCAGTTAAGATACTTTAGGCTGGCTGTAATTTACAAAAAATGCCAAGTATTGGGACATACATTGTGTCCCAATTTGGAGCTTTTGGGGTTGGCTGCTCCAGGGACCAACAGTATCAAGAACCCAGATTCACTCCCTGTTCCTGCCCTATCATTGGTATGCTGGTTCCCCTTGTAGCTTTAGGACTGCTGCTGGTAGCAACGTCGTGGACATGCTACTTCTCATTCATTTAATGGGTAAGAGAGACTGGCTTCCCATTGCCAGGTACTAAAACAAAGAAGAATATTTCAAGAAACTTCCAGCAAACCCCTTCCCAAGGTTCATTGACCAGAACTTTGTCACACACTCATTCCTGAACACTTCCTTGGCCCAAGGATGCCCCCCTCAGATCACTCAGGCACTGTAAGTGGGGATCAGTTCCCCAGACCACTCTGTTACTACTCAATGGGGAAAAGGGAGAATAGAAGTTGGGTAGCAAAGTTCTTTCCTGTATCGAGAACAGGCTACATACCTTGTGAGATGCAGTGCAAAAATTTTTAAAGAATTATAAGATGGCAACAGCACAGCAAATCAACTGGAGGGTCCTCTGAGTGAGGGACCCTGTGTGACCGCAGCACCCATGAGTCTAGGCTAGCCCTGACCACATCATGCTGCCTGCCCTTAGTTTTTGCTTGTTTTGTTTTTAATTTTACTTATTGATTTTACAGAGAGAGGAGAGCAGTGGGTGTGGGGTGGGGGTAATGAGAGGTATCAGCTCATAGTTGCTTCACTTTATTTAGTTGTTCATTGCTTGCTTATTCCTTGTTGGAAGTGCCTTGACCAGGCAAGGCCAGGGTTTTGAACTGGCGACCTCAGCACTCTAGGTTGACGCTCTGTCCACTGCACCACCAGAGGCCAGGCCTTCAGTTTTTAAGTGTTTACTACTCTGTCTTCCATTCAAGAGCAAAAACCAACCATTCCTTTCTTTAGCACTTTTTTTTTTAGAGAATTCCTTTTTTAACCTTTTTGTTGTTGTTGTTGTCAAGCATCTGTTATATGCCAGGCACTGAAAGAAATTCTCAGCTAAGCTGATGCCTCTGGTCCGAGGAACAGCGGTAAGGATGGTGGTGACGCTGAGGATGTCAGCTGCCGGCTCCGTGCCAGGCATTACACGGTCACTCTGCATGCCACCTCCTCCCTTGCTTTCATCTGACATTAATTCTGAGATTTTTCTACCTCCCTCCTGAACCTTCCTAGTGCTGCTGTTTGTATTTTGTACATAGGGAGCATTTTTGTTTAACTTCCCAATAGCTAAAGTCCTAGGCATTAGGATACCTGCTGAACTGTGATCAACCGTTTGACACAGCTGACCAGGATTTCCACACTGTTGCATTCATTTATGTCTAGTCTTTGTATCACCATGCGAAGGATTTTCTTTTTGATGAAAACCTGCCTTTGGATAAACTACTCAGAAACGGTATTCTCTCGAGTCAGTCCAATCAGAGTTCTTTGATCATGGAGGAATGCAGTCCTCATTTCTCCAGAACAGTTGAGTCAGCTATTGTTCCAAGCAGAGCACCGTGTGGACTCTGGGGAGAAACAGAGATTTAAAGAAGCTTGTAAACATGTGGGCCTCTCTGGAGACGCTGGGCAGAAACCCAGGGAGAGTTAAGTGGCAAGAACTGGCATCATCAGGACAGGACTTAATTAATTGGCTTTTGTATAATACAGACAACAGTCCCTTCTTTTTCTGCTTGCGTGCCTGCCATTGCTTAAGCTGTCCCTGTGTATTTTATCCATGTTCATTGAATTCTACCCATCCTTCAAGGCCTCCAGAAATACCCTGAGACCAGGCATGGACACGTTCTGCAGAGTGCCTGCTGCTTGTTCTCATCTGGGAGGCATTTGTTGCCTTCTCTTAGGCACTTTCTCTCAGTTTTGCAAGAGAGCCTCTCTTCCACCTCCGTCACTGCTCATGTATACCCTGCATGCCCGTAGTTCCATACCTCCTCTGGGTATAGTAATTGTCCCCAAGACTGTCTCCCCCAGGAGGCTCTGTGCCTTGATGGCAGGGAAGGTATTCATGCCTGTCACTTCCTAGCCCTGTGCCTGTCACAAGGCCTTCTGCACAGGAGGTACCAGTTAGAGTTGGTTGACTTGAGCCTGTACTTGGAGGTCAGAGAAGGAAAATGTCTGTAGGCTGATGGCCCTCAGGGAGAGCTCATGATCCTCAGACAAAGTCTGAGGTCACGAGTGAAGTAGGCAATGTGAGATCTCAGTCCAGTGACGGGCCCAGAACAAATATGGCTGTGAGCTGTCAACCAGACATCAGGCTTCCCAGGAATGACACCTCTTTCTCTGCCATGGCCCCAGGCCTTTTATTTCCAGCTCTTCCCTGTCAGTCTACTGGGAGAGCCAGAGTCCCCTAGGAGCCTGCCTGCAGCGCCTGACAGTGGAGGTTACAGTCCTGCTATACAGCGCAGATGGGCTCAGACAAGGCAAACACAAAGGACCAGAGAGGGAATGTCTGTAATTATAGCTCTGTTCTCTCGTGTGTGTGAAGAAAGCAGTCAGACTCTATCTTTATGGAGGCTTTTGACATTTAGAAGTATTCCTAAATGCTACTTTGAGTTCTAGAGAGGAGGAAACAGATATATATATATATCTGAAGCCCCTTTGGGCATAGTCTATTTGTCATTGGACATGGTCACTATGACATGGCAATCCCTGGGTAGACCTCAGTTGCTGGGTCACTATGTCAAGTGATGTATGGATAGTACAGACCCAGCCATCTCCCACATTTCTCACTGAGGCTAAGTAATGCCAAGCTGCAGAGGGGCTTCAACACACTGTACACATGCCAGCATTTACAGAGCTGGCTGTTCCCTGCTTTGCTCAATCCATTTAATGTACAATGCCAATGGCTGGGGTTGGGGTGGGAGGTGAAGATCATGGGGAGACATGGAAAGAGACTGTGATTCTAGAGCCCCGCTAGTCCTAGGTTTGAATCTACCACTAACTGAGTAACCTCCTTCTCCAAACCTCAGTTTCCTCATTTGTGAGGGCGATGATGATAAAACTTCACAGTGCTGTCTGTACCACAGATCAGACAGCATATATCTAAAGCACCTAGCACAGTGCCTAGCACACAAAAGCCTCAGCGTATGCTGATGAGGGAAGACAGACCATCACAAAGATGCCTCTTTGGCTGACCCGACACAGGAAGGGTCGTGAGTAACGGCCACAGCCTCTAGTGTATTTCTTTACATTTGGACTTATTCTACCTGATTTGCATGGGCAGTTAAGGGCATGGAGACATTAAAAGTTTCCTTGTTTTTTTGGTAACATCTTCTTTGATGACTTCTCTTCTGGGGTGATGCCTAACATGTATCAGATGGCTGCTTTCACCTAATTTCAGTCATTAGATTAGGGAGGGATGAGGTAGTTAGTTGGTCCTCGGGGAGAAAAAAAATCAATGTAAGTGTGATTAGTAACAGTGTCTGTGAGTAATGCAGCAGGAGGAGGAGAACTTACACGAAGACACCTAACTGCGGTGCTGTGACCTGGTGGGCTTCGGGCTCAGCACTGCTGCTGCTCCCATTTCCACATGGGTCCAGTTTGCCACCTGGAAGGGGGCTTTCACTTACTGTTTAATATCCACAGATCATTACGAGACATTTTCTTCTGAGGTAAAAATGGTCATTCCGTTTAGTAGTGGAGCATTCTTTTTTCATTAGAGAGGATGTTTGTGAGTATTTGCTGAAATGTTGGTGATGTCAGAGCATATGCACCTAAACGTTTGGCAGGCATTGGACTGAGTACAAGGGACATGGAGGTGACGAAGTTACCTCAAGGGGTCCACAGTCAGTGGAGGGTGTGTGCATGCACACACATTAGTGTACTGGGTATGCAAGTGCGGATACCTTGTGATTTAATCAGGGGGCCGAAGTGGAGTATGGCCAGGCCTACCTGAAGGCTGTGGAAGGGCTTTGTTGTGGTATTGTAATCTCTCAGTTGAGTTTCAGCCTCATGGGTTGAAGAGGGGGCTACAAGAGGGGCTGTAAGCTGAGTAAGCCATGGGAGTGGGTATAATCTTCATACACCATCAGGGTGGTTAACTCTTGCAGACCAGCACTGGTCTACAAACTGGTGGTTGAAAACTACCGGGTTAGGCCAGTGCCCAGCTATAACTGGTTTTTTTGTTTGTTTGTTTTGTTTTGTTTTTGTTTGTTTGCAGTAAAGGAAATTGGGTGATATAACTAAAAAAATCCAGGAGAGCATTTTCCCATCATTGCAATCAGATCCAGGCATTGAAATAAAGTCTGCATGAGCCTCTTTCTCTGTCTCTTGACATTGTTTCTCTTCGTTTCCAACTCATTCTCACACAGGTACCGTATTTTTTACTCCATGAAAAACGCAGTTCTTTTTCCCAAAAAAGTGGAGGGGAAAATGCCCATGCATGTTATGGAGCAAAAAAATATGGTATTTTATTAAATATTTTAACACATCATTTGGTTCAGAATATTTTTTATTCTTATCTTCCTCCTTAAAACCCTAGGTGTGTCTTATGATCAAGTGCGTCTTATAGAGCAAACAATACGGTATTCCCTTCTGATCACAAAGGAGCCCCTCCAGGACTATAGGCTACTGGCTCTGTAGACCCTGGGGAAGAATGCCTCTTTCCCCACAGCAGCAGCAAAATCCTGAGATTGATTCTGACTGACTTGACTGGGGTCATGTGTCCCTTGCCTGAATCCAACATGCTGGCCAGAGAGGAAGGGGTGTTCTCATTGGCCACCCTAAAACCAGTTCCATCCAAATTTATAGGCTGAGAACAGGTATCCCCCAGACAAGAGAGAATTCTTATTATCAGAAGAAATGTGCCTTGGTCAGTTGGCTCAGCGGTAGAGCATTGGCCCCAGACAGGGCACACAGGAGAAGTGACCATATGCTTCTCCACCCCTCTCCCCTTTTTTCTCTCTCTCTCTTCCCCTCCTGCAGCCAGGGCTGGAATGGAATGGTTCAAGTAAGTTTGCCCTGGGCGCTGAGGATGGCTCCATGGCCTCACTTCAGGTGCTAAAATAGCTCAGTTGCTGAGCAACAGAGCAGTGGCCCTAGATGGGCAGAGCATCACCCAGTAGGGGACTTGCCGGGTGGATACCAGTCGGGGCACATGCAGGAGTCTGTCTCTCTGCCTCCCCACTTCTCACTTAATAAAAAAAAAGAAAAAGAAGAAGAAATGCCAGACACATAAGCCACATACATACATTACAGAGGAAGCAAAGACAATGGAAAGAAACAGCTTTGAGCAAGAGGAATCCTGCCATGTCTTTCAGAAAAAGAGACTGAATGGACAACATTTGCCTCATTTTCCCTCCCATCACTAAGGTCCTCTGATACAGTCACCAGCAGAGCCAGTCTCTGACAACACTGCATACTCAATCCTAACTGTGGTTTCTGGGCCATTAGAGATCAAGTAAATCTAGGGGTTCTATGAGGAATTGCCATATTGTGAGAAGCCCAGCCGAAAAATAGATGCTCTCACCTGGCAGGAAGGCTGCACAGTCAGCCTTTGGAGCTTCCACTTACTAAGCTTGGAAGGTAACCTGCCAAGTGCTGGGCGCTTTGTATGACCTGCCTAGGCAATAGAGTGCAAGGGTTGGAAAACAGGCTCTGGAGTCAGACTGCCTCCGTTGGGATCTTGTCTCCATTGTGCAATTTGGTCCTTGGGCAAGTTATATGATAGCTTTCTTATACCTCAGTTTCCCCATCTATGAAATAGGAATAATAATAGTAACTACCTTCTAAGTTATTATGAAGATGGGTTAATATGTGTGAAGCATTTAGACTAGTGCCTGACACATAGTGTGCACTATATATGTCTTAGCTACCATTATTTTTATTGTTAATATTATTGTTCAACTTTACAATGACCCTACAAGATACATTTAATTGTCTTCTTTCATAATGGGAAAGTTGTGCTGAGATTTAAGTGACCTATATAAGATCAAACAGCTAAAAATGGGAAAGCTGGAATTCAGATCCAAGTCTTTCTGACTCCATATTTTCCCACCATTTGGTGCTCTTCTGTTTAATCTAAAGCACCATCCATTTACTGCATTTAGTAGATACATGGCCTATTTCATGTCAGAAGTGCGCCAGGTGCTAGGGATCCATTCACTGAATTCTCTTGGTCCTATCAAAAATTCTGATTATTATTATTATTTTTTTGACAGAAACAGAGAGAGGGACAGATAGGGACAGACAAGAAGGGAGAGAGATGAGAAACATCAGTTCTTCACTGCAGCTCCTTAGTTGTTCAGTGATCACTTTCTCATATGTCCCTTGACTGGGGGACTACAGAAGAGTGAGTGACGCCTTGCTCAAGCCAGTGACCTTGGGCTACAAGCCAGAGACCTTTGGGCTCAAGCCAGCGACCATGGAGTCATGTCTATGATACCATGCTCAAGCCAGCAACCCCTCGCTCAAGCTGGTGAACCCATGCTCAAGCTGGTGAGCCTGCTCTCAAGTCGAATGAGCCCACACTCAAGGCAGCGACCTTGGGGTTTTGAACCTGGGTCTTCCGCATCCTAGTCTGACACTCTATCCACTGTGTTACCTCCTGGTCAGGCTGATCATTTGTTTTACATGCATTTGATCAACAACTGGGAAGACAATGAATGATTAGTTAATGCATATACCTTGTGAGAAACAAAATTTATTTTTACAACATAGGGTAATTAGAATTATTAATAGAATTCTAGGAGTGAAAAAATTTGAAAACAACTGATAAATACTTGCTGAGAAAACCAATCAGGTCTAACACTCTCCTTTTATACAGGTAGGGACTGAGATCCAGCCAGATGGGGTGACTGGACCTTGTGACAGCAAGATCCTGGCAGGGCTGGAACCAGGGTCCAGAACTCCCACCCTGCCAGCTGAGGTTAATGGGCAGGGCATAAGTAAGCCAAATCAAACCCACATGGGTACCTGGATGGGCACCTTCCCTTCCCTCATTCAGGAGATTTCTCACTTTCATTTCATCTAGATAGTCTAGAACCTGGGAAGCCACAGTAACTAACACAAACACAGCTCATAGCAAAAGTTTAACAGATGTTGGCTGGAAATAACAATAAAGTCCCTCTAAATATCCTAAAGTATTACCCTGATTTCTATATATTTTTACTGTTACCCTGATTTCTGAGTTGCCCTCAGGGAATCCCAAAACAAGAGAGAGGTCAAAAGGAGAAAGAAAGGGGACTGTTCTTGAGAATCTGCTGTCTGCCGTGTAAGAAGCTTGATGGTGCTGTGGGAGGAGGGGCAGGGAGGAGATCCCAGGTGGGAATCCTGGCTCTGCTCCTGTGACCTTGGACTCCGAACAGATCTCCCTCTTGGGGTGGTATTTTTCTGGACAAGTCTCCTAAATTCTCAGAGCCTCAGTTATCTCAAAGCTGGAAAAGGGTTAATAATACGTGTATTATGTGGTTGCTTTTAGGATAAAGTAAGACCATGCAGCTGGATAGCTTAGATAGTTGGAGGGTCATCCCAATATGCCAAGGCTGTGGGTTCCATCCCAGGTCAGGGCACTTATAAGAATCAACCAGAAGGAGCAAGATGGCGATGGAGTAGGCGGACGTACCAACTTCCAACTCCCAGAACCAAAGTGGATTATAACTCAATTTTAAGAACCGTCATCTGGATAAACCAACTTTGAACTAAACTAAGTGGACTCTTCAACCAAGGAACACAGAAGAAGCCACATTGAGACTGGTAGGAATAGCGAAAACGCGAAGAGGGCTGCCCAGCTCCCCGGAGCAAACGGCAGCCCGGAGAGACCCGTGTGGCGGGAGGAGAGTTTGGCGGAGAGGGAGGGACCTGGGTCCCAGGAACCAAGCCCCAGCCTGCAGTCCCAGAGCCTAGAAGAGGTGTTTGGACAGTATTGAGCTGTGAAACAAGTGAGGGAGCTCCCAGGCCTATAGTGTGGAGTATTAGGACCCTTCCTACTCTGCTGAGGGTTGCTGAAGGGTATGGTGGTGGCAGGAAGCTGAAACGCGGTTCTGTCGGCGTGGGCAGAGGCCAAGTAGGTGTGAGCTCAGTCTAGCCCAGAGGGTCGGAGGGGACGCGCGAAAGCGGTCCGGAAGCTGCGGGCCCGCCTGTAATCCCACCTGCGGGGACAAAGCGGGAGGCCAGGAATGAGCAGAGATCTGCTCTGCGACCCTGTGCAAGCCGGCCCTGACCGCGGGAACAGGGCTATGACCAGGGAAGGGCAGGGGCTTGTGGCTGAGCTCACGCTTCCAGCCCCGCCCAGCCGGAGAGACTGTGGTTTGCCATTCTACGTGCGTGAGTGGCTCCGAGCGTGGGGGCGAGGTAGACCCCGAGATGAGCGGAAGCTCGCAGCTGAGCCCATGCTACTATCCCAGCCCGGCTGGAGAAACCACGGTTTACCATCCTACGTGCACGAGCGGGCTCTGATCACGGGGGCGGGGTAGAGTCCGGGACGAGTGGAGGCTCGCAGCTGAGCGGAAGCCAGCAAACACGCCCGGCCCAATAAACCTTGGTTTGCAACCCTGCACAGGAGGGCCCTGGCCTCGAGGGTGGGGCTAAAGCTCCGGAGGGGCAAAGGCTCACAGCTGAGAGCACGTCAAAAGCCCTGCCCAACCCGTGAAACTGTGGCTAGCAGGCTCTGACTGCGGGTTCTGGGTGGAAGTCCTAAACAGGCTGGGTCCGCAGCTAAGCAAAGGTGCTCACCTCTACCCTTGGTGCTGAGTCTTCTGGCTTGAGTGAAAACCCCTCCCACGGAGGAGAGGCAGAAATCACAGCAAAAGCCACAGTGGGTCGGCGCTGGCAACGCCCATACCCAACCGCCCTAGGCAGCGGCAGAGGGGGTGGCGGGCCTGCAGACAGACCACACCAAGAGAACACAAAGGCAACACCTACTGGACTTCAGTGGCCACAACTTGCTTATACACAGACAAAATGGGCAGGCAGAGGAATGCAAACCAAATGAATCAAGAGAAATCCCCAGAGAAGGACCTGAATGAACCAGATATAACCAAACTACCAGAAGCAGAATTTAGAATAATGATAGTTAGGATGTTCAAAGAAATTAGAGCAACAATGGATAGTCATTATGAACACCTAAACAAAGAGATAACAAGTATAAAAGACGAAATTGAAATAATAAAAAGAACCAGACAGAAATGACAAATACAGTATCAGAACTGAAGACCACAATGGAAGGAATAAAAAGCAGGATGGATCACGCTGAGGATCGAATAAGCGAGTTAGAGGACACAATAAACAAAGGCACAGGATCAGAGAAGAAAAAGGAAAAGAGACTCAAAAAATGTGAGGAAACTCTAAGGGAGCTCTGTGACAACATGAAGAGAAACAACATTCGCATCACAGGGGTGCCTGAAGAAGAGGAGAGAGGACAGGAAATGGAAACTTTGTTCAATCAAATCATAGCAGAAAACTTTCCTAAATTAAGGCTGGGAAACACTCCACACGTTCAAGAAGCACAAAGAACTCCATTAAAGAGAAACCCAAAAAGATCTACACCAAGACACATCATAGTTAAAATTCCAAAGCTAATGGATAAAGAAAAACTTTTAAAAGCTGCTAGGGAAGAAAAGGCTATCACCTACAAAGGAGCCCCCATAAGGATGACATCAGACTTCTCAACAGAAATACTTGAGGCCAGAAGGGAATGGCAAGATATAATCAAAGTAATGCAGAACAAGAACCTACAACCAAGACTACTTTATCCAGCAAGGCTAACGTTTAAAATTGAAGGAGAAATAAAGAGCTTCCCAGAAAAAGAAAGCCTGAAGGAATTCATTAAAACCAAACCAATTCTACAAGAGATACTAAGGGGCCTGTTGTGAACAGTTTAAAGGGAGGAAAGAATATAGCAAAAGAAGAATACAGCTTTAAAGAATAAAATGGCAATAAACAACCACATATCAATAATAACCTTAAATGTAAATGGATTAAATGATCCAATCAAAAGACATAGGGTAGCTGCATGGATAAAAAAACAGGACCCATACATATGCTGTCTACAAGAGACACACCTTAAAACAAAAGATGCACATAGACTGAAGGTAAAAGGATGCAAAAAAATATTTCATGCAAATGGAAATGAAAAAAAAGCCGGGGTAGCAGTACTTATATCTGAAGGACTTGTACTCGGAAAATTATAAAACATTGATAAAAGAAATCAAGGAAGATACAAACAAGTGGAAGCATATACCATGCTCATAGCTAGGAAGAACACCATTAAAATGTCTGTATTACCCAAAGCAATTTATCAATTCAATGCAATACCAATTAAAATACCAATGACATACTTCAAAGATATAGAACACATATTCCAAAAATTTATATGAAACCAAAACAGAACAGGAATAGCCTCAGCAGTCTTAAAAGAAAAAATAAAGCAGGAGGTATCACTCTTCCATATAACAAGGTTTACTATAAGGCCATTATACTCAAGACAGCCTGGTACTGGCATAAGAACAGGTACATAGATCAATGGAACAGAACAGAGGACCCAGAAATAAACTCACAGCTTTATGGACAACTGATATTTGACAAAGGAGGAAAGAACATACAATGGAGTAAAGACAGCCTCTTTAACAAATGGTGTTGGGAAAATTGGACATCTACCTGCAAAAAAATGAAACTAGACCATCAACTTACACCATTCACAAAAACAAACTCAAAATGGATAAAAGACTTAAATGTAAGCCGTGAAACCATAAGCATCTTAGAAGAAAACATAGGCAGCAAGCTCTCCGACATCCTTAGCAGCAATATATTTGCCGATTTATCTCCACGGGCAAATGAAATAAAAGGCAAGATAAACAAATGGGACTATATCAAACTAAAAAGTTTTTGCACAGCTAAAGACAATAAGAACAGAATAAAAAGACAAACCACACAATGGGAGAACATATTCGACAGCACATCTGATAAGGGGTTAATAACTAAAATTTATAAAGAACTTATAAAACTCAACAATAGGAAGACAAACAATCCAATCAAAAAAATGGGCAAAAAAAATGAATAGAAATTTCTCCAAAGAGGACATACAGATGGCCAATAGGCATATGAAAAAATGCTCAACATCACTAATCATTAGAGAAATGCAAATTAAAACCACAATGAGATATCACCTCACACCAGTCAGAATGGCACTCATCAGCAAAACAACACAGAATAAGTGCTGGCAAGGATGTGGAGAAAAGGGAACCCTTCTGCACTGCTGGTGGGAATGCAGACTGGTGCAGCCACTGTGGAAAACAGTTTGGAGATTCCTCAAATAATTAAAAATCAAACCGCCTTTTGACCCAGCTATCCCACTTATAGGAATATACCCTAAGAACACCATAGCACTGTTCAAAAAGAAGAAATGCACCCCCATGTTCGTGGCAGTATTGTTCACAATAGTGAAGATCTAGAAACAGCCCAAGTGTCCGTCAGAAGACGAGTGGATTAAAAAGCTTTGGTACATATATACAATGGAATACTACTCAGCCAGAAGAAATGATGACATTGTATCATTTATAACAAAATGGATGGACCTTGATAACATTATACGGAGTGAAATAAGTAAATCAGAAAAAAAGAAAAACTGAGAACAGCATGATTTCATACATAGGTGGGACATAAAAGTGAGACTAGGAGACATGGACAAGAGAGTGGTGGTTACGGGGTGGGGGGAAGGAGGGAAGGCTGGGATAGGGAGGAAGGGAGGGACACAGGGAAAACCAGATAGAAGGTGACAGAGGACAATTTGACTTTGGGCGACGGGTATGCAACACAATTGAATGATAAGATAACCTGGAGATGTTTTCATTGTACATATGTACCCTGATTTATTGGTGTCACCCCATTAAAATTAATAATAATAAAATATTTTTTAAAATTCTGAATAAAGAATCAAGCTATTTAAAAAAAGAAAGAATCAACCAATGAGGGCATAATTAAGTGGAACAAATCAATGTCTTGCTCTCTCCCCCTCCCCCCTTTTCTCTCCCTCCCTTCCTCTCTCTCTCTCTTTCTCTCTTTGAATCAATTTTTTTATTTTAGATTTAAATCACTCATTAGAAGAGTTTAGCACAGTTCCTGACATATAGTATTCACTCATTAAATGATGCACAAGGTGATTGTAGGCATAGTCAATAAACATTTGTATTAGATTTACAATAAAGTGGCACTTGTACTAGGCATTGGGAATGCAAAGTTCATGGCCCAGTAGGAAGCTCACTGTTCTCTCAATCTTCAGCCTGCGAGTAGGCAACATCATCTCCATTTTATAGATGCTCTCAGAGAAGTCGAGTACCCTGTCTGGGTCACACAGCTAGTGAGTGGTAGAGCCAGGATTCAAACCCATGTCAACTAGACTCTGAAGCACTTGTTCTCTTCAGGACATTACTAAGAAAGCATGGCCTTTCTACTTTATTTGTTCCAGAAAACAAAGGAAGCATCAGGCAAAATTTTACTTCTTCCATTTCCTTATTTTAAAAAAAAGAAAAAGAAAATGTAATATGACATTCGGGTGTGGGTAGAATTCTTAGGGGATATGCCTCCAACAGCAGGTTTGCTTCAGATTCATCAAGATGCCAGGCCTGGAGATCTACACCCCTTCTGGAGTGTCACTCAGCCTGTGCACTGCCTTCTATATCACCAGGAGACATTTACTTTAGGAGGCCCCAGGCTGTATAAATTAAGCAGAGCAGTGATCGCTGTGGTTATGAATATAACTGTTTGATTAAGGTTCTATGCCGGGTGCATTATTTGTCTCGCAAACCTGAGCTGGGCTGATTGCATTTCTCTCTCTCTCTTTCTCTCTCTCTCTCTTTTAACATAAGTAGATTTTGAAATTGGAAAAATAAAATATTCCACAACTGAGAGAAAAGAATTAACTTGGGGAATGAGCCAGGTGGCGCCCACAGACTGTACATTTTTTGCATTGAAATAAAGTTAGTGCCACCTGTGCCCTTGTTGCGGGGACTTGCTCTGGACGCCGCACATGGCAAGAGAAGAGATAGGAGCTGACAGAGCACTGACTTGGGAGCACAGCGCTTAAAGAGGCATTGTCAAGTCTAAATATAATAATAATACCATTTATGGAGCACCTACTATGTACTAGGTGAAGGGTGGAAAGTATGTCATCACCATTAAGATCATGGGAAATTTTTAAAAATATTTTATTCATTTTAGAGAGCAGAGAGAGAAAGAGAGAAGCAGGAAGGAGCAAGAAGCATCAATTCCTATATGTAGCTTGACCAGACAAGTCCAGGATTTCAAACTGGTGTCCTCAGTGTTCCAGGTCAATGCTTTATCCACTGTGCCACCACAGGTCAAGCAAAGAGCATGGGAATTGAAGTTAGACACACTTGAATTTTTAGTCTTGGCACAGAGTAGCTATGGAGCATGAACAGATTGTGTCTCTGAGCCACAGTTTCCTCATCTGTGAAATGGAGATAATAATAGCAGTTAGTGAGTACTTGCTATATGCCATGCATGTGTTAGGCACTTTACATGAGTTCTCCTCCCCACTCCATGACTATCATCGCCATAGTTGAAGTCAGGAAAGTGTGGTACAAGAAGGGCTGAGTAGCAAGTGCAAGGCCAGCCAGCTAGGAAGTGACAGAACCAGGCTTCAGACCCAGGCTGTCTGGTGCTCGGGAGGCACTCCTAATACACTGCATTGTGTTCCTCTTACACCTGCCTCAGGTGACTCAGGTAGATGAAATGGCAACAAAGTGCATTAAATTACTTAGCAGAATACCTAGCCGCCCAGTAAGCCTTCAATACTTTGAGGCCATTATTATGATTATATTTCTGTGGCCTGGGGATTGAGCTGGACGTTTTGCCGAGGACTTCAGGAGGACAAATGCCTTTTATCTGTTTCTAGTATGACTTGATTTATGGACATTGATGGATGGAATACCTGCCTAAGAATCTCCTGAGCTTGTATCAAAAGGAAAACTCACATGTGGTCATGTCATAAATGATGAAAAGCATCTCTCTGATCTGTCTAATGAGTTGGATGCTTTCTGTCTTTTCCTCTAAGAGGGGCTTTTTATGGCTGGAGGAAGAAAGCAAAGAGCACTTGAGCAGAGGCCTCTGTGCTGCTTCGTTGGGGTTGGATGGGTGCTCTTTGGTCAGAGAGAAGGTGTTTGCATGGAAATCCTTCTGTAGAGACTAGGCTTGGAGTCTGCTTAAGGGCTCTGCAACCTCGGCAAGCCACTTAGCCTGACAGAGCCTCAGTTTCCTCACGTGTAAAACGAGGTAATAATGCCTGTTTCTCAGCGGTGTTATCATAGTGTGGTATCAGACAAAACTTTTTGTAGTCCCCAAAACTATTGATAGGATTGTTGTTCTCTCATTAAAATCCAAAGAGGTTTTTGTATTTAATGTTGAATATACCCACTTAGCTTAAGTACTTCAGAATTTATTATTTTCTTCTTTTGCTTCTAGGAGTTAGCAGGAGGAGAAAGAGAAGAGAGATCTGTGTTGGGGCCTTGCTTTTATCATTTCCTAGTGATATGGCCATGAGCAGGTTTCTTTTTATTTTAATTTTTATTGATTGATTTTAGAGGGAGAGGAAGGGAGAGAGAGAAAGAGAGATAGAGAGAGAGACAGAGACTTCGATTTGTCATTCCTCTTATTTATGTATTCATTGGTTGATTTTTGTAAGTGTCCTGACCAGGGATTAAACCTGTAATCTTGACATGTCAAGACTATGCTGTAACCAACTGAGCAACCCAGCCAGAGCCAGGTTTCTTGTTTTGTATTTTTGTTTTCAAATCAATTTTTAAAAATTAATAGATGTTTACATTTAATAAAGTTGGCCCAAATGCTAGGGCCTGAGATATCTCATCATTGAAAAGAAATGTTGTAAACAAAGACATGAGTAGGTTTTTGAGGCTCAGCTTTCTTTTCTGTAAAATGGGGAAATTAAGACCTACCTTAGTGTTGCTCTGAAGATGAAATGTGGAAACCTTTATAAGAGCTCTGCTTATAGTCATATGTCAATAAATATTATTTTTTTCCCAACAACATCCTGGTTCCCAGACCTACAGATCTTGCTTGAATAGGGCTCTATTTAGTTTCATTCAATAAGCCTTTATAAAGAGCTTAGTAGCCTTTAAGGAAAAACAACTGAAGGTATAAGAAAGACCAAGCATTGGGTGAAAGGACAGGTATGATCTCTGCCTTTGGAGACCCTATAACTCTAGGGCAGTCTAATTAGATATAATTCTAAGGAGCGATAGAATGAATTGATGCTTAATGTCATGTGAGTCTTATCTATTTGCCAGGCACTGTGCTAAGGATTCTATGTGCATTGTCTCACTAAATTCCTAAAACAACACCAAGAGGTAGATGGCACCATTACCCCCATTTTACAGATGAATAAATAAAGGCTTTCAGAGTGTAGACTTATCCAGAGCCACAGAGCTAGTAAATGGCGGAGCCTGGTTTCAAACACAATTTCATCTGACACAGCACTCACCCTCCTGACCACTGTGCTGTTTGAATGAGGTTCATGACATGAAACTGGGGACCAGAAAAGATTGGTAGTGTGGCCAGTACGTAAGTGAAAGAGGTAGGATTTGAACCCAAGGCAGCTTGAGCCTGAGTGATGGCACTTAACCACCATGCCATAGTGTTGTGTGGGTTCTAGCCACCTGTCACTTCCATTCCGGATGTTGTGTTTCTTCTAAGAGAAAACGGTTTCTTCAAAATTATTGATGAATATAACATGTAGGGGAGACACATGAACATGGTGGATGAGAAGTCACCTTTCCGTGTGCTGGTATTGAGCCTCCAGCAGGGACCATGCAATGGTGGGGGGTGGGTAGATTTAGGAAAAATGGCCTGATAAACTGGCCTGAACTTTAATGCTGATGTCTGTTTCAACAAACTATACTGTTGCTTGTGGAAACCTTGAGATTCATGGTCTTGATTTCCTTTTTATGGCATCTTTAACTGTTGATAAAAATATAGAGTTTATGTCCACCTCTGTCTAACCTGTGCAGTTTGGAAATCATCAAATCAAGTTTACAAAGAAAGATCAGGGTGCCCAGAGTGTGCAGATTACACCATGCCCCTCAAAAATCAGTGAAGGTAGTGGGTAAAAGAGCCTGCCATGTACCCCAAAGAGAGGAGTCGCCTGCTTCTAGCCTCACTGCCTGTGATATGTTAAGATAAGATGTCTGCCCTTGGAGTGCACAGTTTGGTAGAAGAGACAGATGGGCAAGCAAATGAGGATAATTCAGAGTGAGGCATGGGGGCCAGAAGAGCTTAAAAGAGGAGCCTCTAACCAAAACTGTGGGTGGTGGTTAGAGAAAGCTTTCTGGATCTGAGTGAACCCAGTAAAGGAGTGAAGAAACCATGCACACAGAAGACAAACAGCACATGCAAACCCGTGGATATTAGATTAGACAAGCAGTGAGCAGCTTCAGGAGTGGCTTATAATTGGCCTGTTAACCTTGGCACTGTTGTGGGTTTTTTTATTTTAATAGGGTGACATTAATAAGTCAGGGTACATATGTTCACAGAAAACATCTTCAGGTTATCTTGTCATTCAATTATGTTGCATACCCATCACCCAAAGTCAAATTGTCCTCTGTCACCTTCTATCTGGTTTTCTTTGTGCCCCTCCCCTCCCCTTTCTCCCTCCCTCCCCCCACCCTGTAACCACCACACTCTTGTCCATGTCTCATAGTCTCGTTTTTCTGTTCCACCTATATATGAAATCATGCAGTTCTCAGGTTTTTTCTGTTTTACTTATTTCACTCCGTATAATGTTATCAAGGTCCATCCATTTTCTTGTAAATGATTCGATGTCATCATTTCTTATGGCTGAGTAGTATTCCATAGTATATATGTACCAAAGCTTTTTAATCCACTCGTCCTCTGATGAACACTTGGGCTATTTCAACCTTGGCACTGTTTTAGAGAGGAATGGAGAGCTATGGGTGCTGCCCTGGAGCAGTGGGCTCAGGCCAGATCTTGTCCAGTGGGGAGTAGGGAGCCACTGAAGGCTTTATTGCAGGGGAGTGACATGATTGTTTTCTTTTAGGAAGCTTACTCCTGCTGATGGATGACAGATGAATTGGAGGGGGGTGAGTCTGTGGACTGGGACACTGACCTAGATGTCCATGGATGAGGGCCTGAGCTAAGATAGTGACAGTGAGAGCGGTGAGGATCCCATGGAGACTTGGAAGGTGGAATCTAGAGTACATGGTAATCATCATTAAGTTGTTGAACATGAAAAAGAGGAACAAAGCAATGGTGATTCCCAGAGGTCTGCTGTGATGGATTGAGAAGGTGGTTCTGGCAGTGAGGTTGCTATGTGGAGCAGAGGAGAAGGCACAGAATTAGGGACTGGGAGCAGGGATGCATTAGGGCTAGCTCTGTATATATTTTGTTACAAGGTCAGAGACTTGATGTTCAGGGAGGAGATTGAGGCTTGCTATTTAAGCCTCTGCTTCATTGACAAGGAACTCACTGTTTGGGGAGGCAGCCCCTTGTAGACTTGGCAGGAAGGAATCCTTAAATTCAATTGCTGGTTGCTCCAAGTAACTTCCTGGCCTTGGACCTGATTCTTTCCCCTAAAGCCCCTTCTCCCACCCTTTAGCTGCTTGAAGGCAACAGTAGTGTCTGCCTATCATCTTCCAGGAAATTCCCTGAGGAATATATTCCTAAGTACGCAGAGTGAATTAACAGGAAAGCTGGGAACAGTTCTGCCATGTAAGACTAGTACTATACCACATAATTGGATGTTTAATTTCCAAACTATGGATTATGCGGCATAAGAAACAAGACTTGGAGAGCTAATCATAAAACGTTTACCTACCAGTGTTCAGCAAACTGTGGCTCGCAAGCCACACGTGGCTTTTGGGCCCCTTGGGTGTGGCTCTTTGGCCAGCTTAGGAGTACCCTAATTAAGTTAATAACAATGTACCTACCTATATAGTTTAAGTTTAAAAACTTTGGCTCTCAAAAAAAATTCTCATCATTGTACTGTTGATATTTGGCTCTTTTGTCTAATGAGTTTGCCGACCACTGAAGACTCCTGGACACACGCTCTTCTTTAAGCCCTTTCCTACCCTTTTCCTTTCCAGGCTAACAGCACTGGGCCTATGCCTACCCCTACATGTACACGGTTCCTAAACCCTTCATCATCCACGGAAGCCAGGGAGAGCATTAACTAGCCCCAGGGACCTCAGGGGAGGATCAGCCTCTACAGTGGTGGGATAACCCACAATTCAGGTGTCCCTCCTCTGGACCCACTCCAGCTAATCAGCCCAGCATGACCATCACCTCCCTTGTTCTTAGTATTTTACCTTTATGAATGCAGCCACTTCATTTCCATGAGCTTCTTATCTGCTCCAACACTCCTGTTGAACTGAATTCCACCCCCTGCACACACGCACACACACACACTCACTCACACTCAAACTCACACACACACTCTTCTCTCACCTGTCAGCTCTGTTTCCTTGTTGATCTGGGACTTGACTGAGCAGTTTATGGGTCAGACCATTTTTGAAAAGGGTAAAAAGATGACTGTGGAAGGAAAACTTACATAACAACCAGAAAGCTTTTCCAGGACAAGTTCTTCCCTGAGGTGGACAGAGCTTTAAGTTGGGGGAAAGCCATGTACCCACAAAGACCCACCCCTGTGGCTGCAGCTGGCCTTTTCCAAGCAATCTGTTCAGATGTTATAGATGGGGACGTTGTCTAATCCATCTCTGCCCAGTATCAAGCATGAGGCCGACCATAGTGACCTTTATAAAAGGAGCAGAAGCAAGGAGGGATGGGGGTGCCATCATAACACCTCTCTCCCATGCCTCCTTTGGTGCCCAGTTGGTCACACAGCACAACCCAGTACATAACTTGCAGTATGTATCTTTTGCAAGCAGAGGTTCATTAATAAATATTCTAGGTCTTGATTTTAGAATAGGATTGGACTCCCACCACCTCTTCATCCTACCCATCAGTTGGCAAAACAGAGTCAGATAGGTTAAGTACCTTGCCCAATGTCACACAGCACTTGGTGATAAAGACAAGAGCAAGAATGAAGTTTCGGTGACTAAATGTGAGAGGTCGTTTTAGGTTCAGATGGTGGCCTGGCCAAATTGTTCATACACAGTGCTTCAGACAGATACATTTTGATGCTCTTGGCTTACTTTGTAAATTACCATGACCCTGGGACGAGAGAACAATGTTGATTATCCTTTTTCTTTTTTTTTTTTTTTTACAGGGACAGAGAGAGAGTCAGAGAGAGGGATAGATAGGGACAAACACACAGGAACGAAGAGAGATGAGAAGAAGCATCAATCATCAGTTTTTCATTGTCGTCAAAACACCTTAGTTGTTCATTGATTGCTTTCTTGCATGTGCCTTGACCGCAGGCCTTCAGCAGACTGAGCAACCCCTTGCTGGAGCCAGTATTTGGATCCAAGCTGATGAGCTTTTTCTCAAGCCAGATGGGCCTGTGCTCAAGCTGGCGAGCTCGGGGTCTCAAACCTGGGTCTTCCGCATCCCAGTCCGACACTCTATCCACTGCGCCACCGCCTGGTCAGGCTTGATTATCATTTTTTGACAGAGACTCTTGACACTTTGCTTTTCCCTCCACTGTCCAGTCACAGGCATCAGGGTACCCCTCTCCCCCACGCCCACCCAAGGAGAACATTCATTGCTAGATGAGGAATCCTGTGTGCATTTTAATAAAGCCTGGGGATTCTCGCTCACTCACATGAGTGAGTGCTCTAGCACTTGGCTTTAAAAGGCTGCAAGTTGGGCTGAGGCCAACTGGCTCCTCTGACTCCAGGCTCGCAAGCCTGCACTCTAGGCTCTTGAAGATAGGCTCCAGCCTTGTCCACCCCTGCTCCTTATGAGGCCCTTATCTCACTCAGCCTGTGGGCCTTCACTCATCCCAGCCCCCTGCCTAGAATGCCTTTCCCCGCCCTCTCCCTTTGTACACTCCATCCTGTCCTTAGTTCAGCACTCAGTTCAAGTTCTTGCTATTCCTGGGAGCTTCCCAGACCACTCTTAGCTGGTGCAGCCTCAGAGAGGCAGCTGGTGCCCGCAATAGGACTGCAAGGTGTAGGGCTGCAGAGGGTGGGCAGGTGTCCCGTCAGCTTCCCCCTCCCTCCTCAGTGTCCTGCTGTGTCAGCAATTAGCCAACCCTGTCTGGAAGGTTTAGAGCCCTGGTCAGCAAACTGTGGCTTGTGAGCCACATGCGGCTCTCTGGCCCCTTGAGTGTGACTCTTCCACAAAATACCATATGCAGGCGCTACCTCAATAAGGAATGTACCTACCTATATAGTTTAAGTTTAAAAAATTTGGCTCTCAAAAGAAATTTCAATCGTTGTACTGTTGATATTTGGCTCTGTTGACTAATGAGTTTGCCGACCACTGACCTAGAACAGTGGTCCTTAACTTTTTTGAGATACCGAACCCACCAGTTTCATATGCACATTCACCGAACTCTTCTTTAGTGATAAATAAAATATGATTTTTTTTTCCAAATTCAAGACATAGGTATATGTTTTTTTACTGGTGCACAAAATGAGCCGTGCATGAACATCACCTTGCTCAAAGAACAAAACCAACACAGTGCATGAACTCACAACAAATTACAGTATTACTTTATTCTGGCCTCCGCGGCAGAGGCTTCTCCAAACCCCTGAGACAGACTCATAGAACCCTTAGGGTTCAATAGAACCCAGGTTTAGACCCACTGGTCTAGAGCAAGGGAGCCCAGGTGACCCCTTAGGGGTCAGCCTCCTGTGACAGAGAAGGGCAGAGAGTGATCTGAAACTGGGGGTGGTATGGGAGAGGCAAACAATAAAATCTACTGCTAACTGGACTGCATGCCCCTGAGCATCAAAGGGTCCCACGCGGCGCATGTGGCTGGTGTCCCTGGCCCTTCCTGTCAATGCCTGTTCCCAGTCATTGTAACAAGAAAACATCCCCTTCCATGTTTTCAAACACCCTTGTTTGAAAACCTCTGTACTTTATAATGAGGCCTTTGCATTAAAAACACTATCTCCTCATTCCTATTGCTCAAATACAAAGCACGTTAGTAGTCTGAGTGTTCTCCCAAAGGTCTGCCCTGACTAAATGGAGGAGGAAGTGGAAGCAGCCATACGGTAACCTCAGGCTCTCTTTTTCACTCCCCGTCAAGACGAGAAGGGGAGCCTTGGGGAGCCCCACAGTCTACCTCCCTCCCTGTGAGTCCATCCCAGGTTTCAGGCCGAGCACCATGTAGAATCCCTGCACGCTGGCCATGACACAGAATCAGCAGAGCAGCCATAAAAGTGAACAAAAACCATTTGTTCAGGGAGGAATTCAATGGGCAGAGAAAATACAACAGAAAGTTCAGCCCCTAGCCTCGTGCTCAGACCCAGTGGTTCTGTTTTGGACTGCATTGTTTTTATTCATGCTGGGCTGAAGCAATAATAATGATGGCGATAGTTATCTGTAAGCACTGGACGGAGAACCCTACAGTTTGCCAGGTGCTTTCATACATGTTTGACAGGTGATGAAGCTAAAACGCAGAGAGGCAAAATCAATTGTCTGAGATGGTACAGCTTAAAGGAGGCAGGACTGAAACTGAAAAGTCAGAGCATCAGGTTCTGGCTCCGGACTGGTGACAAAGAGCCTTCGGGCCTCTCTAAATTGGTCGTGCAGGCCAAGGTTCATTAGCTAAGCTCTCGGCACCGCTGCATCACCGTCCTGAGTCACTGGTAGTCAATGGCATTTTAATGGAAGCCAAATCACTCTTTCTCTTGGCATTCTCAGACAGCTGGAGTTTTGTGTTCTATGATAATTAAATACCGTCATCTTTCATATCTGACCATCTTTAGGGCCCGATTAATAACTGCAGTGCACGCCAGGGTCATTGTTAACTGCAAAGCAAGGAGACCTTCGGGCGCCTGCCGGCTGTTTTGCAGGGTTGGATGAGGGGCACCCAGCCTGGCACCCTTTTTTTGGAGCCAGTCCTGGCCTTAGATCGCAGGACTGTTGACTCATTTGAATTCTTTGCCTGAGCCAAAGTTCTGGAAGTTTATGCCTTTTTCTCATAAATGTACTCTTAAAAAAGAATAACAACATAGTCTGCTGGAATCTTTCTAGCAGTCAGATGTCTGCAGTCAGTCTGGGCCCTACTCGTAGTCTGCCCCTGCCTGGGTCATGCTCAGCATGTCCGCCAGGAATACTCCTCAAATGATCCCTTGCTCAAAGCCCATCGGGGGACCCGCTCACCCTCCTGATAAAGGCGAAGTTCTTTTGCTTGGTACCTCCAGGGACCCACCACTCAGGCCTGCCCCCAGCACATCCACCTCCCCCGCCACCGCCCCTCATAGCCATCACACTACTTACAGAAGTGCTCCTGAAGGCCTCTCTCTCCCCCTTCCTTCTCCTCCTCCTCACCCCCGATCCTCACCTACCCTCGCATCTTCCTCTGTTTAAAATGCCTGACCTGTGGTGGCGCAGTGGATAGAGCGTCAACCTGGGAACACTGAGGTCGCCAGTTCAAAACCCTGCACTGGTCTGGTCAAGGCACATATGGGAGTTGATGCTTCCAGCTCCTCCCCCCTTTCTCTCTTTCTCTCTCTCTCACTCTGTGTCTCCTCTCTAAAATGAATAAATAAAATTTTTAAAAAAATGCCCTTTAGACAATCACATGTCACTTCTCAGGCAGCCTTCCCTGACCCCACAGTCAGTCTGGCAGCCACCTCTGTGCTCCCTAGGGCTCCAGTGGGGCTATTGTGTGGGCTAACAAGGATCACAGTAGCTGACACTTGTCAAGTGCCCTCTCCGTGACAGGCATTAACATAAGCACTTTACCTGTGTTGACGTACTTCGTATGTGTAAAGAAGAATGGTTAATTTACAGCAGGGACTCTGGAACCAGACTGCCTAAGTTCAAATTCTGGCTCCATTGCTTAATGGTTTTGCAATCTTGGGAAAAATGGTTAGCCTTTCTGTGCCTCAGCTTCCCCATCTACAAAATGGGAAATAATAATAGCACCTTCTTTCAAGAGGTTAAAGGATTAAATAAGTAAAGCATGTAGAGCTGGTAACATAGCAAGTCCTCAATAAATGCTAACTATTATAACTTTATTATAATTACCATTTTGCATTGGTATTTACTGGAATGTCTATTATCTTTATTAGACTGTGAACAGTTCAAAGTCAGGAACCTTACTTGTCTCATCTCTGGGTCTCTGTCGCCCCTCTTCTGCCTCTTACTTTTTTATGTCACTATTATATGCTTAATTTATAGGTGAGGAATTAGAGACTCAGAGAACTCAAGTGGCTTTCCCAAAATCATGTAGCTTGTCAGAGACAGAAGAACCAAGGCTGAGCCTAGGTCTACAACCTTCCCACCCCAAGTCTACTGTTATACCTCTCTCTAATATCTGTTCCCCAGACACTGGTAATTTGTCAAGTTTAGGACTCATCTTCATCTGAAAACTCAAGTCCCTGCGCACAACAGAGAGTTGTTTAATATTGCTGGCTGATTGAACCCCTCATGGGCCTTCTCCTTAGGGTGAATCTTGAACCCAGGACAGAGCTGTACCCTGGTTTGTTCTGACATAGTTATCTAATGCAGAAAGGAGCTCTCAATTTGAAGACAGAGACCCTATGTGTTCAGTTCTGAGTGACAAGCTGCAGCCATGCACTTTGCTTCTGATCTGCATGTTGAGCAAGAGGCACCTTCCCGAGACCAGGGCTCCTGGGAGCCAGCAGGTTGATCAGAGTGAATTCGACTGCAATAAAAGGGTACCATATTTCTGTTCAACATTTTCCTGCTGTTTCTCTGTCAAGGTTTCTTGCTTTGGAATCCCTGTTGTCAAGGCATTAGAACAATGATTCTCAAACGTTTTAAAATTAGGGCGCATTTAAAATCGTACAAATAAATGTAGGCGCACTATATATAAATTTCTGAGAAATATGTTGTAACAATTAAGTCAAATATTAAAGAAAAAAAATAAAGTCCAAGTGTGCTTTTATGGTAATTAAACAAAATAAATACAACAAAATTAAATTTATTCTGACATTAAAATACATTTTTATGTATTTTAATATTTACGTTTTTTGAGTTATGCTTTTTAGAATTCATAAAAAGAGGGGTTAAAAAATAAAAGAAAAGATGTTATATATGTGTGTGTGTGTGTGTGTGTGTGTGTACACACACACACACACACACATACACACAGTCTTAGTAAGATTTAGTAAATTCGGCAGATCCTGGCGCAAATGTGGTTTTTTTCATTCTTGTGTTTATGAGAAACATGAGCCTGATGTGTCCTAGCAATTTCTTCAATGTTTGGGCATATATGTGAAAGGCAAACTCTCATTTCCTCGTCAATACATTGAAGAATTCCTGTCTTTTTACTCTTAATTTTGTTGAGGGTAGAAAATCCTAATTCACATAAATAGGATGTTAAAAATTGTAGTAAAATGTTCAAAGCTTTTTCACATATTGCCACATATTCTTCTTTTATAGAAATCCAAAAGGCTTCAAAAGACAGTTCCTTATGTTTAATCATCAATCCAAAACCCCCACCAAACATATCATCTGAACTTTACACCAAACAAAGGATAGAAGAAACTTGCTCCAGTCTTTCCGGGGAACATGGGGGGTAGTGTAAACAATCCAGCACCACAGCTTAACAGCCTTTGCAACCTAATCAGGCAAGTGAGGTGGGGGATTGGGCAGACTGTCAGCTTACTGCCAATTCCCCACACCTCTGTCCCCCAAAAATCTAAACTCCAAAAACCCTGTTGTTTTTTTGGTCCCCAACAGGCACATATTTCTCTGGAATACCATAGGACACACCTGGGAATCTTCTAGGTGCACATTTTGAGAACCAGTGCATTAGAGTGACCATCATGGTGACAATTTCGCACTTTACAATTTATTCAGTCAGCATGACTTTATCATAACCATGGGATGAATAATTTAAAATTTGCTGTATTCCAGGCATTGTGCTAAGCACCTTGCATATATTCTCATTTACTTCTCATAACAATCCTATAAGGTGGGCATTATTCCTACTTAGTGATAAGAAAACCAAAGCTCCAGAGAAGTTAAGTAACTTGATCAAGGCCACACAGATTATAAGTGTCAGAGCCAAAACTTGAACCTAGGATTATCTGAAACCAGGTGCCCAGGTCTCCACGCCATCTCTTTCTATTACCTACTGCTCTTCCCAGTGCTCTGAAAATTCCTCACTCTGATCTTGGTTCAGGGAAATGCAGCCTGGAGGATTCAGTCTTAGGACGTTAGTGCATATAAAATGAAAAATGTCTGAGGTGTTGTAGGGAACCGGCAACTGCAAATATACTCAACAACTTGTAGGGGTAAAAGAACCTTCCTGGAAAACCAGCCTTGTAAAACTCAAACAAGCAAGTGGCCTTTACTGACAGAGGTGTACGATATAACAGTAAAATGACTCATATTTGGGCTTGATTCAGAGATTGACATGGTGGCTGTATCTGCAAACTGGAATTTACAGCACAGCTTTGCAACATACCAATGCTTACTCTCAGGTAGCAGGAGAGAAGCCATTGCTTGTACAGGCAAGAAGTCCACCTACCTCATGTGCTGTTCTCTCCCCCTATTCTGTAAATATTTTCTGGGAGTATAGAGATGAATGGCACATGGGCCTCACGACACAGTAACCTACTGTGTACTTAGCACTTGAGCAGAGGACATCGCTTTTCACCATCCAAAAGTGGTAGCATAGGAATGTGTGCGCACTGTCACAGGTACACAGACCAAAGGCCAAGGAGCTGAGGTGAGGTACTGGAGGCCACCCAGCTAGTGAGTAGCAACCAGAGGAGAGTTTCCTTAAAAGTGGTAGCATAGGAATGTGTGCGCACTGTCACAGGTACACAGACCAAAGGCCAGGGAGCTGAGGTGAGGTACTGGAGGCCACCCAGCTAGTGAGTAGCAACCAGAGGAGAGTTTCCTTTCTAGACCATCTCTAGCTTGTTCACTGTTGTTATTCACAGAAACTGGTTCATAGGACCTGGCACAGAATAGGCCCTCAGTACATGCTGAATGGGGGAACTGGTTCTGAGTTTCCCTCTGAAGATGGGAGTATAAACTGGGGAAAAAGAAGGGGAGAAAAGAAGGCCTTTCTAGCCTCTCCCCTTTGTCCTCCCTCCTGGCCATACAAGCAGAAAGGAGACTCCATTCAGACCAGAGGAAACATTTGCTCCATGGGCAAGTCATGTCCTTCTTGGGGGGTTGGGTGAGCTTCCATTACTGAGTTGAATCCTAAAACACAGAGCCTTTCCCCTGGGAACCTAGAAACATCAAGGTCCCTTTCCAAGCATTCTCAGAATGGAAGGGTTGACGGAAGGAAAACAAAGAACCAAGCTGAAGCATCTGAAACTCTGGCTCCAGGCAAGTACATAAAGGCCAGCGTAGATCCCTCGTCTAGAGAGTCCAGGGTGGCCTGCTATCATTTTCTGCAAACAGATACCCTCTATCATCCTGGACAGACTGTCCAGGCCATTCACATGAACCATTCACCCAGTACCCTATGTGAAACATCTGCTCAATTCTGGAACCTGTGATAACCAAGACAGAGGGGAAGGGAATTTTTACACATACCAGAGCATGTAGGCTCTGGAGGAGAAGGAAAAGGTAAGTGAACCAGGTTACCTGCTGTCAGTATTCAATGGAGGGAAAAAGAACTTTTTAGGGAGCATAAGTCAAGGAAGGCTTTCTGAACGGTGTGGCAACTGAGCTGAGCTTCAAAAAATAAAGAGGATTTGGACAAGGATATTTATTGTCCCCCTAGGAGAATTTCCTTTTAGGAGGGTGGTGTTTAGTCTGTGACCAGTGGTCTTAAAGTTAAAATATCATTTCAGGCCCTGGCCAGTTGGCTCAGTGGTAGAGCGTCAGCCCGGCATATGGAATTCCCCGGTTTCTATTCCCAGTCAGGGCACACAGGAGAAGTGCCCATCTGCTTCTCCATCCTCCCCCCTCTCCTTTCTCTCTCTCTCTCTTCCCCTCCTGCAGTCAAGGCTCCATTGGAGCAAAGTTGCCCAGGCACTAAGGATGGCTCTGTGGCCTCCGCCTCAGGTGCTAGAATGGCTCTGGCTGCAACAGAGCAACGCCCCAGAGGGGCAGAGCATCGCCCCCTGGTCGGCATGCTGGGTGGATCCTGGTCGGGTACATGCAGGAGTTTGTCTCTCTCTACCTCCCTGCTTCTCACTTCAGAAAAATAAAAAATTAAAAGTAAAATCATTTCAGGACTCCTATCAAGCCAGAGACTGGCATTCCCACTTAGTCACAAGGCAAATGTCTATAGGCTTTCAGGCAACCCTGTCCTGAACCAGACCTCAGACGCTTGTTGTCTGTACTGAGGGTTTTTTCCTTCCTTTGGCCGTGGACTAAGACAGTCAAGCAGATATCTGTACTTACGCAAAGGCATCATAGTTTGGTAGACAGAATTCAGGCTTTGGATTACTAAGGACCACGCACTAGTTTTGTAAACCTCAACTTCCTCATCTGTAAAATGGGAATGATAAGAATATTGCCCCCTAAGGGTTGCTGTGAGTATTAGAAAAGTTAAAGGCTGTGGAAGTGCACATAGTAAGGGCTCAGATACATGACAGCAACTATGAATGTCAATTGGTTAAAATATCATGAGGAGGTCGACTCCTAGTGTGGGGCCAGAGGGAAGTCTTGTCTGCAGCCTCCTGATAACCATTGGACAGTAGTAGTGTTCCAGTCCTTCTCTCTGTACTGCAGCCATCCACTGAAGGGCCATGGGTAGTGGGGGACACTATCATCCCAGAAGGCTACTTCTGCTTCTGGCTTCTGTCCCAGGCTCCAAATGTGGCCAATAAAGTGCTACCTGAGGACAGCTAGACAAAACAAATGACCCTGCACATTCCTGCCTCCTGCCTAATCTAGGGCTATCTGCCTTGTAAGTGGGACCCTTTGCCTGGTCTGCTGGCTCCCAGGTTCTCTCCCCTCCCATCAGGGGGCATCCTGCCAGCTCCCTTCTGGTGCAGGACCACAGCATGGCACATCTTCAGGGAATGCCAATCACATCCTATGGAGTTCCTGAGTATCATCCTCATTGGATTTGAGGTTTCAGCCAATGAGCTGCCTCAGCAAGTCTCTCATTCTCTGTGGAAAATTGTGGCTGGGGTAGAGGGTATGGGGAGGGAGCTGATGGGAGGTGAGGCTGGAATGACAGATGTGAATCAAATTCTGAAGACTTGGTGGACCCCATGTGGGCCTCATCCTGAAGGTAGCAATTTAGAAGAAGGGAGTGATTGCTCAAATTGGTTTCTTTGTTTTTTCTCCTTTCCTACCCCTACCCTTCTTAACATCCCCAACAGATTTACCTAAAAAGCAGACAGTGATACATCTTCCACTAAAAATAGCGTAACAGTGATAGTGTCTTACACTTAACTGAGCTTGATGGTCTCCAGAAAGTGGTCTCCAGAGCCAAGGAAGAGCAGAGGCTGTGGAATACTGGATCCTGTACTCGCTGACTCTCGGTCTACACTGGGAAATACAGGATTCTCGTGGGGAACTAATGAAGAGGAATCCTTTGTAAACTGTGACCTTTAGAAATATTTCCTTCCCATCAGTTACTTCATTGGATATCGCTGTAGCTCTGGTTCCTTGAATAAGCTCATCCGCATTTTACAGATGAGAAAATTGAAGCTCAAATAGTTTAAGTGACAAAGATTGCCTTAGTCTTAGGCCTGTTGAAACCATGGCAGCAGCCCTGATGATCTCTGAGTCACCTTCAAGTTAGTCTTTCCTTTTCTTAAAGAATAGTGCATGTTTGCAGCCTAACCACTTCATCATTCTGTCCTATGAAATCTAAATAGTTCACCAGCTGTCCTTTTTTCTCCCCTTCACTTCACACTGGCATTGTTCCTTCTGGGGTGGCTGTTTAGTCCATTTAAACCCATATTAATCACCTTATCAAATGGTTGATCAACCACCTCCTTGGTGTTTTCTTCCATACATTCTTTCTCTCTCTCTCTCTTTCTTTTCATGTGGACAGGCTGAGAATTTTTCAGATCTTTAAGGTATGGGTTTTTGTTTTGCATATCAATTATTTTTTTAATTCATTTCTCTCTTCTTGTATTTTATAGGCCTCTCCTTCAATGCTTGGCTTAGAAATCTCCTCAGCTAAATATCTAGTTTCATTGCCTACAACTTCTGCCTTCCATAAAACACTAGAACATAAACACAGCTCAGCTACTTTATAACAAGGGTCACCTTTTCTCCATTGTCTACTAACAAATCCTCATTTGTCCGAGGCCTCATTAGAATTTCCTTTAATGTCTTTATTTCTATCAATATTTTGTACATAAATGTTTGTGTATTCTCCAAGAAAATGGAAACTTTCTCTGTAGCTCTATGCTTTGTTTTGAGCTCTCACCAGAATTAGTTTAACAGTCTCTTTGTGGCAATCTAAGCTTTTTCTAGTATACATCTCAAAACTCTTCCAGCCTTGACCCCATTACCCAGTTCCAAAACTGCTTCCACATTTTTTGATATTTGTTATAGTATCACCATACCTCTCAACACCAATTTCTGTTTTAGCATGGACTGCTATGACATAGTACCTTAGACTGGGTGGTTTAAACAAACAAAAAAAATATTTCTCACAGTTCTAGAGACTGAGAAGTCCAAGATCAAGTAGCCAGTAGATTTGGTATCTGATGGGGCCCTCTTCCAGTCTGCAGACATACTGTATTTTCAAATAGTGAGAGGAGAGGGAGCTAACTCTCTGGTCTCTTCTTATTAGGCACTAATCTCATCATGAGGATTCTACCCTTATGTCCTCGCCTGTACCGAGTTACCTCCTGAAGACCCCACTGCTAAATACCATCACATTCAGGGATAGGGTTTCAACATATGATTATCGGAGGGACACAAACATGCAGCCCATAATAACGGTCATGTGGTTAATAAGTAGCAGAATCTAGGATACGATCAGTTTCCTGACTTCTCACCCCCTTGCACCCCCGTATCTTCAGCTTTCTGTGAGCAGAGCTTAGGTGGATGGTAGTTCCTGTAAACTTGCCCCTTCTGTGACATTACTAAACACTTTACATCATGTCTTTTTCAATAGCATCCACTCAGCCATGTGGTCTTGGACACTTTACTTATCTGCTCTTAAGTTATTCATCTATAAATCTGGTGATAATATCTATTGAGTAATTGCAGGGAATGAATGAAATATTCTGTTTCCCTCTGTAAAATGGGGATAAAAACAGTACCTGCTCTGTATTGGGCTGGGAGGATTAGAATTTAAACATGTAAAATGCTCTAAATAGTGTAAATGCTCAATTAATATCAGTGGTGGTTTTCAGTATACTTCATGTGGTTTTTCATTAGGCTTATTCCCTTTACTCAAAGTTCACCTTCTCCCTGAGTCCATCACTGACTACCTAGCCTAAAATTTCACAAGTGTGTCTAAAATTTCACCATTACCCCCACATATACTAGCCTTAGGCCCCTTCCCGGCTTTATGTGTTCTCAGACTTATCACCATCTCAGTAAACTATATATTTTACCTTGTTTGTTTCATTTGCTGTATACAATAAGTGGTCCCCAAATTTTAGCATCCATCAAAATCACCTGCAGATTTGTGAAATCAGATTGCCGGGCCCAATTCAAGGGTTCGTGATTCAGTAAGTCTAGGGTAGAGCCCAAGAATTCATTTTCATTTTCTAATTAATTAATTAATTAAAGAGAGAGAGGAAAGGAGAGAGAGAGAGAAGCATTCGTTGTTGCACTTAATTGTGCATTCATTGGTTGCTTCCCATATGTGCTGTGACCAGGGACGGAATCTGCGAACTTGGCTTTTCAGGATGATGCTCTAACTGACTGAGCTAACCAGCCAAGGCCAAGAATTTTCATTTCTAACAAATTCTCTGGCGATACTGAAGCTGCTGGTTCCAGACCACACTTTGAAAACTACCACCCCAAAAGTGTATCAAAGAAACAGTGTGAAGTTGGTGACAGGGGGAGCTAGTATTTTCTTTAATCTTGTTTTGTGTGCCTCTTTTGAGGATTTAAACTCATTGGGGACAGGAGTTTTGTCTGCTCAATAAATACCTGTTGAGTGAATATTTATTTAACGCATTACTAATATGTATGACTTGTCAGTGCTTGTTGACCATCCAGCAGTTCCCATCCAGCAGTTTCTGTGCGGTCCTCCTTTGGACCTCCAGCCGTGGAGGAGCCGAGTGCTTCCCTCTGACCGCGCACGTTTGTGCCCTAGATCACCCAGGCGGCCTGCAGAACCACTCGCGGCTCCGGACGCCGCCGCCTCCGCTCTCGCATGCTCACACCCCCAACCAGCACCACGCGGCCTCCATCAACTCTCTGAACCGGGGCAACTTCACTCCGAGGAGCAACCCCAGCCCGGCCCCTACAGACCACTCGCTTTCTGGAGAGCCCCCTGCCGGTGGCGGCGCGCAGGAGCCGGCTCACGTCCAGGACAACTGGCTGCTCAACAGCAACATCCCCCTGGAGACCAGGTAGGGGCAGCAGGCGGCTGGGGCTCAACCGGGCTGAGGCTGCGAGGGGTGGCGTGGTGGCCAGAGGACTGAGGACGGCCTGGCTGAGCCCCCAGGGTCTCAGGAAGCTGGGGTCAGGCACACAACTTAGGGATGCTGCTCTCTGGCTGCCGGAGAGAAGAGTCATGGGATGGATGCAGGGCAGAAAGAGCATGGACTTGAGAAACAAACATCCCCCAGGTCCAGGTCTACCCTGTCACTTACCGAACGAACGTATGGCCTTGGTCAAGTTGCTGAACCCCTCCCTCTGTGCCCTACTTTCCTTGTTTACACAATGAAGATACTGCTCGCTGGAGAGGGTGTTGTAAAAGTAGATGAGAACTGACAGCTGACGCGTGTGAAGGTGTCCAGCACAGGTATGTGGCAGAGATCAGGCTCCCCGTCCATGCCTCCTCCCCTCCCTGAGCCTGGTATGGGGCGCGCCTGTCCTGTCCTGGGTGCTCAGTGAATGTTCTGTCCCCTCCTCTGACTGTGTCCTGCTGGCCCATCCCCTTTATACTTCAAGTCCTAATGATCGCTAACATTGACGCATCAGCTTTTGGTTACAGGGCCTTCCATGCCTGTAAGATGATGTAACCCTCGAAATTTTATAAAGGAGGTATTATTATCGTGATCCCATTTGGGAGTTTTGGAAGATGAGCATCAGAGAGGGTCAGTGACTAGCTCAGGTCACAGAGGCAGTTGATGTACAGAGAAGATTTGAACCCAGGCTGCCTGAGTCCATGTGCAGTCCTGTTCCCTATACCACCGCCACTTTCTCCAGGTCTCCTGGCCTGAACTCTACCACTTCTCCCTTCTTGGAGCCTTGTGGACTGCTTCCTTAAGTTCAGAGACTTCAGTCAGATTTAGTTCTGTAGCTGCCCTCCTTCCCTCTGATTAGCCAGTATTTTTCCAAAATTGAAAAAAAAAAAATTTATGGTTATAAAATGTCACTGGAGAAAATGCAGAGATATTTAAAAATTAAACTTAGATTTACCCAGACACCTCCCCCTCTGAGATAACCACTGTTGACTTTGGTAGACCTAGCCTTTCCCTGCTTTCTCTACACTGGAGATAAAGTGTCCCAGACTGGCATGGTTGGAACCACTTAATCTTCTACCCTATTTCTCAAAGTACTGGGAAACATAGGTTTTATTATCTCATACTCCTGCTCCTTATCTGTAGTGGGGACAAAATTATACCGCATTCAGGAAGGGAAATTAATCTGTACATGGGAAGTGTGCCTATCTGACTCTGGCTGGTCCATGACTGTGGTGGCTGCACATTGAGCACGTGGGATCCAGTGAAGGAAAAATGAACATCCTTTTGTGCCCCTTTAATCCTGTAAAATCATTTTTACAAAAGCCTGTTTCTCAGAGAGAAAGCCCAACCTGCCCCACCTCTAGTCTCTTAATTGATATTATTTTTTTGTTGACATCCTTTAAAATCATGTGTGACTTTTCTCTGTATGCCTCCTTTGCCCTGCTCAGTGACTGAGCTGGATAATTATATGTCATCCCTCCCAGAGTAGCTTAATCAGATCTCTGTTATTTCCAATGTGCTTACTGAATGAGTGCACATGGCTGAAAAAAGCCCATGAAGAATCAATAGTTCTGATTCTCCGCATGGAACATGGTAGCCACGCCCTTTGCTTGGATGTTCATTTTTACCCCTTAGGATGAAAATAGGTGGTCCTCTAGGTTTTCCAAGGGAACAGAAGATAGAAGACAAGCAGCAAGGGCATTTTCCTGATGGTTAGTTTGAGATGCGAAGGTGGTCCCCGCTTATCTCTCCTGCCTCAGCAGACAGACCATCCTCACCTGCCTTTCTGTCCTCCCACATCCATTGCTCCAATCACATAGAACTTTGATTTATTTTTCCCTTAGTTTTTATTACTCAGGTAATAAGTGTTCTGTAAAACAAGTTAGAAAATGGAAATAAGCAAGAAAAGAAAATCACGCATATCTACCACCAAATGATAACCATCGTTAACATGTTTTCATATACTCATGTACACCATTTTATATGTATCCATACCTAAGCATAATTATATATATCATATTCATCATAGGATGTGTATGTAAGTGTCCATATACGTTTATCAGCTTTCCCCCAATTCCATATCCCCTTCACGCTGTGGTGTTTTGCACATGCCTTTTTGTACATTGCTCTGCCAGAGTTGACCTCCTCTTCATTTCTCGGTCTAGGAAAATCCTACTTATTCTTTTTGATTGATTTTACAGAGAGAGAGAGAGGAAGGGAAAGAAAGAGGGAAACGTTGATGTGTTGTTCCACCTATTTATGCACTCATTGGTTGGTTCTCGTATGTGCCCTGACCAGGGGTCAAACCTGCAACCTTGGCATATCAGGAAGAAGTTCTAACCAACTTAACTAACTGGCCAAGTCCAGTCCTACTTATTTTTGAAACCTAGATGAAATGTTTGAGATAGACTTCCTCTGTGACCTCTAAAGATGGTCTAAAACTGGGAGACGTGCCTGATATAATGGCTAACACAATCAGAATTCTGAATCTTAATATTGACTTTTACTGGTTGATGGCACAAACCAGCAGGGCTGTACATTGGGATAAGTATGTATGCCTCTCAGGTTCGAAGGAAATAAATGAAATTTCATGTGGGAAGCACCCACGGCAGTGTTTGGCCTTGAAGACATACTATAAAAGCTATTTCCTATTTTCCACATGTCTTTACTTCCCATATCAACACTGAAGACAAAAAGTCACTCAAAAAATATTTATTAAGCCCCTATTCATCAGAGGAGTTGAGAGGAAATAGAAGGCCATGCTTCTTCTATACTTTGGAGAAGCGAGTTTGGCCCTTATGTCGTGAGGACATAAGTGACGGTTCATTCACTACAGCAAGTTGTTCAAAGTTCAGGCTTTAAGGTGAGACACAGCCTCTGCTCAAAGCCTACCCCGGTGCTCACTAGTTGTGAACCTAGACCTTCCATTTTTCCCCTTAAAAAAGGAAGAAAATATTAGTAACTTCCTATTCTGAATGTCTATTGACACATAAAAAAAACTGCTCCAAAACGTAGGGGCTTAAAAACCAACCAGTTGATTATACTTCACAATGTGAGTCAGGAGCTCAGGAAGCAGTCTGCTGGGCACATTTTCTGCTGCATCTGGTGTCACCTGAGGGCAGTCAGTGGTGTTGAGCAGTCTGCTGGGGCAGTCTGAGGGATCCAAGATGGCTTCACTTATTTGCTAGACATGACACCTTGGGGGAGACAGCTGGAATGCTGGACTCAGTGGGACCCCTCTCCCTCTAATGTAGTCTCAGGGCCTCTCCACACAGTGTTCCCAGCTGGGAGTTGTACCTCATACTCAGTGGCTCAGGGCTCCATGGCATTGAGAAACTGAAGTCGTTGATCCTTTTAAGGCTTGGCCTGCTTGAAACTGGCAGAGTGTCACTTCTGCCATATTCTTTTGATAAAGGTAGTCATAGGCCAGCCAACTTCAAGGGGAGGGACAAAAGAGCTTACTCCTCAAAGGGAGATGTGCCTGAGAATTTTTAGATGCCGATCTACCATCATGCCTCATAAAGCTATTGTAGCAAATACAAATGGTAGTCACCTATGTCTGAAAATGTCTTAGCACGCAGTAAGTGCTCAACTATTTATTACATAGTACTTTGTTAGTCAGTAAATACTCGCTGAATGCCTACTGTGTGCCTAACAGGTAAGCCATTTTAGAGAACAGACTTTTGCAGTAGAATAGGGGCTGATAGAGGTGAGTGCGGAGAATGTATGTTTTAATTGTCTTGGGATCCCTAGCACATAGCACAGGCCTTGCATCCTGATATGATACATACTAATACACAGCTGAAATACATGAATGATGGAACACAGGAATGAATAAATATACTCACCTGAAACTTAAGTGGAACAAAGGGAAGGCTTGCCAGCGGACCTGGAGTTGTGTGACTGGGAGTTGAAGAGCAAGCAGGAGTCCCCAGGTGGAGCAGGAGACGAGGAGGGCCTGAGAAGCACAGCCTGAGCAGAGGTCAGGATGCCCAGGAGAGCAGGGTCTCTTTGAGGTAGTTACCCTAAACAGCTCTGCCAAGCTCCACCAGAGTAGGGAGCCTCCTGACACCAGAGATACAGTCCCAGGCCTTTTCCTAATTGTCAAGTCTCTGTTGAGAGACTAAAATAAATAGTTGAGAAAATCTCAGTTGGATGACCAGAAAGGATTTTCAGATCTATGCTGGCAGGAAAACAAGGGCTAGCAGAAGGACAAAGGAGAGACAGGACTTGGGTAACCCACTCCTTTCTCTGCTCCCTCTCTGACTGTGACACTCCCCAAGGGTAACTGAGCCCCCAGCGAGGAGACTAGACCTACCAGAGCTCCCTAGAGATGGGGTCAGATGTTTCTCTAAGCCCTGCAGGTGCATTGTCATCCATTCTAGTGGAAGCCATGTATTCAGGGTCCCCTGTACCCTGACCCACTTCCTTCACACTCTGCAGCAGCAGACACTAATTGATTTCCCAGGGACTATCTGATTAATAACCCGTCAGACTCCTGTTGGGGGAAGGGGAAACCAGAACAGGAGGCTGCCAGACCTCAGGCCTGGTTTGGGAGCCTAAGGCCCACTTTAGGGTCATGTTCAGTTTGAGGGACAGCTCTGCCCACTCTCAGGGATGGGAGGACATCCTCGTGGTCTTCAGCACAGTCCTGGCAGAATGATTCCCAGAATGGCACAAAAGAACTTCCGGTGGACCAAACCAACCCCTGAGCATTGCGAGGAGTTGGGATGGACAGTCAACCCTGCCAGTTGGTGATTTAGTCACAGACATGCATAAGGCACATAAGCCATGTAAGAAGCTCATAGTCCAGTGAAAGAATCAGAGCTGAAAGTGGATAAATGAAGACGGGCACTCTGGATAGTGCTCTGTCCGGGGAAGTACTCCATGGTCAAAAGTGGGTGCAGCTCCCTCTGCTTGGACATCAAGTAACAATCATAACAAACACTCACAGAGCCCTTTGGGGTGCTCTAATGAGCTTCCAAATGAGGAAGCTCATTACAGACTGAGTACCCCGGATTTTTACTGGGGTTGGTCACATAGGCGCCTTCTGCCTGGCGAGAACCCAAATTCCAGACTCCCAGGAGGAAAGCAGGTGTTCAGCATGGCAGAAGTCATACTGATTGTACAACTCATTTAGACACAGTGAATCAGCCAGTGTTATCAGTTAATGGCAGGAACCTACCTGAAACCTAAGTTTCTAGATACCAGCCAAGGACCAACCTTATAAGCAGGTCTTTGAAAGGATAGCAGTCAGGACCACTGTTTTGACTCTTTTCTGCACAGGTAGGCAGTCTTATTGTCATCCACTTTAGAGATGGAGAATCTGAGGCACAGCAAAGTTAAGTAACTTGATGAAGGAAGCACAGTCAGTAAGTGGCAGGACCAGGATCCATAACGAGGCTGGATAGCTCCGGAGCCCATGCTCCTAACCATTGTCCAGTGTCACCCGGTGCTCAAAGTTAGCATTCAGAGGAATGTACAGGGGGGCAAGGAATTCTGAGATGAGGGACAGTTGTGCAAAGGCAAGGAGCCAAGAGAGAGCTTAGTGTTTTGAAGAAATGACTAAGAGTGGGATGAAGAAGGAGCACCGAAGGCCTCGTGGACGTGAGGTTAAATGGGGACGATAATGGAGGGCCTCGAGTTACATGAAAAAGAGGTTGCACTTTTCTTCTGGGCATGGAGCCTGAGGAAGGTAGAAGCGGGATGAGTAGTTATCAACCTATTTTTAAATAAGGGAGTAATGTTGCAGGATTGGCCTTTCAAAAGGACCACCGGGGCCTGGAAGACTTGCTTCATGACTTGTTTCTTTGTTCATTCATTTGTGTGGTCTTGGCTGAGTCTCTGACACCCTGTACACCTGGGGAGTTTCAGCTGCAGAAATGTGTGGTGTGATCCCAACCTGTCCTGCTCTACTGGTGGCTATTCCAGGGCTTTGTGGGCAGAAACACAGTCCAGGACAGCAGGCTCATTGTGAGAGGGTGGGCTGTTGAGTAGGGCAGTAGTGGAGAACTGTCCACTGCAACTTCCTGGCCAGTTCCTTTCCAAAAGCAATTTGTTCTTCCCCTGGGTGGTGAGCTTAGCCTGCCCCGGTTAACAGAAATGCAACTAGAAACCCCTTTCAGGCAATTTAGGGACTAGCCCAAGGCTTCCCTTCAGGTTAAAGAGGAATGTGTCGCCTCCCCTCTCTTAGAAAAGGTTAAAAGCAGCACAGCACTGGGCTGCAGGTCCTTCTCCAAGTACTCACTAAGCCCTTCCTGAGAGGCAGCTTGGGGCTTTGAGATCAGACAGATCTGGGTTTCAGTCCCTTCTCTACCTTTTGTCATTGTCATCTGATTTTGAGCAGTCATTTAACCTATCTGGGCCTCAATTTCCATATCTGTATAATGAGGTAACAACACCCACCAGTGTGAGGATCAAGTGAATCCAGTATTCAGGCCTGACTTCCAGAAGCAGTGAGCTGGATACCCTACAAGACTGTGGCCCAAGGAGGGCTCAGCAACTCAGGGTCCCCACCAGAAAATTCTTCTACCTTTTGTTTTCCAGAAGAATGGGAGGCCCAGGGTGTTGGGAGTGGGAAGTGGACAGGAAATTTAGTGGGAGGCCTTAAACTGGGAGTCAGAAGTCATATTGGAACACAGGTTTTAGTTTCATCTCTGATTTGCTGTGTGCATGGGAACAGGGCATATATCTCTCTATGCCTCAGTTTCCTCATCAGTCAAATGAGGCCTAATAATTTGACCCAAGGTTAAGTTTTAAAAGTACAGGATAAGGTTATTTCAGTGGTAGCATTCTAAATAGGCAGCTTTTCCAGTAAGTGATCCTGGGCCCCCAGACTGGCATGCGTGTGGAAGCCCTGCCTGGACATCTTGTACTCCAGCGCTCTAGAAACCCCTGGGTCTGTCACACTGCCTTGAACCCTGTCTTGATAGATCTAAACTTTTTAAATAACTGTTCTCTCTCTTTTTTAAATACCTGTTTCTTTTCAAATTATAAAAGTAAAACTAAAAATCCAAATACTGGAAAACCCCCACGGTTAATATTTTGATCTTTATCCTTTGTGGTTTTTTTTTTCTCTGAATATATTATTTTGTTTCTGGTGAGTTTTAAGGTATAGATTTGTCACACTGAAAGCATTGTCCTAGCACAGTGATGCTGGCCAGACTCCAGGTGTTTGTCGGGATGTGCCAGGCAGCCAGTGTCAGGCCCAGGGAGATGGCAGGAATTCGGCCCCGGGTCCCATGGGCTATGGCAATAAGGGCCTGCTGAGACTTGGCATATGGACTGTAGGAAGACTGAACATTCCTTCCTGAACTTCAGGAAATGGAGGAAATAATAATACAGCATCACCTGTGCTACCCTCGATTACATACCAACTGCATGCCTGCAAGATGGCAGAAGGGCTTTCCTTTTTATAACTCGGCTTTCACAGTTTTCAGCAAATAGTTATTGAGTGCTGACTGCCATGTTCCATGTGCTCTTCTAGACTCTGAGCACTTGGGCTGAGAACTAGACAGGTAAGATTTCTATCCTCACGGAACTTAAGTTACATTAGGAAAAAATAACACAGTAAGAATATATGAATAGTGTGTGTCAGGGTGAGAGGGGTGGGAAGGGCCCAGGCAGATATCTGGGGGGAGGGCAAGTCAGGCAACCAACAGCAAAGGCTTAGCTTGCCAGAGTAACTGCAGGGAGGCTGGTGTGTGTGTAGCACAGAAAATGAAGTTGGAGACGTGGCATGAAGTCAGATCTTGCAAGGTCTTCAGTGCCCTGATGAGGACTATGGTTTTATTCTTGTGGGGCCAGTGGAGGGTTGAGAGCAGAGAAGTGACATGATCCAAATGACACTTTAGCTTCTGTAAGGAGGGTGCTTATCCCAGTTTATTACTGTTCATTGAGATCTGAGATCAACTCACCTGCCCGAGCGCCACTGAAGGATGGAGCTGAGATCTACCTGTCTGACCCCATGGAACTGTGTGCCTCTCACTGTGCCATGAGGCCATGCAGATTGACTTCCAAGCCCTCACATTCTCCTAGTTCCTGCGGGAAGCCCCGGGGTCCCTGAACATCTCTAGAACACCCTGACAGGCAGGCTTCAGGACTTACTGGAAGGGGAGGTCCTCACTACCATGGCAGTAGTAGCCCCAGCTGCCAAACAGTGTTGTCTTATGCTCTCATTGTCCCTAGGAATGTTCATGTAGTACCTACAGCCCCTGCTCAGACTGGTCTGTGAGGCTAGCCAGGGGGCAGAGGCTGGGCAGGGCCACACAGTTATGAGCAGAGAGGCTGAGCTCTGGCGTCAGACAAATAGAGCTTCCATTCCGACTCTGCTGCTTGCTGACTCTGTGATAGGACCTTAGAAATGGCATCACTCCAAGCCTGGCTTCGCCAGCCTACAAACTGAAGATGATGGTACTGACTTTGGAGGGTTGTTGTGAGGAATAAGATTTACATCAGATAATCATTGCAGAGCTCTGGAACAGTGAATAGGACAAGACAGGTGTAGGGTAGTGAGCAGCTCTTATAGTTAACATTAATATTTCTACAATATTTGTTCAGCCCTTAAAAATTCTTTCAGAATTACTCATTTGGTCCTCTAATGACCTGTGTAAGTTTAGTCATCATTATCCCCATATTGCAGATGAAGGGCATGCTCAATTAGAAGCGGTTGACATTTTTATAGAAAGTCACACAGCAAGAGAGTGGCAGAAAAGGGACTTGACTTGGGGTTTTCTGGTTCTCAAGACCTGGTCAAAGTTAGAAGGAAGGCCCCTGGCAGGGCTGAACCTAAAAGTCAGCTTTCTGGAGTCAGCCCTTCCCTTGCATGCATACCACAGGTGCCACCACCGGCTTGTTCGAAATGTCTCACTCTAGGGCTTTCAAATGAGATGGTGGCAGGCCTGACACTGTCTGAAAGCAGGATCCAGGGCATCAAGTGTGAATGATGCCACTCAGCAGACGTGGTTGAGACCAATGCAGGCTAGTGTGTCTATCTTCCTTCCGGGTTTGAAATAGGTTAAGTCACAGAATGCTGCGCCATCCTCAGTACACTTGGGGGGAGCAAAAGAGCCCCTTCTCTGTCATCAGTGGGGTGCCATCTTCACCATGGAGGTCCCTCATTGCTAAAGGACCATGTCACTCTGGATATTGTCAGCATCAACTTGGGGGCTTCCAAGAAATGCAGATTCTCAGGCCCACTCCCACCTACTATCTCTGAATCTCTGGGGTGGACCCCAGTAAAGCACAGCTCTCTGGGTGTTTCTGATGTTGGCTCAAGTTTGAGAACCATGGCTATCGAAGAAAATGGTCCAAAATTTCTGCCTTGAACCTTGCTAGCTGGTAACCTTGGCAAGTCATGTTACCTCCCCACTCCTCAGTCTCCTCATCTATAGAATAGGGATAATACTGCCTTTCTTGCATAGCCTATTTTGGAGATTTGAGATAAATGGATATCACATGCCTAGCTCAGTGCCTGAGACAGAAGCAGTCTTCATCAGTGAGAGCTGGGATTGGATTCACACAACGGCCAGACATTCTGGTTTGTATCGAGAATGCTCCCTCTGGATGCTCTCTGCCGGGCAGACCCCTTGCACATGTGGCTTGCACCCAGACCCATCGCCTGGAAACTGCCCCGCTGGTCTCATGCACAGCTGCACTAGACAGCTGCTGTGTGTGTTTCTCTACTGTCCCCCTTCATCGATGCATGACTCATTGCTTCATTCATGTCTCCATGTGTGCGTAGAAACCTAGGCAAGCAGCCATACCTAGGGACATTGCAGGACAACCTCATTGAGATGGACATTCTCAGCGCCTCCCGCCATGATGGGGCTTACAGTGACGGGTAGGTGACATCCCCATGCTCTTACTTTCCTTGTGTGCTCTCCCTGCGGCTCCTGAACTTGCATGCGGACCCCGAGACCTTTCCCTGGGATCTCCCGGGGAAGTAATGATGCCATGTTGCATGCCCATTCCCAAGTCCACCTTCAAATTGCAAGAGTTTGTCCTTGGAATACCCAGACCGCCAGCATATTAACAGCAGTCTTGTTAATATGCAGCTCTCAGCATCTCATTGGCTGCCTCTGCATTTTGAAAGCCATCTCATGTAGCATATTTTATGCGGCACAGGCCCTGTGTTATATGTATTCTGGCCCTGAGTATGAATTCTGCGGCCTGAGGCACCTCGCATAGCAAGGTGTGAGATTACCCCAAAGGTTTATTTACCCTTGACCCTAAGACTTGGGAGATGCAGTCCAAACCAATGCACCCTGCTGCCAAGGCTGTGTACAAGTCCTCCCGTGGCCATGGTTAAAGCCAAGCTATGGAGTTCCTCATACCTAGTTTAGCCACAACCATGTGCTTTGACCATGCCATGCTGCCCTTGAGACTGCAGCTAGTTCTGTCTGTCCTCCCGCAAAGCTTCTACCAGGCACTTGGAAGGCAGCAGTCTGGCTCCTGAGCAGAGTGCTTCAAAGGCATTTGCTGCCATTGGCTATGTCTCAGCCGCTATGCGACTCTTGACCACAGCAGAGCTTAGTGGCGGCTTCTTGGTTCTCACATTTCCAGAGCCCCCTTTCAAAAGAATGGTATTCCGTTTTTTCACCAAGATGTACTAGCAAAGTAGGTATTGGAGAGAGAAGAAAAAATGTAGGTTTCATTACCTCCAGGGTACAGAGCAAGATTTTAGACACTTTCCAAGTTACTGCAGTAATTTTGAAGAACAATTAGTTTATTCCCCAATAAACAGCATTTCTAGCCCCATTCCTTCCCAGGAAAAGGATCTCAACACCCAGCCTTCTTTTGAGTAGGTAATACATTCTGCCTTGGCTTGGGCGGTTTTCCTCTTGGGTAGGGGCTGTCCCATTCGTGTTCCATGGAAGCGTGTCTTCGTGTGTCCTGTTTTGTGGTCTGGTACATGATTTTCCTTCTTCCAGTCCCTCCGTCCTCTCTGTGGTGACTCTCTCTCTAGGTCCTCTGCATGCCTCTTCTGCTGCCTCTGTCCTCCAGGTGGATCTGGGTCCCCCGGAGAGCCGGCAGACCCTGACTCTTTCTGGCTTCTCTCCTCCACAGGCACTTCCTCTTCAAGCCCGGAGGCACCTCCCCGCTCTTCTGCACCACGTCCCCAGGGTACCCTCTGACATCCAGCACAGTGTACTCCCCTCCACCCCGGCCCCTGCCTCGCAGCACCTTTGCTCGGCCAGCCTTCAACCTTAAGAAGCCCTCTAAGTACTGTAACTGGAAGTGTGCAGCCCTGAGCGCCATCGTCATCTCAGCCACACTAGTCATCCTGCTGGCGTACTTTGTGGGTAAGCATCTCCCTCACCCCAGTGTCCCTTGACTCCCCATCGGCCTAGAGAGCAGTGGCCAAGACACCTGTGGACACAGAAGGCACCTTGCCAGCATGGCAGTCAGAGCACATGAGGGGGCCAGGCGGCTCTGGTGCTCTGGGCTGGCCTACACCCCAAAAAGGTTAAGGTCTGCTCCTCAGGGTCCTCTTCACCTCCTCCCTGAACATATCCCAGGAAGTGAGCTTAGCACTTTCTCTTCCATGTGTTGAACACCTGACATTAGGCATCAGCACTCACTGAGACTGGCATTTGAGGTGGTGATCTGTGATGTGTCATAAATTGGTGTCACTACAAATGAAATAAGGGGGAGATGTGGAACAGCAGGCAAGTTTCTCCTATGGGTGCCATGTAGCTACAGTGAGGAGCAGGAAGGAGGTGGGGAGCTCTGGATGGGAGAAAAATGCCCAGAGTTTGGACTGTCCTGACCTCAAGCCAGAAAAGCATGTCTGAAGGGGAGGGACTGGCAAAGCGGTTTGAGGGCACTGTGTCCCAGAATTAAACTCCCAGGGTACAGGATTAACAGTGAGCAGTTAGATCTGGCTGAGGGTCATGCAGAGACCCCAAGCAGCACTGATGGGCCTCCTACCTGACCTCCGGGCACGTCTATGACGTAAGACTCTCCTGCTGGCCCATTGCTTTACTACCACAGGCTGCCTTCCAGCATGTGCTCTTTTGATATATTTCCAACACAGTCTGGCTTCCTGCTCCAGAACCATCTCTTTGGTCTGCTCCCAGGGAAGATATGAATCTTGAGAGATGCATGGGCATTGTGGAAAGCCTGCTGCCTCTATGTAAATCAGTCTCTTAGTAAAAAGATCCAACAGGGTTGGCTTCAGCCTGTGCCTTTTTCAACCTTCAAATTTGATAATTCCAAGATTTAAGGTAGGTCAGGCCAGCTTAACAAGGCCTTGAACCCATGCTAAGGAATTCTGAGATAATTTTGTCAGCAAAAGAGATTTGTTCAGTAGAAGCCCAATATGTAGAAATGAACTAGCTGGCCAGAGGAAGACAGAGTGCCACCCATTTTGAAAAAGGATTCTGTAACAAGGGAAAGCAAACAAGGGGCTGTGTGGAGAGGTAGTAAGTGCTGTCACTAGGATTGATCCATAGATCACAGGCTCCACTAGTTCAGGATGTGCAGAAGGGGTTCGAGGGTAGATGGGGATTTGGCTAATAGGAGCTGTGAAGTCATTCCCCTCTCAAGAGTCTTGAATTTCATAATAACAACCGGGAGGATGACAGTCCTATAAACAAGGCAGTCTCCTTAAATATCTTGAGCTATAAAATGGCTCCTTTTGTATGCTAGGTCTCTTTACCCCTTGTAAAGATTGACTTAGGGAATTTCATGACTTAGAGAAACATGTTGGCATGCATGTTTCATCTCTTCTGTATGATGGATTAGCTATTGCTGCCTAGGAATCTGTGTTGAGAAGGATCCTGAGGCTATGTTCAGACCCAATGGAAAAGCATGTTTGTGATTGATTCATAATATCTGTCATGGTCACAGGAGTAGAGAATATATTGAAGACATACCAGGTATTTGCCATCCCTGCTATGGGTCATTGGGTAAAGGGAACAACCAGGTTGGGAGAGGTCAGTGCCCAACCAGGCTGTGTGAGAGGTTTACATGATTGATAGTCTTGGATGGGTTGCAGGTAAGAGTTGTGAGGTTCCAAGCACCATCACCCAGCATGAAAGTTTCTTCCTGGCCCCACCAATACTGTGTTCTCGCAAACCACTAGGACAACTCTTGCCTTTTACTGACATTGTCTGTTTCCTCAATGAGTAGACTTCTGAACAAGTAGTGTCACTGTCTGTCAAGAGTCAGGTAATTTGCCACATATAAACTTGTTTTACATTGAAGTTTTAAGGTTTATACTGTGCAGCCTAGTTCAGGGAGAAAGAATAAATCTTTGTATGATTAAAATAAGCTCTCTTGTTTCCATCCTATGGGCTTTCTCTTTTCCCATTTAATAAAAATATGTATTCAGTCATCAGCTATCTAAAGATAGGAAGTACTATGGGGGTAGTGAGCTCCCTGTCATAGGAAGAGTACAAATAGAGCTTGATGACAACTGGAGCAGATTCAAGAACTGACTGAGGATTTTTACTGGATGGTTATTACTTTTCCTTCCAACGTTGATAGTCTTTGACTCTGTGATTCTTTGATTTTTATTTTTCATTCAACAAACCACACAGGGTACCTGCTTTGAGCCAAGGCATAGTCTAGAGTGTTAGGGCTGAAGGTATGGTCCTTACCCTTGAAGTGTTCTTAGCTTAGAAAAGGAAACAGCTATGTTGATAGTGAATGAGGCAACTCAGGGGATGTGGGAATATCTAGCCCCCCTCCAGTAGGACTCGGGGAGGCTTCCTGGGAAAGGTGATATTTTAACTGAATCTTTAAGTCAGAGTTAACCATAAAGAGACATGCAGAGAGGGTATTTTAATCTGTGGGAAACTTCAGACTTGAAAGAGAACAATTGATGGCAAAGACATTTTCTGTGTTTGAAGCATTTGAGGGGTGTTGGAGTTCCTGCAGGAGAGGTTGATCAGATAATGAAGGTCACATTGGGGGACCTTATTGGGCAGGCAGTGGGGGACCATTGTAGAAGTTTAAGCAGTGGCAGGACAGTCAGATTTCATTTTAGAAAAATAAGGGTAGAGGAAGGAAGGGCAGGCCCTATTGCAATAAATGAGTCAGGAGAAGTTGAGGGCTTCAGCTGAGACAGGGACAATGTCAGTGGAAAGGATGGGTAGATCTGAGGTCAATTTACTAGAATTTGCATCTCAAATTATGAGTGCTCAGTCCATTGGTAATGTAACCTTGACAGGAATAAATACATCTTTCTGATAAAACTCTGTGTAGAAGGGTTAAGACTGGACTCTTGATTTCTTATCCAAGAACCAGGTCAGAGAGGCACAGCTGGGGTGTTCTCACCATTACAAGGAGACTCAGCACTCATGCAGCCTGAACTCCACTCCCAGCTCTCATATCTGGACACTCTTTGCCCTAAGGCAGCTTCTCTTTCTTTTCTTTTCTTTTCTTTTTTAAGTGAGAGAAAGGAAGATAGTGAAACAGGCTCCCACACATTCCCCGAACAATAGGTATCCACCCTGCAACCCCATCTGGGGCCTGACACTCAAATCAACTGAGCTATTTTTAGCGCCTGAGGCTGACACTCAGGCCAACCCAGCTATCCTCAGTGCCTGGGGCCAATGCTCAAACCAGTCAAACCACTGGCTGCAAGAGGGGAAGAGAGAGAGAAGGGGGAGAGGGAGGGGAAGATAAGCAGATGGTCACTTCTCATGTGTGCCCTGACCGGAAATCAAACTTGGAATATCCGCATGCTCATCCAAAAAATAGGCAGGACCCATTACCCCAGAAAAATGCTTGTGAGGCTGGGGTAAGCTAATGCAGATGAATGCATCATGGGTGTGCGAGGTTCCCCAGCTTTTCTCCAGGTTGGGGGCCACCTTGGGGCTGATTTCCAGCTGCTGGGAGATGGGAGGTGGGTGGCTTGTTGCCTAGTCACAATCAGAGGCTGCGATGACTAACCTGTAAGAAAGGATCAATTATTAAAAATCAAATTAATTGTCTCAGCCGAGCATAAATATCCTTCATAAAGACTCTTTTTCCAGCAGGCCAACCAATCTAATCAACAGGCAAAAGCACAGATATTTAATTAGATTTTTGATGAAAAATTGTGTTTAATTTCAAGTATAATCAATTATTAATTACTGTAATGAGTGAGTCTGACTGGGTTTACTAATTAACTCATTTAAAAATTATGAATAACCTTTTCATTTGTAATTATTGTCTATGTCCTAGCAAGTTCTAGATAAGAATTGCACCCCCTCACCAGCAGAGGGGGAGGAGGAAGCAGGGTGGGAAAGAACTTCCTGTCGTGTCTGCCCCGGGCGGCCATATCCAGGATGGAAACCTGACAGGCCCCTTTGACCGTCAGTTTCTTAGTGGGGAAGTTTCTTGGGAAAAAAATCAACAATGACCTTTTATTTGCAGAGACATTTGTAGTTAGATTCACAGGAAGTTAGAGAAGTGGGAGCCAATACTTAGCACCCACAGAGATTGCAGGGCCAGGGTCCTTGCCTCTGGGCCAACTCCTCCTACCTTGCCACTTAGCTGATCTGGCCTGGGATGATAATCTAGGGAGGACTCTCCAGAGCCTGGGTACCTCTTCCAAGAGAAGATGTACATGTGTTTCTATTTCCCAAGGACGCCCATTCAGAGAAGTAGCCGCTGACGATGAGCACCGTTCCCCCAGTGAAGGTGTCCGTGTACTGTTCAGTCTCCCTTTCAATGCTCTGCCTCTTCTTTTCTAAAGAAAAGAAATCTGTTTACAGGAGATGGAGAGAGAATGACATCCAGGGAACAGTAGTCATAAGTCAAACCATGCAGCTTGTGCAGTCATGGCAATAACGCTTTATTTTACATAATTTGTTAAAAAAAGAAAAACAGGCAGTGTGGTATAGAGTAGTAAAAATAACAGGGGTCATTTTTTATTATTAAGAAGAGCAGTTAGCTTTGGATTGTGTGCTACCCATGTGCCCTTCTCTGTTCTAAGCACTTTGCTTGTGTTTTCTTGTTGAAATTTTTTATCCGATTTACAGATGAGGACATGGAGACCCAATGAGTTTAAATAACTCCTCTACTGTTATGTGGTAAATGACAGGACTGTGATCCAATCAGCTTTAGGTACTAAGGCTCTTGAGATAATGCTTTTAAAATATTTCCTGTTTTGAACTCATAGTCTTAAGCTTTATGCTATCATAATTTATTATTTTGAATTTTCATTATGTTCCTAGCATTGGACCAAACCCATTACATATATCATCTTTCTGACCACTCACAAGAATTCTGTGACACAGGTATTATTTCTCTATTTTCCAGAAGAGGAAGCTAAAGCTCAGAGAAGTTAACAACTTGCCAGGGTCACCATACCAATAAATGACAGAGAGATTTCAAAGGCCATACTTTTAGCCGCTACACTGTAGATTCTGGGCTTGCACAGACTATGTATAATCAAAAGGACACACTTCAGGCCCTGGCTCTATCACTCACTGACTGTAAATTTGAGCACATTACTTCTCTGAACCTCAGTTTCCACTTTCTCCATGGTTCTCATAATGGGCGTGGCTGGAATAATCAGCCCATTTTACTGGAGAGGAAACTTAAAGCAGCCTCGTGGTTGAGAGCCTGGGTTCTGAGATTAGACTCAGCTGCTTACAAGCTCTGTGACTTTGGGTAAGTTTAGGTAACCTCCCTCAGCCTCAGTTTACACATCTGTGAAATGAAGATAGTAAGAGGGGATACCTCTCAGGGTTGTTGAGATATGCCGGTAAGATACTTTGCATTAAGTAATTAGCCCACTGCCTTGCACAGAGTTAGCATTCAATAAAAGTTAGATACAATTATTATTAATAGCATTATTATCATTATTATTATTAATAGTGTTATTAGTAGTACTATTAGCATCACATTGTAAAGAGTATGAATAAATCTTGAGCAAGAACCTGGACCAGTCGTGTCTCCCTACAGCGCCCATGGGCTTGCCGGCCTGCATTAGTCACAAGGGCAGCTGACAGGACAACCAGGGGGGTCTGTCAGAAAGCATTTGTAGAGATGTCTCGCTGTTCCAGGGAGGCAGCTGCAAGAAGAATCATTACCCAAAAAGCAACTCACGTCATTTCTTTAACTAGGACAGAAGTTGATTTTTGCTTCACTGACAGTTGCCTCTATCCATATACGCTGACAGCTCTCCTTGCATTCTGAATCTCTATGTAAAAAGCAGCCACCGCATGCTGCAGAAGAGCTGTGGGTTAATGTCTTGAGGACTCGTCGTGTGCCTGTCTTTCCAGACAGGCCTTTGGATGAGGAGACAAAAAAAGGCTTATTAATAATACAAAAACCAGGAATAGCTTTACACGCACAATGGAGACATGAGATTACCCTCGGATGCTATTTCTGCTACCACAGGCCCGGGTCCACCCTGCGGGGCAGGTGTCACTCACCATGATTTCTCTAAGGCAGTGCAGTGTCCTGGTCGGAGAAGACATGCTTCGGAGGCTGGCAATTCGGTCGAGGTCTCAGTTCTGCACTCAGCAACTGTGTGGCCCTTTTGAGTCTTGGTTTCCCCATCAGCAAAGTGGAAAGAATAGTAGTACTTTCATGAGGCTGTTGTACCTCATGAAGAGATTAGGTGAGATGATGTTGAAAAAAAGCACAGGTCACTTGACAAAAAAGGTGTCCCTTGCCGGTGGCCTTGAGAGGGTGTTACCTCTCTGGGAGCTCAGTTATCTCAACCCAGGGTGTGTTGGGAGTAGACGATCCTGCCCGGTCCTTCCTGGCCTACAGTGTCCTGTAGGAAAGTGAGCAAGGACATTCGGGTAGAGTTCTGGGAAGCCTCTGCATAAATAACTACAGTGCGGCATGTCTCCATGCGCTACAGCTATGAGGGATTCTTTTCTTTTTCTTTTTTTTTAATTAGGTTGTATTTTTCACCTCCACCAGCAGCTGATTGTGGATTGAAAAAAAAAAAAAATCAGAACCCTTGCTTGAAGTGTTGATCATTTAATTTATAACTGAAAATTTTGCTCAGCTTAATTGCTGCTTTTCAAGACAGTTATTAGAGAGTGTTGCTTGTTGGAATATGATTCCAGTTTCTGGTCTAGAGGAGCCTGGGCCACCCAGTTTGATTGAGGTAGACTTGGGCAGTAAGTGTGACTTGCAGAGACTTGTGCAGGCTCTTTCAAAATCTCTAACACTTCAGCATGCAAACTGGACTTCAGTATGGCAGCAATCCAGTTAAGAAGGGATATCAGGCATCCCTTCTCTTCAGGGTGGTGTTGCTTCCTCTCTGCTCTCCTAACGTCACATTCTCTGCGGCCTGTTCAGTTCCTTGCACAAAGCCTGCCACAAGCCGGATGTGTTCTGTAAGACTTGGCTGAGTGAACGACCTTGCAAGACAGTTAAACCCACCAAGGTTTTTCTAGACGGAACAGCATGGACAAAAGCAGGGCGGCAGAAATGTGCAATTTAGGCCCTGGAGCTCAGGTTACAAATGAAATGGATATGTGATAACCAGAGAAAGGATGGGAAATAGAGACCAGGAGGGCTGTACCCTCCTCCTCACCCCCCATCATCCCCATCTGGTTCAGCTCTTGCAGTATCAGGGTCTCGGATGCCGTTTGCTTTGTAAGCACAGGCCTGTTGCACTTTGGGCCTGGGTGTTATTAGTGAGCAACAGGCCCATTTTCTCTCCTTGCTGTTCAACTTCACACCGTGCCTTTTGGATAGAAGCCATAGATTTAGCTTTATAGCCCAAAGAATGGGAAATGGAGATGATTGAACTTGATCTTTTAGGAGGAAGAAAAAGTGATAAAGATACAGGATCCTGTATTAAAACCTTCTCTCCAAGATTGATTCCTTCATGCTTCTCTGTGGGAATTGCTAATCGCAAGATATATATAGATTGTTCTCTTTATAACAGACCCCAGACAAATATCCTCCAACCCATAAAAGGCGGCTCTGAGGAGACCAACAAGGCCCTCCAGAATTGTCTGCCATACCATATGGAGGAGGGGCAGACTTGCTCTGCCAGGCTGCCCAGAGCAGACCCAGGACCACAGGGTAAAAATGGCAGAAGGCAGACTTGGAGTCTGTGGGAGAGGACTGCTCTAATAAGAGAGCTGCCTGCATGGAGTGGGCTTCTTGTGTCTGGAATGAGGAGCAAGGGTCATGTGTCCAGACTCTGTAGATGGGTGGATCTTGTCTGTATTGTCCTTCTACCATTACTAACTGTGCCACCTGGGCAAGGACTTAACCTCCTTAGGATGCCTTTCTTCATCTGCATAAAATAAGAATAAACAAACAAACAGAAGACTAGCCAAATGATTAAATCATTCCACATATTTTGGCTCAGCAGGAAAGAAAAATCTCCCTCTTGTGGGCCTTACTCTTTCTCCATCCTGCGATCTCTTCCCATTGGTGGAATCCAGCTAGGATCCAGAGCCCAAGGGAACCCATTGATCTAGGTCCCAGGGGCCCACCTCTCAGGGCATAGAGCAGGGCAGAGCAGGACAGAGTGGATCTGGAGAGCAAGTGGACAACGTCAGTGACCCTGCTCTTCCTCACGCATGACCCTGCTCTTCCTCACACCTTTCCCTAGCAACACTAGAGCTCTGACTGTAATCCTAGGGACCCAAGACTGGGATTGAGTCTCAAACCACACTCAGGTTTGTCTCCCTTACCTGTATACCCACTTAGCCACCAGGCCCTGACCGCTTGTGTTTAAGTTGGAGTTATTGAGATACAATTTACATGCCGAGAAGGAACGTTTTTTAGGTGTACCATTCAATGAATTCTGACAGAGCTGCAAGAACATCACCACAATCAAAACACAGAGCATGTGCATTACCCTACAAAGCTCCTTGATGCCCCTGTGGTGGGTCCTCTCTTCTCCTTCTGGGCCTCTGAAACCCATTCATCTTTTCTCGTCTAGGGAGTTTTAGGTGCTATTTTTGAAAGATGTGGTAAAGAAGTGATTTGTTTACTGGATTTAAACTCAGGTGTTACCTACAATAACCTTCAAACTCTAAGATATCAAGGTGTCATTAAGGAAATTTCCTGACAGAATTCAAGATGTCATGGCAAAAAAACTGAAACTTCCTAGGGTTTTTCTGTGTGGTGTACCTGACCTTGAAGGTTAGCAGCTGAAAGCCCACATGTGGTCAGCATGAATTCATGGGTTTCTGTTCTTCTGTCTTTCTCATGGACCATTTTTTCATGCGAACAGTTTCAAGAATTGACACAATTCTCATTCTTGACAAGATTAATAGCTCTACCATATTTGTGCCATTATTTTCATTGTATTCCTGCTGTTTCCAACTGTTTGCTATTATAAATAGTACTCGTGGTGAACATATCTGTACCTTCTGCCCTGTTTTCTTCTTTCAGTTATTTTGGGGAGGGTGTTCCCCAGAGCAGTACTCCTGAATCACAACGTGTAGACTAGTTAAAGTTTGTGTTACTCACCACTAGGGGGTCCTCAGAAGGAGGGGACTGAATTACAGGGTCCCCAGCTACATGTCTGCTTTCCCCACAGCCCTCCCAGTGTTGGGCTTTGTGTCTCACCTTGCGTCCACTGGCTTAGTGGTGGGCAGGGCAGAGGAGTTTACAAGTGACCCTGAGACCCAGAGAAGCTAAAGGATCTTTGTTCCTGGAGCGAACTGCCTCCCCTTTCTCCCAGTCATTTCCTTTTTCAGGAGCTTAGTTCACATATCACTTCCTCAGTGTAATTTTTCTGACCCCTCACACTCAGCCAGGAACCCAGTTATATGCCCTCCCAGTACTCAGAGTACTCCCCACAATTGCAGCTGGCTGACTGATTGTCATGGAGCAGTTCTTCTCTGTCACCACTGTTAGATTGTAAGAGCATTGAGGGTGGGAACAATTTTCATCTTACTCAGTGTTGTGGCCACAGCTTCTTGTAGCGAGGTCTGTCATGCAGATTGCATATGTTCAGCAAGTTTGTTGAAGGAGGGAAAGGAGGGGAGGATGTCAGGATGTCAGGACTAACAGACATTGCAAGGCATGAAATAGAAGGAGATAAAAAGTTAAGCACAGAGGCTCAAGTTCTTACAGGGAGCAGAGATCGAAAGTCTAGAGGCAGTGAGATGATGTGAGAGGGGAAAATGACTACTGAAAACTCAGATGAGGGAAAGCCAGAGGGGGCTGTCAAATACAGTCTGTGCGGCACACAGATCAGGCTTGGACCCCTGTCTGTTCTTTATGACTGCAACTTTAAGCAAGAGCCTTTCCCTCTCTGAGCCTGTCCCCTCCTCTGTGAATGCAGATTATAGGCTGTTTGGGGGATGCAATAACAATCAGGCACCTACCTACTTCTTACTACTAAGAACCACCAGTCAGTGAAATCTGTTTTCCCTTCCTCCAGGCAAACAAGGTGCGTTGAGTTGGAGGGCCAAGCCTCCCGAGTTTGGAAAGGTCTCAAAAAGAAACAAACAAGACAGAGAGGACCCAAGTCTACTAGTATCCTCATTTTTTATAACAGCAGCAGCTGCCGAGACAGCACACCTCCGGGTCTCAGAGGCTGTTGGCTTGCGGGCAGTCTCAGTGCCCCCACAGAGGCAGCATAGCCATGGTTGGTCGGGAAGGAGTCCCCAACCATGGGTCTGAGGTGCTCCTCCCACACCTTCACCCAAGAAGGATGGAAAAGGAATTGATTTTACATCCTTGGAAAGGTCTTTAGCATCCTTGGAAAGGATTTATTTCTAAGTCTTCATTTTTATTCTAGACTTCATTTTATTCTAGACTGTGTAAAAAATAATTTAATTGCAGAAGAAAAGCAAGAATGTTCTCCCCAGTGGCTGTTGCAAATCCCTAGCTTGTGAAGGGAGGGTCAGTACAGGCAGGGCCGTGCCCGGGCTGCAAGCTTGGGGCAGAGGAGAGGAAGCGCAGTGACTGTTCTTCATGGCACAAAAAAAGAGAGGGAAGGAAGGGAGGAAGAGGGAGGACAGGAGGAAAGAGGGCTGCAAAAGAACAGTATTTTTGCTACACCTGACAATAAAACAACCGAAGCACAACTCAGTGGCTCCGTCCTTTAAAGGTGGCCACGTAGTCTGCTAACAGAAGCACAGACTGGGCAGCCCCAGCTCACACAGCTCTTTTCATCGTTCTGAGTCTCAGTTTCCTCACTGGTAAAATGTCAGTATCTAAGCGCGGTGTGGAGCATTAAGTGAGGGTATATCTGCCAAGGATCCAGTCTGTGGGTGGCCCACGGTGGGTGCTAAATAAATGTAGTTCTCACCCTTCAGGCTGCTGGATTACCCAGAGATCTTAAACCCTTTCAGATCCAGGACCAAGGGCCATCCCCAGACATAGGGCTTTCAGGGATGAAGTATAGGAAGCCTCCCCAGCTCAGGTTGGAAATGGCATGGAGCATCGACTGAGCAGTCAGCTCCATTGTACCCCAGCAAAGCTGGATAAGCTAGCATCACTGCTCTGGGTCATCCATGGTTTCATGGAAAACCAGATGTGAGTGGCTGATGGCAGTTGACAAAAACATGTTATTAGAGTTTGAAAATCTTGTCTCTGTTTTTTTTTTTTTCCTTTTCTTTTTCAGGGGTGAGGGAAATGAAGCCCAAAGGAGAGAACAATTTATTCTAACCAGAAAGATCAGATAACATTTCCCCAAGGCATTGATCCTTGTAAATCAAGAAAGATATTGAAAGAGAAGCTAGGTCTGTAAGCTAGAACAACCTAAACAAAGGCAGAGGACAGTAGATAGAAATGTTGGCGATTTTTGGCCCCTGAGTCAGGAGACTGTGCATTAAAATGTCCGTTTATGCATTTGACCTGCCTGCAGACCTCAGAGTCTGTTTTACTGAAGGCCCTTAAACAAAACTGCAGACACACAGTTACTGCAGGACGACACTGCTGTCTTCCCTCTTGGAAGACAGGCTCCATCCACTAAGCCAATGCATAATAAATACCTTGCCTTCGGTGGGAGACCTTTCAAACCCATCGGTCCTCTCCTGTGCACTGCCTTTCCTTGGCCTGCCAGCCCCAGCTGTGTAAGCTGAGGCCCACTGCAGTTAAATAACTTGTTCATCTAGGAGGAGTGGGAAGTAATAGAGCTGGGCCTAGAAGCCAGATCTTCTGATTCCAAGTCCTGTGTTCCTTTTATGGACCATGTGGCCTCTCAGAACTGATGTCTTGTCTTGTACGGCTGTGCTCCATATGTGAAGTTCACAGCAAACTTGCCATCCTGTTTGGGTCTTTGCTCTGCCCCTGCTCCCAGCTCTTCTCCCATGACCTAACCTCACGTGACAGAGATGGAAGTTCACGTGTACTGAGAACTTCCCATGTGCCAGTGTTATGTGTATTCTGACAGGCACATGCTGAGTGTTATGTGTATTCTGTCATTTAATCTTCTCAACAGTCCTACTCATCCAACAAATGTTTGTTAAGTACCAGCCATGTGCTAGGTACCGTACCATTTGTATTTCCACCTTACAGATGAGAAACTGAGGCATGAAGAGGTGAAGTCATTTGTCCAAAGCCACATCACTAGTGAGTGGAAGAACCAGGATATACTGCCCCAGCCAGCCCTCTTTCCTCTGTGCCCTGTGATTCCCATCGCTGGGTGGGGCTGGACCAGTTCACCCGATCTGAACTGCTGAGAGGGTGCAAGGAGCTCCTGACTACAGAAAGAAACGTGTATTTTTTTCTTATGAAAGAAAAATGAACGTCCAGCTGCCCTTGCCAGGCACTGTGCCTGGATTGCCGGGCACTGAGATGGGATTGTGAGGCAGCTATGGCATTGAGTGGGGCCATGGTCTTTACCCACAACGCTTCAGGATTAGAGAGGAAAGGAGGCTCAAATGACATCAGGGACCTTGAGGCACAAGGCTGATTGAGCGCCAGCACTGCGTGTTACCTGAATCCTCTGTTCCCCCGGCTTCATCTGGAGTGAGTAGATTGTCACTGGTCTAACATTTCATTTTGGAGAAAGCCCTTCCTGCTGGGGTATGGCAGGAAGCTAGATTTATCCTGCCTTTGAGCCTGAAGTTAGATTTTGTTCATAGCCTCCAGTGGGGAAAGAAAAAGTGCCAGTATCATTAATTGTACTGTGGCATCCATTTCATCACGTTGTCCTAAATTCTAGCACTCAGGCCCTCTGAGGAATTCTGTAGCAAGATCGAGTCCTTGGGCTCCCGTGTGTGTGTCTGTGTGTCTGTGAGCACATGCGATTCATACTATGCATACAGAAAGGCTATCTGAGGGGAGATGGAGTGGAGAGTAGCAAAGATTAAATAAGAATTTTAGGAGAAGTAGCATTTTTCTTCTTTCTTTACCTAAAAACTCTTCTTTTGCAACTGGTTTTTTGTCTCCTAACTTTTTTGTACTATATTACGTTTGTTTAAATTGTTCATACACCTAATTGTGTAGATTTGGGGCTGTGTTGGCCATTCATATAAAAGTCTTTGCATTGGTCTATGTATTAAACTTTAGATGTTCTTCCTTTTATTCATTAACTTTTAAGAAATGTAATAATATTGCCTTCTATTTTCAATATACTTCATAATTTGTAAAGAACTTTCATTAAGTTTAATCTTTATAAGAACCTGGGAGATGGTTTCATATTATATTTTCATTTCTACAGATGAAAAAACTGGAGGTCAGAGTGGTTAAGTGACTTCCCTGCTGATGTATAGCTGGTAAGGGCCAGCGGCTGGCTCTCTCTGTAGATTTGTTCTGCTCTGTACAGAGATGGACAACAGAGCCAGCAAGAGCCAGGAAGCGCGTGTCAGGGCCATTTGTGGGAGAGGTGCTGAAATAATGGTCAGGGACCAGGGCTGGAAGGGAAGAGCTGAGGTCATTCTTGGCTGGTGTAATGGTGGAAATCCTCATAGAAGAAGTGACATTTGATAGGCCTTGAGGATGGGAGAATGTTTTTTAAAAATACAAAAGGTCATGGCCGTTTCACAAAGAGGCATTGCATTAACAAAAGCCTGGAGGCTGGATAGACAGGTGTGTTCAAGGAACAGGAGAATAACGTACAGTCTGAGACTCCTGAGCAAGGAGGAGTAATGAGGAATGTCAGAGACGGTGCTCAGCAAGCATTTAAGGTACTCTTTGAAGACTGTTTCTGTTATGAAGAGATATTACCTCAAGTTTTGATCTTCAGGAAAATATCACCAACAAAATTTGAGCAGTAAGGAAGGTCCATTTAATAACAAGATTTGCATTTGCCCCACCCACTTTTTTTTTTTTTCTACACTTTTACATCTAAGCAGAAAGTCAGCTTGTATAGTGGTTAGGGACAGGATCAGGGCAGTCTGGATTGGACTCAGACCTGAATTTACTTTCTGCCTCTTATTAAATGTGTGATTTTGGGCAAGTTGTTGAGCCTTAGTTTCCCTTATCTTGCTAATGAGGGTAATAATAGCACCTACCTCATAGGGTTTGTGAGGATTTGATAGGCATTTATAAAGCACATAGCACAGTGCTTGCTTGGCACAATAATGGCTTTCAATCTATGACAGTGGTGTTTGTTTTGTTTATTTGTTTTATTTCTATTGATTTGAGAGAGAGCGCGCAAGGGAGAAGAGAAGTATCAACTTGCCATTCCACTTAGTTGTTCTATTTAGTTGTGCACTCACTGGTTGCTTCTTGTACGTGCCCTAACCAGGGATCAAACCTGTGACCTTGGCACTCTGGAATGATGCTTTACGCACTAAGCTACCTGGCCAGGGCTATGGTTGCTATTAATAACATGATCATCAACATCATCATGGTGCCTGGAACTCTGTGCTGCCTTAAAGTTACTAACTGAAGGAACTAAACCAAACCAAGGGTCTATGGGTGTCAGAGAAGGAGAACTCACATTGATTGAGAGCTTTGCTCTGTGCACAGACAAGGGCAGGGAAGCGGGAAAAGGTAGCGTGATCTGGAAGACCTGTAAAACCTCCATGCAACAGGAGACTGGTAAACTATGACATCACACACTCTGCTCTATGAGATTTTAAGATGCTCTTTGGCCTGACCAGGTGGTGACACAGTGGATAGAGCATCAGACTAGGAAGTGGAGAACCCAGGTTCAAGACCCCGAGGTCGCCAACTTAAGCACGGGTTCATCTGGTTTGAGCAAGTCTTGCCAGCTTGAGCCCAAGGTCACTGGCTTGAGCAAGGGGTCACTCACTCTGCTGTAGCCCCCGAGTCAAGGCACATATGAGAAAGCAATCAATGGACAACTAAGGTGCAACAACAAAGATTTGATGCTTCTCATCTCTCTCCCTTTCTGTCTGTCTGTCGCTATCTGTCCCTCTCTCTGTCTCCATCACACACACAAAATTGATGTTCTTAGATTTTATTTACTTATTTATTTTTCTTAAGGGAGAAGAGGGGAGGCAGAGAGACAGACTCTCACATGAGCCCCAACCAGGATCCACCTGGCAAGCCCACTATGGGGTGATGCTCTGCCCATCTGGGGATGTTGCTCTGTTGCTCAGCAACCAAGCTATCTTTAGTGCCTGAAGCGAGGCTATGGAGCCATCCTCAGCACCCAGGGCCAACTTGCTCCTCCCACATGGCTGTGGGAGGAGAAGAAAGCAATAAAGAGAGAGAAGGGAGAGGAAGAAGGGTGAAGAAGCAGATGGTCGGTTCTCCTGTGTGCTCTGACCAGGAATCGAACCCAGGTCATCCACACACCAGGCCGACACTCTACCATTGAGCCAACCAGCCAGGGCCTAAGATGCTCTTTTAAAATGCTTCTCATTATGAAGAAATGTTATCCCAAGTTACAAATCCAGGTGGCAGGCTGTACATTAAGCTGTCCACCCTCATTCCTCTCACCAAAGTCAGTGTTCCAGAGGGAAAAAGTCTAGCCTAATAATATATACACAAATTTAAAACTCCATTTAGAAGTACAGTGGAGACCACCTTTTAACTGACTTTGATCATTAAAATAATTAGTTACAGGATTGATATGCCAAAGGAAATCAGGAGGTGGGAGGCTTGCTCTCCAGAGCCCTGTGACAGTGCGTTTTCTTGTAGCTATGGAAATGGTACCTAGCAACAGGCATTTCTCCCTCTGTAGCTCCCAAACACTAACCAACTTGTGTGTTTTTCTGCCTCATTGGATGGTTGGTACAGGTGAAGGAGAGGATCATGTGTCACACATGAGAAGCCAGTCCTTTGCTAAGTTCACACTTCTTGATAGAGAAATGCTTTAGAGAGCCTTGTGAATGACATTGACACGTGGATACAAGTGCCGCAAAGAAAGGAAATCAGAAACGGTGCAGACATTTCACCAGCATTTCCCCTCCTCTCTGGGAATGACAGGCACTTTACCAAGCCTACGGGTTGTTCTGCCAGGACAGTGCTGGCTGCTCACCCCAGTGGAGCAGTTTGAACAGACTGGTGGTCCCCAGGTTGTCTTTGATCTCTAGATCATTAATGGAGCTTTGAATATGAAGGGCAGACAGTGGGCCTTTTACTAGGCTTAAGCACTTCCTCTGTGATAGTCACTTCCTTGAATGTGTGCTTTGTGGGCAGTGATCTGATGAGAAACTGCATGTTTACTCTAATCAGGACTCCATGGAAGCCTGTCTGTACTTTTTGACATTAGTCTGAGAAAAGTTTGGGATTTGGAGTGACTGGGACCTGATTTTGGATCTTGGCGCTGTGTGATGAAGGGTGCAATTACAGACAATTCTGGAGCCTTGGTTTTCTAGAGATACAAAATTAGATTAGTAATACCTACTGTGATGCTATGTTCTGAGATGCCTAATCTATAAAATAGGGTTACTAATAACATCTTCCTTAAAATGTTCAGAGATTAAACGACATAATGAATGTGAATCCTCCAGCATTAGGTCATACACATGGGAGAATATGAATGAATGGCAGCTTTTATTATTTTAATAAGAGTCCTAATTATGTCTGTCTCCTTTCTTCCCTCCCTTTCTTCTTCACTCCTGTGCACCAGGCGCTGGGGTTGGAAGTAAAAGGAATAATCCTGCCCTTAACTGAGGGCCTCACAGTGGTCTATGGGTTTTATTCCCTCCACTTGAGGCTCAAGGAGACCAGACCTTTAATCTGGGAGTGCAGAGTTGATGAAAGGACATGCAGGAAGATGGCTTCACTGCTCTTTCAGGATATCCTGCTGTGGCTTAATGACAGGGCCATTTACTAGGAGGAGCTCTGAGCTCAGAGTCTAGAGAAGGCTCAGAGCAGTTCCAGCCTCTGCCACCAGGGCACCAGTCCATCGGTCTCTGCTGTGCCTCGAGGGGAGGGCTAGGTGGGGCCCCCACCTGTAAGTGCAGACGTAGCAGTCCCCAGAGCAAAAGCTGGGTGTGGTCAGCTATCCCAGGAAACCTCCTTCCTTCACTTTCTCAGTGAAAACCTTCACATACGGTAAAAATGACACTGATGATCTGACACCAAAGAAGAGGACCCCCCACTGGCCGGATATTTGAGTAAATGTCAAGCACCATAATAAGCTCATAAAATACATCCTTTTAAAATTTTTATTTATTGAATTTTTAGAATGAGGAAGAGAGAGAAAGAGATAAGTTCTTCCACTTATTTACGAATTGGTCTATCCTTGTACGTGCCTGATAGGGGATAGAACCGACAATGTTGGTATATCAGGAAGATGCGCTATCCAACTGAGCTACCTGGCCAGGGCATAGACTATGTTCTTTAATCTTTATAACAACTCTTGGGCCTAGGTATTATTGCCACCATTTTATAGAGGAGGAAACTGAGGCTCACAAAAGTTAAATAACATGAGCCAAATGACATAACTATACGCATGAGAATCAGGAACTCAGGACTTTCTGGCGTCAAAGGCTGTGCTGCTCGTAACAACTATACTTCTGTGCCTTTTGTTTCCTTGTCTCTGGGACAAACATAGTATTGGGAGTGAGGTGGGTAGAGGTCTGAAAACTGGGCTGAGGTCACTCCAGCAGTTGGTGGAGGTGGCCAACCTCTGAATTAGTTATGTACAGAAGAGGTCTTCATAAAACCTGTTGGGTGAAAGGTGCCCAGAAATGACAGCTTTCTTGTTCTTTTACTGTAGCAAGAGCAGTTTATTCTGTACAAATTAGATTCCGGCTGCGGTTTCCCCTACAACTTGCCATGTCACCAGTTTTCAGTGCCTGCCAATTAAACTGATATTTCTCCTGCTCTTTGATGGTGGGCGTGCCAGTCTCCGCTCCTGTGGCTCGCTGCACTTGAGGCTCTCACTATGCCCATCCCACCCTGATTCACAGAAATATCAAGCCGCTAGCTATCAGTGAACCCTTGCTAAAAGGCCTCTCTTCCCCCACAGCATCGTGTGGTACAGAAAAATGATTAACTGTGCCAGGCTCCATTCTCCAGAAAACACTTAATCTGGGGGTTAGAGACAGTGATCCTGATTGTTGCAGTCAGGTTTATCTGGATACAGGAAGAAAAGCAATATATTTACTTGATTTAAAATTAGCCACATGTAGTCACTAGTGGGATCCTGTCGGGTTGTTTTATAGTGATTCTGCTTTTAAAAACTCTTTTATCCATTGGGCAAATATCTGTCGTTCATAAGGCTGTCAGCTAATAGGAGCAGGATAGGAGAAATTAAAGAAATTTGCAGTTGGCAGGAAGGGGGATTAGGGGAAGGATGTATGGAAGGAAATGAAAGGTGATCCAACAGAGCTGGCTTTTAACAAATCTTGCAGAGCATTCAGGAATTAGGACTATCAGTTTAGCAAAATGACAGGGATGACAGCTGCCATTTATTGAGCTTCTACTATGGGCCAGACATGGTTCCAAGCAAATTGCATACATGAATTCATTTAATTCTTTGAGGTGGGTATTACTATCTTCATTTTGCACAGGAGGAAACTGAGACTCAGAGAGGCTAAGTAATTTTGCCCAAAGTCATGAAACTAATATATATGACCTAACTCTGCCTTGGAGAAAGCTGAACTTGAAGACTGACTCTGCCGACTTCTTTGCATTTATGTGGTTTTGATTGTGGGGATCAGCCATGCCTAGGGAGAAGGATGGGGGCCTCATGCTTTGTCCTTGAGAAGAAAGCCCCTTAACAAACCATCTCAAACGACCAATCCTGGCTATGCTGTCCCCAGAGGCTCTGATTTTTATTTATTTATTTTTAAATTTTAACTTAGTTTCAGGCATTGTGACCCACCAGCAGTGTGATAAACCAGGACGAGATCCTGGACTTTGGATCCAGTCAGATCTGGGTTCAAATGTGATTCTCTTTTTTCCCATCTGCAAAGTGTCTTTGAGCAAGCCACGCAGCCTCTCTGAGACTCTGCTTTTTTATGTGTAAAATGAGAATTAGAATTTTCTGAAGGTGTAAGTAAGGCTTGAATGAAATAATGTACAAGTTCCCCTTGCCTGGGTGTATGATGTGTGTCCTGTGTGCAGAGTTAGAATCTCTGCTCTCTGCTCTACCATCCTTCTCTATCGATTGCTCCAGGCCAAGTTGTAGAACTTCCTTTTTAATGTAAAACAGCATTAAAGTGAGATTGGAAACTAGTAATGAAAATTTATCCATAGCCCTACTACTGCGCAAAGCCTGATGTCATTTTATGTATGCCTTCTCAGATTCTTTGTTATTTATTTATCTTTGTATGCGTATTTGGCTCTATAGAGATGCAGTCAGCAAAACATGCAATTCTGTGTCCTTTTCTCCTCTAAACATTATATTATAAGCATTTGTGCTCATTGCTGGTTGTCATAGTTATTTTTTATAATGTGACTACCTTGTATTCCATTCATTACTTATATCATATTTTAGCTAAGTCATTTCCTATTTTTAGACATCTTGGTTGCTTCCTCTTTTTTTTTTCTTACTGCTACTCTACAGTATACATCTCTGTATATAACTTCATGGTTTTGAACTTTCAAATGATGTAGCTTTGTAGCAAAAACAGGAATAGAACCTGGGAGATGAAACTGTGATGTTGGTTTTGCGTTGTCTTTTTGTTTTTTTTCCCATCCGAGGACCATAAGTCAAAGAATTCAGTGACCTTTATTTATTTATTTCTGGCATTTTTCTGAAGTGAGAAGCAGGGAGGCAGAGAGACAGACTCCTGCATGTACCCGACCAGGATCCACCCAGCATGCCCACCAGGGGGCGATGCTCTGCCTATCTGGGGCATTGCTCCCTTGCAACCAGAGCCATTCTAGCACCTGAGGCAGAGGCCATGGAGCCGTCCTCAGCGCCTGGGCCAACTTTGCTCCAGTGGTGCCTTGGCTGCAGGAGGAGAAGAGAGGGATAGAGAGAAAGGAGAAGGGGAAGGGTGGAGAAGCAGACGGACGCTTCTCCTGTGTGCCCTGGCTGGGAATCAAACCCAGGATTTTAACATGCCAGGCCAATGTTCTACCACACTGAGCCAACTGGCCAGGGCCTCAGTGACTTATATTTTAAAGAAGTGATGCTATTTTTAAAAAAAACAACTGAACACTAATATATGATGACAGAGAAGTGGGTACCTGTGCAGCTGAGTTGGTTCCATTGCCTTTTTTTTTTTTTAACAGAGACAGAGAGTCAGAGAGAGGGATAGATAGGGACAAACAACAGGAATGGAGAGAGATGAGAAGCATCAATCATCAGTTTTTTGTTGTGACACCTTAGTTGTTCATTGATTGCTTTCTCACATGTGCCTTGACCGCGGGCCTTCAGCAGACCAAGCAACCCCTTGCTGCTGGAGCCAGCGACCTTGGGTCCAAACTGGTGAGCTTTAGCTCAAGCCAGATGGGCCCATGCTCAAGCTGGCGACCTCGGGGTCTTGAACCTGGGTCCTCCACATCCCAGCCCAACATTCCATCCACTGCGCCACTGCCTGGTCAGGCTCCCATTGCCTTTTGAAACCAAAAAAGCCACTGAGTAGAGTGAGTTGTGGTGATAACCATCTGTAGTCACTACCTAGAACTGCTAATTTACAGATGCGAGTGGGGGGAAATCTCCTGTACTTGTACTGGGGACTCCTTCATAATGACTTTGTTAATTGCCTCCTGCTGGCCAGGTGCTGCAGGGAGCCTTCAATCTCTGGACGTCTATTGAGCATTTTTCTTTAAAATGTCAGGATGAAGCTTGCACTTTCTCAGCCATCTCTCTTGTCTTGCTGGGCAGGAAAAGGCAACTGGAAAATGTCAGCCCTCAGATCAGATTGACCGGAGCTGAGGGAATAGGAAAGTTCCTCCAGCCTGGTCTTGGCTTTCAGATATCATTAACTTTCCAACGTGGGTGATCTTATGAACCCCTGCCTTTCCACAGCCTTTCCCTGAACTTTTTAGTGTTTTTCACCTTTTCATTGAATTACAAACTAGTTTAAAGGCAAAACCAGTATCAAGTTTCTTATTTATACCACTTTTAGTATACTCAAGGAGTTTCACACAGTTATAAATAAATACAAACTGCAGGATGTCATTTACATAATTCTGTGATGTACATTGGTGGTGGGTAGTTACCATTAATTCCTCAGGAAATGGGGGCTATGGTGATTAAATTTATATTGTTTCCGTGGTCTGGTTCATCCTCAAAATAGGCTGGAGAGGGGACCATTTCTATTTCTTAGTTTTTTTGGATCTGTGGCTGTTAACTTTCAGATCATTTGGAACACAGGCTCCTTACTCTAAAACTTGCCTCAGTCTTATACCAGCTCTGTGGTGTTAGGTTGCTTACTTGACCTCTCTGAGTAAATCATAGTTTGGTTTCTATTCCGGTTTCATTGTATACATTCTCCAGCAATGTTTTTTAACCTATCCTTATGTGAGGATTCAACTGAATAATGTAAATAAAGCATTTGGTATTGAGAATCCACTCAAATGATACCAACTTTTGTGTTGCTCTTATTATTTTGATTATTATTCAGGACAGAGAAGAGTGGGCATCTCTCATGCTGAGAGTGCATTGTATCTTTTGGGAAGAGAAGAGCAGGGCAAACCATTTCTCTTCCTTCTCTCTTCCCCTCCCCTAGAACCCAGAACCATAAAATGAACCACCCACCAAACTATTCCATAAAACATTGGAGCATGACTTTCATTTAAGGCTCTGAATCACAGATTAAGGGTCCCTTTTATTTTGGCTTTAAGATAGCATCGTTAGAGCTTCGCATCTCGGACTCCACAATGTCCTGCTCCTCTAAACCCTCCCTTCCAGCTAACTGTTCTCAGCCCAGTGTTGGTGACTCTGCTTTCTACCCTGTCCACCAGCCCCCAACCACCAGCCTCCTAAATTATTTCTGAATGCCTCATCTTCCAGAGGGTCCAAGTCTGAGCTGGATCCAGAACTTTGCTTTCCCAGATGGTTTTCAGGTCACAGAGACTGACTGGCCTCACAGCAGTGTGGGGCCTCTGTTTGTAACTTCCAGGGTAGAGCCAAAAGGGAGTGCTGACATGCACCTCTAAACTTTGGTCCACAGCCTGCCCCACAGGAGGGGAAGCTCCTGCCTTCCTTACCTTCTCAGGGACACCAGCTCTTGCAATCATTTCCCCCTGTAGTATGCTTTCTGCTGGGTTTTCTTCCCTCTCAGTGTAGTATGTTAAGCAAGGAGTAGCTTCTGCATCTTATTAAAAGTAAGAGAAAGCTTTGGCAGTAAATATGTTTCTCTTCACAAACCTGTGAGAGTTCTGTTCCTTCTGAGATTAGTTAATGCTCATGACCTTTGAACAAGACAGCACTTCTGCATCGATTCTAGTGGAGAAAGAGGCGCTGCACATTGAGCTGCATATGTCTGAGCTGTCCACAGTTCACACAATTTCTCCATCACCTTGGAGTTGCCAATATATAGACTGAAAGAGTAAAAAGGTAAGCAGAAATGTAAGCTAATCCAGCCTTGGAAATAGCCAAGTATTCACTTCTTCCAGTCAAGTTAACTTTTATTAATATCTACAGCTACACAGGGGTAGTCAACAGCAGGGTCAAGCATTTGAGTGCCAGGTACCTAAAAAGAACTCAATAAATGTGAGCTACTATTTGATTGTTATCATCAGTGTCAGAATTCTAATGCTGATAAAACAGTTAATCCCGTATATGCACCATTTATAAAACACTTTGCTGTATTTTATCTCATATGATACAACAATCCTTTGAAAGATCTTTATCCCCACTTCTCAGGTGAGACTACTGCGGCTGGAAAGTGGTAGGTAGGATTTTAAACCAGTTTTCTCACCATTGGTCCCTCACACTTTTTCTGATACCACAGTCCCTGAAGAGAAAGCATTGGGTCAGATTCTGTTTTCGTTACCACAGACTTGTGGCTATTCCCTGAGTAGCTTGTGTTTTGACTAGAAGTCAGGAGGATGTGCTGGGTCCCAGCCTCCTCTACAATGTTTTATGTCTTGAAGGCAGTCACACGGCTTCTCAAGACGATCATCAGTGGACCCCTCCACAAACTGGGGTCAAGTAACACCACTTTCTACCTCACAGTACCCTATGTTTCTACCAAAAAGGGCACGTAAAAGACTTGGAGGCTGCTTGATGTTAAAAGGGATGTCTTTGTAACATCACACACCTTGCTGGACAGAGCTGGTCAGAGGGTATGGTAAAGTGGGTAGAGCCTGGGCCTTCAGCCAGAGAGACTGAAGGTGTATGATTTCAGGTTTGAGCAGTTTGGATTCTAGTCTAGACTGTGCCACTTGTTAGCCATTTAACCTTCCATATATTAATTGATGTCATTGTGTCTTAGTTTCTTTTCCTGTAAAGTAGGGTCATCAATACTCACCTTTTAGGATTGTTATGAGAATTAAAGGAAATACTACATTAACTGCTCTTAGCACTATGCCTGGCACATGGTAAGCATTCAACAAATCATAGTTTTATAATTATAATTTTAATGAACTTTCTATGCCTTAATGTGCCCATCTGTAAATTGACTTTGGCAGGGCGGCCATGAGAATTAGATGGAATGCATACAAACTACCCAGTGTGTTGCCTGACACATAGTGGGTCCTCAGTAAACATAATTACTATGGGCCTTCATATCTCTGTAGATCCTCCCCTGTGTTCCTAAGGCCTCCTTGGTGGTTCAGTCATCCCATCCTCTGGGCCCTCTAGTCATTCTAAATAGATTTTGTTGCTTGCCTGTCTTCCGTACTTGACTGTGAGCTTATTAAAACAGGGCTGCCTGATTCAGTTCTGGCTCTCCGGAATCAGCCAGTGATTCTGGTGTAGAATGGGCTTTTAGAAAATGTTCAGGCCTTGGCCGGTTGGCTCAGTGATAGAGCATGTGGAAGTTCTGGGTTCGATTCCTGGCCAGGGCACACAGGAGAAGCACCCATCTGCTTCTCTACCCTTCCCCTCTTCTTTCTCCCTATCTCTCTCTTCCCCTCCTGCAGCCAAGGCTCCATTGGAGCAAAGTTGGCCCTCGGCACTGAGGATGGCTCCACGGCCTCTGCCTCAGGTGCTAAAATAGCTCTGATTGCAGTGGAGCAGCGCCCCAGATGGGCAGAGCATCACCCTCTAGTGGGCATGCCAGGTGGATCCTGGTTGGGCACATGTGGAAGTCTGTCTCTCTACCTCCCCACTTCTCACTTCAGAAAAATACAAGAGAGGAGGGAAGGAAGGGAGGGAGGGAGGGAGGGAGGAAGGAAGGAAGGAAGGAAGGAAGGAAGGAAGGAAGGAAGGAAGGAAAGAAAGAAGGGGGAGGGAGGGAGGGAGGAAAGGAAGGAAGAGGAAGGAAGGAAGGGAGGGAGGGAGGGAGGAAGGGAGGGAGGAAGGAAGGAAGGAAAGAAGGAGGGAGGGAGGGAGGGAGGGAGGGAGGGAGGGAGGGAGGGAGGGAGGGAGAGAGGGAAGAAGGAAGGAAGAAAGAAAGGAAGGAAGGAAGGAAAATGTTCATCAGCTGAACAAAGGCGTGATGCTACATACAAAATGTTGTGGGAGTCCAGGCCCTGGAGTACTTAACTCTGAATGTGGGGAATCAGGGTAGCCATCCCAGAGGGTGAATGTGAACCACTGTCAAGGCTCAAGTCTTGAATCCCCAGAAAGGATTTATACAGATGCTTGTAGTAGACTTTGGGAAAAGGCTTCCTAGCCTTACCCAGTATTGTGTATTTCAAGGGACTGTGATCATTCTTCAGCATCTTATGGTCCCATCTAGATTGTTGCACAAGACTAGTCAGCAGTTACACCTTAGAAAAAATATTTTTAAAACAAATACGTGCACATGATACAAAACCGAAATGTACAACAGCTATGCAACAAAGAGTAAATCTCTCTTCTGTTCTTTCCTTAGTGTCTCTTTCCTCCATAGGTCACACCCACTGTTACCAGTGTCTTTCATATCCTTCCAGAAATATTATATAGATAGATAGAAATGTCGGTATTTTTCTTTATTTGTTTTACCCAAAGCTGGTAGTATATTAAATATGCTATTCTGCATGTTATAATTTTCCCTTCAGAAAAACACATACAAACAGCTTCCTCACTCTTTGTTACAGTCGCATGGTATGTTGTGTGACCATAACTTATCTAGCCCCTATTGATGAACTGGTTTCTAATATTTTGCTACTACAAAGAGTGCTGCAGTAAACAACCGTAATACAAAGTCTATGTACATCATTTAGTATGTGTGCCTGGAGAATATATCTTGAGGAGAAGTTTCTAGAACTGGAATCTCTAAGTCCCAGGGTGAGTGGTATGTGTATTTTAAATTTGCCAGCTTTTGTCAAATTGCCTTCCCTCAGATTTTTGCCAGCTTTTGCTTGCACAAGCCAAGTATGAGACTGCCTGTTTCCTGCTCTCTGCCAATACTGTATATTTTCAACCTTTTTTCATCTTTGCCAAACCATATGTGAAAAATAGTATTTCAAAGTTTAATTCACATTTCTCCCACTATGAGTGATGTCAAGAGTCTGTTCATATAATTGAGAGCCAGCTGTATTTCTTCTGTAAATTGTCTGTCCCTGTGCCTATTTTCCTACTGAGTTGTTAGACTTTGCTATTATTTGTAGGAGTTATTTTTATATTAAGAAAATTAACCCTTTGTGATATAAATTGCAATTTCCTCCCTAAATTAAAACACAAGTTCTAGACCTTCTGAAACTGCCCGGCCCCCTCCCAGGTACACTAGACTGGGAGTCCTCTAGGGCAGGGTCCGTGCCTTGGTCATCTCTGTGCCCCCCCCCCCCGTTCCCTATGTAGGGCTTAACACTGCAAGAGCTCTCTTCAGGGGCTATTCATCCACCTGAACTGACCTGAATTCCTGTGTTCCCCACCCCGCCTGCCCTCCCCTATGGCTCGGGAGTTTCATTTCCACCTCCAGCAGAAAAAGATGACTTTTCTCATTGCTCACCACAGCCATGCACCTGTTTGGCCTAAACTGGCACCTGCAGCCGATGGAGGGGCAGATGTATGAGATCACGGAGGACACAGCCAGCAGTTGGCCTGTGCCAACGGACGTCTCCCTGTATCCCTCAGGGGGCACTGGGTTAGAGATCCCTGACAGGAAAGGCAAAGGAACCACAGAAGGTAGGGTTGCTATGTTGTCCGTGTTGTGAGTCCTCTGTGTCTGCCTTTGAACCAAGGAGACCTCCATGATGCGTGTCATGTGCCTGACTCACAGCTCCATGCTCTGGCTCTTCCTCCATCCCTCTGCACTCCATGCCGGCTGCCAGTCCATCTTTGTCTTCATCCTAGTTCCTTGTCACTGAGCTCATAACAGGGCATGGGCAGGGCTCATGGTGCTCTGTGGTATCCCATTTCATGCCTCGAGGGAAGCATTATGGGCTTGCATACTGCTGGGGTGGCTGTCTTTGATTTTGTGGCATCCAGACAAGCTCTTCTGGAGCCACCTCAGGGGGTGAATGGGCATCTTTGGGAGTGGGGTTTGGTGAGGTGGGTAGATGGTGTGTTGTCATTGAAATATCTCTGGAACCTTGTGGCTCAGTGGAAACACCAGTTCAGGTGTTCTAGCACTTACCAACCATGTGACCTCGAGCAAGTCACTTAATTTGCCTGATCCCATGTGTCCTTCTGTGCGATAACAACACTCATTAGTGTTTGTACAATGTGTACGTTTCAAAGATTTTTCCAAGAGTATTTCACATTTAATCCTCACAGGGATCCTGTGAGGTAAGTATAATTACTTATACCCATTTTAGATGCAAAAACTAAAGGTCACATTAATTAAGTGACTTGGCAGAGTCACCAACTGGTAAATAATGGGGTTTGGAATTTGAGCCCAGGTCTCTGTGATTCCAGGGCTCTTGCTATCTCAAGTTACCCTTCCTGACTAGCCCTATGGTTACAAGATCCTGATGTGGATGAAAAATCCCATTGTATAATGAGACACAAATTTATTTTTCTATCACTGATGAAAATGGTGGTGACATTTGGAGTTTGACATTTTTAAATGGATATCATTAGACCCATGTTCTGAATTTCTTAGGGGTCTTTCTTACAAGCCATCAACACAGATTCTTTCACTGTCAGCCAAGAGTGACACAAATTCACAAAAATTGGTACCAGGAAAGATGTCTGAGCCCACGGGCCAGTCTGGAAGTCATCCTGGGCTGTGTGACCATCTGTTCTCCTGCACCACTATGAGCTGCTTTATTGCTCCAGCTTACCTCAGTCAGCAAAGTGGTCGTAGCTGCCTACAATCCTCACTGCCTATATCATCCCTTTCCTCTCAGTTAACATTGAGGTTGTGGCTTCTGAGCTTCTCTGTCCTTTTAAGGATTTGCCTTTCAAGAATCAGTTTGGTTAACAGAGCAGCATATGCTAATTGGCATATCTATTCATGACCTCTGAAATGATCATCTTGAAAGACAAAATCAACTTTTTACCTGTGATCATCTTTAAGGGAAGTGAACAGAGGTTATTGTCACAAAGCCAAGTAAGAGCCTCTGCCTACTATTTGAGGGGCAAGCCCCATCTCCTTTACAAAGATTTGAAGACTTAAAACCTTGCCTAATTTACACTTATTAGGCTATGGGGCTCATGCAAAGGGCCATGGAAAGAGCTCTGGGTTAGAAGTCAGGAGCCCTGAATTCAAGTCCAGCTGCTGCCCACTGACCTGTGATGGCACCTTAAGCAAATCCCTTGAATAGACCTTCTGGGCTTCATTTTCCTTCCCTTTAAAGGGAGGTTATTGAGCTAGATTATCTCTAAGATCCATTCTAATTTGCAGGCTCTACGTATGAGATTAGTAATAGAATCATCATATGACTAACCAGATGGCTCTTCAGAATTTTTTTCAAGTTGGCCCTGTCCATGGTTCTGCTTGTTGGTTTGCGATGCCAAAGCCACTTTATCGTGCCTGATGCCACAGGTGAATACCATAAAATGAAGACAGTCTTTAGATCAGCATGCACAAATGCAGATTTAAGATACGTTTAACCCTAAAGCTATTGATAAAGGTTCTCATTTAGCAGAATGCATTCTCTTCCCTCCATGATCTCTATCAAGAGTTCTTGAAACAGGAATTGGATGTATCTGAAATCTCTCACTCTAATGAAATTAACTTATGGGTTGTTTAGGAAAGGAGCAGGAGGTGCAGATAAGAAACAAAATAAAATTGCACCAGCTTATTGGTTTACTTTAATTGGAGTATTTTTGCTTAAAGGGATTATCTGTCATTACTAATGCAAATGGAAATCCTGTTTCTAGACCCCTACAGTGTACTGCAGTGCTGGAAAGTGGTCAGCATCAAAAACAGTTACTGTGACAAAAAAATACATCAGTCTGAAAAAAAGAAAAAAAAGGACTAGTTTTCTATAGTTTATGTGAGACCACATTGTTCATAATGTCTTTTTTCCCTGGTCAAACCAGTATCTACTCAGTTTATGTTTTTGTGATGTTAAAACTCTAGTTCCTTAGACACATCCTGAGGAGGAAAGTTGCTAACCCTGATGTGAGTGCATATTTCCTGCCTCTTCTGAGAGTATCAGAGAGGACAACATTCCAGAGCTGGGATTAGAGACCCTGTTCCACAATGATGGAGGAAGCAGTGGTGTATGATGGAGAAGGATTCATGGACCTAGGGGCCAGACAGTCCACTGTTTCACTCCTGGCCCTGCTGTTTATCAGCTCTATTAACTCTTGCCAGTTACTCCATCTCCTTTAGCCTTAGTTTCTTCATCTGTATAACAAGGATGACACCTATTTTTTTCAAAGGTTAATGGAGAAGAAGCACTCAACAAATATCAGTTTCTTTCTTTTTGTCTATTAACCACCAAAGCCATTCCACATCAGTTGTTAGAATCTCAGAAACCCAAACTAACATTTCATGCTCAGAGATCCTGCAAAGTTCGGAGCATTTTTGAGTAGTTTTAAAGGATATATATTGTCTAATAATGGAAATGAAACACAACAAACCTGTATCTTAAATGTTTACCTTGTCTTTGAGAATAACATCAAACTGCAGTATGTACTATATTTTCAAAGTGACTAGAACCATTTCAGGGTTGTCATAGGACAGAAACCAAATACAGCAGTTTTTTCAGGTAAAGCCACAGAACTTATGTTATGAATTAATGGAGAAGGTGGGGAAAAGCGATGAATAAACAAGCATTTCTAATGGTTGAATTGGTGGGCTAGGGATAGCATTTTCTTCTTTCTGCAATGAAATCAAAATTGCCCATCAGTTTGAACCATGCAAATTGCTCCACGCAGGCTCAGCTGGGGTCTCCAAAATGAAACAGCTTATTTTGATAACCAAATAAATTTCCAACAGTTGCTAAGGAAACTAAAGTATTCTTTGTGTGAGTTATTGCATTGAAAAGAACCAAAAGAGGTGGAAGCAGGGGAGGGGGGGAGAATATTAGCCAGTTAGGAATTTAGAACCTATTTAGCTAGAACTCAGTTCAGCAAAGTAAAGGCTATGATTGGACAGTGCCTGGAATTTCAGTTCTTCCAAGTCTTTTATATTTTACTGAGCTATCCAGTCATTTCAGAAATGTGTCGAAAATTTTCTTTTATAGACGTGATTGTGTATTTGCACAGCATTGTAATAGGAAGCCTGAGTTGGTATATTTTTTAAGAAAAGGGCGATTATCAGTAGAATCTGCCTTGTGAAACCTAATTGTGCTATTGGTGGTTCCTAATTCTGAGTTAAGTACTTTGTACTGGTGCTAAGCCTCTGGGGACATGCACTGATTGAATAGTGTCCTTCTTACCAATGTTTGAGATGCTGACTGTCACCTTTGACTTTGAGGCCTGTCCAGTTGGAAGGTTCCTACTTCATAAAAATTGTCAACTTCTTGTACCTCAGGATGCCAGGAAGTCCATCTGTGGGCCTTGGATCCAGTTGGTCTAGCCTTGATGTGTAGCCTACTGGGACTGTGCGTGAAATTGGACCCTTGCTCTTAAAGAGGCTCAGCATATTCTGCTATCATTGAGACTGTCTTTGTAGAATTGTAATTGTTCATTCATCAATTCAATGCTCTAAGAAGCCATGGTCTAATAAATAAAAGAGAACCCCAAATAGCTTCATCTCTCAATGGTTTCTTAAGCATTCTGAGCCTCAGTATATACATTTTAATAGTGGGAGAACTAACTGAAGGTGCTCCCCATATAGTTGGAGCTTAATAAATTATAGCTAAAACTACTACCTCTATCTTCATTACTATTACTAGTACTAATGATACATTATTATTATTATTCATTATTACTGTTACTACTACTACTATTACACTCCAGAAAGTATTTAGGGATACAAAGAATTTTATACACAGGACTTTTCTTCTCCAGTTGCCTCTACCCTCCACCCTCTTTCATTCCTCCACTATTGGTGGCTTGTGCTATGTTGTAGGGTATTTCTGTCCTATTGCTCACAATTTGGTGCTCAGAATTCAGAGCAAGGAATCTTGGATCATAGGATCTGGAAAGAGGACACCGGTCAGAGGTTTTTAGAGGAAGGCAAGGATGGGAGTGGCTTCTCTCGGAACAGCCCCTAGCCAGCCAGTCTCCCATCTCATGCCACTCTCCCATTAGGCAAAGGCACTCTGCAGGCTGTAGCTCTTTCTCCTGAAAATCCCCCATCTCATCCCTGTGGTTAGTCCAGGGGACCACAGGGAGCCAGAGGGGAAGAAAAGTGGAGGTTAAATTCTCAGGTGGGGATCCTCTTCCCCTCTCAGATATTGCCTTTAGACTGGATGTGACCTCTTCTCTGAAGATATGGACAGCACGACTTCTGATCCAAGGTCATTTTTGAACTTAAAGCTCCAGAATGGCCCTCAGCCAAAATAAAGTCCTGGGTGGGGGTGGGGTGCACTACACCAGAATTACTATTTTGATTACATTGTATATACACCAAAGATATTTTTTTTCTCCCATTTTGGCCTCCTTAGGTGAAATACTAGAGAGCTACAAACGAACATTCCCCTTCTGCCCCTCCTCCTCTGGGGTAAGAGCCAACTTATTCATGCCTCTAGGGCTCCCGGACCCCATGAGAGAGTCTCTGGGCTTAGCCCCTGACCTGTGAGGCTAGAGAACGCAGCTAATACAATAGCTGTCTCCTGAAAACATGCTCACTGAAGGGGAAAATGAACTGTGCATTGTTATCCTACAGTGTGCCAAAATGCAGGAGAAGTTTTTGTTATTTATGTTCAGACATACAAATTATTGGAAGGCAAGCCATTCTCCAATCTCACTAGCTCTGATTCCCACCTACTCACAAAGAAAATGAATCCTTAGAATTAGCAGTCATGGGCTGATTTCTATGCAGTTTCTAGGAGTAAAATCTCCGAGCTCATCCTGCTTTTCTTTGGTGCTCCCTCAGAGTTCTGGTTCCTGAGTAGAATTAGGAGCTGAAGGGTATACTGTTTTCTACATGGACTAGAAGAGGATTTTGGTATTGGGAAACCAGAAATCAGATAAGGAAGAATGAGAAAGTAATTCGCTTCCATCTTAATGCTTTGCGAATTTGGTTTCTGTCTATGAATTTTGAACCACTATGTGGTGTTTCGTGTGTGTCTACATTTTCAAGGTAAAAGTCCGGGGCACAGTTCTTCCACAAAGGAATCGAATGCAAGCTCTTTCCCATGCTAATGACAGAATAGTAGTGGTACTTTTATTGAGAGCACGCATTTTAACTCTTTTTGTTGGCATATTTTTAATTAAAATAACATTTAACGGTTTGAAGCTAAAAACCTGATGTTTCTGCCTGCAAGTTTATAAAGGGAATGATAACATATGGAGAAGTTTAACATTTAAATTGAATTTTATTATTTAAAACAGTAAAATATTTTATGACTACAACAATGCCCTGCCAAGCTCCATTGCAGCATCAAATGTGCTTTGTAAGGAATCTTACAAAGCTAGGGGGAAAAAAGACATTTTAATTTCTTATTCCCCAAATGCTTTTTATAAAATGTTCTCATAAATGTGTTTTCTTTACAAATGGATTTTTGTTCTCTAAATCGTCCCTTCGAACATCTCTAACACACACAACAGGCTTGGAGTTAGGATACCCAGGGGGTGCTTTCTGATGACAAAAAAGATGTTAACTTGATCTTCGCTTGTCTAGGTTGGAAGACCTAAGGGTGGGCTTCCAACATCCCTCGGGCCTCCAGCTCCCTCAAAACTCCTCAGACATCAAATGTCTGGCAAGAAGTTAAGGTTTATATTTTTCACATGTGAATGTGTTTAATTACTGAATAGAGGAAGTTTGATAAGCAGCCTTCCTTCCTGGCACTTGGGGTGCCCCCAGAAAGCAGTCACTCTCAATTGGTGACAGAAATGGTCAAGAGACCTTACTCCTAACCATCCCCCCCACCCCCTGCAGTCTACAGAGTTAAGGGCCTAGGTCACATTTCTAAGTATGTCATAAGCTTTGTGCCTGAACTTGAGATATTGCCTCAACTTTACCCTCTTTAGTACAAAAATGGTATTCAGAGACCTCCATCCTAGACAAAGAAGCATTTTTCCTCCCTTCCTCCCTTCACAAGTACCCCCTTCCTCATCTTCCCCAGCCCTTCCCTGCTCCCAGCACAAACCCCCATCCACATATTGCAGCCTCAGAATTACTCCATGCAGGTCATGCTTCCTACTGCCAGGGAACCATTCTTAGCTGGAAATTTAATAGCAACACCTCTTTTCTTTTTCCCTCTAGCATACACACTTTCTCACAAACACATACACACACACAGTTATTCTCATGTGACTGCAAATGATTATTTTTAGGATCAAAATATATCTTAACAAGCTGTAGAATTATGCAGTAAACAGATGGCCCTTGGGGAGGACCCAAACTGCTTTGGAGAAATGAGTATTTTTAGCAGAAAAATTTGAGTATCACTGGAAAAGAAAGTATCTGGACATTCTTTCTTACTCCTCAGTAGAGGAATTGGGAGGATGGGTTGCTGGCAGCAGACCATTGTAGAGAAGAGTGCGAGGCAGAGGGGAGTACTTGTGGGGGTGCACTGTTTGATTCACGTGTGTCTAATAGTAATGTTTTTGTCTTCCCTTCCCTCTGTCTTGGTAGGAAAGCCCAGTAGTTTCTTTCCAGAGGACAGTTTTATAGACTCTGGAGAAATTGATGTGGGGAGACGGGCTTCCCAGAAGATTCCTCCTGGCACTTTCTGGAGATCTCAGGTGTTCATAGACCATCCAGTGCATCTGAAATTCAATGTGTCCCTGGGAAAGGCGGCTTTGGTTGGCATTTATGGCAGAAAAGGCCTTCCTCCTTCACATACACAGGTAACCAGCATCCCACATGCCCTGCTGACCTACCTCAACTCTCAACCCAAAGACACAAAGCCTAACGCTTAAACCTGCATCCTTCAGCTTGAAGGGGATTTTAGATGATTGATAGCACATTCATCTGTTTGGCCTCTCTCAGACCATACCTTTCAGATGAGCAGGGTGACATCACTGGGGCTTTGTACGAGGAGGAAATTCTAGGGGATCTCTCAATTGCCTTTCTACTGTCACCCAGACTCCTAAGTTAAATTCTCTGGATATATAATCGAGAAAAAAGCATGCAATTTGGAGTCAGACACACCTGAGTTTGAATCCTCTCATTATTATCTATGAAACCTCCAGCCTGGTACTCACCTCTCAGAGCAGGTTTCTGAATCTCCCAAGTGGTGATGACAATGCCTACTTTGCAGGGCTGTTGTGAAGAATAAAGAATAACATTTAGAAGGCAGCTAGTGCAGGACCTGGCTCCGAATAAATGTTATTTCCCTAGTTTCTTGCATTCTTTCTCTCCTTCAGAGTTTCACATTAACTCAGAGACATGTACACCAGAAATACTTGAATAAACTCGTCCAGGATGGTTCACATGTTACTAGTCATAGTGGTAAAGAACAGACTTTCGTAAAGTCCTCCCAGCTCTGGGATTGGAGTAACATAAATCACTGGTATCCAGCAGACATTCCCAGGCCAAATACAGTCTCTAGCCGCAGCTGTTATTTAAAATTTTAGGTAAAAGATAGATCCATTTGCTAAGGGTGGAGTCACAGATAAATAAAGAGAGTCTGACACCCTGATTTCTTTGTTGAACTGCAGTGCTCATCCTAGACTTCATGCCTCCAGACATTTTTCCATGAGATAGAATAAGTATTTCTCTCAAGTTTTTTTAAAAAAAGATGGAAAGATAGCTCAATTTGCTTAGTGGTAGGCCAGTAGGCCTTAACCAGCTCCCTGTCATTACCACTGTGTGTCTGACTTCTCTTGAGTCTCACACTGGCAGGCTCAGATCAACTGGCAATTGTGTTTGACACAGCATGTAATTATTGATAGAGTTTTGAGTTAATCCAGTTAAGTTCCCCTAAAACTGCTCCCTGAAACTGGAGTGCTTAGAAAGGATCATTGACAAAAGGACCATAGATATAAATCAACTTTTCCTTTGTGCTTGACTGACATTTAAGGCATAGCCAGGGCTCCAGTCCCAAACCTAGATCCCTGGGACTCCACGGAGCTGGAGTAAGTGGCTGGATGTGTGATCGTGTGCCCACCATTGGAAGCGCATGGTTGTCCTGGTGTAGCCTCAGTCAAATGAAGACTTACCACACATACACCAAAATTAAAGTGAAATGAGGCCAGAAAAGAACCCACTAATTATGCTCCACTCATGAGAGAATAAGTAGACTATTACCATAAGAAAATGGGGTCTGGGGAGAACTTGCAATTGATCGATCAGCCTTCATGTGGCTTTAGCCTCTTTTGCCTGTCTCAGGCTGTGGTCCCGCAGGTTTGCTCCAGGAGAAGCCCGGCGAATAATCCAGCATGGTGGCCAGGCAGACCCATGACTCATTATGCTCTCTTTGTACCTCAGTTTGACTTTGTTGAGCTGCTGGATGGAAGGAGGCTCCTGACCCAGGAGGCACGAAGCCTAGAGGGACCCCAGCGCCAGTCTCGGGGAGTCGTCCCTCCATCTAGCCATGAGACCGGCTTCATCCAGTATTTGGATTCAGGCATCTGGCACCTGGCTTTCTACAATGACGGGAAGGAGTCTGAAGTGGTTTCTTTTCTCACCACGGCCATCGGTAAGGAGCCTGCACCTCCCTGGGGTCTGTGGGATATTGTCTCTTCACATGAGAAGATGTGCAGGGATGGTGGGGACTGGAGCTGGGCCGGGAATGGGTCTAGCCCAGAGCGGTAGTTGCCACCTGCAGTCTGGCACTAGGCCACGCTGAGCAGGCCTGCCGGAAGAGGGATGGGAGATGCAGGGAAAGGAGGGATGGAGTGACAGGAGCTGCTGGGAGGCTATTCTGGCCTGGCACCTGGACGCAGGGCTGTTGTCCACTGCCTTTCATGTGTGGTTTGTGGCATGGGATGTGGCCCAGAAGCTACATTGAAAGATGGGGGTGGAAGGGGACCTGACAATGAGATGGAACCCTGGACGACCAGCCACACGGACGCAACATGTTTCATCTCGGAACTTCCCCAATGCTTTTACTTACTTATTTATTTTATAGTCTCCCTTGGTTCAACTCATTGATTTGTTATTTGGGAGTGTTGGGGGGTTAGGGTTGGGTTTGGTTTTGCTTTGCTTTGGGAGCCATCAACCCTGGCAGATGAGAAACGAGACAAAGGCTTGGTGAGAGTGAGAATGTCAGTGCAAAGGGCTCATGACAATGTGACCAGTAGGTGGAGGTTTTGTTGGGAATATAGATGTCTTGATCTCTGACAGAGAGCGGGCCCTGGTGGTTTAAATGAATGCTTCACACCTTCGCTGTCTTTCCCTGGGGAAGAGGCCCCTGCTCTCAGTCCAAGGGAGCCCCGTGGCCACCTCACAGACTGCAGTATCTGGCAGCCTGGTGTCCAGCTGTATGGAATGTGTCCTCTCTCCGTTCACATTCCGTGGACTCTGTCTCCTCCTTAGATCACCACAGTGTGCTGTAGGGTAAAGTGGTCAGTGCTTCAGGTCAAAAAACAGTTTTTTTCTGAGTTTATATAGGAATCACTCTGACACAGGCTGTAGATAAACATTTCCTAGGAGAAAATACAACTTAGAGACAAAATATCAGTAGCCGGAAAGCTTGGGAATGAGGCTTCTGCTTCATGAGCAGTCCTGTGTGGTTTGGAGTTCACTGCAAGGTTTGTCTCAGCCCTTGGCTGGAATCCCTCTGACCCAGAAAACAGAATCGAATGAAAACCTCCGAGTCAGGTCCTTCGTTCCAAACACTCTCACAAGACCTGGGTTCTTCTTCCGGCCACGTTTCTCTTCTTTGAAGTCTGGCCCTCAGTGTTGGGCAAAGAATACCTTTTCATTCAATATGGGCATGACTTCTAAGTGTCCACTATAACTGTGCCCTCAGCATTCTATACCCTCTCGGCCAAGTGATGGAGGTGAGGCCATTAGGCTGCATCAGCACCAATGTAGGAAGAATCACTTTGTGCTGTCCTTGTGTGGGAGGAAGTGTCTGTCCCAGCTGCTGGTCCCTGAGTGTCTGGAGGACAGGGACTTTGACATAATCTTCTCTGCCTCCCTGGCACCCAGTGTCACTAGTTGACTAAGGGGATGAGCAGAGAGTGGCCTTTTTTCTGCTCAGTCCCCATTGGCAGAACTGACAGCTGCTGCGGTCCTGGTAGGGGCAGTGCTGTAATTTTCTGAATGCCACTTTTGGAGGGAGTAGGCTCAGTTCTGAATCTCTACCACTAACCTGTGATAGGACCCTGCACAAATTACTGAAGTGTTCTAGCTCTTTGTGTCTCAAGATTTTTAGAATTTGAGGCTGCAGTTCAGTGGTTACTGTGACCAAGAGACTAACGGTGCAGCCCTGTCTGTCACTGGAGAGCCAGTGCTAGTCTTCGCTGTCAATTAGTCTGTCACTTGTGGGTTTGGCAGAATCCAGACTGTTTTTATTTTTTCTCTCTGGACACAGTGGCTTTAATTTAGGGACATGATTCCCGTGTTATTGGTAGTGCCTGAGTTACAGCTTCATGGTTTCACAACCTGATTTCTCTGAGTCATGGTTCACCAACCATCATAGAGCATCATGCCCAGAACTAAGATCTCTTACAGTCAGAGTTCTTTCTATGTAATAACAACATAAATATTAAAGGATATTAATACAGACTCCCAAAGAAAGTGACTTTTATTCAGGATGTGCCTTTTAGAGAAATAAAATGTAGACACTGCTGGGTGCCCTTGCCAGCTCTTAGCTTGTCAAAGCTTGCTCACCAGCGTTGTCATAATTCAGGAGGTCGAGTTGCTTTTCCCTCTAGTCCTCCTGTTCTCACCTAAATGATGAGATCTATCTTCACCTTTCATCGCCCTGTAATGTCCTTTAGAGCAGATAGGTCATTGGATGCTTCACAGAGTTGTGAACCACCTGGTGTCTGTTAAAATGCAGATTCCACCTCGGCAGATCTGGGCGGATCCTTAGATTCTGCATTTCCAACCAGCACCTGATGACACCCATGTGGCTCATCTGTGGACCACATTTTGAGTAGCAAGGGGTTACAGTCTTGAATGTTGCACAAAGGCATCACCTGCGAAGCTAGTTTAAAATTCAAATTCCTGGACTCTCTCCCCATGAATTATGCTCCTATAGACCTGAGGCGGAGCCCAGCTGGTCCTGATAGGCTATCCAGTGAGCTCTGAAAGCAAATGCCTTGTGAGCACTGCTTTCTGTCCCTCCTTTCCCTTACTTTCCCGTGTTAGTTCTGTGACCACGGCCAGTCATTTGAGCTTCATATTTCTTGTCTGGAAAATGAAATAGCAATATTACTTTGCAATCCCCATTGTAAAGATTATAGAGAGCAGATATCAAGTGCCTAGCACAGGCTTTGGGTGCTGTGAGGAGATGATAACCGGAAGCTGTCTATATTCTCTTCCATCTCATCCTCCTTCTACCTTTCTTGGACTGCCTCTCTGACTCTTCTGTCTTCTTTAAAGCTATGGTGATTGTTGAATGAATACCTTCTTTTTTCTTTACTACCAAAACAAACTGATTCTGATGTTTCTATTAATCCCTTTCTCCCCAAAAGTTCCTGGCATTGAGTCTCAGCTGTCTGTGGCTGTTACCTGTGAGTTATGAGTCTTAATTTGTCTTGGCAGGTTAATTGAAAGTTTAGGTCTTGTTTTAGTAAGGTCATTATAGTCCCAATATACAACTGTAACTCTCTAGTTTGCTTGACACAGAAAGTGGAATATGAGCCCCCCTTCATTACGTGCTGAGATGCAGACTAGAATTAAAGAAGATCTGAGATGTCAGAATCCAGAGTACTTACGTCTGTTTGTACTTAAGTAACAGGAGAAATCATTGTGTTTAATTTAACAAATAGCTAGATGGTGTACATTTTTGCTTTTCCCTCCATTTAATGCAGTCCAGCTGATGATTTTAAATTAAATAAGTTTATCTTTTTTGCCTTGAAAAAAAATATCTAAAAGCACTTTACAAACTGTATACTCAAATATATACACAGAGAAACCTGATGTTGACAGAGCTCCCTGTGAACTAGATGTATGTGTACAGACACACACACACCCCACTGAAACCAAGTAACTTTTGGAATGAAACCTGGTGTTGTTGTTTTTTTGTTTTTTGTTTTTTTCTTTTTGAAAGAACAGTCTTTTCCCCACATGTGGAGATCCAGCATTTGAAGATAAAGTTGTTTCTGATCCTGGCTCCACTGGGGTGGGTAGCTTCGTTAATCCCACAGTATTGAATGAAGTAGGAGGATATATACCAGTGGACAAGACATAATTTACCATTGCAGTTTACAGAGGGCCTTAAATATAGTCTTTAAGCCTTGCAGTGACTCCATGAGGTGATTGTCTTATTTTTATTATCACCCCTAATTACAGATGAGGAAACTGAGGTCTAATGATGTTAAGAGAAAAGCCAGGACTTGAATTTTCATCTGTCCGACTCTAAAGCTGTGATCTTCCTTCGTTAGCAGTCTACCTCCTTCCCAGGATCAAACCCCTTTGTTCCAGTGTCACACTTACTTCTCTTTTCCACCTGTTCACTCATGCAGCAAACATTTATTTTATTTTTCAATTATAGTTTACATTCAATATTATTTCGTATTGGTTTTAGTCGTACAGCATAATGGTTAGACGATCATATACAGTACTTTACAAAATGTTCCCCCTAATATTTCCAGTATCCATCTAACCCCATATATAATTACGGTATTACTGACTATATTCCCTACGTTGTACTTTATATCTCTGTTACTATTCCATGACTACCAGTTTATAGTTCTTAATCCCTTCACCTTTTTCATCAGTCCCCCAAACTGCCTCCTATCTGACAACCATTGGTTTGTTTTTGTATCTATGAGATTGTTTCTGTTTTGTGTGTTTATTTTGTTCTTTAGATTCCACCTGTAAGTGAAAACATGTGGTATTTGTCTTTCTCTGTCTGACTTTTTTCACTTAGCATAATACCTTCTAGGTCCATCCATGCTGTTGCAAATGGTAAGATTTCATTCTTTTTATGGCTGAGTAATATTCCTTTGTGTATATATGCCATAATTTTTTTATCTACTTGTCGCTCGATGGGCACTTTGTTGCTTTCGTACCTTGGTTATTGTAAATAAAACTGCAATGAATATAGATAGGGGTGCATATATTCTTTTAAATTAGTGTTAATAGTTTGATGGCCCTCTATACTGTTTTTCCTAATGGCTGCACCAATCTGCATTCCCACCAACAGTGCATGAGGATTGCCTTCAGGGAGCAAATATTTAGAGATCTCCTACTGTGTGTTGGAGACCGTACTTAGCCCTTTCCTGTATGTAATTTAACGCTCACAAGACCTTAGACCTACAGTGCCCACACTTTTTCAGCTTGCAAGCTACTTATAAAATGACCAAGTCAAAATGATCTACCTACAATAAAAATGCAAAACATAAATTTATTTCTTCTATATTATCATTATTTATGTTACTATTATTACTATTTAATATTGTGTATTCTTCTTTCACCTTTTTCCTTCTCAGCTCTCTTTTCAGAGGAAAGTCAATGCCATAGTTTTTATGAACAGTCCAAAAAAGTCGCTCCACATTTCCCTTCTTTGGAATAGCCATGGCACACAGACAGATGAGGCAAACGCACTTAGAATATGACATAGTGAAAAAAATTCCCACCCATTCTGTATGAAAGTGGTAGGTTTTAGGCTTCTTACTCAGACCAGCTACGGCGCGCATTTTTATACCCTTTGTTGTATTTAGTTTAAATAAATTGAAGGCTAACTACGCAGCAATGTAACTGAACAAGTTAGCATGGTTTAACACGCATGCGTAGGGTGTCAAAAGTTCAGACGTCAGATTGGCTACCTTGTATGCCAATCAAAAGACAAATGTCTTTTTAATGTCATGCGATCTACCCACACTTTTTCGCGATCGACCAGTAGATCGCGATAGACGTATTGAGCACCCCTGCCTTAGACACTATGTATTTTGATCTCAACTTTATAGATGAAGAAATTGAAGCTCGGAGAATTTAATTAAGTCTCAGTTAGTAAGGGTAGAGCTGGGATAGAAACTTGGTCTCCAAATCCCTTGCTCTTCACACTATGCCAGTGTCTCACTATTTGCAATGATACTATTAAATATTTTATTTCCATTTGTATTACATCGAATATAATTTCTCCCTTATTAACTTGCAATCATCTTATATCAACCCAGGAAATTTTCTGGAGAAGTCATTAAAAAGACCATGAAAAAATATCACAGTATCTAAAACTTTTCAAATAAAAATATCTTCATATGCATTGCTTGCAACCCCCAAGACCTGACAAGTCAGCATTGCAGCATGTTGGGTCTCCAGATAGTCTCTTATCTTATAATTTTGGTTGATGCCGAAGCATAAAAATACAGATCAACCTGATACTGTGGCAATGCAAGCCAAGTTGGAAAATAAATAGGTGCCCCACTATGGATTTAGAAACCCAGAGAAAAGAAATGAGCACCATTGTTAGAAAATATAGGCTCTGGTAATTTTTATGAGGAACGTGCTGTGATCTAAGGACATTCATATTACATGGTTAAAGAGAAGGGACCTTTTGTTCAAGGCCAGGCAGCTACTGTAAATTGACCTATTCTATGCCCAGGGACTAGATGCATATTGCAATCCTGCTCTTTCCCAAGGTGGAGATACAGAGAACTTATGACATGGTTTCTGGCAGAAGTAAATCATGGTCTAGATTAAGGAGAAGAAGCATTTACACAGTAAGTACCTGTAATCCATGAAAAGGACAAAGAAAAGTCACTCACAGAGTCACTGGTGATGGTGCCATGACGATGTGAGGAAGGCAGGGGCATGTCCAGGTAGACGGGTCAGGGAGGGCTCTCTGAATGAAGTAACATTTGATGGGACCTTAAAGGCTGGGTAGATTCTTCACCTTTAAAGAAGTAAAAGGGGAGGGGGGAGTTGTTGAAGAGTTCATTGTAGGTGGCAGGAATAGCATGAACAAAAGACAGGTAGGCAGAAAATTAATTGCTGGCTGTAGGAGCCAGCAGTTCTGTTTGACTAGAGCGCAGGGTGCCCTGACGGAGAGAAGTGAGCCATCAGCGAGAGCCTTGAATGCCGCCCCAAGGAACAAGTTTATTCTGGAGGTTTTTGAGCAAGGGACTAAAATAATTAGAGCCAGCGGGTTTCCAAGAGCCCATTAATTTATGTAACTGAAAGAAGTGACTGGGATTGAGCTTTGTGATTTCATGAGAAAAGGAAAAAAAGGAGGGACAGGGGAGCCAGGAAGGATGGAAGGACTGCTTTAATGGCTCTAGTGTTGCTTTTATCTGCTGTTCCAGCAAGCCGTTCCTCTTTTCCCTAGCTGTGAATAGATACTCATAACCTATCTTCCAAGGGTTGTCAAAATTGAGTCATTTATGATTTTCCAAAGACCACTGTTCCATGCTAGTTCCATATGCCCCATGCTTTGATCAGATAAGACTACTGTTCGTTAGCATCTGAGTTTTTTTTTGCAAGGATCTGGAGAGGAAAAGTGCAGATATTCTATACTGTAATTTCTGTGAAAACCTGCACTACTTCAAAGAAGAAAGTAACAAAAGTGATTAGGAATGATTTTCAGCTTTTAATAAGCTCTGCCTTCACCGCTCCCCTATCCCCTTCCTCTAAACTAGGAGATGTCATACAACGAGTAATCAAGGTTTCTCGGTAATCAATTCACTTTCTCGTAAATGACATTGGCAGCACTTTCTGAACTTTCTCCGGGAAACATTTCTTTGGGAAAGTGCCCTGTGAACTCACCTCTCCCTGACAGCAGCGATTTATTCCGAGCAGTCTAGTAAACGTGGAATGAAATTGTAGGCTGAGGGAGAGCTCAAGTCAGCACACTGGAGACAAACTGTGGCCAAAAATCTGTTCAGTGGCGGAGAGCTAGGAGTATCAGAGAGCTGCATCTGCAGACTGGAGACTAGCCCTGCCAGCAGCTGTCCCTGTCACTGAAGACAACGGGGCAGGTGGGGTTCCCACCCCCCGTACCCCACCACCGTGACTGCCCAGGGAACGGCCTTGGACTGCTGAACTTTCTGAATTCTCTGAGACCTGGGACCTCAAGGGCAGGAAAGAAGAGAAGATACCTCAAGGGCACCGTGGGTACCAAGCAGTAAAGCTGTTTTCTCTGTGAGAATGAATAGTGAGAAATGTGTTTAGTGTTTAAATAACAAGACTCCTACTAGTGGCCTGTAAGCGGGGTTTTCGTGTTCTCATGCGCGCTGTCAGCCAAGGGTGTGCCTCCCAGGGCTGGCACAGTGGTCCAGCAGTGTGGCCTCTTACCACCCTTGTTCCCAGCTATTGTTTTCACACTTGGCCCCCATGGTCCTGAGACACTGCTCCACCTTCAGAACTCACGTCTGCATGTCAGGCAGGCAAGAGGAGAAAGCAGACAGAGACAGGGAAGCCAGATTTTCCCTGAAACACTCAGCTTGCATTTCTCCAGCTAAGCTGTCACTGGGGACCCTTGGAGCTATAAGGAAATTGGAGAAAGTGAATATTTTTAGCTTGCCATATTAGCACTCCGAACAAAATTAGCGTTCTCTCAGGAAGAGAGGCCATGAATACGTGGTCATCAGTGTTTGTCTCAGGCTTCACTGAGTCTGTTTAGTTCAACAGGTACCCACTGAGAGCTCCTCACTGTGAGCCAGCCCCAAGCCTGGGCACTTACGTGCAGCCATGAGGCAGACCCGGTGCTTGTGTGCGAAGTTCTCATGGGCTAATAAGTGAGGCTGGGAAAGGAGAAGCTGATCCTTAGGACTGAGGAAGAGAGGAAGAAGGCTTGGTTCGGTCTCCTGCAGTGCCCAAGGAACAGGGCCTTTTTCCTTAAGCCTCAAAGCCCCTTGACTGATGTGTTAAGGAGGATGGACAGAAGGTCCAGAGGGGTTGCAGGCAGATCTATACACTCTGTCCATTTTCTCATTCAACCGATGATTACTGATTGCCTGTCAAGTGGCACATTCTAAGCAAGTGTTAGTATCTCTGGTATATGAAACAGCCTGGCTTCCTGCCTTCGAGGTGTCTAAGGACATGCTTGAGACTGCTGAAGATAGATTAAGTTTAAATACAATCATACACATACACACACTCACACACAGTGGTACCTTGAGATACGAACAGACCAACATACTTTTTAAGCTACGAGCTGTGACTCAGTCCATATTTTTGTTTGAGATCAAAGTGAAATTCCGAGATACGAGTCGTGATTTGGGAAGCTGCCACTAGTTGGCGCGTTGGCACACGGGTCCAGTATCGGCAGTTTGATATACGAGTTGACTGACTTATGAGCTCGGTTACAGAATGAATTAAATTCATATCTCAAGGTACCACTGTATGTGTGTACACACACACACACACACACACACACACACACACACACATGTAATATAAAATGGTAAAGATAAATATTCATTGTGGTAAAAAAAGAAAGAAAAGGGTACCTAGAGAAACAAACAGTAAACCTAATTTCGATTGCTGGGGCAGGGGTAGGAATAGGAGTTGTTTATATGAAGGTTTGGAGAAAGAATATACCAAGCAGAGGAAAGAGCTTATGCAAAGGTCCTGGGACAGGCAAGAGCTGGGGTCATTTAAGGAACTCTCAGATAGTCAAATTGTAGGAAATAGAAATCAAAGGCCAAATAGTATCAGATAAGAGTGAAGAAGTACCAGGAACCTATGGCATGTGAATAATTTTTGTTTTGTTTTGTTTTTTAATTTATCCTAAGGGTAATAGGAAGTCACTGAGCTGGAACGATTTGGTTTCCATATTTGAAAGTTTCTTTAGCTTTAGGAGCTAGGACACAGGAGGCTGTGACAGTAGTCTAGGCAGATGCTCAGGTTGGAGGCCCTGGAATGGGAGATAAATGAACAGACTTGAGGTATGTACTGATGTACTGACCCTTAGAGATTATTGGCAAACCCCAGGAAGGTGTTAAGATGGTTTCCTAAGGGAAGAGAATAGAGCGGAAAGAGAAAAGGGTTGATAGATGGTCCCTTTTGGAGGTGAGTGAAGACAAGCAGCTGGCAAAGGAGACTGGAGTTAGAGGCTGTGAAGGGGGCGGGCCAGAGGAATGTGCTAGCGGCAGATGCAGACAGAATCCACACATCTTAGGGCTCCTCTGTATCAGCATTTTAGCCATCTCCTCAGCCTCTAGCTAGAACTTCCATTTCCCTTCCGGTTTTATGTTTTTTGCCACTTTGGGATACATAACGCCCATAAGCTTTCACACAACTTTTATTTATTCAAATCTCACTTTTAAATATAAGAAAACTGAGGCTTCGAGAAGTTCAAATGACTTGTCCAGGGTCACACAGCTACCAAGTGGCAGAGCCAGGATCGTCATAACCACAACAGCTTATTAACTAAGCACTGATTCTCAGAACAACTTGGAAGTTTGAGTGTGTGTGTTTCCACGTAATAGGTAAGAAAACTGAGGCTCAGAGACCACTTACCAAGATGCCACAAGTAGGAAATAGCAGAGCTAGTTTAGCAAACTGAAGTCCATGATCTTTTTCTCATATCTTAGTGACCAGGTTTCTAATTTTAGTATATGTACTTGCAAAGCGAGCATTGTGACCAGGTTTCTAGTGTGTGATGATATCCATGTGTGTCCTCATACACTCTCATAGTCAGAGAATTATTGTATAGACGGGGTTTCAGAGATTATGACATTCACCCTCCTCAGCTCTCAATATGCCAGCAATATTCCTGCCGTCAGCAGCTGCCGGAGACCCATCCACCTCGTTCTAAAGAACAACCTGCCCTGTTCTGACTCCTGCCCAAGGAGCCCCTTCTCCCACGCCATCCCGGTGGAGTTTCCAGCAGAAGATATTTTATCATGATATTTGAATTTTTGTTTTCTGATAGCTCTTTTCTCTCTCAGTAAGGGCAGCTCACCACCATCTTGCCAGCTAGCTTTTCTATTGCAAATCAGCATCTTTAGGGAGGTTCTCAATGGTAGTGTCTTTCTTCTGTCCCTGTGCAGTCCCACTGATATGTGGGACAGGGGTAAGTGTCTCTCCTCCTGTTCTGTAACCCAAGTCCACTGCCTTGTCATTGCTGGTAGATAGCTGAGATTGTTGCTGTGGCCAGAGGGGCTATGTGGTCCAGGGAAAGACTTTGGAGTCAAGAAGACCTGGGTTTGAATTCTGGCTATACTATTTACAAGCTATGGGACCTTGAATACATTTGAGCCTCCCCTAACTTACCTATAATTTAGGGGAAACACCTCACTTTACAGAGTCTGACAGTGACATGTACACATGTGAGTTGTGGTAAATTCTCAATATGTCTCAACATTTGCTGAACATCTACATTGCTAAGTGCTAGAGATTTGTCAGTCAATAAAACAGAAGCCTGTCCTCAAAGAGCCCATAGTTCACCGGGAGCAGTGACCTCCCATAATTAATTCCCATATAATGTGATCTGCTCCAACAGAGGGGTCTCTGAGAGCCCCAAGAAGCAGGGAGGACGGCACTACCTCTTCCAGGGGTGCAGGGGGAGGTTGTGTAGCATAAAGGATTTATTGTGAGAAAACTGCTCAGTGAGCTGGGGAAGCAGCGCACAGATATTAATTATTATTCACTTGGGGCCAAACTTAAATAATAAGCAGAAAGGAATATAGAAAAAGAATCACTGAAAAGGAAAAAGGAAACATTGAGTTAAGATAGTAACCATCTCTGCTCAATCACAGATGTGGTCACTGTGGACCAAGCAGGAAGGACTTGTTATTGGCATTTTAGACATGAGGAAACAGAGTCTATGACCCGTGGCTCACATAAAGACCCAAAGCCAGGTCTCTGGAATCCAATCCCAGCAACTTCCCCTGGAGCCCCGGTGCCTGGAACAGGACTCTGAACATGGCAGACCCTCATCAGAGGGTCTGTGCGCACCAAGTGGAAAGGTCAGAGATCACGGATGCTCCTTGCTACCTAGAACCTCCTTCTGTGGACATGAACTTGTAGGCAGCTCTGAAGGAAGTAAGGCACAACTGTCAGTTCAGGAACCGCCAGAGGTGCCTGACTGAGGATGTTCTTTTGGCCCAGGGCAGTCTGTACATTCCGAGGCTGCCAGATTCAGAGGGCAGAGCAACTCTGAAACTCGTTCAAATCCTGAAACCTTTTTATACCTGTACTGCTAAAGCTCAAAAATGGAAATGTGGGTTTTAGAACATTCCAAGGCACTGTTATTTGTCTCTTATAAATAGGATTTTTTTTTCTGATTCTGTAAGGAACTTCTCAGATGCTCCATTCTAGTTTCAGGTGTTGTCATTCTTTACAAACTCCTCCTTGCCTCTCCAAAACTACTTGGAAAAATTCACAATATTAATAGCTGCTATTTATTCAGTGTCTACTACAGCTAAGTATTTTCCTAGATGTTTTACATTAACTGTTTCAGACCCTTACAGCAGGTTTAAAGTAGATACCTTTTCCCCAGAGGAAAGTAGAATTTAGAGTATGTAACTGACTAGGCAGAAGTTTCATACCCAGCCAGTAAAGAGCTGGAATTTGAATTCAGGTCTATCTCTAATACCCACACTTTTACTCTCATCTGCCTGTGTGTGAGAGTGCCTATTGTACCACCAGGAGTGGGTAGAGTACACAAAGGTGGTGATACCCAGAGAAGAGCCTAGAAAATGAGATGCGACCAAACTGGAAAGGTCTTTGTTGTCCAGCTTAGAAGTCTGTGTTTGAAGGAGCACCGGATCACTTTTTAAGCAAGTGTGTAATGCAACTCAGGCCTTGGACAAACCTTTGGCAGTGGTGCATACTATGGCTTGGTTTCTCAGACTATAACAGGGAAACCAATTAGAAGCTGTTTGGTAACCAACAGGGTTAGATGAGAAAAGAGAACATGCATTGGGGCAAATGCCACTGCTCTTATATAAAGGAAGGGGTGCATTCCAGGATGTTATAAGCTGGTTTCTTGACCACTATATTGTAGCTGTAAGAGAGCAGCAGGAAGTTTTGACCTTGGGAAATGGATGTATAGTGACCTCATTAATTAAGTTAAAAAATGAGAGAAAGTGGGTTTGTTGAGGGGAAGGAAGTAGGAAGACATTAAGTTCACATTAGATGTTAGCTGCTAATAGAATTTCCAAGTGGATGTTAGTTGTTGGCAGTTACCAACAGGCAGATGGAGAAATAGGTGTTGACATGTGGAACAACTCTGACCTGGAGACAGAAACCCCCGGGGCATCATCAGTGTGGATGTGAAAGGGGGCAAGTGGGAGGGAGAAGGAGGGACTCAAGGGTGGAACCCTACCATTCAGAGAGTGGGTGGCGGGGGGGGGGGAGGGCAGATAGAGATTGGGAGTTAGAGAAAGTTAGGGAGCCGATTACAAAGAAGCTGCTAGACTTGGTCATTAGGAGGTCATTGGCAACCCCAGTGGGAGCAGCTTCCACCCCCTGTTGCAGGTGGAAGTGAGGTCATCATAAGTTCAAGAGTGAGTGAGAGGTGTGGAGTAGAAACAATTCCTTCTGGACAGAGCAGGGCAGGAGACAGATCTGAGTAACCTGAGGAGGAGGCAGGTTCAAGGAAAGGTTTATATAAGGTGGGGAGAGCCTTGAATGTGTTGTCAGCTGTGGGAAAAGAGCCAGGGGAGAAGAGGGGAGGCCTAGGAGAGAGGGGAGATGACTAATGAAAGGGATGGGAGACAGAATGAAGGGCAGATGGCGAAGGGCTGGACCTAGGGGAAGAGGAGAAACCCTCCTCCTGTGGGACCGAGGGGGCGGTGGAGATGTGAACAGATGAAGTTAAGTTTGAAGGTGGAGGGGGGTGGGTGAGATGCAGGACCACAGGATGGGTTCTGCACGGATCTTGAGGATGCGGTGCTTCCTAGAAATGGACTGCCTCACTGCGTGGGCCCCTCTCAGCCTAAGGTGTGCATTCCCTCCCGTGTAAAGGCAGCTTCAAGGCAGCACTGAATCACATCAGTTGCATTGTGTAATGCCATAGAAGAGAGGGGGAACCGTGGCTTTGTAGTTAAAGAGTGGACCTGAAGCTAGATGGCCTGGTCTGAATCCAGTCTCTGCCACTTGTCGACCATGGGCACGATAGGTAACCCATTGCCTCAGTTTCCTTACCTGAAAAGTTAGTACCCATTTCATGGGCGTAATTATAAAGACAAAATTAATTAATGCATATTAAATACTGAGAACAATGCTGGACACATGATGGGTGCTATACAAGTGTTTGTTGTTGTTATTAGCAATATTGGTTGCTGATCATTTTCAAGTGTTTACAGGGTCCCAGGAGTGTAAGTGTTATACATGCATTATCTACCTTAAATTTTTAACAGTCTCAGGAAAGCAGGAACAATTGTTTCCTTTGTATAGATCAGTGGTTCTTAACCTGGGTTCTATCGAACCCTAGGGGTTCGATGAGTCATCTCAGGGGTTCGGAGAAGCCTCTGCAGCGGAGGCCAGAATAAAGTAATACTGTAATTTGTTGTGAGTTCATGCACTTTGTTGGTTTTGCTCTTTGAGCAAGGTGATGTTCATGCACGGCTCATTTTGTGCACCAGTAAAAAAACATATACCTATGTCTTGAATTTGGAAAAAAAAATCATATTTTATTTATCACTAAAGAAGGGTTCGGTGAATGTGCATATGAAACTGGTGGGTTCGGTACCTCAAAAAAGGTTAGGAACCACTGGTATAGATGAAGAAACAAGTTTCAGAGAAATTAACAAACTTGCCCACAGTTTGACAATGAGTAAAGGCAGAGCCAGGATTTGAGTCTTGGACAGTCTGACTCCAGAATCCATGCTCGTTCTGCACTGGCTTTTGTGCCCTTTACCTGGGCCCCTCCCAAATCAGCACCCATTTCCCTGGCACCCTGCATTTCCCCTTTCCCAGGGCAACAGTGAACATTTTAGCTCCTCTGTTTGGGTGTATGTTTCATCAGTCCTTGGCACTACTCTGGGCCAAAGACTTTGTACCAAAGGATCTCTCTACTTGTGGAAACAGCTCCTTCATCTTTACAGTCAAGCAAAGGGTTAGTGATTGCAAATCTGACAGAGGTTTGGGGCGGGCTTCTTGCTGCTTAAACAGAGCAGAGGACCTTCTGTTGAAATGACAGGACTCTGAGTGTTATATGAAGGGTTGTAAAAAACTGAAAGCCAGAAACCTCAGAACATCTGGTTTTAGTTTGAGTAGCTGCTTGTTCCTGCCTTTATCTGAGCAGCGCTCATGTTCAGGGCTAATAGAAGCACAGTTTATTTCATTCCTGGTTCACATTACATATCAGCTTAATTTTTTTTTTCATAGGCCAAAGACTCCATGCAAGAGTGCAAGAGATGGACTGTGTATTTTAGAAAAGTGAGAAAAAATCCTAAAGCAGGAAGGCTGGGATGGTATTTTTCACAAATACAGTTTGAGTTTTCTCAGGCCTATAAATGGAGACTGTTCTTTGGAAAGCTTTTATTTGGGAAAATGTGTCAACATGATCTCTTTCTGTTAAATGGTAGTGGAGGAACATGAAGTCTGTTGAGCTTTATCTGGGTGCTAAGTACTATACTAAACACGATTTCTTCAAATTAACTCATTTTAATTCTCATAACCAGGCTTTGCCCATCACAGTTATTATCCCCCTTTGCCAGAGGAGGCAGCAGTTGTGTTCCGTGTCACACAGAATCAGAGCTAGGATGCAAACCCAGGAATTTTCTGGTTCAACTTATTTTGCAAGTTCCTCACACTTTGGAAGGCCCTGTGCTGACATCTGTCTCATGTGTGCAATAAGTGATAAAAAACACTTTTGATGATAATACTAAGTCATAACAGAATTGGAAATGAAAGACAAAAAAAATACTTTGCATAATAAAGAGCGTTGATTTTTGGTCAAAATCTAATGCTTCCTGGTTAAATATTAGACAGATTTCCTTTAAAATCATTAAGAAATCAGGGTATATATTTTGTTAGCATTGTTTTAGACGTTTGGGCCAATATGAGACACCCGACAGAAACAAGAGTCTGAGACAAAACTATCACTATTTATGAAAGATGTGTTTGTATTCCTAGAGAACACACAAACACTAATTGAAAAACTATTTTACTTAATAAGAATTCAAAACTTGTAACTGGGGTATAAGGAAGCTTTACAAAAGTCAATAAATTTCCTGTACACTTACAATAACCAGTTATGAAATATAATGAAAAATGTCTCGGTCAAATAAATCAATAGAAATTAAAATATCATCTTAATAAGAACTATATGTGACCTGTGTGACAAAAACAGTGAAATTTTATTGTGAGCTATAAAACAGGACATGAATAATTAAGAAATATAACATGTTCTGAGATGAGAAGGTGAAATACTCTAAATATGTCAATTTATAGGTTAATGGAATGCTAGACAGAATCCTAAGGGGAATTCAGGCGATTTGGTTGAATGGTTTAAGACCTCCGCTAGAATAATAAACAGATGAAAGTATGGAAAAGATTCTAAAAAGAATAATGAAAGGGTACTCATCTTTAAAGATATTGACATACCGTTAGTCTATAATAAAAGAGAATAGGAGTCAAGCAGACTAATGAAACAAAATTGCCTAGAAACATTACCAGCTATGTGTAAAAGTTCAATATTTGGAAAGCGGAGAATTTATACCTCATTGGAGAAGAAACGGTTTAGTGAATGCATGTTGTTGGGCTATCTCGGGAAACCACAGGTCACTCCAGCAGCTGCAGGGTGGCATCCAGAGGGGTACATGTGGTTAGTAGACACAGCAGTTCTTTTCAGCCTAGAGTATTAGCCCAATATTTAAAAATAGGACAATTTCCCATTAAACTATAGGTTTATGGTTTACCTTTACAAATTAGCATACTAAAATCTCTGCAGGAGAAAGCCTCTGCTCCCTTATATGCTCTCTAATTCAATGCAGTCTCCACCTCACCCCTTTTTCTTGTGCCTGACCTCCCTCACACTCTTTTAACTTACCTGCCTGGCCCCTGGAGGAATGTGAGTTTTTACCCTCTGATTCAGACTTCACCTCATACCATATGCCAGAATAAATTCCAGATGGATTAAAGAAGTAAATACTTAAAAGCCAAACTAAAAAAGAGTAAAACCCAATATTCGCATATCTCTGGCTTGGAAAAGGACTTTTAAGTCATTGAAGAAATCACAAAGCAAAAGACTAACAAATGCTTACTTAAAAATGTAAAACTTCCATATGTCTCGTAAGACTTATCAAAATAAGAAGAAAAATAGCACACTGGGAAAATACTTGCAGTAATTCTGAGAGATTAAGGAAGAGTTACCATCTATATTATATTAAAGTGCATACCCTGTGGGAAAAATTTATGATCTCAGATACATGGCTAAAAAATGGTAAGAAATAGGTTCCAAAAATATATGATATGCAGTAAGCATACCCAAAATGTTTGACCTTATTAGCAATCTCAGAAGTGCAGATTAAAATATTGTGCATTTTTTTTAACCCAATAAATTAGAACCCCCCTCCAAGTTAATATCCAGTCCCAAAATGCTACAGTGGGACTGTCCCCACACATCTTCCTGGTGGCATTGTAAATCAATACACCTTTTGGGAAATTCAATTGGCATTTTGTATTAAATCATAAAAATGTTTATATTTTCAACTTCTGAGAGTCTTTTTCTTTCCTTTTTTTTTTACAGGGACAGAGAGAGGGATAGATAGGGACAGACAGACAGGAACAGAGAGAGGTGAGAAGCATCAATCATTAGTTTTTCGTTGCCCTCGCTACACCTTAGTTGTTCATTGATTGCTTTCTCACATGTGCCTTGACCGCGGGCCTTAAGCAGACCTAGCAACCCATTGCTGGAGCCAGCGACCTTGGGTCCAAGCTGACGAGCTTTTGCTCAAGTCAGATGGGCCCACGCTCAAGCTGGCGAGCTCGGGGTCTCGAACCTGGGTGTTCCACATCCCAGTCCAATGCTCTATCCACTGCGCCACTGCCTGGTCAGGCCTGAGAGTCTTTCTTAAAGAAATAAACCTATACCTTGAAAAAGCTGCATGCTTATCTCAGCATTACTTACAGTTGTAAAAAATTTTGAAACAATAGCTTCTAATAATAAGAAAGCCTACAAATTATGGAATAATATTATTCAGCCATGAAAAATTACTATTATAAAGAGTATGAAACATGGGGTAATGCTTATAATTTTCAGCCCCAGAAGTTATGTTTACAATATGAACACTTATGATTAATTAGAATGTAATTTGCCTAATTCGGTAGTTTAGAAGCAAAATTTGAACTTGAATTCAAGTCTTTCTACTCTGAGACCACTGTTGTTTCCACCTGCCCGCTTCCTGCTGCTGAACCCGCAGTGACATTTAGAGGGTGTTTGTCAGGCTGGTCTTGGGAGTCTGGAGCTCTTCCAAACTGAACCTCATGCAGGGCTTCAAACCTCTGACTGACAGGGGCCTGAAAGAGGAGACCTTCGTCAGCCTAAGAGTTGGGCTTTTGTAAACGGTTCCTGTTCTCCCCAGTTGGCACACGTGCTAGGATGGGCAAATCCAGAGGACTGGAAAAGGGTCCAAGTTGAATCGAAGTTGGCTGCCGATATAATTCCTTAAGTGCTGCAGGTGTATGGACACACATGTGTTTCTTCAGGTCCGTTACACACCTCTGTGTATGTAAACATTTTCATTGTTTTTACTTATTAAAGAATGCATTAAGTTAAAACTATTACCAGAAGGCACACAATGCTTTCTAAATCAACTTTGCTTGAGGTGAAATATAAGAACACAGGTGGTCCCTCCATCCTGAATGCCAAGTGTTAGAGAATACTAGAGAAGGCTTAGTGGAATTTACTTTCAGAAAGAAAGCGAATTTGAACGAATCCTGAGATTTGAAACCTGAGCCTGCATTTCTGTTTCCTGCATCTTCCATACCCAAATCAGACAAGACTTTCTGTGTAGCCGAGTTTAGTAGGACAGTAATTATCCCCTATGTTGTACAGGACTTTTAGCTTACTCAGCACGGCGGCAGAGTTCTTTCATCTTTATTTTGTTCTTTACAACCCAGTGGGGGTGGGGGGGCGGTACTCAGATTATAGTCCCTATTTAGCAGAAGCAGCAGCTGAACTTCAGAAGGGGAGGCTCTTTTCCAGGTCCACAATCACACAGCAAGTATATGAACAGCCCAGCCTTTGAATCAAATTCTGTTTGATTGATCTGTTCATCCATTTCTCTTTGCCAGCATGCATCATCCACTATGTGATTTTTCACACCTTCTCCACGCCATGCCCTCTGCTATGGCACTGGGGACAGCTGTGAACGAGGCAGACAAGGACGTGCCCTGGTGGCTCTCTCAGCCTGCAGCAAACACATTGATCAGTAATGTGACTGTGATGGGTTATAAAGGAGAGGGGTAGGGTGTCGGGGAGCACTGAACAAGGGGAGACAGCCTAATTGGGATAGGGTTCAGGAAGGCTTATTTTGAGTATATGACACCTGAACTGAGACCTCAAACAGTTGATGGGGAGAGCAAGGTGAGTGGCAAGCGGTGGGGAGCAAGAAGGATTTAAGGCGGATACCTGAGAACCACCGGAATTTGATGGGTCGAGCACGAGCCAGGAAAGGCAGGTGGTAAGAGTGGATATCAGAAAGCCTGCTGATTTTAAGGCTGAGGGAAGAGAGAGCTTCAAGAAAGAGGGCCTGGAAAACTCTCAGATTTTATTCAGAGGAACTCACGGTTGGGTCTCATATTTATCTCCCTCCTGGAACCCCATCATAATGACAGCAATGATTTAAAACAAACAAATGAGGAACAAACCCACAAGGACAAAAAGAATAAGAGGCAGTAGCCATCAAGAGATGTCAGGAAGACAGAAAGTGGGTTGAGTTAGCAGCGTGGAGAAAGCTGAATACTGAGCCTCTGCGGACTGAGATGTCAACAAGCAGAGCCCAGAAAAGCTCTGGCCCGAGGCTCGGGTACAACAGAGGGCAGGGGTGAGGTATGGAGCTGAATGGAGGATGGATTCAGGTCTGCACGATATGCAAGCAGCAGCAATTAGACCCTTAGGGTTCCCCCTTCATTTCACACAGACAGTAAATTATCAATCAAGTACAGAGTGAATAAAGATATTTACACCCATGCACAGTCCTAAAATTATACCTACCTGTGATTCACCTTTTCTCAGGAAGTTTCTGGAAAATACACTCCACCAAAATCATAAAGTAAACCAAGGTGGCGCAGGGCGGGGGTGTCCGAGAAATGAGGAGTCCAATAAGCGAGAGTGGTAAAGAAAAGTTCCAGCATAATGGATGAGTAGCAGGCCTAGAAAGCAGAGCAGACCGCAGCAGGGCAGAGCAGACTCCCCACTCAGTGCAGAACAGATGTTAATATTGTTATGCCCAATTCTACTTTCATATTTATTGTCTTCACAAGTCACACAATTGTCCAAATTTAGTTTTTACTTTTGTATACCCAACTCTGCTAATTCTGATGAAAAGAGAATCAATCTTAAAACATGTATTGATAAGACATTTATTTACTTTTTTGTTGTTGTTGTTAGCAAAGCACTAAAGCTGCTTCCTGGTGAGACAAATGCATGCAAGTCTGGATTCCCTGGCACAGCCAGAGGAGGCATGGCGCTAATAGCGCTGAATACAACAGATGAGGGATAGGGGGAGCGGGGGTGGGGTGGGGTGGGGGGTGGGGACTGTGTAGAGCAGAGTGAATTGTTAGGGGAATTTTGAGGAGGTTACAAAGGAGGGTCACTATAGCCTTGGGCAGACCAAGAAGGCATAGAAGGATTTAAATAGGAAGATTTGGATAAAAGGATTTGGGTAGGAAGAAAGGAAGGGAGGAGTCACAGAACAAAAATGTAGGGTGGGAATCTACTTGGAGCATAGGGTAAGGCTGAGTGCCTCTGGGAGTGAGAAAAGCGAGTTCCCATTCCAGTTCTGCAGCCACCCAGTTATGCGACCTTGAGAAAGGTCATTATCTTCCCTGAGCTACAGAGGATTTAATGAGATAATGCATTGGCATCTGCCTGACATACAGTGGGCTCTCATAGTATTTTCTTCAATTTGTACCTTGAGTCTGAATCCCCAAGCAGAGACATGTTGAAGGGCTGAGGGTCTGAATGAAGATGTGTTCTTGGTGAGAGTTCTCAGACCTGTAGTTCCAGCCAACATGGTTGTTGTCTGTCTCAAAAGGTTATTCAGGAGGAGAGATACAGTGTGTCCGTAAAGTCATGGTGCATTTTTGTCCTGTGACCAGTCAAAAGTGCACCATCACTTTACGGACACAATATATTTGCAACATTAGGCACTTTGATTTGCCTAAAGTAAAGCTCCTTCGGGCCTCCAGCTCAGGCTTTGGGAAGTCCTTTGTCCCTCATTACTGGCATCTGTTACCTGACTGCGTTTCACAGCCTGAATACTGCCGCTCATCCTACATTCCAGCCCTGCCACTCTGATACCGAGAACACCTGTATTTGACTGTGTTCCACTTTTTCTAAACACTCCAAGGGCCCTTCTCTGCCTGGAGACCACTTTCCCATCCCAGTGCTGAGCTACACGGCTTTCATAGAGGCCTCTGAGGTGTTGCTTCCTGCTCTGAGCTTGCATGTTTGTTCACTGAAGGTACTTTTCACAGTGTGAATTATTTTCTTGTTACCTGTATCAGACTGTGCAGTCAGAGGGCAGAGGCTGTGCCTTTGTTGTAGCTCAGCTGATCATTTACCAAGCATTTGCTCTTCACCTGGTCATAACTGGGAGTTGGGGATACAGAGGGGCTTAGACCGCGCCTTGGACCTCCAAAGCACTAATGCACTGGAGGAAGCAGGCGTGGAGATGCCTAACTACAATGTAGTCACACTTGAGCTGCCATGAAAGCTTAAGCAATGTACGGGGGTGAGGGGGTGTGGGACAGGCAGAGAAGGCACAACTGAATCAGTTCATCTCCTGTACCTGGAACAGAGTTGAATTTTGGTAGCTAATTTGAGCAAGCCATCTCACTTCCCAAAGCCTCTGTTTCCTCATCTGAAAGGTATGGATAATGACCCCTAACTCTTAATGTTGGTGTGACAGTTAAATGAGATCATATAGGATATTAGTATGCTTATTATCACAGAGCCTAGCACACAGAAGGACTCAATAAAGAATGGTGGTGGTGGCTATTGTTATATTTATTGTTACGTTATTGGAGAGCTGAATTTATTACTTTTTTGTTAAAAACTTGTATCTGCACTAGAAATCTAAGAAGCTTAGAGGACAAGAGTGAGAGATCAAATATTCTAGCCCATCTTTGACTTTCAGCAGATGTCTTTGTATTTTCTGGCCAATGCCTTTCTCTTGATTTACTGTCCTGGCAGTTGAGCATGAAGGTTGGGATTTCCGCAGCGTCTGAGAAGAAAGAGGGGTTACACTCAGCCATCATGACTGAAAGCTGCCCTCCCTAAACCTTACAGACCATCAGATGACCCGAACAGCAGCACCCTCAGGCCCGGCTGCTTTGAAAAGGACACGTATCAGTGTCCTCTGGAATGCTGCCCAGCTGCCAGGAAGGGAAGCGGGTGACAGAAGGCTCTGCAGCTGCTAAGGCTAAGGCAGACAGAAACCGCATCTCTCCAGGGGCAGCGCTCAAGATCAATGGGCCTTGCACCCCAGCCCCAGAAGGAGGCAGAAGGCTCAGCCGGGGGGTGGGGGTCTGTCCCCTGGGAAGGTGATGATCTTTTTTCCTGTTTTCTACCACCTTCTTTGGAAGCCTCGAGACCCAGCAAGCCTAGCATTAGTCCCCATCACCCTTGGTTTAACAATGAGCAGGTGGTTACTTCTCTTCTCATAGAGGCGAGTGTGCATGTGCATGTACACGTGTGTGTATGTGTGTATGTGCGTGCATGTGTGCATGCTCTGCCTTTGGGTGCTGGGCTACCCCTTAGCTGCAGTGATGGATCAGGCCCTGTCAGCAGAACCATCCTTCCATGTCATGACTGCAGCCAACGTGCCCAGGGTAAGCCGTAACAGAGGGATAGAGTGAAGCCAGGGGTTTTCGGTATGAAGGGGTGGCGTGGGAAATGTCCCAGAGGTTCTAGAAGAGACTAAACGTTTATTACTTCTCTGTCACAGAAAACGTGGGTGATGTCTATAGAATGATCCTCTGTGCCTTGGAGGTATGAGCTGAAAGGAAGAGAGAATTTAGCATCCCCAGTACATCCATATGGGCACACCCTAGGTGTTAATAGTGTGCCCTGCAGTGGAAAAAACATAATTTTACATGGATTAAGTTGTGTCTTAATAATATAAGCCAGTACTGTGTGGAGACAGCGTTGGACCATTAGTTGCTGCTTTCCCAGGCTTAGAGCCGGCTCCTGTTGTCAGAAATGGGACATACCCACACGCACAGCATGCCAGGAGCCCCCAATGGAGGAGAAATGAGCCAGGGTCAGCCAGAGGACAGCCAGGAAATACTAACCCACTTGGAAGGGCCCACGGCCCCCGAATCCTTGGTTACTCTGCTGCTAATACTATAATACCTACTGTGTGTCACACACTGTAGAGTCACTCCCATTTCACAGACAAGGAAAGTGGGATGCAGAGAGGTGAAGTGACTCGTTCAAGGTCACACAGGAGGTAGAACACCTAGGATCTCACTATAAAGCCTGTATTCTTTCTGTTTCACCATACAGCTTCTGTCCTGGCCTGTCCAAATCTGTCCAGGGTTGTACAGTTAGTGAGAGTCAGAACTGGAAATCAAACCCAGGACTATCTGATTGCATAGTCCATGCTCAGTCCTGGGTCAGGGAGTTTCAGCCAAGTAAAGTCAAATTATGCCAGAGGCGGGACCCAGCCCTGAGGAACGGAGCACAGGGAGGCAGGGCCCAGCTGACCATACCCAGCTTTGTGCTCACACTCCAGCCCAGTGGACAAGTACAGGAACCAGGGACCAAGGAAGAAAGCTGACCAGCCTTAGAGGCTGCAGTCTAGTTTTCCAGGACCCCACCAGCTCTCTTCATGCAGGCATGCAGACAGCCGAGGGCAGGGGCTTAGACTGCTCCCAAACCTCTCACTAGGTAGAGAGCAGACAGCCCTGGCACATGGGCAGGCCAGCCTTTCAATGATGAGGGAACTAGGGAGACTTCGCTTTCGGTCAGGGCCAGGCAGGAGCTCACATTTGTGTTACAAGCTACCTTAATGGTGTCTTAAAGTCCTGCTGCTGCCAGAGCCGCAGAGGTGGCCAGAAGGGTTCATAAACTTTTCACAACAGCAACTATTTCTCAGTCCCTTATAAGATATGTAGCTTTCACTTTTCTCAATGGGCAGTTTCTGCCTAGAGGCTGAGGGAATGATCCATCTAGGTGGCTAGAGCTGCTATAAAATATTTAACTAGAACATATAATTACATTACCATGATCTCTAATAGGATTTGGTGTCCAAAAGAAGTCCAACTTGGCCTCTGGCCCAAAGGTATGCACCCAAGTTACTATATTGAGTGTTACCTACCAGATAAATAAAGAAAGAAATACTGTTTAAATCATTGCGAGACAGAACAACACACATTATAATTATTGTAAAGAAAAATTCACCAAGGTCTGAGAATTGATCCATCTTGTTAATTATTTTATTGTGTTATGTCCTGGAAGAAGTAATTCAAGTATATAATTCACAGAAACCATCTTGACAGCTCTTTGCTAGAGAACAGATTTGGGGCCCCGAAAAATTTTTATTGCATGTTCCCCAAACACATTGTTAGTGCTGTTGGGGGAGAAGAGAGCCCAATACGGTGTCTAGCTAAAAGTAACAGGCCCAGAGTAAGAGAAATGAAAGCAAAACTTCAGGTCTGGAAAATAATTTATAGACATGAAATTTGAAAAAAAAATTAAAAGCAAATAAAGCAAGGAGTTGACCCATCCAGACCCTATAGAAGGAGCCCAGCATCCAGGATTTGAGACAGAAATTAACCACAAGTTGACCTTTGTCATTTAATATTTGACAAGTGCTGAGTGAATAACTGCTCTAGACTAGGCGCCAGTCACTCAGGACATGGATGAGACAGGGAATTGGAAATGGATCCTTTACTTTCAAGGAATTTTCAGTCTACTAGGGGAAAAGGGGCATATTGATAAATAACTATAATTCAAGGTATAGTGCCATTAGGATTCAGATGAGAGAAAAAGAACCCTCTCTTGCTTGAAGAAATCTGGGGAGGCTTCATGGAAGAGGTAGCATTTAAACTGTGCCATGAAAGATGGTTAGAATGTGAACCAGTGCCAGGGGGTATAGGGAGGGCTTTGCAGGTGAAGTCACCAGGGCGACTTCACAATTAGGGTGCCAACGGGAGTGGGTGGGGAGCAGTTTGGCAGCAGCACAGAGTGGACATGAGGAGGACTCTCGTGGCAAAGGAGTTTAGAAAGGGAAGTTGGAGCCTTAAACTTCTGGCTCAGAAATTTGGGTTTTCTCCTTGCCAATGTTTCCAAAGGTATAGCTCTTGGGATTATTTTAGATCAGGGGTCCCCAAACTTTTACACAGGGGGCCAGTTCACTGTCCCTCAGACCGTTGGAGGGCCGGACTATAAAAAAAACTATGAACAAATCCCTATGCACACTGCACATATCTTACTTTAAAGTAAAAAAACAAAACGGGAACAAATACAATATTTAAAATAAAGAACAAGTAAATTTAAATCAACAAACTGACCAGTATTTCAATGGGAACTATGGGTGCGGATGCATCCTGTGCTCCTCTCACTGACCACCAATGAAAGAGGTGCCCCTTCCGGAAGTGCGGGGGGGGCCGGATAAATGGCCTCAGGGGGCCGCATGTGGCCCACTGGCCATTGTTTGGGGACCCCTGTTTTAGATCATATAGGCAGATTCTATTTCAAAAATTATTAATTTATTTCAGTAAACTGGAAAAAAGTATAATTAAGTATTTCAAATCATTATTTCTTAATGATATTGAATGTCTGTTTTAAAAAAAAATTTTTAAGAAAATACATGAGATAAAACAATAAAAAAAAAACCAAGTGAATAATAGGACAAGTGGTATGTGACTCTGGCAACAGCATGAAGACTGGGATAAGGGAAAATGCCCCTCCCGGCCAGGGCCATGCGTGCGTGTGCCTTGGGGCCAGGCACGGGACAGCAGAGCAGCTGAAAACCGCAGCAGGAATATGGCAGGCACAGGCTTCAGGCCTCTCCTAAATGGGAGGGGGATGTTGTCATGCTGGACTTTTCAATCTTTCAAGACAAACTAGTATGATTTTCCTATGGACTCTCCTTCAAAAAAAAAAAAAAAATCTAGCAACTAATTCAAATTTTTAAAAGTGCTTTGCAAGCAAAAGTATCCACAATCCTTCAGGTTGTGATAGCTACACTAGATACTATGGAGCAGTGACCTGGAGATAAACAATTCCCTGGGGACAGCAATGGCTGATAGAGACAGACTGAAAGGGACAAGGCTGCAGGCAGAAGTCCACTTAGAATGTGGACACAATGGGTCAGGCCACAGGTGACACTGACCAGACATTTCTATTTTTCCAAGTGAGGTCCCGGTTAGTGTGGGAGTTTTAACCCACAGGTATCTCAGTCATCTTTCCGTAGTTCAGTGCGTTTTCAGTCCTGACCATGCTGACATAAAGGAGGAAGGCAGAACTTTGTTTGCTTGTGGTGTGTAAGCAGTGTCGAGCTTGACAAGCCCTGATCAATGATTGGATAATAATTAGCAGTTCTCCCTCCCCATGCCTCCTCAGGGCCTGTTTCTGTTCCTCCATGGTCTGTCATCACAGAAAACTTCAACACAAAGTGATGCTCATTAGATGAAACTCTCCAGCCAGTGACTGAGTTGAGCTTTTAAAAAAACTGAGTTCTTAAATAATTTGCTCTGAAGACAGACTTGACATGAAATTGGCATGACAATCAGCAGGTCACTGCGTGGGCATGGAAAAGGTGATTATTCTGGATCTGGCTTGCTGGACCCCTTTCTTGCCTAGAACTGCTCTGAATTTCAAAAGGATGCCTATTCTTTAAGAGTTATTCAAATACTACCTCCTGGAAGACCAAGCCCTCCTCTTTGGAAGAAGTCCACAAGTTGTGTGCATTCTTGCAGAGTTTGGATCTTTCTGTCCCCTCTGTCTTGTTTGATAGACCTGTGTGTAAAGTCTCAGCCTTTCTTCCAGGCCAGTGCTTCTTAAAGTGGTGCCCAAACCAAGGGCATTGGCATTGGCATCACCTGGGACCCTACCCCAGACCTATTATATCAGAAACTCTGGGGATCGGGACTAAATTTCCATGTTTTTAATAAACCCTTCAGGGGACTGACACAGGCTAAAATTTGGTGATCACTGACACTATCCAAGAGATAGGAGTAAAGCAACATTTCCTGAGCAACTTCTTTGTACCAGGTATATGTCTACATATATAATATATGTTACACACACATACATGTGTATGTATATAGTGGTTTTAGTTCATCTTCACAACAAGGGTAAGAGACAGTGGTTTTCTCATTTTGTAGACATGTCAACTGAGATCTCAGATACAGTGACTTACTCTAAGTCTAACCCTTAGAAGTAAGAGTTGAAATTTAGACACAGATCTGTTCCTACTACAAAGCCTAGGGCCTTTCAACTATTCCTTGAGAACAAGGATCTCGCTTTGGATCCTCCTGATGTTGTCAGCACAGAAGAGTCCACAGAAATTTGTTTGAATGAATGAATGGTATTGAGTAAATGGACCAATATGATTGTCCAGTATGATACAGTTGTGAATGGCTGGAACTGCATTTTGATTTTTGAATGCTAGTAGAAATGTTTTAAAACCAGAATTTCAATTCACAAAACCAAAATAGGTGCTGCTTGGGATTTCCTGGTCCTGGCAGCATCCTTTGTGTTGTCCCCACCCTATAACTGACAGAATGAAGGCGGAAGGAGTGGGGTCAGCCTGTGTTTCTATTGGACCAGCAGGGAGTGTAATGGAGGAACCCCCAGATTAGGTGGGATTAGGTAGCCCTTTCAGCTATTAGCTACATGACCTTCTGCAAGTTCTCTGTGCCTTCATGTTCTCATCTACAAAATGGGGAATAATAAATAGCACCTTCCTCTCTTCATACAGAGCTCTTGTAAGGATCATTAAATAAAACTGTATGTAGAAGTCCTAAAAAACATTTAGTCCCGCACTTATCAGTCATCATCAAAGCCTGCAAACTACCAGGTAGAGCCTGTTGAGGTCCAAGGTGAATGGAATGCCAGGGTTCTTTCAGTCACAAGGCGCAAAAACATACTCAAGAAACCTTAAGGAATGGTAGGTGTGGCAATGAAGTAGTTTCCAAAAGATTCTCCTGGTTTGAGACTAAAAGAGGCCCTGAAAAGCCTCTGGAGGTCCAGGCAGCTGCAGGGACACCATTCATTCTCTTCTTCTTGTGTGCTGCATAACCTCTTGCTTGAGGCTCGCCCTTCGGACCTTCAGCTCCATTCACCAATCCCTGAGGACAAACCACCATCCTCTGCTCATGCAAGACTGCTTCCTCTGAACTTTGGCTCCTACCTAGCCGGAGTCACCCATATAGTCCTCTCTTCTCATAATATCTTTTGGCTTCTGTGCTCACCACCAACTGCCACATTCCCTGGGTACATTTTAGATCACATACTAGAGGGTCTGAGATTCTGACCATGTCATGGAGTGCCAGTCAACCAATGGATTGAGTATCCTTGGGTCACATGTCATCCTGGTCCAATCACCTAAGGTCAGTGAAGAGGTGGCATCATCTGGTCCACCTGTGCCTGCTGCGTAGGCAGGAACTGTGGGCAGAGCAGTGCTCCTCAGAAGGGGTGGGGAGGATTGAGATATCTATAAAGGAAGGAAGAGTGTCTCCAGACATGCGAGCAGAGCAGCCCCTCTCTTTTGAAGGCCCTTATGCTCTCTAACAGCATAGCACTGCCAATCTCATTCTCATTTGATGTGTGTGTCCCAGTGGCCTCTCGGGCACATGCTCACGGGGCATGCCAGGAGACAGTGCACGTGCAGCATTCTCTGGGAAAGGCAGCAGAGCCAGAGCCCACGGCGCAGACTCTGACATCCGAAAGCTGCTGCCTATGTTCCCAGCAAAAGATGGAGGAACTCTTAGCTAGAAGCAGCCAGTGAGCCGCCTGCTCACCAGCCTTGGTGACTCAACGGAGACCCACTCCCAGGGTCTGGCATTATATTATATGATAATAGAATGCCAGCTATCTGAGGATACAGCAAGAGGTTTGAAGAGTTGGATTGTCCCTTAAACAGCAAACTTCCTTTTTCTCCATCAGGCCCGAAACTCAGTGATGATGTAAGCATTTTTTCTTTTTCCTGTTTGTGTAGTTTTCTAAGGACTGACAATTTGGTTTAACTCATCAGATCACAGGATGTCAGATCTGAAAGATCATCCAAGTCATCCACTTCCCTTGAAACACTTCCTGAGCCAGAGTAGGTGCTCAGTAAATACTTGCTGAATGAGTGTAATAAATTTTGGAGGTGAAAAGGAAGTCCCTGAGATAAAGGGATAAGGCCTAACAAGCCAGTGGCAGGCGTAGGACTAGAACCTAAGTTTCTTGATACAGGCCAGGCCTATTCCCTTCTACTATGACTCATATAATCACACAATTTTAGGTTTATAAAATGCCATACAGTTTATCTTTAATCCTCCTACAGTATCCCCACCTGTTATTAATTTGCTGTCTTCTTGAATACACCCAGTGACTAAATATGTATGACCTGATAGGTTACCTAGTCTATTCATTTAGTCATCCAACAAACATTCATTTCCCACCTGCTTTGAGTCAAGGGTGAGAGTATTTATTGAAAACTCAGAGATGAATAGCACATTTACTGCCCTCAAGAAGTTTTCAACATTTGGGCACATACATCCTCACCCACAGACTGTAACCCAACATAGTAAGCAGCATTCTGCTCTGTCTCTTACAAAATTCTTTCTACTTTGAACCAAGTCCATTTCCCAAGGACTCTAGTCCTTACTCATTGGACCTAAGCCAACCTCTTAGGGCCACAAAACAAAATTCTAATCCTTATTTCACATATCAACCCTTCAGATATTTTTAAACAGAGTTCATAACGCCTTAGTAAGCCAAATTCCCAATTTCTTCAAGAATTCTTTATTTGAAATGTGGTTTCAAGTTCTTTATCCTTCTGGTTCTTCTTTGATGAACACGTTCCAATTAATCTTATCAGGCTCTTAAATGTGGCCCCCAGATGTGAACTGTTGAACTCCAAATATGGTCTGAGAGCACAATGCAAAATTGAACCTCCTGTCACACCCTTCATTCTAGGCATTGTATAGAATAAATATAGGAGTGAAAACAACAGCCTGTTGGCCACCAGCTGTCCTTTTAAGTCTGACTGTTGTACCATACCTACAGCCCTGACCTCTGTCCTACATTTCATCTCTCCTTTATATTCCTGATGACTTTCTCAACAATTAATATTACTGAGGACTTCCTTTGTGTGTAGCTCTCACCAGACTCTGAAGAACCAGACATGATGCTTATCTTCAAGTTCACAGTCTTACTGAAATCTGGTCTTACAACAAATAAATAACAAAAAACCAAGACTGAATATAATCAAGGGAACAATCTTTTTCCTAGGCCCCCTCCTTAGAGCTTCCCTTAATTGGTTGGTAGACTTCTGAGTATGATTGAAAACAGATCTCCCAGTTCAAATGCCGGGCTGTCAGGGACCTTGTCAGATTTTTGTCATTGTATTGACCTAGACTGTTGCAGATGAAAGGCCTTTGAATTCCATCATCTGCAGAGAAAGCTGGGGCATCTACAGGGACTGACACCTCCTGGGCCATGGAATAGCTTTCCAGCACCTGGCACCTGCCCAATGCCAATCTAGAGTGCAGAGGGAGGAAGGTTCTTTCAGATGTTGGCATGAGTCTGCCTGTGTTTGGGCTTCTGAGAGACAACAGATTTAATCTGCTCTGACAGTGCTCTTCCCCAGGAGGTAGTTTATCCAAACACCCTGCCTTCTTCACATTCAAAACAGTGCTTGCAGCCTGACCTGTGGTGGCGCAGTGGATAAAGCGTCGACCTGGGAACACTGAGGTCGCCAGTTCAAAACCCTGCACTGGTCTGGTCAAGGCACATATGGGAGTTGATGCTTCCAGCTCCTCCCCCCTTTCTCTCTCTCTCTCTCTCTCTCTCTCTCACTCTCTCTCTCTCTCTCTCTCTCTCTCTCTCACTCTGTGTCTCCACTCTAAAATGAATAAAAAAAAAAAAAAGTCAAAACAGTGCTTGCTTCCCTTCCCATTTTAACCGTGGGAAGTTCCTATGTGTTTTCTATGCATGTGGGTGGGTGTGTTTATCCCCACTAACCCACAGTGCCTGCTTCAGATTCATTAAAACAAGTTAGTATATTGTTTTGGTTCACAAATAAAATGCATGTCTGACCCTTCAAACCAAAATACCAACTCTGCCAAGTCCTGGCCAAACCTCTTTGCATGCAATAACCCTCTGAGGTGGGTGCTATTGTTAACCCCATTTTACAGATGAGGAAACATGTTTAAAGATGACTTGCCCAAAGGGCATGTCACTAGTAAGAGGTAGCTTGGTTCCAGAGCCCAGACTTTGGTCCAAGCCACATACCACAAACTTTGGCTTCAGATAGAACTTGGTTCACCTACCAGATCTGCCCTTATAGTTGTGACCTTAAGAAAGTGATGTCAGATCTCAATCTCCATCTGAGACTTTAAAGTGTTGGCAAAGGTTCCGATTTCTCATAATTATTATAAGACATGAACTAGGATATATGCTATATTTTTACAGTTCCATTTGAGGGAATGAGAAGATCTGTTGGTCTTCTCTCAACCTTGAGCTGCTGTAGAATTAAATCCCAGCTATGCTACCTAGTTTGTTTCCTTTTCTTATTTTGGTTTCCAGGAATAAACCCAGTCCCCTGTCAGGGTCAGAGAAGATGTAAGAGATGTAACCTAAAGTATAAGTGTCATTAGCTGCAGCCAATGTGATACATCCAGTCATCCACTGGCTGTCCCAGAGTCCAAGTTCTCTCCTTTTTGCCTGAAACATTAGTATCCATCCTCAGAGAAGCCAAAGGAGGCATAGGAGTAGATCTCTGTCAGGCAATTAGCAGACCTGGGCTCCTCAGCTGAGCACTCCTGATTGCCAATATTGCTTTTACAGCTTAAGGAGAGACGAGAGAAGCAGAGGAAGGAATTGTAGGTAGTAAACACAAACTTCTGTTATCTGGGGCACATTGCAGGGGAACAAGACAGAGGAGGAGCTGGGAGGAAGGGATAGTGCTTGGTGAGCAAAGAGAGCGAGGGAGAAACCGAGGATTGTTAGTAATCTCTGACCCCACAGCTGGTTCCTCTCTGTCTTTAGTGCTAGAATCCAACATCAGGCTCCTATTTCCAGAGAGGTGTGCCTGCTCAGACCAGGGCATCGCACAGGTGTGTCTGTGGCTCCAGAGCTGATGGAGAAGAGCCTCCTGTCCTCTTCTGGTGTGACTACCCCGTGAAACAGGAGCCCAGGAGGCAATGGGGCAACCGGCAGTCCTCCTTCAGGCAGGACTTTCCTGTGTGGTTGGTCTCTCCTTATTTTCTACAAAATTAGGCTTTGGGGTTTCAAAACAGAAAAGCAGAAGGTGGCAAATAAAGGCAGCCTTTTTCAGGCATTAGCCCTGGACTTGGGAGGACATATTTATCATCTGTCATCGTTTCACCTTGACACGGTGATGCTAGTGATTTGTTTCCAGAAAGGTGTAACAAGCAGACAAAACGAGGCGCTGCAGTGGCTTCCCTGCGACCTCTGTGGTTTCCTGTCTCTGGCGTGTCCTTCAGGGAGGAACACGGGTGACTTTTCTCCCTCTTGCAGATGCCCTTTTGTATTCTGAGCAATATTTTGTTCAACATCCAGAGAACACACATGTCCAGAGAAGGAACTAAGGAAACATTGAAACTCTGCATTCCAATATTGATGGAAGGAAAAACAAGTTCCTGAGAATTGTAATTTTCCAGCAAGACCCACTGCTGTGATAGAAAAACAGAAGCTAGGTGGATAGGCCCCCGTTTTCCAATATACTCTGTACCCAATTATGAAAGCCAGTTATTCATAGTCAGCTGAATTTTTCATTTAGATTTGAGCAGATCTAGAGGTACACGTTCAGCAAAATTAAGGCAGCTGCTGTTTGGACATGAGCAAAGCAGGAAGGAACTAGAGAGGGAAGAAATTCACCAAACGCTAATTGGAAACATAACAACATATTTATTCAATAAAGTTCACACTTCTCCCAAGCCGACAAGTGTCACTTCTGCACTAGCGTTTAGCACAGAGATATCTCGTCAATGGGGACTCATTATTTGTGGAATCCCAGGTGGACCACAAGTAGTTGAAATCTTTCCAAGTGAAAGAAGAACTATATGCATAAACATTTCATCCAAAGGAAATATTCTCCAAATGTCTCCCTTCTGCTTTCTTGTTACTATCATAAAATTATTCCATGTTTTCTAAAACTTCTGCCTTCTCTGAAACCAACAGCCTCGGGCAAGTTTTGTAGCAAACAGCATTTTGTGCAGTCAGATTTAGCAACCAACACTCTACTCAGTCACTTTCTTTACTTTTCCACTATGAAGGCTTTTTGGCAGATGATTAACAGGTTTGTGTCTTGCAGGCTCATAAATCAAAATCTAATATGTATGTATATAACACTTACCTGCAATTGATCCTGTTAAAAATACAACTGGTAATTATAGTAATTTTATTATTTTATACCATGGTTTTGAGGACTGACCCATAGGATTTTAGATCTGGGAGAGATTGCTGAGATCATCTAATTGAAGTCTTTCAGTAATAACAATGAACGTTTAATAAGACCCCTCTGGGCCCTGGCCAGTGGCTCAGTGGATAGAGCATTGGCCCAACATATGAACATCCCAGGGTCAATTCACAGTCAGGGCCCACATGAGAAGTAACCATCTACTTCTCTCCCCCTCCTTCTCCTCCTTCTCTCCCTCTTCTCCTCCCACTGCCAGTACCTCAATTTGTTCGAGTGTGGCCCCGAGTCTGAGGATAGTTCAGGTTGGTTGAAGCATCAGCCTCAGGCTCTAAAAATAGCTCAGTACTTGAGCATTGGCCCCATGTGGGGTTTCTGGGAAGATCCTGGTCGGGGCACATTCAGGAGTCTGCCTCACTATCTCCCCTCCTCTTACCTAAAAAACAAAAACAGTGAATAAACTCAGTTTCTGCCCTCTGGAAGTTCACAGTCGATAATGGGGACTTTTGGGGGCTTTAGTAGGGGTGGAGAAAAGAGATGTCCTGGAGTGACTTGGCCTGCTTAAGGAATCAGGAATGCTTGCCAGAGGAGGTGACACCTGAGCTGGATTTGAAAGAAGGCATAGGTGTGGCCCAGCAGGCAGGTATGGAAGGAGCAGGTACAAGGATGAGGAAACAAGCACTAAAAGGTGAAGTGACATGGTCAAGGCCCCACAGCCATTCAGCAGCAGAACAAGACCCAGAGTCCAGGCCTTCTGCCTCTCTGTCCTGTCCTCCCACAATACTGCAGGTGGGACCCACCCTCCTGTTGTACCTATAGCCAGTAGCTAAAGGTGAAAATAATCTTGCCTTAAACATTACTTAAAATTCTTATTTTTAAAAGAATTATCAATATAAAACTTTTAAAGTCATTTTCCATTTTTTTAAGTGTTTAAAAAGCTACTTCTAACAGGTATCAATTGGGAACATGGGTTCTTCCAGGCAAAGCCAATGGAGGGCAGAGATACTCAGGGCCCTGGCTTGTGAGCCTCGCGGTGCAGGGACCCAGACCACTTTATCCTGAGACGAGAACATAGGCTGGATTAGACCCTCCTGTCCTCAATTCTGTGTTAGTGTAAAACACTGCTCATGTTAGCAGAGGAACTATATTGAGTAAATGGAATTTTCCACCCACTCACATAAGGTACCACACATTTGAACCCTAGTTCCAAACTTTTAAAGTTGTTTCCAAGTTGGTAATGGCAGACAGTTAGGAACAGGCCTTTCTGGGAAGTGCACCGTGCTATCAATTCCTCACTATTTCCCTACTTTTTCCCTTCTGTACCCACGCCCAAGCCATTCTTCAAGCCCACTTGCTCTGAAAAGCCCCCCTCCATATCAGCTGTCATTGCATTGACCCTAAGTGCTTTGTTCCATTTAAGGCCTGATGCCCTTGTCTGGGTGCCTTTCCTACCCAGTTGCTCTTTTAATTAATTATAGACTCATAGAATTTTAGAACAGGAAGCCGTCCTAGGCATCCTCTCTGCCATCCCCTTTATTTCACGGCTAAGGAAGGTGAGACCCAGAGATGGGAGGGAAGTTGCTTTAGGTCACCCAGCCTGGTACCAGAAGAATGGAACCTCCCAACCAAGTTTCCTTACCTCTAGGCAGAACTGCTCCCATGTCTGGTGCTGCTGCCCAGGTGACAGTGTTACTCGTTTTCCCAATCAGGCTGCAAATGCCTTACTACATGGTAGCATCTCACTTAGCAGAGGCCATAGCCAGGACCTATGGTTGTGAGCTAGCACATGTGCCTGAATCCTAATGCTGCCCCACCTCACTAACCTGTTCCTCTACTTTCCACTCCGACTCTGCAGACTCACTCCAAGACCTTGGGCGAGTCACTGTTTTTCCTGTAGTCTCTGTTTTCTTCTCTATTAGATGAAAGCATTGGGCTAGATGGTCTCTCAGGACCGTTTAAGCTCTAAGAGTCCTAGAATTCTCTACCTTCCAACCGAGTCCAATGCTGTCTTCAAGACTGGCCTTGCCACACATCTGTCACCTCGCTCATTCTCCTGGCTTCTGCTGTGGAGGAAGTTCCTTTCAGGCTCAGACAACATATTTTTTAAGAAGATCAGGCTTGAATCTTGGTCCATGACATACTATCTGTGTAGCCTTCAGCAAGTCACCTCATTCCTCGGCCATCTTATTAAAAATTAAAAAAAAAATAGGAATAACAATTCATTCTTTTGAACTAGGTGACAGTGAATGAAATGAACTTTGTGGAAATACACAGCACAAAGAAGGCATTCACAAGACAGCGACATTTTCCCTTTGCTCCACGTCCGAGGTTAGAGATAGGTTCCACACAGCCGGTTCTGCGTCACAGATTTTCTAGCTAACACATTTACTAACTGGAGCTATAAAACATTGGCACATTTTTTTTACTAAAATCTTTCTGAATTCTATATTCCCTTGGCATGCCACACACACAGACAATCTGAGTACGAGGGAAAGTTGGAGTTGGTATCATCTTGGCGAAGGTGGGCATGAGAGCAGGTGCTGGGGGTGCAGGTAGTGCGAAGGAAAAATGCAGTGAAATGCCGGTGCCTTTTAAACAGGTTTGGATTCTTTCGGAGGCCAGCCACGCAGCTGTGGTGTTCGCCTGGGGAGAGATGGTGGGGGACCTGGACTGATGGTTGAAAAGTCATAGGTGGGAAAGGAAAGATTTACAAATGCTTTAAAAAACAAATCCCTGGAGTGTCAGCCCATTATGAGAAACAGGTGAAACACAGGAAAGTGTCAACTCCACAAGAATCGCCCAATAAACCAGCATCCAAAGATAACTACTGATAACAGGTTAAACTATTTTCTCCCCCCCCCAATGTTTTTAGTAAAAATTTTCTAATGTATTTACAAATACAAATTTGATTGATTAAAAAGTTGGCTCAGGCAAACATTTTCCAGAGCATGTCTCTTCACATCAGTTGAGATGGAACTTCAGTAAGAGTAAAAATGACGTAATTTCTAACTTGATCGGTTGCTTTCAATAACCGGACCAGTAGAGCTCAACCCTGTGGGTCCCAGTTAACCTGAGGCTTGATTCCTGGGCCCTCTGTTCGGGGAAAGAACTGTTTTCAGCTCTCCTTCTCTTTTCTCCCCCAGAATCGGTGGATAACTGCCCCAGCAACTGCTACGGCAACGGCGACTGCATCTCTGGGACCTGCCACTGCTTCCTGGGCTTCCTGGGCCCTGACTGCAGCAGAGGTGAGAGTTCTGTGTGCAGGCCTGTGATGTCCACTCCTCAGGCCTCTCGGGCAGCTCAGGTTTCACTTCTCGGAGCAAGTGCAGAACCCCGAGCCACCTCCTGACTCTCTCATGAAGGGCTCCCAAGGGCCATTCTCAGAACAACCTGAGAGGGGCTCTGCAGGCAGAGCCGTGGCCTCATCAGCCATTATGACCCACATGTCCATGACTGCGGAGGTCAGGAAGGAAGGGCCTTTACAGGGGCAGCCACAGGGAACTTTGTGTCCCATTGTGGGAACAGAAGGAGTGTAATGGGAGTCCTTTTAAAGGTCGATTTCCCCTTAGAGAAACGGTCAGGTTTTGCCAAGCATCTTTGAAGTTCATGTTCAGCCAGTGTGGTTTCTTCCTGGCCCTGTGCAGGGGGGTGACTCATTGCTCAGCTACTGTCTTGTCACAGCACAGGCAGTCGGGGCTGAGACCAGCAAGGACTGGGAAGGCAAGACCGCTCTTCTACACCCAGGACCCTGATGTCGCTTCAGATTTGGGCACATACGGCGCTACTGATAACCACTACTGGCATAGTTAAAAGGCTTCCCGTGAACCACCCTGTGTGTTTGGTCTTTATTTCTGTCCTGGAAGGATTAACAAGAAAAATGCCAAAGGAGATCTGTAGTCCTGAGAATCTGGCACTTCCTTTGGGGAAATTCAAATGGCCCCTTCCTTTGGCTTTTCCGCCTCTCCAGTCCTTCAGTGGGCATTTGTTTCCTGCCCTTTCAGGCTTGGCCCTGTGCTGGCCACTGAGGCTGCCACACTGGGCAAGCCCAGGGGCTCTCAGCCTGGGAGACAGACAAAGCCAACACTTACAAAATGGTTAACAGGTGAGAAACACTGTGGGGAGGTGACATGCAGGGAGCTCCTCTCAGAGTGAAAGGGAGCAGCTATCTCTGCTTGGACAGATAAGGACCAGGAAAGGCTCCCCAGATCAGGTGACCCTGGAACTGAGACCTAATTCTCGAGTCACTGTTCATTGGTAGAAGCCAGTGATAGTGTCCCAGGCTGAGGAAATGGCACCTTGCAGATCCAGTGAGGTGACACTGTGTTGGGGATTCTGCAGACTCTTCCTATTATGAAACAGACTTGGTTTGAGGCTACAGAGCCAGCATCCCTGAGGAAGCACAGTGACTACCTGCTGAATGCTTTCAAAAGAAAAGATGCCAGGCGGGGGCCGCAGGACCATGGTGCAGAGAGAAGCAATGAGTCGCTCCTTCTGACAAGAATTACCATCTCATCTCTTATGCACACAGAGTTAAGAGTCATGTATAAAACTGCCTTAATGAGTCTCACTAAGGCCGGTAGGTACTTACAGCACAATGAAATATAATTTATTTTTATAGTGTGTCCTTTGTACAGATGTGCACAAGACCCTTTGTGCTAAGAGGCAGAATGAAAAGATAATCCTTTCAAGAGCTAAGTTGGGCTCAGCTACTTGCTTATGGGGCCATGGTATATGGGGCTTGAGTGGAGGCCTGAAAGGCAAGAAAAAGTGAGATTCACAGGGTTTGAGATGATGGGAAGTGGTGCTACAGAGAAGGCGTGGGGAAGCAGGATGGAGCACGATTAGAAGGGGAGCGTTGGGGGAAGGATTCGCAAGCAGGAGGCCCAGCTGTGTTTTCCAATCAGCCCAAGAAACAAATTGATGCCTCCGTCCGGGCACCCTGCCATGCTGCACCAGTAATGTGAGGCGGATGGGGAAGAGCAGCGTTCTGTGGGCATCAGGTCGGCCGGGCCTGAGACGCTCCCCTTTGCCTACAGCTCCAGATGTGTTTGAACCAGGACGAAATAAAAACAAGAGGAGCAGACAGATGGGCACATGTGGGAATTGTGGCAAAGCACTCGAGGCTCTTGGTCAAGCCAGCAGGCCGAGGGGATAAAGGGACAAAGGCTGGCGGGGGCGCTGGGCTCTGGTTCATTCCAGGCGCCAGGCTTACTCTGCTGTCTCCCCAGCCTCCTGCCCCGTGCTCTGTAGTGGGAATGGCCAGTACATGAAGGGCCGGTGTCTGTGCCACAGCGGCTGGAAGGGCGCTGAGTGCGATGTGCCCACCAACCAGTGTATCGATGTGACCTGCAGCAACCACGGCACCTGCATCATGGGCACCTGTATCTGCAACCCCGGCTACAAGGGCGAGAACTGCGAGGAAGGTAAGACTTGCATGCAGGCAGCCCCAGCACGCTGCTTTAACTTAGAGGTCAGCACGCAGGGCCAAGAGGACATCCAGAGAGTAGAGGAAGCCACCTGAGCTGCCCTGTGATCCCCTCACCCCCTGAGCCAGGAACCCATCAGCAACAGGAAGAGGACAAGTTTGGTCCTATTCAGTGAATGGAAGAGAAGTGTTGTATTGAGTCCTTAGTATATGCAAGGCTCTGTGCTAGAAACCCTGTATTATTTAACTTCAAACCCCAGCAGGGAGGCTTACTCATCTTCATTTAATAGTTGCAGAATCAGAGACTCTAAGAGTCAAGTGACTTGTCTAAGGTCACACAGCTAGTAGTTGGCAGCGCTGGGTTTGAGCCCAATCTTTCTGTCTCCATAGCCCAGGTTCTTTCCACTCCCCTTTAAGCTCATCTGCTCCTCATTTCTGAAGTATGAGTATATTTTAGACCTCCAAACTCTGCCTTCCATCATCATACTCGGCAGTCTGTGTATAGCATGTGTGTGTGCATCTGCTATGCAGTTCTCAGGCCTTATAACCAGGTCTCTTTATTTCATAAGTAAATATATGTCTGTGTAGATCAAGGCTAGAAAGTGAGCTGCTGATATAACCATGGCATCAGTTCTTTCCCAGGAAATCTAACTAGGTGAGATAAGTAAATATCTGTTATTTCACAAATGATGAAACCGAGGCTCAGGGAAGGGCAGTGACATCACCATGATCACAGAGCTAACCAGAGTTGGAATTCAAGCCAGGTCTTTTCACTTCCCATCCAGTACTCTTTCCTCTTGGCTACACAGAATTTTCAGATGGAAGGTGGGGTCTTATTCACAAGCAATACAGTGTAGCTTTTAAGAGTGCACACTCTGGCGTCAGATGTAGGTCTGAGTCATGGCTCTGCCATTAACTAGCCTCAGTTCCCTCATCTATAAAATGGGAATGCCTTCCTCAGAGGACTGTTATGAGGAGTGAATTAAATGACCATGTAAAGCACGCAGCTCAGTGTGTGACACACAGTCAATGCTATGTGAATGTTAGCCCTTACATTATCAGTAGTATTCTGGGACAACCCAAGCACACTTCCTGCTTTACTCCACTCATTTAATCCAAGGGCTTTCAAAATGGATGAACTTGGCCTTTGAAACTGATGATGATGCTAGTCGCCCTTACCTCCCACTGTCCACTGTCTAGGCCCCTAGCACCTTCTCCGTTGGGTGGAAGAAGCTCCATGGAGGGCTCATCGTCAAACCTGTCTGCAATATAACAGATAGTCCCCTCTCAAGGCATCCTTTTCTCTAAAAAAGAAAGAGGGACTCCAGTGGGCCCATTTTGAAGAGTGGGAAACAGGGGAGAATTAGTGTCTGAATAGTGTCCCCTCTCTGAGACACACTGTCTGTGAACACCAAGGGTGAGGAAGGTCCTGGTTCAGACCTGTTAATGTCGATGTGGATTACCGTGGGCTGTCTGAAAGGAGAGGCGTGCCAGCCCCTCACACAAAGGAACTTGGCTTTCTCATCCTGACAATGGGGACCCTCATCTGCTTTCCCTTTTCAGTGTAGTCAGTTGAGGTGAAGACCCTGAGAAGGGAAGAAAAACAAAGAGAAGGTTCCTCTTGGAACTGTGGGGCTGTTTCCTCCACACACCCTACCATGTTGTGTGGACCAAGGAGGGGGAGTCGTCCTGCTCCACTGGCCCTGGACAGTGCCCCAGAGCACAAGAGTACTTTCAAAGAGAAGAAAAGTTGTTTAGCTCTTTGATTTACATTATCTATTTGAAAAGAAATGTTTTTCCTGCTGCTTTCTTTTCTGAGGAGGGCCATCTGGTACTGATTCCTTCTATCATTTCTATCTCTCTGGTGAAGCATCATTGCATAGTCCTTGTGTTTATAATGGGGGTTTCTTGGGGCCTTTGCCCTCCCCACCCTGCCCCCCCCTCCCTCAACTTTGTTCTAATGGGGTCTCACTGTGTTTATAAAACATCAGCTAACAAGCTAACTCCTCCCCCAACCCTCTCTGGCTTCCTTCTTCTGAAGTTTATTGCCCTATATTTTTTTTAAGCCTGAACCACGCTTGGAAGGGGTTTGGGGGAGGGGCAGAAGAGAACAACTTAAGCCTTTTGCAGTGAAAAATGAGACTGTGTTTTGGTCCTGAAGAAACATCTAATAGCCTGTGTGGTCACTGAAGCATGGAACATTTTGGGGCAAGAGTTGTGTTTATAGTCTGGCCATGCAGGACTCATCATTTCATTAATGGGCTAAGCTTCTTCCCGAAAATTTGGCTTGAATGGCAAGCTCTTCAGAGGAAAATATATAACTGTTTGGCACCTCTTCTGAGGAGAAGCTAAGTGAGACTGTCTACATGAAGTTGAGCCCACCCTCTGCCACATTCTCTAGAACCCTTGGCACGGCACCTCCCGCCCCAGCCGCCCATTCTTCCCGTGTTACGCAGTTCACTGCAACATCAATATGTGGGAAGCCATCCAGTGTGATGTAAAGAATGTAAAGAGACCACTTTACATTCTTTTAATTTTTATTTATTGATTTTAGAGAGATGAAGGGAGAGAGAGAAACATCGATTTGTTGTTCCACTTATTTATGCATTCATTGATTGATTCTTGTATGTGCCCTGGCCAGGGATCAAACCCCCAACCTTGGTGTATCAGGAAGATGCTCTAACCAACTGAGCTACCCGGCCAGCATGGAAAGAGACCACTTTAATCTGTTCTAGGGTTCCTGTCACCCCAGATGCCCCAGAAAGAAGGACAGATCCAGTCTACATAGGAGCTCTTTGGTAGAGCATCACTATGGCATAGATAATGACCCTAAGTATAGGATAAATAGGGACAATGTTCTCTAGGCAGGAGTGTCAGTCAGTTCAGGTTAGGTTTCCTGAAGCCCCCCTTTTCTCAAGAGTCCTCTTTAAAATTTCCCTGGAGATTCTATGCTATTTGCCAAATTGACCTTCAGAAATGATGATTGAGGATGAATTGCCTGAAGGTAGCCTATCATAGTTCCTTCTGATCCTTCCCTGCCTGAACCATCTTATGAAAGTGTGGGATTCACTTTGCTGGCTCCTGAGTCCCTAACAGACTTAATGTCTCTGAGGAAGAACAGGACTGTGACTCCAAGGGCCTCTTGCTAAACTTGGCACCCTTTAGGCTTGCTTGCTAACAGTGCAGATTTATAGAGTCAACCTTAAGGGCACCCCAGGGACAGCTTCCACCCAAAGCTGGGGTCAGGTATTCACGGAGCTGGAAATACCTTTATAGGTCTTGGGGTAGGAATTGCTGACTCACTTCCTGTCAAATTGGAAAAAAATCTCTGGATCTAGGGAATTATCATAGTAGCCTAATGGGCTGGAATAATGCTTCTGAGATTCTGAGATCTGAGGCAAGTCATGAAAATTTATCACTATTATGATTTTTATTCTTTTTAATTACCAGTCATTCTAACAGATCATGCCTGAACCACTATTAAACCGTGTCCTGAGACTATAAGAGAAGAGATTCATTGCCTTCATTTGACTTTATTTAGTCTCCACTTTGCCCTGTTTCTTTCCTTGTTTTGTCTTTCTATCTTTTTAACCATTTTATGTGTTTATGTCTGTATATGTGTATGAATGTATGTTTGAACCAGTAGGATTATAAAGGAAATAATAGCAAGAGATCTATACCAGCCTAGAGTGATTCAAATTTGAATTACCACTCTGTGATCTTGGGCGAGTTATTTAACCTCTGTGCTTCAGTTCCCTCATCTGTAAAATGAGGATGATAATGGTATCTACCTCAGAGATTTTTTGTGGTTAAGTGAGATAATATATACAAAGGGTTTTATAGCAAAGTATGACACAGGAGAAGGACTAAATTAAAGTTGCTATTGTGTTATAATTATATGTTTTTAGCAAGTGGTTGCTTCTGACCTCTGGTCTTTTTATTTATCATTTAGGTCATTAAGGTCCTTTAAAAACCTAAATAGTAAAAGAGCTTTCTTAATAAGCTGGCCCTCAGAATAAACAGATTGTTCCCAGAATATGCTGTTTGTTAAGTCTGCTCATTTGTGTCTGAAACTCTAAGATACCCAAGCTGGATTTCCCAGTCTTTTGTGCAAAAGTCAAATATACTGGGTAATAAAATTTAATTGATAAATAAAGTAAAAACATGTCTGAATTATAAATGAGCTCTGACCACAGTTTGCTTAAGTGATGCTACTGGATGTCCTTTTAGGACAATAAGCCAACTATTTCCAACTACTTACAGTATATGCAGTTTATACAAATCCTCAGTGTTATTTGGTCCTCTTAGAAACCTGAGTGATAGGTAATTTTATCATACCTGCTTTATAGATGAAAGCTCAGAGAGGATATATGACTTGACCGTGGTCATAAAACCAGTACATTTTGTCCTGTGACCCTTGAACTTAGACCTCAGAGATCAAATGCTAAATTCTTTCCTTCACAGCATCGGCCTTCCTCATGAGTTCCATGGCAGCTCCATCACCACTGTTTTCCCAACAGCTACGTGTTGGAGCCCGCAGCCAGAACACCACTCTCCCCTTACAATCGCAAGATGAACAGAATCCCCTAATACCTGAAAATAACGCTTTGGTTGAGTAGAGAAATGGACCAACTCCCTTTGTCAATTCTGTCTTCTTTCTGCAGCCTGTTTGCACTTCCCATGCGAACCTGAGCCACGTGATGAGTTAGACTCTTCTTCCACTTCTATACAGTGCTTTATGGAGGGTTAGCAGTCTCCGCTGATTTTGTACAGCCCCATAACTAAAGCTCTGCTTCAGGAGAATCCACCCAGTAGCAGAACTGTCATTAGATGCAGAATCAGACAGGCCTGTCCTCAGCTTCGTCTCTGACAGGGTTGAGCTCTGTGATCTGGCATAAATTCTTCAGCTCTCTGAGCCTCACTTTTCTCATCTTGCTTCCGTTATCGAGAAAGCTGAAACTGATTAGATATGTCAAGCACTTCCTATAGTACAAGCAGAGAGCAGATAACCCACAGTAGTAGCTTCCATTCCCTCTTTCTGGGTGGTCTCTGGAGTCCTTTGACCTTGGCCCTGGGAGCCCTGTGGGGGTTGCTTGTCTATGAGCTACAGCTACAGCGTTCACCCACCACGTGGGGATAAGCTGTGCAAAGCACCTATGTTTAATTTTGAACCGTCATTGAAATGCTTGCCTGGAAACATTTCAAGACAAATGCTTGTCTGAACAGTGAGGTTTGAAAGTTTATATCAATCACAGGAATTTTGGGAAGATGATAAAAATATAATGGAACTTAAATGCAAAATAAATTCTCACTTAAATTAAGAAATCCTTTTTAGTACCACAATCACACATATAAAACTGCATTATAAAGTAGTAAACAATAATAGTTTGTCCCACAATAATATTTTGAGTACCTCCGCTGTGCTGGGCAGTGTTCTAAGAGGTAGAGACACAGGAGTGCACAAAGCAATCGACTTTGATGATTACGGTTGTTGCAGACATAGCAGGCATAGGGCACTGTGTGATCACTTGGTAAGTATTAACTATTCAGTCCACTTCTAAAACCAAGAGGCAGGAATTTGTATCCACCTTTTCCAGGTAAGGGAATCAAGACTCAGAGCGGTAAATAGTCAGTCACCGGGTAGAGTCCAGAACTCAGCTCTACCATTTGCTAGACTTACTGCTCTTCACCACACCAAATGGCTTTTCCACAGGAAATATGTGTCCTTGTACCAGAGTGCGTGAAGCCTATCCACTCAACTACAAGGTACAGCACTTTGCTTAAAGAAGCCTCACCTGTGCTGGTCAGATACTTACCTATGTTCTCTTTCCCTCCTGTCACAGTGGACTGCATGGACCCCACGTGTTCTGGCCGCGGTGTCTGCGTGAGAGGCGAGTGCCACTGCTCTGTGGGATGGGGAGGCACCAACTGTGAGACGCCCAGGGCCACATGCTTGGACCAGTGTTCAGGCCACGGAACCTTCCTCTCAGACACCGGGATTTGTAGCTGTGACCCAAGCTGGACTGGACATGACTGCTCTATCGGTAAATGTGGGGAGATAAGGGCATAGCATGGACAGAGGGAAATGTTTCCACTGTAACGCATTCACCATTCAGTCCTGACCGGTGCCCTGACCCTGATCAGACACATGGCAGTGCCTGCCCCATGTCTCTGAATGTTCTTCTTCTTTTCCTGAACCTTAATCTTCAACCTCTACTCTTAGATGGGCAGAGGACTAAAAAATCATACCTTCACCCATTTCTTTCATAGTGGTGGCCTTGAGAGTCAAAACATTGCCCCTAACTGTGTTAATTATAATAATAGAAGTTTGCCTGATCAGACAATGGTGCAATGGATAGAGCGTTGGCCCAGGACATTGAGGACCCAGGTTCAAAACCCCAAGGTTGCTGGCTTGAGCGTAGGTTCACCAGCTTGAGTGTGGGGTTACTGGTTTACACATGAGATTATAGACCTGAGCCCATGATCACTGGCTTAGACCAAAGGTCGCTGACTTGAAGGCCAAGGTCGCTGGCTTGAGCATGGGGTCACTTGCTTGGCTGGAGCCCCCCAATCAAGGCACATATGAGAAAGCAATCAGTGAACAACTAAGGTGCCTCAATGAAGAATGGATGCTTCTTATCTCCCTCTCTTCCTGTCTGTCTGTCCCTGTCTCTCTCTTTCTCAAATAATAATAATAGATGTTTTACTAAAATCTCATCTCTCACATTACGAAGTCATCCCTAGAGGCAAGGCCACAGGGAGCAGTATGCCCACATGAGTTCTGCCAGGAGAGAGCTTTGGTTTCACTCATTCCTTCATTTGAGAATGAAGTCCAAACTCAGTGTAGTATTTAGAATTCTCTGTGGTCTGGCTCCCACCTGCCTGTCTCGTGAGCTCCTCTGTGAGACTGTGAATTCCATGAGGATAGCAAACATGTCTGATTCACCTCTTCATTCTCAGCACTCAGGCCTGGCCCACAGCAGCTTCTCAGTAAACACTGATGAATGAATGAATGAATGAGCAAATGAACAAGTGAACACATGATTGAATGTGTTCTTGTAGTATCTGGTTCACCATAGAGTTTATACATACAAAGTTCAAAGGATAATTATAGGGGCACCCTCTGGTTTGTAAGCACTTTGTGATTTATAGACCTTCTCAAGGTGAGGATCAAATGAGAACACAGGTGAATCACCTAGCACAATACTGGTATATAGTATGTATGTTCAGTTCTAATATATCATTTAAAGTGTGCACTATTTAAATACGCACACACACAAAAAATAAACCTATATGCATAGCATTATCATCCCTCTTCTACCAATTATAGTAACACTTTACTCAGTGAGTACTTACTGAGCACCTACTGTGTCCTAGACACTCTCCTAATCAGAAGGGATAAAGAGGAAAGCTTTCTGCCTTTGTGAGCTTACAAGTTAAGAAGAAGGGAAAGGAGACAACAAACAAACAAATGAAGAAAAATCAACTGATAAAGAAGCTTAGGCCCAGAAATTTTTAAGTAATCTTTCCCAGTGTCACACAGCTAAAAAGTGATGGCATTTCTGGCTTTTTTTTTTTTTTTTTTTTTACTCTAAATCACTTTCCCTAACACACCACATTGATTAAACAAAGTGAAGCTCAAGTTAGCTCATTATGATGTGTGTTAACAATTCCAGTTGTGGTCAGGGAATAGGTTTGAGACCATTGGCCAAAATGAGATCCGTGTGACATCTGTGCCTTTGGAATACTTTGACTTACCTTTCCATGCCAACTGGAAAATTGATGCTCAATACACAGTCTAAATTGATCTTTTCTCCTTGTTTGCAAGGTCTGTGTAAAGATGTGATTGCAAACGTAGGTGCCCAGGGTCTTAGCAATAATTATTTTTATATAGCTTTGTTTATGGCAATATAATAAATGGTTCTCTTAAACCAACACTAGGTGGTATTGTTCATTATGCGGCCACGAAGCTAATTTATGATAGGTATATAACTGTCCATACATTGTTAATCTCTGATGAGACTCTATATATTCTCCCACGGAGGCAGGTATAATTTTGGGTGAAGTCACTAAGCATCCTTTAGTCACTCTGTAAAAGGAGACACAGAACCATTGGCAGGGACTTTGAATGGAATAGTGAGAGCTCATCTTTCTTAACTCTGTGCAAACCACTGCCCATAACCAGTATCAAGCATGTGTATGGCTTTAAGTGGGAAGGCAAAGGAGCTCCATGTATTTAGAAGGATCCCCGAGTCCCACAGATCTAGGTTCAAACACTGGCTCGGCTACTTCCCAGTTATAACTTTGGGCAAGTTACTTCACCTCTCTAAGCTGTAAAATGGAGATAATAATAGTACTTGCCTTCTGGAGTTATCTTTTGGAGAATTATTATTTGAAGAATTATTTAAGATGTTAATGAAGCACTTAGCATGCTGCATAGTCCATGGTACAGGCTCAGTAAATGTTAGCTATTGTTATGAGTATGATTAAAATACCATTGGTGAGAGCCCTTGATATTAACAAAGACATTTGATAGAGGCAAGATGAGATATGACCTTTCAGAAATGTCTATTATAGTTTTTAAATCTCTAACCATAACTGATTAAAACAGTGTCCTGGTTGCCACAAGGCCAGGGATTTAAAAGATGGCTTCAGAATTACCGTCTTCCTTTAAAATAGTAAAACCACTTGAGTTGTCGAATGCCTCACAGCTATAACAATATTTTGGGTACACATACACACGCGTATACACTCTGCAGCAACAGCCCCTGAGGCAGCTTGACAGAAGTGACATTATCCCCATTCACACTGAGGCTCAAGGAATTGCTGCAGCAGCTTCACATAACACTGGTCCTGGTGCACGACATGGCTTGGCATGCTGGGAGCCCAAGTCCAGCCCAGGGCCTCAACCAAGCCTGTGTTCCAGCACTCTGTGCTGCCTCCGACAGGCCACTGCTTTCCACAGCTGTCACCTGTCCCAAGGTCAGTCTGAAGCCAGCCTGAAGGTTAGCAAAAGTACTTAGCCGATAGCATTCTTTCCACATCCCTTACTGTGTAGTGAGCACCTGCCTGGTCTCACTTGTAGTTCTGCCGGGTGCTGTGTGGCCTTGGCAAGGTGCTTGACGGTTCTTAGCTTCAGTTTTCTTATCTGAAAAACAGAGTTAATGGTAGTGCCTACTTCAGAGGGTTATGTGATAATTAAATAATATAATGCATGTCCAGAGGTCGAACAGTGCCTGCCCAGAGTGAGCACCATGTCTTTCTCCTATCTCTCTTCCAAGGGCACACCTTACCAAGAGGACATGAAACTCATTATTGAGTGTCAGAGACAATAGATAGTCAAGGGACTCTTCATGTTCAGGGCGTTAGGATATTGGAATAGGCCCTGGACTTGGTTTCAGAAGATCTACTCCCCACTCTTTGAATGGCTTCAGCAAGTTGCTTCAGCTCCCTGATCCTCATTTTCCTCCTAGGTAGACCTACCTGGGGGACTTTGGAGAGAGTTCAGTGAGAAAATATCAATGAAGTAGTTAGCACAGTGTCTGCACAACTCAGACACAAGCAAGCACTAGCTTGAGTCATGTTATTTGTGTTCCCTGCTGTGGCACAGCAGGGCTGGTGCACAGCCTTTGCATCAGGAGCTGCAGGCCAGCAGACTTGTCCAAAGTAATTCTTGCACCATCACCACTGATGGCGGGGTGTGGGACTGGGAACAGTGGGCCCCCACTGTCTGGCTGTCCTCCTAAGAAGGAAGCCTAGCTCTTCCCTGGGATGACTGTCTTGCTCTTTCGCATGGAGGACAGGATTCAATGAAAGCTGCTTAAATCAACATGCCTTGTACTCCACAACCAGCCTGTAAAGAAATGTGAGCCGACAAGTTCCCCAGCCCATTGGTTAAGTTTGTGGAAACAGTGAAGTCAGATTTTATACAAGTGTTTACTCAGACCCCTGGGTTCCCAGGAACTTGGCTTCCAATCTCATCTCAGAAATTCATCCTTCAATCAAGCTTCATTAATGTGGTCCTCCTTCCTGACAAACCACACAAGATAGGTATTTGAGCTAAGTCTTGTGTCCTGGAAGAGCACAGGCTATATGGCCCATCCCCTTGCCCCAGCACCCCTATATCCTCAACTCTGGGCCCAGTGGGACTTCACTTTCTCAGTTTTCTGATGGTAATGGTGGTGATGGGTGGTAATGATGGAGGTAATGCTACCACTGTTGTTTCACAGATGGGAAAGAGTTGGGGAAAAGAAATGACTTAAAAGTTATTCAGCATGCCTGGCCGGTTAGCTCAGTGGTAGAGTGTTGGCCTGGTGTGTGGAAGTTCCAGGTTTGATTTCAGCCAGGGCATACAGGAGAAGCGCCCATCTGCTTCTCCACCCTTCCCCCTCTCCTTTCTCTCTATTCCTCTCTTCCCCTCCCGTAACCAAGGCTCCATTGGAGCAGAGTTGGCCTGGGTACTGAAGATGGCTCCATGGCCTCCACCTCAGGTGCTTGAATGGCTCCAGCTACAACCGGAGCAATGCCCCAGATGGACAGAGCATCACCCCCAGTAGGCTTCCTGGGTGAATCCCAGTCGGGCATATGTGGGAGTCTGTCTCTCTGCCTCCCCACTTCTCACTTTAGGAAAAAAAAAAAAAGTCATTCAGCAAATCATTGGCAGAATTCAAATTAAATCCAGGCCCATTGTTTCCAAGTCCTCACTCTTGCCTCAAGCCCCCTTCCCATCCAAAGAGTTTTCTTGACAGTAACCTTGTCTTTCATCCTGATAAGCCACAGGATAGAACATAAACTAAAGAGTCATCTGTTTCTTAGTGCTTACCATATACCAGGTACTAAACTAACTTCTTTATAACCATCACCTTAGTCAAGGTTCACAAGAACCCTGTGAAGGAAGTATTACTAGTTCCATTTCCCAGCTGATGAAATTGAAGCTCAGAAAAGTTAAATTTCTTACCAGCATTCGAGGACCCTCCTCAGCTCTGTGGTAAACTGAGCAATGTGTTGTGATTGTGTCTGTCTCTTATCAAACTCTGAACTCCATGAGATCAGAGGGGGCGGGGGGGGGGGGGTGTTGCTATCACTAGCATGGGGACTGGCACACATTAGGATCTCAGTGATCACTAAGTGAATAACTTACCCAGGGAAAGTCAAAGAGGAGGGAGGGACTACAGCCCAGGGCTCTGCCCAAAAAGATCCCAGCACATTCTCAGATAGACAGTCTTATCTCTTCTCTCAGGACTCCCCACCACCCAGTTTCCCACCACCCAACATTTGGTTTAGCAGAGTTAAAACCAAATCCCTGGGCTCCTTCTCCATCACTTTTTCCTAACCAACTCATGTTAACATCGTGCGTACTGCCAGCCAGTCAGAACCGCTCCTAGATAAGAGCTGGCCTCATTGCGCCTCCTTCAAACCATCTTCCCCTGGAGCAGCCTTGCTGGGCTGGATGCCTCGTCAGCTTTTGTGACCAATGGGCATGTGTAGCAGCATTGCTGAGCAGAATGACATCCTCCATCCCTTCCCCAAGAGCTTCCTTTGGGTTTTCATCTTCTAGGTTTGGAGCTACTTCAGAAAAGGGAAGAAATTCAACCTCTTTAAAATGGACCTTCAAATTGGAAAAGCCTACCTTTTTGTCAGATACTAATGACTTCTGAAGATTTCAGGCTCTGTGGCATTGCCTAGGAAATCATTTCCAATGTGATTCCTTAGACCCATCATTTGCCCTCCATGGGCTCTCCCTTGGGTCTTTCTTCTCCTCTACCCCAGCCCAGTGGCCTCTGTCCTCTGCCTCATAAATTCATACCTCCTTTCCACTGCTCTCTGAGCTCTCTGCAATCTTATGTTCCATAAATGACCTTTATTTGAGAGGGCCCTCTCACTACATTTTATTCCTCTTGGCTCATAGAAACAGTACATGGTAGAGATTCTGCCTGTAAAGTGCTCGTGCTGATGGGTTATGATTCTTACCGTTTCATTGCAACTGAGTTTCCCGGAATAACAGGTGGAGGTTTCTAGATCCAGTGATGTAGGGTTGCAGGTAGCACAGTCAATAAGAATGCATGGGATTGGGATTTGGACCAAGTCATATATTTTCTTTTCAAGACACAGGTTGTTTAGAGAATATGGGTAATAATACTTGCCTTGCATTGTTTTTCCAATTAGTTTTATTTGTATGAATAAAATGCCTGGCATGGTGGCTGACATTCAGTAAGCACTCAATAAAGTATTAGCATATCATTTTAGAATGCATGATTAAATCTAAATTAGCAAAACAGTCCTTAGACTCTAACAAATTTTATGTTTGAAGGCAGTTTATATAGTGAAGGTTTGGAGCCAGACCTGTATTTGAGTTTGTTGACCTTGAACAACTTGCTTTCTCTCTCAGCAGCTTTGCCTCTTTGTAGTTTCTGAGACTCTACCACCAGCACTGGTTACCAAGTCTAGATGAGGAGTCATTCATGTGCTGGTACACTTATGCCCAAACAACAGCATGCGACCCACGGAGCATTGGCATCAATCTCCTCTCAGGCTAATGAGCTTCCTGAGCTCCATTCAAGAGCAGAACACATCACAGCCTCCACAGACAGAGCACCCAGCCCAGCACCATGCCTTGCACGCCTGCACCCATGCACTCACCCCTGACATGCACATGCACGTGCACATTGCCTACTTCATTTACTCATCAACTTTCCTGGCTTCCCCGGGTATAGGCACTGTTCTAGGCACTGAGAATCAGAGAACCACAGTCTATGAAGGAAGTGACACCTGGTTATAAGACATGGTAAGAGCTCTGGTGTGTGTCCAGTGGGGTTTGCGAGCACAAAGCCATGAGCAGTGAGCTTGGCTGAGAGAGGACGAAGAGAGGAACCTGGGAAAGTCTTCCCCAGAGAGGAGACTTAGAAGGGGACAGAAGGGGGTTCCCTGGTGACAAAGGAGGGGAAGAGTCCAGGCAGAGGGAACAGTGTGCAGAAGCACGGAGCTATGCAGGAACATCACCTATTGGTAATGCCCACATGATTGGCAGGAGAACAGGAGCTACAGGAGTGAGTGTAGGAAGTTAGGTCAGAAAGGTAGCAGGGTTGAAATATTGGAGTCCTGAATGCCTCACTGGAAATTTTAAATTAAAAAAAAAATGTTTTAATACATGTTGTAGCCCTTTCAGCCTCCCTGTCAGGCCCTTTCTTTAGCTCTCTCAGCTCAACTTGGCCTGGGTTCTACCTTCACTTCAGGGGGGGACCTTCTAGAATTCAAGTTCAAATGCTCTTAGCTTTCATTTCTTCTCCCCTACCAAAAGAAGAGCAACTCACAAAGCATAATTAATAACAATAATGACTAAATGTATAGAGAGCAGAACAGCTCGTATCAAATTAAGTCACAATTGACCACAAAATAAGCTCAATGCCTTCAAAAATTGAGCTGAAAGTAGCAACAGGATTAAAAAAAATTAAAACTCTAAACATAGCAGTTGCATTAGTGCTAAATTTTGAAAATGGTAATTCAATTTTATTTACGAGGCAAAATATAATTACATTTAAATTCGAGGGAACAGAATTTAATTCTTATTAATGACAGAAAGACTGAGTGAGATGCTTTAATGCCAGAGAAATTGTCTTACGTTCATGGATGGGAGAGAAAATTAGATTCAGCGTTAAGCATTTTCCCCTGTTACAAGTCTCATTTGTGTAGCCGGAATTGTTTCTTCTCTGAGCAGCAGTTGCTTTTCAGCCCAGAAAGCACAGCCCCGACTTCCAATTAAACATCAAAAGGAAATGATCAGACTGGCACTATTTTTGTATAGGTATGGTAAGGGTGGGAAAACTCAAGGTTAGAATTTCACCTGAGGAATAATATCCACCGAGACATGACATTTCCTGTACCCCTTCCCAACGGCAAGTGCTGGTCTAAAAATCAAAGTTCAGAATAATAAATATCAGCAAGATTTGACACAGAGGCAGAGAAAGAAGTGGAGGTGTCGGAAGGGTGCTGAGACGAGCTCACCCATTGTCTGGGGAGTAGTGGGGAGGTTAAAACACAATGAGATGGTCAGTTCCTAACATTTAATCAAAGACAGAAATTGGGTCCAGACAGGCATACTGCTCTATACTGCCAGTGTTAAAGGTTGATAAACCAGGAGCTGGCAGCTTTGTAATGTAGCAGGCTGTCCTCTGACAGCCCTGGAACATATCCCACCAGAACTCGAGCTCTTCCGTATGTAAATATAAGCCCTTCTGAAATTAGGCTTCCACGTCAGTTTTCTGTTTGGCCTAAGTTGGTATCTTACACAGAATTTCTGGTTGTCTTCCTGAATCAAGCTGCTAGTCTGATAACATGTAATTTATAAATAATAACTCTTCTTTGAATGAAAATTTTACAGAGCTCCTTCATGTATGTGCTTCCTGACTGATTCAAACAACAAATCCATAAGCCCCTGATATTGCAGATAGTAGTATTCCCAGGAAACCAGGGTTCGAAGAGCTCAGGTGACTTACCCAAAGACACTCTAGGCCAGGTGTGGCCAACACTTTTTGCCCCTGGGCCAGATTAGAAAGAAAACTTTTTTCACGGGCTGGATGAAATATTAAAATTAAAAAATGTTAAATACAAAAATGATTCGTTTAAATAAACAAAATTGTATTATGTAATTTGTTTATGAATAAATGTGAGTGCAAAATATTTTTAATATACAATATTATTTTAATAAAAATATATTTCAATAAAGAAATAATTATATACCGTATAAATATCCAAACTATCGCAATCAATCGAAACAATATTTAATTAATAGAATGAGCTTGAAGGGGTTATATCGCAAATAAAACAATTATTTCACTTTACAAACAGCCTGGACATGTTTTCAGTTATCAACTGCAGCTATTTTCTATGCTACAATACCACTTGATTCAGCACACTTGACCACAAAAATAATGAATTGTTTGACCTTGGGTGCACACTGGCAAACTCCACCTAAAAGAATGTGGGTTTCACATTGCTGCTAAATGTCAAACAGTTCGTATCGAGTACAGATGAGTACAAAAGTTGTAAATCTTTATAATGGAATTTTTTTAAAAAAATGAAGTATTGCGAATCCATTCAACCAATTATTGGAAGTTAACCCTAGATTAGTCACATGTGGAATTCTTTTCCGCATATCACTGTCTTCTTAAATATCTCGATTTCCAATAATCAAAGATGCTTCTGCTTTTGAGTAGCTGAGATTTTAAAGTAGTGGAGAATATCCTGACCTGTGGTGGTGCAGTGGGTAAAACATTGACCTGGAATGCTGAGGTCACCGGTTCGGAACCCTGGGCTTGCCTGGTCAAGGCACATATGGGAGTTGATGCTTCCTGCTCCTCCCCCCTTCTCTCTCTCTCTCTCTACCTCTCTCTATCTCTCTATCTATCTTTATCTCTCCCTCTTCTCTGAAATGAATAAATAAATAAAAGTGAAAAATAAATAAATAAGGTAGCAGAGAATATTAAAAATTTAATCACGGGCCGCATAAACTCATTACGGCCCGCGAGCCATATGTTGGCCATGCCTGCTCTAGGCAGACAAGGATTTCAAATCCAGCCTGCTCTGTCTTCAGAGCCCATGTTTATCCCCTGCATAACTCTGCCATTAGCTCTTATCAAGGTTTATGCTGATACTGTTGAGTCAGGTATGAGATTTATCAAGTCCCACTTCCTTCAGTACCGCTTCCAGGAACCATGTGAATTGGATCATGACCAAACAGTATGCTGGGCAATAACACCAGGGTTCAAGGATAAGAGCAGTTGCGCTCTGAGCTGATCAAGGTGGCTTCTGGGGGGAAGTGGGATGTAAGGTAGGTCCCGGAGGTTGGATTTTAGTTGGCAGAGACAGAAGGAGGAGGGAAGCACCTGGCATCACCATGTGGAAGTCAAGATCTGCACAAAGATTGGACTGATCATGGCATTTTCTAGGAAAGACTAGTAGTCTGGAGTGGCTTAGGATATTTGTTGTAATAGTGAGAGGGGAAGAGGAGAGAGAGGTTGGCTGGTGTCCATTCATAAAGGGTCCTGAAAAAGTTTAGGTTTTATCTGTGAGTGGGAGCCACTGAAAAAATTTAAGCAGGGATGCAACATAGTTATATTTGGCTTTAGAAAGCTTACTCTAACATTAGCATGCAATTTGAGGTACCTTGGGGACATCTGGGTGGAGGTGTCCAGGAGAGAGAGATAAGCACATGACTGGGTGGAGCGGTGGCCCTTTCACAGGGATATCAGGGTTGGAAGTCTTCAGGAGGAACATTGAACATCAGCTGTCTTTTCAGCTCACCCATTTGAGTCCTTTCAGTAGGGTTTGAAGAGTGGTCCAGCCCTGGCTAAAAGTACTCATCCTAGTCACATTCTTTGGTTTCTCTGCTCACCAGCCCTTTCCTAGCTTGTTACCCTTCAACAAAGTCAGACCCTGTTTGAAGGTCTTCTCCAAGCTAGGTTTGAACACCGCTAATCAAGAAGCCCAATAACCTCCAATTAAGATGAATAGCAGTGGCCTACTACATCTTGTGATAGGTGCTTCAAAAAGCTTGAAATTCTAGTCCCAGGGGGAAAGGTGTGGAGACCACCACACAGCAACATTCTGGAATCCACTTTCCTGCTTGGTTTGAAAGCTTCCCAAGCTCCTTGAGAGAGGTGAAAGGCCGTGTGGTTTCCAAGGCTCATTAGCTGGCTGCCGTCTGGATCTGTTGGATGGAGCTATGGCTGGGAGCAGCTCTGACTCTCGGGTGCCAGGGATAGAAGTTGCAAAGCACGGGAGAGTGGCTGGGGTTTGGCCTCAAGGTCAGAAGGAGACTAATTACTGCGAGGAAGTCAGAGGCTCCTTTCCCCTTCTGGCTTCTTCCTGAAACCTGCACTGACAGTAAAAAGCCATCTGCCCAATTTAGTGAGAGAGGAAGGGAGGGAGAGTAGGTGCTATATTCCAACCAATTTGTTCAAAACATAGGGCTATCTGGCCTGTGGGAGGGAAAGTTAACTCATAATTAGTTTACTATATGCCAGGAGTGGGGGCCAATTTTGTGCTCATTTATGCATTGGCAGACTTGAATTGCTTGAGGATAGGAATAATTTGATATAATTTCTGACTCCCCATTCTAGGAGTATCTGACACATAGTAGACGTGGAATACAGGGATGGGCAAAAGTAGGTTTGCAGTTGTTCATGTGGCAAAAGACATGCAGGGTATGATTATTACAATAGCTTTATCAACTGTTTCGTGTACGTACAACTATAAACTTACTTTTGCCCACCCCATATTTTATTTTTTCTTTTTTGTGAGGGAGACAGGAAAGGATAGAGTAAGAGAAAGAAAAACAGAGAAAGAAAGAGAGAGAGGGAGGGTGAGAGCGTAAGAAGCATCAACTCATAGTTGCTTCACTTTTGTTGTGCACTGATTGCTTCACCTACATGCCTTGACCAGGGATCGGAAGGGTTCAAGCTGAGCCAGCGTCCCTTTGGGGCTTAAGCCAGTGACCATGGGCTTTTCATACCAGTGACCTTTGAGTTCAAGCTGGCAAGCTTTGGGATGATCCTCCACTCAAGCCAGCAACCCCTTGCTCAAGCTGATGAGCCTGTCCTTAAGGTGGTGACCTCAGGGTTCCAAAACAGCAATCTCAGTGTTCTGGGTCAAAGCTTTATCAACTCTACCACCACCGGTCAGGTCACCCCATATATTTTTAAATCAGTTTTAAGACTCTGGTAGGTAGGTCTTATTATTGCCATTTTATAAATGACAGAAATAAGAGTCAGAGGTGTGCAGTATTTGTTTCCTATAGAAGGAAAGTAGCAGAGCAGGCTCTTCTGTTCAGTTTGCTTAAATCCAAGCCTCTGTTCCATGCAAGATCATAAAGACCATTTCCTGTTCTTCACAGAACTCATTTCCTGTGTGAGATTCACTGTAGAATGCCAAGTTTAATCTGACAATAGCAGGGCTTTTGAGGCAACACTAATAACCCTGATAAAGAAAAGTCTACATAAAGTGCTTTGGTAACGCAGGAAGTAAAACCCCTTCCAGCTGGGGCACTGGAAAGAGGCTTCATGGAGCAGGTGGCATTGGAGTCAGGACTCAAACACATGTAGAGTTGAACATGTGTAGATGGGGGTAAAAGAGAACCCAGACTGTGGAAACAGATGTGCAGAGGCACAGAGGAAGAACCGAAGGGTGTAGTGAGGCTCTCCCCACTCTTAACCCATTGTCTATCTGGGCCTTCACATAACTGTTTCCTAAGGCAGCTGTCAAGTTCTGGCTCAGGTACTGACATGCATGTCACTGTGCATTCCTCTCACAGGGCCCCAGTTTTCCTGTTTATAGAATGTCAGAGATTCTCTGAGGTGCCATCTCATGCTCTGACCACAAAACTGCTCCTGTGAGTTCTCTTCCCATTTTTGTCTCTTACCCCTAACCCTGCCTAAAGAAGACACCCTGGCCAGAACCAGGCCCCTGCCTGCCCAATGTCAGCTTTCTCCTGGCTTCCCCTCCTTCTTCTTCATTTTCCCCGTTCCCATGGCCCTTTGCCTCCAGCTCTTCTTCGTCACTCATAGCTCTCGTGTCTGTGTGTCTTCCTTCCACATCCACTTTGCAAAACCCAGGATCATCCCAACCACTCACCATCTCTGATCTTAGGGCTGGACTCCTGAGTGCCAAAAGCCAAGTCATATCATGTGCATGATCTTTAGTATCTCTTGGGCACTTCCAGGTACAGTTCTTGTACTTTGTGAGTTATTGGTCTTATTACCAAGTGGTTCTTTCAAACATCCACATCTGTTCATCGGCATCCTGCTCAGCATAGAATTCCACCTCACTGAGAACACTGAAGCATTAGTTATGTGCTTTCCCAATATCGGGGCCTGTCCCTTACACAGGTCTCTGCCTCCAGGCCTCTCCCCAGAAGATACGGTGCCCACCAAACCTGTGCTCCAGAACCAGTCCCCTCCAGCTGTTGAGAGGCACTTTAGTTGTTCACATCACCCCTTTGCTCTCCCCAGTATCTCCAAACCCTCTCTATGAAAGAGTGCCCAATACTATGCACATGACGTGGTGCTCAGTTAAGCCTCATATGAACCTGAGATGTTGGTGTCTATGCCCTATTTTGCAGCAGAGAAAACTGAGGCAGAGAAAGATGAAGTAAGTTGCCCAAGTCACACAGATAATTGGATGGATGCATGCATGCATGCATGGATAAATTGTAACTGGGTAGCTGGTTAGATGATTAGATAATTGGATTGATGGACAGGTGGATGGGCTGATGGATGGATGGAAGATGAACAGACAAATAAACAAAAGGAAAATAATATGATGAACATTGGGTCAGGGTGAGGAAGGAGACTGAAACTCTGATTTCAGGGAACCTATAATTAAGCTGGAGTGATGATCTATTACATAATTTACAGTCAGGGAGATGTGTCATATTACATCTGATATTTTACTTAAACCTGAGATTTTGCTTGAACCCATAATTTGCAGACCAAAAACCTGTGTTAATAATAGTCACCTTTTATTCTAGCTAAGTATCTTTAAGTAAGTTGCTTAATCTCTCCAAGTGATTTCCTCAACTATTATTTGGGAGTGAAAACGTCTTTGCAGGACAGCTGTGAGGATTTACTGAAATAATACTTGTGTGCCACCAACAATGGTTCTACATTTTCTCCTTATTTTTGCCTCAAATGCTGTGTAGTGTGGCTCAGACTTAAAAATGTACCAGGATTTCAGAGAAATCCCCCAAGCTGGACACTAACTCAGAGGAGCTAGAGATGAAACAAAATCCTAGTGGGAACCATTTTAAATTATTTAACCCTCTATTAATATTTTTAAGGTCACTCTTTGCACCTCAGGTCCTATGTAAAATAGAACAATTTTTCTATCATTTCCTCTGCTTTATAAGCACAGACTTATTAAAGAACTTCCCAGGAGGTTTCATGGGCCAGGGCTCTATCCAAACATCTCTGGAATTTTAAAAATAGCTTCACCTATATTTGTTCTGCTCAGCAGGAAAGAATGTACATAAATCCTTGGGTGGGGTCCCCTCCATCCCTCACTCATGTCAACTTTGAGCATCTTTACAAGTTGAAGAAATTTTGTGGGGAAATCACATATAAATCTCTCCCTTTAGGACAGAGGTCCCCAAACTATGGCCCAAGAGCCAAATTGCGGCCACCTGAGGCCATTTATCCGACCCCTCCCCCCGCACTTCCGGAAGGGGCACCTCTTTCATTGGTGGTCAGTGTATGGAGTACTGTATGTGGCGGCCCTCCAATGGTCTGAGGGACAGTGAACTGGCCCCCTGTGTAAAAAGCTTGGGGACCCCGGTACTAAGGTTAGACACAAAGGAGAGTAAGCTTGTGTGAGTATATTTAACCTAGTAAATTTTGTACAATATGGCACTGAGATAGAGTTGAGCCAACTGACATAACACCTCTTCCATAAAGCTTTCTTTTTTATAAATTCATCTGTTCTTTCAACAAATATTTGTTGAAAGTTCATGCTGTGCCAGGCCTAGAGCCTGCTGCCAGGGAGCCAAGACCAATAAAAGCTAGAGCCTGCTGTCGTAGGGGCTTCCAGTCTAGAGAGAAGACAGCCATGTGCACAGGTGAGGCAGGGCAGAGGTGGGGTTGGGGAGGTGTCTAGGACAAGAACTAAGGTATTCTTGGGCCTCACCTGACTCATGGCCAAGGACCTGTATAGTACAGTCAAGGACTTTATAGGCTTGGAAATTTAGAGCAGTGGGGGATTTTCACTTGTTTTTAAGAGAGCACCTAGGCTACCAATATAGCTTCTAACTGTGTTTTGAAGGTCTAGGCTCGTGGTACCATGCTAGGTGACCAGAAAAATGGCTTGATATCCAAATTTGGGGGCTGCTGCTAGGAAAGCAAATATTTCACTCTTCAGGACTATGCTTCTCTGCCAGGTGACTAGTTGTGCTGATTCAGGACATCTTAGGTCCTCATCATTCAGACGTATACATAACATAGTCTTCATACAGCCTTTCACATATACGTACTTACTTACGTTATCACCACCCACCCTGTTGGGGACCATTATTACCCTCCCCATTTTGGGGTGAAAAGTAGGGCTCAGAGTAATTGAGTAATTCTCTCAAGGACTGCACAGGGACCCAAGGAAACTGGGGAGTCAGAATGTGAACCAGAGTCTACTGTGTGGATTGTGTATTCCGTGGTACTCCAGAAGAGTCCTCACAGGCCCCGACTCTCCAGCATTTTGTGAGCAAGCTCTGACATTAATCACGGGAAAGCCAACTAGCATTTATCAAATGCTCACTTGTTTTGGGTGTGTTGCATAAATCAACAACCAATCTGATCTTCTGACTTCAGTCTGGTATACTTGCCTCTCCACCTCATTTCCTTTCTTACAAGAATATGGGTGCACGATTTATCACATCCCCGACTGTGCACCAGGCACTAGGCTAGAAGCTTCACCCCCATTCGTGTTAACTCATTTAATTGATTGAGATCATGTCTGCCTGCCATGCCAGAACGTAAACTCCCTGCGGTCAGGATAGGACTGTGTCTGTCTTCTGCACCATTGGATCCCCAGGGCCCACTACAGTAAGCACTACAGAATTAAATGACAGTAATTCCTACAATTCTCCACAGTGGTGGGTGTCACCCCTGTTGACATCTGAGGAGACCTGAGACTAGAGAGGAGCCATGACCCAAATTTACGTAAAGCACATAAGAGCTGTCAGAGCATGCTCTTTGGCATTGTCCTATCTGGTTTTCACCCACCTCTCTGGAAAGTTCGGTCTGCTTTGATGTCAAAGCAGAACAGAGAAGGAAAAATAAGGGAATTCCTTTTATTTCAGGGTCAAAAAAATATTGAGATATATATGAATAATAACAGAAGTGCCTGCAGCTTGAGGACAAATGATAAAGCAGCATCTCGGGCTTCTGAGATGCACCAGTGGGTCTCTTCCACTGGGGTAGAGGAAAGCCTGGACCCTGACAGGTGGAGTGACCCATCAGTTAGCACCCCATAAACATCAAGGTCACCCTGTTCAGGCCCCTTTCATTAAACTGTGTAGGAGCTCACAATCCAGCTTGTAAAGGGCTGGCGGAGGGGTGCTTGGCCACCAGGCAGCTGGAGCCCCAGGCCAAGAGAGCGCACCTAGTGTAAACTGATGAGGAAATGCAGTGTTTGAATGGACAGCTCTGCGATCTCCAGACGAGAGCAGTAAGACCGTGTGTCTGGGAAACTGCATACAGGATCTCATTTCATCTCACATCAATCCAGAGTCTGATGTGGATGTCACAAAGGATAAGCAACAGGGCCAGAAAAGGGGGCAGATGTGCTTGAAGAACCGAAAGTTCCCCTCCAGGGAAAGGCTACCCCTTCGCCTACTCATTTCCTTATCTGGAAAATGTCTGTGTTGCAGCATTGCTCTGAGGATTGTCACAATGAGGAAGAAGCACCAGATGACCACATGACCTTGTAGAATTCCCTCCTGCCGCCTGGCTCAGGAGCCTCACCTCTAGGAAAGATAATAGCCAGGTGTTCTCACGGCATTGTTTTGACAGTTAAATGAGAAATGGTCCTTGAAGAGTGCTTTGTAAACTATAAAACCTGATGTAAGTGTGAATTATTAAATCAAAAAACAGCTTTCCCACACATTACCCCATTTGCTCTAACACCTGCCCTGTGAGATGGATGAAGTGGGAGTTATTATTCCCGTTTTACAGAAATGGAAAGCAAAGTTTGATGAATTTCATAACTTGCAACTTGCAGGTTACCCAGCCAATAAGTGGCAAAGCCAAGGGTAGACCCCCAATCTGTCTGATCCTAAGACTCATGGTTTTTATTCATTGCATGTATGCAGAAAGGTACAGAAGTAAGTAATGGCTATAGATTATCTGGGTAGCTTTGGGATGTCGGCATCAGTTTGTGCTTCGTCTGGATTGTGATCTCCTGGAGGGTGGAGATCATATCTTCTTTCCCTCTGGATTCCTAGGAGCAGACATAGTCTCTGGCACATAGTGGGCATGGAATATTGCAGGAATAAATGAATCAGTATGAATTTACTGATAAACTACTATATGTCAGGAACCTGATACCCACTAAAGTAGGTGCTATCATCATCCCCATTTCACAGAGGAAGAAAATGAAGCCAAGGGCAATTGAATAGATTGCATAAGGTCAAATTACTGGCAGAACTGGTATCTGGAGCCACTTCTGATTTCAAGTCTCATGCTCCTTCATTCCCACAGCTTTCAGACTAACAAAGGAAAAGCTACCTGTTAGGGAAGACCTGAAGTCAGTCAAGGGAAAGTGTGCCTGCTCTGCTCTCTACCCCATGACCTTCGCACACCCTGCTGCCTAAATGACCAAGGCTGTGTCCCCCACAACCTGTCCTTCTCCTGGCTCACCGCTCAGTGCCACCATAAACTACCACCTAGAAATAGTGCTGAATATACACAAACAAACGCTAATCTTCCCTCCCAGTCTCTCAGGAAAGTTCTAGCCCTGAGTGCAGGCTCAGCCTCTAGAGTCACCAGGGGCCATTGCACTAAGCAGTGCTGTGCAGAAGGGATGCAAACTTCAGAAACAGGTCATGTGGAAGACTGGGACCTGAAGACTGTGATCTGTGTGCAAAGAAGGGAAAGAAGCTTGAAGGGCACCCTGAGAAAGCCCCATCCCAGGAGGGCTACTGGATGGAGTGACGTTATTCCATATCTCTCATTTCAGATATTTCCATGAGGGCCGCTCACTAGAGATAAGCAGATAGATAGTCCTGGACCAATTTTCAGCCAGACTGAGCAGGGTGTTCGTGAACTATTGTACATTGTCAGGCACCTACTTCCCCAGGCACATGCATGTTCATCCGTTATCCAATAAAACTTAAGTAAGGCTCTGTTCTGTGCCAAGATCTGGGTTGGGTACCAGGCACAGAACTGATCAGAAGGCCCTGGCTGGTTGGCTTAGTGGTAGGATGTTGGCCCAGCATGTAGAAGTCCTGTGTTCGATTCCCAGTCAGGGAACACAGGAGAAGTGACCATCTGCTTCTCCACCCTCACCCTCCCCTTTTCTCCTCCTGAAGCCATGGCTTGAATGAGCAAGTTGACCCTGGGCACTAAAAATGGCTCCATGGTCTTGCTTCAAGCACTAAAATAGATCAGTTGCCAAGCAATGGAGCAGCGGCCCCTGATGAGCAGAGAACATCCTAGACAGGAGTTGCCAGGTGGATCCCAGTTGGGGCAAGTACACAATTCTGTCTCTCTGCTTCCCTGCCTCTCACTTGATTAAAAAAACAAACAAAAATGAACTGATCAGAAGAATTCAATCCAGCCTCAGATGTCCCTCGTCTGATAGTGAGGCAGACACAGAAACAGCAAATCACCCTACCACACAGTGTGGAAACCCAGGAGCAAGAGAATAACCATAGGGTGACTTGAAGCAGGCTCCTTGGGAAGAGGGACACCTGACCTGAACCTGGGAGTAGATGATGCTCTATAACCTGGAGGGCACTTGCAGACCCCCATAGTCTTAAAGCCAAAGGGACCTTTGATACCATCAGGTTCGCCCCACAGTAGATGAGGAAACTGACACCCAGAGAGGGTTGGTGACCTTCCCAAAGTCACATAGCAGATTAGTGGCTGAGTAGACACAGACCTTGCAAACCTGGTCCTTGGATTCCTAGTCTACAGCTCACTGTCCTGAGAAACGTTTCTTGAGTTGGTGACCTTTGCCATGCCCTTTCTATCACCCGTTCCACTGAGTGCCCGTACAGCCCTGATGGTCAGCACAGATGCTGTGAGGCAGCATCGCTACTGCCCACACTCAACACATTGACAAAGTCAAGAAACCTGGTCACGGTCACTCCGCTCAGCAACCGGGTTTCAAAGAGCCCTGGTTGAACCCATGGTACAGTAGCCTCCTTCTCTGGGTAGCTGAGGGCTCCAATGTGTTACCTCATGTAGCATCTCCCATTTCAGGTAGTGTGCCTGGTAATGTGTCTGGCATTGTAACACACCATAAATGGGCAACTCACTGTTGTTTTTTTAATTCTTGAACATTTTAGCCATTGCCTTGTAGATTCATACAAAAGATCTGAGCCTCTAAAATCTAATTTTGTTTTCTTTCCTTTTTCAAAAGTACATGGACTATTATTAGCTTAGAATGGAGTAGAAATGGGCAAATACAGTTTGACATGGGTGCCAAATAATTTAGTTTGAAAGAACTTCAAGATGTTGGGATTTTCATTTGAAGACGGTTGGGCTATGAGGCACAGAACCGGGTCAGGGTCTCCATTGGGTCCTGGCCATGGGTGCTCTGCCCATTTCCGAAAAAGCAGTTATGTTTGGGAGCCTTCACAATCTCTGCCTGAATAATTGTGAAGCTATGCTGACCCTAGGCCCATGGAGCTTGTGAATCAGGTCATGGGCATGTTTGTGAAGGGCTGGGCAACTCCACCCTGCTGTGGAGTACCCCCACCCCATCTGTTTGCTTTGGATAAGAAGGGCCATTTAGACCAGTGATGGCAATCTTTTGAGCTTGGTGTGTCAAAATTTGCCAAAAAAATAAGCATAACTCAGGTGGTATGTCACTTCAAGAAAAAAAACCATAATTTTGCGATATTTATAGTTTAAATAACAAAAATATTTTGGCCTACAGACCTCCAGCACAGAGTGTTTACACTACAGCAAATGTTTTATCCTCAGCTACTGCACCTGCCCGTGCAAGAGTCGAGGATGAAACGTCCTTCTCGGCATGCGACCCCACACTTCTCTGGTATGCGGCTGCATGCGGCCGCGTGTCATCGAAAATGACTATGCGTGTCAGCTGCTGACACGCGTGTCATAGGTTCACCATCACGGATTTAGACGGTGCTTCTAAATGGAGTTGCAAGAATGAAGCACTGAGCAGGGGGACAGGGCAGAAACCCAGCAGAGGCACACAGCTGGCACCCAGAGTACACGAGGGGACTCAGGGTCCAGCCTTTCCTTTACCCACACCCACTTGAGTCCAGGCTGAAGCAGCATGCAGGCCCAGGACCCTTCACGGCCCAGCCAGACCCACAATCTCTTCTCTTGGCAATCGGGGGCTCATCCTCACTTTGTTTTCACACATAACTGGTTTTTAATTAAATTTGACTTTTTCTCACATCTGTTCAGCAGTGTAGTCCCCTTTGGAAGTGGCAGGCACAGAAGTGGGGACAGGTTGGTGATAAGAAAAAGCAGGCAGAGCAGAGCCCGTTAAGCCATCCTATTTTGGTGAAGAACAGGCTTCCACCCAGAGAATTGTTCTTGTCCGAGGGTCATTGTCCATGGAGATCAGCTTCTCAAGCCCCAGGAATCCAGACTGCTCACAGAAGCCAAGGAAGGTAGCCAAGTATGCCCCTTCTTCCCAACAACAACTTACTTGGTGCTTGTTTTCTCTCTCTCCTTCCTCTGCTCCCTCCTGACCCTCCCGTTCCCCTCCTCCCACAGAGATCTGTGCTGCTGACTGTGGTGGACACGGTGTGTGCGTGGGGGGCACCTGCCGCTGCGAGGACGGCTGGATGGGGGCAGCCTGTGACCAGCGGGCCTGCCATCCGCGCTGTGCGGAGCATGGAACCTGCCGCGACGGCAAGTGTGAATGCAGCCCCGGCTGGAACGGCGAGCACTGCACCATCGGTATGGCGGCCAGGCCTCGGGGACCTTCTCTGGCCTGCCTGGTACCTTTGTCTTTCGGGTACTTCAGGGCCAGGACTGGACCCTTACCGCATGTGGGAACTGGGCAAAAAGTCCTTTCATCTGGTGACACTATGGTTGGCATTTTCTAGACACCAATTGGACTTAAACTCATAAGTGAACACTTTTTACCTCCCTTGCTCCCAATCTGCATTTCCCAGATACTAGGTAGCAGGTTAGCGTGCCTTGCTATTTAGCCCTTCCCAGGCCAAGTGCAGTATAGATATGTGTTAAGGAGCTGTGGTTCAAGAATGAGGCAGAGGAGTTTCCCTTACCAGCTGTGGGCAAGTCCCAATGCCTCTCTGAGCCTCAGTTTTCTCACCTATAAAATGGAGATAATAATTCATGTAAAGAGTTTAGAACAAGCTGGCACAATACAGCCATCATTACCATATTCACAATCTGGTCGGGAGGGGTTGGGCCTAGTTCTGAGTCCTCCATAACCACTGGTCTGCTAGGTCTGAGCTCCCAAAGAGGTCTGGAATCCTGGGGAACGCTTCCCACAGGCCACATCTGCATTCCATTAGGGTCTCCGACCCCTCCCACCTCTGTCCTCGGCTTCCGTCCTGTCTGCATTTGTCTCCTTTCCCCTCTCTTGGGGGCTCCTCGGCACCACTGGCCCCTGCTAAAGCAGCACTGCTGGCGGCTTTCAAAACAAGCAGATCACTCCGTTCCCTTCTTTCTGCCTTTCCTGCTGGTTTTGTTGATTTTAAACACAGCCAGACATTTTGCTTGGTTTATTATCTGGAATGAACACTCACCAAAAGCTTTTTATTGAATCAACTGGTTTGTGTATGTGTGTTTTAACTTCTTCCCCTTCCTTTTTTTTTTTTAGAGGAAGGGTCTGTGATCAGATGGTAAGCACATGGCTTTAAAATGCAGGATTCTAGGTGCTTCTCCAGCTCTGAAATTCACTTCTTGAGCCTTACAGCAACTAGGAGACAAGCCCCAAAGCTTTGGGGGACAAAGAAATTTTGAGCAAATGGAACTAGCTGCATCTTATCTTGTGTTTTTGGTGTTTTTATTTTTTATTTTTAGGCTCCATTCCTATTATTTTGTAGCCAAAATTTAGTTTGTATCCATCATCCCTGCTCTTCCAGCTTCACTCTGTTTAAAAGCGGCTGTGGAATACCTTATACTTATTACTATTAATAATAATGGCTTATAATTTTGGAATATTTGCAATGTGCCAAGCACTGTGCTAAAGGCTTTAACTGCATTGTTTCATATTCCTAACAATCACCCTGTGAAGGCACACATATAATTTCCCTCTTTCCAGGGAACTGAGGCCAAAGGCCACGTAACTTTTAAGAAATAAAACAGGAATATGAGGCTCGGTTTTCCGAGCTGTGGCACAGAGGCTGCTCACAGCTGCTTGCTCTGCAGTCCGTGGGGGACAAAGCCCAGGTTTTCTGCAGAGGCTCCAGCTCCTGTTCTTCCCAGAGGCTGTGTCTTCTTACAGCACTGTGCTCAGAGTTGCACACCGGACTTGCTGGCCCACACTCTCAGCAGGCACTCAGAGCTGATGGCGGCCCTCCCTGCTTTTCCTCAGCAGAACGTGCCGCACGTCTTACTGCATACATTCTTGGTTTTTCTATCTCACTTACAGACTCCTCCACTCACCTTACTGAGTTCCCAAAAGTTTACACATGTCAGACTTTTATAACAGAAAAGCATCTCATTTGAGTCAGACAACAAGGAATTTAGGAAAAGTCTCCCTTGGTAAGGTCACAGGTGACTGATGACAGGGCGTGGGGGCAGGCTGTGCCCCATCTCGGTGTCCTTTCGGATGTTCATCAGCCTGGCCTAAGGAATACCCCTTTTGTTTTGATGCCAAGAAGTTAGACTATGCCCCCCTCCCCATCTCCCCCTTCCTCTCCTCCTCCTCTCCCATCCTCCCCACCTCTCCTCTTCTCCTCCCCTCTGCCTCCCTTCCTCCCCTGCTCACCCTATTGTTACTCTTTAAGAGCAACTTCCTCCTCAGGATTGTGGAATTGCTGATGCTTCTTCCCCACCGGATAAGAAATACATCAAGGCGAATGTGCACTGATTCAAGAGGGAGGTTGACAGTCATAAATACCAGAAAAATGTCACGGGACATTGAAGAAGTAATGAGCTAGTCATAGTGGCTCAGATGAAAGGACACTGGCTGGGAATTCTATTACCTATCATTGTGTGATGAGCATTTTCTTGTCCCTGTCTAATCTCCCCGCATGGCAACTGCTCCCCACTCCCCCGTGGGTCTCTGCCTGTGGCCAGCTGCATCCTACTGAGAAACCTCACCCCTCAATGCTTAAGGAACACGCCCATAACCTTAGGGACACAAGGGCAGGACTAGGCTGTGCAAAGGAGGCAAACAATGATAATGCCTTCCTTTTCTCTTTGGAATGGAAATGAGGAGAAACTCCTTTTGAAATCTGTATGGTAGCAAACAGCACTTTCCTAGTTTTCCGGGGCAACTTGATTCCCTGAGGGTCATTTAGGAAAAGAACAAAAGGCTGATGTGAAAAGTTGGAATTCAAAGTGTTACATGTTCCCTTATTACAAGATTATTATTAAACTGTAGGTCATTACACTGTCACTAGCTCATGAGCCGTGGTATCGATATGTCCCACACCAGAGAAAGAGCCAAAGTCCATAACCTTGGTTCAGAGATCTCCACTCATGGGAGCAGGAGCGGGGAGGGCCTGTTTGTTCACACACTGCTGCCCTATATAAACAGGAAAGAATGACTTGATTCGTTTTAACAGCCAGCAGAGAAGAATAAGACAGGCCTGCACTCCTCATGGGCAAGTCCCAGAAGGAGAACCTTTTTTACACTAATGACATTACCCAGAGCAGATTATTAAAGTAGGAATTAACTATCCCCTTTGGAGGTTTTGGTCGATGTTTCCTTTTAGGGAAGCTACTTGCTTTTTCTCAAAAGAAGTCGGTTTTCAGAATAAAAGGGAACTGGACATTGATATTCTCTTTATCGGGCAGGTTTTTTGTTTCTGGTGGTTTTTTGGGTTTTTTTGAGGTTGCTTTTGATCTTTGTTTTTTGTTTTGTTTTGTTTTTTATTCAAAAAGTAAGAGTATTAAAAAAAAAAGTAAGAGTATTTTACATTAAATTCTAATTCCTTATGTTAAGAATCATCTGTCTCTACATCTTCAAGAAAGGTCAGACAACACCAACACGGTCGATGGGACTTCTGTTCCTTCCTGAGTCACAGAGTGGGGTGGCTGGAGGAGGCCTCCTGGTGCCACTGAATCACATACCTGTCAGCCTGAAGCTGAGTTACCTGCTCACAAAAAATATCCCCAAAATAAAAAAGGATTTTTTATTTTTCTTTTCACTCGTCACTTAATACTTATACTTGTGTATATCAGCAATTTTCAACCTTTTTCATCTCATGGCAGAGAAGCTAATTACTAAACTTCTGCGGCACACCAAAAAATATATTTTGCCCATCTGACAAAAAAAAAAAAATAGGTATATTTTTTATTCATTCACACTAGATACCTATTGTTGTGTTGCCTGTTGTCATTTTTTTATTTAACAGTCTAAAGGAAAAGAAGTCAGTGCCCCTGACTTAATAGGTATTGCATGTTTTTAAAATTCTTTTGGCACACCGGTTGAAAATTGCTGGTGTATAGGGAACCCAGTTTTTCTAGTCTAGAAGTTAAGGTAAGATGGATTGATGTGGATCTATTTCTTAAGTATATAGGCAACATAGACCCATCAAAAACATATTTTTGATGTCTTTTCCAGAAATTTTATAGCTCTCTTAAGTCTGGAGCTTGACCTCTAATTTCTTTAGAGAAAGCTGCAAATCATACTTAACTTTAAGAAGGTGTTCAATTTCTTTTTCTATTTCTTTGAAAACACTACTAACATTTTGGATCACTTCTATGATAGTAATTTTATTCACTTCAGTGCCGCTTGTCTATAAAGTCTCAAAACACATGTGGGAAATGCCAGCTTCTGATTACATTTGTAAAATTCCAACCTTGACCCCAAAGCTGTGATTATTCAAGATGCCAGATATACAGAATTATTTACTAGGCTTCAGGAGAGCTGTCCAATCATATAAATCTTGATTCTTAAACAAATTCTCCTCTGGGAGTAAAGATCAAAATAATACTCCAGTGATGCAATTACTAGAGTGAGCAAAGCCAGATGAAGAGAAATTTTAAAGAAAGGCCACAAAATCTTCTAGAATTCTTTGTCTACTTTTAAGTGGTAACTCTCAGAGTGTTTTTGTTATTTTGTTTGTTTTTTATTTTGTTTTGTTTTTTGGTAATTAGTCCTCAACAGAGAGTTTATAAGTCACTCACAAGATATCAGCACCTATATGATAGCCCTATGCTTACCCTCCTCAAAAGCATTCTCACAATAGGATCTGTGACCTGACCAGACAGGTGCTGACAAAGAGAAAGAAAAAATGGACAGGGGTCTACCCCATGTTATCAGAGCAAGGGTTTGATTAGTTGAGGAATCTGGGAGATTTTAGCCCACATGTGGTAGGAGTAGGGAACTGGAAGAAAGTTAGTAGGCCTTGTGAGTCCTTGTCAGGATGGGTGCCATTGGCCACTTACCCATTGATCATCCAAAGAGAGAAGAGCATTAATGTTTCCAAGATCTTAACAAGAACACCTCTTAAATGGTTTGTCATTCGTCTGAAAGAAATTTAGATGATTACAACCACACCAGGCATCATGTACTATAATGATCCTTGTTTAACCTGGTCTAACGTGATTCAATGATACAACCATTAAAGTCAACAAAGACTGCTGGAGAATAAGAATGAAAAGCCTCTTGTCATGTTCTCCATAACCTTTGGGGGGGTGGGGGGCTGAAACTTCTTGGGATTATCCTAAGAGAAAATTTTGTCAGTACAGGCATATCAAGGAAAGAAGTTTTCATGTTGAAAGTTATAGAGATACTAAAGATATCTAAGACCTCATAGGCCAAGCTCATGCCAGAGGCTCTGAGTCTGTATCATCAACAGCTGTGTGCCACCACTTTCCCCAGCTCCTTGCAGTGATAGGAATGCAGGAGCTCAGGAAGCAGGTGTGCAGTGCTGAAAGACTAAGCATGACCTGAGATGAAGAGTGACTCTACTGCCATCATCTTCATCCTGGAGTTCTGAGGAGAAAGATAAAGGAAATTTGTGAAGTCCTAAATCCACCATTCATAACACAAACTTATGGATGTTGTACATTTTGCCATCTTTTCTTAAAGTCAGTACTTTAAAATCATGCTGAATTTTCAAGTGACCATTACTCAAGGGCATATGTGCCAAGATTTTCAAACAATGAAATCAATAATAGTATGGACTTCTGAATGTGCCTTTTTTTTTTTTTTTTTTTTTAATTTTTATTTCATTCATTTTAGAGAGGAGACAGAGAGAGAGAGAGAGAGAGAGAGAGAGAGAGAGAGAGAGAGAGAGAAAGGGGGGAGGAGCTGTAAGCATCAACTCCCATATGTGCCTTGACCAGACCAGTGCAGGGTTTTGAACTGGCGACCTCAGTGTTCCCAGGTCGACATTTTATCCACTGCGCCACTACAGGCCAGGCTGAATGTGCCTTTTTTAAATAAAGGGTATTGGACTTCAGTGACCCAGTTTTCACTTCCATTTTCAATAGCCAAAGAAAAGGAAGCTCTGTTTCATTCCCAGGAAACGGTTAGAGTTAGTATTGACTGGCCGTTATCAGCTTTGGACTCATAGTGTGGCTTGAGGTCACCATATAACGTGAACTCTTGATTTGTGGAGTCAGAATGGGAAGTTTTGAATGTTCACTTTGATCTCCTGAAACTTACTATGTTGATTGCAACCTGAGTCTACCTCAGTCACCACTACTGGCTGCTGTTGCTGCCTACAATCTGGAAAAATTAGTAAGCATTTTTAAAAGGTATTTTAAAATCATTTACATTTAATAGAGATCTCTGTTATTTTTTTAAAAATTTCAAAAAATAAAATGGCATTAGAAGAGAGAGAGTTCTCTAAAGGCAGCCCCTGGGCTTGGGGAAAGTAGCCTATAGAGTGGTAATAATCTCTACTCATCACCAGAGCTAAATTTGGAGACAGAGTTTCTTGTTGGATAACTCTCTCAAAGCGAATGCTCTATGGAGGTATGGCCATTTCTATCACACTGATGGTGTCTCATTCAGCTTAGTCATCCTTCCCAACCCTGTGAACAAAATCTAGAGTCTAGATTCTAGACTCACTCCATCTTTTCTGTACCTGGGTTCAGAGTCTTTACAAGAATGTCTAACTATGACCCTCTACAAAGCTCTTCAGATTTGAAAGCTAAGAACAACAAACAGCTAAGCTGAGAGATCCTGCATGTTACTGCTGTCTGATGGCATGTCCTGGGGGATGATGTCTAAGAAATTTTAGATCACTTTCCAAAATTAGATGAATGAGCTGGAGTAAGATGAAAGAGACAGATGAATCAAGAATCAAGAAAGTCTTCCCCTTGGCCGGGGTTGTTTCCTGGACTGTTCTATAGGTGGGCTGGCCCTGTTTGTCATTGTTGGCACTCCACAACTTCGTTCTCCACTCCTGCTTAACCAGCCACTCTCCTTCATTTCCCATTAGAACCTGTGATCTCGTGGACGCCACAGCACCTATAGTAATGAAGGGGTAGCATGCGGCCCAGTTACAATCTCCTCTTCCCAATTTTCCACTTGGTTGTGCCTCCAGGAACATATTTCATTTTGAAACAGAGACTACATGGATACCCACACTAAGAACAGAGAGCTTATTATCCACCAGTCTTCTAGGCAGATATCTGTTGATGAACAGCAACAGTATCTATCCTATCCAGAGGACTGAAAAAATAAAATGTATGGTTGTTTTATGAAGAGAGTAAGAATGTCCTCACAGTTTGTAGAACCCTAGGGCTTCCAGGTAAGGCCCCACCATTGCAGTCTAGTCCTACATACAGACTTTTGATTCTCGTATGAAATTGAGCTGAGTATGGGGGGTCAGCCTGGCAGAAAGCAACAGGCCCTTCAGGAGACAGCGAAGGACTTTGTGGGACCACCAATGGGAGAGTCATGGGAGGGGGGTGAATGGGAAGTTCCTCAAATGATGACGGCTACAGCCTAGGTGGGAAGATGAAATAGTGTTACTGATTTATTCTGGGAAAGAAGACATCTGCACAGCCACATATAGGCACAGTAGGGTTTATTTCAGAGCAGCATTTGCCTCCCACCCTCACAAATAAGGAAAACCTTAGGCTGCCAGTCATTCAATGCTTGGATGCAATGCCCCCACCCGCATTGGGAAACAAAGCATACATCATTCTGCCTTTTGAGTTAATAAGCACTGGAACGTGGTCAGGTTTTCTGTTCTTTTTTCTATTTTCCATTGACCAGCACTTCACAATCTCTAAAAGATACCCATAGAAGAGAGGCATCTTACTCAGAACACCAGGCATTCTGCATTCACGTCTCTGTGGGCATATGTGTCCACAGAAAAGTCAAGCCCTACAAACATATAATCGAGTGCTATATTTGACCAAAAACTCAACCCACTTCCCTGGCTCATATCAAAAATGATTACACTATCACTTAGTTCTGAGCTCCAGCTTCCTGGATCCCCCTCTGACCGGGCAGGGTGCACTGGCTCTCAGCCCCCTGCTGCCCCAGGAGGGAAGTTGGCTGATGTTCTGGGTAGACAAAGGGCAAGTTCTAGTTTTCCATCAAAGCTGAACAAATGTGACAGGACAGGCATGTGGCCGCTTTTGCAGCTTCCCATCTCCTTTTCCTCCCGTTTTCCTTATCCATATGTCCTCTTGTTTTATACGATTGTATTTGAGTTGAAGTTCCTTTTGGCCCTCCCTGGAGAATATGCTTGCTCTCCCTCCTCTCTCATGTTATTCTATCTTTGATTTTATTTCTCCACCGTGGCAGGGCTGTCCCCAAAGTGGGGTGCCTCTCCTTTGTCTCCCTAGCACCTGGCATGGTTATGTGGCAGGCAGTGTTGCACCACTTGATCCTACCTTAAATGTCCTATCTTTTATTTCCCAAGCGCACTATCTGGATAGGGTAGTTAAAGGTATGGTCTTCCTTCCACTATTTTCCTATTGTCTTTGTGTGTGTGTGTTTGTGTATACGCATAAAGAAGAAATGTGCATATAAAAATGTATATATCCCCCATAAGCATGGTGTCCAGATACTGCCACATCCCCAGCTTTGTCACAGCATCCACTGCCCAGAGGGCGGGTTTTTGGTCACAAGGTGAATGATGGACCTGGAGTGGTATTCTTCCCCAGAAGTGCTCAATCTGTTTGTGACATTACCATAGTGCTGTTGTCCTTCCCTCCCCATACACACACGCACTCCTCATCCTCTATCCATCTCCTGTCACCCTACCCATCCCTTATGGCCCCTGGTCCATTAGAAACAAAGGTGGTAGGAACCAGAGTGGGTGGCCTGAGAGAAGAAACCCCAGAGAAAGCAGAAACTCCTGCAGAGCTACATTTTATTACTGTTGTGTTCATTCGTCCAACGACCATATATGGGGAACCCCTCATAGTAGATACTGGGTTAGGCTCTGGAGAAAGGGGAGAAGCAGACCCCTGACCTCAGGGAGTAGATGGTCCTTTGTTTTGTTTGTTTTCCTTTTCAGAGGCCTGACTTTGGTAAGTCTTATCTTTGAAGAGTATTCCCCACAGGCAAAGTTATTTCTTCGTTTTTGAACATTTACATTCATTAGGTAGTGCCTCATTTTCCAAATAGGCCTCTTTACTCTAAGAATAAGTCTCAGGATGATCAGATATGGGTGCTCCTAAAAGCCAAGCTCCTCAAGGAGAAATACCATGCCTATTCATCCTTTTATCCTTAAGTCCTAACAAAGCACCCGGCACAAAATATGATCTCAGTGGTTAAGGACTCATGCACTGGAGTCAGGCTACCTGAGTTGAATCCTAAATTCAACACTTAATGAACTGGGTTCCTTAACCTCCCTTCACTTCAGAGTCTTTATGGAATAGAATTGTAACAGGATCCACCTCATAGGCTTGGTGTACGGATTCAGTGAAATAATGAATGTAATGCTCTTAGCAGATGGGCAGGAATGATGCTTAACAAATGTTAGCTGTGATATTTTATCATCATGTGCCTGTTCTCACTCTTAATTTGGAGAAAGACTTCGTTAACCAGCCTAATTTTTGAAATTGTAAAGAAAAGGCTAGATTGGCTTTTCATAAGGGAGTGCAACTTCTGTTTAAAAACTTATGAAAAGGATTTTGAGGAAACAAATTACTAAATGTTTTTCAACTGGTACATCTTTGCCAAATAAAGCAAAGGTGTTACTGGGGCCCATCAGATGGATGCCTGGCATTGAGAAGCTAAGTTCCACACACTTTACACGTTGGTCTTCAACTGAGAATAAAATCCTTTCAGCAAGAGAGTAGTACCTGAGTTCTCATTAGGAATTTCACAAATAATCATCAGAGGAATTGTGAGAATAGATTAAATATAATAATGTTACCATCTAGTTGGTGAATTTTTCCTTACTATATGAAGTAGTTCACATTCATGAGTCAGTGAATCTTAAATTGATTTAAAAGATAAATGTTTCTTGGCAAAATCTAGGTCTGGACCAAACCCCAATCTGGCTGACTTTCTTATATGATTGGTGCTAATCCTTAAAAAAGAATTCAGAGACCTGTACAATGCTAGCTCAGGACTTGTCAAAATAGAGTGTTTTGTGGTTCAAAGCCAAGCTGGCTTCCATTCCATGCTTTCCAATTGCATTGGTAGAGACTAAAGAAAACAGCATTCACTCAATGAATATATTAAGCTCTTTCTAGGTGCCAGAAAATGTGGCTACCACACAATAGAAATAGTCTCTTTTATACATTTGCCCACAGTCTAGCAGAGAAGACACTAATGAAACAATTCCAACAAAGCGTGATGAGAGATATGATAGAAGTCCAGGGGCCACTTAGCAGGGTGATCTGCCTAATTCAGGCAGGGCTTTGAAGACCAAGATTGTGAACTTTTGTGTAAGCAAATGAGAAAGATCCTAAAGGTTTTTAAAAGAAGGATAATGACCTGATGACATTTGTGATTTGAAAGAGCTGAGTGAGAATTTTGGGGTTACAAAGAGGCCATCTAGAGTATTGCTATTAACTAGATAGTAGATGATAGTGACCTTGTCTAGGGAAGAAATTTTAGTGATGAGAAAAGTACCAGAGGACCAGAAGGAGAACCATAAAGAAATGGGACATTTTGATATATGACAGGTAGGTGTATTGCATAGCCCCTTAACTAAAAAATAAATGGCCTTAAGAATTCAGAAGGTCTTCTAGTCACGCCTGAGGCCAGCATCAAGGGGGGTTTTTCATGGGCTTCAGCAGAAGGTTGAAGATAAAGCAGTCCCTTGTCATTTAAAGGGCATCACATAGTTTGAAAAGCTTAGCCTTTTTCTAAACCTTAAAATTACATTATTTTGGCTCTAGCAAATGCCTGGCATGAGTCTTTCCAGAGGGAATTGTTAATGTCACTTGGGCTGTCTGCATTATTGATGAGGTTCAGAGTTGGTGGAATTAATGAGCTTCAGTAGTGGGTAAGGATAGGCCTATTGCTTAAAGAAAGTCAGCAAGTCACCCCAGAGGAGGCTTCCTCCTGCTGGCTAATGGGGGTGTGATTATCCCAGAAGCAAATTGCTGGATAAAAGCAAACCTCATTCAACCCACAGCTCCTCAAGGTCCTTCTGAAACCCTGAAACTGATAGAGTAGTGCAGACCCTCAGGACATAGCTCAGTCCATCTAAAGGAACTGACTGTGGACAAAGTGTCCCTTGATTTTCCATGGGGAGCTTCCCCTCACTGAGAACACCTGCTCTAGGCATTATCAAAGCAGTGCAGAATATATATGCTGGGCCCTGAGGGCTAAGGCCCCTCAGAGGGCAGGGCTTCCCAAAGTGGGTTTTGTGGAATGGAGTATCCCATTCTGTAAATGGTTGTGGGTTTAGAGGGGGTAATCTAAGGTCAAATTGGAAGATATCCTAATAAGCTAATAAGCAAGGGGTGGGGGGAGGGGAGTAAAGAGGGACAAAAATTAACAAAATAAATAACAGGCAAAAAATAAATAAAAAAGACTTCTCAGTGCCTTTAATATATTAATATTGAGTGTGACTTTCCAGGATAAGACTATAGGAGGCAATGTTTTCCAAACTTACTTGATTGCAGAAGCTTATTTTTGAGGACCTCCTAGAATTAGTATTCCACAAAATTCACACTGAGAAGTATTGTTTGAGATGTCAGCCCCACTTTAAATCTTCCCTGGAACAAAGTAGGGTAAGTAGAATATAAAATTCTTGAGATGAGGGGATATATCTCATCTCTGTAGACCCACAAATTAACATAGCCCTGGCATCCAGTAGGTGTGGAGTTAAGTTTATTGAAATTCAGAATGAAGTCATCAGATTTAAAGTTGCTTTGACCCTCTCACTGGGTTGGTTATACTGGAAGGACTTAACAGATCATCTTGCTCAAAATCTCACTTTATAGATGAGGAAATTGAGGGCAAAAGAGGAAATGAAACTTTTCCAAGATCACACAAGTTAGTCAAGCAGTAGGTACCAGCAGCTCAGCCTCCTGTTTCCCTCATTGATTCATTTCAACAAGTATGTATTGAAGCACGAATTAGGCCCAAAGTCTCCCTTATGGAGTTTACATTCTAGTGAAGGAAGAAAGACATTAAACTATTACAAAATTAATAATTGTTAAGTATACTTGGCACAGTTGCTCTCAGGAAGGCCAGGGTTCTAGGAGAGCATGGAACAGTGGCCCTGGGCTGGGACACATTGCCCTGAACCCCTCTCAGTGCCTCCTACACAGCTGCATATGGACCCCATGTCCCTGGACTTGCCTGAGGTCTCTTTGGCAGGGTTTTCATTCATGAGGACCATAGCTTTTGACTCAAATGTTGACACAATTTAAACTGGCAGAAGGTTATTTTTCTGGTTTGTGAATTCCTTAGTGAAGTTATATAATATTAAAACAAATCCAGTAATAATAAAAGCAACTATCATTTATTGAATACCTGCTTCTGTTACCCACAGTGCTAAGTAGTTGACATGCATTATTTCACTAATCTTCTCAACAAGTCTTGGAATTAGGTTGTTATCTCTGTTTTACACATGTGGGAAGTAAAATATTGGTGCTGGGATTTGAACTGAGGTCTGTCCAGCTCCAGAATCTACAGTCTATTCCACCACATGATTTTTAAAAAATGTTTTAGGTTTATATATTGTGAAATTGGAACTGCCTAGAAAGTCAGGATCTGAAAAATATAAAGTAATTTAGTTTAGAAATAACATGTGAAGTGTGTAGTACAGTAGCTTAGACCCTCAGTGTATGGCAACTGTCATTGTCATTATCGTCCTGAAGCATCTAAATCAGGGGTTGGCCAACTGCAGCCCACAGATCAAATCTGGCTCATTACAGGTTTTTGTAAATAAAATTTTATTGGAAGACAGCCATGCTCATTCATTTATAAATTATATGTGGCTGCTCTCAAGCTAGAATGGTAGAGTTGGGTAATTGCAACAGAGATATTATGACTTACAAACCTAAACTATTATCTGGAGCTTTATAGAAAAAGTTTGCTGACTCTAATCCAGATAATTGTCTCAGTTTTCTCTGTTGTCTTTCTATAAGCCCTTACCTGAGGTTATGGGTACAACTTATGATATTATTCAAAATAGAAGGCAGAGATGAATACAAGACAGAAATACTGTCTCGGGCTTTATCACGCATATACTATCTTACTTATTCCTCTCAAGAACCCCATTTTATAAGTTGCCTGAGGCTCAAAGAATTAAATAGGGCCTACGTCCTACAGCCACTGAGTGGCAGAGCCAGCCTTTGATGTGGTTCCCAAGCTTGTGCTTTGGCACAAGAGATGTTCTTTGCATCTTGCAAGGGGCTACCTCTTAGAGCAACAGAAAGCAGTTTACTGCCTTTATTATCATTTGGACCTCATTTCCTCCGAGACTCATTTTAAGTGCAAATGAGGCTTAATTGACAGGAAGTCCAAGCTGCTTGGACACAAATTTGAATGGGACTAATTGGGGGACAAGGGAGACATAATTGTTTAGCTCAAGAGGGGTGGCTGGTGTTAACTGCTGAGTTAGAGCACCTGGGTAGTCACCTGCATGTTGCAGCACTGCTCCTGCGCTTTTACAGCTAACTGCTTTCTCAATCCCTTCTGGGTGGCAATGCTGGTGGCTTCTCACCTTTCCCAACAGGCTTTTGCTGTGCAAAGAGCACACAGCCCACACTTGCTCCCAAATTTCTCGGGGAATCACTCCCAGGCTTGGCACACGTATTCAGTAAATGTTTCTTCCATTGAATGGAAAACACAGCAGCCAGGGTGATCGATTGCTTGCTGGGTTGAACATCTCGTATAAATGAGCATGTTCTTTTCTTTTACTTTAGAGTAACAGTCAACTTCCAAAAGTCCTTGAAACACTGGAGTTTCAGATTCTAACTGATCGGGCATTTAGTGAGTGCCTACCTTGGCCTACGTCTCATACCAGACAGCAACATTCACGTTTGTCGCATTTAAGAATAATGAATCCATTGCCGTTTACTTCCTGGCAGAAACTTCCATTTGTAGCCATGCTTGTAGCAGTTTGCTGCTCGTAATAGTCATTTAAGTTGTATAGATGACAGAGTCCTTTCACATCCATACCTCTCCCCGAGGCCGAGCAGAGGCAGAGAGAAGACAGGGAAGGTATGCCACTGGAAGCTGGTTTTTGATAGCTCCTCTGAGAGTGGTTGACAGGTTAGTTAAAATAGGGACTTGAATGAAAACGAGTGGCAAACTAGAAACTGAAGCGATTCATAGATTCTCAGATGTAGATTTCTGAGCCACACACTTTGAAAAAGTGGTCATCAAAAACCTGTAAATCTCTTTGAATAGTAATAATTAAAAAACAAAAACCTACCCGCCCTATGATCTAGTCAAAGCAGAACCCAGGCAGAGTCTGAGCATTGCCTGACCGTCTTGATTAAATCATCTGTGGCCCTCAGACAGATGGCTGCTCCTATGTTCGGTTCCCACCATATTTTGTACATCTCCCTGAGGGCACTTAGCAGTGAAATATTTTGCTTATACAAATCTGTCTCCTTTGATAAGCTACATGCTTCTCAAGAATAAGAACGAGTTCTTATTCATCTCTGTACCTCCAGCGCTGGCCCAGAGAAGGTGCTTAATAAATGACAGGCAGGCAGACAGATGTGCAGATGAACTGGGCAGGGGACAGCCAGCCCCTGTTTGCGTTTGCAGTCACAGATGGCCCTGCTCTGTCTCTCAAGTCAGTCAGCAGCACTCCTCTGGGCGCAGAGCCCTTCTTAGCACCCGCAGACAAGAGGCGAAGGAAAAGACCCAAGGACCCTTCCTCAGAGCAGAGACAGTTGTTGAGGAGCAAATAGGACAAAACAAATGAAAGGCTCAGGTCTGATCCGGTTGACCTAGTAACAAGAGCTGGAGAAAGGTGCAGCCTTTAGAATGAGACCCAGAGGTGCGGAGAGAACATGAGGAGTAAACCAAGAGATGGTTTCTTTGTTCCAAACAGCTGCCAGACACAGGAAAAATGAGTGAACGGGAACAGAGATTAGGCAGAAAGATCTGTTGGTCAGATTCCAACAGGCCTACGTCCACTGACTCCTGTTCTGGAGTCCTCATCACTTTTGAAAGAGGGGATTTTAGGTGGAAAGGGTATAGGTCTCAGATCTAATCCTGCCACTTCCTGACTGTGCCACCTCCTGACTGTCCTGCCTCCTGGCTGTGCGTCCTTAGCAGGTTCTCCACCTCTGCGTCTGGCTTGCCTCAGACTCAGCGGCAATTCTAGTGATTCCAGCCTTCCTGGGTGCCGAGGGCACTGACGACCTGATGAATGTGAAAGCATTTTGTAAGTTGGCAGGTGGAGAGTGAGTGTGTGTGACTGCAGTGGGCTGTGGCCAATCAGACCTCAATACTGTGTGCTTTGCCTTGCAGAGGGCTGCCCTGGCTTGTGCAATGGCAATGGCAGATGCACCTTGGACCTGAATGGATGGCACTGTGTCTGCCAGCTGGGCTGGAGAGGAGCCGGCTGTGACACGGCCATGGAAACCACCTGTGGTGACAGCAAAGACAATGATGGAGGTAGGGTTGTGGCACCCAGGAGCCCCATGCATCTCTGGGATCGGGGGAGGCTCAGGTGGAGGGTGGGCATTACTGAGTTCACAGGCCACCATGCACCAGCTGTCCAGTCAAGGAGGCCTGCAGGACAGGCATAGAACTGGGCATGTGGTCTAAGGAATGAGTGCACGTCACTAATTGTTCCATTTGAATTAATTAAAAATAAGTAAATAAAATTAATTACCATCTGACAGCAAGTAAAGAGGAGAAGGTATACGGGAGGAAGAATTTTCTAACAATTCAATAGTGGAATGAGTTCCCTGACAAAGCTATGAGATCCACCTCACTAGAAGTGGAAAAGAAGATGTCATCCAATTCTGTGTCATAAGAAGTAGCAGAAAGGATGCTTCTCCAAGGTTGAATTACCTATCGTCAAGGTTCTGTCTCCTCTGATTCTGGTGGTAATGTTCACCCAGTGGGGAGCACCTAAGTGCCAGAGAGTCTAAACCCTAAGGAAGGGAGGCCTAGTCTTATGGAACATTTATTACCTAAAAGTAAACAGATTAGGGTTCTAATTCAAATTTTTTGAAGCCCTGTGTATCCTTAAGGGAGCTACTTGACGTTTGGGCCCCATGCTTCCTGTTTATGGAATAGAGCGGTTGGATCCTGAGGGCTATTGCAGTCTGTACATTAGTGCCAGAATTAGCCTTCACCTTTCTGTCGTGGTAACTTGGATACATACACCTGTCATGTGCTCTGTTTTCCCACTGGGAAGATGGATTGATTCTTCCTGACTCTATCAATCTTGGGAGTTATAAGGAGAAAGAAAAGATAGAAATATAAAAAAAAAATAAAATAAAATAGTTAATCCTTCTTTATATATATATATAATTTTAACAGGGACAGAGAGAAAGTTAGAGAGAGGGATAGATAGGGACAGACAGACAGGAACGAAGACAGATGAGAAGCATCAATAATCAGTTTTTCATTGCTGTTACGACACCTTAGTTGCTCATTGATTGCTTTCTCATATGTGCCTTGACCATGGGCCTTCAGCAGTCCAAGCAACCCGTTGCTCGAGCCAGCGACCTTGGGTCCAAGCTGGCGAGCTTTTTGCTCGAACCAGATGGACCCGTGCTCAAGCTGGCAATATCGCGGTCTTAAACCTGGGTCTTCCGCATCCTAGTCTGACACTCTATCCACTGCACCACCGCCTGGTCAGGCTTAACCCTTCTTTCTATTGATGGTCTTCCAGCCTAGTCCAAATATGTTTATGCAGATCCCTCGTATTTATACCAAGAGACTTTCTAGTGTATAGCAGAATAGGAAATCAATGGGCCAGAAAGTTTGTATCCTACCCTTTGGGAATTTTCTACTTAGAGGGATTCTATGATTTCTTTCTTTCTCTGTCTGTCTTTCTTTCTGTCTGTCTTTCCTTTCTCTCTCTCTCTCTCTCTATTTCTTTCTTTCTTCCTGTTTTAGCGCGTGTGCGCGAGAGAGAGACAAAGAGGAAGGGACAGAGATAAAAAGCACCAACTCATAGTTGTGGCACCTTAGTTGTTTATTGATTGCTTTCTTGTTTCTTATATTTACCTTGACTGGGGGGCTCCAATGGAGCCAGTCACCCCTTGCTCAAGCCAATGACCTTGGGCTCAAGCCAGCGACCTTGAGCTCAATTCTATACTTTCAAAGCACTGTAAGGATTAAATGGCCAGTTTTGTGCTGTTGTGATTAGTCCAGTTTATTTGTTTTGAGTTGGCGGTAGCAACCTGGAAATATCTATTCCAGACTACAGGTCTTTATGTGAGCCTGTTTTCATTCCTTCTATCTGCTGCCTGTATCCAGGAAGTAGTCAGGCCCACCCACCCAGGCCTGGGCTCATGGAGAAATTGTTGACAATAGTTCACAGGGATGGGCCTTGGCTGCCAGGTAGAGGTAGTGGGCCCATGTTCTCTTCCTGACATCTTACAGGATTGAAATGTCCCTTAATCAATCGGAAAGTTACGCAGTTCACTAATTCTTGTGCTCCATAAATACCTAGAGTTCCTGTGATGGGGCCAGGCCCTAGGCATAGAGATGAATAACTCTTATGCCTGCATTTTAGGGACTCAAATGAGGAAGAATGACCCAAAGTTAAGTGCTAATGCAGTGGTTTTCAACCACTGCACAGTGTTCTTTAGGTAAGATAAAGTGCAATATTTGCCCTTCAGAGGAAAGAGATGTTCACCTAAATCCTCTGCAAAATTTTCTCAGCAATCCCCTTCAGTTTGACAGTGTAAACAATTCTAGTGACCAACAGGAAATTCATGTACTAGGAGAGAAGGGCAGAGGAGCAGCACCAGGAAGTCATTCTCTTCTCGAGGGTCCAGGGTCTTGGCCAAAACCTTGAAACAGCTTTTGAACATGGGGGTAGCAAGAGAACTGAATATTCTTGGGAACTGTGGGGAGAAGGTGCATCTCCCCCACAGCACATGTACAAAAATAAGCTATAAGACAAGGTTCATTTATTCTCTCACATGAAACTCAATGCCAGTGTATCTTCCGTTTACTGAGGTTCAAAGCCAGTCTCCCACTCCCAGCGCTAGAGCTCACCCCATGTTTTCATGGTGGAAGAGCCTACAGCCCCACAGCTTTGGTGGGAAAAAGAGCTTCCTGTCATGGGAAACCAGGCCACTCCAGATGCCAGGGGAGCAGAGCCTCTTCCAGCTGCTCTGAGATCAACCAGTAGGACCTGGGAGAGAACAGTACAAAAGTCCCCAGATTCTTGATTAAGGAAAATATACCTCTTATATTTATGAAGCATGTTATGGGCTGGAAGGTGCTTTTATTTTGTTGAAAAGCCACATAACAATAGCACTGGAACCTGAGTTCATTCACTCACTTGAAAAACATTAACTGAATGTCTGCTCTGCCTCCGGTCCTGCCCTGGGACCTGGGGCTTCAGAGACAAATAAGACTAGTCCCTGCCCTTCTGAAGTTCACAGCCCGGAGGGAAAGAGAGACAGCACACAGCAGCAGTACAGGGGGATCATTGCTAACGAAGGAGCAGCCACTAGTTCAGCTGATACCATCACACATGTGGATACCCCACTGGAACCCATGATACGAGTCTAACTGGAAAGACCAACCTGGGTCCTCATGATTGGAAAGACAACTAACTGGGGAGACCAGATTGTGAGGGAGATTGGTTTTGGGTTCTCAGCTGTGAAATGATGAAACGGGTCAGCTCTGGGCCCCTCAGCTCAGTGGACTCTCTACTACTTGGGGGAGCCAAGGGAAAGATGCAGGGGGTTCCACAGTGGTACAGATGAACCGCCCATGTCAGCGGAGACAGGGACCTCCTCACTGGGCTCTCTATCACCCTGGGCCTTGGCCAGATGGGGACGTTTTGAGTGAACAGAAAACAGGGAAGTCTGTAAAAGCACACAAGAGTGAGCCAAGTTGAGCTCTGGGCTGTTTTTAGCTCAGTCAAGCACACATGCTGAGTTTCTGCTGTCTACAAGTAAGGACGCTCCTTTCTAAGGGGATGTAAAGACCAGTGAATGTGTCCCCTCTCTCTCAGGAAGCTCATAGTCACTTGGAAGAAATGTTATCCAGACAACTAAATCTAATGGAAACAGAATGAAATAAGTGCCTTTATTTCAGTCAAGATGTGTGACACAGCATAATCCCAAATAAATAAGTCAGGGTAGAGGGAAGAAGTGTTAGAGTGTCACTGGGCAATTGTTCTTGGCTGATATGACTCAGGGCATTGGAGAAGGAATTAGCAGGGTTTAGTGTCAAGTAATATAACTGGGAGAGACAGAACATTGGCTTCAGCTCCCTCTCCTGCATGTTGCAAACAGGTAAACGGGAGCCCAGAGAGGGAATGTGACATCATACACCTCAAAGTCACACAGAAAGTCATTAACATAACCTGGACTGATACCTAAGACTCCTGAGCCATTCCATGTGGCCATGTGAACCTGATAGATTTACACTCCCCCTAGAAATGTAGTATGAGCACATACTTGGATTTAAATAGGCTATCACAGTATCACAAAGCCAACTGGAATATGAGAATGCTAACTTATATGTCATTTTACAGTTTGCAAAGCAATTGTGCATCTACCTAACATCACTGGGAGGCATCGGTATTATCCCCTTACTATTTCCCTATGATGAGGAAACCAAGGCTTAGCAAGCAGAAGTATTTTTCCCAGGTCATATAGCCTGCTAGGGGGCAGAAACTGTTATAGTCTGTCTGGCCACATTAGAGTTTTTCAGGGTACCCAGACTTCAGGCTTATGGTGATGTTGTAAACCCAACTTTGGTTCTTCAGATTCTCTGAGAACTCCTAACTTCTCTTCTTTCCCTATTTGCTAGGGTTAAAGCAGTCCTTTCCAAATTAAACTTGAATTTCAAGCTTCATTAAGAATGCAGTTGCAGTGCTTTCTAAACTGCGAAACCAAACTAACAAAAAAAGTTACACCGTATGACTTAAGTTGGGTTTAGCTTTATTGTTTTTGTTTTCATTTATGGTTGTTGTCTAGATTTAAAAACAAGAAACGGATCCTGAATGAAATTCAGTGATTCCCCCGCCTCCCAATCTGTCAGGGCTGCCCAGTCCATTTTGAATGTCTCCAGATTTCACCCAGGGCACAGCTGGTGAGAGGGACCAGCAGGACTGACTGGCACCAAGGGCCCGACTCAGCACTCACGGTGAATTCCTCAGTGCACCCCAGTTGGTAAAGAAGATGTGGCCTCCTCCCATTATACGCTTTACGAAGCCGTTTACAAAGCCCTTTATGAAGTGCTGTCATTTGCATCTTCTCATGTGTTACACACGAACCTTCTGGTAGGTCTGTTTCTTTCAGGCCTGTTTCAGAGACAGTCAGACTGGGCCCAGAACATGCCAACTGTCTGTAAAATAAGTGTAATAATGCTTCCCTTGCAGAGTTGCTATGAAGATTACAGGTGAGAGATCCGTCATTTAGAGATGATCCCTAGGTGCTGGGCACTACACTGGACACTGCACATGATGACCAGCCCTCACCCCACACTTACAAAGCAGACATTTACATGTGAGGAAACTGAGGCTCTGGAATGGAAGTGTTTTGCCCAGAGTCACACAGAGGGAGAGCTAGGATGAGAATGGAACTGGATGATGTTTATAAAGAAGCCAGAATTAAAAAAAAAAAAAATCCACTGGAATTTAACCAGAACCCTTTTTATAAAGAATCTTTCATAAGCTTCAAGATGTGATGATCTCTTTAGGCAGTATTGCTCCCGTGAAAAATAATCATGGATTGCAATGCAGATAATTGATAGATGCAACCTGGAAGAGAAATTTCAGGGATTCTGAGAACAAAGCTCTCTGTCCTCCTTTCTGCCTATCTCCTCTCACTGGAAAGGAGAGTTCACATAAAGCCATAGAATTTGTTCACCCTTCACACTATCTCTAAACCATGTTTCTTGTGATAACAGATGAGAGAAATTGACCTTTAAAAATCCTGTGTTCTAAGGGACAGATAAAGATTTTGCAAGCCTTTTCAAAGAAGGCACGGAATTTATTATAGCAAATGACAAAAACCTCTCCCAGATGTGTACAGATGAGGTGCATTCTGCCCTCCGCCCCCCAGGGCCTCCCAGGTGTTGCTCACAGCCTGCAGCACAACAGCTCTATGGCCAGATGGCAGGCAGGAGCAAGATGAGGTTGGCTGATGAGCTGTGGAGTGGGGGAGGAGTTAAGCCTGCGGAAAGACGGATGGACTTGTTACACACTCTGCGGGACTATCGATTTAAGGAACCATGCAAACAACTATGATGCAAAGAGTGTGCTAGCCCACAAATTTGACCAACTTGCCCCCAGCTCTGTTTTCGTTTCAGCTTGTTCTCATCGTCCTTCCAGTCTCTGTTTAAGCATTCTCTCTTCCAGGAAATATCCCTGCCACCAGCCTGAGCTGGGTCCCCCCCTTTGGACTTCTGGAGCCCCCTGCTTCCTTCTTTTCTAGCACTCTGTTATCTCTGTCTGACCCTCCAAACATAATCTTTTGGAGGCACAACTCTGTTTTATTCTTATCTGCCCGTTACCCGACAGGGCCTACCAGCCACATGACAGGTGCTATAAGAAAAAAACAACAGAACAGGCCTGTCCCCTGTGCCTCCCTTCTAAGGAGAGGAATAAGTTCTTGGGGGTAGGGGGGCGCTTCATCACATCCCACAGCTCTCAATGGGCCCTGCCAGACTGATCAATTTGAAATCCTCACAGAAGCATTCATTCATTTTTTTACTCATTCAACAAATACAATGCTTTGTGTGCAAGGCACTATGCTATGCATTTGGGATACAGAAATAAACAGGTCAGCTCCTTCTCTCTGTGGAGGGGGACAGGATAGAGAAATAGACATAGCTGCAGAAGAGTACCTAACAGCTGCATTGGGAGAAAGTTAAGGAACCAGATTCCCAAAGCTGCCACTTTACTGACAGTATGATGATGGATAAATCACATAGCCTAAGCCCCAGTGTGTCCTCATTTGTAAAGATGAGAAGCTAGCTGACCACCTTCAACAGAATTCTCATGCTCACCTTTCACAGAATTTCACTTTCTGTGAAAATTATAGCAGGAAGCCACCAGAGGAGATGGGCCTGGGGCATAGGACCAGAACGTGGCTGCCAGGCAGGTTAGCCACAGAGGCTGCCCCATTGACCTTCCACTTCACAGATGAGGACACTGACATCAGAGAGGGGGGTAAGTCACCCAAGATCCTCCCCCCCCCGGCAAGATTACTGGCAGCTATTAAGATCACAAAATGATCAGAAAGCCACTTCTAAGGCAACACTTAAGTTATGGCAGACAACTGCACCCACCCGTGTCCCTGCACCGGTCTGCAGAGGGGGCCCCAGGAATAGCCACAGGCATGGGAAGGACTCCAAAGTTTCTTACACGAATCTTTCAGCAACGCTGAGAGAATGGCAGAACTTCTAATCTCAGTTTTTACATGAATAAGTTCCATCTCAGACATATGGAGGGACAGGACCAAGGTCTCACAGCTAGGGAGTGGCAGGCCCAGGAAAAGAAGTGGGTCTTCAGTCCTCAAACCTGGGTTCTTTTTTCTCCCATATACTCCTGCCCCTAGTTCTCAAGGTCATTTGATACCCACCAGCAGGGGAGACACTGAGCAGGGGTGCAAGGGCAAATGGCATGACCCTTGTACTCAAATTGATGGCACGGAAATGGGAATGTTAGTAGAAACCAGTGCAGCATGCGGTGACTCAGCACGGAGGAGCGGCCTTCATGTTCAAGGGGCACAACTGTGCCCAGTGACCTGGCCCCTTTTCTTTTCTTTTTTTGCTTCCTCCTCTCCCTTCCCCCTTCCTTCTTTCCTTCTTTCCTTCTTTCCTTCTTTCCTTCTTCCTTCCTTCCTTCCTTCCTTCCTTCCTTCCTTCCTTCCTTCCTTCCCTCTGCCTCCGTCCCTCGCCCTCTCCTTTCTTTCTTTCTCTCTTTCATTTAAATTTCTTTTTTGCCCTTCTTCTGGCCATTGCCTTCCCCTCTGCCCTCACTCCCACCAGAGTCCCCTGCTGGACGTGGCATTGTGTCACCCCTCCCAGCCTCGAGGAGCCCGAATGGCCTCTGACTTCTTCTGCTTCTCATCTTTCACAAGGACGGACAGGGAGAAAGGCCTTCAAAACTGTGAGGAAAGAGGAAGTTTCAGGGCTGCGAGGATGCTCTTTTCCAAAAGTTGGAGTTTAGAGTTTAGGAGGGTTTTATTGAAAACTTTTCCCATCGATGTTTTGGGAGTTTTGTTTTGTTTTATGGTTCTCTTCTGTAATAGTGAAGGTCTCACAGTGGAAAAAGCAAATATATGAAACACAGACTTTTTATAAGTCAACCAACTTGTGTGTAACATACAAGTAAGTAAAATAGGAAGTGTTTGGGAGATGTAAATGTTTCCAGATTGGCCAAAGCCAGAAAACCTCAAAACCTAGGTACTGATGTACTTCTCATCTACCTCCAAATTTGCTTTTCTGTCCCCAAAGCATACTTTTTCCTTTTAACATGACTCTTCTAAAACTGACATCAAGGCCTAAGCAAATGAAACCGGAAGATTCTTTCCTGCTATAGAGCAGTCCTATGCCCTGTCTCAGGAGGCCATATGCCTCATTTGAAAATTTAAAGAGGGGTTTGCATGAAAGCTGGTCTTGTAAACTCAGTCTTTGATAAAAGTTGTATGGGCCCTACTCATTTTCAAAATATGTACGTATCTCATTTAAATATGACTGTCTCGCCCCTGGCTGGGTAGCTCAGTTGGTTGGGGCATTGTCCCAATGTACCAATATTGCAGGTTCAATCCCCAGTCAGGGAACATACAAGAATCAAGCAATGAAGGCATAAATAAGTGAAACAAATTGATGTTTCTCTTTCCCCTCCCTTTCCCTGCCTCTCCCCCCTTCCTCTCTCTCTCTCTTTAAAATCAATAAATACAAAAAATAGATATGATTGTCTGTATTAGCAGAGGTTTATCCCACATTTACTACTTAGCAAATATTTGCTGAATAAATGACTAGGGAAAGTCAACATAGGGAGGTGTAGGCAGACAGAATTCTTGGCCTGGCATTAATCACTAACCTGTGAAGCATGCAGTGAATGACTCCTCGGTCCCAGGATCTCTCATAAGAGCACCAAATGTGTGCTATCTCCACTTCAGAGAACCCCAGTTTTCAAGTCCCCTGAGTTCCCTGCTATCCTAATTTATAAGTATGTTGCTGTGGCCATGCTTCTCTGATTCAGTTCTTCAAGGCCAAGCTGCATATAGAAAAAGCTACCTGGAAATGTAGCATAGGGAGGAAGTCACCACAGGGCCAAATGGCAGGTCTGTTATCAGGATACCTGTTCAAGGGAAGCACCTGGCCAGGACCTAATAGCAACTATTATTTCTCAAGCACCTAGGTGCTGGCCATCATGCTAAGGGCTTCACATCCACAATCTCACCGAAGCTCCCAGCACCTCCCTGAGATGGGTCTGATTGTTCGTTTTACAGATGGGCACACTGACATGCAATGCCCGTGCTAAGATATTCATTTGCAGCAGGATAGCCAACTAGATCATCACAAAGATGCTCTGACCTCCAGAAACAATAATTTGTTTTTAAAACTCACTGCTGAATCTGTTTTTAAAAAGGAATGTGGGGAAACCCCTATCCCAGAAGTGAGAATGAAAGTGAAAGCCAGAGCAGCAGGCACTGGGCTACTGGGATGAGCCAGACAACCCTGCTCTCCAGGAGCCCATTGCCTGGCGATGGAGACAGAGACAATCAAAATGACAATCTAGGAGGGAGGAGTGCAGAGAGAGAGGGCGCCCAGTGTGTCAGAAGTATGCAGACGAGCAGTATTTCAGCAAAGCTCAGAAATTCATGTTTCCTACTTAAGAAATAGTTCCTTCAAAAGCTCTTCAGGACTCCAAGAACCTTTTGTACTTCACAGAAACCTGAGTTCCAATCTCTGAGTCAGCTTCTTTGCTGACTATAAGACCTTGACCAAGTTACTTTACCACTATGAGTATCTGGTTCCTTCTCTCCAATATGAGGGTGATGAGGACAACAGTGGGAAGACTCTATGACACTTTCCTTAAAAATGTTCCTTCTAAAGCATTTAGCGCAATGCTGACTGCTCAGTATATGTGGCAGCTGTGATTATCACCATTGTCATCACCATCATACTTATATTAATAAGTATTGATAACAATAACTCCTGGCTAGCCTTCCAAGGTGCCACAGAGTGTTTATAAAGACTAAAAAAAAACTGGCTTCTGGGGACTGTGTTGGTGGTAAACATGAGCAGGCGAGAGCTAATAAAATTTCAAATTAGCCATGACTTTTCACAGCCCTTCAATTGTGCTAGCTGATTTAATGGTCAACGTCCCTGCTCACTGGGATTGAATCATGGAGCATTTCTGCCGTGTTATGGATGCAGCAGCTGAATCTGTCAGGCTAACATCAATAACAGAATGCAAATAACCCTCAGCTCGGCTGTAATTATGTGTTTATGCAACGTCTGATGGGCAGCATGAGAAAGTATGACGGAGCCTGCCGACTGTCAGAGAAGACAGGTGCCTTGCTAGGTAGGCAGTTAGCTGGTGTATCTGAGAACAAGGACAGGAGGCACAAGTTAGGACCCAGGACTGCTAGAGTGATGAGAGTCCTTTCCACTTCCCAAGATGAATCTGGCAGGTAAACAGACAGAAAAGAAAAATGGCCCTTCACTTTAGTGAGCCTGTTCTAGGTTCAGGGTTGTCCCAGTAGAGCCCAAGCTCTATGTCGATTAGGCGTCCCTGATTCAACTTCCCCATGCAGGGGGACACTCCTGCTTATCAGCGGGGCTGGCAGCCTCTTCAAGACTACTCTTGAGGTGGTTATGAGGATGCTACTGATAAGTGCCGAAAAGAAACTGCCACTGGAGGAAAGACACGACCGACACAGAGTTAGTTGCAATAATCACACAGGCAATTTATTACTCACAAATCCTTCTGGCATGCCTGGGTACAGCTTAAAGGGGCCCCATTGGCGTGCTCCTCTAGGCTGGCTTTGGTCAGAGCAGTGCGGTGTGGCAGAGGCAGTTCACGTTCACGTTGGAGTCTGGGCCACTACCACAGCAGGGAACCCCTCAGCTTTAGTACCTTCTCTGGCCAACACCTTCTAACAGGTGTCAATCTACAGTATTATCACCTCAAACCACCTTTTTAGGAGTTATCACCTCAAACCATCTTTTCTGGGAGTTCCTCTCAGGGGACCCCTTTTATGTTAATCTACTGAAATGTTTACGTCAAACCACTTTTTAAGATGTTCTTATTTACATTAATTTACAAAGTTATGACATCAAGCCACAACTCATCTATGTATAACTTCACACACACACACACACACACACACACACTAATGGGCCCTGCTTGAAAGTCAGAGTCTGTTTATCATATCTGCACCCACTATATTACTTCCTACCCATATGGCATAACTTTAATTTCCTTAATTATTTTTAATATTATATTTTAATTACTTTTACACATCTTCCACACTTTCTACACTTCTATATATTTAACCACTATAACATTATATTACTACAACAAGGGTCGTAAAGGAGACTTACCCCTTTACCTGTGCCCAGGACTCTGCTAGATGTGGTGACATATTTATTTAGGTCACAAATACTAACGTGACACTTACTCTTCCTCTCAGAAGAGATATAAGAAACTGAAGCCAGAGAGCTTAAGTAATTTGCCCAAGGTCACGCAGTAGGAAGTTTCAGAGTCAGGATATGACCCCAGACAGTGGGCTCTGGAATTCATACTCTTTACACTGTGTTGCCCTCAAGGAGGGTATAAGGTCTTAGATAACATGCAGAAGTAAGCAAGAAATAAAAGGGATATTTGTCCCAAATTTATTAGGGTGAAAAACACCTTGGTTTCAGGGAGATCAAGGAACTTGCCTGAGGCCACCACACCCCTGAGGTGAATAAGGAGGCTTAGGGGTGCTGCTTCTAGGGCTGGGACTTTCAGTCAAAGAATATGCAGTAGTGCTGTGGTGGGCATCATCTATATTGCAAACCCACCAGGACAGAGGTGAGGGAGGCATGTCAGCAATGAGACTGGGGCTCAAAGTAAGTACAGAAACTCAACCTGAAAGTTGAACTTCAGCCTCCGAGCCTCATCAATCCTCCACCATGTTTGTTAAATAGAATAAAGATAATGGTTTTCTGGCTTTTATGAACTACCCTTTGGTTTTGTTTCCTTATTCATTTCTTAATTTGTTGAATTTTTATTCATTTATTTATTTAATAGTTCATATTTTAAACACCTGTACTTAATGCTGAAGATCCAACCGAGATAACCAGGACAGGATCTAGGCCCCCAGGGTGGTGGGGGAGTTTGCCCAAAGCCACAAGCTAATAAGCAGGTGAGGTAGAGTTCGATCCTCGCCCCCTTCCCCCAGCCCCAGGAACACAGGTCCTTAGACTCTTCTCTGCCTACAGAGCACTCACACGTAAGCCCTGGGCTTTTTCTGCCCCTCACTTTGGGCAGCAGCCTCTGATCCCTGGGTTTGTTATTCATTTTAAGTGAATATATTGTGTGGCTGTAAAATTACTTTGGGATGATGCAAGCAAAAAATCTGTGATCCAGTGGCATTTCTTTCTTTGAACTTTGGGAAGCTGAAAATTGTAACATTATTTTCAGCGCTGAAGAAATCCGTCCATGTGGTAAAGAGAATTTCCCACTAATGGCTGCTTGGCCAGAGGGTAGAAACCATCCTAAACTCAGAAAGCACCAACCACCCCACCCCACCCCTACCAGGAAGCAGATCCCAGCCTGCATGTCCTTACCTCACTGGGGAGAAGCTGAGGATTCTGGTGCCTTCCTGGCATTGCCTCTTCCTCACCGCCAAAAGCCAATCAACTGCCAGGTCTTAATGTTTTAACCTCTTAAATGTCTCTCAAAACCGTCTACTTCTTCCAGTCCTTACAGTTAGTACTCTAGTCTCAGAAACCATTATTTTTTCCTGTCACCCACCAGAGAGCCCCTAGCTTTCACCCCCTGCTTAAGACCTTTCAGCAGCTCCCATTGTCCTTGGGGTAAAATGCAAACTCTAACCTGCCCCAACCCCCAGGCCCAACAGTGTGCTCCTGCCAGTCTCTGCATCTTTACCCTCTTTATCCCCCACCCCTTGCCTTTAGAGCCTAGCCTAAATTTAGCCACTTCCATGTCCAATGTGTTCTCTTAACACTGGGCCTTCATCTATGTATATAATGCCTTCTATCTCTTTGGAAAAAATATAGCACATGTCCGCTGTACACCTGCTCACCTGTCTCTCCTGTAAGACTAGTGGGTTGGGGCCAGACCTGAAGCACCTGGTTCTCCTTGGTTCCCAGCAGAGGCCTTGGCTTATATCAGGCACTTAATAAAGGTTTTCATGAATGGAAAATACAGAAGTGAATGAAGGTATTGTGGACAAACATGACTGATTGAACATAGTCATATCAACCTCATGCTCTGTCACCTCTGCAGATGGTTTGGTGGACTGCATGGACCCTGACTGCTGCCTCCAGCCCCTCTGTCATGTCAACTCACTGTGCCTGGGCTCCCCTGACCCACTGGACATCATCCAGGAGACACAGGCCCCTGTATCCCAGCAGAACCTGCACTCCTTCTATGACCGCATCAAGTTCCTTGTGGGCAGGGACAGCACACACATCATCCCCGGGGAGAACCCCTTTGATGGAGGGTGAGTCCGCTGAATCACCTCCAGGGCAACATGGGGCTGTGGGGTGGGCAGGTGGGGGGGAGACCAGGAGGGTGGGCATGGAAGGCTCTTGATGGAAGCAAGGCAGAACAGCAGCCTTAGAGACCAGCATTTGGAAAAATACGCTATCCAAGGCTTTTGGAATTTCTATGAGCAAAGTTTTGTTGTTCCTGTTGGGTGATAGATGGAGAGAATGAGAAATTAGGGGTCCAGGGGGAATCTTGGATCAATACCCACTTTGCAGTCAGCTATTACCGATTCTGTGGTCTCCAGATGAGCTGAAAGGCTTTAACACTGTTCACCATCAGAAACGATGTCCAGAAGACTTGTTAGATTGGGGGTAGGCTACACCTGCTGGTGTCTGAAGCTATATTCCCGTGCATTCTTTTACAAGTTTTCAATTGTGTCATTCATTGGATTTTTTTTGTTCTGAAGTCTACTCTCTGCCAAGCCCTGTGTTGGAATCAGAGAGATGAATGGAGCACAGCCTTTGCTCCGTGGGCACTCACAGTCCACCACTATGGGAACGAAAAGGAGACAGTTCCAGTGTGGTAGGCCAGAAACATGCCTGCAAGGGACCCTGTGAACATGGAGGAGGTGCTCCTGGGTAGGGGGAAGGCTATTACTTAAGGACTGAGCCTTAAAGATGAGAAATAGCTAGGTAAGGGACGGAGAGGGTGACCCAGGGAAAGGGAACAGATTGTACAGACCCAGAAGCATGAAAGGGCACAGGAGCCAGCAAAAGACTGCTCTCTGCTCCTTGCTGCCCAGATCAGGGTCTGTAAATGAGGAAAAGGTATCCCAGAAGGAGGGATTTATAATAATTTCTTTTGAATGTCTTCCAATGTAATAATGTGTCCTATACACAGAGTTGCCCTAAAGTCGGCACAGTTTCATTGAGCAGTCACAGACAATATACCTTCTACATTCATGACTTCTCGGCTCATGATTCCTGCCCAAGGGGACAGTGGTGTAGGGATGTGGGCTAGGAATGGCGAAGAACATCCTCGAGTTCTGCTGTGAGGGAAATCAGCAGGGCTTTGTCATGGGTTGGGCCTGAGGGATGCTGGAGTTAGGTGCCTAGGTAGATGGTTGTACCCTCCCCAAGTTGGGGAGCTGAGAGCAGAGCAAGGTCGGGAGCAAGGTGGTCATCTTCACTTGAGCACAGGAAGGGCAAGGAAGGGACATACCTCAGTAGGACACCCAACAGGGAAATTCTATTTGTAGGTCATATGCAAATCTGGAGCTCACAGGGAGGTGAGAGCTGGAGATTGTGATTTGGAAGCCGTCAACAAACAAGCAGGAGTTGACACCATGAGCACATACAAGTTTTCTCAAGGAGAAGGTGCAAGGGGAGAAGAGCAGGGACCTCAGAAGCAATCCGGGGAACCGCCCAGCCCTAGTACCTGGTATTGTCATCCCCAGAGTATAACTGGGACTCTAAGAGAAGGTCTCGCTCCTGGGACATGGTGGAGCCAAACTCACACCAGGGCCTTCAGACTCCAGGGCCCATGGTTTCCCCCACCCAGCCCTTTCCCATAGGAGCAAGGACAAGATGGGGAACTGAAGTGGGGCAGGTGCTCTGAGCCCAACCAGAGAGGCGTGATACAAGTGTACAAAAGTGTTCAAACTAGAACCTTTGTAGAGATGAAGGCACTTATAGTCCCCACCCTGCAACCTACCCCGAGAAGATTGAAAACCTCAGAGATTCAATGACCTTCCCAAATTGAATGGCTAGTCAAATGGAAGAGCCAGGAACAGAAATAGAGTTAGGAAAAACCCATTCCTTTATTTTGACTGGAAATGCTCTTTCATCTCCAGGAAGGAGGCCTCTGGCTCTCATTTGTATGAACACTGGGGGCCTTCCTATGGTGTGAGTTCTCTTAAGCAACAGGAAATATAAATACAGAGGGGGCAAAAGCAGATTAACAGTTGTGAGTACACAAAACAGAGTTTATTCTTATGTTATTACTTATTGATTATTATATTATTTTCCATACAAACCACTGTAAACCTACTTTGCTCCATCCTATATGATTCCAACCAAGGGAAATATTATTTGCTCACCCTTTCTTGACTGGACTCATTATGAGATCTGATTAGGGCTGTGGCTGGTTGGCTTCCAGTTGCTATTCTGCTTATGGGGTCACCTTACTATGCCAGCCTGATCGGTGCTAACGGGGACCATGTACCCCTGTATGTTCTCTGGTCACTCACCAAGCCTGCTGCTTATATGCCTGAATCACTGTGGGGTCTGCACAGGGATTTCAGTGTTGTGGCTCTCACAGGTCTGGCTTGCCTCAAGGAGCCTGTCAAGTAGGTAGCTTGAGAAACCTGTACCAGGAGAAACAGACCTATCAGCAGAAGGGAAGCTTCAGGCCAACACGTGCTTCAGATCCTGACTCTGCCATTGCTGGATGCATGGCTCTGGGCAAGTGGCTTAATATAACAAATATGTAGATGTCAGTCATCCCTCTAAACTGAATCCTTCAGGACAGGACTATACCATGTTAATCATTTGAGCACTTAGTTGCTCAAGACAAATATACATAGATATTGCCTTGCACAATGAAGAAATGGAAAGAAGGAAGGAGAGAGGGAGGGATGGAGGAAGGGGCAGTAGGAAGAAGAATGGAGGGATACATTATCTAGTTTATTTAATTTTATACTGTGGATTTAGAGTCCAGAGAGGTTAAATCATCTACTGAAAATCACATTACAGATTAGTAGCAGAAGCAGGAGTAGAAGTCAGCTCCAACATCATTGTTTATATATCTGTACCTCCAGTTAAATTACAGATGCTTCCAAAGAAGAGACCATTGAACTCTTCAAACCTCAAACACTGGACTACAGTATTTGCTCTACAGATGAATGAATAATGGGAGCTTCCAAATGAAACTATAAACATTTCTTTTACCTCACATTTTCCTGAGTCGTTACATCCCTGCTCCTCCCTGATCTAGATTCAGAGGAAACAGCCGTCTGTCACGACTAAGTATCCCCAAATAGATGGTTATGCAAAACAAGCCCAAGTGACTGAACACCTAGAAACAGGAGGCAGCAGGTGCTTTTCTCCTTGGACTTGCCTCCTTGATGTTCCATGACCTCAATCTGGGCCAGTGAGAGAGTATGCTTATTTGCATGGTCGGAGAAAGCGAAATTGGTGCCTGAGTGCAGGTTGTGGCTTGCTTTCCTCTCTTGTGAAGGGATGTGGAATAACAGGAAGCGCCCAGAGTGTGAGTCTTGGCTTTCCTTCCCACTAGCTGTATGTGACATCAGGGTAATGATTTAACCTTTGTGCACCTGCCTCCAATTATAAATTGGCAATACAAGCAACTATTCATAAACACCGCTGAAAGTGTTAACTTAAATAAAGCCCCTAGCACAGGGGTTGGTACCCAGGTGATCAGGAAGTGGTGGCTTTTATGGCAGCAGCCTGACCTCGTGAAAATAGCATGAGTTCTGGAATTAGACAGACCTGCATTTAAAGTCAGATGCATCTACTTACTAGGTATGTGACCTTGGGGAAATGCCTTAACTTCTCTGAGCTCTAATTTCCTCATCTATAAGTGTGGGGTAATAATGTCTGTTTTGCAGGGTTGCCATGAGAATTAAATGAAAAAAATAAAATAAAATGTACATTAAATCTCAATCTAGCACTGGCCATTCACAAAAAATGCTTACTACTTATATGATAATGGTGCTGCTGCTGATGAAGATGGTGGTGATGTTGAAAAGAGCTTACAACTCCCCTTCTTAATTGAAAGTGAAACTTGAGAGTAACCTGCCCTCCAGCAAAGTCCAGCAGCCACTCAGGGAGTAGCCAAGTTTAGATGGTACAGTCCTTGTGTGGGGAAGGGAAGAGACAGCGTTATGCCAGGCAGCTGTCAGCTGGGGTCCTTGTTAGGAGGAATCCAGTGGCACTTTTCCAGAGAGTAGGATTTCTGATGGACAAGCAGACTTGACTCTGTGCCTGTATGTTAACAATAACAAGGCCTGCGCCTGCCAGAAAGCCCCACATCCTCTGCACCTCGTATGCTGGGCCGCTGTTTGTATGCTCTGAATGGGAGTCCATTGAACAGGTTCAGGGAAGCAGGCTGTCACCCAGAAACCCAGCTGTGTGTTTGACTCAGGGCAATGGGCTCCCTGTGCTCCTGTGCAGCATGCCAGATGGTGCCAGAGGTGCAGGGGCAAGGGTAGCCTCCCGAGAGAGATGGGCAGCAGCTCCCAGAATGTGAGGACCCCAGCCAAACAGAATGGGCTCTGGGCTGGGATGAACCTCTCAGTGGAAAGCATCGAGTTTGACTGAACTCAATGAAGTACTGGCAGATGGACTTTGAGTGAGGACAGCCTCCCTCATGAGCGCTGTCAGGTTCACCTGTGTCCCCAAGCCAAGGACTGTGCCTGGCCCAGAGCAGGTATTCAGTACAGGTTTAATGAAAATAGTGGCTCTGACATTCTGCCAAAGCTGTCCTCAATGCCACACAAAGTGACAGAGGAGTGAATGACTTTAGCTGATTGAAAGTAGGTCTAAATTAGGAGTGGCCATAGTAGGCATAGGAAACACCATCACCAGATTAGATGGCTTGAATACCATCTTTCTTTCCTGGCTTGGATGCCTGGAGCCCATCTACCTGGTGGTACACCTGTCCCCCACCCGGAGGCATGGGGAGAGTACAATGTAGAGTGTCCTCTCTTGAAACTGGATTGTGATGGGAAGGATCCCCAACTAGATTGTCCATAGAAGGGGGACAGATAACAGGGCCCAGACTATGGAGCTTGGGATCAGACAGCTGGAAATGGGAGGGCCGCATAGGATGTATTTTTTTTTTCAAAAAACACTCAAGACAGCTATTTCCCCATCACACAACTTTGGTTGTATCTCTTCTCTTGGAAGGGACTAACTGGGTTGAAAGGGCTGGACATGGGACAGACATATCACTTTAGTGAATAGTGATGACTTTCCAATGAAGGACAGGTTAGCAGGTTACAGGAAGAGGGTCTGACAAAAGAGCCACCCCAAGTTATTTGAATATCAGTTCAGAATATGTTTGAGGACACTGTCTTGTGAAAAAAATAATATTATGTTATCAAATCTTTCTGGGCTCCCCTAAGCCTGGTAGGCTATCAACTTACTCAGGCAAGTAGCTGAGGACAGGCAAGTAGGTGAGAAAGATTGCTACAAAAGTCAGCTGACAGGAGCACCCTGAACCCAAAGAGAAAAGACTCAGGAGTCAGGGGGACTTTAGAAAAAGGAGGGATGGGTGATCAGAGCATTCATCCCAAAGGAGGCAGAGGATCCTATGCTATAGAGAAGGTTGGATCCCATGGAGAGAAGAGACTGGGCAGGCTCAGAGGGGGGCAGAGGTGCCCACAAAACATTAGCTCTATTTGGTAAGTACTGATCCGCACCTACTCTGCACAAGAGCTGCAAGAAGAGAAGGATCTGTACCTATTATACTACGGCCTCTTTGTGTGTCCCAAGCCTTGTCAGTCATTGACCTCCTAGTGCCTAGCACGGGGGTTGGCACAGACTAAACCACAATGAATGGTAGATGAGTGAGTGAGTTAGCTAGTCAGACAAAGCTGAGTGAAGAGATGTGAAGACAAAGTCTTCTGAGAGTTCAAGGCAGGACCAGCACACCCTGTATAAGTTGGTGTCCCTGAGCTCCACACCACAGTGGCTGCATCTGGTGCCCCTTTTTTTCTGCAGCACCAGGCACAGGGCAGCCTCAGGGTGGGCTGTGGTAAATGTTTATTTTTGAAAATGAATGAGCAAGCAAACAAATGAACTAATGAATGAGGGCTGCTATCTGGTAGGAGATGGCTTTTCATCTAACTTCAGGTCGCAGCAGCCTGTGAATGCAGCATGAAATCGGTTTAGTGGGTTGAAATTATTTTCTTAATAAAAGTAGATTTAAATGGATTTGGGTACAATGAGATAGAAAATATCACTGCAACACTGTAAAAAGGATATGTATTTCATGAAACTTGTTTTGGTTTTGTGCCGAACCACCATAACTTTCCAGGATAATCAGAGAATGGAGAGAATTTTAATGGGGTTGAAACAATATTATGGTGATATTATTTTATAAATCAGAAGTCAGCAGACATGCTCTAACATTTGAAATCCAGGTGATTTTAGGAAATCTGGAGTATATAATCAGGGGGGGGGCATGTCGGAAAAGGAAGAGCATGGGGCCTATGAGGCCAGAAAGGTGGTTTGGGGCAGGAACTAAAAAGATATGCCCTTCACTTGTTCGCTAACCAGATTGGAGCATTTCTCCTTTAGGACTTAAAACTGGCTATAAACAGAAGTGAAATAACCTTGATGTCACATAAGTCTTCAGAATTTCTTTCAGACCCTTTATAAAGGCACAAAGTTTCCAGGAAATTTAAAAGCAAGAGTTTACAAGAGGAAAAAAATAGTGGAAAGGAGGGAGAAAAGATAATGTATACAATATAATTTTTTTATCAGCCCACTGCCGATCTAAAGCCATAGACAAATGTCGGTGGCAGAGCAGTTACAGAAAAGCATTTGCTCACTGCTCCACCCCCCTCACCCCACCCAGGCCTTAGACAGCCCTCGGAGAGGTTTAGCAGTCAAGATCATCTAATGGAGTTCAAATAAACACCAGCTTCCTGACAGCTGGCCTCTGAGCGAATTTATTATTGAATTATACTCCTGCGTTTTCAGTACAAGCTGAGCTGACAGGCTACCCCATCCGTTTAAAGGGGGGTGGGGGGGTGGGCAGAGAGAAAGACAATGATAAATTACCCTGATGGAAGATGGAAGAAGGTAAAGATCCTGCTTCCTCCAAAATGTCAACCATCATATATTATTCATGTTGGTTTTTTTAAAAATCCCTCCCCACATGGAAATGAATGTTTATGATGATAAAGCAACTAGGTGAATTGAATTCAGGATGCAGGCTGCAACTTCTCCCATCATCCTGATGAGCAGCTAACAACTCCTCCTCTGCCACTTGATCATCCCTTTATTGATTTCAAAACCAAATTATGATCTCTCTTTGCTTTGTAGCTTGAGCTTGTTCCCAGCTGTCCATCACAGGCAGCATTAGCAGAGGATGCTCTGCTGAAGCTGGAGCCACTCAGGGTTTAGAGTCAGAGAGCTCACACTCAAGTCCTTGGGCAAGTTAGAGCAGATGACCTTGGGTGGGTGAGGCTCAATTTCCTCATCTATGATGTGGGTTTACTAATTCCCACTGTGCAGGTTGATTTAAGGGAAGATTTAAATGAGATAAAATACTCAAAAACCCAATGGCTGGCACATAGCATACATTTGGTAATAACTCCTAGCATTTACCAAGGGTGGTCTGTGTGTTCAGCATTGTTGGAAATACTTTGTAAGTTTCATAAGTACTAACAAACATCTTTACATCTCCACCAAACCAGATGTCATAGGGACTTTATCACTTTTCTTTTACAGATATGAAACTGAGCCACAGTGAAACTGAGTAACCTAGCCAAGGACATAGGGCTTGTAAGTGCTAGAGTCAGCATTTGAAGCCAAGCCGATTGGCCCCAGATCCCATGTACTGAGCCACTGTTCTTCTCTGTGAGGTCCTTTATATTCCCATCTCAGCATCTTCAGTCTGGAAATCTAGAGAGCATGGTGCTGCTACAATGCTACAACCCCAGGCCCTGACTTTCTCTCTGATACTGCACAGCAAAAACAAAAGCTAACATGCAGTAGGTCTTAGTGCTTCAGAGCACTGGCCCCAGAGGAAGATGGCCTAGAACTGAATCTTATCCCCACCCTTTGCTTGCTGTGTGACCTAGGACAAGTCTCTTAATTACTCTGTGCCTCACTTTCCTCATCTGTCATATAAGCATAGTAATCCACACCTCATGAGGATGTCAGAGGGTTAAATGAGATGTAAGACAATTATGTGTCAGGGCAATAAGCATTTAATAAGTGTTAGTAGCTATTATCACTAACAGCAAGAGTCAGTGTTAGCATTAGCAATGGCATTACCAGTCGTCTAGGTTTTAGAGTTACCATAAGAACTGGGACAAAAAAAAAAAAAAAGAGCATCTTAGCCTGAAGCAATAGCAGAGTTATATAATCGATGCAAATGTCTTATGCCATGGCAGGCAGAGGCAAATGGACCTTTGAGGTCATCAACCCTTTATAGCCAAAGAGGATGTTTTAAGCCCAAGTACCTCTTGGCTCAACAGGGTAGTAGCAGAACCTGGAGTCCTAAGTGAGGGCTCTCTCAAGCAGTAATTGCAGTGTTTGTAAGCCAGCAACTTTCTGCATTTCCATCCAACACTGACACATTTCAAGCAATAAGAAGTTAAAACATTGGAGAGCCATGCATCACATTACTAATATTGTCCTCACTGGGAATGTTGGGTGAGGACTTACCAAATGCCTCAGCAGTGATCTAACTGCCCTCCAGTCTGATCCTGGAAGCATGAAGTTCACTGGGGTCAGCCAGTGAACCCACAGTGAGGGGCTGCGATGTGCAGAGGTGATGCCTCTGGGCAGTATTCTGAGAGAGGGGGGAGATGCACCACCCCTGCTTCTGCCCCCTTTCCACCATGCGACCCTACCCTGGGAGTCCAATCTGCAGGCTTCTAGAACAAGCCCAATCTGAAGAGAAGGGCTTAGCATAACCCCAGCTACTCAGCCTCAAGTTCTCCAACTGTTCTTCTGTCTCACAGCTCTGCCAAATGGACTTCTGTCTTGTTCCAGAATCACCCCATTTTCTCTGCCTAAGTTCCTGATGTGAGTGGACAGTACCCCTGCTACCCAAGGACTCATGTCTTGCCTTCTTCTGCCAGGCTTCCACCCCTGTGATACCTGGTCTGGAGCTCTGTCCCTATTCTTCATAGGAACCTGGGCGTTATTACTTGGTGACACAGGGGACATCTACATCGGGCTGCCCTGAGAGCTTCCTTACCGTGCCTGTCCCATCTTCATCCTCATCCCTTGAATGACTGTTTCCCTTAAATGCCACCTGTGTATTGCTACACACCTTGGAAATAGCCTACAGACTGGACCTGCATCAGGACCCCTTCTTCATCTCTGCCCAGCACCAGCCCTTGCCCCAGGAAGTAGGTCTAATTGTGGTCCATCCTAGTTTCTCCTTTCCGGGTGAAGTAGGACCTGTCCTGTGCTCTGACATGAAGACGGGACACAGTTATGAAATGAACTTGTCCACTGAGACACTATATCTGGAGCCACATTTGAGCAGGGCTGCCTTGAGTTTTTCTAATAGCACAAACCGTCTCCTGAGAAGTCTTCTTGGAAGCAGGTCTCTGGCTACTTAGCACAGAGAACTGGCTATCTAGATGTGTGCTACACCTTCCATGTCCCAAGCACACTGACAGTGTTTCCCAGCCATGTTCCCCAGTCCCAGCCAACCCTGTTACCCAGGGTCAGAGCCTTGCTGCTCCAAATTGATCTCCACTAGCCATGCTCTCTTAGTTCTTCTGCCTTGCCACAACCAGTGGGCTCACTTCTCTGGAAATACAGTGTTATGAACAGTCAAGGGCTGTGTACCTTTGTCAGCCAGCAGGAAGTATTCCAGTGGGTTCCTGTGGGAGAGGACTCAGCCCAGAGCATCAGCATTTAGTAGCCAGGCTGCCCACAGACTTGGGTGATCAGAGCTGCAGCTTGTGAGCTCACGTTCCCTGAGTGTCTGAAGGAGCTCAACGGCCGCATAAACCAGGAGGTCACAGAACGGTGACTTCCCGTCTCTGCAGGAGGTGCAACCTAAGGGCCCAGAGCACACTAGTATTTGCTGGACCATCCTGTCATTGGATGCGTTCAGTTGGTGTCAGGGTATCAGCAGTCCCATTGTTGCCCCAGCCTCCATGGGTAATGGAGGGGAAGCTCCATCCATCTCTAGAGATCACCTGTAGCTTGCCTATAAATGGGGGGCTTGGATTCAGTCACCCCAAAAACCCTTCTGGCTTAAAAATTAAACTGCTGTTCATCTGAAGAGATCTGTGGAGTTCTTCTTTCCTCTCCTCACACATACACAAAATTCCAAAAGGAAAAAAGTCAAATTTATTTATTTCAGAATGTTAGTCGAATATAGGAATTAATTCTCATTTACTGTTATTTAACTGCTTAAAATACAATGAAAAATAAAGCAGAAACTACAGGTATTGCCTTCCTGTACTCTCCATCAATAAATAACAAGGATGAATAAATATCTTTCCTACCACCCAGCACTGAATATAGCACATCATAGATACTCAATTCAAGTTTCACTAACTGAACTCTCTTCTCATACAACAGGCCTTGGTCTATATTTCTCTTCCTTCAACCCACATATATCTATTTTTACCGTGGGCTGTGTGAAATAACTAGATGTTTTTCGGTCATCATCATCTTTCGTCCATGTATGTGGTACTTATTTCTGTACTCGACACGTATTGAATGCATACTCTAGACCCACTCCTGTCCTAAGTGCTGCGGTTATAGAGATGAAAGGGACATGGTTGTTACCCTCCAAGACCTTGCTACCTAGAAAAGAAGATGAGGTACTTGAATTAATGGTTACTCTCTAGGGCAGTGGTTCTTAACCTGGGTTCTATCGAACCCTAGGGGCTTGATGAGTCGGTCTCAGGGGTTCGGAGAAGCCTCTGCCGCGGAGGCCAGAATAAAGTAATACCGTAATTTGTTGTGAGTTCATGCACTTTGTTGGTTTTGTTCTTTGAGCAAGGTGATGTTCATGCACGGCTCATTTTGTACACCAGTAAAAAAACATATACCTACGTCTTGAATTTGGAAAAAAAAATCATATTTATCACTAAAGAAGGGTTCGGTGAATGCGCATATGAAACTGGTGGGTTCAGTACCTCAGAAAAGGTTAAGAACCACTGCTCTAGGGGAATAAGTCCATTGTGCTTTGTTCACCAGGAGGAAGTGACTTCCTTGTACCAGAGAAATCAGGAATAGCTTCGGTAAGAGGCAGACCTTAAAGGAGAGATTAGTAGAAATGGGGAAGAAAGACATTCAAGGCTGATGAACCAGCATAGGCAGAGTCGGGGAGGCATGGAAATGCATGCTGAGGAATGGAGAAGGGAAGTGATTTAACGTGGCGGCAGCACAGATGTGAGACAGGCATGAACCTGAAGTAACCAGCAGGGCCAGATCCTGAAGGGGTGTCTGTGGCAAGGTGAGCAGTTTGGACTTTATCTGGAGGCAGTGGGGTACTACAGAAAATGGCCGATACACCACAGAGCCACTGACGACGTGGGAAGAGAACCATGATCAAGTTTGGAGAGTTGGAGATCTTAGGTTTGCAAGTTGCCTGGAGAGGAGATTGGGTCCAACTCCCTGCCCTCCTGTAAAGTCAGGAACAATAAAAGGCATGTGATTAGATCAAGGTCTGTGGATTTTGGCCTAATGTCATTGAAAGACATACATTGTAAACATAGGAAGAACTTCGAAATAAGTTGTAAAGAATGAAGCAAATTAAAAGTTGGCTTTTGAATATAATAATATGTTGCATGTTAGAGTTTACTTCATGAAAAGAAATCACAGACATAAACCATTGTAATTGTAGTGCAGTGCAGTGGTCCCATGAGGCAGAGGAAAAAAATATTAAAACACCTATTTATATTTTAAAAAGAAAGAGAAAAAAAAGGAAAATAAGGAGGGAGGGAAGGAGGGAGGGAAGGAGGGAGGGAGGGAGGGAGGAAGAAGAGAGGGGAGAGGAGGGAAGAGGGAAAGGGAGGGGAAAAGAAAAGAAAAAATGTTTTACCCATATGAAATGCTAAGTTTTAATTTGCCCCTTGGTCCCGATGTTAGTTGGTTACAAGTCTGGACCAGCCCACAAGGTATTCTGAGGGAGATGGGGATCCACTCCTTGGAGCAGTAGACAGCGGACCTTTACTGGCTTATTCTGGTGTATTACGACACGCAGTGTGTGTTTGTGTAAAATCTAGCTTTAACCAAGCTTATGTATAAAAAGGTCCAGTGGCGCCTGACCTGTGGAGGCACAGTGGATCAAGCATTGACCTGGAACACTAAGGTCGCCAGTGCAAAACCCTGGGCTTGCCCGATCAAGGCACATATGGGAGTTGATGCTTCCTCTCCTCTTCCTTCTCTCTCTCTCTCTCTCTCTTTCTCTCTGTCTCCTCTAAAGTGAATAAATAAATTAAAATAATTTTAAAAGACCCAGTGGCATGAAAAGATTCTTGAAAAGTAACTGCAGATCAAAGATAACACAGTGCAAGCAAACAAGAAAATGGCAGAGCCATTATGTGTGGAACCAAGTCTTCCTCAGCTCCATGAAATTAGAAACAGTGATTAGATCTAACAAAAAGATAACCAAGAGACTCAGAAGTTTCAAGAATCTTGAAAAAGTAAACCAAAAGACTCAAAATTATCAGCCCTGGCTGGTTGGCTCAGCAGTAGAGCATCAACAAGGCATGTGGATGTCCTGGGTTCGATGCCCAGTCAGGGCACACAGGATAGGCAAACATCTGCTTCTCCACCTGCCCCTCTCTTCCCCTCCCACAGCCATGGCTCAATTAATTCAGGCATGTAGGCTCCATGGAGCCTCCATCTCAGGCTCGATTGCAAGCATGGCCCCAGATGGGCAGAGCATCGGCCCCAGACAGTTGCTGGGTGGATCCCAATCAGAGCACATGTGGGAGTATGTCAAAAAAAGAAGATTCAAAATTATCAAGGAAACAATTAGAAATGTGTATTTTTATCTACTAACCCTTGCACCAAATGGGTATTATGCTATCCAGTATTAGCTCATTATGGTAGCATGTGTATCATTTATTAGTAGATATAAATACATCCCAGGAACCTGCTCAAAAAAGCTTACAAAAGGGTGTGTAATCAAAAGGAGCTCTGATGATGGGAACTCTGAGTTTAGAGAAAGCTAAAACAAACTGAGACTCTTAGTTACCTATGTGTGTATCTGTTTCAGACAGGAAGTTGTTGGGCAGGGGGGGACACTTTTCTGAGTTCTCACGGATGATAAATGATAAGTTTTTCATTTGAGTCCTGGCTCCTCAGCAACTCTTGAAAGAACAGGCAAGTCCATCCCCTATGTGGACTGTATTTTCTCACCTCTACGATGGGAAGTTTGAAAGATGATTAGGAAGGCCTCTTCTAACATATCATGACGAGTGAGTTCCCAAGAATATGTAAGTAGGTGGACAATGTCAGGCTAGAAAATCTGGTTAAGGAAACTGAGGCCGAGTACTGAAATGGACAGCTAGAAAGAGAGAGCTGCAAGGCAGCCTGTGTGGCCGCACTGGAAGGAAGGTCGTGGAGGCCGCAGAGTGGACCAGACCGGGTCTGGTTTTCACTGGGAAGCCCTTGATGGAGGTAGTTTGACAGGCCATGAGGTGGGCCTTCTCATTTAGACCCAAGTAAGGTACTTACAAGACACTGGTTAAAGTATGGTAGATGCTGGGAGGATCCCTAGTCAGTCAGCATGAGTTAACAGAAAAGTTTAAGGGTTGGTACAAGATAGGTATAGATAGCTTTAAAATATGTCATGCAAAGGAGTGATTTGCATAGCCAGAACTGTCATAGAGCAGTGGCATAACGTACTTGCTAAGTACTTTAAAGCAGAGAAAGACTGAAGTTGCTCTTTGCCTCCTAGATCCCAAGTAATTATTTCAGTCTCCTGAATAGGAGTTTCACTTGCGGTTTTCATTTAATAACAAAAAAGGTTTAAGCTGCACTGTTTCTCTCTTCTCCTTCCTTTATCTTTTGTTATTATATATTGAATAACAAATCTAACTTAATTTCTGGCATTCTTTTTTTTTTTTTAAGTTTTCCCAAAACAAGGTATGGATGAGGCTGTAGAATCAAAGTAGGAGGTCTGCACGCAGGGGTGGGGCAGGGCCTTCTGGGGAGGAAAAGAGCTTTCCACGACCTTTGCCACGCAGTCTGAACAGAACATTGGGAAAGGCCCAGCCCCACCACCCTCCAAGCCCTAGCCATAACCCCGTCAGGGTCAAGCAGCTCAGAGTTCTCTGGCACCACCTTCACACAAACACATGAGTTCTTTATTTGTTCGGTAAATAATCTATCAAGAGCTTACTTTGTGTCTTGTATTCAAATTCCAGGGCAAATCCTTGTTTCGGTGGAGGTTTTCTTTTGCCCACTCAGAAATGAGCACCAGCCTTGCTCAGTGCTAGGGTTACAGCGGAGAGGGAGACATGGCCCCTGGCTTCCAGGAGCTCGTGGTCCTGGAAATGGGAAAAGGGGGAAATGACTGCCCGGTGTGTGACAGCACTCAGCGTTTTTGCAGAGGAACCCAGCAGGCTAGGAGGGCTGGGGTACCATTTGGTGAAGGCTCCAAGTTGGTGCTGAGGGTGAGCAGGGAGTTTTCAGGTGAACAGGATGGGTGGAAGGTTCCAGAGGGAGGGAACAATTCAGAGAAAAGTGTAAGCATTGTCTGAGCTCCATTAACGTTATGAAGCATGGAGTAGAACTATCTGACCTGGGTTGGGTAGCACCAGATTAAAACCATTATCCATTCTTAAATATGCGTTGGATTGTATATTACATCCGGTTGCCCAAAACCTCAGCCTGCATGGACAGATGAGAGAATGGAGGTACAGAGAGGGCAGAAGACTCTCCCGGGTCCTACAGTTAGTTACCAGAGTCAGAGCTAGGGAGTGCCTTCCTGCCCGGGGCTCTTTTCACCACACCCCTACCACTTTTCAGCCGTGGAGATTAATTTCTCATTTGTTTGATTCTGTTTTTTCTCTCCAACATTTCCTGTCTTGATCCCAAACCTGGCCACTATCCTCAAGAAGCAATCAGGCAAGTCATCATCCTTGGTGTCAGCAAGGGCACCTCAGTCAGGCCCTGAGTGTATGCTTGGACTAAAGCCAGCACGTTTGACTCCCCTCTTGGCCTGGCACAAACACTCCTTCCTGGCAGAGTGCATGCAGCCTAATTGCTTGTTTTGTATCCCAGCTGCCTGACATATGCCAAACCCATGTGTTGACTCACTAGTGTCAGAGGCAACTACACTCCGGCATTTCAGATTGTCTTCGTGAGTTCCAGCAAGCAACTGGGGACCAGGATTTGTGCACTTCTGCAACCCCAGCACCTAACACAGTGCCTAGCCTTTAGGAGGCATCCAGGTTTTTAGTTACATCAAGGTGAATTTTAGTGACTACAGATACATAACACTGCAGTAAGAGTAAGGACCTTAGAGTAAGAAGGCCTCACTTTGAGTGTCAGCTCAGACCATTGATTCTTTGCTGCCCGACCTCAAGCAAGTCTTTCCTCTTTGAGTTTCAGTGACTTGATCATTTTTTACCCAACAAAGTCTCAGGGAGCAATAGCCCACACTCACCCTAGCGAATGGAGATGTGGTCCCAACCCTCCTCTTAGCTTACACATAAGTATGTAAGATAGCTATGTGAATGTGAAAGGTATAATTATATAATGATCACATCATGGAGAGTGACTTGGAAGGTTTAGAGGAACCCAGAGGAGGGTGATCAATTGTGCCAGGAAAAAAATGGGTGGCGGCCTCACTGAGAGGACGATGGCTTAGAGGAAACTCTGAGGATGAGTAGAAAATAACACCCCTAACTTCATTATGCCAAGACAGTGACCAAGGGAAGTCAAAACACTTCAAATATAGGACAGGTAATAAGAAGATCATATGAGCCAGCTGGAAAACCAAGTTGGTGACAGTGATTTGTACCCTGTGTTAGTGATGTCTCACCAAGGTGGTCTTTCATTGTGCAACTATACTGCTTGCAAAAATTGGGGGATATTTTATCACTTCATATTTATTTTGAAATATCCCTTAATTTTTGCCAGCAGTTATTTCTAAGCCACACTGACCTTTCATGTGGGGTCGGTGTTCCAGCAGTGTACAGAAGGCAGCTCATTCTGGGTCACAAGAACTGACTATTCGATGCCCAGGATTTCTGCAAGCTAGTTTTTAAATACAACTATTAATAAAAATGAAATTAAAACTAAGTAAATTACATTAAAAACAAAGGTAAAAAATAACCAGAGCTCATCAATTCCTAGTTATTTTACTACAGTCTTTGCTCTGCAGTTTATTTAGGGCTATTGTAGCTCTATGATGGAAATACTGTATAATGGTGTACTGCTGCACATCTCTTCCCAGCTCTCAGTTCAGTGACATCACATTGGCAGGTGAAATCAATCGTGATGGAAGTATTTATACCACAGAAATAGGCAAATGCCACAAATTAAAGCTTTCTGGTTTGGGGGGGTTATTTTTGAAAGTCAATTGTGAAATGTTTAGCACTACACCATTGGTGGTATCCTTTAAATAAATGGATGAAAAAAGAAAGCATTTGGACCCAACAGCCACATCTTTTCAAATCTCACTGGGCAAAAACATATGGCAGGAGACACATTTTAGAGGCCTCCACAGAGCAGACTTCTCCATCTCCTTTGTTCCAGGGAAACCTTTCTGTTAAACGTGGTTTTCTTGACAACTGAAAATCATAGTCAAATAGGAGGAAGATGGAAGTACTTTTCTCCAGGACTTAATTCCTGAGCCAAATGCCTGTTTTGGCAAGAGGCCCCTGTGGCCTACAGGGGCTCAGGGAGTCAACTTAATCTTCTCCAGAATCCAAAGCACTCCACAGGAGCCTGGGCTAAAATTACATCTGCTCTAGCTTGCTGAAGTAGAGGTCACATGATAGCCGAATGGCGCTGATTTAACATTTTCCAATTATCAGGGAATCCCCAAAGAAAGATAAATCAGAGGAAGATGGCCCACATGTGTGTGAGAGGGAGCAAGGCAGTACCCAAAAGGAAAGAAACCATTCCCAGAGGGCTGGTTATTGTCCAGGCAGAATCTGAAGACACATATGTCAGGAGAAGGCTGGACAGTGGCCAGCACCAGGAGATGAGATCTGTTAGTAATCCTCTGGAAGGACAAAGTTCCAACAGTAAGAAATTCAATTTTCCTCCATTAAAGAAAGCATCTCTCAGTACCAGCTGAGTACAATTGATGGAATAAATCTCTCCCATTAGCAGAGAGAATTTTACGTAAATATATCGAGAGACCTTCAGAGCAGGACTGAAAGTTAAGCTTCGCTTGCTTGTTTGCCATGTAATTGCATTTAGACCAAGGGCCTCAGAAGGAAACCACTGACTGAATTAGCATTAACCAGATTGTGTGTAGTGAGGTGAGGGGTAGTGGGGTGGTTGGGAGTGGAGAGCTTGATGCATTGTGGGTAAGTTGTTCTTGCTGTTCTTGCCTTCAGAAAGGACAAGCTGACACTAGTGAGACCAGCTGCTTACAAGCCTGGTGTTAATTGCTTTTCTCATCAAACAGAGAAAAGTTTATCACTCTAAGAAGGTAGAGATGTAAGCACCTAATAAAGCAGAGGCTGAGTTTGAGATTCTTTTTTAATGAATGCCCACAGACCTCATCAGTAGCTCTTCCCTAGGACTGAAGAAAAGCCTTTGAACTGAGATGAATGGAGAGAGTTATCTGTACAAAAAACATGACCTGCATCTTTGCCTCCAATCTGTCTTGTCAACGAGGTCTGTCTCCCCAGTGACCTGATCCTTTAGGACGTTGATCCCAGTGAGCAACCTCATTTCCACCCAACTGTCAGCAGTAAACAGACTGGTCTGGAGTTGGGTCCAGAGTTGTGAGGCCTGGATTCAATGCCTGGCTCTACCACCACCTCCCTGTGTGGCTTGGAGCAAATAGCATAACCTCTGTGGACCCCAGTTTCCTCTAATTCCACTAACTCAGTGGTTTTCCAACTGGCTTTTCTCTGGCTTCTACAGGGACTAAAACTCTGTAGAGTGACCCTCAGAATCACCCCGAGAGAGAAGGGGCCCTATCTCTGCTTCATTTAGAGCAGACCTTGTTTGTATTTGTTTTCTATTTGGGGGTCCTAATAAAATGTCAACTTCTCTAAAAAGGCTCTGTTTCTGAAATATTAGAATAAAAAATCATCATTTTAGATAATCTCTAATAGTCCTACTTATTTACTCAAGCCATCATTTTGTTTGTTTGTTTTTAACAATGACCAAGTACCGTTAGGTGTTTCCAGGCACTGCAGAGAGAAATAGACCTTGACCCAGCCCTCAGAGAGCTCATGACTTAGTAGAGGGGAGAAACATGTACAGGGAGGTGGGGTATTAAGGGGTTTGTGTCAGGTTTTAGAAGAAAGTGATTAGTTCTAATCAGGGCCAGCAAGAAAGGCTTCAGGGCACAGGCATCATGTGAAGCTGGGTCTTAAAGGCTGAGAACCTTGGCAAAGGGACGTAGGAAGGACACGTGGGGCAGATGGGAGAACATCACACAGACATAGGGGCTTAAGAAAATTTGCCTGGTGAGCTTGGGGGAAGCAGATGGCTAGTCGTCTGGAATATAGAAGGGAAGTGGGACGGGGGATACTGGGAAAGGTGACAGGTTTCAGAACCCACTCCAAGGGGCCAATGCTAGCTAGCATCTGCTCTTCTCCTGTTGGCAGTGCCAGATGAGAAGAAGTACCCACTATTCTGTTCACTTTCTTATAGTCCCGTTCCAGTAAAACGATTAGTGACAGTATTAATTGCTGCCATTTGTGGAGCTTGCTCTGTACTAGGATGAAAAACAGAGATTGAAAGAGCTGTCACATAATTGTACTGGTTTAGAGAGCTAAAACATGGCAGAGCTGGGATTTGAACCCAAGTCACAGGACTCCATATTCACATGCATAAATATACTGTATAGCTCTCTCAGATCAGCTTTTATCTCCTCACAGCATAATATAGCATCCTTAGAAAATAACCTCTGAGTCAGATATCTGAAAACGTCCCCCAATAATTCTTAGAGGACACTTTGATGCCTTAAGTTGAGGAGTACGAAAAAAAAAGAAAAGGTTATTGTTCATCTTAAGTAAACACCGTGAGCCCCAGTGTTCCAAGACTAAATGACCTGCCTTCTGTCTTCTGACCTCCTGGGGCTCCCTGCCAGTCACGGTTCTGCGCATGAAAAGGAGATCATGGTATTTACTCTTCTCTACCCACAGGCACGCATGTGTCATTCGTGGTCAAGTGATGACATCAGACGGGACCCCGTTGGTTGGTGTGAACATCAGCTTCGTCAATAACCCTCTCTTTGGATACACGATCAGCAGACAAGATGGAAGGTAGGAGACCATTTTTGGACCAGGGTCGGTGAAAGCTCTGCTTTAGTGGTCTTGCCACTGAACTCTTGCTATAATGACAATGTGGAGAGACAATGGGACTTGGGTTCAGAGGACCTGAGTTCAGATGCCCAGTTCTGCAATTCACCACCTGTGTGACCTTGCATCTCGCTCTCATTTGGTTCCCGCAGTAAACCTCGGATGCCTTAGACATATCCTACCTCATGACTTTGGATGTAAAACACACCCCCATGGACCACTGTCTACAGACCAGACAGCTCCAGAAATCTGAGCATTCCTGCTGTGTTGTCCATCTGCAACCACCTAGGTCTGGAAAACAAAGAGTAATGACAGAGCTATGACCTTTGGGTCCCTTTGAGAACCATTAGCAGAATAAACTAAAGTTTTTATAATTACTCTAGCACCCCCATTTGCTAGCTATGTGTTCTTAGACAAATCTCACCTCTCTGAGCCTCAACTTCTTCACCTGTTAAATGGTCGGTCCTAACACTATGTAGCTCACAAATTGATTGTAAAGATTAGATTCTATGATGGATGAGGCAGCACCCTGAACATAGTAGGTCTTTGATAAACCTTAGGTCCCTGCTCCACTCTGGTTCATTGCTATATTTCCAGGGTCTGACATATGGTATGTATGCAATAAGTATTAGCTGTTTATTAAATTTACAAGCTACCAAATAATGAGAAGGCCATGGTTACAGTACAAACAATAGAATGTTTTGGAGAAAAGGAGAGGAGAAGGAGGGAAGTGGAATATTTAGGCTGTCAGTGGTGACAAATCCTCTATTTTTAATAAAATCAGGTGGTGGCAGTCCATCTGGCTACATGTGGGCCCATAAGGTTGATTTTCACTCTGTGTTGGAAACTATGCTCCAGCCTGATTGATTTTAGCACCTCTTTAATCCAATATCAGATGTGAACATGTCCCGTCCGAGGTGATAATGAAGTAGAGGATCATCTGTTTGTAGATATGTTTGCCTCTTGGAAGGGGTTGGCAGCCCTGACACAGGGAGCCCTCTCCCCCTCCTCTCACTCCCTGTGAATGGGAAGGGGCCCAGGTGGAAGAGGTTGGCGGCCAGTCACCAGGGGTAGCCTGGCCAGGCCAGGCCGCAACTCCCTACCCTGCACACGTTCCCTCCTGGGAAGGACCTCAGTGCAGAGTTCCACTACAGCGCAGAGGAATCTCCCTCCTCATGCTCCGTCTGTGCCTCCTTCCAGCTCGGGGCTGCCTGCTTTCTGGAAACAGCAGTTGTGAGCATCCTAGGCAACAGCTATTCTGACTACATTATTACCTGCTAGGAAATAGTCATCAAAAAGGAGCCACGGGGACTACTCTTCTTCTGCCACGAAATTTGACCATCAGTCATGTGAGATGGCAAATTGTCAGTTCTCTGCCCTGCTGTGCATGACTAGGATGGGTTTATAAAACATACCAGAATCGCATAAGTTTGGTGGCCCTGAGGAAAAGCTCACTCTAGCACTTCCATTCCATGTTTTGATCCCTCCCGTTTGTGCCCTTCCTGGCAACCTCTACTGTCTCTTGAGAGCATGGGGGTCCTGGGAGGTAAAAGTCAGCCATATTTCCCCTATCAGCCCACTAAGTTACATCATAGTTACCCAAGTTGCTACAACTAATAGCTTGGGTTTCAGAACAATTCTTACCAGTGCATTATGGAACTTAAATTTTCTTCCCGACTTAGACACACTGCATAATGTATGGGGAAGTCACTACTTATTTCTAAGGGTCTAAAGATCCTTATTATATGTGAATGGTAGCATCTTCCCATTTCCCTCCCCCTCTTCCCTGTCTCATTTCCTTCCTAAACCCCACCCCCCCAGGCCTCAGGAGAAACTATAAGGCTAGAGATATAGTTGGAGATGACAGTATACATATGCAAATCCAAAGACCAGGTGTAACTCATCTTTGTAACCTTCACATCCCAGGCAGGCCCTCACCCAGTCCTTCCCCAACCTCCCCCACACACACACACATACACACAGCTCAGACTGAAATGCCAGACCTCCCGTCCTAACAAGAATTCATAAACAGAAAACAGTAGCAGAGAAGTTAGCCAAAAAGATCATTAAAAGGATGAAAAATAGAAGTCATGAAGAAAAATGTCAAAAGAGGCACAGACAGGAGAAGCAGTTCAAGCTCACTGAATTGAAAAATGGGATTATACAGAGCACCATGCCCAGGGAATGGGGCCCTGTGCTTTTCTCATCCATTATCCCATCTAGCTAATTAAAAACACTGCCAAGTGATTATGATCATTAGCTTCATTTTACATGAAGAGATTGAGGCTCAGACAGGTGGTATAACTCACCTATGGAGTAAGCAGATCTTGGACTGGCCTGGAGCTACTTGGGCTTCACCTGAGATCCGGACCTTCCCTCCTCCAGGTTCAAATCTGTGTCCACAACAAGGTTTACCCCTAGATGAGCAGGCCTGGCTCTTGGCAAGAGCTAATTACACCAAGCTCTTGGCAAGGCCAGCTGCCCTCAGCTTGCTCACAGCCATGAGAATATGTCCTCACTCCCTCCCCAGGATCACTCTCTCATGAAAGGAGCTTGTAAATCAGGCCAGGATTCTGTTTGATGGTTTAAAAAATGTTCTATTAAAGTACAGATGCTGTTCAGTTCTGTGACAGAGTTGTTGTCTGGGTGTTTCCCAAACCACAGATACTCTACTAGAGAGCCCAAACCCAAAGGCTTGTTTCAAAATAAGTGGTGCCCAACTTTCTTTGCCCAAGTGTGAGCATAAACAGGCTGAGGGAGAAGGAGGCAAACTTGGTGAAAAGTTTCTACAAAGGGCAGAAGAGTCAGGCACTGGAGCTTGGGGACCTGAATCTGGGGGTGCCATCTGTTAAGATTTCACACCAGGAAAGAACAGTTCAGTACAAAATCCTTCCCTCCTTCTAGAGGAGGGGAGAGCAAACTGGAACAATGAACCCAATCCCACAAGGTGTATTTGCCAGGGATAAAGGAGAGGTCCTGCACTGGGGCCTCTAAAACCCACTACACAGGTCAAGATTGAGTTGACTTGCAATAACAGCCAAAGTCAGGAGGAACTTAGGGTGTTTGCAATAACAGCCAAAGTCAGGAGGAACTTAGGGGGTTTAGTGGACAGCCAGTTCAGAAGATATTGACAGTATCATTCATGCATTCATTCTCAAACCTACAATCCTCAAGCACTGGGCTAGACTCTAGAAAATCTAAGAAAAATCAGTGTCCCTGAGCCAGAGAGTTAAGCTTGTAATTCCTGGGCAATGTGATGTGTGCTTTAAGGAGAGTGCATGTGGTGCCATGGGAGCCCAGGCAGGGAGCTAGAGTTCTGACTGGGGAAGGAGTTAGCAGGAGCTCTCCATCTAAAAAAAGCAAAATGAGAACAGACCTTGAAAATGCATCCTAAAAATAATAGTTGCAAGGACTTTGTCCAAAAAGTCACTATTTCCAAGTCCTGAAGGATGGTCAAAGGCAGAAGAAACAAACTAGTTTGAAGTTACCTCAGCAGGTAGAACAAGGATCAAGAACTAAGCAGTTATACAAAGAGGGATCTAGACTCAATTTATAAAAACAAACAAACAAAAGAAAACGTAACCATCAAAATAATGAAAGATTGGACAAACTCTTTATCACTGAAAGTGTGCAAGTAGGCTCCAAATGGCCCCTTGACGATGAGTCCGTAGAAGAAACTAAAGCATTGCCAGATTGGAAGAAGGCAATGAACAAAGACTGTCAGAGGACACTGTTATGGCGATCTCATCTCAACTGGGAGGCTGGGAGTCAGTCTGTGGTTCCCCTTTCACTTATAAGATGCTGTGATTCTAATAGTGCCACCTCTAAAGTGCTTAGCTGTTTTGTAATCCCAAAGACCTATGTTGAGTAATTTATCATAATTAGGGTTAGAATGGTATAGTCAAAGAATCTTAGTCATATAAGAATAGTCCACTTGAAACTTTATGTTGTATAAATGAGAGAATTGAGGATTAGAGAAGCTAAGTGACCTATCCAAGGTCACACAGTAGTTCATGGCAGAGGCAGAACTGGGTTTAGGGTTCCTCACGCCAGGGCAGGGCTTGTTCCATTTTATTCTGTTGATATTTGTTTGTTTCTTTGTTTGTTTGTTTTAAGTGAGGGAAGGGGAGACAGATAGGACTCTCACATGTACCCCAGATGTATCCGACAAGCCCCCTACGGGGCTGTGATACTCTGCCCATTGCTTGGAAACCAAGCTATTTTTAGCACCTGAGGCAGAGGCTCCACCAAGTCATCCTCAGCACCCAGGGCCAACTTGCTGGAACCAGTCAAGCCATGGCTAGAGGTGGGGGGGGGGGAGAAGGGGGAGTCATGGAGAAGCAAGTGGTCACTTCTCATATGTGCTCTGACCAGGAATCACACCCTGGACATCCTCATGCTGGGCTGATGCTCGACCACTAAGCCAATTGGCCAGGGCCTCTGCTGACTTTTTAATGAGCTTCAGCTCCAAGAGGCCCAAAGTACCAGGAGCACCATAGCAGAGGCTCATCAGCTGCCCTGTGTCTTGGCAAATTGCTCTCCATTGCAGTATTTTTTAATTTGGTTTTAGCATATTCTCTATTGTTAATCATTTTCAATAATAATAATAATAATAATGCTTTCTGGAATATTTGTTTCTCTTTGTGGCTGCAGTGAAGCCTTTTAGGTTTCAGAGTCTCCTTGACAAGTGCTCACATCCTTTGATGTAATTTTTTCTTCTTTTTCCATCTATCTCCCCCTGCTCTTCTTCCTCCTCATCATCATCTTCTGTTTCCTGCTCTTCTGGCTCCCCTCTCTTCTCTTTTTTTCAACCCTCCCCTCCCAAACAGCTTTGACTTGGTCACAAATGGTGGCATCTCCATTATCCTGCGGTTCGAGAGGGCGCCTTTCATCACACAGGAGCACACCCTCTGGCTGCCTTGGGATCGCTTCTTTGTCATGGAAACCATCACTATGCGACATGAAGAGAACGAGATACCCAGCTGTGACCTGAGCAACTTTGCCCGCCCCAACCCTGTTGTGTCTCCATCCCCACTGACGTCCTTTGCCAGCTCCTGTGCAGAGAAAGGCCCGATTGTTCCAGAAATTCAGGTACCCAGCTTTCCTAACTGCATTGATCCGTGCCTTTATTTGGGGAGTGGAGGAGGATCTCAGAGACAAGGGAAAGAAAGAACCCCATCAGCACACCACGCAGAATCCAGCAGCCTGACACTCTCCAGCACACAAGACTTTCCTCCTCCCCTCCCACTCTCCATCCAGTTCACTTCCACTTTCCTGTTCCCCAAGCTCCAGTGTCCCCGCTCTAATTATTTCTGTTAAAAATATTTATGATGGTAGGCCCTGCCAAGTGAAGTGAGATGGAGGGTCTCAAATAGTGAGCGTCATAATGAAGATTAAATGAGAAAATGTCAGTGAGGTGCCTGGCACATGTCTGGCACCTACTAAGTGCTCCATAAATTTTAGCCATCATCATCATTATTATTAAGATTATTTTACATGTTCTGCCTTCATGCCAATTAAGGATTGCTTTGGCTCAAATCTCTATATGCAAGCACTTTACTTAATTATCATTAAAAGGAAGTAATTTAGAAAGACGCATTTTAATCTAATAGAAATCAAGAAAGATTCTTTGCCCAACACAACTGTGTAGAGTTGATTTTGTTCCACCATCTTTACCCAGTTTCTGTGACAGAAACAAAGGCCTGGAGAACAGGAGAGACAGGAGGGAGTGCATGGGAGAAACCCCGGGGTCATGAGTGCCTAATGAGAGCTCTGGCTGTGTGCATGTTAATGGATTGCTGGTGCTGAGGGAGGGGGGTGTACACTTTTGTGTGTATATTTCATGCCTGGTTGAGCAAACACATTTCTCTGCGTGTGCCCTGTTGAGAGGCTTCAGACGCCAGCCCCCAAAGAGGAAATACAACCGTTTTTGAAATCCTCATTGCACCCAAGGCTGAAACCTTAGTCCTTTTCAGAGATTCAGCGCTTGTCTCGTGTCTCAACTACCAGGCTGACCTTTCTTATGAAATGGTTGTCTGTGGAGACAGAGCTTGCTGGAGAGGAGTAATTTGTTGCTCATCCCTGCCTTGTTCGGCTCTAGCTAAACATTTCCCAGGAGCAGGGACTTCGGAACAAATGAGGTTAAAGGGCCCACCCTCTTTACATGGCTCCCAGGGCTGGGTGTCTGTGAGCCCAGCTGGGTCACAAACCTTGCTTATTATCACATTGAAACAAACTCTTGGGTCTTCCCAGTCCAATCAGTGTCCAGCCTTTGCAAGCACAGGGAGATATAAATTTTAAAGGATATGTTAAAGAAAGTAAATATTTATGAGAGTGTCCGGATGGCACTTGAACCTGGCCTGTCATTCATTGGGGTGTAGAGTCTGCTTTGCCTAGAATTTGTAAGCTAAAATTTTGTTTAGGTTTACTTTGGGCTTTGATTTAGGCCCAATCCCTCAAGTTCTGCGTACTGGGGAGAATGGAGTGGGTGGGAGTTCACGCCCATGTAGGAAATGGACAGGAAGGAAAGGATTGCTTTGTGAACTCCCAGTTTCTCTGAGAACCCAAGAGTAGAATAATCATTGTCCTTTTAATGGATACGTTAGCTTCAATTGATTTAATGTCCCCTTCTTGAAACAGAGCCCAGAGTATCAAGCTGATAAAAAGTTCCCTGCTTTTTCCGTGTTCCAGAAAATCCTGGCATAAATGTGAGCTTTCCCTCACAGAGTGAGGCCCGTTCCACCCAGTTGACCACTCTGTTCATCTAGCACAGCTTTGGAGCATGGAAACTCCACGCAACCAACTCGATCTCTTTCTATGGATGACCTGCAGGCTTTGGCCACAGGTCCTTAGCAGGCTGTGCTCTCAACCCTGAGTAACTGGTCAATACCTCCCAGTGTCTGTTTACATTCCTAAAGGAAAAAGCCTTTGGAAACAGATCTTACTTTAGGAAATTTTTGAGAGAGAAACAGTGTTTGCCAAGGTAGCTGTCCACATTAGCCTGAGGGTAAGATCTGCTTCCTAGTCCCCCTGCTCCAGCACCACCACCCCAGCTGCGCCACCATCCCACTTAGTAACGTCTCCTAAGTCTCCATTACAGGCAGGGCTCTTTCTGTATGTAACCTTTCTCAGTCCTCACTCTAATCTCACGAGGAAACTGAGATTCAGAGGTTCCATTAAAGCAACATTATTCTAAACATTTTATACGTATTATCTTGTGTTCTTCTCAATATGCAGTGAGCTGTGCGTGGTCATCCTCCATGAATGGAGGAGCGCTGAGGCTCAGGGAGGAAGGGCTGTACTGTGGAAGAGCCGACCCTGGAAACCAGGCCTTCTGACTCTTCTTCCCCTCCTCCAGCCTCTCCTCCCTCTTCCCTTTCCCCCTCTTCTTCCTGCTCCTCTTCATACTCTGCTTCCCACCCGTCTTTTCTCTCTTCTAGTTCCTGCTCCACCTCTCCCATCCTTCCTCTCTGCTTGTGAGCACCCAGAGTACACAGGGCCATGGCCATCTTCCCTCCACCGGTGAGTCCATGACCATCACTTGCTGTGATCTGTCTCTCTAGGCATTGCAAGAGGAAATTGCTATCTCTGGCTGCAAGATGAGGCTGAGTTACCTGAGCAGTCGTACACCTGGTTACAAATCTGTCCTGAGGATCAGACTTACTCATCCTACCATCCCCTTCAACCTCATGAAGGTCCACCTCATGGTGGCAGTTGAAGGCCGCCTCTTCAGGAAATGGTTTGCTGCAGCGCCAGACTTGTCCTATTATTTCATCTGGGACAAGACAGATGTCTACAACCAGAAGGTGTTTGGGCTCTCGGAAGCCTTTGGTAAGTCTCCAGCCACAGGACTCAACACCATCTGCAGAGAGACAACAGACTTGGGGGGGGGGGGCAGACAAGGCTTCTTCTCCACCTCCCTTGTTTCTTCTTACTCCTTTCCTCTTCTCAGAAGTACCAAAGGCCATCAAGACCTTTCAGTGACTCTCCTTAACCTGAAAGACCTAATGCTGGAAAGCTTGACCATTAAAAAGGGGGGTTACAAAACCAAAAAGGCCCTTGACAAAAACACTGTGGTGGTATGCAACGGGCTAAAAGAGGCTTTGTGCCACCAAGATGGAGCCGTGTGGACATTGCCATGGCCCCCATAGCCATCGGGCCTGAACTTGCCAATTAAAAACGTGAGTGGCTGGAGCCCCTGGGTTTCTCCAGTTTTACTGAGGAGCAGGAGTAAGATTCTCCCTTTACTGGAAAGGCTTGGGGGAACTCTTTACCTCGTTTCCAATCACAATGGTTCTCTTTGTTGTTACTGCTGTCTTTTTAAAGATGAAGCAGAAGGAGCTGGCATGCTCATCTCCACTTCTGGGTTAGAGCAGGGTCCCAGGGTTGGTTCAGAGCTGGACTGTTAGCAGTTGTAACCCTTGAAGAGCTCATCCTTCAAGCACTTAGAGCAGTTTTTATTTCAACTGCTATGCCTCAAGAATTTTTAAAACAGGTAATACCTGACTATTTAGTCAGGGGCACTGACCTCTTTTCCCTTTTTCCTTATACTGTCAAATTTTAAAAAATGACAACAGCAACACAATAGCCACCTGGTATGAATGAGTCAAAATTATACATTTTCTTTTTAAAGATCAGCAAAATATATATATTTTGGTGTGCTGCAGAATTTTCGTAATTAGTTTATGTGTGCCATAAGATGAAAAAGGTTGAAAATCACTGACTTAGAGTAATAGCCCAGGAAATCCCTTCTCTACTTGAACCCTACTTCAACTTCATTTCCTTTCTAGGTTTGGTAAAAGCAGAATGAGGCAGCAGGGAAGAAGTAATATTATAAAAAAGAAATAGAGGGAGAAAGGGAGGGGAGGGGAGGGGAGGGGAGGGGAGGGGAGGGGAGGGGAGGGGAAGGGAAGGGAAGGGAAGGGAAGGGAAGGGAAGGGAAGGGAAGGGAAGGGAAGGGAAGGGAAGGGAAGGGAAGGGAAGGGAAGGGAAGGGAAGGGAAAAAGGAAAGAGAAAAGGAAGGAAGGAACCCTGGGCTTGCCCAGTCACGGCACATATGAGTAGCAGCTAGCAGCTATGAGTTGATGCTCCCCACTCCTCAATTATCCCTTTCTTTCTCTCTTTTCCTACTCTCTCTAAAAAAAAGTTAATAAATAAAATCTTTAAAAAGAGAGAGAGAATGTCTGTTGAGCCCCTGCTCTGGGCATTGTGCTCCCCTGTACACTGGCACCTCAGTTAACTTCACAACCACCCTGTGAGTTAGAAATTGTCCCCAAATTCTTCATGAGGAAGCTGAAGCCCAAAATTGTGAGGTGACTTCCCCAAGATGTACAAGGAAGGAACAGAGCTGGACTTATCCCAGATCATTCCTGGAGTTTTGCATCCCACCCCACCCTAGAAGGACACCTTGGGGGCATAGCTTTATCTCTCACTGTCCCCAGTCCCTCTGTGAGCCAAACAGCCTCTATGGACTCTTCAGAAATAGTGAAGCCTAACAACCTCTGCAGATGAAATGAGCACCCATAGTGCCCATCCCTGCCAGTTAAAAAGGGAAGTATCTGCATAGCGAGACTTTAGGGACTGAGGTTCACTCTCCTGACATGACAGGTGACCAGTAGGAGGCATCGTGACTGCTTAAGAGACTGAAGGTCACAGGGACATTTTCCAGCCATATTCCCCTCCGGCCATAGATGACCAGTAATCTTTTATAGTACCCAATGCCCAATTGTTGATTCCTGTCTTGAGAGTGTGGTAGGATACTGTCCGCCGAAAAATAGTGTCTGCACAAAAAGATGACTTGGAAGAAACGGCATTCCCGCCTCTGCTAGTTCCTCGCCACAGGGTAGTCACGGGGCTTCCCACAGCCCCAGCCTCAGGGAGCCTGCCATGGTTAGCCTGCATCCCAGTCACCTATGGAGGCCAGGATTTGGGAAACAGAAGTGAAATTTGGGCTTGACACCTCAAAGCAACTTGCAACTTTCAAAGTTCCTTAACTGAGCTCCTTTCCACAGATTCATTGTAGACAGTTTTAGATTTTTCTTTATTAAAGTAATGCTATTCTCATTAATAAAAATTGGATAAATGGACAAAAATGGAAAAGAAGTCATACTAGTTCTTATAAGCAAACACAACCTCCTGTTAGCATTTCATTTTGTCCATGTGTGGTTTTTCTTTACACGGGTGTAATACTGTATATAACTAGTCTTTTCAACTTAGCATTATTCCTATGTCACCCATGGTCTTTAGAACCATAATCTCCAGTGGCTGCTTAATATTTCTCCAGTGGATACACTTTGGTTTGCTCAACCTCTAGCCCCTTTTGAACCTTAAGGTTACTTCTAATTTTCCACTGTTAAAAATAATGCTGCAAAAATAAAGTGGTTACCAGAGGGGTGGGTGGGGTACAATTGTAAAAGGGACCAAGTATATGGTGATAAAGTGATGTGACTTTGGGTGATGGGCCCAGAGTGCAATGAATAGTTCACATGTTTGGAGATCTATGCCTGAAACCCATGTGTTCCTTTGGCCCAGTGTTTCTCCATTAAATTAAATTTCTAAATTTTAAAAAATTAAAATGAAAAATAATGCTGCAGTGGAGATTTTTAGGCCTAAAATACTTCTCATACTAAAGATGATTTCCTTGGAATCAATTCACCTGTGTCCTTTTAAAAAGTAGCTGGGCCTGACCAGGTGGTGGCGTAGTGGATAGAGCTTCGGACTGGGACGCGGAGGACCGGGGTTTGAAACCCAGGGTCACCAGCTTGAGCGCGGGCTCATCTGGCTTGAGCAAGGGGTCACTCAGTCTGCTCTAGGCCCACGGTCAAGGTACATATGAGAAAGCAATCAATGAACAACCAAGGTGCTGCAATGAAGAATTGATGTTTCTCATCTCTTTCCCATCCTGTCTGTCTGCCCCTATCTGTCCCTTTCTCTGATTCTATCTCAAAAAAAAAGTAGCTAGTACATTTGTTTAATTTTTCCTAATAATGTACAATTGCTCCTCCAAAAAAAGGAAGATTGAGGCTCAGCATCCCTGTGTTATTCCTGCATATAGATATGCTTCCACTTAGAAATACAATCTCTTTTCCTTTTCTACACAAGACAAGCAGGGGTCTTGCAAACAGATCGAAAGCCAGAGAAGAGTCTTGCTCACCTGTGCATTTGGTGCCTCTCATTGTGTCTAGTTTCCGTGGGTTATGAGTATGAGTCCTGCCCAGATCTGATCCTGTGGGAAAAGAGAACAGCAGTGCTGCAGGGCTATGAAATCGACGCGTCCCGCCTGGGAGGATGGAGCCTGGACAAGCATCATGCCCTCAACATCCAGAGTGGTGAGTGCATGAACAAAACCCCAGAGCCGATCATGGGCATGACCCTCCCCTCCTGTGATTTGTGCCCTGCCAGACAAAGAAACACATGCATCACATTTCATAGGCTCGTAGGCGATCACTCGGTGAGGAGGATTAGTCAGTAAATGCCCCGTGATTACCCGCTCTGTGCTTGTCACTGCTAGGCTCTACAGATACAGAATAGAAAGGCCTCTGGCCAGAGGCCAACACTTCCCAGACAGTTTCCACGCTGTGCCATGAACGGTGCGATCAAAGAGGAAACACTGAGGGACACTGTGGGGCACAGAAGAGGAGCACGTCACTCAGCTCCTTGGCTCAGCATGGTGCCTCTTTGCAGAGAACTTCTGAACTGAGTCTCAAAGGGTCTGTAGGATCAGAACTGTATCTCTAGAAGAGAGAACATTCCAGGCAGAGGACACAGTGTGAGCCAAAGCACTGAAGCCTAAAAGAAGGGTAATTGGAGGGACAATTCACTGTGGTTTGAGCAAAGGGTGAAATGAAAGGAATTGCGAAAGCCAGAGCCAGGGACTGGAGCAGCCCAAGCCCAGGGTAAGAAGATTAGAACCTTCAACTTCCAGAGGCAAATGTCAGGTCTCTGAGAGGTTTAAAGCAGGCACGTGAGGCAATCAGATCGTATTTTAGATAGCTCACTCTGTGTTCTGGGAGGAGACCACTTAATATGGAAATGATGTCAGATATCTCCTAATCTATAGACATAATGAATGCCTATCAAAGCCACCAGATGTTTTGGAGGGAAATTGTCAAACTGATTCTAAAATTTATGGTAGAATAAAGATTTGTAAATAGCTAAGGCAACCCTTAAAATAAGAACAAAAAGAGGCACACACCAGATATTAAGCCATCTTAGAAAACCATTGTATCTAAAACCATGTGGTGCTGGCATAGGAACAGATAAGTAGATTCCATGGGACAAAACAAGGAGTCGAGACACTGACCTGTGAGTAGGTTCGCCATGGAGTAACAAAAAAGCCAAAATAACAGAATTGCAAACAAGTTAAACGTTTGTTTTTTACTCACCTGAGGCTGGTCTGGCACCCAGCAGGACCAGAGGTCCAGACTCCTCTCCTCTCCTTTCTCTACTCAAGCCTACATCCCCAAGGTCATGGTCCAAGGTGACCGCTTCTGCTCCAACTTTACATCCTCTTTCCAGCCAGCAAGACAGAGGAAAGTAAGAAATAAGAGCAAGCCCCTTTCATTGTTAAGGACACCTTATGGCAACTGCCCTTACCACTTTTACTTTCACACCATTGGCCAGAGCTCCGTCACCTGGTGGGTGTAGCTGCACATTGGACTGGAGATTATCATCAGTTCCGGATAGCCCTGTGCCCAGTTAAACATCAGGGTTCTATAACTACAGAAATAGGATGGGGGTGGAGGGGCTGGATAGGATGTATACCTGTGGGTAACTGCAGTTTCTGCCACACACCACAGGTACATTAGAACTTGGTATATGATAGAGGAAGTATCACTTAATAGTGGAGGATGGGTAGATATTTCAGAAATTGGTATGTGGAAAAAAAATAAAATTAAGTTCATACTTTATACAGAGTAAATAAAGTCTGATTAAAGATCTAATTTTGAAAGATAACACTTTAGTAGAAAAAAATACAGGAGACTATCTTCCCTAAAACCTAAAGTAGCACAAACATTTGAGTAGAAAAATGACTGATTGGGTTCATAAAAATTAAATCTGTACAACCAAGGACAAAGCTAACAGGTGACAGCCTGGGAATAGGTTCTTTGGACCATGAAAAACAAAATTCACTCAGGCGTCAGTATGGAAGGGGAGAGGCTGGAAGCAGAGTCCCGTTTGGTGGCTGTGGCTATAATACAGGAGATAAAGGACGATCCAGTTCTGAAAAGAAACAGTATGGATATGGAGGGAGCTTACAGGTCATTGAGTTCAATCCCTTCATTTTTCTGGTGGGGAAACTGAGGCCTAAGGACAATTAAAGAGATTGGCAATATCTGGACATTAGTGGCAAAGTCAGGTAAAAACCCAGTTGTCCTGACTCTACCTTGGTGAGAAGAGACTGGGAGTTAGTCTCCCTCCTGCATTTCTGTAAGCATTCATTGGCACCTCCTCTGGGTCAGGTTCTGTGCCGGGCACTGGGGATACGAAAAGGGAAAAGACAGTCCCTGTAACTTACAGTGGTGTCCACCGAGAGAACAGGCAAGTGCAATAAAGAATCCGTGCTGGGACAGAGCCCTGCACTGGGTCTGTGAGAGCTGGGCAGCCGTTATGAGAGGCTGAGGAGCTGCATGAGTGGGAGCCCGGACTTAGTGCTTCTGCTGTCCTGTGTGTGGCCCCCAGTGAGCCCCTTAGCCTGTCCCCCTGTTTTCCTGCAGGGATGTTGCGAGGATCTAATCAGTAAAGTACTGTGGCCTATTCAGGGTTTCACCCTGGCAGCCTTAGGAGATGAGTCTGGAAATGATAGGCAGAGATCTAACATTCCTTACAAAACCATGGTGCCTCTGTGGCCAGCCACAAGAGAGAGCCTCTTCCTGTTCCACAGTTGACTCTGTCCTCTGTCCTTGTTGCAGGCATCCTGCACAAAGGGAATGGGGAGAACCAGTTTGTGTCTCAGCAGCCCCCGGTCATTGGCAGCATCATGGGCAACGGGCGCCGGAGAAGCATCTCCTGCCCCAGCTGCAATGGCCTGGCTGACGGCAACAAGCTGCTGGCCCCCGTGGCACTGACGTGCGGCTCCGATGGGAGCCTCTATGTGGGAGACTTCAACTACATCCGCAGGATCCTCCCCTCTGGGAACGTCACCAACATCCTGGAGCTGAGGTATGTCAGGCACTGCCATTCTCACAGTTCCTAATAACATCCCTTTGCTGCCTTTGAGCCCCCCTGGCATTACCCACCGGGCCCAGCTAAGGGGCAGGGCAGCACCTCACCTGTCAGATTCCAAGGACTTTCTACTGCCCTGCTCAGAGGTTAAACTTTAAGCGGAGGGCCATGGGGAAGCAGGAGCTAAACTCCACAGAGCGCTGCAACGCAGACAAACTTCTCTTGGGACAGATGGTGTAGAAGGCCGCTAACAGCCAAGAATTAGCCTCCTTGGAAGCCCCTGGATCTTCTCTCTGCCTCCTAGCACCAAGCTGATTGAATTGGATTTAATCCCATGAGTCCTTTAATAAGGACAAGGAATGGCATAATGACCGAGAGCCCCATGCCAGTGTTGAGTTTGGCCCTGTTACTTAATACTCAGAGTTAGGAGCAGCTCTTCAGCTGCCCGGTACTGAGGTAAGACCCACAGGGTGCTGCAGAGCTGGCCAGGGCATCCTTCTCTGTTTCCCCAGCCTGGCTGTGAGTGATGGGGCATAGCCGCACCTGCTGCGGGGCGCGCAGAAGGGCCTCGCCTATTGGATTTCTCCGTGCCACCCTCGCCCAGATTCCTTTAGAACGACAGCACTGTCCTGAGGTGGGCTCTTGGGTTACACGTCTTGTGTCTTGTTTAGAGATAGGGGAGCCCCGCTTAGCCTTTCAGGACAAATTACACCAAGTTCTTCATGACTGCTTTCTCCTGGACTGCAGCCCAGGAGAAGAGAACAGGCCCTTGGGCTGGAGAGCCCTCTCCTAAAGTGGTGGGAGGAAAGGAAACTCACATTTGTGAGGCCCCTACCATTTATCCAAGATAGGAGTTCTACAAGATAGTTATTACTATTGCTTTTGACAGACCCATCCCCCACTCCCATAAAAAAGGACAGTCAGGGATTTTTTAAAAACCGGTCAGAGGTTCATCTTCTACAATGGAGGATCCAAAATGCCATCATGGAGCTCTGCTGCCCAAGAGAATTGTCACCTGGACTAGGAAAGGCCACTCTGGCTTACTGCCTTGCTAAATTATTCCCTGGAGTACGTGCCTGCTGAGACTCTCCCTGTGCAGTGCACATGCAATAAGAGGGGAAGGCAGGCTGGCTGACCAACAGCCATGACAGCCCCCAGCAGGGGAGCATTAGTACAAGGACAATGAAGGAGAGGATCTTTGGCCACAAAAAGAATGAGGAGCTCACATTCTGTGGACTCATAGGAAATCAGATATCAGGCTGAATGAGAACCAGGCCACTAAAGGAATGAATATTCTCTGCCTTGCTTTTCTCCTTTGTGGGTTTGATCGTCATAGGCATCTGTCAAGGAAGAAGGAACCCTTGAGTGTTTGTATTGAGTTCGGTCAACTGCTCATATTGTCTTTCCATCTCCTGTGCTATAATGAAAAGAGCCCTGAACTGGGGGTCAGCCCACCTTGGCAGACAAGCTGTACCCTTTGGAAAAGACACCCTTCCTGGGTCTCCATTTCCAGTCTTTCAAATAAGCGATCCCATTTCCTTGTCTCCCTCCCACGGTTTGGGGGAGATCATGGAAGACAGTGGCTAAGGAAGGAAGAAGGAAATGAAATTTGGAAAGGAAAATAAATTTATCAATATGTTATTCTCTTGATATATTTTTCATCAAGTCTTTTTTACAGGCCTGTGTCTCTGTGTTACTATCTCCCTTCTAATTATAGTATATTTCCAATTCTGTATTCTATTATGAAGCTAATTGAGATAATCATGGTGTGCTCTGCAAGTTTGAAGAACTCTCTGCAGAGCAGACAGAGACACGGCAGTAAACATGAATAGATCCGGGATGTGTCTCTGTCGGGGGGTGGGGGCAGTGTTCCAACCTCTGTCTCAGCCCCTGTGAAAGCAGCAGCATATGTCAACCTCTCCCTCCTTGCCCAAGTCAGCAGTCGTGGTGCAGGTGAAACCATGCCTCTTCTGTGATATGTAGCTGCTTGTAAGTGAGCTCACTGACAAATAGCATCCAATATAAAATATATCAGTGTCATAGCTGCTAAGTCTTTATTTATTATAGCATTGTACTATACCATTGCTGTCAAGTTTTCAGGCTGCTAATAATGCTTCTAACCCTGCTGCTAACACCTCATTCTTTCTTCTATTCCCTGCTCTCCTGTCTTCTGTCAGAAATAAAGATTTCAGACATAGGTAAGCCAACCAGTGGAGAATTTCCCGCCTCTCCTCTGCCTTGTTGCGTGTTGTATGGTAAGATTCATGTGTCAATCTCAGGTGGCTCAATGGCAGATGAATTCTGTGTGGTTGAACCTGATTGGGGGTAATCAGTTACAATGAGAGGAGATTATTAATAATGGTGGTGATGGGTGGTGAGAGCCTGAGCTCCTTTAATCTCTAATAAAGTGCAGCAGTTACTTTGGTAGTTTGCAGACATGACAGACTGAAGTAATAGGGAAAATTTTAACCTTGACATCATCATTTGGACACCATAGTCTGCTTATCCTTAGAATAAAGGAGGACATCATTCTTACTGTGTTGAGTGACTTTGACCATCACAATGGCAAGTTCTGAGAACATCTCGATCAGGTGAAGAACCCAGAAGGAGACAGGTTTCATATTTATGATTCTGTGGGCATGACAGATGACTAGGCTTTGATGGCAGGGGTTCCAGGTGACCCCACAAGAAGATTTGCCAGCAAGGACAGAGGAAGGGAGGATTTCCAGACCTGACAGACCACCCAAAGAGAGTAGCCCCCAAATAGGAACTTTGTCACAAAGTATATTTGTCACGTAGGCTCATGATGACACTGCAGCCAGACAGAATCGGGCCTCATCAGACCAACTGAAAGAAATGTCTGCCTGTCGTCATCACTGGTCACTGTGGCACTCATCTGATTCCTTAGTAATAGTTCCTTCTGAGTCCCCCAGCCTCACCCATATTTGTGTGACTTGAAAGTCACCATGGGCAGGTGGAGCTGTGGCTCGCACTGCTACAGAGGTACTGCCAGTTACTCGCATGTGGCTCAGAGCAAAGAGGCGTATGGGGAGGATGCTGAGTTGGGATAAAAGAAAATCTTAGGGTTATAGAAAGAAGCAGACAGACCCAAGATCAAATAGTGATGATATTCATATGTATATAGTATTAGTGTAACAATCATATATGTTAAATGTCTAGAGCTTTCTAATGTGTAGCAGAGAGGGGCTAAGGGATTTTTTTTTTTTTACAGGGACAGAGAGAGGGATAGATAGGGACAGACAGACAGGAATGGAGAGAGATGAGAAGCGTCAATCATCAGTCTTTCGTTGCGACACCTTAGTTGTTCATTGATTGCTTTCTCACATGTGCCTTGACCGTGGGCCTTCAGCAGACTGAGCAACACCTTGCTGGAGCCAGCAACCTTGGGTCCAAGCTGGTGAACTTTTTGCTCAAGCCAGATGAGCCCACGCTCCAACTAGTGACCTCAGGGTCTCGAAACTGGGTCTTCCACATTCCAATCCGATGCTCTATCCATTGCGCCACCGCCTGGTCAGGCAGGACTAAAGGATTCAAATGGCTCATAGCAGCTAAGTCTTATACCCTATGAGTTAGGTACTCGTGATATATATAATAATTCACAGGTGACAAAACTGGAATGGCCTTGGGTGACCTTGCCTCCCATAGAGGTTGTTATAAGGGTTCCAGAGAATGTCTGTAAAGCATCCAGCACTGTGCCAGTCACAGTAAGGAGCTTCAGGTCATCACAACAATTATAGGATTATGATGTCTCTATATTTCCCAAAAGAAATTCAGTCCTCTTGACAACCAAAGACACAGGCATTAAAGGAAATTAACTAGAATGTGGGAACAAAAGAAAAAAGGAGGAAATACATGTATGTGATTGTATATCAAATTAGACTCTGACCCCCTGGCCGCCAGAATAAACAGGGAAACATAGGTACTTCCATGGTTTGCATTATCTGAAATGGGAAAATATGCCTACTTCTCAGAGGAGGAATATTTTTTCTTGACGCTGAAAGCTAAAACAGATTTTCAGTGAGCTTTGTATGGAAAATACTGAACTATATACTTACTGATTTGTGCCCTCAAGTGCAGTTTCACAGAAAACACAGAAGTGCATTTCATATAAAGATCTTCATTGAAAAACCTACCATTTCACATGAAAATCTTCCATCAGTGGTGGGAACTGCCTAGGACACAGCTGCGGTACAGGAGGACCTAGCTGGGAAGAGTCAAGAAGCCAAGGCATGAGTCCAGCTGTCTGTGCTATGAGTTCATCATGTGACCTTGGGCTGGTCACCTAGCTTTTCTGGGTTTTAATCTCATCATCTGTAAATTGAGAGGGTTGTGGTTCTGGTTTCTTTTGTTTCTGATGTTTAGAGATATTCTGATATATCCATTTAATATATAATTTCAAAGCCAGTTTCCTGGCCTCTCTCAATTCATTGTTTTTCTCAGATGCTAAAAACTATTTTTAAAGTGAACCACAGTGGGAGAGTATAAAGGAATTGTTTTCTGCCTTTCGGTTTTCGGAAGTGAAGCCAGAATGAAAAGACCTGGGTTCCAGCTCTGGTTTTAACTGGCACCTGGATATTGACAGACCTCTTCTCTCTGAGCCTTCATGGTCCCATTAGTAAATGTCAGGAGTGGATTAAAGAAATTACAAAATCTTGCCCTCTTATTTATCCACTTGCTGACCCCAGGAGTAGCCTTTGGCTCGGGTTGGTACTCTTAGCCTGTATCGGTGCTCCCCAGGGCAGTCTTGTCTCTGCCTTTGGCCTTTTAAGCCTCAGTGCCAGCCCACCGTGCTGGACATGCGGAGTCAGGGATTCCTAACCCTGTGGTCATCCTCCTCTGTGTACCCCATCCAGGAACAAGGATTCTTAGCTCCTCCCAGATCTCTTCCCTAGGGTTATAGAGGAATGTTTGAAGTCTGTTCTTGTTCAGAAGTACCCTTGAACTCAAGCCTCTATTAATCCCAGCTATACATAGTCTGTTAACTCAGAGTCCTTAACTGCCCCAGGAAATCGATTGGACATGACAATATTAAGTCTACCGTACTTGGCGTTTCTGTTATACAATAACGTAAACATTCTGGAGGTTTCTTAGGGTGACCAGCTGCCATTTATTGGGAAATTTTATTTTTAATGGGTCATATTTACATCCTTTATACAATTTTGTCCTCAAACTATCCCCTTAAATAGATGTGATTACCCCATTTCACAGATGAGAAAACCGAGGCACAGAGTAATGGAGTGATTTGCCCAAGGTCACCTACCAAGTCATTGGTAGAACTGGCATTTGAACCTCTGTCTCTGTGGCTCCAGCACTAAAGCTCTTCCCAATGGTTTTAAGAACCAGTGACTCAACTTCTGCCAAGGCTGCCACCAGGTGTGGTCCCAGATGCCCCTTTGCACAAGGCAGTCATTACTCTGAGACAAAGAGAGAATTTCCTCTCAAGAAGTAGGGACTAGACTGTCTTTCCTCTCAAGAGACTCCTGGGTTTATAGCTCCTGCTAGGACATTCCTGGCACCATCCAGAAAGAGGGCAGAGTGGAATTGACTTCTACTCATTAACAGCAGGAATGAAAGCCTTATAGTCTAAGAATGTACATAGCTTCCAGTGGTGCCAAGGTTATGTTTAAGGCAGTAGAGAAGAATGTGAGTTGTATGGCAGACCCTGGAAACACAGCCGTGACCATGCTCTGTGCCCGGCCCTGCTCAGGATCAGAACTTGATTAGATGCGGCTCTGCCTGGGGTCTCAGCTGTAGGCCATCTCATGCATTCAAGGTTGGCGGAGTATTCTAAGGCCTTGTTACTTGGAGTTGTGGTTTTGGCATGCTGAGAACTTGTTAGAAATGCTGTCCCGAGGCAGCAACACCCCATAACTGCTGAACTGAAATCTGCATTTTAACAAAATCTCCAATTGATGCATATAAACATTAAATTTCGAAAAGCACTGGCCTAAGACCCATGCTTTCCAAATTTAGCTGTGGCTCAGAGTCACCTGGGGACATCTTAAAGGAACAGGCGCCCGGATCCCTCAATGTGTCCCTGTTTGAGAACCATCGCTAAGACCCTTAGCAGTGACTACCTCCTATGTACTCTACCAGAGGGACCGGTGGTCATTACTCACTGATTCCCACATGCAGGAGACCTATCTGGAGCACTTCCTCTGCACCAGGCTAGGTCTAAGCACCAGGGACTCCAAGCCAGTCCCTGCCCTTGAGGAGTTTAAGATGTCATTGAGGAGACAGACCACTAAACAGAAAAGTGTCTTAAGGTGCTAGAGGTTCTATAAGTATAATCTGTTTAAGGTCTAGTGAGAACACAGCAAAGGAAGTGGCCAGTTCTACACGCGTTAAGGAAACCAGGAATGACATTACAGATGAGCGGCTGCCTGAGCTGAATTTTGGATGAACAGGTTCTGCCGTGAATAAGGGCAGGGGAGCTTTCTGGACCCTGAGAAGCAGTGTGGGAGAACAGGAAGAACAAGACTTTGGAATCAAGCAGATTAAAGTTGGAAATCGATCCTGTCACTTAGCGGTTTCTGGCCCTGGTCAAGTCATTTCACCTCCTTCAGCCTGTTTTCTGAAATATTTTTGTTAGAAAAGAAAAGCACCTGCCTTACATGTCAGTCATGAGGAACACAAAGTATGTGTGTAAAGCATTAGCAGTTTCCAGGACAGAATAGACACTCAGAGGAAGTAGCAGATGCTTTTGTCCCTGTGACAGTCACCTCTGCAGCTGTGCTATGTGGTCAGGGGGCTGTGCTCCCAGCAGAGGTCCAGGTCCCGTTCCCCGTGTGGGTGGCATGAGGAAGAAGTGAGCTGAAGACAGGCCAAGGGCTCTGCCAACCGGAAAGGGCTGTTGGAATGTATAATTTCACTTGATCCGAATGACAAGCCTGTGAGCAAAGCAGAGCAGGAACTTAATCATCTGACAACTAAGGGACCTACAGCTTAAACAATACAATATAGGTGACTTGTTCAAATTAGAACCCCCATCTTACAGGTTGAAAGCAAGTACTCTTGCCACTACACTAAGTGACTTCCAGGCTCGCCACTACACTAAGTGACTTCCAGGCTCAAATTTGTCCAAAGATGGGGCCATAGCTTTTACAGACTCTGGAGCAATCCTGCCGGTGCCAGGGCTCCTGGAGTTCACAACTCTGAGAAGCTCCACACAAGTGGCACCTCTCCGGGGCAGGGGAGGAAGACATGAGCCAGAGACTCAGGGGGTTCACCTAAGTGGACAGGGCCCCTCATCGTCCTCCCTCAGGGACCTGCATTTCTGCCAAAGTGGATAGTTTATCATGATTGATACACAAATAAATAAAATAATCACCCTCACCTCACAACTGTTATGGTGGAAGCAGAAAGATCAAAGCTGCCCTAGCATTGCAGGGTGGGATCTGAGGTCACTGAATGTTATTTAGTCAGGTTCAAGGTCACCTGGAAAGATTAAATCTATGCTGCATTGTAGGGTAAGTCAGAGGGACATTTGACAATAAACAGGATATGTCTCCTGTTACCACCACCCCCAAAAGAGAAGTAAGAGAAAAACTCAGTAACTTGGTTGAAAATACCAATTCTATGAACTAAAAGTGGAGATGTCCACTTAAAGCAAGTGGTTGCTGTAGGCTAGGAGTCACCAATCTGAATTGGATTATAAAATAATGCATATAACCCCATCTCATCCTTTCAAGCACTGACTGTCAGATTTGGGAGACAGGCGCATAAACAGCCACAGCATTATATGACGTGTCCTGTAACCCAGATAGGAATCTCAGAGAAGAAAGATTGGGGCTGGTTGGGCCAGAAAAGGTACCACTGAGCCTGCCCCTGAAGAGTGAGTAGCAGTTCATTGGTTGAAAGGGAAAGGGGGCGTAGCATCTCACAGAGCAGGCATGACAGGTGCAAAGAGGCAGAAGGGGGCTGTTGAGGGACAAGTTGTCTGTCTGGCCAGAGGACAGGTCGTCTGTGAGGAAGTGGCTGGAAGGTGGCTGGGAAGATGGAGCCCCAGCAGAGCAGGAAGGACCTTGCATGCTGCCTGGCTAGGGAGTCTGAACTTGGCCTGTAAGTTCTGAAAGAGAAAGCCCTGAGGTGACATGTTGATATTTGGGTTTGGTCAGGGAAGAATGGCTTGGGGAGGACCCAGGCTGCAGGCAGAGAGACCTGCCCTTTACCTGAGAAGGAGGCTATGTGACAGTAGGGTTAGGGCTAGAGAAGCAGGGCAGTTATAGAAAATGATGCTCTCTTAGGTCAGATCAGGGAGAAAAAACAAAGGAAAGACAGCCTTGGGTCTGGAGGCCTGGCCCTCTCAGAAGCAGCCAGTCCTGAAGACACTGTCCAAAGCAAGGAATGGTTATGATGACGATGGTCAGGGCCAGATGAAGACCTTCAGAGACATAGACACTGAAAAGATTATGGTGCCTCACTCAGTCTTCATAAGCAATTCAAAATGTATTAGTCTGTAAAAACTTGTTTATCAAAAGGACCCAAAACTTACATGCCTGATAAACTTCAGAAAAGCTTCTTTCTAAACTTTTCTGATTCTCTTACTTGCATTTGGAAGGGATACACAGGACCCCTGCTCTGCTGGTGCTCTAGGCCTTGTTCAGTCTGCCCCAAGTCCCCTAGCACTGTGTCCCACTGTCCAGTGAAAATAGCCAGCACCAGGCCATCTAGCCTGAACAGACAGATTTCTTTGAATTAGACTTTGCAGAGACTTGGAGGCGGCTCTCAATCTTAAGATGCAGTTTGGGGGCCTGGGAATTACCAGGCCGTGCAGAGGAACTGAAAACAGCTTCCCAGGAGTTGTGAGTCTAACTCCCATGTGGTCTAGACTTGAAAGAAATTGTAAATCAGTACCACATGATAGCACAATTCAAGCTTAATAGGAGATACCTACTCTATAGTCCTCTCCAAGTGCAACAACAAACATAATGAACTAATAATTAAAACGACAAGTATGATTACCGAGTACCTATGAGGTGCCATGCATGATGCTAAATATCTGTCACATATGATTTTATATACTTTTCACAATACACTTGCAAGGTAGCTAGCTGGTAACGTCCCCGTTTTGCAGATGAAGAAAACATGAGGCTTAGAAGGCCAAGTAACATGCTCAAGTTACAGAGTGTGCAAATAACAGAGCTAAACTTAGAGGCCAGACAGCTCTGATTCCAAAGCCTGTGCATTTGTCCTGCCCGGTGCCTGGAGGCTGCGCCCTGTCTCCATATGCCTCCACACACTCATGAGCTGGCTTCACTTTCCTCTGTTAGCACAGCCCTGTCTTCACAACTGTCTTCCAGAAGCAGAACCATCATCAGCACTGCTCCTGTGTTTTATTTATTTTTCCTCGGACATTGCTGCAAATTACAGACTCATCCTGCAGTTCATTTATATCTGACTGCACGAGGGAGACTCCAGGGCTTCCGATAAGTGAAATATGAGTGTCAAATGAAGGCAGTGTCAATGCGGGCTGGGAGTCAGATCTGTCCAGGGTCTTATCAGTCAGCCCCAAGTAGGTTTAGGGCTGCTGTAAAAATTTTGTGGGAGGAGAGTTTGTGTGTCAAACTCTTGAAGGGATTTTTAAAGACAAGCCCTTTCATGTTTCTGACTGGGATTTACAGGCCACCTATGGTAAGCCTCATGGATAATCCTATTAAGAAAACATGTATTGAACAGCTGGTATGGGCATGGCATGGGACCGGGCTCAGCAATCTTTGGCATTTCGAGTTGGGTGGGAGGGAGAGTTAGAACAATCCCTGGGGTCAGAATATTTGGGGCACTATCACCCAAAATGGGAACATCATCCTCATAAGACATTTTTGCTAAGGCGTTCATCTCTTGCTACCTGATAGGAATAAAGAACATTCTCATCAAGTAACGTGTCCTTGTTTTCCAGTCACAGCCCAGCGCATAAATACTACCTGACGACAGACCCCATGAGTGGGGCTGTCTTCCTTTCTGACACCAACAGCCGGCGGGTCTTTAAGATCAAGTCCACTACAGTGGTGAAGGACCTTGTCAAGAACTCTGAGGTGGTCGCGGGGACAGGTGACCAGTGCCTACCCTTCGATGACACACGCTGTGGAGATGGTGGGAAGGCCACGGAAGCCACACTTACCAACCCAAGGGGTAAGGCTTTTCTTTTTAAACACTTCTGGTAACACTTGTTGGGGTGTCGGCTATTTCCAAAAGAAATACATGTTTATCATTGCAAAATATTTGAAAAATATCATGAACTCTCTGGAGAAAAGTTAAGATTATCATAATTCTACCTGCCAGAAATATTATCAGTTAACATTTCCAATCTTTCCTCCCCGTCCTTTTTTCTAAGTGTTTAGGTGTGTGTGTAATAGTCACCAAAAATAAAGTGAGATCACAGTAAACAAACTTTTAATAACCTACTTTTTCCTGATAAGTCATGAACAGATCTCTATATCATTAGTCTTTGTACTGATTTTAATGGCTGTTTAGTAGTCCATCAAATGTATGTCCCATCATTTATTGATCCATCCCCTACTGTTGTACATTTATGCTCTCTCTCACATTGCTATTTTATAAAATCATTGTGGTGTATCATCTCTGCGCATGTTCATGTGCTTTAGGAAATTTCAATTTTGAGTCCTGCAAAGAGTCAGGCCTCTTTATACCCACAGTCACAATTTTTCATTCACTTATTCATCAAGTATTGACTGGATGTGCATACCGAGTAAGCAGTGTGCTGTGTTTGCATAGATAAGTTTATTGTAGCAGAAAAAGTAAGACTTGAATATGAATCACTTGGATTAGGAGAGAGGGAGAAGTACTTCCTGAGATGCAAGGGGGGAGAACTGCATGGGAGTCCAAAGCCAAGAGAGGCCCCTGTGCCTACCAGATAAGGAAGGATCTTCGGCGGAGAAGCCATCAATAACAACAAATATTTGTCATTCACCTTGAGCCACTGACCTATAGTGTCTAAGCCTCAGGGTTCTTGTCGATTAAACAGGGGCAATAATACCTTCTGTGTCCACCTCCCTGGATCATGCTGTGGGTCAAAATGAATATCTTTCATGCCATAAACTATAAAATTACCATGAGTGATTATATTATTAAATAGTGCCAGATTTCAGGGCCTGTTTCCAAATCAAAGCAGTTAGATGCTAGTGAAATTAAGCAATCCTGTATTCAAATTCAGACCTTGCACCTACTAGCTGTGTGACTTTGGGTGAGTTGCTTAACCTCTCTGGGCCTCATATTCCTGGTCTGTGAAATATATACTATACAGTTGTAGTACACATTAAATATTACCAGGAATGTAAATGCTTAATGCAGTGTTATCAGTCACCTAATAAACATCCCATAAATGGTGACTTCTATTACAATTGTTATACTATATTATATTGTGTTATATTTATTTCATCGTGTCATATATCATATGATATAATAGTAGATGTCTCTACCCCATGTCTGCAGCAATTAGGTGGTAACTGTGAGGTAACTATTGTGACTTCTGTGGTTACTCTTCCTCCTAACTGTGATCTCCTAACACTGAGAGTGTAGCCTGGAGTGGGAAGAGCTTGCACTTGCATTATGGTTTTGCTCTGCCACTACCTGGCTGCATGACCTCCTCTGGGCCTCAGTGACCCCATCGATAAGCGAACAGATTGGGCTAAATAATCCCTAAGACCCCTTCAGTTGCAACTTTTTACTCTATGAATTACCACCAGGTTTGGGTTTATTTTTATTTTTCTGAGAATTTTTACTCTCTCTAGGTCTTTTTCAGGTGCTCTCTTCCAGGGATTTTGAATATTTTTTCATTTCACAGCACACAGAAACTAATTACAATGATTCTAGGGCATACCAAAAAGTATATTTTTTTCTGATCTGACAAAACACATAGGAATAATTTTGATTCATTCACACTGGATGGCTATGGTTGTGTTGGTCTTATCCCATTTTCAATTGACAATCTAGGGGAAAAGAGGTCAGTGCCCCTGACTAAACAAGCAGATAGTGCCTGTTTTGAAATCCTTGTGGCACACCAGTTGAAAATGACTGCTCTATGCACAGGTGTGTTCTCTACCCTCCCCACACACAAGCACGCATGCACGCACATACTCACACACATACACATGCACATAGATGTAGTGGCAGTGGAATTGCTCAAAGCCTGTAATTAACCCAGATAAATGACAAGGGTACTGCAATATGCAGACACTTTACAGCAGGGAGAAGAAAAGATGTTCATCTATTTAGCACAACAAAAGAAGAAGAAATGAAGTAATTAATTAGAGGACAGATCACTTCTATTAGCCGGTGCAGCCAACTTTGTAAACAAGAAACCCAATTGTTCATGGAGTACTCATCAGTCCTAGCAGATGGCAGAGGAAGACAGCATAGCCAGGCAGATAAGAAAACTCCTGTCTCGGTACTTGAAGAATGTAATTAATTTATATTCTAGGCAGGGAGGGAAGAAAGATTTCCCCTCCTTTCTTCCAGGCTGTCTGGCCCTCTGTGTGAAATAGCTCTCCAGCCCTGAACAGCGGGAGGGCACGAGGAATTACAGCTGCAGTGGGTATTGATTCCTCAGAGGCCCTCGGTCTCTAAAACTGCCCTCTGACCTGTCATACACATGTGGGCCTGGCGAGCAAGAACCTTGAAACCCACAAAGTGCTCATTATGGTCTCATGATTATAAGTCACTAATAAAGATTGAGCGCTATTATTACAAGTCAGAAGTTACTATCCCCATTTTATTGATGAAGAAACCGAAACTTAGAAGTGAAGTGACTCACCCGAGGTTATACAACTGAAAAGCTTTTTATTTCGAGTGTCCCCACCTCTGTGAAGCTTTTTTCTGACCCCTTCTTTTAGTTGCTCCCCCCAGAGAAAGCTGAACAGAACAAAACTGACCAGAAACTCCTTCCTTTCATCATGAACCCTCTCGGGCTCTGTATTCCCCAGGGGCACTCCACGTGACAATGACTCATTCCTGAGCCTCCCATCTAGACCTGTTCTCCTCAAGGGCCCAGCTCATCTGTGGCTCTGCCCCAGCACCCGTGGGCAGTTCTCGATTTGATAGGGGTGTGTCTAACTCCTGTGATTCTGGACCTGAGGTGGAAGTCAGTATCACCTGTGAGTGATTTTGAAACAAGCCTTGGTCCTAGTCCCAGCTACCTCCTGAATTAATATTTCTAGGAGTGAGGCCAAGCAGGTATGTTTTGAAAAAAAAACTTCAGGAAATTTTGATGTGCATCACTGGTTGAAAAGTACTGATTTACTAGAGAGGTTCTCCAAGTTTGATTTGTATCATTATCACCCAAGGTGCTTATCAGAAATACAAGTAGATAGATGCTCAGGCTCCACTAAGAGTTTCTGAACAGCTACCTGGGAGGTGCATTTTAGCAAGCTCCCATGTGATTAGCACAGACCTCTAAGAGTGAGAAATACAGATTTAGAATAGTCCCTTCATTTAACAGCTGAGAAAACAAATGCAGAGCCAGCCAGTGACTAGCCCAAGGCCACACAGCTGGTCAGGAAGAAGAGAGGTGGGACCCTCTAGCGAATGGGAGCAGATGATTTTTTAATAATAATTTTGACTCCTCTCTTCAATGTGCCTTTTTTTGAAATTAACTTCACCAATATTCTCTACCCAAGTTCAAACAATTCTTTTTCTAGACTCTATACTTCTATAATGGCCAATGGAACTAAAATAATGATAAGGTAATAAAACATGAAGGATGAGTATATTTGAAGAAAAGAAAAATAGTCACCAAAAAGAGATTAATTACAGGTCTTCAAAAGTAGGTTAATATAAATAATTCACAGTTTGATATTGAAAAATATCTTCCTTATCACTACCTCTAGTGCTTAACAAACATCCAGAAATTCTGAGTCCAGCTTTAATGTGTGGCTAAGGTGAAGACCCCCAGAGGCAGCAAGGTGGAAAGACCAGAGCCCTGGAGAATGTGAGACTTCGGCTCTAACCCCTCCTTTGAACAAGGCACTCCATACCTCTGGCGTCTGTGTCCTCGTCGTTAGAAGGGGAAGGAATGATGAGTGGATGATCTAATAAATCATGGAGGGGAGGGAGATTCTCGGTCAGCCCACGAGGCTCCACGAGTCTGTGGGTTGTCAGCACCCCTAACACTGTCTCTCTGCCACAGGCATCACGGTGGACAAGTCTGGGCTGATTTACTTTGTGGATGGCACCATGATCAGACGCATTGATCAGAACGGGGTCATCTCTACCCTCCTGGGTTCCAATGACCTTACCTCAGCCCGGCCCCTCAGCTGTGATTCCGTCATGGATATTTCTCAGGTAAGGAGAAAATCGAGAAAGTCTTGTTGGCCAGGGCCCTGGGTCTGCACACGTGTCCTCTCACCTGGTACCCAGCCAGCCACTGGCCATTCATCTTGACACTGCACAAGCCTTTTAAGAGTACACTCTGGTGCTGGGTCTGTATATAACACTCAGGACACTAAGAGGAGCAGGACGCAGCTTCATGCTCTGGGAGTTCACCATCAGGGGTGATAGTGGGTGACAGAGGGAAGCTGCCCAGGAAAATCTGCCCCAGGAAGGCAGCAGAAATTCACACAGTGTTGATTTAAATTCATAGCCAGCCTGATCAGGTGGTGATGCAGTAGATAGAGCATCGGACTGGGACGCCAAGAACCCAGGTTCGAGACCCCGAGCTCGCCAGCTTGAGCGCGGGCCCATCTGGCTTGAGCAAAAGCTCGCCAGCTTGGACCCAAGGTCGCTGGCTCTAGCAAGGGGTTTCTCGGTCTGCTGAAGGTCCGCGGTCAAGGCACATGTGAGAAAGCAATCTATGAACAACTAAGGTGTCGCAAGAGCAACGAGAAACTAGTGATTGATGCTTCTCACCTCTCTCCATTCCTGTCTTTCTGTCCCTATCTATCCCTCTCTCTGATGCTCTCTCTCTGTCCTTGGAATAAATTAATTAATTAATATGAAAAACAAAAATTTAAATAAATAAATAAATAAATAAAATCCATAGCCATCTGACTTCCGTCTTTGAAAACACAACTACTTATACACTATCTGCTCTCTTTCTAGACTGTAGCTACAGGAAGACAGGGGTTCTGCCCATCTTTTCCTCTACTGTAACCGGGTACCTGGTAGCCAATAGGAACATAATTAACATTTGGTGATTTATGAATTGATTGACTGATTGATTGAATCCTGGCTTTGCCACTCATGAGCTGAGTTACTTTAGACAAGTTTCTGAGGTCCTTTGATCCTCATTTTCCACATCTGTAAGATGGAAAAATTGCCATCAGCCTGGAAGGATTGCTTTAAGAATGCATAAAGCAATGCATGTGAGGTTCCCAGCTCTGCTTGGCACTTCAGAGATGATCGATAAACAGAAATTTTAGTGTCCACTTTCTTAAAGGAGGTGACATTTTGCGCCAAGTCCTGAAGGTTGAATAGGAGCTTTCTGGGTGACAAGGAAGAATGAAGACATTACATATAAATGAAACAGCAGGTGCAAAAAGATACAAAGGTGTTGATGGGCCTAGTACATTCAATGAACATTAGAAAATTGAATGCCTGAGCACAGGGTTCTTATAAGGAAATAGCAGGATTTGAAGCTGGAAGTGTGATTTAGGGTCAGCTGGTAAAGGACCTTCCCTGCCACACCAGAGAGTTTGGACCTTGGTAGGTACGTGCCAGGGACCTAGTGTAGATCAGAGGAAAACCCAAGTGACTGGCTATTCAGCATATCTTTAATTTGTCCTTCAATGACTTGGTAAGGAATATGTCCTTTATTACTAGATCCTTTGGCAAGGCATGGCCAGTGCTAAATCAGTGAATATCCATCTTGCCAACATTAGCAAAACCAGGGAAATAGGGTTTTGAGTTACATTAAATTGCAGATTGGGCCTGACCTGTGGTGGTACAGTGGATAAAGCGTCAATCTGGAATGCTGAGGTTGCCGGTTCAAAACCCTGGGCTTGCCCGGTCAAGGCACATATGGAAGTTGAAGCTTCCTGCTCCTCCCCCCTTCTCTCTCTCTCTTTCTCTTTCTCTCTCTCTCCCTTTCCTCTAAAATGAATAAATAAATAAAAATTTTAAAAAATTGCAGATTGGTAGCCATGGCTGGGTAGCTCAGTTGGTTAGAGTGTCATCCCAGTACCGCAAGGTTGTAGGTTTGATCCCCGATAAACGCACATACAAGAATCAACCAAGCAGTGCATAAATAAATGGAACAACAAATCAGTGTCTGTCTCTTTCTCCCCTACCCTCCCTTCCTTTTTCTCTCTAAAATCAATAAATAAAATTGGTGTCAGCAATAGCCACACTTGGCTTTTTAAAACCCCTCACTTCTAGGGGAGCCTGCACACAGGCTCTTTTTCACTGACTGTAGACCCATTCCCTGGCAATCAGCAGGCAACAAGGCTGGGATGCTCAGTGGTCACTCCTGCCTCTGTTACTGATGTGTGCCCCAGAGCCCCCTAGCTGCTGCTAGCAGTCCCTGCACCCATGTCATCTCCCTGTTAGATGCTGGTAAGATTTCCCTCTGCACCAGCTAATATGATTGTTACGCTCCAGAATGGAATCTGTTCTCAGCCTTTCCAGTTGGGCGGCTTCCCCTTGCTGGCTAGAGAGTCTGCCTCTCCTGACTGTGAGCAAGCTTGGATTACCCAGTCGGAAGCTGCCATGGCCTGACCATGTGCGTACAAGTATTTCCAATTCTCAAAACGGGCTCTGCACCAGCCAGCACCGGATGCCGAAAATTTTCAATCCACACATTGGAAAATTGTTTAACTTGAGCTAGAGGTACTGCCAAGCAGCCAGATCAAAGGCTTGGAAGACAAGTGGCAGATAACAGAGGGGGAAAAAAATCACACTTTGATTCAGAAATGCTGGACAAGAAATCTCTCTCCCTGGTCCTCACTACCCTGTGTAAGCATAGAATTCTTTTTACCAAACTCCCTAGGCACAGGTTTATGTTTTTATGTGCACATATGGGCAGGGGAACTGGCTTTCATTATCAGAGCCTCCTCTGTTACAGACACCCAGCTACTTTCCCATCCATGGGGAACAGAGAGGGAAGTCAGAGAGCTGAGAATACAGCTCAGAGGTGAGAGCACAAAGGGTAGAACCAAGGAACTTGGACCAGCTCCTCTGGGTAGAGACGCAGTCCAGTCTCTAGTTTCCCAGGGGAAACTAGAAGTAGGCATAGAGTACAGAAGGAACAGAAGATATCACCTGTTCCAAACAGGAGATTAGTTCTCAGCTGAGCAGGCTGTAGGCCACCATAGACACAGAGGATAACTCTATACTTAGGGTCCAAAATGATTTCCTGAGAACTTACTATGTGGCATGTGCTGTTAGAAATAGGGATTCAGAGATGAGTACTACTTCACTTTTCTTGTTTAACTGTCATAACCATCCCAAGAGGTAGATGTTAGTTATCCTATTTTATAGATCAGGACACTGAGGCTTGGTGACAGAAAATGCAGTTATAAATGCAGAGCCCTGTGATAGGCTCCACCAGGGATGTGGAAATTAATTTCATTTTAAATCAAATCATGTACATCAGTTGTCCAGCACTGTGCCTGCCAGCTAGCAACGAGCTTTGAATATTCATTTTCTTTATAATTTGCAAAGAGCTGCCTTGTAGATTGTCTTGTTTGATTCTCACAGTTGAATTATATAATATTTGTTACCTGCATTTACATATGGGGAGAGCAGTTCAAAGTGTTTGAGTAACTTAAGATCACAGCTGTAGTGATTGTGGAACTGAGATAGGAAGTCAGGTGTCCTGGCCCCAATCCCTCGCTCTTCACCGTCATTTATTTGTTCATTCATTTGACAATTCGTTTTTTGAAGGAAATAACTCTGCAACAAGGCAGTGAGCTCAGAATGCTTTTATTAAGACACAGAGTGCTCAGGAGGACAGGAAAGAGGGAGCTTCGTGCCACCTCAGGACCACAGCATGCGGGAGGTAGAGGGACACCGAGATCCTAGAGGCTCTCTTCCCTCCACTTTGGTGTTGGGAATTTAAGGCTCAGCATGATCATCACTGATAGGGAGGTGTACTCAGAGAAGCTTGGGTACTCAGTCTGGTCTAGAACATCACACAGGCACTGGGACAGCGAGGGCCAACTGAGAGCTCTGTTCCTTCTTTCCTGGGAGCCTTTGTGCACGTGGGTATAAGGGACAGAGCAAGAAGGCAGAAAGCACTGGCTCTTCCTTTCCTTCCCCTCTCCTCCCCCTCTCCCTCTCCTGGCTCCTTCTTCCCCCTCCTCACCCACCCATCAGGGAGCCATCTTTTCATCATAATGACAGGCAGAAGGTCTGGGCAAGCAGGTCCCGAGGTGCCACAGGACCAGAGGGCATAAAATATTTAGCAGCTAGTGTTGACAAGAAATGGGTTTTAGGACCTTGAAAATTCCCCTGTCACTTTAGAGTAAACTGTGTTCTTGCTGCAGCTGAAGGCTGCCGGGCCTCTGTGCTCCAGAGACCACTGGGAAGCGTGCGTGAGGGGGCATCCTGGCCGGTGGCTCTGCCCTACCTCAGGCTCTGTGTTCTGTGAGGACAGAGGGACTCCAGCTGGGAGTGAGGGGACAAGAAGGCTTCAGGAAGCAGAGCCAGAGGATCATGTTTGGAAGTCATGAGAATGGCCCTGAGCTACAGGAGCAGATGAAGGTGCCACATCTCACGTGAATAGCATTTACGGGGTTTCTTTTTACATTCGTAAATTGATACGTGTACATGGTAGGAAATATAAAAAGTTTAAAATGACAAAGAAGGAAGTTAAAATTAGCTCTAATCTCAGCATGGTTAACATGTTGATGTATATCCCTCAAGGTTTTACCTCCTCTCTAGCCATAATCCATCGTATTTATTGTATTTTCCCCCAAGTGGGATCTGCAACCCGTCCCTTCCACTCTATACATGGCAGACAGTTTCTGATGTCATTAAATATCCATCTATAACATCATTTATAATGGCTATACAGGGTATTCTAACTTAGGGATCAACTAAGTATACAATAAGTTATTTAGCCAATTCTCTGTTGTTGGGCATTTAAGTTGGTTCCAGTTTTTCATCATTATTAAACATGGCTGTGCCTGACCAGGTGGTTGTGCAGTGGATAGAGAGCATCTGACTGGGATGCAGAGGACTCAGGTTCAAAACCCTAAGGTCACCGGCTTGAGCACAGCCTCAACCAGCTTGAGTGCAGGCTCACCAGCTTGAGTGTGGAGTTGCTGGCTTGAGCATGGGATCATAGACAGTGACCTTATGGTCACTGGCTTGAGCCCAAAGGTCGCTGGCTTAAAGCTCAAGGTCACTGGCTTGAACCCAAGGTTGCTGGCTTGAGCAAAGGGTCACTTGCTCTACTATAGCCCCCTGGTCAAGGCACATATGAGAAAGTAATCAGTGAACAACTAAGGTGCCACAATGAAGAATTGATGCTTCTCTTCTCTCTCCTTTCCTGCCTGTCTGTCCCTATATGTCCCTCTCTCTGTCTGTCTCTATGTCTCTGTCATACACACACACACACAAAAATGACTGTGATAAACACCCTTGTAGACAATGGCATGCAAGATTAAAATCCTGGAAGAGAAATTCCTTATCCAAAGGTATATACTTGTTTAAATCAGCGTGTATTAGACCCAGTGCCAATGTAGGTTTGTAGGGAATCTAAGGTGATGAGTCCCTAGGGGATGGGTAAACAGAGCGGGGGACAGCACCTGCCAACACTTCCAGCCCACGTGCAGTGTGGCTGGACCTCTTGGGGACACATTTGGCAAGGGCTTTCCTTTAGTGCATGCTCCACTCAGTGTGATATACACAACAACCCAACCTCCATGTCCTCTCAACAAAGCATTCCTCACTTCACCCACACCTGCCAACCACCATCCCTGTATGTCCAATTGCAGACTCACCATGGTCCCTGCCAGCTTCCCAGCCCGGCTCAGAGGAGACTCAGATGTGGGGCCCAGGACCTCTGAACCTCTCCTTCCCATTGCTGGCTCCATTAATCCCTTCCAGGAGCACCTGTTCTCCATGGTATTAGACACCATTATCTAGAACACAGCTTCACAAACTGCAGGGTGTGTAGGAGTCACCCAGGGATTTTGTTTCAATGTAGCATTGGATTCAGTAGGTTTGGGTGAGACATGCCATTCTGCATTTTCGACTAGCTCCCAGGTGATGCCAGTGCTTCTGGAAGGAGACAGGATCCAATTGTAATGTCCAAAGTCATATTAGAATCACCTAGGAAGCTTTGGAAATCATGCCAGGGACTAGCTTCACAACCTAGGGTCTGATTAAATTAACCGCAGGTGGGATTTGAGCACCAATTCTTTCTAAAATCACTGCAGGTAATTTGAATGTGTGGCCAACTTTGAGGATTACTCATCTGGAACTAAGTCAGATAGGGGCAATTGTTATTTTGTCTTTACATCCCCAGCACTCAGTCATGGCTTAATCCATGAACTCAAGAATTGAGAAGTCATTTTTTATATAAAAATCTTATCAACAGTTCATGAAGAGTTTCTCCTAAGCCTCTGGGCAACACCTACTTCAGCCTCTAGACTCCATCTGCCTTCCCCTCCCATCTCCATAGCATCAGCCGCAATGAGCATTACTGTGGGTCAGGCACTCTGCACTATGGTCATTACTGTTTTACAGATGTAAATACTGAGACTCAAGGAGGCAAAGTAACCTTCCCATGGTCCTAAGTGGTGGGGTTTAGGATGTAAAGCCAGGCCTGACTCTAAAGTCTCTGCCTCTTACATACTTTTTTGTTTCTTTGTTGTTGTTTTTATTTGTTCTTCATGTTCTGTCAATCTAACGGAGACCCTCAGCTGTCTCAGTGGCAGCCCCGGCATGGTTGCAGTCTGATCAGGGGTTTGATGCCCATTGTTGATGACAGGCTGCTATGAGGATCAGGCAAGACTGCTTGTGAAGGCAGTTGGGACACTATTATGGACTATATGGGGTGTTGGGATGATTAGTGGTGGGCACCTTGCCAGGCATTTGAGTGTTGGTGTCTCCATTGTCAGGTTCGCTTGGAGTGGCCCACAGACTTAGCCATCAACCCAATGGACAACTCCCTCTATGTCCTTGACAACAACGTGGTCCTGCAAATCTCTGAAAACCACCAGGTGCGCATTGTCGCTGGGCGTCCCATGCACTGCCAGGTCCCCGGCATTGACCACTTCCTGCTGAGCAAGGTGGCCATCCATGCAACCCTGGAGTCAGCCACTGCCTTGGCAGTCTCTCACAATGGCGTCCTGTATATTGCCGAGACTGATGAGAAGAAAATCAACCGAATCAGGCAGGTCACAACTAGTGGTGAAATCTCACTAGTTGCCGGGGCCCCCAGTGGCTGTGACTGTAAAAATGATGCCAACTGTGATTGTTTCTCTGGAGATGATGGTTATGCCAAGGATGCAAAGCTGAATACCCCATCGTCCTTAGCTGTATGTGCTGATGGGGAACTCTACGTGGCTGACCTTGGGAATATCCGAATTCGATTTATCAGGAAGAACAAGCCTTTCCTCAACACCCAGAACATGTATGAGCTGTCCTCACCAATTGACCAGGAGCTCTACCTGTTTGATACCAGTGGCAAGCATCTATACACCCAAAGCCTGCCCACAGGAGATTACCTATACAACTTCACCTACACTGGGGACGGTGACATCACACTCATCACAGACAACAATGGCAACATAGTGAATGTCCGCCGAGACTCTACTGGGATGCCCCTCTGGCTGGTGGTTCCAGATGGCCAGGTGTACTGGGTGACTATGGGCACCAACAATGCACTCAGGAGTGTGACCACACAAGGACATGAGTTGGCCATGATGACATACCATGGCAACTCCGGCCTTCTAGCAACAAAAAGCAATGAAAATGGATGGACAACATTTTACGAGTAAGTATCAAGCAAGGCCATTTAATGGTTTTGTTTCATGAGATGTAGGATTAAAGATGAATTGATGGAATGTAAATTTTTGGTATTTCACTTTAGTTCAGTATTTACGATGCAAACCGTTACCTATAAGATGTTCTGCTTGTTCATATTCCAGACTATTGGTCCTAGGAAGGAACATGGTATAGTGGAAAAGGCATGAGCTTTGGAGTCACAGGAGTTGGGCTTGAATCCCAGCTCTCCCATGGACTTAATCTCTTGAGGACTCACTATCCACATCTGTAAAATGGAAACAATGAATATGTTCTAAACATACCACAAGGAGCTGATGTAGATGAAAAGTACTTGACAGAGTGCTAGCATCTTCATATGAGCATGATCCAGAAACATGGCAATGAGCAAAGGAACAGTTCCATGTGAACAAACTGTCCACATAACCAAAGTTCACATCTTCAAGTTAAAATTTTTTTTTTTTTTTACTTTAACCCTTTTGGATGGAATTTACAAAGTGCTTTATGTGCCTCCCTTCTCAAATGTATTATACAGATGTAATGAAATCTTCTTTTCTATGACTCAAGGTCAATAAGAAACAACCACAATTGCATATTATGCTGTAATATGAAGATAGCTTCAAGGAAATGAGGCAGTGAAGCTACAGAATCCTTAGTCCCTGCCCAAAGTGATTTTAAACTTTCTTTTATTAGCCCTGTGTCATATTGGCATCGTTTTACTGCTTTCTCCCTCAGAGTAGCAGTACTGTGTCACTATTTGCTTCCATAGTAGGACCCCCTCAAGTAAGCTCACTTTCCTTCTCTTCACCCAGGATATGGCTTATTCAGTGGTGTGGTCAGAGAAACAGAGTTCAGTTTATTCCAACTCTATTAAAACTCAAATATATCTGAGATGTTCCTCTAAGAGCTATTTAATCAATGGACTTTGTAATATCTCCTTTTCTATTTAGATTTTAAGCTTCATATTGAGGTCTTAGCCATGTTCCAGGCAACTGAGACTGCGGAACTCATGACCATCACATAATTATGCAGGAGATAGTGAAGACACTAGCCTTACTGTGCATCAGATATGGGCTAGAAACCATTTTATTGCATTTATCACATTTCCCATGTATAAGATGCACTCTTTTCCAAAAATTTTGGGGTCTAAGAACTGGGTGCGTCTTATACAGTGGTTGTAGATTTTTTTACTTGGATTTCCAGCTTTTCCACAGGAGTGAATTTTATGATGAATAAAACTTGAGTTCAATACCTTTAGTTAATACATTTTTTAAAATTTTGTGCCCCAAAATTAAGATACATCTTATACATGGGGAAATATGGTATAGGTGATATTATCTGCTTTATAGAAATTGAAACAGGCCCGGAGAGGCTCATTTGTCCACTGTTATACAGTGATAACAGGGCAGAACAGGGATCACAGCCCAAGTCTGTCTGATGCCAGAGCTCATGCTCTTTCAGCTCTGCCCTGCTTCCCGCTGCTGTTTGTTAATCCCAAATGAACTTGAATCTTTGAACCGTAAAGTTTCCTTAAGCTTGATCAAGCATCAGTTTCTCCCAGTCCTAGAATCCCAAGAAAAAGGATCTGTAATAGACTTTTAAATACAATTCGCATCAAAACATGTCACAACAATTTGTACAAAGTTCACTGGCTGAAATCCTTTCTCCAAACAAGACCTTGTTAGTTATAAAGAAAAGACAAAGATCCAGGAAAACAGCAATTATCTTGATTAACTCATTGAAATGGAAATACACTAAATAATTCAATTTTCCCCCACTGCCCGATGGAAATCTCTTTATATATTACTTAGCCAAAACAGGGGTTTCTTTGTCAGAGCAAGTCAGTGCACTCAATTAGTTCCCAAGGTCACTCTCTAATCCTAAACCGAATGCTTCCACATCGCTGCAACCGTTCCTCTCTACCAACCCTGGAATCTAAAACCACTTCCTACAGCTCTACAGGAAAGGGTTCCATTTCCCATCTCTGGCTCTCCTAATGAAACATACAGCCAGATATCATGTTTTATTAAGAAGGAAAAGTTAGTACAGTCACTTTTTATAAAATCATATTTGGAATTCCCAAATATCCACTAAATAGCATTACCCAGGAGTGGAAGATAAAAGCCCTAAAATAAAAATAGAACCTCGCCTGACCAGGCGGTGACACAGTAGATAGAGCGTCAGACTGGGATGCGGAGAACCCAGCCAGGTTCGAGACCCCGAGGTCGCCAGCTTGAGCGCGGGCCCATCTGGTTCAAGCAAGACTCACCAGCTTGAGCCCAAGGTCACTGGCTCGAGCAAGGGGTTACTCGGTCTGCTGTAACCCCCCCTCGGTCAAGGCACATATGGGAAAACAATCAATGAACAATTAAGGTGCTGCAATGAAGAATTGATGCTTCTCATCTCTCTCCCTTCGTGTCTGTCTGTCTGTCCCTATCTGTCCCTCTGTTTGACTGTCTGTCACAAAAAAAAGAAAAAATAGAACCTCAATTTCTTTTAGATCCTACTGTGTGCCGGACTCTTCCCAATTTAGTCTTCTCAACAACTTCAAACAGTAGAAATTATCATCCACATTTTTAAATAGATGAACAGATTGAGGCACAGAGGGATTAGGTAACTTGTCTAAATCACCACAAGCACACACCAGTCTGTGTTCTTTCAACTAAACTGACCGAGTTTACCTTTAGTTCTTGGTGACTTATCTGTATGACAGGGATAGAAATAATATCTATTTTATAGGAATAGTCTGATGTTCAAAATTTCAAAGAGATAAAAATATGGAAAACTCAATGTCTAACTCATCATAAATACTCAAATGATAGTTGCGGTCATTGTCCTTATTAATATTATCATTATTATTTCAAGTAGTATTAGTGGCAGTACCAGTAATTGCATAAATGTTGTTTGGGCATGGAAGATATTACCTGAGCAGAGAAAAGTTGTAATTGAAATTGGTAGAGAATTAGAGGTCAGACAGAAGATCAAGATCAAGTGTCAAGTCTCAGGTTTCAGAACTAGAAAGGGGTCAGGTCCCTGCACATATCCAGACTGGGCTGGGAAAGGCATGCAGAGTGGGTCAAGGAAAATGGCTCAGCTCAGATTGTGAACCAAGTAAGGGTACCAGATAGCTATTTTCACTGGATGATAGCTGGGGCAGGCTGGCTGGCTCCCAAACACAAGCCTCAACCCAACAGAAATAAGGCCTGCTTTACCCTATTTCAGGGTCATTATGCAGATCAAAAAATTAAATAAATACTGAAAGTAAAAGTACTTTGCAGACTATGAAGCTCCCAAGAAGTAAACATGTGAGATATTATTATCATTACTATGTTTCTTAACATAAATTTGGACAGATTTTTCCAATGCACCATTGTTCTAGTAAATTTTCTACTTTTGACTTCATGAGGCAGCTTAGTGGATTCCAACCCAAATGCTCTAATATTAAAAAAAAAAAAATCAGTACAGGCTTGCCGATGACATGGACTATTACTGAAACAAGTTTTAAGTTGGCTTTATTGATTCTCTCAACAGATTAAATAATACATGTAACATAAATATCATGCACTACAGAGCAAGTTTACTTAAAGAGTTCACAGCCTGACTGGTGGTGGCACAGTGGATAGAGCATCGACCTGAGAATGCTAAGGTTCCAAGTTCAATAGCCCAAGGTTGCCAGCTTGAGCGCGGGGTCACTGGTTTGAGCATGGAATCATCAACATGACCCCATGGTCACTGGCTTGAGCCCAAAGGTTGCTGGTTTGAAGCCAAAGGTCACTGACTTAAGCCTAAGGTCGCTGGCTTGAGCAAGGGGTAACTGGCTCAGCTGGAGCCCCCCATTCAAGGCACATATGTGAAGCAATCAATGAACAACTAAAGTGCCACAACTCCAAGTTAATGCTTCTCATCTCTCTTCTTTACTCTGTCTCTCGCTCTCAAAAACAAAAAAAGAATTTTTTTTTTAAGTTCACAATTCTGGGAAATCAAGGTTAGTTTCCTTCCCTCAACCTATAGATCTGCTAGTAGAAAACTTCAAAGGAATCTATAATGCAACCTTCATCTCCAGTCTGTGGCATCATTAACTTCAGACTTGGGCTCCTGCGCAGATGGCATTCGATAGCTAAGACAATGGCCTGATGAGTGTGAGGCAGGTTCCAAAATTGGCTTGCAGAGTAGGCATGAGCAATCAGTTTCTCCAAGTTCCATAGGGAGAAGTGCTCTGGCCTCTCATGAGAGCCCCTGTCATAGTTATTCTCACATTAACTATTGCGAGACCCTCCCAGACTGATTTATCTCTGTAGCAAGCGTAGAGCTTGCCACCTAGTAGGTGCTCAGTAAATATCTTATGAATGAAATATAAATTCGGGAGGAAAAGGAGATGAAGGAAGGAAGAAAGACTAGTCTGTGGTTAGAAGGATACTAGATTCAAATCCGAGCTTCAGGACTATCATTGCTCCCAGCAGGATATAGAATTCAACTCAAAAGATACAGATGAAAAAGAGCCTTGGCTCTTGGGTTTTGCTGAGGATCTAAGAGATAGAAAGAGCATTGTTCCCAACCTTACAAAGAAAATAAGCCAGTCAAATGGCAAATTCATAAGTTTTTCTTAAACTCCTTCTCTGAGGTCACAGGGCAATAAACTGATCAAATCCAAGGGGAGACAGACTCCTGAAGAGAAAGACAAGATGAGAGCACTAACTTACCTGGGTAAATGCAACTGGTTACCAGTAACAAGAGTTCAGCTAGGTTGCTGGTGAATATACAAAGTCTAAGTACATATTGGCAAGAGAGTATGAAGCCCTTGGAGGCTGCAGAAATTAGAAGAGTCCACATTCTCTTCAGAACTATTCTCCTCAAACCTCACCAGGTATTCTCAAAAGAGAGTACAAAAAGATTTCTGAAAGTGTCCCTTGTAGTATGCCTGGGGGGAGAGGTACAGCTGTTGCTGGGGGAGAGCATAAGTACCTGTCTGCTCCAGTCAGACTCTTCTCACCTTATTCCCATACGGATCAAAAGCCTTAATCTGGGGAGAGAAGGGCAACACTATCCTACTTAAGCACTGGTGGAAACCTTTTATAGCTGAATGAGAGAAGAAAACATTTTTTAAAACTTCTTCTGGGAAGGGAGTAATCTGTAATGGTTTCAGAATTATAGCTTAAAAAGGGGCAGGAGCACTGAAGAGGCCACACTCCTGAAACTCAAGGACACATGAGTCCTCAGAAGAAGACTTAATCGGAACAATTGAGAGCTCTGTCAGGCTCACCAACCCCTACCACTAGCTAAAGAGCTAAACACAACAGTGAAAAGCAAAACAGAAGCTAGGGAAGATAAGAAAGGGAGAGAGACCCCCTCTAAGGAACAGTGCAAAAAAAGGGAATGTTGATAACATTATATGGAGTGAAATAAGTAAATCAGAAAAAAAAACTGAGAACAGCATGATTTCATACATAGGTGGGACATAAAAGTGAGACTATGAGACATGGAATAGATAGGTCGTTACAGGGGTGGGGGGGAGGGATGGGAGGGTGGGATAGGGAGAAGGGGAGGGGCACAGGGAAAACCAGATAGAAGGTGACAGAGGACAATTTGACTTTGGGTGACGGGTATGCAACACAATTGAATGATAAAATAATCTGGAGATGTTTTCATTGTACATATGTACCCTGATTTATTGGTGTCACCCCATTAAAATTAATAATAATAATAATAATAAATTTTAAAAAATTTTAAAAAGGGAACCTAAAGCTGAGGATGAAGTCAACATTGAAGAAAAAATATTTTTGCCCCGTAAACACAACATAGTTAAAAGAATTTAAAGCCTGTAATGCACTGAGGTTAGCTATAGAAACAATAAACTTCCAAGTCAGTCCAAATTCTATCTTCCAAGTCAGTCCAAATTCTATCTAAAGTGACTCATACACCCTCACTAAAATCCTAGCAAAGGAAACTCATATGCATCTTCAGGCATACAACCTGTTCCCTCAGTCTCTACTGTGCTATACGAGATGTAACACTCTCAACTGAACATGCAAAATTGGGAGAAAAAAGCAGCACACTCCCAGAAGACAAAGGAATCATCAGAACCACATTCTGATATGATGCAGAGGTTAAAACTCTCAGGAATTTTGAAAGAACTATAATTACATTAAAGGCTGTACTGAAAAAGATGAACAACATACAAGATCAGATGGAAAATTTCAGCAGAAAAATGCCAACTATAAGAGATAAAATGGAAATGCTAGAAACAAAAAACATCGTTACAGAGATGAAAACTGCCCGTGATGGGCTTAACAGTATAGACTTGACACAGGTGAGGAAAGATGGGACAATAGAAATTACCGAATTTCTCAAACAATAATTCTGAGGTCAAACAAAAGAGTGAACAAACAGCACTGGTTATTAAAAAGACTGCTTTAGGTTGACTTCAGAGCTAACAGAAATATTTTTAGTTTATACTTATATATATATAATTCAAGTCATTTGAACGATGGCTTCTTTTTGGATATCTGCTTGCAGTGATATAAGCTCCAAGTGGTTAAGATCAACTACATACACGCCTATTTTGTTTTGTTTAATAACAGCTTTACTGAGATATAAATCACATATAACAAGCACCCATTTTTAAATTTTTTTTTTATTTTAATGGGGTGACATTATAAATCAGGGTACATATGGTAAAAACAAAAACTCTCCAGGTTATCTTATCATTCAATTACGTTGCATACACATCACCCAAAGTTAAATTGTCCTCTGTCACCTTCTATCTGGTTTTCTTTGTGCCCCTCCCCTACCCCCTCTCCCACCCTCTCATCCCTTCCCTCACCCCATAACCCCCACACTCTTGTCCATGTCTCATAGTCTCACTTTTATGTCCCATCTATGTATGAAATCATGCTGTTCTCAGTTTTTTTCTGTTTTACTTATTTCACTTCGTATAATGTTATCACGGTCCATCCATTTTGTTGTAAATGTTCCGATGTCATCATTTCTTATGGCTGAGTAGTATTCCATAGTATATATGTACCAAAACTTTTTAATCCACTCGTCCTCTGACGGACACTTGGGCTGTTTCCAGATCTTCGCTATTGTGAACAATGCTGCCACGAACATGGGGGTGCATTTCTTCTTTTCGAACAGTGCTATGGTGTTCTTAGGGTGTATTCCTATAAGTGGGATAGCTGGGTAAAAGGGTAGTTCGATTTTTAATTTTTTGAGGAATCTTCATACTGTTTTCCACAGTGGCTGCACCAGTCTGCATTCCCACCAGCAGTGCAGAAGGATTCCCTTTTCTCCACATCCTCGCCAGCACTTGTTCTGTGTTGTTTTGTTGATGAGTGCCATTCTGACTGGTGTGAGGTGATATCTCATTGTGGTTTCAATTTGCATTACTCTAATGATTAGTGATGTTGAGCATTTTTTCATATGCCTATTGGCCATCTGTATGTCCTCTTTGGAGAAATTTCTATTCATTTCATTTGCCCATTTTTTGATTGGATTGTTTGTCTTCCTTGTGTTGAGTTTTATAAGTTCTTTATAAATTTTGGTTATTAACCCCTTATCAGACGTGTTGTCAAATATGTTCTCCCATTGCGTGGTTTGTCTTTTTATTCTGTTCTTATTGTCTTTAGCTGTGCAAAAACTTTTTAGTTTGATATAGTCCCATTTCTTTATCTTGCCTTTTATTTCATTTGCCCGTGGAGATAAATCGGCAAATATATTGCTGCGCCAGATGTGGGAGGGCTTGCTGCCTATATTTTCTCCTAAGATGCTTATGATTTCACGACTTGCATTTAAGTCTTTTATCCATTTTGAGTTTGTTTTTGTGAATGGTGTAAGTTGATGATCTAGTTTCATTTTTTTGCAGGTAGATGTCCAATTTTCCCAACACCATTTGTTAAAGAGGCTGTCTTTACTCCATTGTATGTTCTTTCCTCCTTTGTCAAATATCAGTTGTCCATAAAGCTGTGGGTTTATTTCTGGGTTCTCTGTTCTGTTCCATTGATCTATGTGCCTGTTCTTATGCCAGTACCAGGCTGTCTTGAGTACAATGGCCTTGTAGTATACCTTGATATCTGGAAGTGTGATACCTCCTGCTTTATTTTTTCTTTTTAAGATCGCTGAGGCTATTTGTGCTTTTTATGGTTCCATATAAATTTTTGGAATATGTGTTCTATATCTTTGAAATATGTCATTGGAATTTTAATTGGTATTGCATTGAATTTATAAATTGTTTTGGGTAACATAGACATTTTAATGATGTTTATTCTTCCTAGCCATGAGCACGGTATATGCTTCCACTTGTTTGTATCTTCTTTGATTTCCTTTATCAATGTGTTATAATTTTCCGAGTACAAGTCCTTAACCTCCTTGGTTAAATTTACTCCTAGGTACTTTATTTTTTTGGTTTCAATAGTGAAGGGGATTGTTTCCTTAATTTCTTTTGCTGACAGTTCATTTTTGGTATATAAAAATGCCTCTGATTTCTGAGTATTGATTTTATATCCTGCCACCTTGCTGAATTCATTTATTAGGTCTAGTAGTTTTTTGACTGAGACTTTAGGGTTTTCTATATACAATATAATATCATCTGCAAATAATGACAGTTTTACTTCTTCTATTCCAATTTGGATGCCTTTTATTTCTTCTTCTTGTCTGATTGCTGTAGCTAGGACTTCCAGAACTATGTTGATAAGAGTGGTGAAAGGGGGCACCCCTGCTTGGTTCCTGATCTTAAGGGGATTGCTTTTAATTTTTGCCCATTTAGTATGATGTTTTCTGTGGGTTTGTCATAGATGGCCTTTATCATGTTAAGGAATGTTCCCTGTATTCCCACTTTACTGAGAGTTTTGAGCATGAATGGGTGCTACATTTTATCCAATGCTTTTTTGCATCTATTAAAATTATCATGTAATTTTTGTCCTTCCTTTTATTTATGTGATGAATCACATTGATTGATTTGCGAATATTGCACCAGCCTTTCCTCTCTAGAATAAATCCCACTTGATCATGGTATATGATTTTTTTCATATATTGCTGAATCCGGTTGGCTAATATTTTGTTGAGAATTTTAGCGTCTAAATTCATCAGGGATATTGGCCTATAATTTTCTTTCTTTGTGTTGTCTTTGCCCGGTTTTGGGATCAGAATTATGCTTGCCTCATAAAAGGAGTTTGGAAGCCTTCCTTCCTCTTGAATTTTTTGAAATAGCTTGAGGAGGATAGGAGTTAGTTCTTCTTTGAATTTTTGGTAAAATTCACTTGTGAAGCCATCAGGCCCAGGACTTTTCTTTTTTGGGAGATTTTTGATAACTGTTTCTATCTCATTTGTTGTAATTGGTCTGTTTAGGTGTGCTGATTCTTCTAGATTGATTTTTGGAAGATCATATGATTCAAAAAATTTTCATTTCACCTAGGTTGTCTAATTTTTTGGCATAGAGTTCTTCATAGTATTTTCTTATAATACTTTGTATTTCTGTTGTGTCAGTTGTTATTTCTCCACTGTCCTTTCTAATTTTATTTATTTGAGTCCTCTCTCTTTTTTTTCTTGGTGAGTCTAGTTAAAGGTTCATCGATCTTGTTTACCTTTTCAAAGAACCAGCTCCTGGTTTCATTGGTTCTCTGTATTGTTTCCTTAGCCTCTATGTCATTTATTTCTTCTCTGATCTTTATTATTTCCTTCTTTCTACTGGTCCTGGGCTTTATTTGCTGTTATTTTTCTAGTAGTTTTAGATGCAGGGTCAGGTGCTTATTTGAGCTTTTTCTAGCTTCTCATGGTATGCCTGTAGTGCAATGAACTTTCCTGTCAGTACTGCTTTTGCTGTGTCCCATAAATTTTGAGTTGATGTATGCTCATTATCATTCATTTCTAGAACCTTTTATTATTTCTTCTTTGATATCATTGTTAATCCATTCATTATTTAATAACATGCTATTTAGTTTCCAAGTGTTTGAGTATTTTTCATTTTTTCTTTTGTGGTTAATTTCTAGTTTCATGCCATTGTGACCAGAGAAAATGCTTGATATGATTTCAATCTTCTTAAATTTGTTGAGACCACTTTTGTGTCCTAACATGTGGTCTATCCTAGAAAATGTACCATGAGCGCTTGAGAAGAATGTATATTCTACTGCTTTGGTGTGAAAAGTTCTGAAGATATCTATTAAATCGAGTTGATCTACAAGCACCCATTTTTAAACAATGTTCAAAATTATAAGTATAATTCAAGTAAACTCTAGACTTGTTTTCAAAATAAAACGAAATTATGGCTACTATTGTATAGGCAAGATGACAGATCATTAAATGTCCTACAAAAAACCTTGAGACAGATCTTTTGTCTAACACTATAAAAAATGCACACTACCAAGTTGAAATGAAATTGTGGAACAGCAACCAAATTATGAAAATAAAAGTACAAGCCTTCAAAAGAAAACAAACAAATGAAAAGAAAGAAATTACCCAGACTGAAATACAAAGAATAAAACAAGTGAAAAAAAATTAGAACTTGGTATCCAAGAGCTTGGGGACAATATCAGCTCATCTACTATACATGTAATTAGAATTATAGGAGAAGAGAGAAAGAATAAGGCAGAAGAAATATTTGAAGACTTGAGGGTCAAGAATTAGCCATAAGTAATGACAAACACCAAACCACATATCTCAAAAAGCTCAGAAATAAACACACACACACACACACACACACACACACACACACACACTCCAAGGCATATAATCAAACTGTGGAATACAAAAGAAAAAATAGAAAATCATGAGGTCGGCCAGGAAGGAAAAAAGGCATTTCACATAGAACAAAGAATTACAGCAAACTTCTTATTAGAAATTATGCAACCTAGAAGACAGAAGCATTGAACTTAAAAAAAAACCAAACATGTCAACCCATAATTTATACCCAACAAAAATGTCTTTTTAATAAAGAAATGCTATAGATTTATAGACAGGAAAAAGGGAACCAAGAAAAGATGGTGAGGCACCCAGGCACTAAACATAGTGAACAACCATGATCAACCATCAGGCTGAAGGGCAAAGCAGGAAAGGAATAGGATATTGTTACTAAATCTCAGTGGGAGCTTTAACTATGAAGGAAAAGCCATCTGAGAGAAGTGATGATTGCAGACAGATGCAGCCACAATTAGAAATATTATAGTGAAGGAGATGGGAGAAAGAAAAACATCTCTTCGGTTTCCAATCTCTTATACCAGTGACTACCATAGACTGAATCCAACCAGAAGCAAGCCAGCAAGATGACCCCAGTGATGTAGTCTGTGAGGGGTCAGCTCTTCTGGGCATAGTGAAAGACACAGAATGGATCTGAGGAGAGAACAGAGAATAACCAGCACAGACACCTACTGGCTCTGTGACATTGTATACATAAGTGCCAGAGCCAGAATTCAATCCAAATCTACCCGAATCCTTTCCACCAGATGCACTTTCTACTAGAGTCACTGTCTCAAGTACATCATCAGTTAGAAATAAGACCTATAGTGTGGGGTGAGCCAGATCTTAGAAATCCTGAAGGCTAGAATTCATTTTTGAGACTTAATTCCATGGGAAATGGGCAACAAGTATTAGTTTCTGTTGCAGAAGCCAAAAACTATCCTGGTTCTGATACAGTTTTGGAGGAAATGACAATGTAGCGACACCATCTATTATAGTGACCTGACACCAAGGAAACTAACCATGTGCATGGGCTATTCTTGTTGATGATGGTGGTGTTTGAGACAATCATAGATGAAACTCTGGAAAATCAAATCTTATTTTCCAACCAAAAAGTCCCAATTATCAAAAGTTATTATCATAGAGGCAATTTGGCATTTTCCTCCACAGCTGTGCAGAGTTAAGAGGCTTGAGATGTTCAGTATTGAGTGTGAAGAAGAAAGCCTTGCGGTGTGTGTGAAGATACCCTTTAGTGGTCCTCTTCTGAGAGCCAAGTTCACAGCAACTGTATCAATTTTTTATGTGTTTTCTTTCCCCGAGCTCCAAAGATACTTTGGGAAAATGGAGTGAAGAAGAGTCACTGGAAGGAAATAATGAAAAGCCAATTATCTGGCTACCCCCATCATATACCCAAGTAGGGGCTGGCATCACTGAAGAATCAGTTACTGTGGTATCAAAGCAAAGCATCTGGAAGAGAAAGCTGTCAATCACCTTGACTGAGATTTCCAAGCACAGTATTTTCTTTAACATAGTGATAAACACAAAGATTTTGATATGAAACAGCATCATTTTTATGGGAAGCCTGATGAGAGAACTCAGCCTTACTTTGGATCTATATTCTTCTGCTAGCTGTGTGATCTTAGGTCAGTTACTTCTCCTTTCTGAGCCTCAGCTTTTTACCAATTGTAAAATGGCAATAATAATGCCTACCTCAAAGATGGTTATAAGTATGGTTCTTGGTACCAGAATAGTACTCTATTCCCTTCCTCATATGGAAGTTGGGAGTTAAAAGTGTGGAGTTCTTTGTTATTCTCAATCTACATCTTGAAAAAAACAACATCTACTATTCATTCATTCATTTCTTCATCCAAGAAAAATATATTGAGTACCTTTTATATGCTGGATACTCCCCAGGGCACTGAGAATGCAGATAAGGCCCCTCTTCTCATGGAGCTTATAGTCTAGTAGGAAGAGACAGATGACAAATAAGTAAAGACATGAACAGAATAATAAGTATAATGAAGACTATAAAATAAAATAATGTGATAGAGATGGCAGGACCTATCTGTTTCTGAAAGGGTGACCAGGAAAGACCTGAAGTGATAACATTCTAACTAAAGCATGAATAATGAAAGGAACCAGCCTCATCAGGCCATGGTGGAGTGGATAGAATGACAGACTGGGAGGTAGAGGACCCTGGTTCAAAACCCCAAGGTTGCCGGCTTGAGTTCAGGCTCCTCAGCTTGAGTGCAGGCTTATCCAGCCTGAGCACAGGCTCACCAGTTTGAGGGTGGGCTCACCAGATTGAGGACAGGCTCATCCAGCTTGAGTGTGGGCTCACCAGCTTGAGTACAGGGTTGCTGGATTGAGTGTGGGATCATATACATGACCCCATGGTCACTGGCTTGAACCCAAAGGTCACTGGCTTGAAGCCCAAGGTTGTTAGCTTAAGCCCAAAGTCTCTGGACAGAGCAAGGGGTCACTTGCTCTGCTGTGGCCCCCCACCCCCAGTCAAGGCACATATAAGAAAGCAATCAATGAACAACTAAGGTGCTGCAATGAAAAATTGATGCTTCTCATCTCTCTGCCTTCCTGTCTGTCTGTCCCTATCTGTCCTTCTCTCTGGCTCTCTCACAAAATAAATACATAAATAGATAAATAATGAAAGGGACCAGCCATACCAAGTTTGGAGGTAAGAGCATTCCCAGCAAGGGGAACAACATGTGAGAGCACCCCAAGCCTGGTTTGAGCTTGGCATGCTTGCAGAACAGAAGCAGATGTAATGGAATGCAGTAAGTATGGAAGAGTAGGGTTCAAAATGGAATTGTAAAGAGAAGCAGGAAGGAACATGTCTTTCAACGAACATTTATTCATTTATTCACATTATTGAGCACCTGCCAAACACTTTCCTAAGTTCTGGGGATATATTAGTGACCACACAAAATCCCTTCCCTGAAGGGTGGGGGAGGGGGAGGGGGTGACAGAATAGTTTTACTGGGTCTTGCAGGGCCCTGGTAAGCATTTGCATTTTATTTTAAATATGTTACCTTGTTTGATCTTGACAGTCTCTGTCTAAGACAGGTATTATTATCCTCATTTTATAGAGGACAACTAGAGGCTCCCAGAGGTTATGTTATAAAACCTGCCTGAGATAATATCATTTGTGGTGGGGCTGATGGTTAGCAGGAGAACAGAACTGATAGCCCGTCCTCTAGAGTCGTATTGCTGGCAAGTTCAGAGCCTGGACTCACAGCCTCGACCGTCTGGCTCCAAGGACCTCCCCACACCAACACTTTCCTTCACTTCTCTTGGTTAGAGAGGAAGGGTGTTTGCTGGTACTTTCAGTAAAGCCACTCAGACTTACCTAAACCATTGTCCAGAAGTCAACCAATCACAGGACCAGGATCCGGAGCAGCCACTTGGAATCCAGAGAGCACAGAGAACTGTCCTCCCTCTTGCTGGGCAGCGCTGGCCCCCGTCTCTTAGCTGCTCTGCTGCAGGAAGAGAAATGGCTCCACAAAGAGGGCCACAGGGCACAGGTGTTGAAGGTCTCGAGAATGGGCAGCTCCAGTTCTACTCTGCAGAGGCAGAAGCAACAGTGTTCTGATGGGATAATAACAGATATTGATCAGACAGCTGAGAGATCCAGTGGCATTTCTCAAGCTCTGGAAGGCACCACAATGCGTGAATAAGAGACAAGAAAAGTCTATAAATTGGCTGTTCTATTTGATGTTCATTTAATTAAGACATTCAGTCCTTCTAATGGAAAATGTGAGGAGTGGAAATTACTGTTTTTCAACCATCTCGTAGAAAATGAAAACCAGATCTTGAAGGCGTGGGGCCTTTTCATTGTATCATCTTCAGGCTCAATTTAATTATGTATTACAGGCTACCTTCAATAATAATTACAATTGTCTTCTTTTATGTGAAGCCTCTTTCTGTGTTGGGGATGAAAACTCTAGGGAGATGCCTACAGAGATTGCTAAAGTGCCATTTAGTGAAAGCAGTTGTTTCTGTATTTGTGTATTCAGCAGATGTTTATTATGTGTCTCCTGTATGCCAAGCCTCTGTCAAGTCCTGCAGGAGTTAGTATGTATGAATCACGGTCTCCTTTCTCCAGAAGAGCAGGAAGGAGGCTCTGCACATCCAAGCATGCTGTCCTCCAGGTTCCCTTTGCTGGAAGGTGGTAGAATCCAGGTTCCCAGCCTGGCTTTCTTACTTCACAGCCCTGTCCTGACTCAAGAACTCCCAGGCCAAAGTGGGAGACAACTTGTACATCAGCTATTTCAATACAGGGCACACATCCTATAGCAGAACTGTGCCAACAGCTCACAGGAGAGACCAGGGAAGACTTTACAAGGTGGCATTTGAGCAAGGCCTTGTGAGAAGAAGTATTAAAGTGACATCTGACCTTTCATCCTTAATCTCTCTATCAATTCTTATTTATAAGACTCTAAACCTCCTTTTTAAGAATCCTGCATGCTATAATAAAATCTTTTTTATCCTGTTAGGTCAGGAAATTACATAGTTTGAGTAAGTAGTCTCATTAATAATAAAGAATATGTACATGGATAACAGGTGTTTGCAGAACATCTAATCAGCATCCATCCCATGAAATCGTTAGGCTGAAATGGGACTTTCTGATGATGTAAAAGACAACTAAAGGTCTGATAGGGCTCAGCTTACTTGCAGCACACAGATACACCTAAGATGACAAGGGCAGAGCCAGTTTTAGGGAGTTTTGACTTTTGGCTCAGAAATTTGGGGTACCCTAGAAATATTTTATTGAAAAGGCCTAGAGATTGATATTGGCAGATGCCCTATAATGAGACACCTCTATAAATGCTGGTAATTTACAAGGTCCTCTTCCCCAAGATGGCCATTGTATGAAGCTCCCTGAGTGCCGTCACAACAATTCTGATGATGAAAGCAATCATGCTAATTATAGAAAATCTTGGGAACAGAAAACATGTATAAATAAGCAATTAAAATCACCTGTACTTCTACTTCGAATAGATAACCGTTGTAAACATTTGTGTGAAATTCCTTCCTGTTCAAATTTTCAGCAGCCGTTGTGGGTCAAAGAGAACACCAGCCTCTCCTAGTGTGAAAGGGAGCAGAGCCCTGAGCGGGCCTCTAGGTGAGAAGGGCCTTAGGACAAACATTCCGGATCTTTACCCCAGGACGCACCCTCCTTCCTAGCAACAGCCTCTCAGAACACTCCCATACCCAGCTCACGGGCACTCTGCACCTTTGACACTCCAGTCCAGTTTCAAGCCACACCATCACCCTTCCCTAAGCCAGACTGACCATTTCTTACAAGAATCTGAGTCAGTACTAAGAAAGAAAAAGGATAAATTATGACAGAAACAGGCTTCCCAAGGCCCTCCACTGCCTGTAGGAGAGCCGAAAGGTCTGAGAGCAGTACCGCCAAGCCCACCCAGCACGAGACAGATGGCAGAGACTGCTGCGTTGCTCACCATTCGGGAAAGGGCTTTCAGTCCCCTTCCTCATGCCTTAGTAACAGAGATTTAACTTTCCCAAAGTCCCATCCTTTACCTCAAAGTAAGTCTTGGGTCAAGGACTGGGGTGAGTCATTCAAAAGACCTTTATCCTTTGTGCCCGACTGTGCCAGGGACTGTCACCATCCAGTGTAAATAACACTATGATCAGTACCAGGCACAGGGACAGAAAGAGTTGGCAGGTGGCAGGATCCACGCAGTACCCAAATCTGACCTTTGGCAGAAAATTGCTCAGCAGAGGCCTACCTGGTCTCATTACCAAGCCTCACCTGAAACCACAGACGTTGCAGGATCCAGGGGTCCAGATAGGAAGCCAGGCCCATCTAAAGGAATCACAGAAGAGCCAGGATGGAACTGAACTTCAGGACCTTTCATTGCACCATTGTTAAAACCCGCAGGGGCCCAGGAGCAAGCTTTACTCCAATAGTAAAAGCAAAGCAGGGAAAAGAGGTCCAGTGAGGAGACTCAGTGCATGGAGAGACATATGTGAATGAACCCATCTGCAAGCTTAAGCATAAGGGGAAGTCAGAATTATGGGCCTCTAGTGCTTGCTTCAGCAGCACATATACTAAAATTGGAATGATACAGAGATTAGCATGGCCCTGCAAAAGGAAGACATGCAAATTTACGAAACAAAACAAAATATATTGACATCTGATGAAGAACCATTTATACACAAGTGCAAAAAGGCTATTTAAACCTAGCCTTTCACAGATAAGCCTCTCCTAATTAAAAATAATAACTAAAATGTTAATAGCCTACTCCCTGCATTTCTTCCAACCACTATAGAGCAGTTAGGCAAGCACACATAATGGGTACTTGCAGATAGTACAGAAGTGCTCACTGAAGGCAGAGAAGCGAGTGGTGACTTAGAAGCAGATAGATCTGTGTTTAAATTTTTACTCCACCGCACGTATCTGCGCGAACTTGAGCCGGTGACTCCACTTTTCTGAGCCTCAGTTCCTGAGCCTCCTCCAAAAGGGAGATGATGTATACCTTGTAGACCAGTTGTGAAGATTCAATGAAAGAATGTAGGTAAAGGGAATAGCACCATACCTGGTACGTTGGAGGTGTTCAACAACGGTAGGTATTTCTCTTATTACTCTCAGGAGAATGGGGAAACAAATTATGATTCATTTGTAATGCTTCAGATGAATCACACCAGAGCAAAGCTGTGAGCTGTGAGAACTGCTTAGTGCCAGATGTGAAATCTAGAGGGGAAGAGGCTGTAAGAGCCTATCTGTGTAGCCTCCTTATGTGGCAGCAGAGTCCTGGTGTGAATTCAGAGTCCCCTTTTCCCAGTATCAGTGGCTTCCTGGGAAGCCCTATCTGTAGTGCTGTTCAGGTAAAATCTCTATACCAGTTCCTGGGGATATTGAGAGGGTATTCAAGCATGAAGTTTGCTCATACCAGCTCAGGGAGTCTCCCAACTTTGAGACCCTGGGTCAGCAGTCTCATATGCTCACCATTATCTCAACCTTCATGGGTGTATAGGTTGCTCACAAAAATTAGGGGATATTTTGTCGCTTCATGTTTATTTTGAAATACCCCCTAATTTTTGTGAGCAGTATATTACTTTATAGCTCCAGGTCACTTCCACATGTTCCTCACAGTAATCCTGGGAGATAGGCAGGACAGGGCTTATCATCTCCACTCAATGGAATTAGGAAAGGAAGAACTCAGAGAGGTAAGTCATTTGTCTGCAGTTGGTTATCAGCAAGTATAACCTTATCCTGAAAACTATGTGCAAGGAGATGCAGGAGACATGGAAATGTATCCAAGCAGAAACAAAAGCAGAACATGCAAAACTGTGGTATGAGGTAGAACGTGCCAAATCCCAGCTCTAGCACCTTTTATTTCTGTTACTCAGAACCACTCCTTGGTTTTCAGGTACGACAGCTTTGGCCGCCTGACAAATGTGACCTTCCCTACTGGCCAGGTGAGCAGTTTCCGAAGTGATACAGACAGCTCAGTTCATGTCCAGGTAGAGACCTCCAGCAAAGATGATGTCACCATAACCACCAACCTGTCTGCCTCAGGTGCCTTCTATACACTGCTGCAAGGTAAGCTAGGTGTGGGCTTCGGGACTTTGAGACAGAGGGGTAGGGACACCCTCTTGGAAAAGGATGGCATAAAAAACCAGCTGTACCCTGGCCGGATAGCTCAGTTGGTGAGAACATTATCCCAAAGCTCAGAGGTTGCTGGTTTGATCCCCATTCAGGACACAAATAGAAATAGGTCTATGTTCCTGTCTCTCTCTCTCCCTCCCTCCCTTCTTCTCTCTCTAAAATCAATAAATTTTAAATATGTATATTTAAAAGAAAATAAAAAAGAAACCAACTGCCAAAGAACAGGAAAGCTTTACAACTGGTGTCCCTCTGTATTGCCACCTAATTTGCAAAACACACTAGCCTGAACCCTGTAAATTCACTCCCAGAATCTTCAAAGTAATATTTCATTGTCTCATCCCATTATCATCAGAACAAAGGGTAGAGAATCCATTAGCTCCTAATCGAGGTGACCTCACTGTTCTGCCATTCTAATGGTTCTCAGATTAAAGACTTACTCTCACACTGGTACAGGCGAGGACAAAGGACAGAGTAATTACATCTAATTATGTAAAGGATTTGGGCATGGAGAAGACCTTCCTGGCACTCAGGTGAGAATGGTTTCTGTCTCTGCTAGGATTCCATAAAGAGGAGACCCTCTCTGTATCCATGGCATAATCCCTGGTATGAGTTCATCTTCTAGCTTCAGCTAAATCACATTACTAAAACATTGCTTTGAATTTTCTGCCTCAATTTTTTGTGTGTGATGTGGTGACTTAAGAGTGGAACTTGCAGCTTTGTTGGACTCAGTAAGCGTGAAAAAAGAAAGGCATCACCAGGAAAGGCTTTGCTTGGTCTGCCTCCCACCCCCACTTGGCTTTTGTACTCCCAAAGGCTTTGACAAAAAGCAGTAAAAGAACGTTGGGCTAAGAGTCAGACACCCACATTCTAGTCCTGACTCTGCCACATTGCCATGGCTCTCAATTTTCTTCTCTGGGAAAAGAAAGCACCTTAAAGCCATGTCAGATGGTATGGGTCAGTGCAAAGAACAGGAGTTCTAGGATAGGCAGACTGGGGCCCTCAAACCTGCTGCACCAGCTCCTACCTGTGTGTATTAGATGGAGTCACTCTTTCCTGGGCCTCAGTTTCTGAGTCTGGAAAATGAGGCTAATTTACAATGCTTGCCTCATAGGGTTGATCTGACCATCTCTTTAGACAATGTACAAAGAGAGGCCAGAATGGGCCAGGTACATGGTATTTATTGCTCAGTAAGTACTTGTCATATTAATTAACTAATCAATTAACAAGCAGTTTGATTTGATTTGCAATAAGAAAATAATTATATATTTTCTCAACTCTTTTACATCCGAATGTAATCCTATGCCTTTAAAAACTCAAAGAACATGCAAAAAAGAAAAGAAAAAAGAAATTAGACCACCAGCTTACACCATACACAAGAATAAATTAAAAATGAATTAAAGACTTAAATGTAAGTCGCAAAACCATAAAAACTCTAGAAGAAAAAAACATAGGCAGTAAAATTTCAGATATTTCTTACAGCAATATTTTTGCTGATATATCTCCTCGGGCAAGGGAAACAAAGGAAAACATAAACAAATGGGACTACATCAAACTAAAAAGCATGAACAAAATTAAAAAGAAACCCAATGAGTGGAAGGACACATCTGGTAAAGAACTTATACTACTCAACACCAAGAAGACAAACAACCCAATTACAAAATGGGAAAAGGACCTGAATAGACATTTCTACAGAGTATGTACAGATGGCCAATAGACATGTGAAAAAAAGTTCAACATCAGTAATCATCAGAGAAATGCAAATTAAAACCACAATGAGATACCACCTCATGCCTGTTAGAATGGCTATCATCTATAAGTCAACAAATAAGTGCTGGTGAGGATTTGGAGAAAAGAGAACACTTGTGCACTGTTAGTAGAAATGCAGACTGTTGTGGTCACTGTGGAAAACAGTATAGAGTTTTCTCAAAAAATTAAAAATGGAACTGCCTTATGACCCAGACATTCCACTTCTGGGAATTTATCCAAAAAAACCAGAAACATTAATTTGAAAGAATGTATGCACCTCTGTGTTCACTGCAGCATTATTTACAATAGCGAAGATCTGGAAGCAGCCCAAGTGCCCATCAGTAGATGAGTTGATAAAAAAGCTGTGGTACATTTACACAATGAAATACTACTCAACCATAAAATGTAAATAAATAAATAAATAAATTAGTGAATAAATAAATAGAAAGAAATAAAGAAATCTTACCTTTTGTGACAGCGTGATAGACCTGGAGATTATTGTGCTTAGTGAAATAAGCCAGTCATAGAAAGACAAATATATGATCTCACTTATATGTGGAATCTAGTGAACACAATAAATTGATGAACAAAAGAGAATCAGAGGGATGGATATATAGAACCATAAAACACACAGCTGTCAGAGGGAAGGGGAGTTGCAGGGCTGGATAAAAGAAGGTAAAGGGATTAAGAAAAAAACAACATATATATATAAACACATAGACACAGACAACAGAGGGAACAAAAGGAGGTCAGGAGGCAGATGGAGGTGGCAAAGGGGGGTAGAAATGGGGACAAAAAGAAACTTTGCTTGGGGTGATGGACACACGATGTAGTGTGCAAATGATGTTAATTTGAGTTGTACACTTGAAACCTGTGTGGTTTTGTGAACCAATGTCACCCCAATAAAGTCAAATAAAACTGAAGGAGCAATCGCAATTCCCAGTCAAAGAAAGAGAAACTAAGCCCTGAGTTAGCTTCGCCACCAAGCACCTGTAGCAGTGGGTTGGAACACATCCAGGTAATTATGCTCTGGCTGGTTTATTACCCAAGGAAGATACCAATTCTGAGCCAGCCAGTCTTCTGCCTGATGAGGGACAGCAAGACCCCTGATTGCTTGAACATTTTGTTTTCTTCCCTGTGGTTAAGAATTGTCTTACCCACTCCATATTTCTAAGCTGGCTTTAAGCAATTTTATCAAAAGATAATGTGGCCCTGTCTGGTTGGTTCAGTGGTAGAGTGTCGGCCCAGTGTGTGGATGTCCCAGGTTGGATTCCCAGTCAGGGCACATAGGAGAAGCACCTGTCTGCTTCTCCACCTCTCACTTCTCCTCTCTCTCTCTCTCTCTCTCTCTCTCTCTCTCATTCTCTCTCTTTCTCTCTTCCTTCCCCTCCTGCAGCCATAGCTCGGTTGGAGCCAGCTGGCCCCAGGCACTGAGGATGGCTCCATGGTCTCTGCCTCAGGTGTTAAGAGCTTGGTTGCTAAGCAACAAACCAACACCCCAGATGGACAAAGCATCGCTCCCTAGTGGGCTTGCTGGGTAGATCCTGGTTCACCCACTTGCGGATATCTGTCCCTATGCCTCCCCTCCTCTCCTACTGAATAAAAAAGAAAAAAGTTAATTCAGCCTCTCTTATATTTGGACAACTTTTTGGAATTCAAAAGTACCATCAAAAGTGTCATCAAAATGATTTTAAGATATACCATCCATTGAATAACAACCTTTCAGGTAGAGGGGATGGTGTAGGGAAATGGGGGACACATTGCCTGAAATTTATACAAGGACTTAAGATACATTGCAGTTTTGGAAATATTAAAATGTGAGAAGGAATAGTACATACTGGAATCCCAGAGAAATGGTACCTGTTTTTCCTCTTTGGTACCTCTGCCAAGCTCCCTTTCCTCCCTTCATACCAGGTCCAGATGCTCAGTTTTGCAGCCACCTCAGTAGCCTCTGCAAGAAGCTCTTTTGGTTTCATCTTGTGTCTGAAAGTTGGGAAGAAATAAGAAGTAGCTACTAATGAGTGGCAGCCTTGGGAAGTCACAGCTCACATTAAATGGGGATCGTTTGCAATGGGCCTCTGCAGATGCTGTTCCATCCAAAGTCACCATTAATGGACGTATGTGGATTCAGCAAGAAGCAGCTTTAAAAGACAAATTGACACAGGCTTTTTTACTGTTCAAAGGAAGTAAAGTACAGATTGTCAGTGAATAATGCAGAGCAAATTTGAGGCAGATTTTAGAATTCTGTGTGTGAGAGAGAAAAGGGGGAAATGGAGGGAGGAGGAAATGGGTAAGAGAGGGGCTGATTTGATGCTATTCTAGAAGGAAAGATTCAGTGAGGGTTTCCTACAAAAACTACATCCATATCGCTTGTCATAACCTGGAATATATCTAGTTCAGTCCAACAAATGTATACGAAGCACATGCAATGAAAACAATAATAACTCACATTTTGGAGCATGGTGTTTTACACTCATAGTGCTATTTAATCCTCACAAAAACCTGATGAAGTAGGTATTACTAATATCTCCCATTTTCCAAATGAAGGTCATGAGACACTGAGAGGTTAAGTAGATTGTCCAAAGTCACACACCTAGTAGTGGTATTTGGGCCCAAACAAATGGACTCTGGAGCCCATTTTCTTTACCACTAATCTAAAGGCAATGGGGAGCTATTGAAGGGTAATGATCATACTAGAAAAGACCACTGTCTTGAGTGTGTAACATGGGGTAGTGGAGATAGAGATGACTAGATACATGACAGTGACCAGCACAGTGCCAATTTCATAAAAGTAGTAATAGCTAAAATTTATATAACACTTACTATATGCCAAGCAGTATCCTCAGATCTTCATATCCAAAATATCACTTAATCCTGTGAGGTAAGGGTATAATTATTACCCCCAGTGTACAGATAGACAAACAGAGATATGAGAGGTTAAGGAATTAGCCCAAGATCTTGGAGCAAGAGAGGGGCATAACTGGGACTTGAACTCAGGTAGCCTGGCTCCAAAGCCCTTGCTCCTAATCTCAGTGCAATAGTGCCCCTCACAGTAGGCACTGAGGTATTTGAAAATTTGGTCATTAACGGTGGTGAACCCTACATCCCTCAGCTGCAAGACCACTAATGAAGTCCATGAGAGGTTAAGCTGTGTCTAGGGGGAGGCAGTCATTCTAACCTGAGGGGCAGGGGAAGCTTCTGAGAAGAGATAACATTTAAACAGAGCCTTTAAGGAAGGGCTTGGGCTACCATTTACTGAAGAGAGGGGCAGGGCACACAGAGGCAATAGCCAAGAAGGGGCAAAAGGCAGGGGAGTGCAATGTAAAGATCAGAGATGTTATTTCCATTTTTAGAAAAGAATTCAGCGTGCACATTTCACAGCTAAAATTTACCTTTTCTTCAGAAGCACCTTTTAGCTAAAGATCAGAATTAAAATGTTTTAGCCAGATATAAAATTTCAAAATCAGATGTGCTTTTAAACTATCATCATTCATATGTGTGTCTGTGTCTGTGTGTGTTTATACTCCTTGACTTATGATGGGGTTATACCCCAATAAATTCATTGTAAGTTGAAAATATCCTAAGTTGAAAATGCATTTATGCATCTAACCTACCAAACATCATAGCTTAGCTTGGCCTACTTTAAATGTACTCAGAACACTTACATTAGCCTACATTTGGGCCAAATTATCAAACACAAAGCCTATTTTATAATAAAGTATTGAATATCTTGTGTAATCTGCTATGCGTATTGCTTTCACACCATCATAAAGTCAAAAAATCCTAAGTAGAACCATTGTGAGTTGGGGCGCATCTGTATGTATATAATAACAATGATTTAAAACATATATATGTTTTGATTTAAACACATATGTTTTACATAACATATATATGTATTAAATCACATATGTATTTGACATTCTGTGAGTGATTTAAGTATTGGAGTTATTTTTCACCTTGTTATAAAGAATGTTGTTACCATAGTATATATTAAGAGCCTTAAAAACATTCAACCCTTCACTCTACTAATCCTACTCTTAGGAGTCTGTTTTGATTAAATAACCCAAAATGAATACATTGACTTAGCCAAAATAATATATTTTAATTGAGATAAAATTCACATACCATAAAAATCACCTTTAAAAGTATATAGTTCCATGATTTTTAGTATATATACAAAGTTATGCAACTATTACCACTATCTAATTCTAGAAAAACTTTAGCACTCCCAGAAAGAAGGTTATACCCATTAGCAGTCACTTCCCATTCCCCCTTCTCCTCACTGGTCTACTTTCTGTCTCTATAAATTGGCCTGTTCTGGACATTTCATACAAGTGGACTCACACAATATGATGCCTTTTGTGTCTGACTTCTTTCACTTAGCATAATGTTTAAAATACATTTATTTACAGTGTTCTGTGTAAATATGAAAGCTGGAAACAATCAGAAATCTGTTTCAAGTTTGGTTAAATAAATTACAGTATTTCTATACAATGGAATACTAACACATTCATTAACAAAAACTTTCTTGAAAAATATTCAACAATACAATCATCAGTGAAAAATTCTACAAGCAAGTTTTTATGCTATGACTATATTAAAAATATCCTAAAATCTAGGGATATACAATCATATTTACAATGGTTTTCTGGGGAGTATTGAGATTATGCCTAATCTCCATATATTTTCCTAGTTTCTTCAATAATAATGGCTTGTTTCTGTAGTCAGAAAAGTAAACTCATTTGAAAACCCACAGCACTGGCTCTGCCATACACACCCCACGCTCCATCCTTGTCTTTTCTGAACCAAGTCTGTCCCTCTCCTCTCCCTCAGACCAGGTCCGGAACAGCTACTACATCGGGGCAGATGGCTCCCTGAGGCTGCTGCTGGCCAACGGCATGGAGGTGGCCCTACAGACGGAGCCCCACCTGCTGGCCGGCACTGTCAACCCCACAGTAGGCAAGAGGAATGTCACACTGCCCATCGACAATGGCCTCAACCTGGTGGAGTGGCGGCAGCGCAAGGAGCAGGCTCGGGGCCAGGTCACTGTCTTCGGCCGCCGGCTACGGGTGAGCAGGACCTCCAACCAGGTCTCCGCCTCTGGAGGCTGGGTCCTGGGGGGAAAGAATAAGGAGGATTCTGGAGAACTGGGTTTTGTTCTTGAAACTTCCCTGGGGGAGAATGTTCTCCTGTGCCCTCAGTTTCCTCATCTGCAAAAGGAGGAAAGTAAAGCACGCAAATCGTGGAATAAGAGTCTCGTGCATCTTTTCAATTGTGACGTGGCAAGATTGCTGGCTTTCATGTTAGCCAGGCCTGAGTCAGATTTTCAGCTTTTGTTATTTCCTGAGTGAATTGGGGCAAATCCATTATCTCGTAAAGTCTCAATTTCATTATCTCTAAAATGAGGAAAATAAAACCAATTTTACAAGTTGCTACAAAGATCAGAAAAAATATACCTTGGGTTGGCTCAGTGGTAGAGTGTCAGCTTAGCATGTAGATGTCCTGAGTTTGTCCTGTCAGGGCACACAGGAGAAGCACCCATCTGCTTCTCACCCCTCTCCCTCTCGCCTCTTCTCTCTCTCCTCCTCCTCCCCTCTTGCAGCTACAGCTTCATTGGAGCGAGTTGGCCCCAGGTGCTGAGGATGGCTCCATGGCCTCCATCTCAGGCCCTAAAAAATGGCTCCAGTTGTAATGGAACAATGGCCCCAGATGGGCAGAGCATCACCCCCTAGTGGGCTTGCCAGATGGATCCTGGTCGGGGCACATGTGGGAGTCTGTCTCTGCCTCCCCTCTTCTCACTAAATTTAAAAAAAAAGAAAGAAAAAATATATGAAGTACCTCATACAGAGTCTGGCCCATAATAAGTGGTCAATGATACCTACTAGTATTATTGCTGTTCTTATTACTATTATTGTTATTACTGTTGCTAATATGTCCAAAAATTCAATTTAACTGTTTGGAACCAAAGTCATAGTTTTCACATTTTCAGGCATGATCCCCACTGTAGCTGTCATGCCGATGGGTTGGCATCTGTAGTCTGGCATTTCAGAGTGCTTTTGGGTATGGGGGTGCCCCTGAACCAGCCCTTTCCCTGCCTCACGCCCATGTGTCTGTAGAGTGTGGCTTCTGCCACAGGCCCGCTGGCCCAGCTTCTCTTCCCTCCAGCTTTAGAAAGGAACGTGATGGGGAGATTGAAAGCAAAGGAAGCAGCCCCAGCTTTCAGCACAGTACCTCAGAGACCACAGGTGCTCTATACAGACATGCTGAGCTGAGCCAGATGTTTCTGACTCCCAAAAACCACAGAAGCATCCTCATACAATACAGCTGGGGCTGTCTTGTCCCCTGCTCTTCAGCAAAGGAAGGTCATTTAAGCCCGTTTTACACATGCAGCACCAAGATACAGAGACAAAAGGGATTTTACGAGACCCACATAGTGAAGACTATGGAATAGACACCCTGTCTCATAGTTAAGTTCTCACAACAGATGTAGAAACATTAAATGACTTATCCAACATCACACCACTAGAGCCAGAAAACCAGGCTTCCTGTCTTCTCTCAACAGCCAACAACTCTAGCAATAGTCTAATGTGGGAAATAGCCTTCCAGTAGTTCCCTAAGGAAGGCCTCTGTCTTTGTTCTCTGTAGCCTCACTGAGCCCAGACTGAATTCTCCAGCAGCCCCTCATGAACTTTGAGGCAGTGTGCTAAGTGGAAAGTGTGGACCTGGGCCATGTGTAGCCTTGAGCAACTCCTCTGAGCCTTAAACCCTCCTGCAGAAACCATATAACATATTTGATATACCTAGCCAGGTGCTGGTGGACCCCAGGTGCTCAATAAGTGGCAGCAATTAGTGCTATTAGGACTTGCTCCCTGCTGTGTGAACTGGACCAAAAGTTTCCCAGGCTTGAACTGGTCCCTCTCCCAGCTGTGATGAATGGCGCTCCAGTGAGTGGCCGCATCTCCTCACCCTCCCAATATAAATGGCCACCCACAGTGGCAGCATGTGGAATTAGAATGTGAGCCGGGTGCGGCTCCCCATAATAGAGCTCATTTTTTATACAACTGGGAACTTTTTTAATAAAGAAAGATGTAAAATAATATCATTGCCATCACCGCCGAGCACAGAAAACATTAGGCAGTTCCCCTGTGAGCTGCTTAATTCAATTTTATTAATTTTGCCACAGAGGTATAGCTCCCCTTCACTAGAGGTCCTCCAGGGGGTGTGGGGGGACAGCTGGCTGGGTGGCAGCACCTTGGGGCGAGTCACAGGGGACCTTCCAAATGATGCTGTAAGAAGGGCTCCATCAATACTGGCGGTGCAGACCTTGCATCTTCCTTTGTGCTGTCGGCCAAGAGCATAGCTTCAGCCTCCAATGCCTCAGATTTTTCATGGGAATTGTCTGCCACACTGTTTTTGCTTCTTCAATTGTGTTTGATTACCCCTGGGAAGGCAACCTTATTATAACCAGGCCATTCCCAGTGAACGTCGTCTCAGCATCTTCATTATAAATCCTTATTTTCTAGGCTTTAGAATTTGTTTGGGAAGAAGGCGGAGGCACACATATCTCCACTTCCTCTGAGAATGACCATGATCATTTGTTGTCATTTAATGGAAATCATCACAATTGTTAATTCAGTACCTTCTGTGTGCCCAGTGCTCCACTAGGTAATTTACTTGGGTTTCTTCAGTCCTCTAAAAGCCCTTTGTTTTACAGAGGAAGAAACTGAAACTCAGAAAAGGAAAGACACTTGCTCAAGGTCACACAGAAAACTTAACCACACAGTTGAGGCTGGAATCCTGGCCTTAATTTCTAGACCTGAGCCCTATTGCCCCACACAGGGCCCCATGTGCTGTTTTATATCGTGTGACCTACCTTGTCTGCTTTTGTCTTGGGGCTTCCTTGCTCCTGTCAGATTTAACCAGTAACTGATGGAACAGTGAGGACAGGTACCCAAGTCCCCCAGACAGCAGTTAGAGGAAATCGGCGTTCTAACTTCAGAGTACTTGACAGTGTTTCAGGAGTAGCAGGTACCAAAGGTAGGAACGGGCCTCTGCAGTATGTTTCTGTATGAACACAGGAAAAGCCCTGGCTTACTGCTGCCCTTGTGGGAGCCCTGTATTTGTGACTGAAAGCAAGTGGAATCGTGTGCTGACCTAGTAGCTCAGGTGGAGAACGTCGTACAAGGGGCTCCTGCTCCTGGAGGTAGGAGTAAATGTCCCAAAGCTACGACTGTGTCCCCAGGTGGCCCACAGCCAGAGAAGCCATCCCAGATTCCAACATACACTGCATCCCAGGGCTTCTGGGAAGAAGAAGCCGCGGCCTTGAGAGCTGACCAGTGTGACCAAGAAGCCCTAACTGTGGTGACAGAAGGCAGGAGAGGTCCCCGCAGGGCAGGGAAGTCCAAAGTCCCTAGAAGGGTTGGACTCTCTTAGAGGACCACTGAGCATTTGTTGGCACGTTGCAGTGGTGACACTCAAACCCAGACTCAGTCGCTCACCAGCCGCGAGATCTGGACCATGTCCCTTCAATGTCCCTGAGCTTTTGTCTCCTTGGTGTCAAACACTAGCACAGTGCCTGGCACATAATAAGTGGGCCAGGTATTGATTTGTTGGGCCCAGTAGACCTCTCCCTTTTTAGGAGGGAGTCGAGAAGGATCTGCCTTTTGCCCTCGTTAGGAGGATCCCAGTGGGATGTGATGTGGATCATCTGCAGGGATGACTACTATTTCTCAGCACCTGCTGTCTTTATCCTCAGGGCAGCTGTGTGATTGGCATTGTTATTCCCATCTCACAAATGAGGAAACTTCACAGAGCTGATAAGTGACAGAGACCCAAACCCTTGTCAGTACACATGGCCTGTGCTGCCTCCTCTACCCAGGAGCTTCTCAGACCCAAGTTCTCAATATCCAGATTAGCTTTCTCCTCCCTCCTGCCCATTTCCAGGTTCACAATCGGAACCTCCTGTCTCTGGACTTCGACCGTGTGACACGCACGGAGAAGATCTACGATGACCACCGCAAGTTCACCCTCCGGATCCTGTATGACCAGGCGGGGCGGCCCAGCCTCTGGTCACCCAGCAGCAGGCTGAATGGCGTCAACGTGACATACTCCCCAGGGGGCCACATTGCTGGCATTCAAAGGGGCATCATGTCTGAGAGAATGGAATATGACCAGGCAGGTCGCATCACGTCCAGGATCTTTGCTGACGGGAAGACATGGAGTTACACATACTTAGAGAAGGCAGGTGTCTGTCTCCCTCCATCACTGGCCTTGCCATGTAGAAGTCCTGTCATAGTGGGTCAACCCCATGGCCAGGCCGTCTGCTGACCTTGGTAGGACAGATCCAACCCATGTGGTTTCCAAAAGAAAATGTTAAAGAAAATCTGCAAGAGGGCAGGGGTTGGGTAAGAGGTGTCCAGATGGATCATGGTGATGGCATGGCAGGTGGGGGTTCTGAGACAGAAGAATGTGAAAGTTGTGCCTGATAATCTGAAGCCAGGAGCAGGATTAAACACTACCTCAATTTACAGAGCAAGCTCTGGGTGCAGGCAGAGGTCTGTACCCAGGTTTAGAGCACACAGGGTGATCTGGTCACTGAGAGCAAAGCAGAAGCCCAAGGCTCAGTACTTGGGCGGACAGCACTTAATCCTGAGCATCAGTCTGGGTATGGCCTTGGTAACTCCCTTCTGCTTCAGGTCAGGGATCATTCCATTCTAAGGGTAAGGAATCAGAGCCTGAAATTTAAAGGTTGGTCCCAAAGAGGAGAAAATGGTAGCTTTGCTGACTAGATCCTTCTAGGCTGTTATCTGCTGACTTATTCCTGAAACAGAGCATGTATTTCATGTCCCAGTTTTGGTACCCAAATTCTTATTTTGTTTCCTACTCCTGGTCACCTGTCCAGAGCCCAGGCTCTGCTCGCTCCGTGGTCAGTTTCCACTGCTCTGTGGAAGGTGAGCATTCCTGGGAGCAATGCTCTGCCGTGCTTCCAGGAGAGACCTCAAAGTCTATCCAGGAGAAAAAGAGCTTGCCCAGGGCCACACAGTGAGCCTGTTATGGGAAGCCAGGTTCCTCCATTCCCACATGACCCATTACTGTATAAACAATTGTGCAAAACCTTAAATGCCTTTCTCAGACATGGTCTTTATACTCCAGGCCACAGGGAGTCAACAAACATTGTTTAGCAGTCAGTCCGTAGACAGTGTCAGACTGTATTTTAGGAAATCATTCTTGCTTGAGTAGTAAGATTGATTTTAGAAGAAATCCAGAACAAGGAAGCCAGGGGAGAAGATTCTGCAGGTACTTTCAGCCAGCACTCCCATCCTTTCCCACACCCACCACGCACTAAGGTCATTGCTTCTGTGCCCCGCTGTATCGCACACAGGGGCAGACACACAAGGCTACTCACCATGAGAAGGAAAATGGCCTGAGGGCCCTGGGGCCCCTGGCCCTGCCAGCCCACGGGCAGAGAGAAATCCTTATCTGAGCACATCTGTACCCCATTGCAGAATCTTAGGGAACATTGGTTGGAAACATCTGGCTTGGGCTTAGCTTTAGAGAACCACCGGTTTCCTTGGCTATCCCTTCCCTTCCTTGAGCTTGAGCACCTAGACCTCGCCTCCCTCCCTGACTGCCTGCTCTTATCTCTTGGTTTTCCTTTCCCTCCAGTCCATGGTGCTACTCCTCCACAGCCAGAGGCAGTACATCTTTGAGTTTGACAAGAACGACCGCCTCTCTTCCGTGACGATGCCCAACGTGGCCCGGCAGACATTAGAGACCATTCGCTCAGTGGGCTACTATAGGAATGTCTACCAGCCCCCCGAGGGCAATGCCTCTGTCATCCAGGACTTCACTGAGGATGGGCACCTCCTCCACACCTTCTACATGGGCACCGGCCGCAGGGTGATATACAAGTATGGCAAGCTGTCAAAGCTAGCTGAGATGCTATACGACACCACCAAGGTGAGCTTCACCTATGACGAAACAGCAGGCATGCTAAAGACCATCAACCTACAGAACGAGGGTTTCACCTGCACCATCCGTTACCGTCAAATCGGACCCCTAATCGACCGCCAGATCTTCCGTTTCACAGAGGAAGGCATGGTCAATGCTCGTTTTGACTACAACTATGACAACAGTTTCCGGGTGACCAGCATGCAGGCTGTGATCAATGAGACCCCACTGCCCATAGATCTCTATCGCTATGATGATGTGTCAGGCAAGACAGAGCAGTTCGGGAAGTTTGGTGTCATCTACTATGACATCAATCAAATCATCACCACCGCGGTCATGACCCACACCAAGCACTTTGATGCCTATGGGCGGATGAAGGAAGTACAATATGAGATTTTCCGCTCACTCATGTACTGGATGACTGTCCAGTATGATAACATGGGGCGAGTAGTGAAGAAGGAGCTAAAGGTCGGACCCTATGCCAACACCACCCGCTACTCCTATGAGTATGACGCTGATGGCCAGCTACAGACAGTCTCCATCAATGACAAGCCACTCTGGCGATATAGCTATGACCTCAATGGGAACCTGCACTTACTGAGCCCTGGGAACAGTGCACGGCTCACCCCACTAAGGTACGATCTCCGTGACCGAATCACTAGACTAGGTGATGTGCAATACAAGATGGATGAGGACGGCTTCCTGAGGCAGCGGGGTGGTGATGTCTTTGAGTACAACTCAGCTGGCCTGCTCATTAAGGCCTACAACCGGGCTGGTGGCTGGAGTGTCAGGTACCGTTATGATGGCCTGGGGCGGCGGGTGTCCAGCAAAAGCAGCCACAGTCACCACCTACAGTTCTTCTATGCAGATCTGACCAACCCCACCAAGGTCACCCACCTCTACAACCACTCCAGCTCTGAGATCACATCGCTGTACTATGACCTGCAAGGACACCTCTTTGCCATGGAGCTGAGCAGCGGCGATGAGTTTTACATAGCTTGTGACAACATTGGGACCCCTCTTGCTGTCTTCAGTGGAACAGGCCTGATGATCAAGCAGGTCCTCTACACAGCCTATGGGGAGATCTACATGGACACTAACCCCAACTTTCAGATCATCATTGGCTACCATGGTGGCCTCTATGATCCACTCACCAAGCTCATCCACATGGGCCGACGGGATTATGATGTGCTGGCTGGTCGCTGGACTAGCCCAGACCATGAGTTGTGGAAGCACCTTAGTAGCAGCAACATCATGCCTTTTAATCTCTATATGTTTAAAAACAACAACCCCATCAGCAACTCTCAGGACATCAAGTGCTTCATGACAGGTGAGTATTGGGGTCCAGTCAGAGGACAGAATCTGGTCCTCCCTTCCTATTGCTAGGATCATCTGACAAGACAGTCACCCTTGAGAAAGCTGCTGTGGGGTAATGGGAAAAAGTGACTTTCTCTTAAAGTAGCATTTCCAAAGTATATTTGAAGAAATACTAGTTCAGAGAAATACTCTGGAAATACTGTTTCTGGCATCAAATCAATTTGATAGGGCAGCCACCATTCTTAAATTTTTATACTATGTTTCAGCTTATGGAAGGCTCTGAGAAGTCCTGTAGGTAAAGAGAACTGCTTAACACGTTTACCCACTATTTCTTAAACTTACTTGACCATAAAATTCTGTTTTTCATCATGAAACCCTAATATCTCACTAGGTACATTCCTTAGAATGCACTTCGGGAGTTTCCGACCCAGATATCAGGCTGGCCATGAGACCCTAAGAAGTTGGGTGAGGGTATGGCTTAAAAAAAAATCTCTCTCTCTTGCCTGACCTGTGGTGGCACAGTGGATAAAGCATCGACCTGGGAACACTGAGGTCGCCAGTTCAAAACCCTGCACTGGTCTGGTCAAGGCACATATGGGAGTTGATGCTTCCAACTCCTCCCCCCTTTCTCTCTTTCTCTCTCTCTCTCACTCTGTGTCTCCTCTCTAAAATGAATAAAATAAAAATAAAATAAATTTTAAAAAATCTCTTATGTGGGATGAAGCAATGGAATATTCAGACTTGGAAGACAGACAGAACTTGGGTGAGGGGGTCCACCATTTCTAAGCTATCACGGTCACAAAAATTACTTACTGTCCCTGAATTCCTGATTTGTAGGTTGAAGTCAGAATACCTACTGTGACTATGATAAGTTAAATATGTGTATTGTAAATCCAAGAGCAACAACTAAAACATAAAACAAAGGTATAGCAAATCAGTCATCAGTGGAGAGAAAATGAAGACTAAAAAAATACTCAATCCAAAGAGAGTAGGAAAAGAGAGACAAAAGGAGCAAAGAACAGACAGACAAATAGAAGGAAAACTTAGCTGGTAGGATGGTTGCAAGGGTGAAATGAGATACATTTTAGAAACTTCCCAGCACAGTGCACAGCTTGTACTGGAACCCTTTTCCCTACCCTCTGATTTTAAAAGTGGGCTTTGCTTTCCACTACTGTGAAACCAACTTGAATATAAAGTGTCCCATAGATCGCATATGCCAGACTTGTCTCCAGCATCCGCAGTCCTCCCAGCAAGCAGCCACCCCCAGCTACAGAAGACCTCGATGTCAGAGTGGCTATGGGGATTCAAGTCTGGAAAAAGTCAGCACTTTTTTATAGAAGAGAGTTTGTGGCATATCCCAACTTGTAAACCTAGTAGTCTCCACCCCTTTTGTCCTGTGACATAATCTGCTTGTCCCCTATTTTAAGGCAGTTTTCATTCATTTAACAAGTGCCTCCTCTGTACAGCCATGGTTTTAGGCACAAGGAGTAGAAGGATGACCCCTGCCCTCCAGGAATGCATACTGCAGGAGGGGAGACAAATGATTGCTGTGCACTGTGAGGGGCCCCTGATGCAGGGTCACACTGATGGCCATTAAAACATAGTTGACACAACTGACTCTGCCCAGGGAGCAACTGATATGTGAGGCCCGCTTCTGAGTAGACATCCATCAGGGGTGGAGAGAAGGACAATCTAGGAAGAGGAACTGCACACAGAGAGCAGAGAGAGTATCCCTTAGGGACACGGGTTCAGTGGCCCAGTCTGGACCCTGTTTCCACTGACAGCATCTGGAGGGTTCCTCTTTCAGGGAAAACTTCAAGTGGTTACACTGAGAGTCCGAAGGGTGGGGAAGGAGAGAACACAGTGGTGGGCAGGCATGATGGAAACGTCCTTGGGGGCTGTGGACACACAAGGACGTCCCCACAAGGTTGCACAACATCCATCCTGCCCACCTGCTGCCAGCCCTGGAATAGCGTAACAGACTAAAAGGGCATTTCCACTACATCTGTCCGCATTCATCACACCCCTGGCCTCACTCTCAGGAGAGTTTCCTGTGGATATCCATTACTGAGCTCCTAGGTGGAGTCAGCTTCTCTAAAACTACCTGGATGGGTGGCTCAGTGGGTAAAGCATCGCCAGTGCAATGAGGTTATTAATTCAATCCAGTGGTGGGATTCAGCCGGTTCACACCAGTTCAGTAGAACCGATACCTAATATTTTGTTGAGTTCAGCAAACCAGGTGTTAAAATGGTACTTGTAATCAGGGTTTTCTCTAAGGTGGGCACTTGGGCAGTCACCCAAATGTGGATATCACAAATTTACATCCCTCACTCTTTTTTTAGCGTTCATCTGTGCAACAGCGTATTCTAAGCGCCCGTAGTAATGTTCATTCCATCCACAGGTGAAAAAAATTTGATGGAACTATGCTTGTAATATTTATTTATTTATTCATTTCATTAAACTTATTATACCTTTGATGAAATACTACATTTTAACTCCCCCACATTTGTTACTTCAGTAAACAAACAATGTAAAGAGAAAAAGAGCCAACCAGGGGGTGACAAGCTGTCTTTGAAAATCTCTTAAATAAGAATTTTATTGTTTTTTGCCAGGTATTATTTAATATTTTTCATTGCTATTTTTAAAATTTCTTATAATCTAGTTTTGTGTACCTCTTTTATTGTCCTTATTTAAATATTAAATGCATGAAATATGTAATAAACTACCTTTCGTTATTTTGTTTTTTAATACTTAAATTGGTTATTAGGGCAGAGAACTGGTTGTTGAATTATTTGAATCCCACCACTGGTTCTACCCCCTGTCAGGGCACCTACACAAAGCAAGCAATCAGTGCACAACTAAGTGGAACAATGAATTGATGCTTCTCTCTCTCCCTCTCCCTCTCCTTTCTTTTCTCTCTCTCTCTCCACCTTCTTCTCTCCCTTTCTCCCTTCCTGCCTCTCTTTCCCTTCTTCTCTTTCTCTCTCACTCTTCCTCTCTATCTCTCTCTCCCTCTCTCCATTCCCCCTCTCAAATCAATGGGAAAAAGAAAAAAAAAACTACCTAAAAACACCGAAAAAGAAAGAGTGAGCAGGCAGCAAGGGGTGCTAGAAAGATAAAAGATGCCCCCACAGATATGTCATGCACACTAGTGCACTTCACCCTCAACTTGAAACCTATGAGATGGGGATCCCTGCCCCCATTTTCAAAGCGAGGGTCAGAGAGGCCAAAGCACTGGCCCACTAAGAAGTGGCAGTTTGGGGTTAGACCTCTGTTCTGTCTGCCTCCAAAATCCTCATTCTTGGATTCAGATTCACCTTGTAAAGTGAAGCAACAGGATTATTGCTATTATTCACCAGCGTCCCAAGTGGCCATACTGCAGTCTGGGATGGACGAATAGAAAAGAGTTTTAACTTGAGGGACATGTCCACGTCTGATGCCATAAAAAGGAAGAGTGAAATCCTCAACTCTTCAAGAAAGTCAATTGTAAGAAAACCAATGAGCAAAACAATTTAAGCATTTTTCCTAAAGGCATAATGAGAAAGTTTCCTGCCTTCCATCACTTATAATTAAGACTCAGCCCTCTCTGCAGACCCCTGGTTTCCTGGGACTTTGCAGTATCCCTGATAGATTTCTTTTCTTTACAACTACAAATTCAGATGCAAGTTCTCAGCCTCAAGCAAAATGGCTTTGTAGGGTTTCTCACCCCACCCCTGTTCATTCTGTTTGTTTAATTTCCCAAAGAGCCATCTGCCAAGATTCTTAGAATCAGAGATTCTTAGAAACTCAGTGAGGAAAGGAAATTTGGAGAAAAGCTGGTCCAAGTACCTCCTGTTACAAATGAGAATATGGAGGTCCAGGGAGGTGGAGACATGGGTTTGAGACAGCACAGAAAACCTGTGAACCAGAAATGAAACTGGACACTTTAAAGTTCATTAATGTAAACTTACAACAGTTCCTGCTGCCTGGTGGCTCCCCCCAAAATGATAACACTGTTAGTACACTCTTTTCCAGGACTTAATAAAAACCAGTTCTGCTCAGTTTGTAGGTAAGGGAGCTCAGCCTCAGAATGGTTAAGGAAACTCTTCAAGTTCACACGGTTTGCAAGTTAGGAGCCAGAGCTTGCACCTGGGTTTTATGTTGCCTCCCCATGTTCTTTCCCTGATATGATCTTTCTAGAAGTAGAACCTGGATTTCCCAACTTTCCTCTCTACCACCCCTCACCTCAGTGCCTCCAGGTTTCACACCCCAGGGAAGGGTTCTGGGGACATCCAAAAAACAATTAATTAATAACGGCAAACATAAGGTTCTTAAATGGGATGCAGTGGTGAGAGGGACAGTTGTTGACCCCGAAGAACACTACTGTCACTCAGTGATGGTAGAAAAAGACAACTCTACCAGAGCCTACCCCCTAAACAGGACCTCCCTGACCAGGGATCTGTCTCCTCTGGAAGACACTAGAAATAATCCTAGGTGGCCCCAGCCCAGGCTTGAGTTCTTTGGGGCTCAGCTCCAAATCCTGCTGCTTTCCCCAGACCTTGAATTCCAATTCTCTGGTCAACAACTGCTTTGTCATATTCAGCTGCCCCTTCTCAAGCCACACTCCAACATGCTGTCCTGTAAGCCCCAAATTGCCTCCTGCCTGCCATCGTAGGCTCTTCCTGCTTCGACCATCACTTTCCCCGCTGGTGCTCTCTGTGCTGTCAAGCTACTGAAACCTCCCTGCACTCACCTCCCCTCTCTGGGCCTTGCCTTGTACATGGGTCTTTCTGAAGTGCCCCCTTCATCTCCATCAAAGCCTGATGAAATTTGCACAGCTTTCGATGTTGGGCTTAAATATCACCTTCATGAAGACCTGTCAGACTGTCCAAATGAAAAACTTCTCACCTCTCCTCATCTTGTTTCTTGTGTCAAAGCTATCCAGGCCCACGTCCCATACCCCTTCAGGATCCTGAATGTGCAAATGGAGAATTTGTATGACATAGTCCTAGGCATAAAAGGCACTCAGCAATGGTGGGCCAAGTAGCTGATCGCACACCCTCTCTTTCTTGTCCTTGTGTCTTGGCTTTCTGATTCTGTTCTTTAAAGGGCTGAATGCTCATGGCAAAATTCTACCTGCTCCTATACTTAATATTTTAATATTTTATAACTAACAACTGTCAAGGAATGTTACTAATCATGCAGTCCCATGTCTGTGGAGCTAGATCCCCTAACCCAGTGGTTGGCAAACCACGGCTCGCTAGACACATGCGGCTCTTTGGCCAGCTTAGGAGTACCCTAATTAAGTTAACAGCAATGTACCTACCTATATAGTTTAAGTTTAAAAAACTTGCCTCTCAAGGGAAATTTAGATCATTGTACTGTTAATATTTGGCTCTGTTGACTAATGAGTTTGCCTGACCACTGCCCTATCTCAATATAAAGAAGGCATAAGTAGGTTAAGTGACTCCCTTAGGCCATCAGAGTAAATAACAGGCAGGATGGGGGATGGGGGTGGGGTTCTCTTTGATCTGGAGTACAGGCTCTCCATGCCGATGGCACTTTGGCCCCAGGCTCTAATTTTGCAAAGATGGAGAGTTTGTTTCTTAAGTGAATTATCTTTTTGAAAGTCATTTAAATAAATCTTTCCTTTGAGAGTGAGGGTCCTCTGCAAGTGTTTCCTCTTGATGTTTGAGGCAGATGTGGAGGAGTCTTCACTCAAACAGCTCCCTCTGGGTGTAGAAAGCTGAAGGCCCCGGGGGTTGGAGTGACAGTGGAAAGGGGAGTCTGGAAACCTCTACAAGTTACATCTCTTAGATTTTTAGCTAGGATGGGGATGCTAGGTCCCAAAGGTATGTTTAGCATTAATACCATGAGACCAGTTTTCAAAGTGTTTATACCAGTTGACCCTCCCACCAACAGCCCCTCCACATCCTTACCCCACCTGCAGCCCAATTCTAGGCTGCTTTATTGGGGTGGGATTTGTCACATCTGAGGTCCACTTACTTACTCCATGGGGATGTTTCTGCTTCTTTCCCACCCAGATGTCAACAGCTGGCTTCTCACCTTTGGATTCCAGCTTCATAACGTGATTCCGGGCTACCCCAAGCCAGACATGGATGCCAGGGAACCATCCTATGAGCTCATCCATACACAGATGAAAACTCAGGAGTGGGACAACAGCAAGGTAATTTGTGCAGGGACTGTCCACCCCTGGGGTCATTCAGACTCCAGGAGTGGGTCCTACCAGCTTTTCAGGAAGCTTTGGGCCATTGAAATAACAGATGTGGTGCATCCACAGTGCCTGCCAGAAACTATTCAGCAAACAGTGACACTACCACTGGCGGGCCCTGTGGTGCCAGCTCTAACAGCACACAGACCCTCCGGAGCTGCACTAGGAAGTTTTGTATGGCACATGGCTTTTGGAGTGCCACTAAAACAGTGAGCCTTTGTCACTGCCCCGAACAAAAGTGCAAGGAGGGAAGGTGTATTCTAAAAACAAATGACATTTTTTTGAGCACCTCACCACACCTGGCCTTGTGTGAGGTATTCTACATTACGTTAACTCACAGTTGTTCCCTGGTATTATTGTTCTCATTTTGCAGATTGTTATGCCTGACGCTTCCCAGTGCCACACAGCCTAGAAGGGGTGGAGCCAGGATTCATACACAGATCTATCTGTAGATGCTCAAAAAAAAAATGTTAACTATCTCCTGTCTTTCTTTTGTGACTCAGTTTCAGGGACTCCTAGCTGTAAAGGTTCTTTGAAACAGTTTCACCCCACCTGTCCCTTTAGGCATCCATTTGCTCCCCAAACCGTTATCCATAGTGTCTGTGCCAGGTACTGGCTCTTCCAGGCCCTGCGCTTCAGCCAGGGAAGCAGGAATGAAGCAGGTGAGGCCAGCCTTCAGGGGATCCCAGTCCAGACTGAGGAGGAAAGCAGAGTTGCCAGATGGCATACTGCTGGTGGACGGAAACAAACCTCTGTATTCTTCTTCCTTCCTGACTCCACGAGGTCTCAGGTTAGCTGTCTCCTTCCTCCAGGCTCTGGGGGATGTGGCTCTGTACCTCTCTGCTCTGGCAGTACCCCATTGTTTCTTCTCTCACAGCACCCACCTCTCTGAATTTCAATTCCTGTTTTCTATCCTGTATCACCACTAGACTCTATGAGGCAAGTGCTGGGTCTTATTTGATACCCAGCAAAGCACCTAGCCTATAGTAGGTACGTGGAAAACGTCTGCTGAATGAACAAATGGTTGAAAGAAGTAAACAACACTGTGAATTAGGCCTTTCCCCTCATTTTATAGATGAGGAGACCAGGGTTCAGAGAGAAATTTGCCCAAGATCATTCAGCTGGAAAAGTGGCAGATGGTGATGAGAACCCAAGTCTCTCTGGCCACCAAGCCCGTCTGCTTTCTGCTGCCCTAGCCCTACCTCCAGGCCTCCTGCCCCTCTCCTATCCCCACGTCCCTCCAGGCTACCCAGACACCCGCAGCATGGCCTGTCCCTAGGGCGGGTCCTATGGCTCAGCCCTCCTGCCACACCAGGCTGCCTTCTCCCTGTGCAGAGCCCCAGCTCTGTTTGCCAGCCTTTGCCTGTCGATGAATAATTGATTTCTGCCCTTGGCAAGCATCGGAGATCTTTGTTGTTGAGCACTCCAGCTTTCGTGAAATTCTAGGAAATAATTGTTCACAGACAGGGTTCTATTAATTATAAAGAGGACTTAATTTCAGTGAGAAGCCAATGGGCCTATTTCTAAAGCCATTTTCCCGAGTTGCTGATTAGGCTCAGGGGCCCACTGCTCTGCCGAGCTTACACAGGAGGGACAGGTAGGTAGTATGTCCCCCACAAGGCAACCAAGAGAAGGGGCACCTGGAGATCCCCCAGGAAGCACTGTGGGGCAGCGGCCCTCCTTGAAAATCACTTATAAACACAGCCGAGAGCAATAAAGCAGAGGGAGAGGGTTTATATAAATCACTACTTGTCATCTTGCTAAGCCTTCTTGCCAAGAATGCATTCCTTGCCATTTCTCTCTCTAACATCACCCCCTCACCCTATAGTCCCAACCTAAACATGAGCTTTTCCTTGAACCCGACTGTCTCCACCTCACCTCTACCTTACCTGTCCACCTTACCTGTCCACCTACCTCTCTGGCTTCAGGCTAATTTAGTTTGCTTCTCCTTACTCAGGAACCCTTCCTTGAGACTGAGCCTCTACAATCAGACAGAACTGATTTTTTAATGTTGACATCAATGCATGTTGGGCCAGTTACAATCCCTTTGAGCCTTAGTTTTCTTAGCTGTAAAAAAAGAACAGTAACCGTACCAGTTATATATGAACTTACTGTGGAGATGGAATGAGACAATGGGTATAAACTTTTAGCTCAAAGATCAAGAAATGTTAGCAATAGCTGTTACTGCTCTTAGGCCACCAGTTACCATGTTTAACTATAGTTATATCTTATCACATCAGTCTTTCCCTACCAACTGGTGAGTTTTTCAAGGGTCAGATAATGTCTGATTCATTGTTGTATCTCTAGTGCTCTGGAAAGGACCTAGCACAGAGTCGGTACTTGTGGAACAGATTCTGAATGAAAGGATGGGTGAATGGATAGAGGATGGCTGGGTATTCTAGAGATCAGAAGTAGAGCCACGTGCTACAGCTTAATAAATATGTATAGATTTGACTTAATTATGTAAACTGATTCTCCAGACCCTTGAGTTGTTTTCCTCTGTCTCACTCTCTTTGTCTCTCCCCCCCCCATTAGTCTATCCTTGGGGTACAGTGTGAAGTGCAAAAGCAGCTCAAGGCCTTCGTCACCCTAGAACGTTTTGACCAGCTCTATGGCTCCACAATCACCAGCTGCCAACAGGTCCCAAAGACAAAGAAGTTTGCATCCAGTGGCTCCATCTTTGGCAAGGGCGTCAAGTTCGCACTGAAGGACAGCCGAGTGACCACAGACATCATCATTGTGGCCAACGAGGATGGGCGGAGGGTGGCTGCTATCTTGAACAATGCCCACTACCTGGAAAACCTGCATTTCACCATAGATGGGGTGGACACCCACTACTTTGTGAAACCAGGGCCTTCAGAAGGTGACCTGGCCATCCTGGGCCTCACTGGGGGGCGGCGAACCCTGGAGAATGGGGTCAACGTCACCGTGTCCCAGATCAACACGATGCTCAATGGCAGGACTAGACGCTACACAGACATTCAGCTCCAGTATGGGGCACTGTGCTTGAACACCCGCTACGGGACGACGTTGGATGAGGAGAAAGCGCGGGTGCTGGAGCTGGCCCGGCAGAGAGCCATGCGCCAGGCATGGGCCCGCGAGCAGCAGCGACTTCGGGAAGGGGAGGAGGGCCTGCGGGCCTGGACCGAGGGGGAGAAGCAGCAGGCACTGAACACAGGGCGGGTTCAAGGCTACGATGGCTTCTTTGTGATCTCTGTCGAGCAGTACCCAGAACTGTCAGACAGCGCCAACAACATCCACTTCATGAGACAGAGCGAGATGGGCCGGAGGTGACAGAGAGGACCACGGCCCGGACTTCTTGCCAAAGACAGCTATTCTTTTGTGGCCGCATACCTGACTGTGTTGTACTTTTTAAAAAAATATCCTTTTTTAACCAGTGCAGAAAAGAAATAGACAAAAAAAAAATACTGGTTGCATTGTAACTCATGCAACATCCTTTTTTTTAAGAAAAGAAAGACACAAATTGGCCTTCACACATTTTTTGCAAAGAACAGAAGGTTATTTTTTTTTCTGTAGTGTGATCACAATGAAAACTTTATTGTCTTTTGTTCCATTTTTCCTTGAGGACTTTTTCGTGTTGTTTGGGGTACATTTCTCCTCTCTGAGACACATCTCCTGAGGTGTGTCTTTGTCCCTCGGTGCCCAGTGTGATGTGAGACACGAGTGTCTGTGCTAACCTGTCTCGTGTACAGCCCTTTCCTCAGTGGGGTTGGGCAGGAGTGAGGGGTGCACAAAGTAACAGGCCAGTACCTAGCTTCTACGGGGGCCTGGAAGGAAGGTCCACAGGACCTGAGCATCCTCGGCTAAGCTCCTGCAGATGAGTAATGGCCTTCTATCCACTGTGTTCCATGCCTCCAGAGGACCGCAGATGACTTCATCTTTCTCCGAGGAACTTCATGATGTCATTCAGCACCTCTTTCAAGCTGCCCTAAACTCCTGTTCAGGCTTTATATTTTGATGTTAAATGAAACCCCACCCCCCACCCCTTTTGTAAATCCTGTGTAGTTGTCAGAGTCACCCCCATGCTGGGATGGAGAAAGTGTCTCCCAGGTCCTTTCCCCCAGTCTGGTGACAACATCCTAAGGCTAAGAGCCTCACCCTCTCCAAGAGGCAGAGGCGCCCAGGATGACTGTGGTTGGTTGATCCTCCCATGATGTTCCTCATTCATCTCTCCTCTCCCAAAGTCCGATGTGAGAACCAGCACTGCACAGCAAGCCCTTAATGTGGGCACCATGTCCAGGGAGGGGAATGCCACCCATGGCAAAAAGGACGGCAGTGGTGGCAATGGTATCAACCTGCCTTCCTAGGGGAAGCCCTCTCCCCATGATTTTGGGTATCTTCCCTCCACTGCTCAGCTGCCACCACTGAGAAATAGGAGTGTAGAGAGAGGTGCTCGGTGGCCTTTGGATTCTGGAAAGATGTTTAAGAAAAAGTCAGCCAAAGAGAGGAAGGCATGAGCTGGGCACCCTGCTAGCTGGCTTCTGAAAGTTCCTCTGCCTTCCACATACAAGCTGACCTCAGCGGGAGGGCAGACCGAGAGGGGAGCTCTTCTAATCACAGAGCTGAATGCAGGAGAGCCTTTGGGAAAGTCCTTCCGTGAAGTTATTCTAAAACAGCTTCCCCTCTAGAGGAGCCCAATCAGGGTCTTAAAGATTAACAAGAAAGAAGGGAAAGAGCCTGGTGACATCATGCAACCCAACCAGCACTGGGGCAGTTCCTGAGCAGCTTCCCATGGATCCTGGAGGCCAGGCTCCAGTTGTCCCTGTGATGACCTGTGCCTGAGGTCATTAGGAAGAGGTTTAAGTCCTCTCAGGAGTGGGTACAACCCATGCCTGCTGGGCATGCCCAGGAAAGGCAGCAGTCAGCCAGGCCGGAGAAAGCATGGAGGGGAGGAAGAATGGCAGCAAGAGCTAGTAGCTTCTTGTCCCTGGTTCATCTACCTAATTATCATCGCCATTACCACTCACAGGAGGCTCTGGGAGACCAGGAGGGGAAGCCACATGCTTCTTTTTGAGCTGGGCTTCTTAGAAATTGGGACTTTTATGGGTTGCATTTACATTAAGTGTGGAAAATGAATTCTGAGTCTGAGCTTTTCCCCGTGGCAACCTTGTTGGACTGATAAGCTCATGGCACCTTTATAGCCTTACTCACAGAGTCTTCAGAATATTACACGAGTTAATGAAACCAAGAAGGTCTCTCACTGCATGAGAACTGGAGCAACGTGCAGCCTTGGTTCTGCCTGGCGGAGGGAGGCAGCCAAGCTTCTCGGGAGAGGAGGTCTCACCTGATGTCATCCCACTGGGATCAGAGGCTGTGTTTTGCTAAGTGCTCTTCCCACTTCCAAAAAAAAAAAGTCACACTAGTGCAAGACAGTGTACGTTGGTCTGTTTGTCCACTGGTTGCCAAGTGCCTCTGGGTCTATGGCTGTACTGAGTCAGACAGTGCCCCCTGGTCCACTGTGTGTGGCGGGAGCTGGTGGCAGGGTCATTCTTGGAGGCATGGAGAACAGCTTGGCCCGGAGAACATGGCTTTTTTATCCAAGATAGACTTGTGTCTCTCAAAATGTACTCTTGACCTAGGGGCCCTTGGGCAAATCTCTCTCGCCCACTGGTCTAGTTGATCTGCTCCATCCTGCATTCCTGAAATCTGTCAAGACCTGCTGGGGACGTCCACTTGGAGGTCAGAGGCAGCATGAGGGCCAAGGAAGGTGTCTCCCTGCACCTTCCCACCCCTCTGACCATCCACCACCACCACCACCAAAGTAGTACTGTGGACTTTTAAAGATCAAAAACACAGAATTCCTGAGTATTCCTTTTCTTTAAATGATCGATGTTCTATTTTTCTTTCCTGGGTTACATACCAGAAAGGAGGCCCAGCTTCTGTGCAGGGAGAAGTTGAAGCATCTCCAAGCTTTAGAGAAAGGATCTCAGGTGTGGAGTAGGCAGCATTGTGCACCTCCATTTCACATTGGTGCTGTTGCTATTGGAGACGGTGCTTCTGGCCTTGGTTCTGTTGCCTGGTTTGGAGTCACTTTCCACTCCGGCTGGCAGATGACTCTGTGCCTCCCCTCTCGCTCTGCCCTCCCGCTGAGGTCAGCAGTCCCAGTCTCTCAGCAAGAGTGAATCTGACGGCGTGAGACAGTTCCCTGTGCCTGCGTAGTGGCCGCCAGGCATCAAATCCCATTCTTGATATGGCACCTGCCTTTTGGCACTAACCAATCAAAACGTGCCCATTCCTTGGAGCAACCGGCCGTCCTTCACTGGCCCAGGGTCACGACCCTGAGTGATATGAGCTTCTGACCTTAGAAGAAGATTTATTTTGGAAGAGTTCTGCCCTCCCTCCACACGTGCCCTTGGCCCCTCATCCCCAGCCCTCTGCCATCACCTGAAATAGGACTTTAGTGATTCCCTAACTTTGTTTTTGATAGGATGAGATTTCCTTTTTACCCACCGTCCAGGCATAGCTCGGAAGGCTGGAGCCACGACAACAGGAAGAAGGGGGAGAAACTCCATGGTAAATTCCACCTCTGTCAGCCTCTGATGCTTGTCTATGAGAATAGCTGGCTGGTTTCTACCTAGGGATGGAGGGTTTGAAGCAACCTCTGAAAAGACTGTCGCGAGGTTGCGAATGGCTCAGAGGTGTGCTTTTAAACAATCAGGATGGGGTAGGGCTGAGAGCAGAGGCGATGGTGAGGCAAGGAAGGTGATTAAAACCAGGCAGTGTTTTTATAGACACATAAGGAATCAGATTTGTTTTAGTAAAATAAAGGACCTTTTCAGCTATGACTTTTAAGTACCACCTTTATAGATGGCAGGAGTTTCCATGATGCAATGACGAGGCTTTTAATGTGAAATCTTTGACTGCCATTTCACACCTGCAGCCTTGTGTTTGTGTTTGCCACAGGGTGAGGGCCGAGATGCCAAGCATGGTGCCCGGTGGGAAGGAGCTCGCCATGCCTCACCAGGGTCCCTGGCTTTGGGGTTTGAGCTCCCAGTCCTCCATCTAAAATCTATTCTCCATTACCCCAGCAGCCATTCTACCCAGACCGAGGCTTCCGGTCCTGAGGTGGGCCCGCCACCTGAGGGGTCCCGGAAAGGACCCAGTCTCTGCTTGGGGCCCTTATGAGGACCACACACCCTCCATCTAACGCTCACAATTCCCGGCTAGGTGTATACACTTGTCTACATTTTATTGGAAAGGAGGGGATTAAAAGAAAGAACTCTGGAGCTCAAGGCCCTTTCATTCAAACTTCAAAAAGGAATAGCAAACTCATTTTAAAGACTCATTTGCTCAGGTGAAAGAAACTGTATCCTTTGTAACCTTTACATTCTCAAAAACCAGCCTTGTGTACTTGACCACCCCAGACAGTGGTGAGCTCTTAGGTTTCATCATGAATGTGGAAGAACAGAGTGGTGGGAGGGAGGCCAAGGTGGGGCCAACGTTGGGTTTCTCACCCCCTCTGGAATACCGAAAGTATGATACTGGGTCACCCCTGGGTCCCCAAGAAAATGTGATTGATTCTGAGGGCAAACTGCCAACAGAGACCCATACTCGGGCAGCTTAGCTATTCTGTCGGAAGCTGGGTCGCCAATGTCTGGTGGGGCCGGCAGCCCAGGACTCACCCAGCACCAGGATCCCACTTTTCTAAACCTGCCTGTTCGAGAAGACTTCTGAACCTGCAGCTCCAGCAAAAGGACTCTCCCGAGCTGCCTCTGGATGACCAACACTGGAGACTCTGGCCTTACCATGTGGAAATAGTTTTCCTGAAGTCTGGAACTAATTTTGAGAAGTTATTTTTCTCAACACTTTTGTGTTTCTAACACTGTATTCTTGACTGTGTAAATACCGACAAGGCTGTAAATAAATGCAGATGTAGATACCTTCTAGAAAAAAAAGGCATAAAAAACAAAACCAGAAGTGATCTCGTGTAGCCTTCGTTGACAAATAAAAGACTATTTTGTGTTTAAAGCTGTTGGGTGGCCTTTGTTGGAAGCGGGGTGGCTGCTTGAGTTGGTTCTTCTAGATGTTGCTCTTCTCAGGGTGACCTGCAAGACTGGTCCTTGGCCCCAAAGTCCCGCTTAATCCCTCCAGGTGACAGTTGTCATGGAGAGGCACCTCCAGAGAACACAAGACTCTGGGCTTAAAACCTCACAAATGTCAAAGCACCTCGGACATCAGCTGTGTCCCACTACTCCCCCAGGCCACATCCAGTTACTTTCCTCACTGGCTTCAGGGACAGACTCCATGTGGTGGAACAGCCGGACACGCCCTGACGAGACAGCCTGTGATCTGCCACTGGACAGAGCGTTGTCCACAGTGCCACGGCGGCTCACCCAGGCTGTCATCGGTTATACTCTTAAAGCTCAATGAATACATAATCATCATACAAGTTATCATAACCACATGACACAACTGGGGGGGGGGGGGAGAAAGGAAGAAAATTCTTTACAGTTGTTTTTATTCTTTCCTGTGTTCTTAATGTGTCTTTTTCTTTAAAAAAAAAAAATCTAAGGTAATTAGCATAGAGGTAATTTTTCACTCTGCTTTTCTCCCTTAACCTCACCTTTAGCCTCTCATGTCTAGAATTCCCGGATGACAGCTGGTCACTTAGGAAGTACATTTGCTAAGCTCAGCTCCCTGGTGTGAATGGCAAACCTTATGAAAATTCAAATAATTGAGGACAGTAGTAAGAGCAGAAGGCTCGTGCTCTCCCGGTAGCCTTAGCTCTGGGCCACCACCAGGCCCTCTGGGAAGGAGCTCCACGCTTCGGGCCCCTTTCCACCTGGGCAACCATGAGTTCTTTGGGCTTCCCAGACTGTCAGTCTTGTGTGGTGCCAGAAGGCACCCACCATGGTAGAAAACCCCACTTTTGGAATCAGGCCAAATTGGATGCAGAACTTGGTTCTAGCACTTACTGTGTTATGGGATCTTTATTATTTCAAATCATTTTTTTTCTTTTCTAGATTTTATTTATTGATCTTACAGAAAGAGGAGGCAGGAGGTGTGGGAAGTATCTACTTATAGTTGCTTCACTTTAATTGTTCATTGGTTGCTTCTCGTATGTGCCTTGACCGCGCAAGCCCAAGGTATTGAACTGGTAACCTCAGCATTCCAGGTTGATGATCTATCCACTGCACCACCACAGGTCAGGAAACTGTGGAATCTTAAGCAAGTCATTTAACCCCCTGAGGCCAGGGTCTTCCATCAATGTTGAGAATACAATGGTCCATAACCTCTCAGTTATTGCTTAGATCACCCTAAAAGACAGGGTAAGTAATGTCACATGCTGCTCAGGGCATAACAGGTGTTCGCCCATGTAAGTTTTCAGCCTCGCACCTCCCTCCCCTGCCTACCCATCTTCCTTCCAAAGTCTGTGCTCCTTCCACTACAAAGGGGTTCTGCCGCACATTCGCCTGAGGCCTTATCAAACAGATTGCTGGACCCCACCCCGAGTTTCTGAATCAATGTGTCTGCGATGGAGTGCTGTAATTTGCATTTCCAGAATGTCTCCAGGTGACACTGATGCCCCTTCAGGCTTTGAGATACACTGTTAACTACACGATCCTTTAAATTAGGTGTCCTTTAAACTAGGTGCGGAGTAAGCTACGCAGCACAGCGTGGCATTTTAATGCCCTTAGTGACTGAAGCCGACCACTTCCGGCCAGTAGAGCATGCGCATCAGGTTCTCTACCCTCCGCCCCTCCTTTGCCCACTACGCTACATCAGCAGCACGGAAACACGCCCCACCCCCACGGAGCCACCGATGCCCACACCTGTGTGCCATTACACATGGCGCCAAGCCCAGCTGAAGCCCTCTCTCTGAAGTGCTCACTGAGCACCCGCCCTGTGCCTGCCCTTGCAAGATTGGAGCATTTTGCGTGTGAACTCAAGGCTATGACTATCTAGTCCTCTCTGTGTCGCTGCCCAAAGCAGGTGCTCAGCTGTGGGTCGCCCTAATTCAGCTTCCCCTTTACCGTCGGGGTTCACTCTCTCTGGTGTATTTGAAAAAGAGGGTGGCTGTCTCCTGTCCCTTTCTGAACTGGGCCACCTCTCCTCTGAACTGGGTGCTGCGCCTCCCTCCTCCTCGTGTCCTGGCAAATCTGTTGCAGCTGCCACCAGCCTTGAGAAAGGAAGAAGGGGTGGAGAATGGAGGACTCTCCTCCCCGGAGAACACTGGCCCTCCCTGCCCTCTGTAACCTGCCCTCAAGATTGCACACGTGAGTCTTGCTCTCTTGATGCATTGGAGCCTTGGAGAACACTACAACATAGGAGGAAAACGACTTTAAAAGTGAGTACTAATACGCTTTTTCCATATTAGGAGTGTCTGGACCCTGAGTGTCTTTCCCGTGGAGGATTGCCGAAGAGCTAAACCTTACAAGGCTTTCCACTTGGGCTTGCCCACCCTGCCCTGTTCCCAGCCCTTACGCTGGCATCGGCGGTCTGTGCGTGTCTCGCCTTCCAACCTCACACTGGAAATCTCATCCCTACCGGAAGTGGGCAGGCAATCAGCATTTATTTCTCAATTCTGAATTCATCTAGTCTAAAATAGCCCCAGGGTGGCTTCAGCCACCACCCTCAGGCCAGTCTCCTTTCAAGGACTAAGAGGCAGCAAGAGTTGCAGATACATCCTTTATCTTTCAATAATCCAAAGTTTATTCGTGGAGACACACACACCTTGCAAGAACAAGTATCAGTTCTTAGGAGCAGTAAAGTCCTCAGTGCTTGGGGCAGAATAGGAGCATTTTCCTACTTCCCCTGTAACCTGCAAGCCCACTCCTGCACACTGGGAAGTAAAGTACCTGACATTGACATCGTATACAGGGCCTTTTCTTTGTCATCCTTTCTGCAGCCTTCAAAATATGCCCACTCCACTCTCCCGGGACTGAGTTCTTAGGGTAAAAATCTCTTCCCCAGTCTGTGAGATGGGAACAGAGGAAATGAAGTCATTACTTCAGATGCAGATATTTATTATATGACTGAGTGGGTGGGAGATAAATGGATGGTTAAACGAACGAATGGCATAGCCAGGCCCTACAGGAGGTCTAGAGGAGGAATTGCAATTAATTAAACATTTAATGAGCACTTCATGCTTGTAACCCAAGCAGCCTTGGAGGACCTAACGATGTAAAACAGGACCCCCTGCTTCTACATGTCAGCGCTCAATCAGGGGGTCTAGAAAGATTCCGAAAACAGACTCTGTGACACCAAGGAGCAGGTGCTCTATGTCAGTGCTCCAGGGCCTCAGCAGTCCAAGCTTGCTTCACTCAGAAGTCTGGTGAATGAGTAGGAATATTGCAGGTTTTGCCCTGGGAGAAGTGGCCACTGGATCAAGAGGCACCATAAGTTTGAGCTCAATCTAGGGTACAGGGAGAAGCACAGCAAGGCACCCAGGTGCTCCAGGCACTGCCATGTCCCCATCAGTGTCCAAGGGTCAGGTCCAGGTATCGGGCTGAGCTGGGTGGATACCCTGCATCCATACCTTCCTGACACAGGTCTGGTTGTAGGAAGAACCAAGCGCTGGAGTACTGATGCCCACCCTCTGCCCACAGCTATGACTGAACGCAGACCGGCCCCAGCTCCCACTGCGGCCATGGCTAGAGCTCCTCGTGTGCTCCTTGCCTGATTAGCCACGGATTTCAGCTAGAAATTCAGAGTCTCCTGCTAGCTTGGAGGGAGCGTGGAAGTGGGCTATGTGTTGAGAAAGTGGTTCCCCCAAAAATTACTTCCCATAGGACCAAAGAAGGGGAGCTCAGGGTGGGTTGGGTGGGGAGAGGAAGGTATGTGAGAAAATGTCCAGGAAGAGGTGAGCTTCGTGAGAAAGGATTAGATGAGAGTGAAAGACTTTCCTGGTGGGAAGAAGGTGTGCTGCTCACGTGGGCCTGGGGGAGCCTGGGCCTCCAAGCCCTATTCCTGTGGACCTAGTCTAGGCAGGCATAAAGCCCATAATTTCCAGGGATCCTATCTAGCACGTCTCACACAGCAAAGCACATGATGGATGATATTTACATTCAGGAGCCACCCCCATGGACATATCTAGGTTTAGTATACTCAAGGTGTAGGTGAGTCCACAAACCCAAGCTGGCAGAAATGCCTCCTCTTTCTCCCCACTCAAAAAACCTATCAGCATGCAAGTGAGAGAGAGTGAGCATGTCCCAGGGACAATTTGGAATGCACTCTGTAACAAAAAGAATTATTTTGCAAAGCTGTACTTGATTATTCATAACGACTCCTGACACATTGCATCACTATTTACAGTAACATGAAGATGGGAAACAAGTGCTACCTCCTTTTTGCTTCTCTTTGTGTCTTGAGTGGGGAGGGGAGTCCCCATCAGTAGGTGCTGAACAAGGAAGGATTTGTCTGAAAGTAAGTTATTAGGAAGTGGCCCCCAGAAAAGCAGGCAGACAAATGAAGGTGAGGGACAAGCAAGGAAAGAGGACCATCAAGGGCTTGACATCAAGCAGTGTCCCAGGAGAGCAAACTTTGGCTCAGTACAGTGGCAGAGCTGGGGCAATGATCTAAGTTGGTGTTTTTTCAACCTGAGAGTTGCCCCCAGCTGGACCGAAGTATTTACATCTCTATACCTGTCAATTATCGGTTAAGGGCTGTCCCTGGGGATATCGTTTTCTTTGCACTTGGCAAAGGGAGCTCCAGCAGCCAGAGGACAGCCCACCTACAAAGAGTCGCAGGTGTTGGCTGTTGGGAATGAAAGCACACAGCTTCCATTCATTTCAGTCGGAGGAGAGTGGTGGGGTCTCACAGCACCTGTTGTGGTCTCATTTCCTGCCTCATGGTGGGCACCTAGTAAACTCTGGCTGGCTGTTGCTTAGTGACAAATGCATCCAAGAGAACAGGACACAATAATCCCATGCATTAAATGAACAGAGGGCAGTACCCCACCTGTTTTGCTCACCACTGTATCCCTGGCACCTGGCACAGGAAGTGTTCATACACATTTGTTGGATAAAGAATGAATGGATCCTCCCATGACAATTTTGTGATCTGAGAGCTTCTCCAGGGCCTCCCTACTTCTCTCTTGCATTGCTTGCCTGACTCGGTCAATGCTGCTAGAGATCAGATGCTTCTGAGGATAAGCAGTGTGGCTGGGTGGGGAGAGCTCAGTGAGACACGGTAGGTGTGGGCTCTAGACCCAGCACTCCCTACACTAATTTTCATTTGAATCTGCAGCAATAGCCATGGTAGGTGTTATTACCTCCCATTTTGTAGATGAGGCCTGGAGATGTTTGTGATTTGTGCTGTTAAGTAATAGTATCAGAATTTGAATCCAGGTTTGCCTAACTTCAAAATCTAGTCTACTTCTCTTATGTCTTAAAATTGGGGAGTAAGGACAATTCTAATGTGAAGGGCTTCTGGTGATGTCCGGTCACTTTTTGAGCAGCCAGTGGGTCACCTGATGACTACTCAACAGACATAAGGCCCACCTGAGACTTTGCTCATCCACAAACTCTGGGCTGCCTTTGTGGGCATGCAATCTGTCCTGTCACACAGGGCCCTGAAGTCAGCAGATTTAATGTTCTTCTGTCTCCATCTTGAAACTTAACAGTTTTTGAATGAGGGGTTCTATATTTTCAGCTTGCACTGGACTATGCAGATTATATAGCCAGTGCTCCCCACACGGCTTACCTAGGGTACACAAACTTTCAGCATTTCTAGGACATTGTCAGGGCTCAGAAGCAAAGGGTGAGCCCTAGAAGCCCAAGGGGTGCTGTCGGTGACAAATCCCTTACATGCCTCTGGGGGTCAGCAGTATTGAACAGACCATCAACCCCGAGCCAGGAAAGCACCACTCAGTGGTAAACACCTAAGTCTACTGAAGTGGCAAAGACCTGGGAAAGAGGAGGTGTAAGGACAGTGGGGCACGAAGAGGCTAGTAGGCAGTTCCATCTGGATGGAGAGAGGCTTCCAGAGGCAGGTGATACCCTGACTTAAGAGAAAGGAATGAAGAAGGGTATGGCAGGTGGAGGGTGGAGTGAGGTGAAGGCAGGCAGGCACCAAGGCCTCCTGCAGGTATCTTGGCAGGTCTCCTGGATGAGGTAGGGGAGCAGCCTCAGGAGTCAGGACAGGACCTGTGGGCAGGGACAGGATAACCAGATAAGTTTAACTTTTCCTCCCCACCCCCAAGATTTTGTGCTCTTCTGCCATGTGCATTCTCCTGGGCCAGTCTTTATTCTCACCCAAATCTTACCAGGTCGCTGGAATTAACTGAGATACAGGGTTTGATTTTCTCCTGATAGATGCTTATCTGCTCTTCCTCTCTGTTGTGTAGGGTAGGTGGTGCGCTTTGATCCTAACGACTTCTTCACCTCGATGGCGCCACCTAGTGGTCCTCTGTCAAACATTCCCCATCTCCAAACTAACATGCAGAAAAACATCGTGAGATCATGTAAGACCATAATAATCCCCTGTCCTTACCCTTGCACTTTGTGTGATCCAGACAGCCTTTACCCAGGAATCCTTCTGACATGAAAAACAGCCCCAAAGTTAAGCTATGACTCTTAGAAGATGTTCCCCAAAGCAACACACACACACACACACATGCATAAGAAATTAAGAAATTCTGGAGGTCCCTTCCTCCCCCGCCTCAGTGGCTTCTGAGTTTTGGGCCACTCTGAAGAGGGCCCCACAATCCTGCATATAATGTCCCTAGCACCACATCATGACTGCAAAGGCACCTGCCGAGCCTGGAATTGGAAAAAGATGGACAAAACAGTATTCATGACTCATGGGCTGGGAGACTTACCTTGGACCTCTTCAAACTATCAATAACAATAACCTCAATAACAAGAAGAGGAAGGAAGAGAAGAGGAGCTATTTCCTGAGAGCCACCCCCTGTACCAGACAGCCACACTAGGCCCTTTAGGTATCTGCCTTAAATGCATGTTTGCAAATGCATTAAATGTGTTGCAGAGCAAGCAAGGTCCCAATGACAATTAATTGCCACTGGATGCCTACTCTGTGCCAGATTCTCTTCTAAGCAGCTTAAATGCATTTGCTCATTTAGTCCTCACTGTCGTAGAACAAGAAAAGGTGCTATTGTGATCCTCATCTTGGAGGTAGAGAAACTGAGGCCCTCCTCCAAGGGCATACAGCTAATTATAGAAAAACAGATTTGAACCTAAGCAATCCAGCTCCAAGGCATGCATGATTAATCACTACCCAGGCTCCCTGTGTGAGATACAAAAAGAAAATGCATCTACCCCGTCCTAGAGTCTGCTGGGGAGGAATAGTGTGTGATTGAATGTCCTGAACGCATTTACTCGACAAACTTCTTGAAGGACAGCTTACCCCAGGTGTGGGCAGGTGTATACATGTACATTACCCCCGTGTGATGGGTAAGAGAAGCCACACACAAGTGATTTAGGATGGAGAAGGCACTGGGATAAGAAGCAGGGTCTAGGCACAACTAGCCAGGCAGTGCTTATACTCTGGTCTAACTGGGCCGAAGGAATACCCAGCAAATAATGACTCCTCAGAAAACTGCCACTAGAACCCTAACTATAACTATAGTAAAAAGCGCCACTGAGTCTAATCCCTTCAGCTTTATGCCTCTTGCCAAGGAAGAGAAGGGGAACGCGGGTGATGAGGCAGAACCCTGCTTCTCACAGCAAAACAAGCTTAGCTCCCTGGCCATGCCTGGGTTCCAGATAGACTAGCCTGAGCTGCCACCTACTGGCCAAGTGTACACACTGTGCTGGTTATCGCCAAGGTCCCACCTTCCTAACCAGAAGCTGAAGGAAAAGGGCCTAAGGTAGATATGGATCCTTTGGTCCTTGAGCATCCCTGAGAGGCTGTCATCTCTGTGTTTTACAAATGAAAAGGAGACTGAGACTCCAAGAGGTAACAAGCAGTAGTAATAGCATTCACTTACCATTTCCCAGGCACTATGCTAAGCACTTTTCATTCATTACTTCCTTGAATCTTCTCAAGAATCCCATGAGGGCCCTGACAGGTTGGCTCAGTGGAGAGGGCACTGCCCAGGGTATAGGTGTTCTGGGTTCAGTCCCCTGTCAGGGAACAAAAAAGAAGCAATCATCTGCTTCTCTCCCCCTTCTCTCCCTCTGCCCCTCCCACAGCCAAAGGCTCTACTGGTTAAAGCATCAGCCAGGGGGCTGAGAATAGCTCAGTTGGTCCTAGCTCGCATCCTCAGGTGCTAAAAATAGCTCAATTGATTCAAACATCATCCCCAGACGGTGTGGGGGTATTCCTGGGTGGATCCTAGTGGGGGCACATGCAGGAGTCTATCTTCTCCTCTCTCACTTAAAAAAAGAAAAATCCCATGAGAGTTATCCCCCTTTCACTGGTTATGTCTCTGAAGTCCCTTAATCTGTAATAGTTTCACCTTCTTCTTAATGCCATTTACTTGTTGGCACATCCAGGTCATTTGTCCTACAGGTCTCACTACCTGGATTAGAGTGATGACTCATTAGAGTGCCACTGCACTCTTAGGCCTCTATGTCAGCTATATGCCCGCATGTAGTTCTAAAGGCTTTAGTGAAATTCAGTTCAATTTTCTCAAGACTAATTTGTATGTACTTTCTACTGCATCTTCTCAGGAGGCACACATGGGTGGTTATCCTACTTCTAGTGATGCTAAGATTTAATGATGTTAAAGCAGTGTAAAAATGCTGACTCTCTAAGTTTCTTCCTTTACGAAGTAAAATTCTTCTTTCAAGAACTTACAGGTTCCGGCTCCAGATAAGATGACTCTGAAGAGTAAACAGCAGCAGGCAGGTTTGGGACAGGTGGTGAAGGGTTGGGGATGGGGAGAGACCAGAAGTTTGAAGGCCTCTGAACTGGCAGTGAGCTCACTATTCCCCCACTCTATGCACCCCCGCCCCAAGCCTTGACCCAAGGCAGCCCAAAGCCCAGAAGTGGGCATCAGCACAGACAGAACTCTAGGAGAAGCCCTCTATTGCAGGCTTGAGGAATAAAAAGGAGTGTCCTGAGAGTGGCAGCAGAGCAGAGACCTTCCCTCTCCCCCCCCCCCCCCAAATATCCAGAGCTCTAAGGAAGGGGAACAGCCTCTCTACTCAGAGGAGCAGTGATCTCAAGCATGTGAGTGAATGAATCGCCTGCTACATTTTTCCCTTCTGTCTTTCCGCCTGCCGGCTCAAGGTACAGTTATGGCAGTTATAAGAACTGTGTGTCAGCGGGTGTGTGTGTGTGTGTGTGTGTGTGTGTGTGTGTAAATAAAACCTCAGATTTCTGGCTCAAAAACCAAAAAGGGAGCCTCAGCGAAACAGGAAATACCAGGGGGACTGTGGAGTAGGACGAGCCCAAGGCAGTGAACCCCTGGGCCAGCGCCCAGCTGCACACACAGAGACCTGGCCCTCAGCAGTCTACCAGTAATTTGAGAACTGAACTGAGAAATAGACCATGGCCCTGGTCCCAGACTGGCCATTGGGTGGCACACACGCAGAGCAGAGCTGAATAGCTGACAAAGCCTTTGAAAAGTGAACGATGAAACCACAGTCCACAGAAGAGATGGCCAGATGGCCAGAACTTGTGGCCTGAACCCAACCTAGTCAAATACTTGCTTTTGAAGGTTTTTTATTTTTCTACCTCTCCCTTTTGAATTGGAATAAGATTCAGAGATTCATAACATAATATTCAAAATATCCAGGATACTTGGCATACAAAGAACCAGTGCAAACTCAGCGGGGCCACTACTGAGATGACACAGTTGCTGAAATTATCTAACAAAGTCTGTAAAAACAGCAGCTAGGATAAAAGTGCTCCAAAAGTGACGGTGTGGCCCAGGCCAGTTGACTCAGTGGTAGAGAGTCAGCCTGGCATGTAGAAGTTGCAGGTTCAATTCCCAGTCAGGGCACACAGGAAAAGTGACCATCTGCTTCTTCACCTCCTTTCTCTCTCGCTCGCTCTCTCCCTCTCCCTCTCTCCCTCTCTCCCTCTCCCTCTCCCTCTCCCTCTCCTTCTCCCTCTCCCTCTCTTCCTCCCTCACACTTTTCTCCCTCCCTCCCTTCCTCTCCCTCCCTCTCCCTCCCTCCCTCCTCCCACAGCCATGGCGTAAATGAAGCAGGGAAAGTTGGCCCTGGGCACTGTGAATGGCTCCATGGCCTTGCCTCAGGTGCTAAAATAGCTTGGTTGCCAAATAATAAAGCAGTGGCCCCAGATGGGCAGAGCCTAACCCCACCCCAGTAGAGGGCTTGCCATATGGATCCCTGTCGAGGTGCATGCAGGAATCTGTCTCTCTGCCTCCCCGCCTTTCAATAAAAAAAATAAAGTGGGGTGAGCACTCATGAAGCAAATTGAAAAATAGAAAGTCTCAAAAAATAAATGATGTAAAGACAAACCAAATGGAAATTTTAGAACTAAAAAAAGATACATTAACAAAAAGTTTAAAAACTCACTAGATAACCTCAACATGGCAGAACAGAGGTGTCAGGAAAAGAATCAATGACCTTGAAGATTGGGTGGTGAACAGTGTCCATTTGGAACTACTTGGAGAAAAAAGATTGAAGGAATCTGTGAGGCCAAATGGAAAGGTCTAACATTTGTGTCACTGAAGTCAGATAAAGGGGAGACAGTGCAGTGCAGAAAACATGCTTAAGGAAATCAAAACTGAAGACTTCCCACAGTCAGAGAAAAGCATAAATTTATACATTCAAAGGCTCTGCAAATCCTAAATATAAAGGTGGGCCTTCCAAGGCTGTGGACATTTGTGGGACTGCTGGTGGATCTTCAGGGGCCACGGCAGATGAGTCATTACCAACATGGAGGTAGTTCTACACAGGAAAAGGTGGGCATGCAAGCCAGTTGGGAGTGAGGAACCAAGAATTCTTGTAAATCCAGGTTCACAATATTATTAATATATTGTTGATGACAAGGGACAGAATTCTGCAGTTGTCAGTCAATCAGTTTTGGCCCTGGCTGGTTGGCTCAGTGGTAAAGCATCAGCCCAGTGTGTGGATGTCCCAGGTTT